>OX371223.1:8884632-10160885 GCA_947310385.1 Nephrotoma appendiculata
CATCCGGAAGGATATACATGCTCGCACAGAAACTCTATGGATTTAAGACCTATATCTCTGTCATTTTTTTTGCTGAAAATCATAGAAAGGCTGCTGGATGTCCATATTCGTTCGAGAATTGTACCCACTAACTGAGCACAGTCTCAGCATGAGAGAGTACCATGAGAGTAAGTCCGTGGATACGGCATTTTCACCCTGGTTCGGAGAGTTGAGAAATCTTTGGATTTTCAAGAATTTTCGTTGATGGCATTTCCCGATATCAAGAGCGCTTTCTACAATGTGAAGGTGGCAGCAATTATGGAAGAATTGAGATTGAATAGCCAGTAAACAGATTTATTAATCACTTGCTAGGTAGCAGATGGGTTATAGTGGGGATGGGTGAAGCTTTCGTCAGAAGACGGGTTAGTCGGGGAACACCCTAGGGAGGTGTCCTCTTTCCCCTTCTTTGGAATGCTAATCAATGGACTACTAGTGGAACTGGTGGGGGAAGGAATAAGTGTGGTTGCTTATGTCGATGACGTAGCAATAGCTATTTCGGGTAAGCACCTGGGTACAATCAGGGATGTGATGCAAAATGCGTTCTAAATCACTACGAGTTGGGGCAGCATAAGTGGGTTGGGGATTAACCCATCTAAAACAGAGCTGGTCCTTTTTACTAGGAGATATGAAATCCCAGCAATGGTTCCACCAAGTCAAATTTGTACTATGCTGGTTCTTACTGATAAGTCGAGATTCCTAGGGATTCTTCTAGACAGTAAGCTCAGTTGGAATCTTAACTCGATATAAAGAGTGAAGAAGGCCACTGGTGCAATCTACTCTTATAAACGGCAGTTGTGAAGCCCATACTGCTGTATGGTGTCAGTGTATGGTGGCTAGCTCTAGAGAAATTATCATACAGAAACATGATTGCGAAGGTGCAGAGGGCAGCCTGTTTGTTTATTCGTGGGGCTCTCAAAACGCTGTACTTTCTCTCGTTGGATATTAGCGGTAAGCAAAGAGCGGTCAATTCGGGGTGGGCTTGCCTGCGAAAAGGGCACTCAACTATAGTCAATTCTGTGAGGCATGGCCTGATGAATTTGGACTATATAACACACCTGACGTGCTTTGACAAGCGTTTTAAGGTGATTCTCCCCTCTAGGGAGGATTGGGAGAGTGGCCTCATCATGGAGACCGGAACAGTTTAATTCTTCACCGACGGCTCCAAACTCGATGGCAGAGTGGGAGCTGATGTGTTCTGTATGGAATTAAATTTTAGTTTATCTTTTCATTTGCCTGATTACTGCACCGTATATCGGGCTGAAGTAATACCGAAGGAGGTCATGAACTGGTTGAAGCATAGTGCTGTCGGCAGACAGTTTCAAAAATAATATCCCTATTCACATTACCTCCAAGCGGCATTAGCCCGTAGCTCAATGGGTAGAGGTATGTATGGTCGTGGGGGATGGAGGTGTGAACAGAGCCTAGTATACCGCTAACATTTTTGATGTTGAGAGAAAGACGTCTCGCCCAATTGCGAGGGAGCTAAGGAGGGGGAACCGTGAGTACCATCACTAGCAGATGGCCTACTCATTTGACGTGGACCACACAAGATCCGCTGATTATTCGGCCCTTACCACATTATTATTGGCAAGGTGTCCGAATAATCAAAAAAAAAAAAATTCTATTGTTAAGTAACGGCGCGGGGCCGCGGGTTAGTAATTAGAAAGGTGCTTGTCCATGCACCTTGTTACTATACTAGCCAACAGTGAGAATCTCCGACGAAAAACGCCACACGAGATTCCTTGTTTACTTTTGTAGTTCTATTGTTTTCTTTTCTGTGAATAAAAAATAAAATTGGTTAGTTTATACTCACCACGTTAGTACAAAAATCGCAAAAAAATAAAATAAAAAAAACCGACTCTTCTTCGACTTTGCCCTTTATTGTCCGCTCTATTTATCGATTTACATATATTTTCTATATAACCAAAAAAAATTTTTATGATGAACCGTCGACTGCCACCGTCTGCCTCCCAAATCACAATTCCCTTCTCAAAAAAAAACCAGACTTTATTTAAATGATTGAAATCATCTCTAAATAGGCCCCCCCCTCATTTCCGTTAATAATCCACATAAAAATTCAGGGTTTCGGATATCACCAATAATCGCATACATATATTTTGTTGATTAAGCAACATGTGCCAAAAATCAGAAATTTCTATGCGATTATTAGTTGAACGACATTACAATTATATTTACTGCAAACGTGGGAAATTGAGTGCAGTGTACTTACTTATAAGCAACATTTAATAACAACAACCTTCAACGTTGTTGTAACAGACACACTGGGTAAACTCATATACAAATGGTTTATTCAGGTAAATACATTTATTATGTTATTTGAGTAACACAAACAATTTGTATACATTTAGAAAAATTACATTAGAATTTAAGGAATATTGTGCAGGTCATGATTAATACTGCAAATATGTATACAATTGTATCGGGTAGTTTAGATAGGTTGAAAGTGGTAATGAGATTTCGATTTGTCTAAAGACAATTCGTTACACATTGACTGATATCACTATCTATGTGGACAGTCGGGTGGTCATTCTTTCACTGGATTCAGTTTCCGTGTTTCCCATCTCCTAACGAGATGAGTGAATTATTCAATATACAGTTGGTCTGGGTTTTAGGTCATTCTGACGTTGAAGGAAATTGCAGGGCAGACGGATATTAGCAAGGCACGGTACGACTCTTCAACTGGAACTAGGAAGAGAATGTGTAGGAAGGTCTATGACTGTGCTAAAATCAGCAAGCCATAGGAAAGCAGATGCCTGGGCAATAGCTAGGTGGCTCGCCAGTACGACTGATAGAATTAGGAAGCAAGTATGGCCTGAGCTGAACTAGAAGCGCTCCAAGATCTTAATCACATTTGGGAAGCGTGATTTAAGTAGTTATCGGACAGTGCCTTTTCGGAGATCATGCGAGAAGGCTTGGTCTGGATGCGGATGACTTCTGTAGAAGCTGCAGGGACGAGGAGGAGGAGGAGACTCTTGTTCACTTCTTGCGCTAGCTAGCAGAAGACATGATCCCTTGAGCAAATACACTATGGACAGTCTCTCTGGACAGCTGTAATGTGCGAGATCTTTTGCGCTATATTATTACCACTAAATGGGTTTAAAGGGAGTTTAATGATATTGGATGCTGTGGTATCACAATAGGCCATAATTATCCTAAGTATGCGTTAGCAAATACTGAAGCCCTTCCACCTTCGTAAAAGAGTTATCAAAGCCTGGCCACACCAAGGAAAGCTGCTGAGCAGATTATTATTTTCCCCAAGTGCTTTTCAAATGATGTATTTTATCCCATGAATTTAATTCACCATAGGAATGTCATGTCTACCTCAAAAACCATATTGGTGCATAGGGGGGATGAGTTCTTTACTTCAAAATTGGACAGTTTTTCAAATACATAATTTTGGCATAATGGATTAGGTATCATTATAACTTCCGAAACTTTTCGTATCTTTGGAAATTAGGGGTAAATTTATAAATGCCGAATTTGGGTAGCTGTTTAAGGATTTTTCCTGTTATCAGGTCAAAGCCTGGCTCTTCTCATGAATTTCTTTCATTCTTTTCCTTAAACACTTCCGCAATGTTCAATTTCATCTCTTTCTTGTATTGCATCTGAGTTATTGAGCTTTTTATTCGTTGCGTGTTACCTTCCACAATGAACCGTTAGTATCTTATTTTGTTTGGCTGGAATCGGTTCACCAGAATGGCAGTCTCGATCAAAACGTCAGCTCCGTTTAAAACGATTAAAAACAAAATGATTTTATTTTAAATTTCAATCAATTTTCTTTTATAGTTTCGATTTTTCTCCGGTTTTTGATTTGGGTTTTATAAGCTTTAAATTAAATAACCTTCACCTTGGTCAAAAAGGAGTGGAACCTACAATTTTCTAATAAGCCATTAGGCCATAATGAGCCTAAAATTATTTGTATATCAATCATTCTTGTTCTGTGTTCTATTTTCGGTATTGGTCCGATTTATGATTTGAGTTCTACTAGTTTTAAATAATATGACCTAAATCTTGGTCAAGAATGGAATTATAGAAACAACAATTTTCTATAATAAAAAAATTTTAATTTTTCCTGTACGAGCAGTAATCAAGTGCGATCTATTCGCGATCTACATACGTCTACAATCATACGTGGTAGTAGATATTTGGTTGTTGGCCCCGACACCTACAATTTTGTTTGTTTGTTAAAAATTTCGATGTTATTACGTTAAAAAATAGCAGCATTTTACCAGCAATATTTCATTTAAATAAAACACGTATTCATATTGTTTGCATTACGAGAAACTCACTTTAATTTAAGTAATGCATAAAGTTTTGTATATACGGTTAGAGATGCGGTACAAATAAAACACAAATAATACGCTTTTGTTTAAACTGAAAATGTGATTAAAAGCATGAAAATGTGGGGTGTTTTCTTATAGGCCTTACATATGTGCCAGGAGCTATAGCAAATGTATGCACGTCTAACGAAATTTTCAACTGAAAGCTTTTATTTAAAACAGAAAAATAATAAATTGGAAATAGTATGTTTGTTGTTAATGTTATGTTCATTTTTCGAAACCATACATTAAATCACCAAATTGCAAAAAGGGAACAACGAAAATGCAGTTCTTATTGTGTTATTCGTTAACAACAATATGACTTGACTTGACTTGCTCGCTTTATATGAAAAAAAAAATGTAAACCGCTTCACAAAAAATCTAGTTAAAGCTTTAACTAAACCACAACCAAAAAAAAGTTTCATTTTAATTTTTATTCAAACTCACATGTACTTATACTTGCCATTTAAATTTGTGCAACAACATTAGTGGTACGTTGTGTTGTTTTGAATAATCCAATGAAACAACTTTTCTACTACAGTATACCCTGTATAAAATATACAAACTAAGTCAACAACAAAAACACAAAAAGCATATTTTGTGTTATTTAAAATATTATGCAACAAAAAAAAAATTGTAGAAACATTTTTCTGATTGTCAAGCTTGTTTTTGTTACACAATTCTTTTGTTAGCTTTCAAAGTCACACAAAACAGTGTACAATTCTGTATTTAGTTTAACGAACTAAACATGAGCAGAACTTGCAAGCACAAAAGCAAATTAAACAAGTGTATTTTGTCCCAGTGCGATTGTAAATAGTAAATTCTTGAGGTGTTGAAAACAAAAACTCGCATCTAATTATGACTTCTATATTCACATAATTACAAGGTGTTTGTAATGTACACGAATAATACAAAAGAGGATTATTTCAAAGGATATGTTGTATTATTTATATGGGACGGATTTTAAAATTTTGCTCAAGCAAACGAAACTTACACCTTGTCGTAGCACCATAGTCGATAAATTTGCAACTGAACTAAATACAGAAAAATTGAGTTCACCCAACCAACCAATAAAGGCAATAAATTTAAATGCACTTCAAAATTAATATGTTATTCTAGAACTCTCATAAATCAAAAATGTTGATCTATGTCTCACGAACAATGGAACCATATACACTTTATAATATTATATACTTGTATGTACATAGTTTTGTAAGTAAGTAATAATTCTAATAAAATAAACTAAACATCTTACATGAAATCCAATAAAAATTACATACATTTTTTTCGTTGAACAGAACATAGCAGAGAAGCAACCAAAAATAACGTAACGTAAAATATTACAAAATGCAACCAACATTGAAAGCTGTAAATAATAACTTAAACTTTTGGAGAGAAAATTGTAAGAAGGCGAGTGGAATTTTTTTTTCACTTGTTAGATAGAATAATTTACGAACTACAGTGTAGTACATTCTGTTTAAGGATGAGTTATTATATTCCTACATATTAGAGCCTGTTATTTTCGGTATGTATGAATGTTTTGCCTTCCACTCCTTTAGTCGAGTAAAAGAGAAAAATTTCGAAATAAAGTGTTAGGTGGTTTGTGGCAATAAATTTCTAGCTATATTCATTACTAAGAGTATGTAGGTTTTGTTGCTATATGAAAGATGAATAGTTGGAAAAATTACAACAAAATTTTGTACCTATAGTATATGAAATAGGAAACAAATAATTTTAGTTTTTGACATGTATATCAGCTTTGTGGTAAAGAGATAAAAGAAACTCATCAAATTAAATTATGAAAATCATGAAGATTTCCAGAAACTTAAATAATTTTTTTTATTAAGATATCTTTATTTCTGTATAATATTACAACTAATCATATTTATCTAGTAATTGTTTTATTAGTTTTATTTTAAGGGGCTCAAGGAACCACTAATTCTAAAGGCTTTGTTCTTTTAAGACGCTTTGGTTCATTAGTGCGATCCAGCCGCAGTTTCTCGTTGACATGCTGTTATAATCGCAGTATATGACTCCTTGCAAATTTTTGTTAAAATTTCGATGGAGATTGTCATTTCTAATGTGCCAAGGAGCATTACAATGTTACGTAATATTTGTTTTGAAATGTTTGAATGATCTTTACTGTAGTTTTCCTTGCGCAGCCCCAAAACTGGATGCCAACCGTCCAGATAGGTTTAAGTTGTCAGTTTGGAGTTTCTTCTAATAAGCTAGTGTATTTTTCTGAATTTTAAATTCAGTTCTTTCCTTTTTTTTAACACGCGCTTTCCACCTGAGTTTAGAGTGTAGCATCATGCCGAGGTACTTTGCATTATCAGAATATGGAATTTGTTGTGAATTCAGTCTAATCGGAATAAATTCTAATGTCCTATTTGTAAAAAATCTCGTTGGAGCTTAAATGTTAGACCACGGTGCCAAACCTAATCAAATGCTTGGGCTACGTCTACGAATATTGCTGAGCATACTTCCTTGTTTTTCAGCGCCTCCTCAATTGTATCAGTAATCCTATGTACCTATGTTAAATCGCTGATTGCCTTTCTCGAAATCCAAATTGATTTTCTGATATAAGAATTCTGCTCTCTAGAATTGATTTTAATCTCTTGAGAAACAGTCTCTCGTCATTTTTTGATGTTGTTGTTAACAAAGAAATAGGCCTATACGATGTTTTGTCGTTTAGTGGTTTATCAGGCTTTGGAATCGTTATGATTTCCGTTACTTTCCACTGTCTCGGAACATAACAAAGTCTAAAGATAGCATTGATTATGTGCTATAGTTTCCTTAGTGCTTTTTCTGGTAGAGCTTTGATTATTTGCCCCGTTATCAAGTTGTATCCAGGGCCTTTTTTATCTTTGAGATTTTTTACTTCTTGTTTGAGTTCTTTCAGAATAACTGGTAGCACAGATGCCTTGTCTTCTTTACTTATATGTGTTTTATATTCATTATCCGCTTGTTGGTGGTTTGAAGGTATTTTCTAGGTGTTCGGCAAACAGATCAGTTTTTTGTGTTTCGCTGAGAGCCTAGGGTCAACTGCCCAATCAACTTGCATTTTAGGCCTTTTTAATCTTTTGGTGGCTTTCCACAGGGAATGGTCTGGTTCAGGTTTATCTGTCAGATTACTTAGAAAGCTTGCGACTGGCTCATTCTTAATCTCCTTTATAAGTAGTTTAATTTTGTTGCACAAGTTGTTTAGGATTGTTTTGTCTTCAGGGGCTCTAGTTCTCTGCCAAGTCTTACGAGCTCTTCTTTTTTCGTCAACAAACTCTCTCACTTCAACTATAGGATAGTTTATACTTTTTGTAATATTTCTTGCTGATCAGGAGTACTTTCCCAGGCCGCTTTTTGCAGACTTTCAAAGAGGTTTTTAGTTCTTCTTCTATCGTATAAGCGTTCGAGATCTGCACCTGTAGGATGATGCTTTCTTCGACTTGCTGTCGAAATTATTCCCAGTTGGTTTTGTTATTTGTTAGTCTTGGAGGGCTTGCTTTCCTTATTACCGTGTCACTTATTGTCATTAAAACTGGAGATGACAATAAGTGACACGGTAATTCAACTGCTAAGTAGTTTTCGGAGATACCTCTTGATATATAGAAATTCAAAACGTCACGAATTTGATTTGGGTCCGTACGTCAGTAGGTTGGCTTTCTACTGGAGTGAAACTCACATTTTAATATCCTGCCTGCTTTAAATAGCCCCCTTCCTTTGGGACTAGTTCTATTTGATCCCCAGAGTATGTGTTCCGCGTTAAAGTCGCGTCCAATAATATAATTATTACCAAGCGATTTAAGAAGATGTAGTCTTCTGGGCTATATCTGTGTGAACAGAAGTAGATTGCTGATATACTATAGCTCTTGTTATTTTTGGTTTCAATAGATACAGTAGTTACTTGCATAACTTCCTTATCTATCTTTAATTCTTCGTGGTGTTTTATATTATCCTTAATGACGATTGCTGTCCCGCCTCTAGCTCTTTCTGCCCTGGATGTAGAGCTTGACAGCACTGATATCCACGTATTTTGGCATACGAGATTCTGGTAAAATGACTTTCTGAGATTAGGCATATATCAAATTTTTTGTGTTTAAAAATACTTCTAATTTTGAAATGCGTTGCGCTAGGTCATTTGCATTCCATTTGCACCATAATGAAGATAGTCAATAACTTCTCTAGTTTTACTTGACGCATCCGTTACTCTTTTATCTTGGCTCATCGATGTATTTTCCAGTGTTTCAAGTCTCTGTTCTTGTTTTTACAGTAACTCGCCCATAGATTCTAGTCTTTGGTCCTAGCCAGCCAGATGTGAATTGATAACGTTTTGCTTCTGAAATTTTTGTTGCAGGACATGTTTTTCCTGACTCGGAGCGTTCCTGATATTTTCGTTCTGCTTAACCATTTGTGCATATGTTATGCCTTACCTTACTTTGCCGCTATTTAGGGGGATTTGTTTTGAGTAGGATTGCATCTTAGGTTGAGAACTCTGACTTGTTGGATTTCTTTTGTTGTCTCTCATTCTTTGCAGCTCTTTTGCTACCTTGCAGCCTCTGTAATTTGCTGGGAGATGGTTACCACAGTGTATGCATTCCACTGGTTCGTTCTTACTTTTAATGCATTCTTTTGGTAGATGTTTCCCAGCGCCCTTACGTATCTGGGTTCCCTATTACAGTATTTGCGTGTGTGGTTATACGCCTGACAGTTGTAACGTTGTGGCATTCTACTAGGCTTTTTTTTAATGCTTCAATCTTAACTATCATATTAAGAATTGCTTTGATTCTAAATACCCTATCAATACTCTCAGCATTGTCAAATGTTAGCATGAAAAGAGGGAGACCAACTTTGGTTGTTTCTCGTTCCCCGTTTGCGTTTATAGTGACTTTTCTCTTTAATATGTTCACAGCGTTTAGAATTTTGAATCCTTTCTAGCTAAGTTCCTCAATTATTTCTTCGTTGGGGCATGTATTATGTAGCCCTCTGGCCATGACTTTAATTGATTGCTCAGCTTTGCTTTCAAAGGTGAACCATTCGATGTTTTGAGCGGTGATTGCATTCTGTAGGTTTCTGCTTCTACTTTTTTCACTTTCCAAACGTTATTATTCAGTGCAGTGATTTTATATTTATCGTTTGGAACTAACTTCACTATTTTTTTAATTGCTTCGTATTCATTAACATTAAGTATGATAATGGGTGGAGGTGGTATCTCTTTATGTATTGGTTAATTTTCCTGCATTTCCTTTGGTTGATTACTTTGGATGTTTTAACTGGTTGCAGTGGTCTCTCTTTCGGTATCAGTGATAAGGTACATACGACTTTCACTAGGTCTGTTGACCACCTGACCTGAAAACCTGAAAGTATGATGACTGTTCAGGTCGTTGGGTTGTGGTTTTCTGGCGCTCTGCGTGTTGATTGTTCCACTTCAGGCGAAGATTCTGCTTTTCCTTCCTAGCCAGATTTGGTCCGCGGATGGTATTCTATTTCCCACGTACCCTCCGGCAAGCCGGTTAAAGAGCATTCCACTTTCCGCCACCCGTTAGTTAAATCTGTTGAAGGGTTAAATTCACTATTAAATTTATTTACGAAAAACATTTTTTTTTTAATAATTGAAACTAAATAAATAAAAACACGATAAAAAGCTTTCGATTTTTATCCCTTAGATCTGTTTCGAGATATATATTCATCTTTGTCAATCCAAATTTTAACTATACATTAATTAATAAATAATTCGTTTTATATACAAAAAAAAGTGTATCCTAGTATTTTTGGTGGCTATTGTATTTAATATTATTTCAAATTTTTTATTTGTTTTTGTGTTTATTTCAACAAATCTCCAGTTGTTCGCGTCAATCCATATTATGGTCTTTATGCATTCAGCTCAATATGTTCAAATTTGCGTTCATGTTGGTGTAGGTGTGATTCTCATCTGTTAAATGTTGCGCATAATTTGATTTTATGTGAATTTGTCCGACTTCTTTCGCGTGCTCTTTGAATTTTCTCCTGAATCAATACATTTTAATTGATATAAACACCGGTATCGAGTTGTCTATCACTAAGCTTTGTACTTAGTTGATTTTGAAGCTTGTGTTGGTTTCTTGAAACGGGATTACGCTAGGGAACCATATTTGAGGTATTTGCTGATTGAAGTTAACGAAGTGTCGACTTTGCATTCAGGTACATCTACACACTGGAGGACAGTCTTTTGCTGATATACTCCAGTTCAACACATCTTCTATCAACACATGCAGATCAATAAAATAGTTCTGACCACGCTTGTGGCGGAGTTGCTATAGCGATTAAAAGCATAATTCAACACACTTTTCCTTCTCACCTAGACTTACGGAGTACCGAAAATTTGTCTGTATTTGTGCTTCTATCAACCGGAACATTAAGGATTCCATGTTGTTACACTTCATACTCCAGCCACCATAATTTTAGGCATGCTCTAAAGAGACTGATGAATACAAATTCGGATTTCATACTAGGTGGGGATTTCAACTGCAGACATTCTTCTTGGAATTGTAGTAGAACAAATATGGGTGGTCGCATTTTGTTTGACTTTATGAACAGTAACTCAAACAGCATTTTACACTATGCAGATTCTCTCATCTTCCATTTATTTTCAAAACAATAGTTTTGTCAATGTCACTACTTCATATAAGGACACCTCTACTAAGTCTTATGACTATATCCATCCAGATTGGATTTTATAAAGGGTTTTCCAATAAGAGGTTTCATTTTGAATAAGCAACTGTCAATTTTGAAGCTGTTATCTTTTGACATTTGACAGGTTAAAACTACGCCATTATTAAAAATACTAAAAATGGTACGTTATACACACGGCAAACGATACGATATATAAAAAAGAAATACTCGACTGTATCGCCCTTGAACAATCCGTTGAAAAATAGCAAGATAATATTCACTTCAAAAATTAAATGAAATCCTAGCAGAGGCTTTTCAAAAAAACTATGAATTATCACCTAATGTGGTCGAAACAAACAAAGTCTTCAAAATACCAATAGATTCAATTTTAAATATCATGTTGAAACATCGCCCGATTCTGGGTTTCTATTTCTTTCTAAATTATTCATATTCTTTCTAAAATTTCAAAAGTTATAGCTACTGGCTAATCAGTTTGCTCTGTAAGAAAAGATTTCGAATGCGTAATTAAAAATAGATTCAGTGATCACCAGGAAACAAACAACATCCTGATTCCTCAACAATTCGGGTTCCGTCATAAACATTCCTCAATCCACCAGGTCCATCGTATAATCGATTTTATTAAACGTCTAAGAAATGTTAATACATCTACAGGAATGGTCCTTCTTGACCTCGAAAAAACCTTTTATTCAGTATGGATAAATGTTCTTTTGCACAAACTGCATAAGTATAAATTTTCTATGTACATTATTAAATTATTTAAATCTTATTCCCAAGATCGTCAATTTTATGTCCAGATTACATCCGCAGGTGTTACACAGAGATCTATATTAAGCCCTATATTATTTTGTATCTTTCCAAACGAAATTCCGCTGTTTGACGATTGCGAGATTCTACCTTTTGCAGATGGCACATCAACCTTAACGTGCGACATATTTTCCCAAAACACTATCAATAAATTACATAGTTACCTAAATTTAGTGATTTCATACTTTGAAACTTGGGGACTGAAATGTAATGCAGAATAAACGCAGGCTATCTACTCTTGAACTGGGCAAAGGAAATAAGATACCTCGGGATTCTGCTGAATCCAAAATTGACATTCAAAAACCATATTAATTTTATTACCAGCAAACTTTCAAAATTACTATATTTACACTTTATCCCATTTTAAACAGAAAGAATGGGCTTTTCTTAGAAAATAAACTTCTTGTTTACAAGTCTGAGATTTTTAGTATAATCTTGTATGGTTCTCCCTTATGGTAGAGTGATTGCACTCAGAAACAAAAATCGATTTGATAGACGATCACGCCTTTTAGTATTTCACGAGATATAGGAATAAACTGCAATTTATAGAAAATCTTTTAATTCAAAGGCTTGTCTGTTGAAGGTAGTCATAACTATCATCAAGATCAGTTCAGTGAATTCTGGAAAAAATTGTGAACATTTTGTTAATTAATTAATTTTATTTGGTTCAAATATAATTTGATCACGCATTGTGAGCACTTTTCGTTATATTTGAAATATTTATCTTTACAAAAATTATATATGCCTTTATTCAGTCTGGAGGTCAAATGTCCAACGCTCTTCGTTTAATTTTTATAACAATTATGTAATAATTAAGAATATAATTGTCTCTATATCCCGGCTTAGCAAGCAGTAAACATTTATAAACCCTGCTTTCATTTCAACGGTTTAGAAAACACTGCTCATTAAGCAAAAAGCTATCTATTTCCGCACAATCAGACCGACATTTATTTTTTAATTCCAAAAATTATTATTCCAAACAATTACTATCGCTATTGTATAATTTTAGTATCGTAATAAAACCAACTTTTTTTTTTTAAATATTATTAGTCTGTATAATATAACAATAATAATTATAATTATTATGAGAGTACATCATTATAATTATTTTCATATTCGACATCATTAAATTTATCGTTTTTTAATTTATGTAACATTATTTCATTATTAATCCTGAAAAGGTTTACCCTCCCGCATTTTCAAACATACATCATCCATATATTACAATACAATTTATGTTGATACGATGATATTTATGTATGTACGAGTGGTGGTTCACATGTAAAACAGTTAAACTGGTTTATTGTCAACGAGCAACAATACAATACAAAAAAAAAATTGCGAAAATCCAATAATATCATTTTCCAATGATTTAACAGTTGAACTGACACAAAAGAATTTAAATTTTGATTAAGTTATCTCTCGTGTGACACAATACGAAAAGCACACAAATTGGTATAACTATGTGCTTAAAGCATGTAGTACTCGTATGCCAATTCTATTTAATATTCGTACGTAGCTCCAATTTTAATTTGAATAAAAATACAGAAAGATAAAAAAAACACTTTGAATTATTCTGTGTAGCACAAAATTGTGGAAAACTAAATAAAACTCAATTTTTCACATTTAATTTTATGAAAATTTTATGCTTTTACCTTAATTATAGTTGAAATAGAAAAGTTTGTTTTTATTATTGAATTTTTTAGTTTATCTTCATTATGAATTTTTACTGGGATAGAAATTAAAATGTATATACATTTTTGGTGAAATAGATTTGGGTTTTACAAATTTTCTAAGTTTTAGATAAAAATCAATTTAAAATTGTTTAATCGTATTAGATGCAAACTAAATTTCTATATTTTCAATCAAATGTAAAAGCTTTTCTAATGTATTTACGTAGACTCGGAAATGAAAAATAATAAAGCTAGGTACGCCATTGATTTATATTTTTTTAGCAGATAACTGGAGTTTTGTTAATTATTACTAAATTAAGAGGGTTATACTTTTTAAGACTGGCTATAAGCCAATAAACAACCCAATTAAAATTAGCCGACTCTAGTCGAAAAATGCCGATAATACAGATTCAAACTAGTCAAACGAAAATGAAAGTCGATTTTTTGTCGGTAACTTTCCAGCCGAAAAATGTCGATAATGCAGATACGAATTTTATACCGGAAAATTTTCATTCGTTACAATTAATATACAAAACCAAATTTCTCTAAGTGCTGTAGTACTTGTTTGGAATTAAAACGTGAAATGCATTTATAGTTACATGTTTGTAGAATCTTTAAATGGCACGTCATCTAATAATTATCATTTAATAGGTCAATTTCTATGTTGGAAGTCCGGGAAAACTTGTTTTTTTTTTGTTTATGTCAACGCAACCCTCAGCGGTTGCTTTATTGATTTTACAATACACAATTACTCATGATTTATATGATTAGCCATGACACTTAACTTAAACGGTCAATTTTTAGAAATTTTCGAATTTTGTGTGTGCGATTTATTTATAGAAGATTTTGGACTCTTCACTGGAAATTGACCTGAAATTTTGGAAGTTTTGCTTGATTTATACCATTGAGTTTTCTTCTTATTAAAACCGTTTTTTAATTATAGTTTTAATGCATTTAATAAAAAAATTTAGTTTTGAATAATATACGTTGGTGAACCGAAATAAACATTTTTAATTTAAAAAAGAACTGCCGTTTAACACCAAAATTGAGAGTCTACCTTACCGATTTTTAAACGCGAATAACAACTTGTTGTTGAATCTGCATTATCACATTTTACTTGTTACAGCCGTTTATTTAACAATTAACTCAAAATCCAGATAATGCTGTTGTTATGCAGATAATGTAAAAATAATGAAAGAGTACCCGATTTGAATGGACATTATCGTGCTGTACTCGTATTTTGTACCTTTAAAATCGAACTTTGTGTGCACTAAGTGACAATTTTTTTCATTTCTGTAGATTGTTATTCAAAATTAATTTACCAATTGGTTTTGATTGAAAAACATAAAAATAAAAACAAATGTATCTGTTGGTAATAAGTAGAATTTACTACATAGAGGGAAAAAACAACTTAAAGCGACTGTTCGAGTGCGAATTTTTGTGCGAATATTTCCCATTTATTGGACACAATGCAGCTCATAATTTAATTTTTTTGATGATTAGGTTAGTCGTCTGCAAATATGTTGCTTAAAGTTACAAATATTTTATCTTTTATGGGCGTAATTTGAGTATAGTGGAAAAGTGTGATTCTGTGATTCGAACAATTGCCTTTATTGAGTTAGATACTGGACCGGCTAGCAAGCAAGGAATTTGTGAACCGAAATCCTTGCTACTCAATCAACTTGGAAAAATCAACAAAAGAAATTTAAATTTCAAATTATATTTTTCATAAAATTTTTGTTTAGTTTCGCAATTGTACAGTAAAATTTGCGGCACTAAAAATGAACAGTATATTTATTTTTGCTCAAACTTGGTCGGCAAAGGACCAACCTATAGATAAAATTTTTGCCTAAAATAAAAAATGAGCAAACTTGTTGATATCTTTCACATTGGATGTATGTAATTATATAAATAAATAATTACAAATTATAAATACAAGTCGTGCCTAAAAGTAAGTAATAGATTATGTATTTTAAAATATTAAGGACAAAGCCGTAAATACTAATATTTGAAAATCTGAAAATGGACGAACATAAAAATAACACGTTAAAAACAGTCAGTCGCAATTTAAAATCATCGATAATGGGGCATCTCGAAAATATGAATTAAAGGAAAGAAATTTATATATCGCAATTTTTTAAATTTAAGAATTATGTTAACCACTGTAACAACTTTATTGTTGTATGAATTTGTATTGATTGAAATATGAATAAAAAAATAATTAATAACATTTTATTGAAACAGTAATTTAATTGAAAATTATATCGTCGATTCCAGCAGGTTTATTACCTTATCCTTAATCTTTCACTTATCCTAAATAAACTGGCGTCGATAGAAATAAGCCGCGAAACAATGAATGCCATGACCCAATCATATAGGGTCAAGACACTCGATACATTTGTGAGAGGTCTTAAAGGAGGCTTAAGTAAACTATGGAGTAACAGAGGATCAATGACTATACCCGAATCCCTTTTCTCAAGCCTAAAACTAGAGAATGTGCAATACCTCGTTCAGCATAGTCATGGAGGTATCAATAACCAAATAACTCAATCCTTTCAACCGCTTTTAATCCTCCTTAGAGAATTTTACTGATACTAAAAGAGCATTTTCCCACACAAATACGAAACTTCTACCATTCACTGTTGCATAGCCCTCAAACAGCCCAAGGTTTTCCAAAGCAATTTCAGAAGAAGGTTTATTTACCAAAATATACCAAAAATTAACCAATTCGAGAATAAAAGACCCCATTCGAACCAAATCCATCAATCATCAAAACTCCAGTGAATTATTCATTATGAATCCAACAATTATAATCCCAGAGTAGAATATCATCGAGAATAAATGGCTGGACATGACTCACAGTGAACAACGAAATAAATGATACTGGCCAAAGAGAAGAACCTATTGCAACAGAACAATTAGACGATATACATTTTGTAGATTGAGAAGTCTTACGCTTCCTTATATAGAACATAGAACGAAGAGTGGCCAAATTTTTAAATTCTTTATCGACACTGGGTCGAATAAAAATTATATTCAATCAGAATGCGTAAAAAATCCTATTCTATACGAAAACTTCTTCAATACTAACTCAGTTGCAGGAAGTGTAAAAGTCACGCACTATGCCCTAATAGATATTTTCAGCCCTGAAAGAAAAAGAATTCTTTATATTATTTCACTTAAAGTCTTTCGTTGGAAGAATCAGTTTCGACGGTCTGCGGCAACTTCAAACTACAATCCACTTAAATGAGAGATTCATGGAAATCTATCAAAAAGTAAAAATCTATCAAAATGTAAACGTCAAACTACATGAAAAATATAACTTTCAGGACATCTCAACTCAGCCCAGAACAAAAGTCTAACAAATAATAGAAATATAGGCTTTAGTAGTCAATCATCGAAAACTAAATACTATGTATTACAATAGCTGATAGATATCCAATACTCGAGATTAACGACATTCCCACGAATTTGGTAGAGAACATACTTTTAACCTTCATTGATCTAAAGAGTGGTTTAGCCAAAAGATATTACAAGTTAAAATTTAGATATAGCTGTGTGAAGTCGTAGTAAAAATTAATTAACAGAGCAAGGTTGGTATGGAATTAGTAGAGGAAGGATCGACAATTCAAACGACAAAATTGTGATTCGAGTCTATTGCTGCGTTTATACCTCAGCTAAATTAGCAATGCTAAACGCAAACGACAACTGTAGCAACGGTATAAACACGACATTTTCATAGCTCAGCCAGCTAAAATTTCGATTTTATATGGAAATGACATTTGTAGCATTGCTATTTTAGCTGTGGTATAAACGCAGCATATGAGTCAAATTTTAGATATGGCTGTGTGAAGTCGTATATTAATTAACAGAGCAAGGTTGGTATGGAATTTGTAGAGGAAGGATCCACTTTTCAAATGCCAAAATTGTGAATCGAGTCTGTAAGTCAAATTTTAGATATACCGATGTGAAGTTGTAGACTAATTTTAGAACTTCTTCCAAAACATCATTTTAGAACCCCATTTCCATCCAACATTCCCAATCACATCGGTCAAGAATTGGTCGAGTTCCATCCCAGCTTGCCATATTCCAGAAATTATTTCAATAATATATTGAGAATCCAATTTCCGTCCAACATACCCAATCCCGTCGAGTTCCGTTCCAGTGGCCCTATTCTGGCTTTCCCTGGGAATAGGGAGTTGGGAAAAATATTGTCATAACATTTTTGTCAAAATTATATTTTTCTGGCCTACTGCGGAAATAAGTTTAGTGTAAAATTTTTTAAAACAAAGTGAATTGGGAAACTTGTGTTCCACAAAATTTTTATAGCGAAAAATATTTTCCCATTTAACTTTGTTTTGAAAATATTAACACCAAACATGTTCCCTCAGTAGGCCAGAAAAATACGATTTAGATAAAAATGCTATGAAAGTATTTTTCCCAATTTCCTATTCCCAGGGAAAGCCAGAATAGGGCCACAGGTGGTCTAATTTCAGTCAATCCCACCATAATCGGTTAGAATTGGTCATTTGTTCACTAAAATTTTCGGAATAACAAAAAAAAAAAATATCATGATAGTACTAAATTTTCGGGATGACATCAAAACTAGCGTAGTACAGAAAATTTTACGGGATGACACTGAAAAATGTTGTGATATTCGTTTTATAGTGTTACTATTTTCATGGGGATATTTTTCGGGCTAACTTCACAGACAAAGATGAAAATTATTTTTTTTCGTAAACGATATTCAAAATAAAGTTGTAATATTGTTACTATAAGTTAGAAATAATTACAAAGTGATTTAATCATTTAAATTTCAAAGTAACAAAAGTTATAAAAAGTAGCAGTACTGGAAAAATGGGACAAACCATAACAACAGAAATACTACCGGTAGTGGTAAGATACAACAAGGAAATTTTAAATTAATCAACGCCATCGAATTAGACTAACACCAAAACTTCATAAACAGGATGCAAGAAATATCCTTACACGAACTTACAGAAATAGAGATTCTGTAATCTTAAAACTCACAAAATTAAACGATCGTTAAACTTCATTGGAAGTGCATTGAAATGGATTGCTGGAAATCCAAATCATGAGGTTTTGAAAATTATTAAAAATAAAATTTAAAAAAATATTATAATGGTGCACTGGTTAAAGCTTCGGCACTTGGGCCAGGAGGTACTGGGTTCGAATCCCATCAGAGGCTAGATGCAAAACGAATTTTTATCATCGATTACAGTCGGTGATGTTAATAAACACAACTAAGACCCTCTGATGGAGTGTAGAACTCAGCGCCGACCCACCGTCCACGTCAATGTACAGGTTGACATGGAGCTTGCAATGTACAGGTGGTATACTGTAGTTGTGTGAGTAGGTGAACAGGTGAATGGATTAACGATGTGGCGTGAATGCGTGGTATCACAATGGGCCAAAATTGGCCTAAGTGTCAACCCCTGAAACCTGAAACCTACTATTAGCAAGCTATTATACATAAATCAATTTGAAACGGAAACACTTCTATATAGCGTAGAAGCAGATCAGTTTGATAGATTTTTTGTTATCACTCGCTATTGCACTCCATGCGGTTTGGGTACGCACAGCTCCAGTCGGTAGAGGCACATTTTTGCTGTGGGTGATTGGAGTACGCGAGTGGAAACATAGATTACCGCACTTAAATGAAAAAAAGAGAGGAAACGGTATAAAATATGCCATCAAACTTATGAATTAAAAACAAAATTGAAAAATTTGGCATTACGGACCCAAATGGACGGAATCTAGTGCCTCACGAACTTAGGCATGTCCACTGTGGTTGTTTACTAGATTATCTAGGGTAACATAAAATTACTCTTGAAACGATATATAACAAAAAAAACACACAACCATAGAAAACTAATTTTGGCCTAAAGCCCTCTAATTGGTAGTAAGATTTAAAGATTCACTAAGTGTTGTTGGCAGAAGGCTGCGCAATGCCTGAGGCACTCTTGCTTGTGAAACACCCGTCGCTTTTTCCAGAGGGACAACGAACATACACTTTGCAGAACGGTATCGCTTTAGTTAGTTAAATTTGTTTGTTATAGGCATACTTACCAATATTAGCTTCTCAAAACTTGTTGAACCCCGATAAAGATAAAAAAACTGGGTATTTTTATAGAAAACAAAAATACGTTTTTATTTATAAAAATTATCAAAAAACTCTCAAAACTTATTTAGCTCAACTACTTATGCACGTTATTATAAAAAAAACTGAACCCCCTTCCAAAAATTTGGCACGGTATTTATACAATCATTAATTGATTGATCGAGAAGGGAGGGGGAAACTTTAGTACAAGAAATGCACTTCTCTCTCAATCAATTAATGTAACTTTGCAAAATCAACAAAATTTTGCATAAAGACCGTCCATTAAAAACAAAGTGCTTGCAAAATTATATTATGAACGTTTGCCTTTTGCGAGGACACAACAAAACATGTCATCCAATTACCAAACAAATATTTACGTTTACTCATTTGTATTTATAATAATAATAACTTATAGATACATTGAGTGACGTAGAGTTGCAATTGGATACGATAAACAAGAAATTATACCAAATTCTTGTATATGAATGCAACAACAACCATACAGAAAAATAGGTAATTCAAAGTCATGGCGAAATTATCTTTTAAAAGGAAAGATTACTAGGATTGAGTTGATAACGGAATATTATAGAATTCCGTTACAAATTATTTAACGAAAGAATCAACAATATCATGAAAATGGCTAAAAAATTGGCTAAAAAAACGAACGCAATCCAAAAAGAAAACCACTGTGCTTGAATTTCAAACTTTTTTTGCGTGACAAGCTGGGCACCCGGGGGGTAAACCTAATTCGACTATGCTGAATTCATTGGTGCTAGTCCCATTTCAAAGTTAGTCCCCATTTTTGAAATATCGCTTTCGACATATTTTGCCTCTGAGACAAATATTTGTCAAAATATACACTCATATTCACGTTGATAGCTCCTGAACCATTAAGATTTTCGTTATGCTTTCTTCAGCAAAGTTGTTGCGCAAGACAAGACCAACAACTTTGCTGAACATATCAAGGCCGAAAAACGACATCTACATTCACATTTTTGTGTTATTTTTCCATATATGTGTGTTTTACTTAGGCCATGGTAAGCTTGGAGTGGCACTTCCACACAATTACACCAGCAGTGCCCCGTTGTGATACCACAGGAACCTATTTCCCCTTTACCCCTATTCAAAACCATTAGGAGCTACGTACGTATCGCAAAATATCTCGCACTCCACATTCAGCGAGATCTGAACGGCTGGTCACACTGGACACGCCCAAATATTTATGCCTTCTGTATGATAGTGCCGGACACGAGCATAGGAAGTTATCTAAAGTCTCTTCTTCCTTTTCGTCCATGCAACTTCTACAAAATCATTCGTCTGTAGACCCAGCCTTCTCGCATGTTCCCCAAAAAGGCAGGGTCTTGTCAGTTTTGGCAAAAGCTTCTCACAGAAGACTCCGGCTCCACCTAAATACAACTGGAATTCGGCATACTTAGGCCAAACAAGACACTCATCTCAGATAAGATACAAGGAACACATCACAAGTACATAAAATCAAGTTTCGTACAACACATAAAAACTGAAAACCATACACTTAATTCAATAAAAATGTAACCATTTTGCACAGAATCAAAAAAGGACTGAAATTATAGACAGGTGTCCCAATTTGACTCATGAGTCATGAGACATTTGTATTCTGCACGTATACGAATTACGGCCAAAATTCACACCCTGAAAATATACAAAAACCAAAACACCCACAATTTACTTCGCGACAAAATCAACACAAAACCCCAATAAAATTTACGACCTCCATAACTTAAAAACAAAGCAGGTACCAAACAGCAGCGCCTAGCTACAGTATATAAAGAGCTTCAAAATAGATTATGTAACAGTAGCAGAAAATAAACCGAAGAAGAGATTATTCTCGAAATTGATATTTCTAAAAAAGTTAAAAAATTGGCACAAGAAGTAAGAACTAAAAACTGTATAATAAAATTAAAAATAAAAAGTTATTCATCTAAATATATAAAGTGACAAAAGAATACAAAAAATAAAGTGAAAATCGTCTTGTGAATCTGGTGAAATAAATAATATGGATAGGTGTTATAAACTCAAGTGCTTTTGTTATGTGTGTGGAAAATTTACAATTATGAGCAATCGCCGCAAAATAAGTGATGAAACCGCTGATTTATATCGACTGTACTTTTCACAAACTGTTATTAGTGGTGTAAATTGGACGCCGTCTTTTGTTTGTACAACATGCATTTCCATCTGCATAGATGGCAAAACACTGGAGCCGCAATGCCATTTGGTGTCCCGATGATATGGGTCGATCCACAAGGGCATGATGCAGTTCAATGTTATGGGTGCATGAATTATATTCTCGGTACAAACAGAAACAAAAGTGGTTCTTTGACATACACTGCAACGAGAAATACACATCTACCGCTGCCTCATTCAGATGAAATGCCTGTTCCGGAAAGATCAAACCCAACCGAGGATTATTTACCAACAACATTTGAATCAGGTGAAACCGGAGAAACATCTGCATCAATATATCAACCATCAAATGTCACTGCGCCATGCAATCACATTGAAATCTCGCAAAGTCGTTTGGATATTATGGTACGACGCCTGAAACTATCTCAGCGGCAAGCCATTCTTTATCAAAGGATTTAAAACAAGTGAACATTTTGGCTCCAAATGTTCGGATATATGGAGCTATAAATTGTCATCGCCATTTTACGAATTTTTTCAAATCAATTGAGAATAATTCACTCGCTTTTTGCACTGATATCCGAGGTTTGGTATCCACAATGCACAATGCATATAATCCTGAAGATTGGCTATTGTTCATCGATTCCTCTAAAAGCAGCTTGAAGGCAGTTCTCCTTCACGTTACCAACTCAAAGAATTCCATTCCAATTGCACTCAGCACAAACACAAAGGAAACCTATGCATCAATGAAAAAAATCATCGATTTGATTAAATACAATGACCATCAATGGAAAGTTTGTGTAGATCTGAAAGTGATAGCTCTTTTAAGTGGCATGCAATTGGGTTACACTAAAAACATGTGTTTTATGTGCTTATGGGATACTCGTTTTAAAGGCGACCAATACAACGAACGGAACTGGGCTTTACGTGAGAACATTAGATTGCGATACGACAGCATCGTTGAGGCTCCACTTGTGCCGATTAAAAAAATATTGCTACCACCACTTCATATCAAACTTGGAGTAGTTAAAAATTTTATAAAAGCGCTGAATCCAGATGGAAATGCGTTCGTCGAATTGCGTCGCATTTTTCCACAGTTAAGTGGAATGAAAATAAAAGAAGGTTGGTGTTTAAATCTACCGAAATCTAAGTTTTGATCAAATGAAATTTCATCTCACATCTTGTTTTTTATTACAGGAATACTTAATGGACCAGATATTCGTCGTCTGATGAAAGATGATGCATTTGAAAATGCTCTTAGTGAACGAGAGGTTGTGGCATGGAAATGTGTAAAAGAAGTTATTAAGAATGTTCTCGGAATTAACCGAGACGATGATTGGTGCAGATATATTGAAAATATGCTGACAGCTTTTCATAATATAAACGTTAGAATGTCACTGAAAATACATTTTTTGCATTGTCATGTGGAAAAGTTCGCCGAACAATCACCAGCCGAATCCGATGAGCACGGCGAGCGTTTTCACCAAGTGATGGCAAGGCTTGAACATTGGTACAGCGGCAAAAAGCTAGATGCACTCTTGGGTGACATTTGTTGGAATTTGCAAGAGGAAGAAGAACCCGAAGACGACACGAACAAATCAGAAAATTAAAATTAAAAGTTAAGAAAAATGTAAATTATTTAGGAAAAAATTGAGAAAAATCACAATAAAATCAACTGAATCAATCTAATTTTCTGTTAAATAGTTTCTGTTGTATTTATATTTGTCGATGAGGTGTTTATTCGATCAATTTAAATTCAATAAATGGACAAAAAATGATAAAAAACATGTTTTTCGTTGAGACAAATATTTGTCAAAATATACACTCATATTCACGTTGATAGCTCCTGAACCTTTAAGATTTTTGTTATGCTTTCTTCAGCAAAGTTGTTGCGCAAGCCAAGACCAACAGCTTTGCTGAACAAATTAAGACCGAAAAACGACATCTACAATCACATTTTTGTGTTATTTTATTTTTTTGCGTTTCAAAAAATAAAATAACACAAAAATGTGATTGTAGATGTCGTTTTTCGGCCTTAATATGTTCAGCAAAGTTGTTGGTCTTGGCTTGCGCAACAACTTTGCTGAAGAAAACATAACAAAAATCTTAATGGTTCAGGAGCTATCAACGTGAATATGAGTGTATATTTTGACAAATAATTGTCTCAAAGGCAAAATATGTCGAAAGCGATATCTCAAAAATGGAGACTAACTTTGAAATGGGACTAGTAGCACCAATGAATTCAGCATAGTCGAATTAGGTTTACGCCCCGGGTGCCCAGCTTGTCACATTTTTCAACTAGCACAGTGAATTGGTGTCCAACATTTAGACAACAACAATAGAACTTTGGCGCGAACACAGGAAAAACATTTTACTAAGCACCATTTTTCTGACAATTCAGATGAGGACATTTGAAATTTCAAAAGGGAAGAGTGTTAACATGCAATTTGTGACCTAGACCATATTGCAGCATAAAAAACACCCAAGTCCCGTTGCAACATCAAACGTGCGAATTTCCGCTGCACTAAACAAATTATGATGATCAAACATTTTTCTTTTTATTAAATTTTTAGAATATCCGAATTTTTGTTAGATTAAGAATTAATTAGTATTGTATTAGCATGTAAAACATATAAGTTGAAAATAAAATAATTTTTTTTATAATTAATTAAGAAATATTTTTAACTTATATCATATTGCAAACATAATATCTGTTACTTATTAAATGAATTTGAATCTGAAATGGTTTTTCTGTATTTTTTGGTGTCATCACAATTAGTTGAACCAAACATAATTGGCAGCCAAGTAAAAAATTATAACATTTAATTTTAGATTATTTTTGTAGAATCTCGGTGAATGCACGCAATGGACTCATAAAATATGTAGAATGTATTTAAAAAAATTCATCTAAAACAAACTAAATGCCATTCAATCATAAAATTTATCTACTTAAACGTCTGACAGAAGGATCAGATTTACCACCAGCTCATTAAATAAAGTGAATAAACTAATAAAAATTTCGAAGTGGTATCGTTTGTACGAGTATTGTATACCCCAACATCACTCAAATTAAAAATACTCAATTTTTTGTTCAAGAGACAACACCAGAACGATTACGATGCTTAAATTTTTTAATCTTTGGTCAGATAATACCAATTTACTGTATCATCAATGGGATAATTCTATTTAATTGAAAAATAAAACAGTTTCCCAATAGAACAGTGCTCAAGATTTCAGCTGACGCTTAGATCTGTGCAGTAACTACAATATCCAGTTTATGAAATATTGGATTTATTACTGATGGAATAAATTGACGTGAATCGATTTCATTTGTACGTAAACATTTTTCAGACGTCTGTGTCGCGTATTTTTAGTTATGTTGAAAATACATAGCTTTCCATCTATATCAGAGACAAAGACTATGGCATTAATGTCAATATAATTACCGTACAGCAACAAATTTACGTGTATATGAGTACATTCACTACATAATTATATTGTACGACTGTACGTTAATGGAAATTTAAAGACAGTTTATTATATGACGAAGCATAAGAAGTTTGCAAAAGTGATATTCTAATCTCCCTTCTAGACGAATTTCGATGAAAATACGATTTTAGATATATTGAGACATAATACGATTATGTGGTAAATTTTCCATCTGAACCATACCATATTACCATGGTACGTACATGTTTGAATATAAAGGAATTCTAAGAAAAAGTTTCATTTTTACTGGAAAATTAAAGGAATTGGGTACACAGACAGAAATTAATTTGTTTTTATACCAATATATGTAAGTACACAAAACTGAAACTAAAATTCTCCCTATATATTTAAAATATAGTTAATATGAATACTCGTATAAGATCCTTTTTTTAATAATCCTATTTTAAGGATGAATCTTATACTGAAAGGGAAATGTCTATTTAAATATATAGAAAAAATTGAATCGGATAAAATTTCAAATGAAATTGCACACACAAACCGAGTAATATAGAAAATGGATAAACCTGCAATAAACAATAACGGAAAAGTCAAGGCAACACAAAAGGAAGAAAAAAGGACCCGAATAACATTTAAATGAGATGAAGTGAAAATGTGAATTTGAGAGAGGGAAAACAAGGAACATTTTTTATGTATGTTTGTGTATGATGATCATAATCTAAAAATAAAATTTCATTTTCATGTTGATTTTGTCTACTTTACAACTCTCCAATGGGATATAAAATTTGATTACTTTGTCTTCGGTCCAATAATTTTATTGCATTACACTGTATACTGTTTAGAAATGTATATAAGGAGGTATTATTTATTGTATGAGTGCAGCCGCATAGTATGGGGAATCGACATTATTTTGAGTGATTTAATATGTGCTTAAAGTTTTTTGGAAGTTTAAGTTTTATGGTTTGCGACATATGCGATTCCTTTGATAGCAATATCGCTCCCTAATATAGGCGGTGAGAAAATGGGTTGGGTTTTTGAAAATTAGAATTATAAGTTGTAACTCATAAATTCAGGCAACCCTGTTATGAACTTTAATTCAAGGAATTCATTCTTTAGAAAAGATTTCGAGAAAACTCTGTTTAATTAATAAAAAAATAATTTAAATTGTTTAATGAGCTTATATAAGTTTAAAAAATTAAAATAATAGTTTTTTAGCTCTTTTTATATGTTATTTATTAATACTTAAGCTTTCGGAACCATTTCGGTTCCATTCTCAAAAGTATGTAAATCAATTTAACAAAAAAAATATTTTCTATACAAAATAAAATAAAATCGAAATCAAGGCTAAAACGTAGCTATTTTCCTGTAGATATCGCTCGCTACTAGAAAAAATATATTTTTTATTTTAGCAAAGCAACAAAAATTGATATCTACAGAAAAAACACTTTACAAAATAAAATTTGAATAAAAACATAAATTGAAAACAATTTTATCCATTTTAAATAATATTTGAATTGTGTAAAAGCAAAAAATCAAATTATAAAAATAGATCATATGAATTGCCAATGTACGCGAAATCGTTAATTTTGTTAAGAGAATTTGAACTAAATTTAATATGTAACATTTCCAAAATAGATCGTTTTCTGTAATTAGATTGTTTTTCCAAAATGTCTACGTCTTCAAAAATGATATTATGGTTGGTATCTCTAATATGTTCCGAAAGTGCACTTATTTGATTTGAATTTGAATTTCCCGAAGCACCACGTAAATGTTGAAAGAACCGCTCCCGCAAAAACTGTTTTGTTTGTCCCGTGTAAATTAGGTTACAATCATTACATTTAATCCTATAGACAAGATTAAATTCTTTCTTTAATGGTATCGGATCTTTTAATTTTGAAAACAAAATATCATTTAAACTGATAGCTGAACGACCAATAATTTTGAAATTATAATTTTTAAATAAATGTTTTAATTTTTCAAAAAGATTTTTTATGTAAGGTAAAGATAAATAATTTGTACTTTCAATTTCAGGATTTAATGTACAATTTTGATAACTTCTTTGTTTCCAAATCACTTTATTTATTAATTTTTTAGGATACTGATTATTTACCAAAGTGTTTTCCAAAAGTTTGAAATTATTGTAATGAAATTTAGTATCGGACAATTTTAGAATTTTTGAGTTAAAATTTTGATTGTATTAATTTTGTAAGAAATAATAAGCCAAGAATTAAAATTTAGATAACGACCGGACCAGGTATTTTTATGGTACCAGTCAAAAGAAATTTTACCATCCGGTTCATGAATTAAAAGTAAATCTAAAAATGAAATTTTGTGGTCAATTTCTTTTTCAACAGTAAATTTTATTCTATTATCCAAAGAGTTAAATACATCCAGAAAAATTTCAATTTTGTCTTCAGGGATTGCCGTTATAATGTCATCTACATAACGAAAGTAAAATAACGGTTGAAAATCCAAAGAGTTTAATCCCATTTTTTCCAAAAATTCCATCATTAAATTTGCTATTATGGGACTAATAGGAGAACCCATTGGAGAACCAAAAGTTTGTTTATAAATTTTATTACCAAAAGAAAAATCAGAATTATTCAAAACTATTTGCAATGCCGACATAAATTGAACTTTAGTTAATTTAGTTTTTGAATTTTGTTTAATACTCCTCCAGTTATCTTTAATAATGTTAGTCACACGTCCATTATCAACATTAGTGAACAAAGACGTAACATCCAAAGAAACTAAAAGGTAATTTTGAGGAAGAGTAACATTCTGAATTTTTTGTTTAAAATCTTCCGAATTTAGAATATTTGAATTTGTATTACCAACACTAAATTTTAAAATATTACCCAAAAAAGACGATAAACTATGTGTTGGACCATTAATTGAACTGATAATTGGTCTATATGGAAAACCAGGTTTGTGGATTTTTGATAATCCATATAATTTTGGAATCACCGAATTATATTTGGTTAACAAAGCTTAAGTATTAATAAATAAAATATAAAAAGAGCTAAAAAACTATTATTTTAATTTTTTAATTTTTAAAAAAAATAAGTAGATGGCATGTCGGAAATAGGCAGCGTTTACTTTCTTTAACGTAGTAAAAGCGGCAATGATGGTTTTCGACCTGTACTGCCTATAAAGATTGATGAAAGGCTGTTACCATAAACTTGGAGCTGCCAGTGAGGTTTGGCCGAAATCGGTCTACCGGAAGTGGTAGCTTATATAGGCTTTTCCGGGTTTTGTAAATATTTTTAAAAGTTTACCATTTATTAGGAAAACGGCTATGTATTTAAAGATTGTAAATTAATTTGGTAAAAATACCGGTCCAGATCAGATTTCCAAATTTGAATGGAAAAGACGATTTTTGACATAAAGCTGTTTTCAGCAAAAATTTAGTCCCTGTACCTCTCATGGTAATTTTGGCTATTAGATCTCAGGGTTTTGGGTCGTGAGAAAGTTGATTCTTGCAGGTTCCAGACCTACACCGTATAACAGAACAAAAATGAAAACTAATTTACATGACACCAAAACTATGTCGGCCCAAATTTAAGGAACAATGTGATAAATATAACTATACCCGGGGGTGCCCACCCAAGAACGACCAAAGAAACCCCTCGGATGACCCACCGATCACCTAGTGGCAGATATCCAGCCACAACCAATCAGCATAAGACGGTAGGGACGTCTTTCAAACAGACAAAGCCTCTTTTCACCCGGAGAGACTTCTAGGTAATCTCCTACAATTCCCACTCAGACAGCTTGAGACTGCCGAAGTGCCACGGGGAAACCGTGTAGATTTTACGGTTCCCCCAAATGGATGACACATATGCAGGACTCACCACTCCAACCCTGTGGATGTCTTGCCAAGGGGATGAAGCGGAGTGACAAGCTTAGCCTACAAATATGGAACCGACACGAAATTAAATTTCTCCTCCCATCATACCAATCCTTAAAATTTAGTAATTAATTTTTTTTTGCAACAAAGAAATCAGAGAATGGTGGCTGAACGTGAATAAATTTTGGATGCCAAAAATATTAATCGAACAATAAAGAAGAAAATGGTCGCTGAACTCGAATGATGGAGACGCGAAAAAAATAAATCGAACAAAAAAAATATTCGCTGACCTGGGATAAATTGCAACAACTTTGATTGATTTAAAAGAAATTTCAGAAGGAAGGAAAGAACAAATGAACGCAATACTGAATAAGTGGTTTCAAAAGAAATAACGACCGGATGCCAAGTCGGATGATGCAGGGGCTCATAAATAAGGATGAATAAATGATGCGTTATTTAGTTGAAGAAATGCAAGAGTTTCCTTTTTCGTGTGTGATGGAGCTGAGCCTTGGTGGAATATCCAGTTACCAGCTAGGTATTAGCGTTTCGAATCGTTGAGAAGTGGTTTTAAACAGTTGCTTATGTATTCTGTATTTATTTTAGCGCCTGATTCAATGAAAATAGGTACTGATGTGTCAAAATTGGATATTCCTAAGAATACCATGAAGCCTTTCGGTGAAACGTTTTGTGAATGAAACTAATTCCGCTTTAGTTTGGCCGCGACTCAAATATTGCAGAGTTCTGTGGCCATCGACATTTGTTAAAAAAACCAAGCATCGTCGACTGGAATATATTTCTTAAAGGGCCAGGGATGCTGATTCCTTTTGGTGGTTCTTTTCGCAGACATATTGTGACGCTTCGGTCGGGAGTATATTATATCACTCCAACCTTTGTTTTAAAATGTTTTGCCAGATGATTTTGCATCGGTAGAATGGGTTTGGTTACCATTTTTCGCAAATTTGAAATTTGGCGTTTTGACAAGGATGGTTTTCGCCAGTATTTTTAATTGGTTTATTACATCTCATTAGTGGAATTTTACTTTTTTGGTTGTGGGTAAGTATACCTTTTGAAATGCTGGGCAACACTTTTTCACATTCTTTGATAATTATTGAAAAGTAACGTTTATCTCTAAAAATTTAAAACGAGGAGCTGTTGTTCTTTTGTAACCACCGGGATGGAAACTGACATTTAAAATAAAATTGCATTTGGAATATTGAATTGTTTTAATGCTTGTTTCTCTCATATACTCTGTTTATTTCTAAAATAATGGGACCATGAGCTGAAAAGGCTAGAAGTTATTAGAAAGTAGAAGTTATTTGAAATGAAAATCGCTCACATTCTCATTTTGTTAGAAGTTATTTGAAATGAAAATCGCTCACATTCAGATTTGATGTTCCTGTGTTGTTCGGGTTTGTTCTAAACATCAAGACTACCTCCACAAAAAAAAAAAAAAAAAAAAAAATTAGTTCATTCACCTACACGAAAAAAGTACATGACACAACAACAATTTCACATCAGCTGTGCTGAAATATATGCTTACTCGTTTGGAAAACTATCGATTTTCCAACAAATTACTATTTATTAAAGTGGGTGCACTTTACTTTGCTAGAAAGGCCCACAAAACAAACCAAGTTTATTAAATTCAAAAAAGTCGCGTCTGTGATTGAAGGCAAAACTTTACTTTGTATAATAAATCAGAAAATCATTGAATCAAAAACCAAGAAGTATCTACACAGAAATCAACCCTATTTACCTTTCATAAGGAATGTTTATTCTAATATTCGTGTTGTGATAATGATCGGTGAATAATTAAAATTGACACTTTTTTGTCAACGATGTCTTGCTTTAACATTTTGTATAAATATATAAAGTAACGTTGTTGTTATCTTTGCTATCTAAATTTTTTGTCAAAAACACAAAAAAGGGGAAACATCTTTATATTATACAGAAAATACATCGTTTGTTTGTAAAAAGAATTTAAATTAAATAAATTAATTTTGAGTTTTTTCGAGTGAATAAAATTAAGATAATTAAAAATTATAGAACTTTTTTCCGTGTTGTGTTTTGTTCTCATTTACCTTATCAGTTTCGTAAATAGAATTTTATGGTAAAATTTATTATTTTTAGAAATAGACTCATGACTCTTGTGATGTGGAGTGGAGTGGAGTAACTAATGTCAATTTGAATTGAAATTATTGTTTGAGCTTGGTTGGGCTGATATGTAGTTGCAGTAGTGCTTTGCTTTATCATATATTTAGTAATATAAAACTAGATATTGAAAATTGTAATTGCAAAATTAACATTTAGCGCAGGTACTTATCAAAACATTCTGGCAATTCTCAAAAAATGACAAATTTTTAGTTAAACCAAATTTTGGGATATTAGTTAAGCATTTGAGGTTTCTGCCTGGACATGTCTCATATTTGGAGTAAGCCATATACTACCAGAGTTTTTGCTACATAAATATATTTCTTTTCCATGTTAAATTATCGACTCCTATCTCAAATGTTTATCGGTCAATGCAAAATATTGTAACGATTGCCTGGAATGGATATATGGACCGATTCATCATTTTTCTCTCTCTTTTTCTTCCTCCTACCCGGCCTTGATCTTTGAATTCCGTTCCCATTTTAAAGACTCGTCTGTTGACAAAAAAAAAAAAAAAAAAAAAAATCGCTATCATCCCATCCCATCCCAGAGTAGCAAGAAGCGGTGACAGCTTGACAATTGAAGCCGATATTGATGGGAAGAAATGCATGATCACGCTGGAATTATAGAACCAGGTAATGGAATGAAATTACGAACGGCGACTGGATAAAATTCAGCAATAAAAGGGAAAAAGGTCGTAAAAATAAGGCTTAGTCGAAATCACTTTCAACACGAGGTGCTGGTTGTAGATATTGTAGATGAAGTCATCTTGGGAATGGACTTCATGAGAACGAATGGCTTCGTGGTGGATGTTGGACGGGGTATAAATTAACCTACGATAATATCGAGTTGCCACTTCACGTTAGCGCTATATGAGAAACGACCAGGCAAATTATAATGGATCATAGAAAGAAGCTGCCACCGAACTCGGAAACAATAGTATGGGCAAGATTGGAGGGAGATTCTGGACCACCCAGGTTGTGGGTTGTGGAAGCCAATGAAGCGGAGCCGGAGAAATTATGTTCGGGAAAATTTTAGTGGAACCAGACAGCGATAATAGAGTACCAATTACGACTCTAAATCTCTCGGATAAGACGAAAACCATCAAAAAAGGGACAATAATCGGAAAATGGGAAAAAATATCTGCGATAGTGAAGTGCGAGCAGAAAAATCCGATTAAGACGACTAACTCACAAGGGCAGAAAGAGGTGATAAAACAACTCATGAAGAAATGGACCGAAGATCTTACCATGGCACAGAAAAATTTGGCAAAACAATTGCTCGAGCGGTACATGCCAATTTTCTGCAGTACATCATACAATAATGGGAGAACCACAATGGTAAAACATCGAATAGATACAGGAGCAGAAATGCCGATTCGCCAACCAACCAAAGATTACCGTTGGCAAAGCAAGGAGAAGTAAATCGAATGGTAAGAGATATGCAAGCAGCAGGGGTAATCGAAACATCAAGCAGTCCATGGAGTTCACCAGTGGTGTTAGTCGAGAAAAAGGATGGTAGCATGAGATTCTGCGTGGATTACCGAAAATTAAATACTGTGACGAAAAAGGATAGTTACCCATTGCCAAGGATCGATGACACGTTACACACATTGTCGGGTGCTCCAATATTTTCGACATTAGATCTGTAAAGCGGCTATTGTTGGCAAGTGGAAGTCCAGGAGGAAGGTCGCGAGAAAATGGCATCAGTGTGGGTAACGGATTATGGCAATATAACGTTATGCCATTGGGCAAGGATTTCGACGAGCATTTAAGGAATTTGGCAGAGGTTTTGGATCGGATACAGGCCGCTAGATTAAAGTTTATCCCAAAGAAATCTAAATTATTTAGGACGAAAGTAAAATATTTGGGTCATGAGGTAACAACTAATGGAATCCACACCGATGAAGATAAGATCGCAGCGGTGAAGGAATGGCCACAACCTAAAAATTTACATGAATTTCAGAGCTTCCTTGGATTGTGCACTTATTATAGACGATTCGTGCCAGGATTTGCCAGCAAAGAGTTTGCACGAGTTAACCAGGAAAAGAACAAGGTATTCGAATGGAAGGATGACCAAAAAGAGGCATTTGTGGAACTAAGACGACGATTATGCGAAGCAATAATCCTCGCATACCCTATACCCAACGTTATATTCATTTTGGACACCGATGCAAGTAATGATGGTATAGGAGGAGTATCATCACAGGCAACAAATGGTGAAGAGCGAGTTATTACATATTACTCCACGATGTTATCAAAACCGGAACGAAATTATTGTGTGACGCGGAAAGAGTTGTTGGCCATAGTGGAATGTGTTAAGCACTTCCATAAGAACCTATATGGCCAAAAATTTCTTCTACGGGAGGATCATGGAGCTTTGCGCTGGTTGTTACGATTCAAAAATCCAGAGGGACAAGAAGCACGTTGGATCGAACGTTTGCAAAGCTACGATTTCCAAATTGAACATAGGAAGGGAAGCGCACATGAAATTCGGCTTGTGCAAGCGCTACCTGATGAGGAATGGACTGATGAAATGATCAGGAAGGAGCAATTACGGGATGCTAATCTATCATTCATCATGGAATATAAGGAAAAGGAACACCGGCCTACGTGGAGTGAGATAGCCGACAAAACCCCATTGTAAAAGATTATTGGGCTCAATGGGATAGCCTCCACATAGAATATGGATGTCTAAAAAGAAATTGGGAAAGCACGGATGTTAAAATAAAACAATTGTTGGTAGTGGTGCTAAAAGATCGGATAGCGGAAATCCTCAAGGAGTATCATGGAGGAGCAAGTGGAGGTTACCTAGGGATTAATAAAACATTAGCCAAATTTCGCCAATGTTTCTACTGGTCCGGATGTAGACAGTCAGTAGTAGAATGGTGTCGAAGATGTGACCAATGTGCGGCAGCAAAGGGACCAGCACGAAAAAACTGTGGTACCATGAAACAATATAATGTCGGGGCGCCATTTGAAAGAATTGCATTGGATGTGTCGGGGCCATTTCCGACCACCGAGAGCGGAAATAAATATGTGCTAGTAACAATGGATACCCAATCAGGAGACCACAACAATAGCTGATGCCATCGGTAGACAACTGGGTTAGCAGATTTGGGGTACCGATGGAAATTTACAGAGATCAAGGAAGTTTCAGGAAATATGTCAGATGTTGGTATCAATAAAACCAGAACAACGACTTTACACGCGCAGTCGGATGGTATGGTGGAAACATTCAATCGCACATTGGAGGAATATCTAGCAAAAGTTGTGGAACAACGACCAGGCTTAGGTGGGGGGTAATGTTACGGTGACACCTAGCTTAGAATAGAATAAGTTATTTCAATAATTGTCCAATTGTAATTGTGGTTTGGTTCAACCATAGACAAATAAATGAATAAAGATCCCTAAACCAATGGAAAATTTATGTTTAAATCAAATTCTCGATGTCGTTACAAATGGAAAATTTTTTCTAGCGGCTGTTAGTAGAAATATTAGTTAATACTCAAACCTTATTTTGGTCTACATTATGAGCGCAATACATATTTCTCGCTCAATATATTTTTTCAATACGCGCGCGACAAATAAAAAATTTTATATTTGTGTATACAGTAAAAAAGAAACAAACGGGAAAATAACAAATTCAACTTATTTTTTATTTTCGTTTGAAAGTATCCTTTCTCTTATTCTAATATATATGTATGATTTATATTTTAATAAAACAGAATGAAATGAAACTAAAACGTACGTATTATGTATATACATACACGTATATACATATGTACTATTTAAAATAATGTTTGTGCACGATCGATAATTTCTTGTTTAGATATATAGAATTTAAACACGTGGTGACCATGAAAAGGAAGAGGATCTATTTTAGATGTAAGTATGTAGCTACGATGATTGTTTTGGTGTGCTTCATGAAGTATAATTTAAAAAACGAATATTTGGAGGAGATGATAAAAAACATCAAAAATTTATGAACGAAAGCATATTTGACGAAACGGAAAAATATTATAATTAAATGGTTTTTTAATGATCGCAGAAAACAATTACATATACATATTACATATTTGTGTTTGGTTACATTATGTATATTTTATATGCCTATCTATACTGGTTTGTCCAAATTAAATACATTCATGACTAAATTTTCCCTAAGTATACTATTAAGGATGATGCATGATTTAAATTCGATAATTTTAAAATACCTAATAATTTTATAAATGATTTTATTTTTGAGAAAATGAATAAAATCAGCGACACCGGAAAGATGTCTTTGGGAAAATGTACTATGTATTTGGATTGGTCTCCAAAAAATTGGTCAAGCATACAAATTTTTGTTAACGTTTTCCCCTTATTCCATATTATCTGAAGCATGGTAGGACTTGGTTTGTTTCAACTACAATAGCTTTTGCAAATATTTTAAGACGTCGAAAATAAAAGCTAGTTTTTGATTTTAACTAAATTTGCAAAAACATTAATATTTCGATTGCGGTTATGGTATATACATATATAGAATTATGAGTATACACAATATCCGTGCAATTCTATTTTTAATCTGCTAACCAAAATTAAAATCATCCTAAGGTTTTAAAATGACAATATATAAATATTTCGTTGTTCGTTGTTGTCAATTGATTTACAAGCTCACATTAAAAGTACACTGCAATTTTTCAGATACCAACCACCCCTTATCATGAAAACTACCCCAAATTTCTCTAGAATAAATGACCACTTCTTTGAAAATTTCAAAAATAGACTATTCAATATCGGATAATGGGTATCGCTTTATAATCCACATCAGAAATGCAATTCGATTGTTAAGTTGTAACTTTAAATCATGGACACAAATTTATTTAGCCATCCACTTTATTTATTAGGTGTATAGCTTAATTTCTACAGATTTTTTCTTCGCGCTTAAAATTATATTTAAAATAGAAATATTTTCACGGTATTTTGTGATTTTTACAGGATCGTGAGTTACATTACCTATCAGAATAGCAGAGTTTACAATGGTAACTGATAATCAGCATATTCGGCACTGCATTCTATACGAATTCCAATAAGGAACAAAGCTTCTAAAGCACGGGAATCAATTTGTAGTGTTCTTGGTGTCGACCTTGTGTCTTATGAATTTTGTAATTATTGGTACAAACATTTTGAAGTGGTGATTTCGATCTTAGCGACAGCCTCGAAAGTTTGAAGATGTGCGAGCTAACCTGGAATCTACAACAGCAACAGACATAACTCAGAAAAAACCTAATACCTAAATAAAATAATGCGTAATAATTGGATTCACATTAGTGATTTAAATGAATTGTAAGAAATATGTACTATGGAAGGATATAAAAATTAACTAAATAGAGTAAAATATTTTCTGGACAGTTATTTTTCAGTAAGTATCTTCTCCTGTACTAAATATTAATTTATTGCATTAATATGCCCAGTACCAAGTGAGTTTTCTAAAACTGGTTATGTAAATGTATTTAATTAATGTGTAATAATCCATCATCATTAGTCATACATACTTTAATCGTATATAGTCCATTGAGTTGTCACAGATTTTTAGTGAGGCCTCATTAAACCTTATACGAAACATGTCTTTGTTTTCGGTAAGAATTCAGTGGGCTGAACTTGCTCGACATGTTTAACCCATTGCCGCACACTTTTTAATTGACGACCGTGCTCAGAAACACACATTTTGTTTTTCAATTGTTTATGACTGCCATATGAAATTGAGCGTCATTTATATGTTTGGAAGCGAAAATTATCACATTTTCTCACAGTTTTCCCATGAAAACTCTCGACGGCTATAGCCGTCATTTGCTCATCACATAATATTTTTCTATATATTTCCGGATACAGAAACAAATGACGGCTATAGCCGTCCGATTTTTTGATGATATATAGACAAATGACGGCTATAGCCGTCATTTGCGCGTACATAATAGGACGGCTATAGCCGTCATTTGTTTCTGTAGGCGGAAATATATCGAACTGCTAATCATGAAAAATCGCACAAAAAAAACAATTGATATATTATCTGGAATGTTACATCTTTTTTTCTTTGATGTATTACTGAATAATTAACAAAATAATGCATTAGTACACTTCGTAAGAATGATGTTCCTTTTTTTATTAATTAAAATATGCAGGACGGCTATAGCCGTCATTTGCGGGAATGGTTAAAGAGTTCGTAGTATAAATATTTTTTGTATATAAAATCAATAAGGACTTCTGCCTGATGACCTAAATCAAGGACAGGATCACGAAAGCCGCACGGAAGTCCCAGAAAATATTCGAACCCAATTCAAACACAATTAATTATAAACGGAACACGCAATCTAAATTTAATAAAATAAAAAACATTTTGCGCTAACATAAAAGGTGTTTTTTTAGAGGTTCACAATTTAGAATTAAAATAGAACAAAGAAAAATATTTTGAATATCAGTGAAACTAGCTTTATTGGATAGATAATTTTATGCTTGTTTCAGTTGTTACAACCCTAATATTGTGTAATAAAGGCCAATGAAACTCTATCATATTTTTCTTTTGTACAGATGTTAAGCTACTAATAGGGAAATATCCAAGAGTAATTTTCCAACGAGCAGTACAACTGACAAACATAAACACAATTACTTGGGTAGCTAAAGTATTATCATTTGGGTCGCTACCTTCAAACTAGGCATATCATGATACTGGAACCTCTCCAAGAACACGATTAATTCGTTCCGTGTTCTTTGAAATCGTGTTGTTCAATACTACAAAAAATAAAATAAAAAAAACGACACGTTTTATTTTTTGTTATGATATATAAAACACAAAATAAAAGAGAATAACGAAAATCGAGTTGTATGAAACCGTGAAATTTGAGGAAATGGGTATCCGTGTTCTTCGAAACCGTGTTCTTTGAACGCCGTGTTCTTGGAGGGTTACCTGTATTCTATTGGTGTGGAAATCATACTCGCATTTTGGATGAATGGACAACTCATCCAAGCATACATTTTCAATAACAACCTCATCTGTTTCCTTTTTTGACCGGACCAGCAACTTTAGAGTACGAAAAGATTCTGAAGTAAAACCTGGATGCCCATTTACTACTTTATACCAATAAGCAAGTGTATGAGAATGTGCCAAGCAGTTTTTAAATTGATTTCGAACATATGGCCTATGCCTTCGGAGAATAAAAGTTTAAATTTAAAGCAAACTTCCGTATTTCTTCTGAACATTTTCTGCCTAACTTTTGATTTTTAATTTTATCTCAAAAAATTGAACTTGAGTCAGAATGGTTTAAAAAATTATCCTTCTGGCAAGAACTAATAAAAAATTTTTCTTCAAGTTCGTCTATCAGGTGGCTCAAAATAATATTGTTTTCTTCTTTATCTCATACTTGTTTGTCGTAGATTATTATTATTTTGTGTTTGTTGTATTTAGTCCTTAAAGAAGTCCTTCTTGAACTCGTAGAAAGATCAGCACGTGATGAGGCCATTGCTCGCTTTAACGTTATTTTATTAAATTGTTTGTATATGTAAGAAGGTTTTATACTTTTATTAACAAAATAAGAAGACGTAATACCACTACGATTGCTAGCACCAAGAGGTGAATTATTTGAGATTTTTGTAATGGTTTGCAATTTCAAAGGACCTTTGTTTAAATCGGATATATTATCGTCATTAAATTTTTTTATCAATTCACGATGATAAAGATTTTCGAATACCATCAGTTCAGGTACTTCGTCAATTGGTGGTAAATAATCCTGGTCATGGTCTTTATTAGTTTTATTTAAACGCAACGACTTGATTGCCAAATCATTTAATAAGTTCAACGCATAGATTGGATCTTCCTCAACTTGAGAAGAAACTTCTAAATTGGCCCCGATAATATCGTTAGCATCATTTATAGAAGTTGAATAAACGTCTTGGGAAACAAATTTTCAAACATGTTTTTTCAGTATGATATGAAATTACGGTTTGATTAATATTGGGGGGCATGTATTTTTAAGATAATTTTCAATGACGTCAAATCCACACGTTGATTCGTAAATGAACAAGATGAGAATGGCTGATTTTCTTAAAAAACTCCTCTGATTTTCTTTTGTCTTTATAAGCTTTAGAAGCTTTTTTCCTTATTGGAATTCGTATAGAATGCTGTGCCGAATGTGCTGATTATCAGTTACCATTGTAAACTCTGCTATTCTGATAGGTAATGTAACTCACGATCCTGTAAAAATCACAAAATACCGTGAATATATTTCTATTTTAAATATAATTTTAAGCGCGAAGAAAAAATCTGTAGAAATTGTTATACACCTAATAAATAAAGTGGGTGGCTAAATAAATTTGTGTCCATGATTTAAAGTTACAACTTAACAATCGAATTGCATTTCTGATGTGGATTATAAAGCGATACCCATTATCCGATATTGAATAGTCTATTTTTGAAATTTTCAAAGAAGTGGTCATTTATTCTAGAGAAATTTGGGGTGGTTTTCATGATAAGGGGTGGTTGGTATCTGAAAAATTGCAGTGCACTTTTAATGTGAGCTTGTAAATCAATTGACAACAACGAACAACGAAATATTTATATATTGTCATTTTAAAACCTTAGGATGATTTTAATTTTGGTTAGCAGATTAAAAATAGAATTGCACGGATATTGTGTATACTCATAATTCTATATATGTATATACCATAACCGCAATCGAAATATTAATGTTTTTGCAAATTTAGTTAAAATCAAAAACTAGCTTTTATTTTCGACGTCTTAAAATATTTGCAAAAGCTATTGTAGTTGAAACAAACCAAGTCCTACCATGCTTCAGATAATATGGAATAAGGGGAAAACGTTAACAAAAATTTGTATGCTTGACCAATTTTTTGGAGACCAATCCAAATACATAGTACATTTTCCCAAAGACATCTTTCCGGTGTCGCTGATTTTATTCATTTTCTCAAAAATAAAATCATTTATAAAATTATTAGGTATTTTAAAATTATCGAATTTAAATCATGCATCATCCTTAATAGTATACTTAGGGAAAATTTAGTCATGAATGTATTTAATTTGGACAAACCAGTATAGATAGGCATATAAAATATACATAATGTAACCAAACACAAATATGTAATATGTATATGTAATTGTTTTCTGCGATCATTAAAAAACCATTTAATTATAATATTTTTCCGTTTCGTCAAATATGCTTTCGTTCATAAATTTTTGATGTTTTTTATCATCTCCTCCAAATATTCGTTTTTTAAATTATACTTCATGAAGCACACCAAAACAATCATCGTAGCTACATACTTACATCTAAAATAGATCCTCTTCCTTTTCATGGTCACCACGTGTTTAAATTCTATATATCTAAACAAGAAATTATCGATCGTGCACAAACATTATTTTAAATAGTACATATGTATATACGTGTATGTATATACATAATACGTACGTTTTAGTTTCATTTCATTCTGTTTTATTAAAATATAAATCATACATATATATTAGAATAAGAGAAAGGATACTTTCAAACGAAAATAAAAAATAAGTTGAATTTGTTATTTTCCCGTTTGTTTCTTTTTTACTGTATACACAAATATAAAATTTTTTATTTGTCGCGCGCGTATTGAAAAAATATATTGAGCGAGAAATATGTATTGCGCTCATAATGTAGACCAAAATAAGGTTTGAGTATTAACTAATATTTCTACTAACAGCCGCTAGAAAAAATTTTCCATTTGTAACGACATCGAGAATTTGATTTAAACATAAATTTTCCATTGGTTTAGGGATCTTTATTCATTTATTTGTCTATGGTTCAACATTTAGACGTTATTTGTATACTAACATATTTGCTCGATTTTTGGAGAGCAATCAGGATTATTCTAGAAACAAATATTTTGGTATATAAAGGCGTAAATTATGTGGAATGATGAGTCTTATTTCAAACGCGATATAGTGAAGGCTTTATAGAGTTATTATTAAAGCGATTATTAAAGTGAAAATTAAATAGTGTGTTATAATTGGAAAAATTTGTTGTTAATTTTGTGTTGTGTAATTATTGTGTTGTGGAAATAAATTTGTGTGAGTTCAAATTGAAGGAGTTGTATTTATTCACAATCCAGAGATTCGAACCTTGAGTGATAAGGCGAAAACGTAACAATATGCAGTCACTCACAATTTTGTTCACGAGTTTAATAAATCTTTAATTATTGATCCTTTACTTCTGAATGAAAAATATTTTGTTGAAAATAGTGTCTGTTTTATTTATAACTGTTTTAAAAACGTGAACTATATAGTCACGTTTTTAAAACAGTAAATTAAATTTTAATTATTTGTCATATACATATTACTAAAAAAATAAAATCACTTCAGAAACAGGTGAATAATTCTGTGCGTCAAATAAAATAGAATCAAACAATTTTTTAATATTTTCTATAGCGTCCTTTGGCTTTAATAACCGCCTCAATTCATTTGGACATGCTGGCAACTAAATTTTGGCACATTTCTGGATTAATCAAATTCCATTTTAATTTTGTTCTTTGCCATAATTCATTCAAATTTCCCGTCGAAGTTGAAAAATCTGCCAAATCACGTTTTAGGACCCCCCAAAGATGCTCGATTGGAATAAGGTCTAGTAATTTGGGCGGCCAGCCAATATACGTATTTTCTTTTTATTTATCCAAGTCTTAGTAGCACTAGCAGTATGTTAAAGTATGTATAAAGCGGTCATCTTACCCCCTATTTTGTGGACCGTACCAATAACGTGGGCCATCATACACTCCCATATCATTATTAATCCGCCGCCAAATTTAAGAGTTGGTTGAACGTGACGCTCATTAATTGGCCCTCCTGGGCGTCTCTGTACCGACTTCTTTCCATCTGAGCCAAAGCTGTTGATTTAGGTCTCATCCGACCAAATGACTTTACACCAATCCGCAACAGACCAATGTCTGTATTTTTTGGCGAAATTTAGTCGAAGTAAACGATGACGTTGAGTTAACAAAGGTTGTTTAATTTTTCTTCTACCTTTCAAGCCAGTTTCACGTAGAGATCGACGGATAGTTTCAGAAGAAACTTTTATATTATAATTTCTAGCGAGGCAACGTGACATCTCTACTGCAATGTCAACTTTTTCACTCCGTATATCTCGAATAATAAGTTTGTACTAATTTTTATTGTGTCGCTTAGCAATTTTTTTCTTCCGGGTTTTTTTTTGTAATATTCACATTCAAATTTTTTCGAATTTTGGAAATCACACCAATTAATAAAATTAAAGTTTTAGAAATTTCACGATATATGTATTGCCATTTCTTATGAAATTCTCAACTTCTCGTATTTTCGACTGGGTTAGTGTTTTTTTAGTTGTCCCCATACTAACACATATATATATTTAATTATTTTTACAGTTATTTATTATTAGTTTCACTTATTAAGTATTTTACTAGTAAAACTTAATAAACAAATTAATAATTTGTAGAAATTTATAAGATACAAAATATTGTTCACAAGCTGCTACTCATAAAATGAATAATTTATAATGCGCATGCATAACTAGAACGCATAGAAGAGAAAGGAAAATGTTTATCAATAGTACAACAACATTATGCCTAACAGTAAAATCCTATTTTTTAAAATTGTTAAACCCGTGAACAATATTGTGAGTGACTGTTGTAAAAACTTTACTAGCGTATATAGGACGATGAAGTTATTACTAAAATAAAACTAAATGATTTTAGTAAAATTTAGTATAAACTTCATTACCATGAACATTAAATTTCTTCTTCTGTTCTTTTTTTACAACTAATACTAATTAGTTGTAAAAAAAGGAACTGAAGAAGAAATTTAATTTTCGAATTCGATTTTATTCCAGGAGTGACTGATATTTTCAATCGGCTTCATTTTATTGAAACTTTTCCAATTTTCAAAATGTTTCATTTTGAACACCAACTGCTTGTAAATGTTGTTGGAATGTACCCCGAAGATGATACGTTTTAAAATTTGCTATAATTCTCTGATCCATCTCGGTTGAATTAAAGAAGTTGTATATTGGAAGGTAAAAATATAACTTCCACAGATATGGTTTTTGAAAGAGTAAATAAACTTTTTAAATGCCTTGGTGCATCGTCAATTATTAGAAGAGCTCTGGGTTCCAGTCCTTTACTTTGGCAATAAACTTTGAGTGCCGGGTAGAAATAGTTCAAAAACGTATGCCCAAAACTAGTTGCCGTTATCCAGCTTAGACGTCCAAATCACGGGTAAATTATACTTGAAGTATCCGTCCATTGCCCGAGAGTTTTTCGAGTGATTCGCTTGGAATAATTCTATTATTTTGATCTTCTTTCTTTTTTTTTCTACATACTTCTGTTACGCGTTCGGAATGTGGCTAAAAGTGACGTTGATTGCACATATTTTGGCCTTATTTGACGTTCCCATTTTCTATTTCATGAATTACTTTGAATTTTGTTTCCGTAGTTAAATTTCTTCTCGATTTTTTTGTCAAATCTTTTACACTTTCTTTTCGTTCCGACATTATTTGACACGAATTTAGTAATTATTACAAAAATAAGTAGAAACTATTTCAACAAGGTCAATGATCAACAGTTTAATTTTTTATTACGCATATGGCATGTGTTAATTGTTTTTTTATGACTTTAAAAAAGAACGTTATAACGAAACAGCGTGTTACGATGGTGCATATTGTCTTGCACTGCGCACTGTATTGACTTTGATCCCATACTTGATTGGAGAAAAATTATTAAGTAATTGATACAAAAAATGTTTTAAAGACGAGTAATTTATCCGGTTCACCTCTCGTGTGGTTAACCTTGTTTGTCAGCTTAATATTGAATGAAGCTTAGCAACACAAAACAAGCAGCTCTTTTCCCAAACTAAATCTGCAAACAGTTTACACCGTGCTTCTATTTTTTGTGAAATTGCTGTATTTTGTGACACAATACTAAAGCTATTATTATACTATTTCGTGGCGTGGTGTATACCAAAAAAAAAAAAAATATAGACTCGACGCCAAAATGTCTATGTACAATGAATTTATAATGCTTTTGAAGAGTTTCATGCGGTATTTGTATATCTATTCACTTGGACAACCTCCGTTCAAATTAAATTCAATTTTTGCTTTGCATAATAAAATTTTGCTTCGCCGTTTACCTTTGCGCAAAAAATTATTCACGTTATAACAATTCAATTTACTTGTAAAACTGAAAAATTGTTGTTGTTTTATTTTTAATTTCAATTTTAATTAATTTTTTTTTATTTTCTTAGGAATTTATAATTATTATTAAAGACATACAACAAAAGTTTTTAAAAAGGTGCAAGAAGAAACGAAGATTTCGATTGCTCGAAAAAATGATTATTAGGAAGACTATGTGCAAAATTTTTGTTGGTGTAATCGTACAATACAAAATCCTTGTAGAGTTAAAGTGTTTTTATTTTAAATATTACGATTATCATAATTATATCTTCTTCATTTCAATTAGCATATTAATGAGCTTTTCTTGATACCGTATAAGTATAAGATACATATACGAATATTAGAGCAAAATCTAGCACTAAGTTAATTAAAAGTATTATAATTCAAAACTTTTCATTTTTTGTGCATTGTTACAGTTAGTTAAAAGTATCATTTAAAATATCTCAATTAAGTTAATTAATTTTTTGTTGTCTGTGTCTTGTGCTTTTATAAAGTTTTTTTTTTTTACTTACTCGTACTTAGAGTAGAATGGTCCAATCAAAATCGAAATCCTTTTCAATGGACTTTTCCTATTATACAAGATTTTATTTTTAATTTTTATATTCATCTGTAGCGCATTTCCATTGTCTCGTACACTTTAGTTTAGAGTTCAGTTCGTATACTCATTTTTCCGATAGTTTGAGCCAAAAGCACATTAAATTTAAGAAAGTTTATTTTGTTTTCTTTTGCAACAAAACTAAAATAAAAAAATTTGTGCAGCAACACAAACAAAAATAAAACTTTATCATTTGGACAAGAGTAAGACAGTTAATAGAAAGTTTCTGGTTTGCTTTTCTGTGAAATAGAAAAGACTTGTGATTGTGTAGAAGATGAGAATTAATCTTATTTTAATGATGAGATGTTTTTATTGTTATTTGAGAATTTATATCTTCAATTAGTTGTATGCAATTAGCTGTATATAAAAGTTTTGGATATTCTTGTCGTGGTGCCAGTTTATTCTTTTGTAAATGGAATTCTGAAATTTTTTGAGGTTTTAATTCTAGCTAACAAAATATTTGTATATGTCTTACTCGATAACCGCATGGCTAAAGTGGACCTTAATTGAGTCATTTTCTCAAACTGAAAATTCTGTATCTAAAATTGTTAAGCCCAACAGAAGATAATATGCCTGTATCGGTTTTCATTAAATTTCAATTGGTAACGATCACGTTTGGTCAGATTAATTTATGGAATAAAACCGATCGACTGATCGTAGTTTTCATTTGTGATATTTTCGGATTCACTTACACTAACGTTTTTGTGGCAAAGGGCATTGCTCTAAACGTTTCGCAATTTAAATGAACCATACTTCAATTGGAAGAGCGCGGTGTAATGTAAATAATTTACACTTTCAAATTATTTTCTATCTCAATTATAATAGGAACAGTAAATGTTTGTTTAGAACCTGTTCAAGTCGAAAACACAGGGCATTGTATGTGCATAAATGAATTCTTGTATAATTATAAATAATTAAAAATTAAAACTAGTTATGATTAACCTGAATATTTTGAGTTATTTTTCAGAGTTTTTACGTTTTTTATTGTACATATTTTTTGTAAATTACACAACAATTATGTAATTTACGTTATTTACAAAAATAATCTGTCTACAGGGTGGTTCAATTTTAAGGGCCGACGTTGAATGTGAACCACACCTAAACGCCAAGTTTTTTCTGCATTTAATTTGACGTTTCTCAATTTCAGACTAACTCAATTTGAACCATGGAAATATATACAATCGAGCGACGCGTTAAAGTTATTCAGGCATATTATTAAAATGGGTGCTCAAATCAAAATGCATAGCGTGCACTTCGTGATTCGTCAATAAGCAGAATTGCCGCATTTGGGCGAATCATAATCCAAGAGTGATTGTCGAAAAACCAATGCACCCACAAAGAGTGACTCTTTGGTGTGGTTTTTGGGCTGGCGGTATCATCGAGCCGTATTTTTTTCAAAATAAGGCCGGTCAGGCAGTTACTGTGAATGATGTTTGCTATCGTGAGATGATAACGAATTTTTTATGGCCCGAATTGGAAGATATGGATGTGAACGATATGTGGTTTCAACAGAACGGTGCCAGTTGTCACACAGCTAACGAAACAATGGCTCTTTTGCGTGACAAGTTCAATGGCCGTGTGATCTCACGTGGTGGCGATGTCAATTGGCCGCCAAGATCGTGTGATTTGACACCGTTGGACTTCTTTCTTTGGGGTTATTTGAAAGAAAAGGTGTACGTCGATAAGCCAGCAACAATTCAAGAGCTAAAGGATGAGATAATTCGGCACATTAACGGCATAGAACCTCAATTATGCCTAAGCGTCATCGAAAATTTGGACCATAGGGTGGAGGTGTGCCCCGAGGTCGCGGCGGCCATTTGGCCGATATTTTGTTCCATACATAATTGAACCATACCATATTATCATAATAAAAAGAATTGATAATAATTTCCTAAATAATTTGTGTTTTATTCAAAATCAACATCGGCCCTTAAAATTTAACCACCCTTTAAATAGTCTCCTTGTTAGTCTATCCCTGTTTCAACCAAGAAAATAAAAAAATTGGCTCAGATTTAGTGCAACCCACACAAATGTGTGAGTAAAAAACCATAGTATGTAATGGCGTTGTTGATAAAAAATGTCGCTTGATTTGAAGTAAAACCAACACAATTGTGTGTATAGATATAGTGTTTTTTTCGGACGAAAATAAGTTTAAAAGGAATTCACAAATGTGTAAGTTGGTTCAAAAAACATACAAAACTAAATTTTTGACATGGTCCGTTTGCCCTACCCGCACAATTGTGTTAGTAAATCACAAAAGGGCTATACACGTCTTCCAATGATGCTTTGTGATGTTTCCTTCATTCAACGAAAATCTTTGCCTCCACGGGGAGTAAAAAAATGATCGTCAAGCATTTCAAACCGTAATTCATGCATTTTCATCATGGCAACCGCTTAGGTGTGACAAATTTTTTTTTTGCAATTTCTTCCTTCAGCTTGTCATGTTGTGATGCGTAATAAGCTCCAGTAATAGTTTCTCTTTTTAGGAGGTTGTTACGACTGTATGGTCGCAACGACGATTTTTGTGTTATTTTATTCACCCCGGTTGTTGTCTTCGTTTCGCCCATCTTATCTTATGTTTTTATTCACCTCTGTGTTTGTCTGTTAAATTGTGCGCTGAACGCACCCGCGACGTTTTGTTTTGTTCCCCATCGTGTGGTGGCGCAGAGGTGAAGAGAGAACCAGAGAGAGAGAACAATGCGCATCGAGTGTGTGCAAAGTAAAACGTTTTGGAAAAAATGTTTTTTCTTATATGTCTCTCTTTTGTACCAACGAAAATTTGATATAAAGGAGAGACAGAGAAGAGAGATTCATTTCTTCTAGAACGTTTTACGAGTTGTGCGGCGTTGGAAATTTTTTTTTTGGGATGAATTCATTCGAGTTGGTGATTTTTGATAAGTCAAGTGTTAATTTGGTTAGAATTTTTTTTTTTATATAAAAGAAAATTCGAGTTTTGAAACGAGATGTGACAACATTATTATTGTCCACGCGCAGTTTTGTATATAGTTAAAAGATAAAAAAACAAAAATATATCCATTATAAAAATAGAAAAGAAATATAAAAAACATTTAAAATAGTGATTTAGTTTTTGTTTGAATTCCGAAAAGGGAAAATTAGTAAACCGTGTGTGTAAAGCGCCGTTTTTTTTTCTCGAGCTGTTGCCTATGAGAAAGGGCGGATTTATTATAACGCTGCATTACAAAAATTTATTTTGTGAATAGTGTTTTTTTTTTTGGAAAAATATTGGTTTTGAAGTGGAAGAATAAAACGACACTGCGTAGTGCTACGTAGTAGGAAAATTCGATCCCTACTTTATTATTGGCGGGCAGTAGCTGTAGAAGTGCATTTTAGGACGCTTGCAACCATACGGAATAGGGTAGCAGTAAAAAATTATTAACGGGTACAGTAAAATCAACGTGTGCTGCGAGTAATTAACGGGCGGCGCATTTTTATTTGTACCATAATTTCAAAGAGTGATAGTGATAGTCTACGAGTGTGAAATTTGTATAGGTGTACCGTAGATATTACGGATGCCATAGGCACTTTACCGGTGGACAATTTTATCCGGGGGTCACAATTATCGACGAGGAGAGACACCGTAAAGGCGTAGCACCTGTGCCGGGCGGCACAGCGGCGGCGATAACAAGGCGAGACACCATAAAGGAGAAGCACCTGTGCCGGGCGGTACAGCGGCGGCGATAATAAGGTGACGAAGAGCGTCGAACCGGTACATACGTGTGGTCAGTTGAGGCCACTCAAAATTATTTTTGATTTTCTGTAAGGCGAGGCAACACCCAACCTTTTTGGCGGCCAGTTGAGGCCAACAATATTCGGCGGTACCACGCCCAACGTAACGGGTTGCCAACCGGCACCTCGTTATTTTCTTGGTATCGGGGAAAGGCCCCGCAACAATACGGGTAGCCAACCGGCCATTGGTATTTTATGGGTGTGATATTTCAATAGTAACGGTACCAAGCCGCAACGGTCCGGGGCAGCGACCCTGAGGCAGGACGGTCGCACAAGGCCGCAACAGCTTTTAATTAAGGTACACATTTTTTTTTTGTTTATTTTTATTTCATTTTTTATTTTTTTTATTTTTCTTAAATTTATTTAATTTTTTAAATTTTTTATATAAATATTTTTGTAATCGAGCGCTGCACAGCGGGTGCACGCTCGGTACACATTGTTCTTTCTTTCTCTCGTTCTCTCTCATCGTTGTGCGGTGGAGGGGGAAGTTGTTTTCTGTTATATATTTAATAAAATGAATTATTAATTTTTTTTCGGTGTGGTATGATGGGAGCAGAGACTCCCTCTGTGTCGGTTTAGTGTTTGCGGTCCCTTGGTGCCCGCATCCAATTCCGTAACCAGGGCTCGACCCCGTTTGAATTCGGATGGATGCGCGCACCAGGGCACCTCTTCCGTTATTATTATTTTTTTTATTATTTATTTGATTATCTGCTGTTCGTTCCTCAAGTTCCGGCCGACGAGTTTCGGCGGAACATTCGGTTTTTATTATTATTTGCGTTTCCCAACTTTCTGTTAATCACGGTGTAGGCCAGGAGCCCTGCAAGCCTCAAACCCCACGACCTTAGCACTTCTCCCTGAGAACGTAGCCGGCAAAAAATCACCGTGGAGGCCTCTGCATGCGCTTAGTGAAATCTGCAGGTTGGCAGTAGCCAGCTTGTAACAAGGTAATAAAAAAAGATAACTCTATGACTGTCGCAGAAAGCAGTTTCTATCACTTTCCCGGCCGCAGAAACAGCCTTTACGGTTTTGGGGCCGATTCATAGCAGTCCGCTGTTTTGACTGTATTCGTTAATAGTAATTAGTCGGTTTCAAAACTCTGATTTATTTCGTCTAAAAAGCCAACAGAGCGATGGAAAATTTATTGGAACATTTTTTTGGTCTAAAATTAGCAAACGCGAGACCCAACGCGCGAACAGCTTCCTCATGCCTAAATCTTGATTAATCCAAATCATCCAGAACGTTAATTTTTCGAATTTTTCAATAATATTTTAGATGTTCAACTGCTTGATCAAAATGAGAAGAATTGCATTATCAGATTTTTACAAAAGTCTCAGTGTACTCAAGGGGTCATGTTTCACCATGGCAATGCCAGGATTGAAACGCTACAGAACAGTGCCACATAGTAAATCGGTTTGTTCATGGTTTCAGTTCAATAAAACAGTAAGATTTTATAGTAATTCAGTTTTTATTTTATTCAGATAGTACTGAAAAGTAATTACCTATTTATTTAGTAGTATATGGTAAGGCTTAAAACAACGCAAGCAATGACCTGTGTCGCACTTAGTATAGGTCATCCGTGGTATATCCGGATTGACACGCCGATGAAGCTGCCATTAATTTTGCACACAAGCATCAATAATTCATATAAAGATGCAGCTCCACCACTTTTTGCCGTGCATGTTTGGAATAGCGAGATGCAATCGATGTTGGTGTGGAACCTAAATTGTTTTTTTTATGAACTAGTCTATTATTTTTTATGAACTGTTTACATCCGTGCTTCCTAAAGTAAGCAATCATACTTTCATCAAAGGATAAATTCTGTTCGAGATGGAAATGTTTCAACATTTTTGATTTGGTGTAATCGGTTATCGGTCTCAGCTACCATAATTTATCAGTTACATTTTTTGCAGCACGCACGTTTCTTCAAAGTGATTTCGACGCATGTTGTTATATACCGTATCGGTTTTACATGTCTCGGTAACTGGTTTGACAAGCAAAATGCCAATAAAAACGCAAACATACACCCAGGGTAGCTACAGGGGGGTTTTTCTAACACTTTTGTTAAAAAACTGAAAACATTTCACATTAAAATGACTTCAAAAATGTGTTGAAGGCTACTGACGCCAGGTGTGAATCTTATGTTGCTCATGTATATAGATCATGATCTCAGCTACCATAAAAACATACACCCAGGGTAGTTACAGGGGGGTTTTTCTAACACTTTGGTTAAAAAACTGAAAACATTTCACATTAAAATGACTTCAAAAATGTATGGCGTGCTTTCTTCAATGGCCATTTTTTTGATGTTGCCCTGTTTTCATAATGATGATTATGATAATTTAATTATGTTTTGAGAGTGCTTACACTATACATTCGGAAATCGAATTTAAAAAAAATTAACTTTCATCACTTCAAAACGTTTTAACATACATTTTCTCTTCTTTTTCATAAATTCTCTGATTTCTCATAAAACTTTCTGCTGAGAATTTTTAATTTGCATAAAATTTCAAAAATTTTCGGCTGGTGTAAAAAAATATCAGCAGAAAAAATTTCATTTTTGTGATAGTGATGCCTCTAGCGGTGAATAGCAAAACACATTTTGCTGCTGGAAATTTTCTGCTATGATATACAGCATGATAAGTTCAAGACTGGTTCAGATGAACAATGATTTGTGGCCACCGCTCTCGTAAATATGAATTCGTCCCGGCGACGTAAGCACCGTTCTGGAACATAAAAGCCGATGCTGGTGAGTATCTCGGCTCAATCTAAACGTGAACATAATACGTCACGGACAAATATTGCGGATGAAATATCACGTCGGTAATCTAACCGTTATAATCCTAAGAGAGCACAACGATCGCGATAAGGCGGAAGTACCTGCTCATGTGCCCGCATTGAAGGTAAACCTTTAAGCGCATAGATAAGAAACTGTTTTTGAACACTCTCAATTCTCTCGGAATGGCATCGGTAAAAAGGTGACCAAATCTGTGAGGCATACTCCAAAATTAATCGAACAAATGTGACAAACAGAGATTTCAAGGTTATCGGATCACAGAAACCCTTACAATTCCGTTTAATAAAACCAAGCATCATATATGCTCGGCTTATTATCGAATCAATATGCCTTGTAAATGTGAGATCTCGAGTGAAAATAACACCCAAATCGGATATGAACTCGGAAATAATAATCGGAAAGCGGGTACGCCAGAAAGACATTGCCTTACATTTACTCACGTTCAGCAACAGTTTGTTTTCAACTGACCAATCACAAAATTTGTTTAAATCCGCTTGGAAATTTATACAGTCGGATACGTTTGATATTCGTGCAAATATTTTCATATCATCTGCGTAAAGCAGGCAATCTGCAGAGACAAAACAGTTAACCACGTCGTTGACGAATATTGAAAATAGAAGTGGCCCAATGTGGCCACCTTGTGGCACTCCAGAAGTAACCCGAAATAGACGAGAAGATGACTTACCAATTTTAACAAACTGCCACCTATCTGAGAGGTAGGACAGCAAACACTTAGTAGGGATGGCTTGACAATTCAACCGCTGTAGCTTTTTGATTAGAATTAAATGATTAATTTTATCGAACGCTTTAGAAAAGTCGGTATAAATAACATCCAATTGCACTTTCGAATCAATACTGCTGAATAAGTGTCTACAAAATGTCATCAAATTGGTAACGGTGGATCTCCCGGCGAAAAAACCATGTTGTGCGGGTGAAATAACCGTTTTAACATGGAAAAATAAAATCCTTTGTACCATAAGCTCAAATAGTTTTGGAATGGCGGAGAGAATAGCTATCCCACGATAATTACAGATTTCACTTCTTTTACCGCACTTGAAAATTGGACGTATATACGAAATTTTCCAGGGATCTGGAAAAATTTGAGTTCGAATGCTTTCGTTAAAGATAAAGGAGATGGGAGCAGCCAGACTAGCAGCACAATTCTTAAAAAGAATCGGCGGAAATCCATCATGCCCAGCGCCCTTATTAACATCAATTTGAGACAAGCTGTAATGAACGTCATCTTCGGTGAACCGTAATTGGGTAAATTCCCCTCCGTTGCAAGAATTAACTGCTTGATCGATGGATGGCGATTCGTAAACGGATTCAAAAAAGTTGGCAAATAAATTGCAGACTTCCGAAGAATGACTTGCAGAGGCATCTAGATACGTCATAGGCAAGGGGAACCCAACGGTCTTTCTTTTCATATTGATAAAATTCCAAAAATTTTTTGGAGTAGAAGTTAAATCATCGTGGATCTGCAGAATATAATTATTATACAGGAACCAGTTTAATGTTTTAAACTCCTTCCGTGCGGTCTCGATTCATGATAATATTTCGAACCGTGTATTTTATATAGGGAGTGTAGTTTATTTCGGCGTGTCTCTATGTCCTTTAATTGCTTGTTATACCACGGTTCGCGGAAGCAAGGCTTAGTTTTTTCCGCGGGATATGTTTTTCTACACCAGTCTTGACAAGTTTGTTAAAAGACAAAACTATTGTATTTAGATTTCCTCCGAACTGAAGAAATTCCCAATCCGAATTGAGCAGAAATTCATTTAAGGAAGCGTAGTCGGCATTTCTAAAAACAAAAAAAAATTATCAATAGGAAAACTAGTGTCGCATTTTTCATGAAAAATATTTAACATAACTGGAGTGTGGTATACGCTGGTACAGCCTGTAAGGTCCTCGCACGGTGAGACCTCTGAGTACATGTTATCGGTTGAAAAAATTAAATCCAGATATTTACCCTGAGTATTGCTCGTTCGGTTAATTTGTGTTGTTGAGATGCTAGCGAAGTAGTCCACAGTAGTGATCCCTCTAATATCTGTGAAAGATGGTGTGAAAATACCGTTGATATCAGACCAGTTCACCCCAGGCAGATTGAAGTCACCGAAAATCATCAGCTGCTCATCAGGATGAACAAAAGGGACTATAGCAAGGTCGTTGAAGTTGATGATCTCGATATAAGTATCCAGGCTTGACCCACATGTAACATAAACGAGCACGGCGAGAATTGACGAATCGGCTAGTTTAAACCGTACAGCAATGACATCATGAACTTGATGAGAAGCCACCATTTCATTCGGAATTGAGTTTTTCACGGCGATCGAAACACCTCCACCTTTCATTGTTGTGACATGGTTGTATCGATCTTTTCGGTAATTCTTCGCTATTCATAGAATTAGTAAGCCAAGTCTCACACATGATTATGACTGCATAGTTATTGTCTAGGACACCCAACCGAAACTCTTTAGACTTGCCTCGAATACTGGAAGCATTATGGTAGTAAATTGTTGAAGAGGCAGGTTTTCTGTAATTATTGTTGTTTTCGATGTTAGAAGAGGAGCAGCAGTTATTTAATATTTTAAATGGTAATAATTGTAAGTTTACTGCAGAACTATTGGATATAAGTATTTTGGGTTGTTTGGGCGATCAGTGAATTCTCTCACTGGAACACCCACTGGCCAAATTTCTGGTTGAAGTAGTTTTGGAAATATCTCCAGATTTACCCCGATTTTGAAAGACACGAAATTGATTTGCGTCACGTCCTGATTGGCGGGAACCAGCAAACGACAATCAACCTCGGTTTCCGCTATGTTTAATTGGCTGCATAAAAAAGATCGTAATGCCTCAACTGATGTCGTGTTGGCAAACTTAGCGGCATAAATATATTTTTTAATAGGAGCGATCTTAACTGCGTCTGATACATTATTGCAGGTGCCAACAATAACTTCCGGTACGACGAGATTTGAGTGCTGCATATTAGATTGAAGAGAGCTCGAGGTTGTATGCGTATCGGTATCCTTTGGCGGCACTTTTTTGGATGAACGAGTTTTCATCTTTTCGGGATTAGCTCTATCAGTGGCAAGAGCTCTAATGTCGCTAGATAGGGATAGCATTTGCTTTCTAAATTCATCAATTAAATTTTATTATTTACGTGAATATTTTATTAATTATGTTAAATTTATTTAATTGGCTGCATATATTTGTAAAAAAAAATGTACGCTATTTCTGCAGAAGTAATTACCACACAAATTTTAAATATGTAAAAGCAAAATGTATTTTCATATTTAAAATAATTTTATTCATTAATTTTCATTCAATCTCCGACCATAATTAATTTCCAGGACATGTGACCATCAAATATGTCACTCTTACGTAAGACAATTTTTTGAAACCGTTTCATAAAGTAGAGTAAACTCGAATCAAAGACAAAACGTCTTACCTTAGACCATTTTTCAGTCAGTGACTGTGTTGCAGAAACAGAGTGTAAATCGGATTGTTTACATAATTTTATATACGTGTGTAATGTAAAGAATTCAGTATTGAGATTTGATTCAATTTCTTAAATTTGAACCGTTGTTGTTCCAAGCCAGGGAGTCCCTTGTGTCGTTTTGTTACCAGTATATTTGTCAATTTAACTGATTGTGACAAACGAACCAACGAAAAGTAAACAAATAAACGTTCCAAGTTTATCTTTCTTTCCCATTAAATACATATATAGTATGTATATACATACACATACATCATGAAAGAACTGTAAAATAGACAAGACCGAAAGTTTCGTGCTTAAAAAATTTCTTTACTTGATAAACTTTTTTTTCCCTCGATTTTAACGAGGTGAATTCTCGAAATACAGAAAATTTGTGATCAAAATGAATAATTTTTTATTAAATTTTTTGTGCCTTTTTCGTCGAATTATTTTATGTAACTTTTGGAGAGAAGAAAACTTTTAATGTATGTAAAACAGTTGAGCTTTTATTATTATTTTTTGCTTTTCGTACGTATGCATGTATATGTTTGTATATACTCTTGCATTGTTAAATCGGAAATAAAAAGCACAAAAGACTAAAAAGAAGAAGAAAAATAATAATCATAATAGGAAAAACTCAATTGGGATTTCTTTTCTGTTATAAGTTAAGCAAGCTAAAGTTTATATTGTTGATAAATAAAATAGAGTTGAAAACTACAGTTATAATACAAAAAAAAACTTAATTTTTTATATCCCAGTGCTTCCATGATTTTTAACGATAAAATTGATTATAAAGTGTTCAAGGTGTTATACACATTTATTATTTACAGGTCCTAGGTATATCTAGGAGTACGTAATATGTAAAGTGTTTCAACATGAATTTACCTGAGATAATTAGTGTTTCTTCATTTAAACTTTGTACATATTTTTTCTACTTCTTTGTGTGGTTGCTCACTCTGTTTGGATACAATATAACGAGTACACAATAACAACTATTAAAATATTAAAAGAATTGAGATACAAAAAATTATGGTAACTTTATATTTTCTTATTCAACAACGAACTTTTTTTTTTTTTTTTCATTTTTGTAAAAGAACTTAAACCAATTTATTATTAGAAACTTTTCTGTTTCCATATTTTCCCTCAATATATTTTTCCATCATTTTATGTTGAAAAAGTGCACACAAAAAATAATATAAATAAATAAATAAATTGATCAATCGATCTTCTTCTTACTCGTATATACTTGTTGTATTGGTGTTTTTTTTAAGTTTGCAGTATAGTTTTGTGTTGTGCTTTAAAGTTAACCATTTAGCTTTTACCTCGTTCATTTTATTATAAATTTTTGAAATGTTCACAAGACATACCGAAGAAAGATGTTATATACAAACTTGAAAGTTAATACTTAAAGTTGCAGTACTTGCTTTGCTAGTATTAGATAACTTTCAATCCGTGAGTCCAATCGGGCTCTAGATGACTGAATTATTTAGTTTAAATAATTCAGAAGATTTAATAGATTGAAACTAGAATTTTAAACGTCTTGGTAAACTCATCTTGACCGAAAACAATTATCCTGAATAAATCCCTAATTAATAGTGAATGTTCTATTAGAAATCACAGGTAGCCAACAAATGCTCAACGAAACAAAATAATTCGCTAAGGCATTGTGTTGCACTTTAAATAAATAAGTTCACAGTCTGATGAGAACATCGAATTCTTTTAATTTACAGAATTTAACAGTTTCATTAGGAGTTAAGTATAAAGCGCTTTTTACATGGGAAACAACATAAAATTTTACTGAGAGAATAGTTGTGATGGTATTAGTGTGCGACCATAATGTGCTATAAAAAAATGTGAACTCAAGTATTTTTTATGGCAGCATTGTTCACACATCTACAAATACTGTATGTAAAGAGAAGAAATTTTTCTCACAATCATACAAAATAAACCGTTCGCCATTTTTATAGTTAAATTTGCATTATTTCGTTTTTGTACGAAAATGTTCAAATTAAAACTTTTATAAAATTTTTAGGTTATGCCAAAATGTAATTGTCGAACTTACCATACATTTTGCTATAAAAATGAAATGAACAATGTTTCTTTTTTTGTCACTCTTATAGATTTTTAAGGTTTTTTTGTTTCAGTTTATTCAAAAAAAAATGCCGACATCAAATTTTTGGCATGGAATAAAATTTTCCATGGCTCAAGTTTCATCCATTTTATGGCAAACTAGCACAAAGTCAAATGCATATACCGGTCAGGGAAGATATAATATTTTTTCATCATAAAGATAAAAATTTTAATAAATTGATTTTAATATGCAAAAGGAACCCCTAACTATGATAAAGATCAGTGGTTCTTAACCCTTTTTTTACTCGCGGCCTACCAAATAATTCATAATTTTTTTGTGGCCCCAATTTTTTTTAATAATAATTTATATTTGTTAAATTATCTATAATACCAGGTGTGGAAATATGAAACCGGAATTTTCCAATAAATGGCGCCACCTGTCAATGTATCTTTCGACAAACCACGTCATCGGTGCCATTATTTTCTTTTGACATCTGTCCACAACATCCAATTTATACCCTTACAAGTTTCATACAATAACGCGTGTTTTTTACGGGTTAAAAATGTCGAGTTGTTTGCCTACATATTACGATTTGGGGCATCGTTGATTTTTTGTTATCATTTGAAGAAAACTGGTGCAGAATCACATAGAATGCTTGTCAAAACTTACAGTGATAAGTTGTAACCATGCTCTTAGTTTAATAAATTTAAAAGATTGATGTGATTTTGACGTGAGGAACGAGGAACGTGGAAGACCACCAAAAAAGTTTGAAGGCACTGAATAGCAAGCATTGTTTATGAGGATGTCGCTCAAACGCAAACACAACTCGCGGATCAATTGAATGTGTCACGAGAAACCATCTCCATACGTTTAAAAGCCATGTGAAAGATCCAAAAGGTGGGAAAATGGATTCCTCATAAACTGAATGAAAGGCCAGAGGAAAATATAAAAACCACTTGCGAAATGTTGCTCGCCAGATACAAAAGAAAGTTATTTCTTCATCGAATTGTGACTGGCGATGAAAAATAGATCTATTTTGAGAAACCAAAGCGCAAAATGTCTTGGGTTCATCCAGGACAACCATCGACATTGACTGCAAGACCAAAACGCTTCGGACGGAAAACAATGCTGAAGTGGGAAAATCCCAATCCTCTGTGGGATCAGAAGAGTGTGATTTATTTTGAGCTGCTTAAACCTCTCGAAACCACAAATATTGAAAGCTACCAACAACAAATGATCAGCATTAATCGATATTTGGGTGAAAAACGACCAGAATATAATAAAAGACAACACAAAGTGATTTTGCTTAGCATGATAATGCACCATCACACAAAGCAAAACCGGTCGTGGAAACGTTGGAACCTCTTAATTGGGAAATACTTTCACATGCGGCTTGCTTGCCAGACTTGTCTCCTTTCTATTATCACTTATTTGCATCGATGGGGCAACGGCTTGCTGAGGAGCACTTTACTTCTTACGAAAATGGCTCGATAATTATGGTTTGCCTCAGAAGAAGAACAGTTTTTTTGGCGTGCCATTCACGCATTGCCAGAAAAATGGGAAAAATGTATAACTAATAATGGGCAATACTTTGAATAAAATACTCTTAATCATCATCATCAGGAAGCTCGTGAGGTGTGAGCTGGTGATATAAACGATGAAAATCTCTTTTTATTTTGCCGAAATTTGAAAAACAACTAATTTCTCAGGCGGAGACACAAGCAAAATTCAATCATTGATTGACAATGAAACAACGCTAAACGTAAATTTATGCTAAAAAAATCAAGTATTGAATTGCATTGTGGATAATGATGGTTTGGTACGTCTTTACGAAGATCTGGGTTTGAACAATTTTCCTGAATCCCAAATTACATCCAGTGCAGTAGCTATGAGTACGCCAATTTAAAATATTGCTGATCAAAACAATAACATAACGCACCCACCGGGTTGCTCTTATTTGTCGTTTAAGGAGGATTTTCCCACCCCATTCAAAATTTTTTTTCATTATCCGGAGGCTCCAACTGAAAAGAAGAAAGTTGTCAAAAGGGAAATTACTCCTGATGCAATTACATCAAATAAATATTTTGAACACTTAAAGAGAATTGAAATGAATAAACAAAAGGCATTATCTGAAAAAATCGGCGCGGGCCAGAAAGATAGAGGAAAAGAAACAACTGAAAGAAGCAAAAAAGAAAAGAACGGAGCAGTTTATAAAACGTAATTTTAACCATGATCTTAAAACTAATTTTCAAACAGATGGCGGATCGAGTGTAAAAGAAATAAAAAAAAACATGTCCTGGCGATTATGTCATAGTTGCATGCGAAGGAGAGTATATCCTGGGTCTGTACTGGAAGTAAAAGAAAAGTAAACATACATTAAAACAATGTACATAAGTGATCAAAACTGGAAATGGCCAAGGAAGGACGACGCTATTTAGTATAAAGAGGAAGAAGTATGTTGTGTTATAATCCCACTTTCTCTATTAAATGCCAGAGGATTTTATGCGGTTCCTGAAATCGAAGCTTTCCAAAAGAATAATTTTAATTAATTTTAGTAAAATTATTACTTATCTAGTACCTGAATTATTTTTGTTATCGTCTAGTTTTATTATTTTATGATTGATTTTCTAAAGTTAATATCCTATCTGGGAATTAGAAGGACATAATTTGTTTATAAAACTTAACGTTTAATAAAAAATACGCAAAATAAAAGTTTTTTTTATTGAAAATTAAGTTTTTTGTTGTTTCAGCCTTGAATATCTTTCCGCTTAACCTTTACAGTGCCGATAAAACGAACAAGAGCTGCCGGAAATTAGATCAAAAATAAATCGCATATTATTCGCTTAATAAGAACATAGACTTTATGCAATGAAATTATTTAATTTTTATGATTAATATATGAAAGAATCATTGAAACTTAACTTTTATAATATTATTCATGTTATAAACTATATTTATACGAGTACGTAATATTATATAAAAAAAAAAAAAAAAATCGCCCGAAAAATATCTTAACAAAACTTCAACGAGTTTCTTGTACTGTCGATAATTGGTACATTTACCTTAAACATCAATTTTGTTTTTTTTATATTCTGACGTAAATTTTGCAAACTTTGGCGGCCCCCTGCAAACTTTTTAAGGCCGCGGCCCCCTCTGTTAAGAATCACTGATAAAGATGTTTCGTTAGGCGTGGGGAACTTCAATGAAACGGTTTTCTTCTCGGCCTACTCTGACTATAATTTGAGCGCATTGTATTGCTATTTATAATCACCGTCTTGTCAATATTTACATAAACTACAAACTAAGAGAATTGGGTTTTTTTTTATTTATAAGGCTCCCAATTCTTTCTAGCTTTGCTTTTTCCACCCTCACTTTTACACCGTTGCCAATAAATTCGAGGACGTTTGGCTATAGGTCCGATTTAATATCACCATCCGCAAGTTGCACAGCGCCATGTCAGCCTATACTGGCATGGCAGATGAGTTGGTCCATGAGTTTTGCACTCCGATAGGGAGTCATAGATATGTTCCATTTCATCACAGATCGTAATCTGTTGATGAAAATTCCCATTGCATCCTGCCCCTATCGTGATTCGAGTCCGGTACCTCCCGATCCAAACGATCCAAAAACTTTAACCACTGTGCAATTTGATCGGTGAGAATTGGGTTGACTATAGCGATTGTAAATTTATAAATATGTTTTGTTACATCGTGCCGGCCTCGTGAATAATTTATGAAGTGATTCTGAATCGGTGTTCTGTATTCGATGGATAGTCTCTTTTGACTGATGCAGCACGGGCAGGAAAACACGCGTCTACTCTATCGGAATATAAGGAATTCCAAACCTACTGTATAGATGCCAACATCTATGAAGTTATTATTTCTCTGATGCCGTGTCTATCTTTAAACGTATTTTTGAAGTGAAACTTCTTTAATATCGGGGTGATTTTTAAAATGGATGAAACAAAACGCAAAATTACAAGCAAAAAGTAAAGAAGCGATATGAAACGAAAATGCGACAGTTTTGTTGTTGTTATTTTATTTTCAGTTTTATTCTGTTCTGTTTTATTTTGTTTCTGTATACCGAAAAAAAGTGTGTACATGGAAATATGTATGTATGGATTGACATTTTTGATATTCGATTGAAAAAAAAACTAATTTTGTTGTTGTTATTTTATTTTTTCTGTTCTGTTTTTTTGATTTCATAAATACGAGGAAAGGATTGTCACTATTTACCTTGAACTGCCAAAGTTTACGTGCTCATGTAGATGATCTTCAATTAGACAAAATATCATCGTCGTCGAATTTTCTGATTTTTTCGGAGACATGGGTGGATAATGACCACATTGTAGAGATTCCAAATCTCGATATTGTCGTTCAATATAAAATGTCAATATAAAGGGCAGGTGGCGTTGCAATCTACCATAATGTAAATTATGGAACCCGTGTTGTCACCCCACAAATTGACATCAATGCACTTCAACTGGAATCCTTGTCGGTTCAGGTTTTTAAAGTGGGAGAAATATGTGCTTGCGAAAGCAATGAACAAAATGACACATTTGTAATTATTGTGGCGATTTACATTTCTCCCAACCAATCGATGGAAAATATTATTCAATTTATCCACGAGAATTTGATAAAGTATACGCCAAAAGTATCGCGGATTCTGAAAAAAAAATATGATAAAATTCCAATGATTTTGAGTGGGGATTTCAATGTGAATTTTGCATTAGATACGGCGCTCCCTTTGATTCAATTCCTCAATACAGAATTAAATTTAAAAATGTGCAGCAGTCGTACTGAATCGACAACGCGACCAAAAACTGTTATCGACGCAGTCTTTCAAGGATACGATATGTTGATAGAATTCAAATTAGCGCATTCGTGTCCTATTTTAGTTACCATAAACCACTCGTGTCATTCGTCGAAATAGAAAACATGGAGTCGGAATAATAAAATGTTAAAAAAACTTCGAAATTTTGTTTGTTGTTTTGTATTATGATAATTAAACTCTCTAATTACCCCACTCCTGTTACTGCATTCGTCTCATTCTCTGGCTGCTTAGATTCCGGAAAGTTTCACTTCTACTGCGTGTGAACTGCACACATTTTTTTTTGTTTTCATTTAGAATTAAAAATTAAAACAATATGAACAAAATCCAGAATACACTCTAATTTATCAATTTAGAGACGTGAAAAAGCCAAATCATTCCTGTTAAAATTTAAACAATCTAACAATCGACGACCAAAGTCTTACAACACGCGAAAAATGAACTCTCGCGCTTTCTACTTACAATTAGAAGACAGATGGATATTAAACAACCGGTCAGATCTGAAAAATTTTACTAAACCAAGAAGATATGAAGGTCCTAGATGATTGTTTTATACAAAAAACAAGCCCGAAGTAAAGTTCAGATAATTTGAATAGTCACAGATAAAGGTCGACCGCAAATACCTAGAAACTAAAACATGTTTCCTCTTGAGCGCAGCGGTTCCTAAGCGAAACATACATTTTAGTGCAAATATGATTAATATGGTCGTGCAAAATTAGCTGACTGTTAACGATTAATCCTAGGTTCCAAAGTTTTTTTACTAATTTAATTCGTTTGTCACCTTCTTTTATGCGTCAGAATACATAAGACTCTGTATAACAACCGTTTTTTGCAAGTAACAAGACAAACTTTAAATTTAATATTAATGTTAATTAGGTCGTTCGTACTCCAACCTACGACCCTCGCTAGAGTGTCATTGGTATTTAACGCGCAAGATTCTGCATTGTTCGGCGTGACTGAATTGTAAATTTGTACATCAACAAACGTATATCATGCCATCATTATAAAGATGAGTATATTATTATACTCATATATCCCTTACATTTTGTATAATTTGAAATGGGTTAAAGTTTAGCTACCGCTAAGGCTAAACAAGTTTTACAGAAATGCCACTGCAGTGTAACAAATTAATTATCTACGGAACACCAAATAATTTCTTTAATATTTCGCACACTGTAGTCATCAATCCAGCGTAATGTACTTTGTAGTGCTGAACATTTATGCAATCTCTTTCAACATATTTGCATGCATAATTAATATTGATGATTTGTACAATACAATAAAAACGAATAATACAACATGTTGGTGCGGAATTTTTAGTCGGCCGAGCTCTATACACAAATAATAAAAAAATTGAAAGAAGAAAAGTTTTTTTGTTTCATGGTAGGGATTTTGCGTAAAATCAAAATAAAAAAAACAAAATGAAGAATTAGTTCCCTTTTCGGAACATAATGAAATCCTCAATCTTCAAGGAGAACCTGCATTCAAAAGTAGCATTAAGGTCCGAATTATCACACCCACGATCGGAACCAAGGTCGTGAAGCTTAACTAATTCAGAAGGCCCAGCACCCTTTGATCTAGAAGGTTTGTTTATTAAAGTTTATGAATGTGTTTGGTTTTTTGCATCAAATTTCTTTAAATCACGTCCCAAACTACAAATGGTTCTTCCGAATGTTTTAATAAAGAGAGAGATGGAAGGTACGCCAGGGAAACAATTTGCCAAACAAACTGCCCTGTCCTTCCAATGCATTATTTTGATCAAAAGCGTTTATCTCTGTTCCAAAGTTGAATTATCATCAATCATTTCTATCTTCGATTCTAATTCGTCAAATTAAGCCGTAATTATAGATTAAATTGTACGTCAGAAGAATCGTTAATTTGAGACGTTTGGGTTTTAGGTCAGAATTTTCATATTCTTTCTTAGGAAGGTCTTGAAATTTAACTAATGAACCAACTTCCACGGACGATAGACTATACGGACTAGATATTCATTTCTAATTCCTCTGCAGATAAATTTTGTGATTGCAATTTAAATTTCGTATTGTCACAGTGAAATGGAGTGAAGATTTTCGAATGTAAAAAGTTCTCAAAATTGAAAATGAAAGGTATGAACAACGTTATTATGGTAGATGAGATACTAAAAATTTGCAGAAGTGAAAGTGTCAAAAAAATCAAATACAACTTGTAACCAGTTCAATGCAATGAAATTTGCAACAGGAATATAAATAAGCAGTGTAATAATTGCAGAATGAACTACAATAAATAGCCAATAAATAGCAATGTTAACCAAAATACAAAATCTAAAATATTTTGTTTTTTTAACTCAAAATTGAATTAAATGAAATTTGCAATCAAAAATTCAAAAGTTTTCTTTGTTTTTTCTTATATATGAATGGGATGATAACTTAGTATTATTAGCACGGTATATTTTATTAAGTCCCCACCCAACAACCTATAATCTAGTTTTTAAATAATTTTCCTGATTGTGGTGGCTTGGTCTGACGTAACCGTAATAAGCGAAATTAATAACGATTGAATTGAAATAATATCTACAAAATCTACTCACAAGAATACATTTATTTAATTGAATTTTAGCATTAAAGAGTATAGTAATTATTTCGTTTAACGCAAACGAGGAATTCGAATCCATCGAATCATCAACCGAATGACGAATAAACTAATCATCCATCTTTAAAACGAAACTAATGCCAGAATAAAATAAAATGCAAAAAAAATTATTACTTGAATTAATCATTGAGAATTTCCAAAGCACAAATATAAAGGAACTTTGTCAATCGTCGATCAAGATGATCGCCCGTTTTATTGCTGTTTCAAAAAAAAAAAATTATGAATAGACTATATAAAAAAATTAAAGTTACTTTAACAAAAGAACAATTCTAAATGACCTTAGGGGTAAACACTGAAAAAAAGAGTACACTGCAAGCAACTTAAGCGGTAAAAAACAACTTTATTTATTATTCAACTTTATTTATTATTTTATTATTCATTTCGACCCGTTCCTGTTTCGGTGCCAAATGTAACGTATGGCCTGGGTCATATTCGACGCTACATACCACTTCTCATAATTCGGGTAGCTTTCAGTGGCTAGAGAGGGATCTTGGCATGTAACGTCGCCTGCCATTTTACAATAAAGATATTACTACTAATTTAAATTGTCTTATGGGGGTGTTATATAGGGTTTGTCAAGATATATCGCTTATACTAAGGTCATCCCAAAATAATTGCACAACTAATAAAGCCTTTTTATCTATATATACGACGAAAAAAATATACACAAAATGCACAGTCGATGATCAGCAAAAAAAAATTATATTTTGTTTCGCTTAGTGTATGTAGTAATATTTTTTTTTTTTTTCGATTATATTTTGTCTCTTTTAATTTGTTTATTGTTTACATTTTGCCTTTAAATTTAATTTTGTTTTCTATTTGAGCTCGTAGTAGAGTAGCAAATTACATTCAAAGATTATTTTCGCAGCATCATATCCCGCTGCTCAGTCGTTTCGAGGATGCTGCCATAGGTTTAGAGGTGCTTGGATGAGCATGTGATAGGGTATCGGACCCTGAATAGTGATTTACACGATCTGCCCATCACGTAGACAACACCAACTGCGGTTGTATTTTGGGAGGAAGTTAAACTTCATTAAAAAAAAAACTATCTGAGAATAGGTTCAGATTGATGTTAGCTATACGTGGCGAGTACTTCTTACTAACCCACTTCAAATCTGCAAGCAAAATACGGAAATCAAAACACAAAATTTATTTTTATACATTTTAAACTACTTTATCATAGACAAATAAAAATAAAATAGAAATTCCAATTTTTATACTTTAAACTTCAAACATTTAGACTGCTCGGAACCACAAACGCACGTACTCACGCCCGCAAAAACAAATATGGCGAAAGATAAATCTGCAAAAATTTCAAACTCAAAATTTTTCATGCATGTATCCTTTTTTGTAGAGCGAAAAAGAATATAACGTGGATAGGCCGACGACAGCCGACTTTTTTTTCCTCACTTAATTGCTAATGCGAACATTTTCTATATAATCAAAAATCATTATTCCATATATTAATTTCAGAAAACCAACAGGGTCGACCCCCGTAGAAAATTTATTTGAATTATTTAATTCTCTGTCGTCATTTGTAAATGTTAAACTTGTCATCATTGCAAAATTTGAAAAGCTCCCATAGAAGCAGCCACTTTAGGTACATCGATTTCCACCAAATTAATAGTTACGTATTAAATTTGATTCCGAATAGTCAATCCGTCTTGTCGGTGGTGAGATAAAGTTTTTTTATTAAAGCTCCTATGAATGTTGCCACCTGTTCTAGTAAAACGATTTCGGCCAAACATCACTGAGGCCACCTGATTTATGGAAAAAACATATATAACGTATATAAGAATGACGTTTCATCTCAAACAAATCAACCCGTCTGGGATGTACAGAGGCTGAATTTAATCTGAGCAATATTTTTTTGACAAAAATCGTCATTTTCGCTTAAATTTTGGAAAACTGAACTGCACCGTTATTTTTGCAAATTCAATTTAGAATCGTTTAGTTCATAATCGTTTTTCTTGCAAATGTTATATTTTTGAAAACAATTGCAGGAAAGCTTTTGTGAGCTGCCTCTTTCGGTAGACCAATTTCGATTAGAAATCACTGGGATTTCCCAATTTATGGATCAAGCTTAAGTATGAGTCATCTCGGTCAATTAATTCGTTGAACTTCGGTTTTAAATAAAGAATTACCTCTATCCTGATCATGAAAAGAATATAAGATTTAATCCCGAGAAAAGTTCAGACATGGCATAATTTTCGTCTTACAGAATTACGGCTGTATTAATGACACAACAATTAATTGCAAATTTTATATTGTTGCAGTAGTAGCTAACATGATGGACTCTAAACCTGCTATTGCTATCTAGTTATGCTAGAAAATTTCGATCAAATGGCAAGTGAACACCCGCAAAAAAATGTATATGCTATCTGTATATGCTATGAATACATGCTATGTCAGCAGAACTAGACAGCATGTATATGCATATTTTGACGTTTCTTCTGTTTCAATATGGCGTCTACTAAGTGTACCACACTAGACTCCAGAATGAAACGATTTTTAAGGAAGGAGCGTTTTAATCGAAGATTGCTGTGAGTCACACTCACAGATATGAACACTTCAATCATAGTCATCTGTGACTTCAAAACGACGTATAATTTTATTGAATATTTCGAAAATGGAAACATTTAATAGTAGTTTTGTGTTGCCGTTTGATGAATACACGAAATAGAAAACTCGAGTAAAGTTCTTTGTGCTCACTTCCATTTTCCGATGCTAAATTTTATTAATTCCAAACCAAAAATTAATCATTACCAATTGAAAAGACCGAAATGAAAATAATTTATCGTACAAAAACAAGATTTTTCCGAAAAACATAAAACAAAAAAATTAAAACCACAATTTTGGTCCTTTTTCATTTATTTTTTGTTTATTTCAATTCATCTATATTCAAAACCATCATCCACACACAAAATACAACAACAAATTGAAAAAAGGATTCAAACAATTTTTTAACGAATTTTTTTACGGTTTTATGGTATTTTATCCAAAAATTTTGTTGCTGTTATTATGTTGTCTTGGATATTTAGATATTAGCATTAGACATTTTATTAGAATATTTTTGGGAGAAAGAGATAAGATATTTTTTTTATCACAAATAACAACAACGGGCGATCGCAATAAAGGATATATAACATATTCATATCCTTTTTCTTGTGTAGTTTTTTTATGATTATTATTACGATTATGATTATGATTATTGAAAGGTAGAAATGGAATAAAAAATGGAAGGCATCCTGACACACTCATAACATTTAACGGGAGGTTCTTCGGGCACCATTGATTGTTTAATACTTAAAGATTAGCATGCAAATCGGTTAGTGTGCTTAGGGTTGCTATACACATCATGCCGGATAAAACGGATGTCATATTTACATCCTGTACAATACGCAATGTAAAACAAAATAAAATATTTATTTATTACATCCAAAGTTATTAATAAAAATTGTTGCGGTCTCTGGTTTTATCCCCATAATACATTCTTCAATGTAAATAGAACCAATTTCCCAATAATGAAACAAAACAAAAAAAATTCTCGTTCACCAGGAACGTTTAAATTTTTGCTATACATGAGGCTTTATGTTATTTGCTATTGGGCATTGGAATAGCTCAACAATTTATAGCTTTTTTGCGTTGTTTTCTTTGTGTGGTGGAATAAAATTCAAATTGAATTTGGTGTACGAGTTTAGCTGAAGCTGCAAACAAAAAAAAAATGAGTGTATCTATAGATAGTCTTCTGCTAGTCGGGAAGAATAGAATTTTTAGAGAGATTTTGAAAAGGATACATGTTTAAAAGATAAAAGGATTTATGTTCAACAATAGATAGATACAGATGTGTATATGATTTGATTTCCACTTTTTTTTTATTGGAATTGTACTGTTTGGATATTTATTTATGAATGTAATTTATGACTCAGTTTTTCTGATAATGATTTCAAATTGAGCAAACAATTTCGGATATAGCATGGATTAATAAATCAATTTTGGAATTGAAATGATTTTTACGATTGACTTAAATTGTTTAGAATAATTTGCAATCAATTTTTCGTCAGCTTTGTTTCGTTTTGGATTAGACCGAACTTCCTTGGGCCAAACTCATTCGAATTCTCACTCAAATAAAGTTTCAACGTGAAAAATTAGTTCTCGAAAATCCTTGAAATTTTAGTAACATGACCGGATATTTAATTTTAATATTTTGTAAAATTCTCGCCTAAAAAACCCCTTTAAATTTTTCGTTAAAGTTTTAAGTGAATTTGACCGAAAAAATATCTCTATATGGAGGAAGGACTTTGATTTTGAAATTTAAAAATTTCGAACTGTGCTTTTCGTATATTCCTTCATTCTGGTTGGTGTCTTTTATTATATTATCTTGATCTATATCTTTCTATAAATTATGAAAATTGTTCAAAATTGTTTTTTAAGGGTAAAACATGTTCTTTTAGAAGTTTGGCTTAACCTTAACCTTTCATTAAAATTAACTTAATCAAAATATGTTCTGTAATGAAAATTATGTTTTTATGAATTATTTGGACGTAGATGTCCTTGGCCAGTACGTTTTTGGGAAATTTAGTTTCGCAATGTACACAATTTGAAGTAGTCTTTATCAATAGTTAATATATACTGAATTAAATCTTGCTGAGCCAATCTAATATTCGCAAACATCAGAGTCCGTCTATCCAAACCTTTTACTTGCCAATTTAAATTCTAAAATAACATTTACTTCTTCCAAGACCAACGGTAAACATTTTCAACACTCATACAAAATACTAATATTGTTACGAATTTGCCCTATCGGTTCGTATCACTGGATGGACATCGACAAAATTGAGGATAACATTGAGAAAATTGTTAATGCTGAAATTCCCAACCTAGAGTTGTCGCTTTGGAAGTCATTGTTAAAAATATAATCCATACACCATGTAGCAACCTTAATCCAAACAGTCTATGGTGCAAAGGAAATGGTCAAAAACTTTTCCACAAGAATTTCAAAATGTTACTTTGGTATTGTAACTTATACCCCAAGTAAAAAAAGAAGAGAGACAGACTAAATATAATTTTTTTATTGTCTGTCGCATTCGCAATTGTTGGGTTGTCCTACACAATCCACCGTTACCTAAAATATAACTGCCATATAGAATCCGGCTCGTCAGTGTATCGGAAACCATATGCAAAATTTCTTGAATCCCGGTGTGTGATTCAAGTCATACCACATAACGATTGCTAACGCAACTACTGCTGCTTAATTCAAACTCATCCAAATATTGAGATAGCTCCGGTCGCTATGATGAAAAATTCCTTCTGGACGAAGCGACAAAGTGGTGGAATAAGGTAATGCATGTAATTGGACGATGTATACCTTTAGTAGTATCAACGATTCTGAAAGATTTTGTAAATATTGTAAAACATTCAAGGAAGCCGCAAAGGATAAAGGATATTGTTTAGATGATTTACTGTGCATTTTCTGGAGGTTTCAATTCTTTCGTAAATGGCATAGTTTTGCAACCCATAGTTTTAAATATTTATATAGATTTTTTAAGCTTATTTAAATGGTTATAAATTATTATTATTATTATTATTATTATTCTCTTTATTTAGGAAAACAGGTTACATACATTTATAAAAATCATAAACTATTTCTAATAAAGTTAGAGCTCCTAATAGGTTTTTAGAACCTGTGGGGGAGCAAGAAACAAAAAAAATCATGAAATTTAGGTTGCCAAAAGTGTACAAATAAAAATAATAAATTAAAAACTATCATAAAAGAATAAATAAATAATACATACAATAAAATTAAAATTCCAGCTCATATTTAGTGAATACAATACAAAAAAGAAAAATTAGAAGTAGGTTTCAATGTTGTCTATATTAATCAGCCAATGTCGGATCATTTTATCAAAATAGTGTTTGCGGCCAATCGGAATGAATTTCAACTCTATTGGTAATTTGTGAAACCAATACAATCCCATATAAAAGTAAGACCTTCTGAACCTTTCATTATTACAACGTAAACCGGCAAAGTTGTTCGGATTCCTTAAAGTATACGTGTGATGAATACGACTATGGAAACTGGAACTCTGAACAAAAAACATCTTTAATACCTTATAAACATAGAGATGTCTTAAAGGTAATAATTTCAAATCTCGAAATAAGGGAATTGTTGGAGTTGTTAAAGGCCGACAGTAAATCAATTTAATAATCCGTTTTTGTGAAATGTATAGGTCCTCTATATTGGAAAAATAAATCCCACCCCAGCTTGATATACCATACATAATAATAGATTCAACTAGTGCATGATATAGAACTCGCAGTGTTGACGGTGGGCATAATTGCTTCAGATGGTAGAATTTATAAGCCGCAGTAATAACATTTTTTCTGACAATGGTGAGATGAGAATTCCATTTCAACTGCGAATCGATGGTAACTCCTAAGGACTTAAACTCATTTACGAGGGAAATTTCAAAGCACTGCGATGAACATGAGTGTCCAGAGCAAAATGGAACATGATACAAAACCTTAGAATTGGGAGATGCGGCCTGACCAAAAAACATTACTCTGGATTTATTACTAAGAGCCAGGCGATGGTAGTAAAAGCAATTACCAAGATTCACTAAGTCTGTGCAAACTAGGTTCTGTAATTCCGAAGGGTTTGCTGAAGTGTAACTTAATGCTAAATCGTCCGCAAATGCAGTGGTGTGCCCCAGAAGATCGATGTCGAATATAGAATTTTTGTAGATTAAGAATAGAATAGGTCCTAATACTGATCCCTGCGGAACGCCGCAATTAAAGTAACCAGGTTCACTAAATTTATCATTTATTTTAACAATTTGGCTACGACTGTTGAAATAACTAACAAACCAGTCAAAAACTTTACCTCTGATACCTATATTTAATAATTTGTTTGCAAGAACCTCGTGATCCACCGTGTCAAACGCTTTTGCAATGTCTAAAAATAACGAAGCGGATTTTTGCGAATTGTTAAAAGCCGAGTAAACATAACTGAGGTGATTTAGTAGTGCTTCTTCAGAGGATCTTCCTGCTAAGAAACCAAATTGACTACGGCTAAAAAAATTGATTTTCTCCAGATAACCGAGCAACCTACGTTTTACTATTTTCTCAAATAGTTTGGAGAAGGAACTTAGCAACGAAATAGGTCGATAATTATTTAGTAATAGCACATCACCTTTTTTATGAATTGGAATTACAAGGGCTGATTTGAAAACATCTGGAAATACACCACTTTCTAGGCTGAAATTGAAGAGGTAAGCTAAAACATCTACTAGATACCACACGCAATTTTTTAAGATTAGGTTGTCGATTCCGTCAATTCCACAAGAGTGTTTATTTTTCAAACTACTAATCTCTTTTATAATCTCTCTGGCGCTAATCGAATCAAACACACAAGACATACTAGGTGAAGTGGTCGAGCCTAAAACATATCTGCTATAGCCTGGAGAATTAGGCGAAAAGTTAGTGTTGTTCAAATTAATTGTTATCTCCGATGGAACGTTGAGGAAATAAGTATTGAATTCATTACTTATAGATTGATAATTTGAAATAAGAACATCAGATTGGTATTTGTAAATTTTGGTGATTCGGTTTTTGTCTGTATTTGTTCCCAAAACTTCATCAATAGCCTTCCATGTGAGTTTAGAACTATTTTTAACATACTCAAATTTCTTCTGGTAAAATGAATTTTTGACAAATTTAATTCTAGCATTTACTTCCTTGGAGAGTTTCTTGACCAATTTTTCCAAACGTGCATTAGTGGGATTATGGCGTAATTTTCTAGAGAATTTTTTTAATTTATGAACCTTCAAAAGGAGATAAGAATTCATCCACGGTTTCAGTTTTTTTAATGTAGGGGCAGAAGATTCGACCTTAGATTCACGAATGTGCGATTTCAGAATAAATATGAACCTATCAAAAGCGATATTGCAGTTATTCTCACCATAAACAGTCGCCCAACTTTCAGATTGTAGTCGAGCATTCAGACGGCTATAGTCAACTCTCGAAAAATTAGCAGCTACACTATTTTGAAGCACAGGGATCTGAGATGCAAAATTGTTTAGCTTTATTAAGTTGTGGTCAGATAAATTGTCTGCACACAATTAACTCTGACCTCACAAATAACTTAATAAAAGTCACAAATTCTTAAAACTCGCTGCATAATTTGTAATTATAAAAAATTAATAATTTTTAGAAATGCAATTAGCTTCAACATAAATAACTATAATGATGTGCAAAACAAATATTTACCGATCCACTCAATTATGTCCAGTAGAATACATATTACTCAATTCCATGAACCTACCAAACCAAACTGCAGAAATTTTTTTAAACATATTATACAAAATATTGAATACCTCAGAATATATATACAGAATTTTAACCTTATAGCACCTCTTAAAAATTCAAATTAATTAACTATTAATATAAAAGCTCTTTTATCCTAACAACTTTCACTTTTCCAATTATAATAAAATAAGCAAAATCATTTTGTGCCAAACACAAAAAAAAACCAGATTGAGTACAATATAAAGTGAATAAGCTTTTCATTCATCATTTTCAATTTTATTAAGCATATTTTTTCCAGACGGGAATGTTAAAAAAGTATACAACACTTAAAATAAAAATAAAGGATTAAGGAACTTATTTTCATAAATTTTTTTTTATTCATCTGTAAGCTTTTTTTTTGGGTGGGTTTTAGGTGAATAGAATTGTACTTGTGGTGCTGTAGTTGTGCTTGTATAATGTTATGTTTATATAGAGAGAAGGTAGTACAACATAATAATTAATTTACTTGAGTTTAACGATAAAATAAAAGCTTTTCATTTAATTCCAGATTTGTAAGTGTTTTTTATTTTCACGTTTCCATTCCTAAAGATTTTTGGTTTATCGATCTACGTGTCTGGTTTTCAATGTTATCTGTGCTTGGGATCACAGTATCTAGTGGTATAGTCTCCAATCTATTTCTCTGGTCCCATAAACATTTATTGCACATATTGATTACTATTTTTTGTATATGGGTGATATATGTACATACATATGTCTATCCTCTTGTGCAGAGATACATGCGGATATAACAATTTCCAATTTTACTTTGTAAATATAAAATAATAATTTTTATTTATATTTCCAGATTCATACTGACTTTTTTCTATAAATGTATTTTTGAAAATCAAAAACTTTAAAAATAAAATTGAAAGCTTCTTAAGAAATATTTATTGATTGTGTTATCCAATCCAAAAAAGTTTTTTATAGTTTTTTGCAGGAATTTTTGTAAATTTCTTGTCGAAGCAAAAAAACTGAAGCGAAATTTTGTGTATAGAAATCGCATCTTGGTAAAAAATGTATTACAATAGAGTTGATCGATTTCTTAAATAAATATGGATACATTTAGTTTTTGTGTAGTGCACACTGTAAATTGTAATGTACATTGAAAAAATGAAGATATTACATTTTAACTGCAAATTCTTTTGTTGCAGTTGAGTTTGAAAATGTTTCCAATTTTTTTCATTTTTTTATCGAGTATTTTTATTTTTTGATTTGTACATTGAGTGATTGCACTTTGAAGCAATTTTTTACAATGTGTTCTGCATGCGGTAGAATATAAATTGGTTTTGATAAGCAACCACAATTTTTTGGTACTATAAGCAAAAAACAACTACGAACAATTTATGGAACAGTAAAATTAAGTTCACGAATCAAGCCCTATACGTATAGTTAAATACGGATGAAGGTAGTCTGCTTGTTAACGTTAATAACCTTAAGTTTTCCATGTAACTTAATGATTTTGTTCATAATTCAAATAAATGATACGAATAGCGGTGAGAAAAGCTGCGATATATAAAGAAGAAGTTAAGAAACTATCAAAGTTATAACGCATTCTACCAAAAATCCCAACGGTTGTGATAATAAAACGATATTTAGATTTGATCAACCCTCAATAATATTTTTGTTACGAATTTTGCGCCTTCAATTCGGATAAAACACTTAGCGCTTAAAGTTACAAACTGTATTTACCAACACCTTTAACTTTTTCAAGAAATTTACCAGTTCACTATTTATGATTTTGTATCACTTTTCACTATATGGTTCCGTTTTACTACTTCACATTCTTCACATTTTATTGCTCGACTAATACTATTGCTCGCGCTTATACACTTATCCATCGCTGTCGTGATCATTTACCCCGTTGTCAAATCTATTATTTTACATGTGTCGCCGCCGTTTACAAGTGTTTTCGCTATTCCCATATTCCCCTACACGAAGAATGCCATTCTAAAATCCATTTCCCAATCAGTATGAGAGGAATACTTGATGCGACAACATCGATGCTCTGCTAAGGGTAATAATCGCTCAATAAAATTATGGACTTCAACCTGTACTCAAACCGCTGAATGATGGAATCTTAAAACTAAGCTGTGTATACCTTCTCCACTCTACCACCAAGTGTTTTGTCTGTGTAGTGAGAATTCGTTTGTTTCCTGATGATTCTTGCCTCGAGGAAGGCTTTCGCAATCAATGGTGTGTTGTTTCAGCATCCTCTTCCATAGATCTATGCAACACCGAGTGAAGCACGTTTTCGTTACCGTCGGTTAAGAGCCTGGGCTCTGGAGCTTAATTTTCACTAATTCAATTTTATTGTTTACTTTAATTTTAGTTCACATTGTCCACTTTTTACTACCCGACTGGTCCTCTTCACTGTTAAATTACAACTTTATATGCATGGCAATTTGTTCGCATTTATACGTGCCCATCGCTCTTACCGATTATTCTATTTATGGTATCTGTCGATGTGTGGCTATTGCAATTGTAAATCATTTGCAGGTAGTTGTATTTGCGAACATTCCACGTCACCAGTTCCCCAGTTTGGATCATTAACGCCGTAGTTTCCATGATGACTATTGCCTCCACCTACATTTTCTTTCGTTATTTCCATATTCCTCTCCACAAGGAATGCCATTCTAAAATCCAATTCGCGATCAGTGTTGGAGGGATATGCGACGCCGCAACATCGATACATGCTATGGATGATATTTGATAATACTTGGTATTGTTTACCTTGGGCAGTCTACCACCATATAGGCATGTATCTGTATAGTAGAATTCGTAAAATCGTAACGTTATGATAAATTCTAAGAGAAAATTGAAATAGTTCTCGGGGACGAGTATGAAACAAACTTTGACCCGCAAGAGGACGTTTAACAAACATTTAACATATAAAAGATAGCGTAGAATTTTTTTAAAGTCGTTATTGTGCAAATACATTTAAAGACAAACAAATTCGCTCATTCACCAAATTTGGAATTAAACACCCAAAATTCTAAATTATCTATTCCCTGCGAATGGATTATAGTGGAGTATGCAAATTAGGATTATTGCGAAAATATGTAAGCACCTTTGCATCACGTTATGCAACTATTGCTATGATTAATTGGTATTTTGTGAAACGAAAAAGACACTTTCCACTTTCGGCATGCTCCAGAACAAATCTATTTTCCTAAGTGAGTTGCAAATAATCAAAACTCACGTTAATTGTTTGAAATGAGAAGAACCAAAATATTTGAATGATACAATAGGCTGCACCGCATGTAAAATCTTAGGTTTGCCAATCATCTGTGGCCATTAGTCTATGACAAGTAACCAGCAATTGTTGTACATAATGACCAAAATCCAGTACATATGTATGTAGATAAAACCAAATGGCTAAAACTGGGCAAACCATTCAATATTGTCGCCATAAATTCCTTTTAAACTAATCGGGATTCATTTAGAAAAATCATGTGAAACTGTACTTAATATTATAATCTTAAAAATTTGACTGCTTCAAATATGGATTGAAGCACAGTTTTGTAAATATTTTTTCTTCATTTTGATTTATATCTATGTGCTTTGTTTCGCAAAATTGGAAAGATTTAATTGCAAGGATTTATTTAATTGTGACTATTATAAAGAAACCTTGTTCATTTTAGAAATACAATTTTATTAGTATGTCGAAATCATTAAATTTCCTTTCAATTAGTTTGATTTCTTTTTGTGTAATATGCTTGTCGTTATGTATACTGGAAATATTTCACCTATTAATGTTCTCCATGGAAATATAGAACAAGCGCAGTTACATAAAATATAAAAAAAATATTTAGTATGTTTATTTATTGCTCTAATTATGTGTAGCATATTTGATGGCGGGTGGTACTTGGCGCCAAATCCATTAATGCATAATTTTATTACAAACTATAGCCTCAAATGAGTTATTGAAATAAATTATTGGTATATTGAATTCGAATTACTGTTCGTGAGCTCATCATACATTGGAATGAATGCATTGGTTCAGAGTAAAAATTAGTGCGAAATTCGCACAGAAAGCACACGGCACTTATAATAAATTTAATTAGACTGTTTAAAATGTGGAGTACTTTTTTTACAACTTGCCCTGCTTGGATTCAATTATAATCTTGGCCCATGTTTCTTAACATTATTCACTATTACGAACAAAATGGCGAGTTGCAGTTGGTAATGAGGCAGGAGGATTTAAACTATCTGAACAAGGATTTAACAATTTTCAGCTCCTTTGTAAAGGTAAAAACCAACGCTTACGTCCTCTTTAGGCAACATGTGAACAACTTGTGTAACAGTACTATACGTAAGCCTCAAAAACAAAGAAATACAGTTCACGGGGACAACAAAGATAATATTTTTGTTCAATAAGTAAACGAGTCCACTTAATTTCACTTGTTGTTTAATTTCGTAAAAATTGAATTTTTGAATATTTTAATGAAAAAAATTTCCCAAAAGTTTGAAAAATCACTCGATCGATTTCGACTTGTTAGGTCATCATCAGTAGTATCTACTGATTTATAAAAGTAAAAATTTAGATATAAGGGCTGTTTTTTTAAGAATTGTAAAAAATAAAACAAAAAATTAAATTTTTATGAAAAATATACTCTGGCAAATCATCATGAATAGACTCACGCTTGAACAACGCTACAAAATTATTAAAACTTACTTTGAAAATGAGTCGTCGATTCGAGCAACTTATAGACGACTTCATGATTTTTATGGTGCACATAATCGTCCATGGATAGATTTCGTACCACAAACTCTCTACTACAGGATGCAATAATATCAACACGTCGAAGGAATGTGCGTACTAAAGAGAATATCGCCGCTGTAAACGCAAGTGTGGAAGAAGATCCAAATTTATCAATTCGTCGTCGTTCACAGGAATTGGGGCTCTGTCCGTCCACTACATGGAAAATTTTGCCCAAAGATCTATAATCGTACAAGATCTAGCTGATAAACCAGCAACAGTTGCCGCCTTTAAGGCCAGTTCGTGTTATTCGTGACATACGGCCAGCAGTGCTCGAAGAAGTGGCCTAAAATTGTGAAATCATTTTCAAATATTAATGCCATGTATTGATCTGGTGGAAAAAAAAAAAATTTGATTACAATTTAATTTTTTGTGTTATTTTTTACAATTTCAAGTCCTATCGGGCTTAAAAAACACCCTTTATATAGTAGAAAAAAGGCAAAAAAGAAATAAAAGGAGAGACAAAAAATAGGCAATAAAAATTAATCTATTGATTGTCCCAACCATTTACTGTTTATACGGAAAAATTAATAATAAAAAAGGGTAGGAGGATAGCAGGTTAGCGATTAGCCATCGGCTGAGTAACAAAATTTGCGGTATATCGAAGTACATTTAATTATCCGATGTACTAGTCATAATCCTACGAACGTGAGTAAAGAACAGGGCGGGATCCATAATTGGTGAGAAACGGATTTCTCTCTGTTCGTTAAGGATATTTTGGTTAACTAGCTGTATGATTTTCTAAAGTTAAATGGTTATGGAAAGTTGATTGATTGCAACCAGATAAATGTTCTTTAGCTCTAACTCCAAAATAGCGCCCGCAGTCTGTCCAATATAGGAGAAACTGCAATCACTGCATTAATCCTATAAAGATCAGTCTTGGAAAGGCCATCAATTCTAGGTTTATTGTTAAAAATCATCTTCTTCAACTAGGGATAACAGCGTCTATACTTGGGTTTCCGATATTTTTTTTTTCTACGTTTTCCAACGTAAAATCAATGGTGGAATATTGAGAAAATAACCAAGTAAGGATGAGTTTAACGGTCTATCAGTTCTATTCCATAGCCATGGTATGTCTATAGTATGTCACGTCACATCATAGTTTTCCTTCTTCCTATTAACGATAGGTTTTGATTTATACTCCTTTCAAGGTTGCTTGGCTATTAGTGTCAATAATTGCTTATTGATAGGGATCAGTTTAAATTTAATATGGAAAACCTAATTCGAAACTTGGTTTAGATCATAAATTTTTTATTTGAAATCTTGGAAGCGCCTTTGTGTTTCATGAAACATGAACTGAACCGGATCAGATCAATCATCAATAAACACAGCTAATTTTAGTAACAAAAGAATTGATTTTCAAAAAAATTTCACAAATTAGATTTAACAAAATCATAACTCAATTTAGATAAAATTATGACAAGAATATTGTGACAGATGTAAGTACAACCAAAGATTTGGTATTATGGTTTAAAAATGAAATGTGTCATGTGATTCATTTTAAGGAAGTAGGATCAGTTTTATGGAGACACCCAAAATCTTTTTATTTTACTGTGGTTAAGTTTGCCGATCAGCTGAATTTGTCCAATATATGCCCATAATTGCTTACATCTTTGCGGATTTGGCCATAGTGTAGCAAGTATTTTGAAGAATATTTGAGTTTTTATGAAATTTTACTTCCTAAAACGAGTGGAACAACCACAAAACTATTTATTTTTATTTAGTTAAGTTTATTTAGTTTCCATATCCATTGAAAAGTTTGCTGTAAATCGTGCTTCTACATGGAAAGTGACTAATTTTGTGGCAGTTGAGATCTAGCTATCATTTAAAGAAATAAGCCGCACGCGTTTTCTTTGTTCGTTGTTTGATTTGTTTGAATGATACTGCGGTGAAAAATGAAAGATATAAACCGGTTTGGTTTAAATTTTGTAATTTGGTCTTTGCTGGAATTGGTTTACTAAATGCGTTGTTACTTTATACTCTTCGGTTTTCTAAAATTGTGGAGCTTCTGTAATTTTTGTGGTGAGCATCGTGCATCGAGGATGATTATTCGAGTGCAACAGCGTGTGGGTTTCCTTACATACTTAGTGTTTGTCTTTGAAGCACATGTTGGAAATGATCATTTGTAGAATTTTTGTACAGTCTTTTAAATCATGTCCTGGTTTTCACAAAACACAAATCAACACAAGTAACCTCCGTTTTACTCTTAATTCTCTTAAAAACGTTTCTTTAGAATTTGCTATTTATATCTAAAAGCCTTGGTGGTTCATTAGGTTTATTTTTTAATTCAACCCGAGCAAACAACCCGATTACCAAATCTGGGTATTGTATACCGAGCAAGGGTTGTGCAGGGTCAAACGATCCCGTCTGCTTAGAGTAGTAAATTAAATTTTACTTTGCACATTGTTCATACTCTATGTCGATTTTTTAATTTTACCTGAGCAAGCAATGCACTGTCAAAAAATAATCTGTGCTTTTTTTATTCAATCTGAGTAATTTTACTATGCGCACTGCGTTTTTATTTCTGAACTATGCTTACACCGCGCATACTCGGTTCTTCAAATTTTACTCTGAACAGAACACCAGTGTACGAAAGAGTATGCAAAGTAAAAAACACATTATTACTTTGTGCACACTGGATCATTTGAGATTGCACAACCTGTTCTCGGTGTACAATACACAGGGCAAGCCTGCCTGCTAAAAATTTGTACAATACCCAGGGCAAGCCCACGTCTATTTTTTTCATGTCACTTGGAATTAATATGATACCGTTAGGATGCCTAAATTTATGATGCCAAACATGCTTTCGATTAGTAAAGGCGGATTCATTATTACGATCTTTCGTTCCTTCCTTTCTTCTGAAATTTTTTTAAATCAATCCAAGTTGACGAAAAAATATCACAAGAAAAAAAAACGTCATTTTTAAACAATGATATTGGTTTATAAATAAATTCAGAAGGAAGAATGGAACAAAAGAACGCAATACTGAATCCTCCTCAAGTCAAGTAACGATTTTATTCTCTGTGACTGCTTATTTTGGCATCGAATTACTAACATGCTCCATGCGTCATTATATTTTTCCCTGTGGCCTCATTGTGACTTATGAAGGTAGATTTACATATGTGACGTGTGACGTGTGACAAATTGAAATAAACGTGACGTTTTCTTAACAACAATTTACATTTGCGACGGATGCCGCCACGCAACCTAATTAAATATTTTTTGTGGTGTATATTTATTGTGTTCTGTGTTCTGTCACTAAGAAACACTGTGGCAAAACAATCAAAATTTTTTTTACCATGTTTCTAAATTTTTATGTGTGTGTGACCATCACGAAAAAGATAAAATTTGTTCATGTCTCGGCGTGTAGCATGTGTCGTGTGACGAATGTCAAAATAGTCGTTTATGATTGGCTATAGACATCCGTCACACGTCACACGTTGCATATGTAAATCCACCTTGAGTCCACCCGCTCTTGCTAATACCGTTGTTCCAATATATCGTGAAAACGTGCCCATTTTAAAGTACCGTTATAGAAAGACAGAATTTCAATTCGATTTGTTTCAATCGGATTCATTTTTGAATTTCTACTGGTTCTTTTTATTCAACACCTATAGAAAATGCTATTCGGCACCTAGGAAATGAAATTAGGTGTGTTGGTTATTTGTTCTGGGGTAGCAACTAATAATAATTCTTCATGAAGGTGCTCAATTTGTGTTAGACTATAGTATTCAATTGATGCAGCTTGTATGTTGACGTTCATCGTGCACTCTAAAAAATTTTAGTTGAATTTTACTTCAATAATTGAGTGTAACTGATTACACTCAATTATTGTAGTAATTTTAAACGCGTTAAAAATATTCAACTTCATGTTTAAACATCAACTTTTCAAGGAGGGAATTTAAACAAAAAAGTTATTAATAATATGTATTTTGAATATTGTTGAGTTATCAACAAAATGTGTTTACCTTTAAACAATATAAACTTATATTTAAGCACTTTTAAACATATTTATGATTAAATTGAAACAAATTAGATGTGATTTTCAACAATAGTTGATGAAATTGTCATGTAAAATTGCTGAATTTTTAGAAGGTATATGCTAGATTTTTCATATAATTTGTTTAATTTAAATAATTCGTTCTTCGAATTTAAACTAAAAATTGTTGATATTTTAGAAGTCAAAATTTACTTTTATTTTTAAATTTATTATATTTAAATTATATTAAATTATATTATAACTAAATACTTAAGATAAATTTTCAAATTGTATTTATAAAATGGCTTAACATAAAATTTCGAAATTGTTTATTCAATACAATAGTATAGTAAGCAGAGTACAATAGTACTCGTATAGCCACACGTACAGGTCTACCTGCCATCAAGTTTCCGACCCAAATCACTAATTTTGGACCACTGATACATGGACGTTTTAGGTCCGCGAGGTTTGAACTTGATAACGTGTTCCATGTGTGTCCCTCCTATAAATGATAAAACAAAATAATGTATATTTATTATGCATTACATATAATGTTACACACATAAACCGTATTCACGATTTTTTTCAAATCTGTAACTTTATAGACGCGTGTTTTATGCAAACTATTCGAAACGAATGATCTGACATGACAGCATTAAACAAAGCTTTGTTTAATTATTTATACTACATTTTTAATAAGGATTATACTACATTTTTAATAAGTATTTTAATAACATTTTAGTTCGTACCTACCTTAAATACAAAATATCACACAAACTACTTAAATTCCACTTTATACTTGACTGTTAACTTTTTACGTTCGTTTTACAGTCCTATATGGCTTCAGTTTTAATAAATTTATACAATATGTCACCTAACTGTAAATGAATTTTGTTTATTTTGTTGATTATTCAACAGTTTTATGTTTAAAATTTACCACAAAAGGATTTTATTCAACATCTCAACTGAAAATTTATCAATTGATTAAAGTTCAACGAACGTATTGTTTAGTTTCCAACAAAAATTAAATTTGCAACATATTTGTGATAAAATTTAAACAACTAATTAAAAAAAATCAACATTTTATTGAATAAATAACAAAAATTTTCATTACTTCATTTATTGTATGGAAATTGCTAAAATAATTTAAATAAAATTAATTGATCTTTAGTTTAAATTTGATCAAATTTTTTAGAGTGTGGTTGTGTTCAATTTCTAGCAATAATTGTTGAACATCAAATGTGCGACAAATTGTAGGTCACCGAATTAAATAAATTTTTGCTACTAAGTATATTTAGTTTAATTTAAATATGTATCCCAATAATAATTAATTAAGAATATATAATTAAATATAAATCCGATTAAATTAATAATCCCTATATATTATATACTTCTATAATGTGTAGATAATATGTAGGCATAAAGCCCAAAGCCAATAAATAAACAAAACTAATACGGCGGATTATAACTTTTATTTCTGTATAGATTAAAATAAATAGTTATAAAATTTTTATGTAAATACATAATTTTGAAAATTAATTTTGTAAACCACAGACGCAACATACCTATACATCTAATTAATATAATAATTATATAACTAATAAAACTTAAATAAATAATTAATTTTAAATTAATTTAAAATAAACAATAACAAATAACTATTTACCACAAAACTTTATTTAGGTACGAGTAAATGCCAAATATGGATTTACCTATACAAAAAAAATAATAATAATAATAATAAAATTAATTAAAAATTTAGTTTTTATACAACACACATCCACACACACACATACAGATATACATTTTTATTTTTAATCAATTTGATATTAGCTATTTAATTAATTATTATTATTTTTTAATTATAAAATTTATTTACATAAATGTATATAAAATAATAAATTATGTGTGTACATATACAGAAAGTACTTAGTTTTAAGCTTTCCAGATTTTGTAAAACTTTTTTGGATTATTTTGTTGTTGGGGAAAAAGCTTAAATTCTCTTATAAAATTATAATATTTCTAAGTTTTCCGTAGTTTTTTTTTATTTTCGAGGAAAAGTCTTCTGCAGAATAATGTCGAAATAATTTATCTGCGTGGAGGCGATATTTACTTAATTATGATTTAATGATTACGAGAAGATTAGATGTAAAATTATGAAAATAAAAATAAAATTTTGTGACGCTCGTCGTCGGTACATTATGAAAATCCGGACAAGTCATTGACGTTAAAATGTTATTGAATCTGAAATCTAAAAATTCTGTAGTTGAAGAAGAGACACCTCAAGGTGTTTGAAACGATTAATTTTTGATTTATTATTCTTCTATTTATGACTCATCATCCAGTAATAATTCGCTGTGTAAGGTATATAAATCTACAACAAACCAATCACTAAATTATGGTGATGATGATATTTTTGATACTTCAAATGCATTGTTTGAAGAGTATATGTTTGAAAAGTGAATGCAATATTTTTGCTGCTGTAGATAAAGCGTGGCGTAACATCAGTAGAATCGGCAAATGAATCCTGAAAAAGCACTCGCTTACAGGAAGCAGGGTTGGGCGTGGTATAGTACGTAGATTAGATAGCGTATGTTATGTGTACAACCGGCGACAACCTCAAAAATGATATTAAAAACAAAATTACATAAATTTTTCTTTATTTATAGCTTAGCTGATGTGATAAAATTCCTGGACCGACTCGTACTCTGACCTAAGCTAATTTTCAAAACACGCGATTTTGCATTAGTCGCGGTCAACGTGGACAACATCCTCATCGTGCTCGATTAGTAGTTGTTTTGACATTTAAAAGCGGTGTACTCCATTTCTGTTCCATTGATTCAACATGAGGTTATAAAATGAGGGTACTATTTGTAGAGTAGAAAAATATCAATCGATTTCGATTAAGTTTTTTTCCATTCCTCAAAATTTTTCTTTTAATATTTTGTTATTAGCTCTCAAACTTGGAAAAGTTATGCAACTTCCATCGGAATATACAACAACAATAGACTCAATCTTTTTTTTTCCAAAAACAAAGTTAGATCCATAATCTCGAGCCAGGTTTTGTTTGTTTTTACATATTTTAATTTTATATATAATAGATAAAAATTTATATAAAACAGATTACGCATAAATTCTATAAAAATGTATGAAAACTAACTCAGAGCATTGTCGATAGATGGCCAGGGATTGTTTGGTATGCAAATAAGGAGTTTTTTTATTATAGGTCGGTTCGAACGGTAGAGAAAAGACATATATGTAGTAAAGAACACTCTTACGCTGCTAGGAAAAGGAATGACCCGATTTAATCTAACATCCACTTCAGTATTAAAAGTAATTTAAAAAATTATAATTTACCGCAGTTACCGATTAACCGGTGTGTCATTTGAAATGCCGAGATGTTCCGTTAGAATAATAGTTCACAAAATGTTAAACTTGTTTTATGACGTTTTAGTTTCCATCAATGTCTCTGCTTAGATTTGGGTGCCATATTACAATATTAGTGCCTACGTATCTCAACGATCATTATTAATTGGACGCTGGATTATAGTTTGAATGTGGTTGCGGTAAGCGATAACAGCGTCAAATTTTTAAACAGTCTAACAGGCTTCCTTGATTCGGTATACGAAAAGCGATACGTAAAAGCGTAATATCAACCTCGATAAAATTGCAAATTTTCCTCTATCTGAGGCCAGTACCAACAAGAAGGCCATTTCATCCATCTATACTCACTGCCCAAAACAGACAATTTAGTTACGCTTGTAACATTGTAGAAAACTCATTCAACTGATGAAAATAAGATGCCGAAGCATTTTCCTAAAGCCCTAGAAATTAAAAATTGAAAATTCCGTGAGAACTATTATGGCAAGTAGTATTATGCACAACATTTTTCAAGATGACGGGTTGAAGAAAACGAACGAAATGAACGAAAAATATAGTTACACAAATGAACGAAAAGAGTAACTTCTAAAAAGTGTAGATAGCACACCTTTACTAAAAAACATCATCAAAAATGTATATTTGATGCAAATATCAGGATCAAATTTTATCATAATAGTTCTACTCTAAAGGTTGGGGTTATTAAAAATATTAATTCTTTAAATGTTTGAAATGATACATTCAGTACAGTATGTTATCGGACGAGACCATTTATAAAAGCATACCAGCCAACAATCGAAATTTTCAGAATATCATTTGCACCATTTCAAGTCAACACAGTGGAACATCTCGCAACCGATGAATATATGAAGTTCGAAATTTATTTTAATATGTTTGCTCGCACTACATTCTATTAAGGGAGTTGGCTTCTTCATTATTGAGGTTACATAACCAGCTTTAAATTCGGATAAATGTATGATTGATCCATTGAATCCCAGCCAGGTTCCAGAATTGCAGGAAGATGCACATGGCTGCTGGATGAGACATACTCATACGCATGCCGGGGAAGCGAGGTGATCTCGTTTTCCTCCCATTTTAAAATTATAATCATACTGGTCCAATACAGTCACCCAAATTTTTACTGATTAGGTTCAACATTTTTTTTTAACCTGTACTTCAAATCGGGTCGCAACATCATTCAACACGTAATCAATTTTGAATTTGACGCATCAAGCTCAACGGCAACTATCAACTTAACACCGCAAGAATTTTATTTATATTTTTTTTTATCATAATGATTCATTGGTATTTAATTTGGTTAAGTTGGTTAGGATGGTAGATATAGCTAGGTAGTTTTTATAATCTTTCGGAATTTTTCACAATTTTATGAATACTTTAGTTAAAATTCAATATTTTACGGCGTTAATAATTCGCACAGAAAAATGAGATCAAAGTAAAATAATAAATTGAGGATGAACTAGGATGAGTGCCATTGAGAACTTAGTTTTTCGTAATTAGTTTTTATTATTTTATTTCTAGCGGTTAAACCGGGCCTACACATACTGTAAACCCTACCCCACTCGCTGACGAAAAACCGCACAATAACGGTTGTGGACGGTATTCGTATTTTTTCTTGCATATATTAGAATTTTCATTTTATTTTGTTTTATTTTATTTTTTTCAATTAAAAATCTTCTGTTTTATTCGGATACCTTCAAAACCACGCTAAATGCTACACCAGATTTGAAAGTTCTTAGATATCGAAGCTAAATTATGGAAAAAATTTGTCATGTACTACTGTGGGCAAAAAATAGTAAGACTTTGTTCATAATTTTAAAATTCTTTATTATTTATCCAAATCTATTTTGGCCCCCTCAAAGTAATCACCTCCGGCCACAATATACTTGTGCCAACGTTTTTTTCCAATCCTCAAAACAGTTGTTAAAGTCAATTTCCGGAATAGCCTCCAATGCGCGTAGCGATTCACGTAGCGATTCACTCAAAACGATTTCCCCGGAGCGGTCCTTTAAGTTCGTTGAACGGCCAGAAGTCACACGAAGCTAAATAAGGCAAATAGGGTGGTTGCGGAACGATATGAGTGGAATTTTTGGCGAAAAAATCACGTAAAACGTGAGTATGAATGCAGTATGAGATGATGAAAATGATTGATGATGCAACGATCTTTCAAAATGGTTTTCACTGTTCCTTCCGATATTTCAATGATGCAAGTAAAGCCTCTGACTGTTAATCTTTGATTCTTGAGCACAAATTCTTTGACTTTATTAACGTGTTGATCATCAGTTGATGTTGTTGGCCGTCCTAGACGTGGTTCGTCGTCAACACATTCTTGACCCTCTTTGAACAATTTGTACCAATTAAAAACACTTGGTCGTGACGTACACTTATCACCAAAGGCCTTTTGCAACATTCTAAACGTTTTGGCACCACAAAATTGATTCCGCACGCAAAATTTAATGGAACTTCTTTGTTGAATAATTTCACTCATTACGTAAAAATCGCCGAATGCACTTTTTGTACTTCAGAAATACAAGCGTATACTAAACACTAATGATTATTTTGATATGAAATTTGACGCAGATGTCACTGACAGTCATAGCAACATAGAAAAAAAATATTTCGACGAATGGTTTTCCGCGCGAAATTTAAATTAATAAGTCTTACTACTTTTTGCCCACAGTAGTATTTTTAACTTCTGGTGTAGATGAACTAAATAAATTGTAAATTTGTCTAAGCAGCAGAACAAGTCGTACCTTTGTTGAACCAGATTGTTTGGTATGTAAGTTTAGAAGTCGAAGTCATAGTACCGTAAGAGCGCAACAAGGTAAACCTTGTTAAGTTTGAATGTTAAATTTAACAATAACGTAGTTTACTTTAACCATAGGGCACCAAACAATAGAAGCGCGGGATAGCATAGGTGACAATAAATGACAATACATTTTTGAAGTGAAACCTAGATGTTTCACTGTGTCGGATCTGGCCATCGTTTAACTAAAGAGAGAAACAGCATACAGTTCGCCTGTATATACGTCTGTAAAGAGTATCAGAATAGTTCTAGATGCGTTATTGTAGCAGCCGTGCTATTCAAATTGAAATTAATGAACGCATTCTCTTGTGTGAAGTAAAACTTCAAGGTTTGATAGTTTGTCACAGCGTGTTTGTAATAGCAAATTCTTTCGAAACAAAATGTTGATCTTACGAACGAAAAAACATGCCAGCATTATAGCTTTTATATTTTATTCGTTCTACAGCGGATTGGACTGCTGAAGGTTGGAAAACCAACAAGATCCAGGTTAATACATCACAGATATACTAAGGTATTTATCCACAAAGAAAATTACTTAGTCATCAGTATAGCTCTTAGTAGTAAAGTCAGATTTATGCAACTTACAAGTAGTTCTTCAATATCCAATAACCATAAAAAAAGTAACAAAACAGCTCCGTGGGCGCAACCGTTGGTCATTTTATATCAGTATTGATAAAGTCGCAACTGGGAAAATGAACAGGAAGCAGTTACTTGACAATTTCAATTGGAAGAGAATAGTCTGCCTTCAGAAAGCTGCAGTACATCAAGTCTGCAAGAAAAATTTTTAACAATAGATCTAGCCCAGCGATTACTGAAAACATCATAGAACACACCACCTGAACATAGATTTGTCCATATTATTTTTGAGCTATTTAACGGATATTCCAATCAACGTTAAGATTGGATCGTTTGGCTTTGGAGCCTCCTAGCAGTCTTGCTAAGTTTGGTAAGAAGAGAACACAATTTTTTGAAAGTAAATATGATTATGTCTGTCAAAGATAAAGCTAGTAGTTCAATATCCATTATATCAGTTCAAGAAAGAACAACACACAGTTGGTTAGCTTCTTATTATGGTACTGTTTAAGACTACGCTTTTTAACGTTTATGTTAAAAGAGATGGTCGAAGATTAGAATATTATTGGTTACTTTCCAATTGAAAAACAAATCGATAATCAATAGACATCTGTCTGTCTGTGATGCAGGAAGCAGCAACTTAAGCGCAAAAGATGCTGATTTCCTTTGATTTTAGTTGATCTGTTTAAGTTCAAACATGGAAGTCATTCGATTAAGATATACCCAAAAATATTGAACGTGGGCAATAGTTGGCAAATTTATCTTAAACTTAAAAAATATTTTTTTGACAATTAGTACACAGTATCAAAATTAAGCGCGGTATTTGGCATAAACCAAAACCCATTATATGTTAAAATTAATTCAAAAATAAATTTGGTTTCATAAATTAACCCAAAATAATGTACGAACACGTGTTAGAAACATATCAGATGAGAATCCAGCAATTTTGCGTATCATTTCTCTAAGGTAACATTATAAAACTACCTTTCTACTTATTTTTATTTTAAAAGAAGCGGAAGTTGATTTATTTCAGTCATGCTTAGAATCCAGGTAAAATTTATTACAATTCCTTCAGCTCATATAACATCTGTGCTAAACGGGTATGCATATAAATATGAACCAGACATACTTCCTACCCACATATTCATCGAGTGAAATTTAAAATATCATTCAATTTTCCGCATGGAAAATTTTCTAAACCGTGCACAATACCATTTTGATTTCGTAACCAGAAATGACAATGTACCTATATTAACATTATTACATTATATATTTGTGTCTCTTCTATACATGAAAAAAAAAAATAAAAATATAGAAATAAATAAATTATCAACTATCATATGCAATATTGCAATAAAACACATACATATACATTTTGCGATATAAAGCGAGTTTTCGTCTTAAACATTTTGCTTTTCTACTTAGTATATTTTTGCAAAGTACATCACATCAATGTCAAATGATATCTCATAAAATTTTTAGAGTAAAAACTGAACAGAAATAAATTTATTTATAACCCTCTGTACGATGTGCTGTTTTCCGGGTTTTTCCTTTGTTTCCTTTTTTTGTGTTGAAAAATATTAATTCCATATGGAAAATATACAAAACATACACAACTTTGGTACATATATTTTAACGGTATACATTGAGCTTTTCCTAACACTTTTTGCTCCAACCCGATATAGTGACAACAACAACAATGCCACATATTTCTTTGCTCCAATAAAACAAGTACAACATTATATAATCTTTATGATATTATCTATGACGTGAAAATGATAAGTCTGTGTATATATAAGTATGTATGTATGTAATATATGTTAAATATGAGGTTGGAAGCAAATATTATACAAAATATCATGTCTGACACCATAAAAGCTTACTCTGTACACACCAACAACAAAAGCACAAAATAAAATGAGAATGATAATAAAAAGTGCAAATAATTTTATTAAAATTGTAGCAACCTAGAGCTTTTTGTAGATCTATATAGGTAAATGAATGAAACGTTTGGATGCTTGCATGTAGACGACATAATAAAGGTTTATGTACATACTATGTACATATATGATAGAACATGATTCCTCAAAATGCATATAAAGTTATCACATTCACTTTAGTCTGCAAGGAAACGAATAAATTTAAAAAAAAGTGATTCTAGTGAATTTTAGATAGACTAAAACGTTTGATTAATATTTGACTGGACTGAAAATTGTATAAACGCCATTCGAGACTTAGGATGAAATTAGTTTTTGAACAAATATTTCAATTAATAAAAATCAATAAATTTATGTATGTTGTTTTATGTGGAATATATTTTAACTATAATCTCGCTATCTGTTAAATTGACTCAAAAAATTATTGTTGTCAAAATATTATTTTACAGAAAAAAAATATTAACTATCCAATGGATGACAATTAACTCTGAAGATCTGAAGAATTAAAAAATATAATTTAAGCATCTGATTACTAAAACCATGCTATAAACTTTGCCGTTTATTTGAAAATTGGTTGAAACCCCGCTTTTTGAAAAACGGTTTTCGAAATTTCGCTTTTTAAAGTCTCATTTTATAAATCCCAATTTTGCTGATATCCTAAAAAATCCAGCCAGCGGATTTTTCATTATAATATATTAAAATTATTTTTATTAAGAACTCGGCCGTTTCTAATCATTGTCAGATCATTGTCTAATTTTGATTATGGTTTTGAATTTTTATCAATTTTTGGTATTTGGCCATGCTCAATGGATCTTGGTCATTTCTTAACCAATAATTGTCATATTTGGTATGCATATTTGAAATAAGATTTGCTTTAATTCGGATTTTGAATGAAGTTTTGACCTAAATTATAAAACCACACTTTATAAGAAAAGTCCGTTTTACAATTACCGTAACATAAAAATAAAAATTACAATTGTGAAAATTCCTAAATTTATTTAGTTAAAAAAAAATCCATTTTACAAAAGTCCATTATTTCTTCATTCTAATATTAATTGCAACATTTTGCAAAAATTCTAATTGAATTAAATCAATTTATTTTGGTATTTTGTATTTAGGAATTTTGAAATTTGGTATTTTGAATAGGATTTTTTTTTTGTTGGAATTTTTGTTCTTAGAGTTTTGATTTTGGAATTTTGATTTTAGAATGTGGATTTATTGTCAAATTTGGAATAGCAGAATTTGAAATTCTACATCAATTTTGAATGAAGTTTTGAATTTTGACCTTATGGGAACCAATTATGGATGTAAATAATTAATTTCATATTTCAATTAAAAATAGCCATCATTTCAACAGGATCATAAAATATAACTTTTATTAAAAGAATACGATAAAACATACATATCTTTATATCTGTTCTGTGGCCAACGCACTGCCCCTACCATTTCTCGGTTCACTTTTCACGGTATTACTTTCTCGAAGTTTCCCAGTCAATTCGAGGACGTACGGCTAAAAGGTCCAATTTTCGTAGCTTTGACTAGCTCCATCCGAGAGAATCCCTTTTGATTTGAAACCAGTATCTCCCGAACCAAACTTCAAAGCATTAACCACTGTGCCGTTTGGCCGGTGAAAAGTGGCTTATAATTTAATAAACTAACAATTTAAACCATACTACTGTTTTTGTTAAATAGTGTAACTACACTTCTGATAAATGTTAAATAGGTAAATCTGGCAAATCCCCAAGAGATTTTCTTGAAATATTTCGCTTAGCTTAAGCTGACCAACTGTCTAAAAATATTCTCTTCTACAGTAGTTTAGGAAAGGATATTTTATGAGAAATTTTAATTGATCTTGTAATTTAATAAAACAATGTAACGTTTTAGTTTGACTAATAATTTTACAACAAAATTGTTGTTGTTAATTTTTTTATTATTTGATTATTATTCATTTAAGATTTTTTAACAGCGTCTTTCCTTTATTAAAGCTTTCGCTTGTTAATTATAATAATTATTAATTTTTTTATTTGTTGTATTCAATAAATGTACAATTGCCGTAAAAGTCGAGTGTTGGCCACGACAATTACACCCTTACATTTTTTTAATCATAAACAATTTTGACCTCGGGATTTTTGCAGAGTTTACTATATCGTCGAAGTCAAAGAAAGTTGTTTTTAATTAAATTTGTGTGTCGGATCGTTAGGGCCAGCTTCATTGGGAACTTTTTCAATTTTACAATGATGTTGAAAAGTTATGGCGCCTTTATGGTTGGTGTTCGTTCGTGTTCCAAAATGCGTGATTTTTCTTCTGCATTTTTTCACAAGAGATGGTTTATCCTTAACTTTTTGTCAAAACGGAAGAACGTGTGAAAGAAATAACAATAACAACAATACATAAAATGGAAAGAGACGAAAATTCAAACCACGTTGTTTCGTTGTTTGGGATGTTTATATATATATATATATATATATATATATATATATATATATATATATATATATATATATATATATATATATATATATATATATATATATATCGGGTGTTTCTTTTAAACTGAAACGATCAAATATCTCGAAAAAGAGCCACTCTACGGGAAAAATGTCTATAATCTAAACTTAATCATACCGCGGGGGAAATACATTAGTGCAAAAAAATAGTCCCCCACCCCCCGCTTTGTAAGTGGGGCGGGGGTAACTTTTAAACTAAGATAGGAAGCCATATTTTTTATTGCAGATACGGATTCTACGACTAAAATTACGTATGATTTGAATGAAATATTTTGTTCGGTTCATGATAGATGGCGTTGTAGTGGACGAAATTCAATTTTTTCAATTACTTCTTCTTAGAACACACGCATTCGATTCTGCAATACGTTTGAAATAAAAAACATCATGTTTTCATTGGAAATACTCGAAATTCGTCATCAAAACAATTTATTCAGTTTTATAAATCACATTTAACGTTTGTGTTATTTCTTATCTTCATGTTTTTCGTAATTGCAATATAAACGATAAAATACTTTAGAATGGAGCGTTTAACTGTGCCAGAGAAAATTGAAATGGTTCTGGTTTATGGAAAAGCTGACAGAAATCTTGAAAATGCTGTTGCTATTTACGCTCAACGTTTTTCGGATAGGATTCGTTCACGTGCTTCATTTGGCCATACTATCAAACAATTTATTACTGATGGAAATGTTCAACCGAAAAAGAGGACCCGTAGAGCAATAGTCACTGGAGAATTGAGTATTGGCAGCTGTGGCTCATAATCCTCATGTTAGTACACGAGAAATAGTTCGCGATTCCGGATTGTCCCTCACCAGTGTTTGGAGAATTTTAAAACCGCACAAGTATCATCCATATCATGTGTCTTTACACCAAGATCTTCATTTGAATGGTCAAATGTACCGAAACTTTTTGGAAAATGAACTGCCAATATTACTTGAAAATTTGAGCTTAGAAGTGAGCCGGAACATGTGGTTTCAACATAATGGTTGTCCTGCACACTATTCGGTGGTGGCACGTGAATTACTTGATCGTGATTTCAATGGTTAGCTGGTCCGATAAATTGGCCCGCCAGATCACCAGATCTTACTTCGCCAGATTTCTTTTTGTGGGGCTATCTCAAAAACAAAGTTTACAAACATGAACCAACAACACGTGAGAACATGATTGAGCGAATCAGAAATGCGTGCGCTGAAATTCAACCAAACACACTTCTCAGTTGTGTACAATCATTTGAAATGCGTATTAATAAGTGCATTGAAGTCACACGCCATCATTTTGAACACTTATTTTAAGCTAAACTTATTTTATTCACCTGCCATTTACATTAATAAATTGTTTTGATGACGAATTTGAGTATTTCCAATGAAAACATGATGTTTTTTATTTCAAACGTATTGCAGAATCGAATGCGTGTGTTCTAAGAAGAAGTAATTGAAAAAATTGAATTTCGTCCACTACAACGCCATCTATCATGAACCGAACAAAATATTTCATTCAAATCATACGTAATTTTAGTCGTAGAATCCGTATCTGCAATAAAAAATATGGCTTCCTATCTTAGTTTAAAAGTTACCCCCGCCCCACTTACAAAGCGGGGGACTATTTTTTTGCACTAATATATTTCCCCCGCGGTATGATTAAATTTTGATTATAGACATTTTTTCCGTAGAGTGGCTATTTTTCGAGATATTTGATCGTCTCAGTTTAAAAGAAACACCTCGTTTCTAGGACATTATTTGTTTCCAAAAAAGTTTGAGGTGAAACCAATGGTGCGGTATAAAAGGGCATAGTAATACAACAAAATTTACAAAAGAAATTGGAAAATGTATTTGTTTTATTCACCGTAATAATTCAACGGCTGCGGACCAATAGTAGTAGTAAATCATTTACTGTGGTAAAAATCGGATTTAGAACAGATCAGTTATTCGATCAGTTTGCCGTAGAGTTTTTGAAAAATAAATGAATTTACCGAAAAATTTACTTAAAATTAAGTTTTACCCGACTATTGGCCCCAGCCAATGTTTAGTTTTTTAGTGGTGCACAACCATAGACGCACGTTAATAGGGAATATAAAATAAAAATTAATTCACTTCAGTTAAAATTATACAAAAAATTAATAATGAGTAGGGCCTCCTTTGCTCTGACTAAGCTCAAATATCCTGTTGGGCATACTCTCAAGTAAGCTTACTCGAACATGTTCACCAAATGACTCCACGCTTCAATCACGGCCACTTTCAAGTACGAAACTTTTTCATATTGCTTGTTCTCAGTAAAGATTTTTCGAACTATGATTCCCCAGATGTTTTCAATTGGGTTTAGGTCTAAAAGTAATATTTTCTGTCCTGTGCGTCTCCAAATTTGGAAGGAGATTGGTTCTCTATAATGTTATTTATCTTCTGAAGTTCATGTGGGTAGAAGAAAGCTAGCTCTAGCATTCCATTGATACAAATGGCTCCCCAAACCATCAAGGAACCGCAACCGAAAATTCTCTTAGGCAAATAGTGTGGTTCTTTGCGCAGGTCCCTCCAGTAAGAATAAAAACCGTCCGGACCGTCTAAATTAAATTTTTTCTCCTCTTCAAAAATAATCTAAACATTTTTTTTAAAGGAAATTTAAAATATTAAAAGACATATAGTTTTCATACTGCGAGAATGGTTTAAATTTCTCCAGTCCGTACTCATACTTTTTCGTCCGAATTCGCGGCGGGTTTCTTTATGACGAAGCAATAATCTCGTCACAGACTTAAGGTTTTATCGAGCAAAGTATGAAGATTGTTTTAAACCCGAATTGTTTCGGACGATGAAATATTGTTTTGATTCTGAAACGAGTTAAACTTTTACTTACGCAAAATCCAACCCGGCTTCACTGAATTGCCATTATCTTTTAAATGATTATTTTAAACGCGTAATTAAAATAACCATTTATTGTTATCATCTCATTGTTTGAGAAAAATTCAAGATGAAGCTATTCCTCCTTTATTTTTCGTAATATACCTGACCTCGTGGTAATGGAATAGTGGGGATTCGAGGCAAAACAAAAATCGTTTATGTTAACTGTCTATATGTATCCTAAAAAAAACCTTTTTCAAATTTAATTGAAAACTAATATACAGTTTCGTAAAAAACCTCACCAAAAATGTAAATAGAAACTTTTTTGGTGGTACTCGTACTGCTCTTATTGAAAAAGTTAAAAATTATTTAAATTTCTCGAATCCATAATACGAGTAGGGGATACGATACGAAACACTATACTCTTGTATTGTTTGTTACACATACGATTATAAAATCCTATATATGAAATGAAAACACTATAAAAACTTGTGCACACACCCAAGTTCCCAACTACATTATATTGAATAAAAATCAATTTTCAAGCCTTTTAATCATGTTAAAAATTGAATTAAAATTCGAAACGAAAAATTTTCCGAAGTTATTTTCATCAGGGAAAAATTATAAGACAATAACGCAGATGAGCTATTCAAAACAACATAAACTCATGCATAAAACATAGTTTCTGGTTGTATACACTTATGCAAAATCTATGTACGTTTGTCTAATTATATTTATGTTTATTATGTTATTAAAAATTGTGTAAATTTTCTTATATTCTCAGTTTTATTAATTTATGGAAAAGTTTTCACAGACAGTTTTGTGTACTGCTGTATATACACTACTCTTGAACATCGTGTTCACTTATGTGCTTGCTGTGTGCTTTAATTTTCCTTTCCCGAAAACTTTTTTTTTACAAGTAATTCTTGGTTTATTTCCGTATATATATTCTTCGGAAGAATTATATAGAGAAACAAAAAGTTTAACATAAAATTTCCAGCAATAACGAGAACCGATTTTGTAATTTACTTATAAATATATTTTCTTTTTATTTTAGTTTTTTGTTGGGAAATTTAATTGTTTTTTTTTGCGTTATGTATTTTGTTTTTGGTAAAAAATTATAAGAAACTTAAAATAAATATAAATTTTGTATTCTTGTTTAATTTTTACTTTATGGTTGAATGCATGATTTATTCCAATCGACAACATATTTAAGCTTTTCTTCGGTGCTCTCAAACTCGAGAGATGAAAATGAATGAAAAATTACGAAAATTAAAATTTATGCTAATTGATTTGATTTTGTGTAAAAATTCAGAATCGTAAAAGTTGAAAAGAGGTTTTCTCTCTCAACCGTAATATTCGTTCATCGTCTGTAAATATAAATGAATATAGCCTTGTCTCGGAAAAGTGGTTATGTAAATTGGAAAGAATAACTTTTAATTGGAATGAAAAGAAAATCATTTCGAACTATTGGCTCTTTTATATAATAAAATTTACATAAATTAAAAATTCGGATTTATATAAAGGTCGATAGGGGATCGATATTTTTTTATAAATTAATTACGGTACTGGTATTTAGACAGAACCAGTGGACTGGAATGAAGGACTCTGCAAAATTTATAGTTTAGAAGCAAACCAAAAAAAAATTAATTATATTAAATGCTCCCTTTCAAAAAATAATGTACCATCAAAGAATAATAACACAACATAGAAAATGTTAATCAACCCAATTTTCATTGACTTCCAATTTTCCATATTATTGAATACTTACTATACACAATTTTCCGATTTCTAATTGCACATTCCATTTTAAAAGAATTAGTCATTTATTGATTTACAGAGAATTTTTTTATTTCATCTTTATGCCTCTGAATTTCCCAGCATCCAACATTTTAAAATAATATTTCACTTTGATGAGATGAAATAAAATTTTTTTCAGTTTTTCTTTTATTTCTTTTTATGTTCTAAATGGATTTTTTCAAGTACTGGAAGGTAATTAAAATCCATAATATTTCTATTAATTAAAAATTGAAATATAAGAGAGATGTAGGTATTAATATGAGAAATTGTTCGGTACATTGTATAAGAATAATGTGGAGACTAATGATTTTGAAGCTTTCTTCCTTTCGAGCTTTGTAGTCTAGCATTTCATTTTTTTCTATATTTCAGACTTCCTTTGTTTGAAAATAAAGAAAGTTATAGCATATTTTACTGTTTTGTATATTATCAAATGTAACGGGATAATTAAGTTTATAGATTGGAAAAATGTGCATATACCAATATAAGTTTATTTAAAAAAAATTCCCTCAAGAGATACCATGTCAGTGGAATTTCCAAATACTGAGTAATACTGATAACTCAGTATCTGATGCCTCCGAATAGAAGAATATTAGTATTGGCCTACTGATCAACGCTTGCTTCAACCGTTCGAGCACTTTGCAGAAAATATTCGGTTAAACAGAGAAATGTTTGTATTTGTTTCAAAGTTTTTGGTTCAGGAAATCTCGTGATAGCCAACGATTTCCTCGTTGATCGAGGTCAACAGAAGCGCTTAAATGTCGTGAGTGAATTGTACAGACCAAATGGTGTGTTTAAGAACTCATATTGACCAAGTGGAGTGGCAAAAGCAATGTACTATATTTAGCTGAGTAAGCAATGAAACGAAGAAAGACAGACCAGGTGCAAAAATCCATTTTTCAAATCTTATGTCGTAAATATTGTTTTGCACTATAACCGACCAATGTGATCATGTACTAATGGGATAGGAAACTTGTCTTTCACCATAACTCAGTTTAGTAGCTGGTATACAACGCAAAGTCGCTTCTTTTCGTCCTTTGTAATCGCAATGACAATTGGGCAAGTGAATTGTTCGAAAGTCTTCTAGGCATCCCGCTGGCTTCGCTCTTACCTTTACTCCTTTATTAATGTAAGAAAGATTAGAAACCTACTAGCACAAAGATAACTAGCACATCCCGCCGCTTCTCTTGTTTGCACCACATTGAAAACAACGTCGCACGGATTTCTCATAGTTCTATATCTCCGCAGTGTTGGTATGGCACTATTTGTGTTGACTTCAAATTTCTTTTACAAAAAATTCATTTGTTTATCTTGAAATAATTTTACAATCGGAAAATTGTCCTCACCACTGAATGTAGACGAAGTATTTTTTAGATCATCGATTGAATCGTGCGGGATGTTATCGTACATTGTATGCTTATTCGACAGGTGGTATAATAATTGATTCCGTGCTCGATAAGTTGAAATTAATTGTCTTTTAAATCAAGTTCCTGTTGATTTAGCCAACGTCGTTTTCTTTTGCATTTAAAGTGAAATGAACCACCATATTTAGGTAAAATTCGTCGTAGAATGATTCACTATCATCAGTTTTCCTTTTTTGGCTTCGATTTGGCTTTGCTAGCATTTTAGTGATGAATTTCCCAAAAATAATTACACGCATAAAACTTAAAGTTTTCTATGCAAGAATATAAGAACTTTGCGCACGCGTACGTAAAAGGGAACCAAACATAAATTCACACAAAAATAATTCACTGTTCAATAAATACTCGTATTAATGATTAACCGTGTCTGTTATAACGCGCATGGTTTTAACTTGTCGCCGACGATATCGCTTTATTTCATGATCATTCTATTTCTCGTTGAAAGGGTATCTTTATCACTCGCACCACATAACACGACACCTCGCGTTACTATATCGGTTTTTTTTATAAAAAGCTAAAAAATTCGCCCACTTGTATCGCGGTTGAGACCGTAAGCAGAAAACTAAAAAAATCCCGGAATAAATTCCGGAGCAATTAAATCCATATCATCGTAAATATTTAACCGTAAAGCATTGTCATCGTATAAGCGCTTAATCGTAAGACCTGCTATTCCTTAGACCCAGTTACCTAATCGTATGAGCCGATAATCGTAAACCACACAATCGTATCGACGGTTTTATTGGTTCCCAAACGATTTACTTATGAAGATGTTACAGTTCATCGAATTAAAGAATCATCTGATACCATTTGATCCGATTAAATTATTTAAAAAAAAATATTTCCGTGAAAACGCGATTTTGAAGTCAAATCCCACAACATGATTGACAAGACAAGTCGAAAAAAATGTCAAAACATAAAAAAATTTGGGAATTCGTCAGGTGCACTTTTTTTAATTTTTATTATGACGCATTCGAACCAAAAATTGTAAACATGATGTGTTTAACATATATAAATCTAAATTAATTGTTACTATAGTCGATTCGATAGCCCATTTTTAAAAATTATTATAAATTCCAGGTTAGATTCATTAATATTCCAAGATATCATGAAACGTCTTACTGTTCTAGACAGAACAAGGGCAATGCCATACGTCTTATGATTGGCCATTGTACCATTGGGAGGTACCGGGTTCGAATCCTGATAGGGGCAGAATGCAAAGTGAAATTTCATCAACAGATTTCGATCTGTGGTGAAATGTAACACATCTATCAGAACACATCAATCCCTGTCAGTGTGCAAAACCCATGGACCCATCTTCCATACCAGTATAGGCTGGCATGGAGCTTGCAATGTGCAGATGGTCTTAAATCGGTCTTATAGCTGTACCTCCTCGAGTTGGCCGAGAGGTGTAAAGTAAGGACGTAAAAAGCATAACCGGGGAAGAGCAGGGTGAGCCTTGAGCCCCAAAACAGATCGCATGGTTAACAATAAAAAAAAAATAAATGAAAAATAAATAAAAAACTGGGCTTGTGATAAAGCGCATCGATGTCAATTCAATTGGTTGTCATTTCGGAAACACTCGTTTAGGAGGTCATTCGGATTGCGATGTGTACTAATTTCGGAAAAAGCCATCTAGAGTGGGACGTCTCCAGTGGGACCCGGGGTTCATACTTTTTTTCATTTTGGCTTGAAAGATTTTCATAAAAGTTAGTGACGGGATTTTTTGAGTGACAGAAATTGATTCCTATTGGACCTTATTTACGAGGGTTCTTGGTACGGCTTGGACCATCATTGCACATTTTTTTTGGCTTAAAGAATTTTGATACTACTGGGCCGACACATTTTCCATGCCAGTATAGGCTGGCATGGAGATATGAAAAGTTTAGAAGGTGATAAATAGCCTATAGTCATACGTCCTCGAATTGGCTGGCAACGGCGTAAAAGTGAGGATGGAAAAATAAAACCGCGAAAGAGTTGGAAGAGGCTTGGCCCTATAACAGATTGCAGGGATAATAAAAAAAAATTGATAAAGTTTGTCGGGACCGAGTTTTCTAAGGCAAGATAACGATTACATAGAATTCTGATTTCTGGATAATTCATTTAGGAGTCGTCCGGAAGGTCATGTTGCACAATGTTGCGAGATTTTGCACAATGTTGCGTTATATTTCACCATGTTGTGTGGAAGTTGCATCTTGTTGGGTGATGTTGTTTGATGTTTCACTATACAGCGTCATGTTACAGAATGTTGCATCATGTTGTGGGGTGATGCTAGATGTTGCTCCGTATTGCTTTATATCTACCGTGTTGCGCCATGTCGCGTCATGTTGTTTCGAGTTGAGTTTTGATTAATGAAGAAAATGAGAATCTTATATACATTTTAGCCATGCCTCTGGAAAATTGCCAAGTAAAATGTAGCTAAGTCAATTTTTAACTTGTTGAAACATAACTCTCTTAGAATATTAAACAAAGGATAGGATTCCAAAATAAGTTCTGGATGTGATTTTGAAAATTGAATAAATTGGATGGAACAAATACCCTTTTCAAACGAATAGTATGGAGCTAGGTTGATAATATGAAAACACCGCGGATTCCTTAAATTGTATAGTCGTTGCTTAACCAAGTGTGGCGTAATTATTATTTCATTTCACAAAGTAAGTATAGTAAACATTTAAATTTTAGAGCGGGATATTCTTGCATTTACCGTTTGCTATACTGCCGAAGTTCGAAAAATTGGTTTTCGAACTGGTGCTTCTCTATCTGCAATTGTCTATAGCCAAGACGGATTAACTGAGTTAAATTATAAAAACTCAGTGAAACTTGGCGGAAATCGGCCCACCGGAAATGGGTTTTCCCATTGTTTGTAAATATTTTAAAAAGCATAGCATCTGCGAAAAAACGATGCTAGAATAAGTTTGTACAAAACTGGTAAAAATCATTATTTCTATTCATTTTCCTAGGTTTGCGGGAATAACGATTTTTGATAATACAATTTTGCTTCACCATAATTCGAGCACTATACAGCCTAAGCAGGTTTAGTGATCAGCATAAAACTGCTATTTTAGGTTTTCTGATAAATTGGCTGATTCCAGAGAAGTTTACGAAAATCCGTGTATCGAAAATGGTAGCTTTCACAGGAACCTTTTCCTTTCTTGCCAATATTTTAAAAATAAACATTTACAAATCCATTGACAAAAAACGAAAAATTTATCGATTCTACATGAAATTTGCAGCAAAACTGGTCAAGAATGTTTTTCCAAAAATTTATTCAAATGAAATTTTTTTTAATAAAATCGTTTTTATAAGAATGTTTGTCTTTTACAAAATGTTTTGAAAAGTGTACCATTTAAAGTAGATAAAAAGTAGATTTATTGACCAAATGGCACAGCGGTTAAAGCTTTAACGTTTGAAAAGGAAGGTACCGGGTTCGAATCCCGATACAGGGGCGCAATGCAAAAGAGATTTTCATCATCTGATTACGGTCGGTGATGAGAATAAACACAACTAAGCCCCCTGTTGGAGTGCAGAGATCATGGGCTGATACTTCTGCCTTACCAGTACGTGAAACCATATATGTATTTAATTGTGTGGCGATATGCTAAGTTAAAATAATTTTTAATTAGTTGTTTGGTTTTCAGAATTAAAAAAGCAATTTTCTAAATTTTTCAGAATATTACAAATAAAAAGTAAAGTACCAATTATGAAATATTTAAACCGAAAAGTTCCAATTTAACCAACTTTGGCCAAGTGATGCTCGATGCTCCAGGAAGTATCACGAATATGAAGAAATTTTCTCGGCGAGTTTCAAAAATGTTCAATAAAGATCAAACATGTGTACGGTTTCTTAATATTTCCAGAACAAATTCAAAATGTGTATTCTTGCTACTTTGATAAGACAGAAACAGGCCTTGTTTCTATAAATAAGACCCGGAAATAAAACAGTAACCTATAGTGAGGAGCTGATTATATGCAAATCCTCTAGTTAAAATGAATCTACTATTGCAAGATTTTTTTCTACCATAAACTTCTTTATCTATAGCTTTAAAATGTTATTGGCAAACCAGAGAAAATGAAACATCGTTGCCAATTTTTCCACCACGACAAGATACCTCGGCTAAGACTGCCGAAATAACAAGCAATAAATTTATCATTTCATCATGAAACTCTCCAGAAACGCGATTATAGAAAGAGCGATTATAGAGAAAAAGTTTCAAAAAAAAGTATAAAAATACAATTTTGAATAGAAAATTTCATATCAAAGTGATAATATTGTAAGGCAAAATTATTTTGAAACTCATAAAAGATGAAAAGTTGTATGATATATTTATTTTTAACTATTCTCTTTAATATAGATTATATTTCTAGATGAAATGGCGGATTATTATCATTTCCAAATCTTTATAAATATTTAATCTTAATATATATTTACAAGCCATGTAACATGATAAGAAGACTTGGAAAAAATTCTAACAAATTTTCATTCAATTTTCAATTCAATTCAATCATACCCATGAGAACTTAATTTTTTCCTGTTAAAGAATAGAACTGAAAAAAACCCGTACACAATTCAATTTCGAAGCTTTATAATACTCGATTCAACTTTCTTTCTATAGTTTCTGTTCCAATAAATACCACAAAAAACTTGTGGTACAAAAACAAAATGTATTCCATACAAAGTTAGCGAGCGGGCGGGTGGGCGATATATTCGATCCATTAAAAGAAAATAGTTTTTTTTTATTTATTTTCAAAGCTTTCGAGCTTAAACACAAAAAAAAGTCGAAAAAATAAAAAATTTTACTCGATTTCCATCAATGTCAGATAAATTTTTTCCCAATTGGATTTTACTGAGAATTCAATTCAAAATGAAAATGTTGTTATAAGAAGTGTTACTGAACTTAACGTTATATTTTTTAATAAAATAAAATAATAAATTGTAAGCTTTTATATTTTTTTTATATTGTGCAAGTCATTTTAGTTTTAAGTTGCACAAAAAAAGTTATTACAGAATAGATTAATAGTTTTAAACAGGTAAAATTCAATATAAGTTTAAATAGTAAACATGAGATAATTTTATGAAAAGATGTTTGAAAATACGTGTTATACCATAATTATATTGACCTGGGACTGTAAACACCTTTTTAGTTCATATTAGTGAGGAAACTGTTAAAATATTTATTTCGAAATAAATTATTCTTGAGGTTTGTTGTCGGTTATTTAATACCGAATTGAAACTAAAAATGTATTAAATAGTTACTGCTTTACAATTTTAAATTAAGTTTTTAGTTTTCCAATTTTAACTTGTTATCGCCTCAACGAGGCTCTTCTTTGTTCTAATCCTTATATTGGAAAACTTACTCATATTTGTGAGCATCTGGCAATAAACTAAAATCGAAAGAATTTACTCACTGCATTAGTCCATTAAAATATAATTTTCTTAATAGGAATTGTAAAATGTTCACAAATTCAAAAAACGAATTTTTCTGAGGTAGTATTCCAAAAATATTTAGAATGAAGCAATTAAAAAGCATTAGAAATGCGTTGGAAACCTCCATTATTGTATACCTGTATGCCTCGCTATTACGAAATACAATCAAAACGGATATTCCTCAGTTGATTTGCTACTGTGCTATTTGCACAAGGCGTTTCACAACGACTTTTTTGAAAATTTATTTAGTTTTACTAGATTACTCTTAGAGAGCTTAGCAATCACTTTGCTTTTCAACTTTTTAATTATGCATATTGGAGATTTATAGAGAATATAATTGTAAGTTTAAATAAAACATTTAAAAAAAATTAAGGCTTTCCTGCTAACTAGTTTGGAAGTTATAGTTTAATAATTGAACCCCTGTATCCCGGAGGGTATCAAAAATGGACCCACCTTTCCTTCCGATTTGTTCCTCAGGACAATGATAATAATTCCTAAAAACCAATTTCCAATTCCAAATCGCACACACACGCACATTTTTTTGTATAATTCAGATGAATTATCAACAAAGAATGCCTGTTAAAATAAAAAATTAAGTTGAAATATATTTGAAGATTATCATTGAAAATTAACGAAAGCCAATGTGTGACTATAGTCAATACAATAATTGAAAAATTCTAATTAATAGCAGAGTCTTCAGATATAACCTAAGGTTAGTTAGGGGTACCGTCAAGAAATTAAAGTGAATTTGCTAATGGTTTAATCAAACAATTCAGCTTCTTCGTTGGTCTCGCATGACATCCTAGTGATAGTAAAGGAAATTTAGTTATGAGAGACTAGGTCCGGATAATGAGACCCAATAAATCCAATAGTCACTTGTTGTTTTTTTAAATTTACAATTTAATTTCAAATTAATGACACAAGTAAAATATAAATAATATCTAATTATAAAAAATACTAAATACGAAGGTTAAACAGCAAATCAGGATCTGAAAGGTAAACAATTGTACAATAATGATCGGCACAGTCATTCTTTTAATAATAATCCCCATTACTAGGGTCACCATCACTATTATTATTATTTTTTGTTTTGAGTATTATCCAAAGGAACTATAAACAGGGATACCAGCCTGCTTCTGGCTCTAAAATTATTACTCTGAGTATGTTGGTCAATTGGTTGGAAAAAATCGAAACATGTACCAACATTATTGGAGAGAACTAATTTGGTCAGAGTTTGGGTAAATATCTTCCGACTTTAAAGCATTGAACGCCTTCAAAGCTTTTCAAAAAGTTTTAATAAAATTTTCTGCTGCTCCATTGGCGGCGGGATACCCAAGTGCAGTGAAAACATGTTTTATTCCACACATGCTTACAAACGCTTTGAATTCATTCGAAGTAAACTGTATGCCATTTTTAGACACAAATACTACTGGGTAACCATAATGCGCAAATATTTCACGTAACATTGATATTGTGGAACTTGATGTAATACATTTTAAGATAATTACTTCGGGCCATTTCGAATACGAATCAATAACGATAAAATAATATAAACCGCGAGGAAAGGGGACCTGTAAAATCTACAGGTATTCGAATCCACATAGACTAAATTTATTACAAGAGGTTTTGGTCGGTTGGGTAATAAACTTGTACAACTACACTATTTCACGTATATTTATCGATGTCATGATCCATTTTTGGCCGAATGTAAGCTCGTCAAGATTTTCAAACTCATCGTTTTTGTTGATAATAAATAGCTTTAATCCTTTGATATTTGTAGGTTGAGGCAGTCCTCAAAGGCGTCAATATTGTTTTCCGTTTTAGCAAAGCCATTGGTCGAAATTTTAAATCTTTAGTAAGTAATTTTATCACGACTTTTCAATCTATTAACTACTGGCCTTTTATTAAATATATGGTCATCGTCGTTTGTTCCGGATATTACAAGATCATCAAAAAAAAACTATAGTTCTCGTTGGAAGATTTCGCTGGTTGGCTTGATTAAAAATGGCAAAGTTTAACCAAAAATATTACCATATGAGTGTTCCAAAACCACGAACAGGTTGAACTGTCGCCTTATACCATCTGAATATAAGCGTAAATTTTCGACCACCTTGTAATTTTAAAAATATATTATAAATTCATTTAATTGGGTATTTATCGTTGTTTATATACTTGTTACCATTGGACCTTATGTCAGGAACTGAAGGTTTTCCACTACAATAAATCCAACCATTTTCGTCGTACTTCTATATTTAAGAAATAATTTAACATGACATATTACCATTGAACGACAGCCAGCATAGGTTTTTAATTGAACCTTTGTTACACTCATTTTTTGATATAAAAATTAAATTAGTATAATTTATTTGTTATACGCTTTTTATTCCTGAGTAAAAGACGAGATCCGTCAATGAAGAGTTGGAAGAGAGATTTAGTTCAAAAAACAAGAAACATCGCAAAATTTTGGAAACAACTATGAACTGCATCCTCATATGAATGAGCTTTGATGCTCAAAATGGGGTGTCTGCATCTCCAACATGCTTGAAAAATTTGTTGCCCGACTTGCTATTGCTATGATGATGTGAAAATTTACGTGGTTCGACACGAGAGTTGGGATCTATTATTGTTAAAAGTCGTAGTCGATCGCTGAAAAGATATGTTTTATGCTTTACTCCGTAGCATACGGAGCACAACAAGTTTGAAACGAATTTTGTTATGTTGTTGTATGTGTGTTGTGTTTGTATGCTGTTAAGCTGTTGTTCGAATCGTTATGCTTTTTGAACCGATTTGCTTAAAGTAAGTTATCTTTCAAAAGGTAAGCGTAAGTAAAGTGACTCAAGCTTTTTCCACAAATTAGGAGTTCCTAATGAATTTTGCCCGAAATCGATCCACTAGAAGTGGCAGCTTTCATAAGAGCTTTTCGTTTTTTGGAAATATTTGGAAAAGTATATCTTGTACAAGAAAACCTGTTAAGAGGTAAACGATTTTAAATTTGTTTGCCACAATATCGACTCGGAGAAGTTTTCCATAATTTGAGCCAAAATGACGTTTTTTGACAAAAAAATACTTTTTAACAAAAATTCGGCTAAGTACAACCCAGACGAATTGGTTGATTGGGATGAAACTTCATACATAAGTTTTTTCTACAAAATGGAAAATTTAAGTCAATTTTGGCTGAAATCGATCCACCGAGGAAACAGCTTCCATATGAGCTTTTATTGTTTGCAAATAGTTTGAAAAGTACAAGGAAAATTATTCTAAATAAGATTTATAACAATACCGATCTAAATTAGTTTCCCAACATTTGTAATGTTTAACAAAAAACCGTCTTTAAAACATAAGTATAAAGTTTCTTTACAAACTTTGTGATCCCAGTATATTTTGGATGAAATAGAAGTTTTTTCATATTTCGCATATATTTTGAAAAGTATCTCATTTACGGTCATAAACTGACAGATTCTAAATAAATTTTGCAACATTACCGGTCCAGACCAATTTCCCAAAATTTAAGAAAAAATAAGGATTTTTGTCAAAAATCTGTTTTCAGTAAAAGTTTGGGCTCTGTACTGCCCACACGAATTGATTGATCGGGGTGAAACTTCACTGAATTTTGGCCGAAATCGACTCATCGAAAGTGGTAGCTGGAGGAGTATTTCTCTTTTTGCAACTGTTTTTAAAAGTATATTTACATAAGTAGCGTAAAGAACTATTTACGGAAAAATGATTAATATAAAAAGATTGTAAATTAAATTTCAAACAAACTTCAGATCAAATTCAGATCAGTTCAGATCAAATTTTAGATTTTACCAGAAATAAGTATAGTTTTGAAAATTCGGTTTCTATCAGACTGGGTGGATTAACCTTTCGGAATAAAACTTCAGAATAAAGATTTTTCCATAAATTGGGAGATTCATGTGGTGAGCATCTGTATACCAGAAGTGGAAGTTTTTGTAAGAACTTTTCAAAACTTTGCAATGAAGAGTACATTATTTTTTACAAGGGATTGACTTTGAAAGAACCGATCCCATGAAATAGGCGAAAACTTATGTTAACCGAAATAATTAATAATTAAAGCATTTGACAATCATGTATAAAATTACAGTTATTAACCCTAGATTTAAAAGTAATCAAAAAATCAATTTGCGGGAGTGGAATCGCCAAGTTGTCCTAATATTAACAGCATACTTTGAATGGGCAGAAAAATTTTTATTACTCAGTGATGTACGAAAATTTCATAGAATATTTAGCGGGTTTCAGTGGCGTTAGCAACGTGCTCGCAATTAAATCAAAATAAAAAAATACCGAAACTTGAAGACGGGTCTAATCTGAACAGTCTTTTAAATTTTACCATAAAAAATTGTAAACCAAACCTTATTTTGAAATGTCAGAGGTAGGTGAAGCTGGCTGTTTTTTAACTGTATGATTTTTTGCTTTGTGGCAATATTAGATGCAAGGCCACATACCTATGATACGAATGGACAATGGTTCACAAAAAGCCGTTCGAAATTTATTAGTTTAAAATAATGATAACCCAATAATATTAGAAAAAATATTCAGGCCGCTTACACATTAATTTCAATCTAACCATGTTGTGTTTTTAGCCTATAAAATTTAGAGAATCTTGGAAACACATACATATATGATATGATTAATTCCCTTATAAAATTAAAACCAGAAAATACAATTCCTGTACATCAGGAATGTACTGTACATCATCAGCTCTTAGCATTAACTTTATACTGCAACGAAATGCTTAAATGAAATGGATAGAAAATAATCTTAAGCATCAGCAAAGAAAAGTTGAAATAAGAAAATTTATGTTCATCTTGAGACTACAGAAACACGTGATACAACCATATATAAATAGAAAAAATAGCCGGATGATGTTGCTGTTATTTAAAATGAAAATTATCCATGAATTACTAATAGTAGTTTTCATCGTTGTGTTTAGTACATGTAACTGGTAAAATACCTAAACTATTTGTTTTCTGGTTTCTTCTACTTTATGTTGATGATTTGTGTAGATGATGATTACGTGAAGTAAGACTGATGGTCTAATTGTGTTTAGTACAGCCAGCACCAGTAATAATAACTTTTCTGCACAAACACGATAAACAACGTAAGATTTGTGTAGTATAACAACGCCTTCCGTTGTTTTTCTTAAACATTTGATGCATGATAGTAAATCCGTTAGAGAGTAACAGAAGCACAAAACCATTGTAATAAAAATAGTAGAAAATGTTTTTCTTCTTGTACGATGCATGGGTACAGTATATACTCGTATCTAGGGTATATTTTTATGTGGAAAAAGCATAAAAATGATGAAAATGTAAAATGTCGCGACACCATTTTCAATTTATTCATGAGAGATTGAAATGAAAAATTGGAACGGAATTTTCCACTGTTTTGTTGGTGTTGTACTTAAGTTACTTACTCGGTACACAAATAATTTTTGTGTGAAATGCAATGTGCCAAATTCAATTTCGTTCGGTTTATTTTGCTTTGTGTTATACGTTATAAGACATTTTGTTCAACTTCGCTATACTAATGTAAATAGTAGATGTAGAAGGTAGTCGACTAGGTTTATTACAGACGATATTTGTTGTAAAATTGTATATAACGACTCAGTTATTTTTTTCAAAATAATAGGTTTGGTCATAATTTTCAGGCGGATTGCATTTTTTCATCAACTAGTTTGATCAACCAATCGAATTTACCATCATGACAGATGTTTTGATTTATAAAAAAAATATTTTCAGTTGAACTAGATATTAAGAGCATGATACATGGCACCTCCAGAATTTGCCTAAATATTGGATGTACAAATAAATTTCCGACCTTTTTTACTGAAATAAAAGACATTAGTTTTTGTAGAGAATGAAATAATGTTTTATTCAAAGTATGCTCCTTCGGAAGCATAACCTTCACCCATCGTTCAGGCAATAAATGGATTCCCCAAAGGAAGTCTGGTGGTTTCGAGGCGATCCAGTCATCGACCCATTTTTTGACGTTTTCATATGAAGTGAAGTGCTGCTATGCCAGGGCTGATTGCATCGACCGGAACAAGTGGTAATCAGAGAGAGCAATGTCTGGTGAATACGAAATAATCTTATTGTGTCTTTTGTCCCATTCTGGTCGTTTTTCAGCTTGAGTTTGCTTTAAAGCCATAAGTTGTCGTCGATTAACTTGTCCCGTAATGGTTTCACGCTCTTTCAGCAGCTTATAATAGACGACACCCTTCATATCCCACCAAATACAAAGCATCGCCTTCGAACCATGGATATTTGCTTTTGGTGTCGACGGGCCTGGTTTACCTGGCTTGACCCTCGCTAGTTTGCACTTTGGATTGTCATAATGGATCCATTTTTCATCCCCAGTGATGATCCGATGCAAAAACCACTTCTTTTGTTGTTGAAGCAACAATTCGCACATGGTTTTCCGACGTTCCATGTCCCTTTGTTTCAATTTGTGTGGCACCCAATTTCCCAGTTTCTGAACCAATCCCATTGCATGTATACGTTGCGAAACATATTGTTGGGTAATACTAAACTCTTCTGCCAATTGTTTTTCAGTCTGACAAGGGTCCACATCAAGCAATTCTTCCAATTCTGAATCTTCAAATTTTCTTGGTCTGCCTTCACGTTCTTTGTCTCTTACGTCAAAATCACCAACTTTGAATCGTTGAAACCACTCTTTGCATGTTGTTTTCGATGGCGCATGTTCACCGTAAACTTCCACAAGCAAACGATTTGATTCCGCCGCACTTTTCTTCAACAAAAAATAATGAAATAAAACTTCACGCAAATGTTGTTTTTTTGGCACAAAATTCGACATCTTCAATTACATATGAAAATAATTGTTGTTAACGCTTTGAACAAATGTCACTAGTAATTATTCAAGCTTGACATCTAACCTCCAAAAAAAATGTATTGCTCGATTGAATAATATGCAAGCAGTGATATAAACGACACCTATCTAAAAAGGTCGGAAATTTATTTGTACACCCAGTATATAAAAATGAATTAAATTGCGATGAAATTTTGCTGAGTTGTTCTGCGGCCGCCCGCAAACATTTAGCAGGCAGTTTTGTGTTTTTTCTGTAATAGTGTCGCACATTTAACAAAATTGAAGTGACTCAAATACAAACAGCAACATTACAGTTTGTGTGTGATGTAACAAGTACTGCGATTGTGAAGAATTTATATCCCAGCTGGGTTTTTGGAAAAATGGATAAATTAGACGTGCAGTGCCGTTAAAATTTAGGAATGAAACGAACCATTATCAACGATGGTATCGATAGTGTCACAAACTAATCGAAACATTTCTCTGCAAATATAACCAAGGACAATTCACGTTTCCAATGACATCGTTCAGTATAACAAATATCGCGCGAGAGTTATATGTCAATATTCAAAGTGCAAGAGCCAATTTATCATCATGCGGAGGCACTGCCGAAACCAGATCACAAATTCCTTCAAACTATTTTTGGGAAAACACGATTGAACAAATGGATTAACGTGCTTGATTCAATACAGGCATTAAACTAGCGATTGTCGCTGCATTACACACTACATTCGAACAATACAACGAATTTCTTCGATTATTCAGAACTATCATTGAACAAACGCCAGCTGATGACTACAAAGTTGCAGTTAGAGGAGACAAAACAACTGTTGGACAACACAAAACACAGTACAATGTACCAGCAATTCATGAAGTGGCAATCGTTGTAGTTGCCGAAGAATTTAATTTACTTGATATAATTCTTCGCCGCAGAAATGGTGAAGTTAATCGAGTTTCAGGAACTAATCGTTAATACGGTAAACTGGAATATGCAATTTTATTTTGGAAACGAATAAGAAAATTGTGAAAACGCTGAAACTCATACCTTGAAATGTCGACAATTTTTCCATAAACACATTATCGATATTTATGTGAAAATCGAAACCAAACAATTCCTCTATATTCGAGCAAATCAACCCATAGGTTGCGTTACGAAGAGTACCGTCATTTATGTAATGTATAGTTGTTAATTATGCTAATGTGAATTCCAATGAATTGAGTCTACCTCGCATGCACAATCACGTCATGAATATTTTAGCACGTAGGTTCCGGATGGTTTGGATGTATACCATTGAATGCGAAAAAAGAGGATTACCCCATGCAAGCATTTGCGCATTTGGTTGTTCGAAAAGGTCACACCACATTAAATTAACAATGAAAATTGACGATAAGTTAGGCGCATCGCATTCGAAAGTGGTAGCAGGTAGGTATGTATTAGCAAAAATCAGCAAATGGCCGGTACCGAACTTTATAGCCAATCAGGAAGCAACAACGATCGTCGATATCATAATTAACAACTGAATTAGCTGCTGCGGAGTCCAGATAGAAATTCGCTCATGCCAAGGTATCGATGATATTCCAAGAAATTCATCCGTTGCTTGGCATTAATAAAATAATGTTAACGCCTTTGCCCCCTCATTCAGATTGTATCGCGGAAAGATTTAATAGTACATTGGAAAAATATTTAACAAAATTACCGAACAGGTTAAGGTGGGGCTAATGTTGCAATCTCGTCTTTTGGGCATCAATTCAGCGTAGGTTGTCATTAGGTTCGTCTTATCATTGGCGTCTATTCAAAGCGAATTGGTCAATCGAGGGTTGAGAATTTGATGACGTTTATTAAATAGTGACATCTAGATTGTAGCATTAGAAGTAGTTTTGAAGCAGATTAGTACTAAGAACAGAACCGTTGCAAATATTCGTGTAGCATCTGGATTATTGAGCACGGTATATGGATGGGATCAGCGCAAGGATTTAATCATTCAAGAGATTTGACACGCGAAAGTGAACAATGCGTAAAATTATTAGTAGTGAATAAAGTGAAATAAATTGGGTGATTTATTGTAAATTATGAAAAATGAATTAATATTAAATAATAATGAATGTTCTTGTTATTGTGTTTTAAGTGTTAAGTTATTTTTGGATTATTTTTCTAAGATCATTTTCAGTGTTTTCAAGAATATTCCGTAAGTTGAGTAAGTTAAGAGAATTGTTGTTGTAAACCGTTAAGTTATGTAGTTATATTCACAATCCATTTCTGAAGAATATATAGTCATGTGAATATTTAACATCATCCAATGCAATTTAAAATGGCAAAGAATAGGTCAAATATATAAATTGGAAACAAAGTTATAATCGAAGAGCCGAACCTAGCGCTAACTCAATGGGCTCTAGGCAAAATTTAGAATCTACATACGGGCATCGACCAATCCAAAAACTAAGCATTTTACCGATAGACTGTAACACAGCACTGTCCACCACTGTGTTCCATACGAGTTGTCGTTCAACCCTGAGGTAGTTGAATTGAACACTAATACATAGTCGACTCAGCTATACCATAGAAAACGATTTACCGGTTCGGTTTGCAAATTTTGGGATGGAAAGTTTTGGTTTGCGAGAGAAAAGTCAGTCAGTGATGTGCGTTGTAAGTAGCCAGATAATGAAAAAATTACAAAGGGCTTGAAAAATTATTATTAAATTGTGGTCATTCTAAATAATTAATAATGAAAAAAAATATAAATTGTGTATGAACCCTAATTTTTATAACATACCAAATGAACAATGTGGTGATCATTATAAAATCCAACGCATGAAATTTCGGTTGTTCATAAGTTTTTATCTGATATTTATCGGTATCTCGTGCGGGGAATACGTTACACCGCTATAGTGTTATTGGTGTACGCAAAATAAAATTTAAAAAAAACGATAAGTTTACGAATACCTATGTTAGTTTATAAGATAAAATACTTATAATATTGTAATTATCCGATTAAGTCAAATTGGTAATACATATAATCGAAAAAAAAACACTGTTACGAAATTGTGAGGGATGTATAGTATTTCCCATCAATTATATGATGATGGGCACGTAGAACATCATTTCGCCATCAGAAATCAACTTACGAATGCATTGCCCTTTAGCGGTCATTTTAAGCGCGGCTACTGCTCAGGAGCATGGGGTGGGGTTGACAATGACGACAATGACAAGGACGATAAACCTACCAGCACTGAACACAAACCAAATACACAGCCAGATAGGCTTAACATCACTCTTAGGAGACCACCAAAGTAGGGGTCCTCTGAGCATGTTGACAATCTATTTATTGTGCATAGACATGTTGACTGCACTCAGTCAAATAAAATCGATCTGTTATAACATCAGTCCCAAATATTCCCATTCGAAAATACAGGAGGAATGGAAGAATGTTGTTCGCTTCAAGTTCGAAAATTATTGGATTGAGCTACAGCAATTATCAAACAATATACGATACCTAACACAATTACGTTCAGATCAAAGGGAAAATGTGATTTATGTGCATCTCTGCCAACACGGTGGTATATCTGCTAGACCAATTGCGGTAAATCAAAGATGCGAATAACATCAAGAAGAAGACGTGCACTTATCAGTTTTGTTGGCACACTTTCTCGTGATCTGTTTAGCGTGTTGGATGAAGAATGGGCTAATTGTAGAATAAAATGAAAGATACTTGTTAATCTTACTAAAGGAAAAAACATATCTATAGCTGAATCAACGTTATATAAAAACCACTTAGCAAAGGCAACAATCGTGTTAGCTACGGAAGTAGGGAAATTAAAACCGACGCAATTATTCACCACGCATAGTGTAATTGTGTAAATAAATTATATCTTTACAAAAAGTCGAAGCCTCACCATCTAGAAATTGTTAGTAATCTTAAACCATTTATTTCGACAAGTTCCGACTACGGTACTCGAAAAATAAGCATATGGTTCAACAAAAATCAATATTCAACTATAAAAATGGCACAGTGGTTAAAGCTTCGGCGTTTGCCGATAGGAGCAGGATGCAAAGGCAATTTTTACTAACATATTACGATCTGTGGTGACATGGAATACTTCTATGACCCCCTGTCGGAGTGCAAAACTCATGGGCCGACCCATCTTCCATGCCAGTGTGCAGATGGTGATAAAATCGGACCTATACCCATAATATATCAAAGTTCAAAAAGAAGCTTTTTATACAAGAACTTTAATTCCCAGTCCAAATATAAAAATAAATTATTGTTACGTAATAAAATTTATTTTGGTTTAAACCCAATAAATCAAATTGCATAAATAGTGAAAAATTAATAAAAACAAAACTAGAAAATTATTAAAATTTTCCAATACAATAAAATATTGTTAATAATAAACTACAAAATAATAATAAAAAAAAATCGAAAATTTATTACAAAAATTATTTTGTAAATTGAAAATAGAATATTAATAATTCTGACTGCTGTTGTGTGTGTGTATGTGGAAAACTAACCAATAATAAACTTTTGAGATTTATTTATATTTATATTTTATATAGAGCTTTTTCTGCTTGCACACGAAAACTCACAATGTATGTGTGCATAGACGTATATATGTGTGTGTGTGTGTAGTGAATATTTAAATAATAATCGTAATAAAGCACAAAAGTTTTTCAATTGAATTTGGATGATGTACTTCAATTCATAATAGATTTTGATGGATTAAAAATATAGTGCGGTGGCGGTTAAAGTGGGTGGAAAGGGGTTTTATGTGCAGTAAAATTGATCGAAGTTGGTAAACTAGGATTTATTGTAATTTATTGATTTTCTTGTTGCTTAATTATAAATTTTATAAACATTTTGTGAGCACATTTACCTAGATACGTGATATACGAGTCTAGTTAGTTATTTCCGAAAATTTGTCATTCAATATTCCATTATTTTCCTATTACGAATTTATTTATATCAAAGGCAAAAATATGCCCCCGACTCCTTTGCCTTTGATTATATTTGAACAAGAAAATGTTACAATTACATGATATACAAGTGTGATATGACACGCATCTAATCATCATCCTCGCAGTTATAAATAAACAACAACATTAAACAATTCTAAATTTTTATTTTGTATCATCTATTGTCAATCGTCGTTATGCTCGACAAACAAATCACAAAAAAGACACAAACAACAAAAAAGCTTTAAGACGACTTTTTTCCTTTTGTTTTATTCTCTAATTTTCATGAAAGCGAATTGTGTTGTGCTCCACCGTTTCTCAATCCTGAAGAATTGTAGAGTTGCACAAGTAGAAAAATAAATTCGTTTGATGTTATGCATTCTCGTAGTTAAAGATGAGTTGATGAATTGAAGTCTTTGTTATAATCACAGATGACGATGATGGCGATGGTGATAGACGCTGCTGATTATTCTATCTACTTACATTCACTTTGTAACTAACAAACATCACCCAAAATACAAAAAAATAGTCTTTTGTAGTTCTCTGACTTTGTGACTGTTACAAATTGTGTGTTGTTGCAAAGCTTTCGAGTTTTGCATGCTATACGTACCGTATGGTAAAAAAAGCGTACATAAGAGGAAAATATAATTTTCTTTATGTAGTTGATTTTTTTGTTTTTCTCTCAAATTTTCTCTGACTTTTTCATACAGTATTCTGTGTACTGAACAATTTAAATTGGTAGCTATTTTAATTGAAATAGATAAAAGTGAAATTTTTTTCTGTTTGTGAATATATAACACGTCGCCTGAAAAGTTCCCGGTCTAACACATTTCTAACACATAATTTCGATGCCTGTTTTGACGAACGATTTATATTTGTCTTCAAAATAAGCTTCGGTTTCGGCAATCACTTCTTCATTGAAGCCAAATATCTTTCCCTCGAGCTTTTCTTGTGGTCTGCAAACAGGGAATATATCACTTTACGGTCTTTGAAAACAGCTTCGTGGAATTATTTTATGTTTTCTGGAGTCACAGCCATCATTTGAAGGTTGGTGGAATTTAAAAATGTTTAAATGTGTTTTATTGAATTTTAAATGGGTTTTATTTTTGTGGCACCATCTATGTGCCAGACCTGGAACTTTTCAGGCGATGTAATATAACCTCATATACTTGAAGTTTAATTGTGCTTTGGTTGAAAATTGGGTAAAACAAAATGTTTTTTTATTACGTTAATTATATATCATAAGATGAACATAATGAATTTATTTAAAGGCCATACACAGAATAATTTTTGTAGGTACATAACATAAATATAAAATGTATATATTCTGATATAAGGATGAAAAGCAATTATGCCCCATAACACAAGAAACCATTCTTGGTTGAATTTATCGAGAATTTTAATTGATAAGCAACCAGCACAAATTACAAATCTTTATTTCTACCTCTATTCAATATTGATAAATCTCTCACAAAATTTTGGGAAGTTGAAGATATTAAAACATCCACACCATAAACCCCGGCAGAAATTTATTGTGAGAACTACTTTATGAACAATTATAATTCACGACGGTAGGTACATCGTCGCCTTACCATTTGACGTTAAAATTGCACCACTTGGAGACCCCAAATCACAATTGCTGCCGAAAGACTTAAATCTGTAGAACGTAGACTTGCAAGAGATCCTGCAATTTGGACACATGGAACGCATACCCAAAACTTCATATTATTCAAAGTATTTACAAAAAATTAAGTTCTTATATAAAGGATTTTATAAAAATTTGTTGTTTCGAAATCTATTTTCCTAATCTACAAAATTTATCACGAAACCTAAACTGTGCAGTTTCCGATCACTCAATCTGTTTGGGGTGTAGGGTGGCCCAATTAAGATGTAACAATATTTTAAATTTATGTAATTCAAAATAGTTTTGTTAAAAATTTAATTAATAATCTATTTGTGTTTCGATTTATTCCGGTGGGGCGTTCCAATTTATTAAAATAACTAAAGTATGAAGGTTCATCCAAATCAGCAAGTTCACCTGGGTTGTAGAACGGACCTGGCACCACCTGGCAAACCACTTTTTGTACTTCGACAGAGCGAATGGTAAATTTGCAAAAATTTTGATATCGAAAATGTCCTTGATTACTATACTACTATATACATACTTACTGTTACCTTGTAAAAGAAAATAATATATACACCACACTAGATCTAGCAACGAATTCTATTCAATTTGTAGAACCTGCACTTATGTTTTAATCAAATTGGATATTTTACTTGTACCAACCGAGTTCCATACTATTTGTTTGAAAAAGATCTTCGTTCCATCCAATTTACACTAGATCCCCATTTTCATTATTAATCTGAGTTCATTCTACACAAATTACCAAAAATCATTATTCATTGGAATTTCATCAAAAAATATACTCTCTCGAACTTGTTTTTAAATAGGAACCGGATCCCATTTAAGAATCCCCTAAACAAATATTCCTGAATTACGAACTGATTACAATCGATTTATGGCACTCGAAAACCTACCTCTTGGCATTAGAAAACCTCTCTCATCACAAGTTTTATTTAAACCGTTCGAACCAAGAAAAATTAAAATAGAATCCCGGGCCCTACTGATGGACCTTATAAACGAGTTTTCCCTAAATTAGCACCCATCAAAATCACTTCCTGGCATTTCGTATACTTTGCCATATTTCTTTCATGAATATTTATCAAAATCATGCTAGTCGAAAAAAAATAAATACCGAGACAAACATGGTGAAACATCATGTAACATACCACATTTTTCTGATCCCACCAGATATAGAGCATAACCTTATTGCAATGAATATCTCACCTCGATTGCAACGGATCAGCTTCACCCAAGACTATTTGCGTTCCATCCATTTTTCATCTCCAGTGCTTGTTCGATGTAAAAAACCGTTTCTTTGTTGTATTTGAAGCAGTATTTCACGAATGGTTTTTCGACGTTCGAGGTTTCGATGACGGTCTCGGGCGATCTATATAATTGTGGTTGGTTATTTAAGTGCTATTGATATACTGTGGCACGTGGTGCATCTTCACCTTAGTAGAACTACTGCCTTTAGCTTCATTGTAACGTATCGCTTAAGTACTTCAGCATCACATATTTAGATTTTGTATTAAGTTGGATGCACACTGAAGATTCTTTTGTGCTAGCATATTTAAATTGAGCACAATTAGTGATTCGGTTCGTTAAGAGTGTTAATAAAACCGGCGAGTGGTCAGATGATAATAGATTTCAACCGTGACGATTGCACGTTATAGAAGAAGATCCAAGTACATTTACAAAAAATGCAGATCTCTATTAACATTTGTGCCGATTCATTGTGAATAAATCTACATGATTCATCACATTCGGGAAACGGCACGGGCGGCAAAATGAATACTTCCGATTATATTATGAATCGAAAGATTAGTTTGTTAAAGTAGACCATAACGTGAATGTAATATTTGTTCCAACCCAATTTTCGGGATTTTATTCTTAAATTTTAATTTAAAGTTAATTTCCCGATTGCGTTTATTTATAAATTTTAATATTCCAACATAACAGTTTTATGAACATTTTGAAAACTTTTTTTTGTTCATCTAAAATAAAAATATTTTCCACAAATTAATTTAGTTGAAATAAATTTTAAACACAAACTAAAAATTAAAATTATAATTGTAAAATACAAATTAAAAATATTTTTTTCCTTATTTAATTTATATAAAATAAAAACATTTTGACTGGAGCACAAAATATTATAACATAAAATTTCAATTTAAAATTATTCTCCCAGTAGAACCATCTCTCGTATAATCATCATGAGAACTTCATCAAAATTTTATTATATTGTCTGGATTTTCAAAAAAAAAAAAAAACAAAAAATAAAAACAAAACTAATTAAATTTTATTTATTTATTTACTTTTTTTTTTTGAAAATGTTTTTCCAAAACAAGAATTTTTTTTTTGTTATCTTGAGAGTTGGATAAATGGAAAACCGAAATAAAATTTTTACCAAATAATTTATTTACATATTTTATTATTTTCCAGTGTTTTTTGTTTCTCTATTGTTTTTCATGATTAATGATGATGATTGTGTAAGAAGGTGATTAATTTTAATTATAATTGATTTTGACATCGCATTTAAATGGTTGCGGTGCGGCACAAGACAAATAATTTACATTTTGGTAGATTTTATGATAGAATTTAATTTATTATAATTATTTTTTTGAAGTTGATGTGTAAGCTGGGAGATAATTATGGGGAATATGAGTAATTATAGAAATAGAATTCGACCTTAATCCATATTTAAAATTTTAGGCTTAATAAAAATCTGAGTGGCATATAATGGGGAATTTGGAGTGGAGTTTAATATTGTGGAGGAGTTAAGATAACTTTTTGAAAGCGCTGAAGGTGGCTGAAGTATCATAATCGGCAAAAATCATGCTTTGAAAATTCGCCAACATTTTTTGGAAAAGCGTTTTGAGAGTTGAGTGAGAGTTAGGGGTGGAATCAATATACTTAAGTAAGTTATGGGGGGATACTCGTATTATAAAGAAATAACTAATTTTATTAATTACATTGCTTTCCAAATTAATATTCCCAAAATTCAGATAGTAGTGACTGTCATATGAAACTAACAAATGGAGCGTTGTTTATGTAGTGGTAAGCACCTGCCTTGATTTCTAAAGCGAAAACTTCAACTTCGTAGAATTAGCAGAGACTACCTCGTTTAATCAAAAATATTATTCCTAGATTAAATTACAGAAAATCTACAATGGCAACTCTTCTGGAAAATTTAATCTTTAAATTAATGGGAATCTTCCAATTGTTGGCTGCGGTTTTCGAAATATCATGCTTTTTAACATCATTGTGAAAACTTAAAAGCTTTTACGAAAGCACGTGTGTTGTTGCACGTTTGCTGACAGTAGAATCCAAATCCCGCACCGAATTCAAAGTGGGAGTCCGTGGTGGTGTTTATCCGCAACTAAACCAACTAAGTTATCAGCATACAAGAAATCCATCTATAACCTTTAACCACTAAACAGGTGACAAAACACCTTCCTGTGAGTGCAACCTTTGGAAACTTTGACGGAAACAGAAAAAGATTCCTACTCTGCTTTAATAATGCGAGACTTAAGCATTATCCAATGCAAAAACGGGATGATGCCTGCCTGTAGCCCCGTAACTTAAGAATGTTGTATGTTTTTTAAATCATAAATCAGTTGGCAAAATTTTAACATAAATTCTTGATACAGGAGTGAGCAAAAATGCAGCAACCATTAAGAAACTCTACCAGCTGTTTTATTAGATTGCTATACAACTTGGATTTGCGATATATTAATGACCGAACATTACAAATCTGAACCAACATTCTGAGTTATCTCAACGTGGGACTCATTGTACCCCAATAAACTGGTCCTTCGAGCCAGGTCGTGCCCATATACGGTCACCTATTCGGAATATTGGGCTGAGCCAGCGTTACGCGTTTGCCGAAAATTGAAAGTTTCTCCCTTTTTTTTAAATAATTGAACAATTTAGACGCTAAATGTAATAAAATCAGCTAGCTGAATTTCGTGAGTTGAGGTGTAAATTGTTTACGTATATCAATTATTATCACATAAGCGTTTAGCACATTCCTGCATCGTTTTACAATATAGAAATCCTTGCTTTTAGCTTTGAAGCAACAACGGCTAATGAATAAAACTAAATTAACAAATATCATAAAATTTGTTTGAGAAGCAACTGCTCCAACCTCTGTAGAAGATTTTCGAACTCGATTGCTGCGAGTTAAGAAACTTTTAGATGGAATTACCTACCAATTGAAAACCAAATTGAGCTAGATGAAAATGAAATCGCTGATACAGTTTATGAAGAGAATTATTACACTGCAGTAACTAGTCTCAATACGCCCGCTCATAAACGCTAGTCAGAACGCTACGCATTGTGAAGAGAAATTTCCGAAAATTAACACTCCTCATTTTTCTGGTGACAGTGGGCAATAGCAGTTATTTTCTGAACTATTTTGTACAACCATTCATGAATCATATCCGCTCACGCCACAGAAAAAGTTTCCGAACCGGATAAGCCGAAAAAGCCGAAGTACTGCTTCGTCATATAAGCATAACTGACGCCTATTATATCGGTGCCTTGAATAAATTGAAAGACCATGATAAAGAAAAGCATTTTGTAAGCTCATTTACAAAAAAATCATGGGTCAGTCTCCAATTCATGTCGCTACCACACCTAATAGAAAAGGTTTAATTCATACTTCTGATGAAAATATCAGAGGAATAAAATCACTTGGCGAGAATGCGAATACCGAGACCCGTAGCTCGAACATCGCTGTAGACTTAGACAATCCATAAATAGTTATTGTTTTAGGATTCTTAGCAAAACGAATCGATGTTTCAAGCGCATTAGCGTCAACCTCCAAACCGACATCTACCAAATCAACTCTTAAAGGTCACATGAGATTAACGTAGATAGAGAGTGAGAGTGGATAAAATCACACAACAGATGCTAAAAATTAGCACGAACAATTTTTTTTTACATGTAACACAAACTTTCACTACCAAAAATGTAAAAGAAAACATAACACTTCTTGGGTGGTACAAATTCGCTGCAGGAAAATGAAACTATAGCCAAATGGATTATGCTTCCGAAACTGCAAAATTTTATTGTTGTTCTCAAAGTAATGCCTTTTTCTGTACTCCTCCTAACAGCTATTGCTAACATCGATGGTGCTACTGGTCGATTTATAAAATGTCGGGATCTTTTACACTCTGGATCTCACGCCAGTTTTGTTTACCGAAAAATGTATTTAACAGCTCAATTAGTGGTGTATGCCAGTCGGAAGCTGACAGGCCCTTAGTAAACGTAATGTTCTTGGTAAACACGATTTAGCTTGTGACCTTGACGCTTTAGCGTTGCCCAACATAGCCAGTATACTCCGTCCTATCGAAATAAGTGAAAAATTGTAAAGCAGTGGCAAGGAATACATCTAGCTAACTTATATTTATTAAGCCTTGCAATATTGATATCCTAACAGGGGCGACTATTTATTCAAACAAACTATTAGAAGACGGTCAGATGAATATTAATGAACATCAGCAAACTTTGCAAAAAAACATTTCTCGATGAGTTATTACTGGAAAGATTTGCAAACCAAACCACCATTTATGATACAGTTATAAGCATTATTGATATTGACCAAACTCTAAAAAAATTTTGGGAAGTGGAATCAATCAGTCAAGCACGAGACATTCTAACACAAGAAGAAAAACTAATTGAAAAATACTTTGTCAGCAGTACACAGATCAACTACGGTGGACGTTTTCGAATTCTCGTTTCGAATAAATCATTCATATGATGGAATACGGAATCCTGCATCACGATGTTGACGACACAGGATTTAATCTACCGCATCATGGGCTATTACGAAAGAACAGCTCAACCCCGAATCTCAGGGCGGTTTTTGACGGGTCTGCTATTTTTATGTTTTCTGCTTGGCTGTATGCCGAACAGTTCAAAAATTGTTGTACTCATTTATTCTGCTCTTAAAAGATAGGGATGATTTATGGAATCCATCAACAAACGAATTCATGTTTATTTCGAATCTACAAGAAATTCAACAACTTTCCAAACGAATGGTACTCTCAGGAGCAACTAGATTTTTTGATCCACTTGGTTGGTTTACCCCAATTACAATATTAATCGGGACGATTCTCTAATCCTCTATTTATCGACTACAAATTGCAATCCATATATCTCAGCAAAATATACATACGTAGTTCGATTTTTTAAAAATTTTTATTTTTAGAAGTCTGAAGTTAACGCGCCTGATGCCAATTTTTAAATTACAGACTAAACGAATTTAATGTTAGTTCGAACCAAATAATAATAGATGGTGTTAAACACATAGCACTATAATTTCATTCCGCAGTTCGCAAATTTATTTTATGGTTTATCAATCGTCGAAATTTTGTACGCAGTTAAGGATTAAATATTAGGCCCATACGTTTTAAGGATTTAGCGACAACTATAAGAATCACTAGCTTAAATTAACGGCAATTTGGTTGAAAAATCAGTGTGAGGCACACATTAACGAAAACCTCCAAAAACAGAAGTTCAAACTATGTAAATCATTCAATCGACGCGGCTTTCGAGTAGTAGGCATTGTCGACGACTAGCAGACGTTGTCATCGCGATCATTTATAAATTTGTAAATGAAGTGCAAACACGTGTCTTTGATTTCTACTATGTGATTTTAATTGAGCAACACATGCACTTGTCAGCTTATATAGTAATGAAGCCAAACTTTGAGATTCGTATGATTTGAATTAAAGTAACACCGCGTCTTTTCATAAAATATTGTAAGTGTTTAGAATATTTGAAAACAAAAAATAGTAATAGTATTGGAAACCAAAATGTGGCTGGCACAGATAAATAATTGTAAGCTGATCTTAAAAGAAAATTTGTTCATCCACCCAATAGGCTATTTTGTACAATAAAAATTTCATATGAACACTAAAATATAAATTATTTTCAAAAATGTGTCCAGAAGCATTACCGGTAAGTATCATTGAATATGATATCGGTGGAGTAGAATATGGGATGTGATAACATATGACTTGTGAGTAAATGGACAAACATATAAATAGATTTTTGAAGTCAATCTAAAACATGTTTTGAAGACACTACCAAGTGCGCATTAGATAACTTCGAGAATAATAGCAGAACTGCGATAACGCATAATCTAGCAGAATATACTTTGCTTCAAACACAAATCATGTAGAACACTTCAACACAAGATGTGAGCCAGCATCAGGAAAAGGAAAATATATAAAAGCTCAGAGTGCAAAAGACGGGTACGTTGGTACAATATTTACAAAATTAAGCTTCCTCCTGAAGACCATTGTTTAGGCGATCATATAAGTAAAAGATGCTTTAGAAATAAAAAATTTAACAATGTTTATTCCGGATACATTTTTCGAAATGCTTTAACTAACTCTTCAAAAATGTAAAATACGGTTAAAAAAAATTCACTCAAAATCTACTATTCCAACTTAATAAAAATATATAGCATGGCTTGTCTACATTTCATAAGACCAGTATTAATAAATTATTACATTTAACATAAAGCTTGCATATTCAAATTACCTAGTTTTATCCTTTTATGTTTATATAAAGAAAAACACCGTACTAATTATCAATTTGCAGTCAAAGTGAAAACCGTAGAAAATCCACACAACAGTCTACGAGTATGAAAACACATTTCTAAGTTACTTATAAAATATATGATGAATTTATTTCTTTACTCAGCTCTTTTTATAACCTTTTTAATTTCCTTTTAGTTACACATAGTTCTAAACAAGTGTATGTAGGTATATCTAGCAAAAAATTGTATTGCCTTCTTTTGTGGAAAAAGAAGTAAAATTCAAATTCAAATTAAAAATGAAAGAGCCGAGCAAAAAATATGGGGTCTGCGTGAATATTAAATTCCTTTGATGTCATACTTCATTTACATTTATTACATTGCGGTTAAAATTATTACTTGACATGTTAGGGATAGACAACATACATTACATACTCGTTCGTGCACAGCCAAGTCAACGAAGAGGAATCGAACAAAAAAAATCGAATAAACAATAAAAGCTGGGTAAAAGTCCTAACATTAAACTGTTTCGTATGGAACGGATTATGTATGACAAAGTTCATGCAGTGAGCACGTCACACCCGCACATCTATTTGTTCAACCGAGGCAAAGAGGAAAAAAAATCAGCTCATATAAGCGATAATTTTTTTTTTTTTATTACTGATAAAAACAATAAAACGGAAAACATCATCAAAGTGTTAATTTCTTCCCGCTCCGTTTTCAATTCGCGTAAAATATCACTCGATTCTAATGTGCTTATAACGGCACAAAGAAAATTAATAATTTGTGGTAGAGAGGGTCGATTTAAATTTTAAGATAAGGAATTTATTATACAAGTCGACTTTACATAAGCTTTTTTATTACAATTGCAAATTTTTTTTTATGTTTTATGGATGTGGATGTGAAATTTTGAGGGAACTGATTGAGAGGAAGTGTTTGGTATCTTCTCGATATATTGTTTGTATATATTGATTGCTATTAACACGTACAAAAATTAGATGATGACAAAGAAAGGTGTGAATATTTAACACTTTGAAGTGGTTATTGAAAAAGTTTTGCGTTTGTCATATATAGAAGTAATTAAGTGTGATATGAAATCAATTGATGTACGGGTATATGTTCTAGATACATAATTTGTTTTTCTCGCTTAATGAGAAAGGATATATGTATCTTGACAGAGTATATTATGCTTGTGAATGCTAAAGAGGATGGTGCTTTTAAATCGGATAAATTAGTCTAAAAAAATGGAGGAGTGAATATGTTGTGATCAACACCGGGCATGCTTTTACCACGAATGTACACATACAACACGAATTCTAAAGCGAAAAATTACAAAAAATTACAACAAGCACAACCCGTAGTAATTTATTTGAATATTTTGATTCTTTGTCGTTTTTTAAATGTTAAACATCATTGCAAAAATTGAAAATGCACCCATGGAAGCACTTTTGGTACGCAGATTTCTACTAAATTTCACAAGGATCTCAAAATTATTGGAAATAGATTAAAAAATTGACTCCGAATAGACAATCAGCCTGGACGAAGCTTTATTCCCTCTCTTTCATAGTGGCCTGAGTTGTTGGGACATTAGGCTAATGTAACTTTTGTTTTACGAACATTTTTCATTCGTTCACACACTTGAACGAATGAATCATGATAAAATTTCTAATTTGATTGAAGAAATTTCATTAAGGCCTGAATAAGATATAAATGATTAAGTTTCTGATGATAAACAATTATTGGATTGCAAATGAAGAAATCTGTACTAATTCTAATTGCCTACAACATAAAAAAATATTTAAGGAGATTTCTGGACTAAATATTTCGGAAAATAATTTATATACAGTCCAGAATAGTGGGGGCGCTGGCAGTTCCAGCCACATATCAATTCTGACAAGATTAAACTATTTTGTTGGGATTAATCTTCTAATGAGTATTAACAATCTCTGTGGTCTGGTGATCATCAAGAATGGAGCTTCGAGATAGCTTTATAAGTTCCTATGTATGCCGCGGGACCGATTCTTAATTTTGGTCAACCTAAACCGCACACACCCAATTATGGTAGATTATATAAAGCTAAACCACTTTTGGACAAGCTTTTGGAATCGTTTCGGACTACATATTTGCCATCGAAACATCAGATCATCGATGAATAGATGATAAAATTTAAAGGACGCAATTCATTGCGCCAACATATAAAACGTGCGTGATTGTGGTTGTGAATTTCAAATTTATACTGGGAAAATTGGAAAAATCCCAGAGAAAAATCTCAGAGATAGAGTAGTCATAGATCTTTCTCGTTGGTTAGTAGGGGAAGGCCATTTGTAGAGCTGCAATCTTGGAAAAAAATAAAAATTTACCAAAGGATATAAAACAAGATACACAATTACAAAAAGCGTGTAAGAAATTGTCATTTTGAAATGGAAAGAAAGAAAGAAAAGAGTGTTTATTTTAAGTGATTAACACACAATCCGACATGCATTGAAACAATTTCAAGAAAAAGGAAAGATGTTTCTTACTAAATTAATAATATGCTGAAGAATATCTACGAAATTGACCGAAAATCTATACAGTGGAGACACCGGATATTTGGGTACCTTTTAGATTTGACAATAGTCAAGTTATATTACGACTGCAATAGCAGCAAAACCCGAGCTACCAAAACGAGGCCAAACAAGCATGGTAATCAAGCTGATTAAATGAATTTTGTTGTGTAGTACCAAACAAAATATATGAAACTGGAATTAGTTAAAATAGTTTTTATCAGCAAAATGGTTTGTTAGACATTTTATTAGTTAGCCGAATTTTTGTATATAATTAATAAATATTGTCTTTGACGCTTTTCCGCATTCAGAAAAACCACAGGGACTAAATTTGTTGCAAATTAGTTTTAGCATTTCTTTCTTCCTAGTTGTACGTTTTTGTAAATATTTGGCGAAAGGTTCTATCAGCCAATTCCGATATACCGATTTTAGATAAAATTCACTGGGACCTACCAATTTTTAAAAAAATCTTAAGAATGAAGTTCTGAATTCCGATTAGGCAATACGCCTGGCTGTAAAAAAACAATCTTTAATTAATTAACAATCTTTTAGTTTATAATCGTTTTCCTCATTACAGAAATACTTTTTGCAAAAAGCTTCTATGTGAGGTTCGACTTCCGGTGGACCGATTTCAACCAAAAACCACTAGGATTTCCCAGTTTATGGAAAAAATTTGGGTATATGAAGTTTCTCAGTTGAAGTCATTTTCAACTGAAAATGAAATTTACACTGAGTGTAAAAATGATACTCCAAATGTTATCCATGGTTTCTAGGTTTTTTTGAAGTGTATACCAAATTTTTTAACATTGTGAGTTAACAACAACAATTACAATACATTGTGACTTATAACTCAATCGAAATCGATATTATTGTTTGCACGAAACCACACACAATCGGATTTTTTAAATTTGGGTATCATAATCACTTCCACAAATTTCTATACCTTTGGTACATATTTGATTCTGAAAGCTGCGTTGATTAGGATCGTCAATTTTTTAATGTCGATTTTAGGAAGCAACGATTTTTCCTGTTATTAAGGTGATTTCATGATCTTCAGTGTTCTCCATTTTTTATATTTGTTCGCTCTCCTGTACCTCATTAGGTAGACATATACACTCTATATGATCAACAAAGACTTCTATCTTTTGCTCATTGCTTCTTGTCCAGCTTCCATTGTTTGTTCTTAGATTGAATCTGGGTTATAGGTGTTTTTATTCGTTTTGCGGGCTTCTCTTGTTGTGTTATCTGTCTGTATTGTGTGATATATTCGATATCCCATAAATTGTATATATTATGTGATTGTTTTGTTGTGTGTTCCCGATATTAGACAAACTTCAATGTTTTGGACGGCCAAGAGCATTTGCCATTCCTGCTAATTTTCCAATAGTTGATTGGGATTCCATGCTAATATTCTATCGTTATTTATTTTTATGCCTGCTTTATCTACGTCTACGTCTACGCCTTTTTTACAGTTATCAGTGTTTGTTTTCGTGAGCTATCGTGATATTTTGATATCTGATTTGATTTATATTTTGTTTGCTGTATTTAGGAAACACAATTGGTGATTTGTTGATTTTGTGCGTATTTCCTCTTTTAATTCCATGCAATATCCAGCCGACTTCCTTATTCAATTCGTCTGTGCCCCGCACATATTCTTTCTGGCTGTTTACCGGCTCGGTAACACGGGTATTCGGGTTCTGGTGAGCATTTTCCATGTCTTGAATCCTTGGTTCTAATTATGTTTAACACTTCTCTAAATTACATGATTCTTTATATTTTTTCCAGGCACAGAGTCTTATATACATAAATCGTTTCTTTTCTCTAGATAGTTTATTCTCCAAGAACGTAATGTTCCTTGTTTTGGATTTTTTTATCTTATATTTGCAACCGCCAGGTTGGTTTTCAACCTGGGTAATGATTTCTTTCGGTGTGTTTTCCATTGCATTGGTCTTCGCATTTGACCCACGAGGATTGTTGTATTTCTTCCCTAAAGTAGAGTGTCCGTAGAAACTGAAGTGCTTTCCCCTATAAACAACGCTCTCTAGCGGTTACACGTTACGTTAGCCATATGCAGCTAAAATCATTCTAAATAAATTTACCAGGGTGTATGGTTAGCTTTCAATTTGTCCGGAGTTTAAGATAGGGATGAACAATTTAAATTTATTAGTTGATAAGTCAATTAAAAGAATTAAGATAGCAAAAAAAACCATTCCTGCCGTGTTCATCCATCATAAGACATGAAAAAAATTTCATCAAAAAATCGGTGAGTCACAAGATCAAAGTCTAAAGCACTTTATTTCAAAAAAACAGCAAAACTGCTTCGACTTCTAGCGTTATATAAAATACTTACTCCACAAACGCTCGACGAACCAGACCATTACGTTCCACAACTTTAATGTCAGAAAATTTAATTTAAAACAACCGAGTAGTAATCTGAATGATATAGTCACATATAGACAGTTTATATGCGTCACTAAAGCAATGAAAGTTACGAACGCCCAATTTAAAACATTTTTGGAACAAATCACAAAAAAATCACGCCTATATAGTCAACTTTACTGTTAAAAGACTAAAACCTAAGCTAATATATTATAGTGTTAATATAAATCATACGTCTTATAAGCTTCATTCTGTGCTGAGCTTGAATTTTAGACAACATTTAACACCCTTAAATAAATGTATGCATTAAAAGCTTATCAGCTTTGCGTTCTCCTATCGAGCGAATATGTAATATATAGATATGTCCCGTCCATCACAACCCCCGCGCTCACTTCCTCCGAAGGAGGAATTAGCCATTCGATCTTTAATTATTACATTCCCCTTATATTCTGACCAGGTATACTCCCCCCAGGTATGTGTAAAATGTTGTGTTGCAATTGAGGAAATATTATTAATTAATACTTTTAAGTTCCACCTTGTGCAGAGTGAGCGTTTACACATCATCTACTAATTTTTTCACGCCGACAACGTCGACTGCTCGTAGACAACATCGACTAATCGTAATCTAAACAAAGAGTTTCTTGGTCAACGGAGACATTATATGAAAAAACAGACAGGGGTATATCCTCTATCCGGTCGCAAATTAATTATTTGCGATCCAGAATGTGGTTACTAGATTTATTTTGCCATGTGAATTCACACATTTTTTTTAAATTCAAATTTATTTTGCGATTGTAAAGTACAAATAAATACACAAAAAGACTGCTACGCATTTTCCAAGGTCACAGTTTTTTCATGTATTTCTACTTTAAAATTGCAAAACAAATTTAAATTTATAAAAAATGTGTGAATTGACATGGCAAAATAAATCTAGTAACCACAATTTGGATCGCAAATAATTAATTTGCGACCGGATAGAGGATATACCCCATCTTGAATGTGTAGCTACAACCTGCTTGCTAATTTGACCAGTTCTACTTTGTAAATTTCTGCATAATAACTCGCTAACATGGAGGAAGTACTCAAGGTGGAAGTACTCAATATTTCAATATAAATGGATCGTAACAATGCCATATTCTTATTCTTATTTGTTGTGAAATCGTTTTATTTTTGGGAAAAGAAAATGTTTCATAAGAAAAAAGGATATTTTGAGAAAGCAGCAAATAAAACTGTTAGTAATTTGAAATGCTTTATGCTGTGATATGGAAATTGTTTTACATGTTTTAACAATACTCGCACACACTACATAATTTATAAACCCAGTTTGCTCATTTTTTACACAATATTCGCGATATTTAAACTTCTTCTGGCAAGATTACTTAAACATTTTACAAAAATAAACAATATCAAAACTTTGCACTATGGCGGTCAACAGAAACTTCCATCGCGATAAATAATTCTATTTGATACGAGATGGCGTACAGGAAATCAAAAGTACTAAATTTTTGAGGAACAGAGTACTGAATTCACCAATATTCCAACAACTATGCAAGCGAATTTCAAGGTAAATTAATTTAAGTAGGGACCCAGATCCAAATAAATGCTATTTTGCAATTTTAATTATTTCATTTACAACTCGCATTTAATTAACTCATTGGCAATTTAAATTACTGCATTCTTATACAGCAGAGATTAGGCAGCAGCAAGTTAACACAATACATACATAATGCTCGACCATGTTTGGATTCTGCGGGTTTTATATGTTTGTAAACAATTGAACAACCAACAACATTATTTTAAAAGTATTTAACGATCCACCATTTTTTGTTTGTGTTCGTTTACATTCGATTTTACTTGAAAACTTACTGTAATCTTTTAATTGGATGTGTGTGCTGTTGTAGCATTGCTCGTTTGGTAATTAAATTTTCGATAAGATTTTTAACATGAAGCAATAATCTTGTTGTCGCCCTTGTGGAAAAATGGTTAGCATGCTTGCACCAGCGACCGGAGGCCCCGGGTATGATTCCCGGTGGTGACAAGGAAAAATTTCACGGCTGGTTTAGGATCAATGAACTAGTCACTCATTATACGAAATGAAAATATGATTATGAAACCTCATGTGAGGCGGCCAAATCCCTTGATGGGATATAGTGCCAGAGAGAGAGAGAAAGAGAGAGAGAGAGAGAGAGAGAGAGAGAGAGAGAGAGAGAGATCTTAAAGAGATGTTAAAGATCTTATCGATATCTCTGCAAGTATTATTACTAATTCTAGAACTTGGGGCAAGAAACAGTTAAGCCAGTCTTAAGTAAATATTGGATCGACCCAATTCAACTGTAAGTACGTAATGTATGCGTATATTGTAGTTTCCAAATCAAATCCATAAAACGAACCTATAGGTTGGCTTTATCTGTGCGGTTAAACTTGGAGTGATTAATTTAATGACAAATCATAAATCAACTGCCGTAATGGAATATCAATTCTTCTGGGATCCTCATATCGAAATTAATTAAATATATTGACAAGGATTTTGATTAAAAATCTCGCGTCTCGTAAAACTTTTTTGTTGTTTTGAATTTTCCGAGAAATTTTAATTTTACGGTAAATCTACGAACTGATGTTTAAGTAACAATGGAAAAATCTTAAAAATTTCTATTTTGGGAATGGTTTTTGGTTTCAGGAATTACTGAAAAGACTGTGGTTAAAGTCCAAATAATTAACCTCTTAACATATAAAACTCTGGCTAGTGCAAATCTTTTAGAATGCCTCCTTATTCCGCCAATAACATTTTTAATGAAAAGTTTTTAAATTTAGTTAGTGATTGTTTAGACCAAATTATTAGCCTCCGCGTCCAATTCAATATATACGGAACTTTGAATGTAAATTTGTCCTTAAGCGGATGGTTAATATTGAGAATTGTCGACATTTTGGATTCGCACTGCATGTGCTGAGTTAATTCCATCAGTTAAATTTTACGCTGATTATGAATTAGGTATTTATTGTACTATTTAGGCAAATATCGCCCCGACATTTTGGCGAGACGGGATTAAGCTAATCGCGATCATTTAAGGACTTCAATATGTACCTTTTCTACCACTAACGAGGTTTTCATACAATAACGAATAGTTTATGTTACTTAGCATCAAAATATAAACTTATTTGGCTAGGTAGGATAACTAGATTGCTAGATAGCAACTTTAGCAGACCGGCAAATCAATTCTTCGGTTGTCGACGTTGTTTACATTGTAGACACCAGCGACATAATCAATCACTATGTTTTCTACATAATAGATTACGTGTCGAAAACCACGTAGATTACATTAATCTACCATGTCCGTCCTTGAACTTGTATATCCAACGGGTCCGTGATGGTGAAAGTTATTGTTTATATCACACAATATAACTCTATAGAAAACCCAGTGATTAACAATCACATTACGCAATAATCAGAAGCAGCATTAATCAGATACACATCATTGCAAAAGAGGGTAGTCAATTTTTAGATTTAACCTACTAATGAACCTTTAACGTCTCAGTCATTAACATGATTTGTCTTAACTGACGTAACCGTAAGCAAGTGGAAATTCTGGAACATAAAACGCGTTATACTTATAACCTCTGTATAACCGCAAACGAGTTCAATCAATATCACGCAAGCATCAATTCTTTTTTCTGGGGTGGCTAGAAATGTCCCGCAAACAGAAAGTCGTCCCACTCAATATCCCTTCTTGATGTACGCCTAATGGATTTAAAAAATATAAAATAAAAAGGTTTCGAAAAGTGAGGTAGACTAGTTCAACGCATACTCGACGGCATTGTTACTAAGGGAATCTAAGACATAAGTGAGAAACTTAATAAACCAACAAATGTTAAATTGCAATAACGTTGCATCAATATCTGTTGTAATCATCACCAATAACGACTTATTTAATGCAATTACCGAATTTGGAGACAATTGTGTTCCCGATGAAATTACAACCAAACTTGAAATTCAATCGAAATACCTGTGTAACAGTTTCAAAGAATCAATTGCATCTGTCAACGTTGTAAATTAACAGTACTGCCATTCAACAACACCATTACGGTCTGAACTGATTTGGCTTTTCTGCCTTTTCTGTATATACAATATATTGAAATTGGAAACCAATGATCAATTAAATTAAAAGTCTTCTCTGGTGTTTCGCAAGATTCCAAGAATATTTCAAAAATGTATCGATGAATTTGTCAATAAAATGCCATTTTTAACTAATTAAAAAGTTTGAGAAGTGTACAAACTCAAGATTCCTATGATAAAATGGCATAGTGAGAATTAGAGGCATTTAAATCAAAACAGTAAATGAGAGATAAGATTTGAGTGTTAGGTTTGTTATTTGTCTAATACGCACAGTGACCTAATTATTGTCAAGGACTAGGATTATTCCCTCACAACTATCTCAGAACTCGGTTGAACTATAAGAAGCCCAAGTATTGTACCCTTTCTATCAATCTCACACTGATAGAATTGAAAGCTATCAGAGACCTAATGTTGCATGTTATAGTGAAATACACTGATTTGGATTGGATAAAGTGATTTGGAATTAGTTGTTAGTCTCGGTGAATCTATACTTAAATATCTAAATATATTGATAAGGCAAATAGGTACACGATTGTACTTATATTATCCGTAAAGTAGATTCGCGATTGTTTAGATAACGTAGATGTTGATGATGTAAGTCTTTAATCTTGAAGTCGGTATAAGATAACGGGGCTGCATTTTGTATGTTGTGGAATTTGTAATGAAGAATGTTGTTTTTACTTCAGCGGTGCAAAATTCTTTTTAAACTGATACATTTGCACTCAGCGCATTATACCGGTGTCGTATAAATACATTTACCGTCATTGTTTGTGTATTTACTTTACTGGCATCGCTCTTCTGGGATTGTTGGTTATGTCGAAACCATATCTTTTCAGTCGGTTTATGGAATCTCAATACTATTTTTTTCGCAGGGGCTACTTGTTCTTAATGTAACGATATTTTAGGAGTCTGAAACGTGCAGTAAGTTCGACCCAGTATCTCCCGGTTCAAGTGCCAAAGCCTTAACTACCGCACTACTTGTATACACGCACCACTATGACAATTAGAAATAATTAACTTGTGGATAAAGTTTTAAAGAAAATAATTTACAAATTATATTAAAAAAATTTCAATTCAAATGAATTTTGTTAGCTAAGGATATTTTCCAAACGAATACTTATTTATGTGTTATCAAATTTGGTTAATAATTATTTCTAGATAACGAATGGATCTTTGTGGATTAAAATCAAAATTAAGAGAAAAAAATGATTATCATAAAGATATTGCATCCTAATTACGTAATGTATGCATGTCTTACACAAATGAATTTAGGTCAGCTACAGAACCAGCAAGATTACATGGCATATTAATATATTCTATCGTTATGAAACAATTAATACTGATTAGACAGACATAAAATATATATTTACATAAAATTTATATTTTACTATTAACCCCAGGCCCACTCGAACCTCGTTGATTGTCTAAACGAAAGTTGAAATTTAAAAAAAATCCAGCCGAATCGTACCTAAAAGTCATATAAACATTTTTGTAGATTTAAACATTATTTCTAAATTTTTCTTTTTTAAATTGTCGCCAATTCTTTTAATTGCACAAAAATAATTGTTAATTTATTAAAATAAATAAATTAATTAATGTAACCGAAAATATTATGCCTCGAAGAATTTAGCGATAAAACAATCAATAGCCGTGTTTTATTATTCGAACACTATCCGGAGCCAAATGGAAATTTTCTACTGAAGCTGCAGCTATTATTCACTAGTGTCGCTATACCATAAAATTAAAAAATTAATGCATCCATAAAACAAACATTTATCATCTGAAATATGCCACGCGACATTTTTTTTGACATGACGATATAAACAAGAATTCACTTGCTGCGTTTTAAATTTTTATTGGAAGATTAAGTTTTTAATGGTTTCAGGGGTTAACATAATAAAAACCTTTTCAAATTTCCCTTTGAAATGGATTGCGTTCCCGATAGCGGCTCCCGATAAATTGGTAGAGCAAAATATTTGTATATCGATTTTTAACTAAAAAGTTCAATGAAAAATCTTAGTTTAGAGTTAAATAAATTAATTATATGCAATAATAGCGCGCTAAATATAAGTTTTGACATAGAAAATTGGCTGCTCCGGATACAGCTATCGGGCTCTAATAAAAAAACATGGCTAATGTATTCACGTCGGTGTCAAAATAAGTATGCAAACTCAATTGAAATGGGTTTACCTACTTATTCAAGATGGCGTCAAATAAGTCAATAAGTCGGAAATAAGTATCCGTTTGGAAAACAGCCTAAGATCATAAATTTTGTACAAGGTGTAATTAAGCCGCTATTTACAAAGTTATTAAAATCTTGAAATCGAAGATAACGAAAAATTCATTAATGAATAGAATTTTTCCAAAAATAATTAGGAGGCACAAATCAAATCTGTAGGTGTTACCTCTAGCCAATATTAAAATTGATTTTTTTTTTGGATACTATGGATTTAACACTGTAGATTCTGTAGATTCAGTGTTGTGCAATTTGTATATAAATGTTTGAACACAAGCATAGAAAAATTCGTCCAATTCAGTAAAAATAAACCTCATTTTAACGTAATAATGGTGACAAGAAAAAATTATTTTAATTAAATGATTATTGACCCCAAAAAAGAAATACCCAAGTCAACCTTGAGTCAACTTATTTCAAAATTTTCCGCAAATAATTACTATTCTACCTGACTAGCACCTCATTCTGCTACATTTAAAAACCGTTTAACAAGGTAATTGATTAGTCTCGAATAAGTAATTGCTAGCGTGGTAAGAAAACCCCCTCAGCCATGTTGTAATAATGAGAAAACCAGTCGGATGATTTTTTTTATACAGTTTGTTCGTTTATTATTAATCTCATATTAAAGCTAAAAACTATTAATTAATTAATTTTTTGTAATTAAATCTAAATTATTACTAGTTACTTTTATATTCGTAAAATTATTATTTGTTTAAATTTATAGTACAACAACAAAAAATTATTAATTAAAATTTTTTTAATAACTAATCAGACATAATCACACAAAACTAATATTCACACTAAGCTTATATACTATATACACAACAGGTAGTCTTAAGTATTTTTTGGAGATGATTCTGGCGGTTTTTTTATAATTTTTCGCCGCTCATACCCATCATATTGTAGTAGTTATGGTCTGGAAAACGTTCCAGCTCTATATAATCGGTTTCGGTAAGCAGTAGTCTATCCAATAGATGAACTACTTCTGAAAAGGTTGGTCGTTCCTCTGGGAGGCGAGACCAGCAGTAGAACATTATATTGTATAATTCTCGGCGACAGTGCTCTGGTTTTTCTAACCGCTTACCGTCCCGGACATGTTTCATTACATCGGCCGCCGCCATTCCGGGATACGGTGTGCTACCTAGAGTTACAATTTCCCACATTAGTATACCAAAGCTCCATATATCGGATTTTAATGAGAAGAGATTGTCGTATAGTGATTCGATAGCCATCCATCGTATCGGTAGGCGACCTTCACTTTTACGCTCATAAATTTTAGATGTAATCACGTCACGTGCAAAACCAAAATCAGCCACTTTACACGTATGATCGTCAGTAATTAAAATATTGCGTGCCGCCAAGTCACGATGTATGATCTGGAAATAGCAATTATAAAGAGATTTAAGTACATATATACGTAATATTAAACAAAACATACCCCTCGTGACGTCAGAAAATCCATTCCTCGCGCAACTTGGTACATGAACGATGTTAAATCAGCCGACGTTAGGGTCCTCGATTTTCCGTGCATGTTGCCATAATTTCTGTAAATAAAATATAGTTAGTTAACACCTTTAGACATGATGTGCAAATTAATTTTATTACTTTTCTGCCCTTGAGTTACGCAAATAACTTTGTAACTTTCCTTTATTGACATACTCCAATATAACAAAGATTGGTTCCTTTTCGATACAACAACCAAGTAATCGAACAACATTTACATGTGGCTCCAAACGCTTCATAACCTTGAATAGTACACAAAATATATTAACTGATTAATCTCTAAACAAATTTAGGGTTTAGTGGGCCCGTTTCTACTTACTTGCAGTTCAGAGAGTAAATCATTCTTTTCAGATTCGGTGGCATTTTCTTTTAACGTTTTAACAGCGACGGTTTGTAAACCATCGTATCCATCAATATTTGTAGCCTCACAACGCCATACTTGGCCGAATGCACCTTCCCCCAAAATGTTATAAAATTTTAGGTGGTGTCGTGGGAAATCCCACGTTTTCTTGAAATTCATCGGAAAGTTATTATTTTCGTTATTGTCTGATGATGATGAGATAACACAGTTTGTGGTGGTAAGCTGTAAACAAAAAGTGCGCATTATTTAAAAAATATGTAAGTGAAAGTTTTGTTAAAATAATATTTACCTGATTATTTTCGCGGTCGATCCACCCAGGTACATAACGATTATTGTATGCTAATGGCCCGTTCCAATGTTGCATACCAATTGAGTTTTGGCTCGAGTCTTCTGTCAAACTACCACTGATTGTAGATAAATTAGATTTTTTGGTCATTTCTTCTTTTCTTTTCTTCTTAAGGAATTTGCTGATGGTGCAGAAATGTCGACGAAATAGGTACAGGGCTAGAGCAGCCACGATTATAAATATAAATATTACTGCAAGAACTATTATGGTTATGGGGCTGCCGATAGCTACTGAGTTTTCTATTCTTTCGACCACAATTGGACGCTCACTAGTTGTAGACGTTGCATTTTGCTTGATCTTAGTCGTGCGGACAGGCGCAATTGGTATTAGTTTTACCGATTTGGTGGTGGTGCTTGGATATTCGTATTCTTGTTGTGGATTTATTGTAGTGGGAACAACATACGTATTTTGTTGCTTATATCCATTCGCATTAGTATTGGCCAGTTGTAGTAATGATTGACTATTATCGATTGGCGGTCGGTAATTATTCGTAGGTTGTGCATATGTTGGATTATGATTTAAAAATCCGGGGAAATTATTAATTGGTAAACTTTGTCGTACATCGTCCAGTGTCGGTTGGAACGGATTTAGCGGACGTGAGTTAAAATTTGAATTTGTATCGATAATTTGTACTCGCACTTCTAATTTTGTGTCGACATTACCATCACTGGCGAGCACATAAAAATAAAATTCTTCACCGGCCCGCCCTTTTAAACTCTGCGTCAGTCGTATCACCCCGGAATCGGATTCGATCATAAATGGTAATTTATCAATACCTCGACTAGGCTCGAGTTTAAATCTTACGTCCACCGGTGAATTAATTTTGGCCTGGCCCAAAATCGATCCGATCGGTTGACTATCATATAATTCCCAATCTTTTTTCATCGAAATGGTGATGGGTACCCCACCGAATAGGTAGCATGTTTTTATCGTTACGATAAAAATCAGAATAAATATATTAAATTTTATCGCCATCATGATAGTTATGTATAGTTGTCTCTCCAAATATATATAGTTGTCTCTCGACTATATCGTCATTTTAATTAAGTTCGCCTTGGTCACATACCTGAAACAAATAGAAATTCAATTATTAATAAAAGTATTTCTTGGAATTTCCGCTAAATATTTTCATGTCGCAATGCCACCGAAAAAGAAATAAAAAAAAATACTCGAAATGCCAAAATACCGGATTATGCAAGATACATATACCATACGTGAACGTGTCAACAGGTGAGAACGAAATAATTAAACGACTTTTAAACAAATCGCGAATACATCATTGACTCAAGCAAATCTGATTGAGATTGAGAGTGAATTAAATTGTTGGTGTTCAATCTTTGTATTTCTTGTTAATTTCTTACAAATGTATACAGATAACTAGGTATGGGTGTGTTTGGTATAATTAAGGTCAATTCATACGAAATGGGTCTGTGTAACGTCTCAACAACAGCGATCGTCTTGTTCATGTTACAGATGAATGAATATAGGAGTTATTACAATATTTCAAAGTTTCTTCGATTAATGACGTAATTGGAAGTGAATATGAAAGAATCATATTGAGAGTAAAAGTCAATTACGTTCCAAGATTTAATCCACCTTAATCGTGTAAATGGTCGGATTAAATGGGGTCATCAAATTGTGTTGTTTTGATTTTTGTATTCAACGACTCTTTTTTTTATGAGCATGAGAATTGGTTTAGGAATTTTAAGAATGCGCATCATTAATAATTTTAAATGACAGTTAGGTATCATCGTACAAATTAAATTATAATGAGATAACTTTTTTTTAACAAGAATGCAGGTTTATGAACATTACATTTTACCTCAGAAATTGTATTTGTGATTTGATTGTGAGAAACCTAGATAAATTATTTTTCAGAAGAGGTATACACTAGAAAAATATTAGCGTTACCTTTAGTTTCCGAATAAATTAATATTTATGTTTTACCGTTAAATTCAACTTTCCAAGCTGTTGTAAAGAAATATGAGCTAGTAATACTTTGAAACAACCCAGTCAGTTTTTAATTTGGTCAAGTATATTCAAGCCATCTTCATTTTGACAGACGCGTGACAGTTTCATACATGCGGGTATATTAAACAGCACGGATCGTAAACAGAATATATCCAACTCTCAATTGCGGTGAGCCAAACCCTTTAAACTTCAGCGTAATATAAACAACGACGTCCAACACATTGAATACTTTAGTTAGACGATATCCATGTTGTTCAAACGAAAAAGTAGATTTAACGTTGAAATATAAAAAGAATCACAATTAGCTCAACTAATTTTGTTGTGCGACATAGTTATCTTTTACCTACCCCTCCCTTATTGCAGAAAGTACAAAATTTTCAGAGATTTAGTAAAAATTAGTGAAAGTGGATAACTTATAATGACGAATTAAGTTCATTAAGTATTTATAAACAGGTTAGATATAGAGAGGTTGACATCGTTTTCTGGAGTCGAAATTTTGTATCAGCGGAAATCGGGAAAAAGCAACGACAGCTTTAGTGTGGTTTTTGTAGACAAAAGTTGAAAAAAATAACTCACATAAATTATTACAATTCGAAGTAGTAACATTATTCAAAGATATCATTCGCGGATATCCAGTGCAGTTTCTTTTAATTGCATCAAACACTTTGCCAAGTGCCTACGGCAAATAGTGTATGCCGTAGGCACTTGGCGCAACACATTTACACTAAATAAACACATTTTGCGAAACACTTTAACACATTTTATTAAACAGGTAGTGTGTATATACTCCGCATGATGACCTTACAAGTCAAAATCGTTCGAGTGATTTTTAAACTTTTTGAAAATATTCAAAAATTGTAATTTTGCGAAATAAATAAGAAGTGTTTAAAAAATGTGTTTATTATTTGCATCAAACATTTTCTACCACGGCCTTTAAAAAATGTGTGTACTAAGTTCTCTCTGTTTCTTTAAACTGACAAAACTTAAGTCAAACCAACTGTTTGGTAAATATTTACCAAATACTGCATATAATATAGAATAGAAAGGATCGATCGAATTATTCACGCCCCTTGATTTATAGTTCAACATCTGATCCCCTTGCTCACTATTAGCCCTGCTAAAGTTAAAATTACGGATATTGGTTTAACGTTGTTAACATTCAATTGATAAAGAGCCCTCGGCGGCCGAAACTAAGTTTTAGCCCACCCACAATAGTGCAATTTTTCTATTATGAAACTTACAAATTTAATGCAGGGCTTTAGAAATGGCTTTGTGTCAACAAAATGTTAATCTTCATCCTTAACAGTAGTTGCCAAAATATATGATGGGTGCCTTTTTCAGGAATATAGGTTGCAAATTTGCAAATATTGTTGACTTGAAACGGTCACAGCTGTCGTTTCATAATTAGCATCAATTAAATCAGCGCTTGAGATTCCAGAATGAAACCACAAATTCACAAAAATATATATTGGAAAGCGGAACGTCATTATAAATCGTTAAAATAACAAAGATTTCGTGGTCATACTATCAACGTTATGTTAGCAAATACTACTAAAATAATTTAATTCAGCACTAAACAAAAATTTGGAATTACACATAACCACGTTCATTACGATCCATTCATTTCAAGTTTGCCCGTAACACACCAAATTAAAAATCGTTACTAACGCCGTTACTAAAATGGGAACAAATAGTAACATGCTTGGGCTACATATAGCTGGACAGTACGCGCAAAATAGAATCAACATCAACAATGCAATAATAATTTTACTATGGTTACAACAATTTTTTTATCTAAATTTCAGATTAGCTAAATTGAAGGTTAGCACAGCAAGATTTGTTAATTAATTTCTAAATTAATTCTAATCGTCGGCTGTTAAATCTGAATTAAGTTTGCAATTATGAACGGACTATCAGGTGATTTTTTGTCCAACAACACTAGAGACATCTATCAATAACTGTTAGGAACTACCCATTGATTTAGTTAGTCGGAATTTAAGCAAAAAAATTGTCATCAATCACACAGCAGATTTTTGAGTTGGCTTTGATTATGCAATTCTTGGTGACGGTACTCCTGCATTGTTTTGTAATTTTTAACTTTGACTGTAAATGACTTGCAATGTCAATTTGTTTGTTTGTTGCTAATATTTCGATCATAATAGTGAATTGTGATTACTATGGTCATGCTACGCTTCAGTCAGTATTTACATTTTCTATAGTTATTTAGCTAAAAGGAAAGGACCTGGCCTCGATTATTTTCCAGAACTAAAATTTGAAATTTTTAATTCTTAATTTATTGAAATATTAATTTTGTGTTTTAGAAAAATTTTGCAGTCAAAAATGTTAAATTTTAAGCGATGCACGTTTTTATTACCACATGCTACATTAATAGTATACCATTTTTCCTACTATCTATGTATATCATTTTTCCAGCCAGAATTTTTTTTTTGCTTTAATTTAAGTCACCGTACACAAACGTGTATGTAAATAACCATAGTTTATAATGGCGTTTTGTTTTTTCATGATTCTCTTTCGTACACGATTTTTACGTATACACAATTGTGATCGCGGGCCGGAAAAGAGTTTATCAAACATTTAAGTATGGTGGTCATTTTGCGAAATTGACGGAATTATTGTAACATATACAAACCTTGTGCAAATTAATTATTTTTATTATCCCTTTTCCTGCTCGGTAATACAATTGTGGGGGTACGGCAAAAGTACCATGTTAAAAATTTATTTTTGTATGTTTTTTGAACCAACTTACACTTTTGTGCATACCTTTCAAACTTATTTTCGTCCTAAAAAAAACATTATAATTATACACAATTGTGGTGGTTGTATGTACTTTAAATCAAGCGAAATTTTTCACCAAAAACGCCATTACATACTATGGTTTTTATTCACACATTGTGTGGTGTTTGGACTTAAATTGAGCCTCCTTTTTTTTTGGTTGAAAAAGGGATATATTACACTCGGTTGAGGCGTACACCACCAAGTACTAGCAACCCAAATGTCGCAAGTTCTTGAACGCAGTTGGGGACTGTTATTTTATTATTTATTTATTTATTTATTTTTATACAGTATACAATTTTTCAAAACCGCACACCCCATTTTGAGCATCAAAGCTCATTTATCACAAGAGTGCTGTTCATAGTTTCCTCCAAAAATTTTATGTGGGATTTGTAAGGTCATTTATAAAATGGATGTAACTCATGTGCTCCATTCACTATCATCTTCAAAAGTTTGTGTTGCTCTGAATTGCACCAGAATCATGCACGATCGACATGTATATAGCCATTGTATGATAACCAGGCAAGCAACAATAAATACATCGAATTTATGCCAAAAGCTACGAGGCCAAGCGCAATTTACCTTTCTTCAAATTCACGCAGCAACAACATTGTTCAAGTAAACAGAGATATTGGTGTAGTGTGTTTCAGAAAGCTGCTTCAAAATATATCCTACAATCCATGGTTGTGGTACTTTAACGTTTCACTGGGGGCAGTGCTTCACTCCAGCAACAAAAACATGCAATTTCCGATTTAAGATTCCGATTTACAGGAACGACTTCGAATAGAGCTGCTGAAAGGCCAGTACAAAATATTTGTTTTTTTCCATTTTGATTATTGAAATAAAAACTATTTAAAAATATATAATGAGGAAAAAAAAACAAGCGACTCGCTGACGCGAAAGTCAAAGCCACTAAGTGATTATATTTCTTAACATCATCGATGTTGTCAGATCAAGTATTACTCCAATTGGGAATTTTATTTAGAATGGAATTCTAGTTCAAGGGAATATGGATATAAAGAGAGCAATTGTAAACGGCAGCGACAGTCATCTTAGAAAATACTGGAATTGACAAGGGTGGTGATTATTAAAACAGGGAAGTTGATGACGTGGTTGGAATGTTCGTGAATGACCTGGTTGTGATTAACAATTGCAAAATGCATACATCGCCAGGTGCAATGAAAGGAATAATACACTGAAAAAAATAATTTAATGTACACCGTTTATTAAATATTTTACTTGAATAATTCATAAAATACATGAATTAATTCTTTATCACAAAGAAATAGTAGAAAATGCTGTTTATCATTTTACAATGTGTTTATTAATGTAATAAATGACTGTTTGTTAAAATAAATTTAGTAGTCTTCCCGTTTGTTCATAAAATTTAAAAAAGGTTTTTATCAATTTATTAACTTTTTTATAAATCTACGCACTAGTTTATTAAAAGTAAAATATCCAAAAAATTAGGTAAACTTTTTTTTATTAAAATTTATGAATTATTCATACGCTAATGTAAAATTTTGTAATGTAATTTCTTCAAGTAATTAATTTATTTATAAATATTATGACGTATTTTATTAAATAGTTATTAAACTGTGATGTCCGAAAACCATTTAAAAAATTGTATGCACGCAATGAATGGGTTTGTTATAATAATAAATTTTAACAAATGTGTCACATATCCAGCCTAACCCTTTTCTATAACAAATAAGAAACACACAGCAATAGCAACAATAGGCAACCTACATACCCGCAATCCCAAACACATATTTTCACACTATCCCAAAATATTACACTCAAAAATATTGCACACATTGTAAAAAACCACTGGACAAACTTTTAAAGGATTTTTAAGGAAAGGCGTGAATTTCTCGGTGCCCGAAACTACAGCTTAACACAAAACAACGAATCTAGTTTGGGTCAACAACAAACGAATAATCTAACGGAACATTTTAAAAAAATTCGTATCAACACGATAGCACGAAATGAAAATTTCATATTAAAGATTAACTTACTTATGAAAAAGTTACTTTCATTATGTGAAATCTTACAAACGCCCAAACTTTACACAACACAAAAATTCGCCGATCATTCGCTTCATCTGGTCTAAGCTTAAGAATATTGCATAATATTACCTTCCCATGTTTCTCTAATACACTTTTCTTATTAATGTTAAATGTCTAAGGAACCAAACCTGAAGGTGTGAAATCTTTAAGTATATACTCGTACAATACCAAAAATTAAAGGAGAGCAATGATTTGATTACTGGGAACTCACCAAGGTGTTGGTGATATTACGTTATATTCTGGAGTTATTTATTGACTTTACTCCAAGACATATATAATAATCTATAATGTTTGTCCCAGATATTGATTGAAGTAGTCGTCTTTTGTTAGTAAGTGGTAAAATTTTCAAGATACATTATGTTTGGAATATTTTCTAGCTGAATTAATATTTTATGAGCCACAAGTTGCTAAAAATAATATTTCTCAGACATAAACATTGAGCGCTTTCAGGTCCCCATGATTCACATCACGATTAGTAAAACCATCGCCAATTTGATTTGAAAATTTTATAGTTCTAAACATTTTCATAATGTAGACATTTTACTCAACACGTTCCCAACTGTTGGATGCCGTGAAAGTGCCCATTTTAATAAATTCGGAAACTTAAATTGGCAATTAAAAAAACAAAGAAGAATTGAAAAATATTTCGTCTAAGCCTAAACAGATAAAATTAAAATATTTTAACTCATTACAACTTCTCTATCTTCATTTTTTACTAAATTCTTAAAAGTATTCAGAATAAACATTAAAGTCTTGGCACTTCTATTGCATGTTTACCATCCGATCACTTTAACAGATAATTACTGATCTTAGCGATGGCATTTTTCGTATCTTGCCCATTTTCTTTACTTCTCTGAAAATTACCTAAGCCCATGATCCCAGAATTGTGTATTGAATTCAACAGTACAATTGAAAATATTAATTAATTGAACGAAATAGATTCAAAATATCAATTAATGAAATTTTAAAAATAATGAATTGGTTTATTAATATCGTAAAATAAGGTCATAAAAATATTTATTGAGAGATTGTTACTCACCTAGAGAGAATATATCTCTATATTTTGTGTATAACGAGAAAAGAACTAGTTTTAATAAAATAGTTAACATCTCAATAAATATATTTATCAACTTATTAGTACGATATATATTATTTTATAAACCAATTCTTTATTATTATAAATCTATTAATTGATATTTCGTATAAATTGTCCGAATCGTTGAAAGTGTACATCAAGTAATAATCATGTTCATTTGTTCTGTAAATAAATTCATTAATCTAATAAACGAATTTATACACAATCCGAGAATCACGACGTACAGTAATTTTCAGAGATTAGTTGTTTAAATATTGCCGTGGTGAACAGACGACCTACAATTTTTTTGTGATGTATTAAAACAGTGATACAGTGATAAAATATATCTAAAAGTGAACTATTATTAGAAATATTAGATTAGACAAAAATTAGATGGTACTGGTATTTCTTTTATATCGAGTTTTTGTTATGTATAATTTTATGGTGAGATTATTGCATCAAAAGGCGGATTTGTGAACAGAAAGTGAGTTATATTAACGAAAGGGAAATTAATTAAAAAAATGCTATAAAATCGTTATTTAAGGCGATGAATGAAACAAGTGTTAAAAAAATAGTACTAGTTATTTAGTGTAAAATATATATTAACATGTCTATGTATACACGTCCACCCACCCCCAGTAATTCGCTAGTATTACAACTACATGGTATTATTCAATTATTCTATATATGTAGACAATATTCCAATGTAAATAATACCACATCATTCGTCGCGACCTGATGAGAAGACTGATTTTTTCAAATCAATAATCTCATCTGTTCGAAACTGATTGTTGTGAATCTTTCAAATTTTCTATCTATAAGTCAGAAATTCAAATTTAATAATTTATTTTAAGAAAAAATATATAGAAAAAATTAGAAATAACAATTAAAATCTTAAAAATATAATTTTTTTTTTGTTTTTTCAAACCGTGGTAAAGGAAAATCCTGTAAAAAAGTACCGTGTAAATCAGGGGATGAGTGACACCTGAAACAATATCTGTTTTTTAAAATCGTTACTTTTATTATCGTATATTATTTTAAATTTGGATGTATTGCCTAATTGGTGCCTAATTTCGGATTAATTTTTATTTGTTTTTATGAAACGTCAACAAATTAGTGTAGATTTTAAGCACCCTGTGGATCAAGCGTCTCAATATTTAGGTGAATTTGGTGAACAAGGAAAGGAAAGAAGCACACGCGATTTATATGCTACTTCGGCTCGGATCTTGAACCCTTTCAACTTTTGGTACAGGTTTCAAACAAAGATGCTAATCAGGCTACTTCAATTTCTAATAACAAGGATTTACAAGCTTTGCTCTTCACAAAGGAATTAGAATTCTTATAGGATGCTTTTATAAGTTAGTATTCAATTATCTTACAACGTGTAAATGTAATTTTAAACTTAAAATCTCTTTATATTTTTTAGAAGAACTTAAGCTGCCTTGAGGAAAAAATTAGTAAAAACCGACCGAAAAATGAAACCACTCCTAATTTTTGCTATTATACTGATCCGAAATGGCTGCTTTCAAGTTTTTGCAATCAACAACAATAGAATAAACGGAAGAGATTAAACTTAATTTTCTACGTATCTTTTTATGTTTTAATTAACGTGCAAATTTTTATGATGTTTAATTCAATTATAATTTACAAATTTAAAAATGAATTCATTAACTAATTATTTTTACGGTAGTGTGTAGCTATCTTAATCAATAACAAGTTTTTAGAAAATTATTAATTATCTGATTATGGTCATGGTAGTTTGTGATTTATGTTAACATATGTTGAAAATAAAGAACTATACAGAATAAATTTGAAATTAATTTTTCACTTTATACGAGGGCAAATCAAAAAGTCTTGCAATATCATATGAAAAAAAAGAGTGAGAGAGACAGCAATATTTTTATTTTTCGACATAATCTCCTTTAAGGTTTATACATTTGTCACATCGATCAATTAACTTACCTAAACCCTCTAAAAAAAAAGATTTCTTTTGCTCCATAAAATATTCATTTACAACAGACTGTACTTCATAGTCACTGGAAAATTTCCGGCCCCTTAGTGTTTTTTTCAAATTGGGAAAGAGAAGTAGTCACTGGGTGCCAAGTCTAGACTGTACGGTGGATGCGGAATTTCCACGAAGCCGCAGTCCTTTAATGCAGCTTGAGCAATATTAGCCTTGCGCACTGGTGTATTGTCGTGAAGAAGCAAGATTTTTTTCCTAACTTTCCTTGGCCGTTTTTCCCGGATCGCTTTTTTCAATTTTCGCAAAACCTCTGCGTAATATATGCCTGTGATTGTGGTTTTCGGTGGCATATAATCGATTATCAAAATTCCTTCAGCATCCCAAAAAATTGTTGCCAAAACCTTACCAGCAGACGGTTGAGTTTTGAATTTCTTTGGTGGTGGTTCACTACGTTTAATCCATTGCATCGATTCTTGTTTGGATTCCAGATCCCAGTGATGAAGCCATGTTTCATCGCCTGTTATTATGTTACCCAAGAAATTTTCTGGATCTGCTTTGTACATATCTAAAATCGCCTTTGAAGTTTAAACACGCATTTTTTTTTGTTCAGCATTCAACAAACGGGGAACCCATCGCGCACTTACTTTCGACATGTGAAGGTGGTCATGTAATATAGTATATGTGGTACCGTATGAAAGAGAAAGTCTCCACGCTAACCGCGGAACAGAAATACGCCGGTCCTCCAATACAATAGAATCAGCCAAAATTACGTTTTCATGGCTAATAGCATCTGCTGGCCGACCCGAGCGGTTATCGTCTTATAATGACTCCCAACCACTTTTGAATAATTTTACCCACTTTGTTACTGTGGCATATGATGGTGCAGATTCGCCGTAAACTTTTGATATATAGTTGAATATATAAATTGCATTTCGTCCATCTTTATAGAAAAATTTAGTAACGGCGCGATATTCAATTTCATTCATTTTAAGAAAAATTCAAAACACATGTTACTAAATTGACAAAAACAAACGAACTGTAAAATTTACATCGAAATGTTCTTCTAGAAGTTTCATCGCGACAAAAAATGGTTTTGAAAAATATATTGTTGTCTCACTCACTCGTTTTTTTCATATGATATTGCAAGACTTTTTGATATACCCTCGTACAATAAAACACTACCCTCCTCCTAACCGTCCTCTAACATCTGCATAAAATATATATATACATATATATATATATATATATATATATATATATATATATATATATATATATATATATATATATATATATATATATATATATATTGTATATATATATATATATTTTTTTTTTTTTTTATAAATTTATACGTTGTTAAAATTAAGTTGTTTAATAATTAAACAAAAATAAACATTATTTCAATAAATAAATTTACAAAAACTAAGACAAAATATATATTAATTTAATAAATATTTTACATTAGTTTAATTAAAAATGCTTCAACCAATGCATAGTATTAATAAATTTCGTTGTTTTTTTAATAAAATTTCTATAAATTCTTACATTGTTACAATTAATCTTTTCGATGATTGAGAAAAAAAATTATTTTATCAATGTAAAAATTTATAAATTATGTTTAGGAAAGCTATGATATTAATAAATATAATACATTAATTTAACTAAAATAGATTGAATCAATGTACAGCATTAATTAATTTCTTTTGCAAATTCGATAAATTAATACATGAATATAATTAAATGTTTTATTACAATTATTTTTTGTTTCATTATTTAATTTTTTCTACTTTAATAAAAACGTACGTTAAGGCAATAAAAAATTTATAAATTAATAAAGGTAATCAAAAGTTGAAAATTTGCTTTAATAATATTAATAAACACGTTTACAGGAACCATATTAATAATAAAATTTATTGTAACAATATTTTTTTTATTGTATATGTGTAGTTTTTTTTTCAGTGGAATAGCGTTAGAAAAGTGTAAGCATGAGTAATTTGGGACAGTTTTAATTTAACCATTGAACAGTGCAAGTTAGTAGTAATCCATATCAAACGCATAAAATTCGTAACAATATGTTGGCCCATAGCTTGCAAAGACTTACAAATGAATATTTTGTGTGTGTTTTGCGATAATATGTAATATTTTATTTTAGTCATTGAACTTCTTGGAATTGTCTACTTTTTGATGTCAATAATATCCTGCTTTTTCGCGTGGACATTGTATACAGTTTGTATACAATCATATCCGTGGACTGCAACCCTGGTATGTCAAAATCTTTGAAATTGGGTAGAATTTTAATACAGCTACATAAGCGTGTGCTGTCAATCAGAAAACTTTTTGACAAAAGTTTGTTATATTCCAGAAATGAAGCAGAGGTTTATACCGTGCGAAGGAAATGACGATCTGACCAAATATTTTAAGACTGGGCTTCTGTTAAAAATCGGGCACCAAAGGAATTTCCAATATTGCAGATTTTATTATCACTTACTTGATTACACTCTGACGGAACATACGATTGCTTTAATAGAAACAGATCCGTTATTGCGAGACAACACATCGGCTCAAAGTACACAAAATTAATACTCACTGTAGAAACCAGATTTACAACCGCATTGACTACCACCATAGTGAAAAATTTGAAAACGAACTTTTTACTAATGATGCTGACAGTGATGAGGCAAACATCTAACGACAAAAACAGGACGAGCCTGCCACTTGGCAGGCTGTTAAGTTTACATGACTTTGGGCGTAGTGATCGGGGTTTATCTACAGAAAGATCTTGCTTGTATGTCTGTACCAAAGATATTTCTAGCTTGAGTAATTTGTTTTTTTTTTCACCAAGCTTTTTCTATTTTCGATTCGGAGAAACAAAATGCTAATTTGACCTGTACGTTAAGCGGGTTGGGACTTTCCGATGGAAATCATCCAAAAAATCCGTCTATAGTAATATGATATACGGTTTAAACGTTATTGTAAGATCTTAGATCAAACCAAAATTTTTCTGGGTCTGTTCAATGTATTTTTAGCTGCAAAGCTATTACTGACGCAACTTGCTACTCAAAACTAACAACATTTACCTATAATCTTAAAGCATTTCAATCGAAAGGTTTTGGAAAAGCAATAGTTTTGTTGTTAGAACTTTAGTACACAAATCCTTCGTTTTGGAACTGGTAGCTAATTATCCATAACTATATAGAACATAATGCATATATCGTCGAATAGGTCTTGAAAAATGCCATAAATTTAGCGGACGTGCCTTAGTACTGACTGAGTGTCTACGCGCAGTCTCAATGTACGAGTATCATCGTCTCACGAGTAACATCAACGTCTGCGGCAAGAAGATCCAGTATAACAATAACATGGTGGAAGACATTAAATTCAATATGTTAAGAACTTGCGAGGATCGATGACGTATTAGGCTTCTGCTATGAGCGAGCTGATGCGAAGATCAGATGCTTGGGACCGCCTTACTATTTCGCTACAATTAGCTGCAATGATCTTCACTGAGATGACCTTATTCGCTCAATTCATTCGAAAACTGTCGTAAACTGGGTCGAAGGTACTCCAGACTACGATTCTGTTACAAGTTGTTCAATGACATTATCACACCGCGACGTGTCACAATAACGGATCCATCGACTGTTGCTTCAATTTCTCGCGTGATTCCAGCAAACGGGCTCACATTATCATTAACACTTCCAACCACAGCGGGATGGACAATGTGGACGTTCAATCGCAATGCACATCTCCAAGTTCTGCTCAACGAGCGATCGAGCCGACAGAGATGTCTTCCGGTTTGTGGGAAGCCATTCGAAAGATTCGACAAGATGATTCCTGACATCATGTGACACTTCAGTTAAAATTTCAAGATCTGAATAAAGATTTAGCATGAGCGAAAAATTTCCGCATTCGAGTTCGTTAATCGACTATGGCAATCTCCCACTTAAGCAATGTTCTCGTTCGTATGTCTTTTACTCGAACCACATTGAACGCTGTATATGCAACTTCCACTCAATCCGAGTTGAATATATGCTGTTTGAACCTCATTACACCAATGATTATTGACAAAGATGATGGTGATCAAACTGCATACGATTACCGGATGCTCCTCAAAATATTCACGTTTGCAGATTCAGTTAAATGGCACAGACATGAAGAGTCACTTCTACAGCCTTTTTACCTAATATGTGCCGTTCCGCGGTGAGAACTGATTATTGGCAGAACGAGTTATTTAAGGAAGTATTTTTGTTGGGAGAAGATCAGAAATACCGGGCCCGACAGCTGACAAACGCGATTAATCAGGCAGCTTAATTTCATGCAGCTGGCCGATCCAAGGAGAGAACGAAGTAAGACTCAACGATAACGACTTCCAATCGTCATTATTGAGTGTTAATGTTTGTCAGAAAAATATCTTCAACCACATCACATCAGGGGATCGAGATACAACTGGTTAGATCATCTGAGTGCTTCTCCGGAAAATGATTCGGTGAAGGATAATGTGCTTGATGATTTGCACCTGATTTGTGACCGACTGCCCGCACAGAAAGCTGCTGAGACTGGAAAATCTCATCCGCATTTACATGAAACAGTTGCGGTTGCAATGGCGCATCAGCGAGTTTTTGTGTTCAATGAGATTTCCATGGTTCCATACGAAATGCTTGAACTTTAAATGCCAGTTTGCATCAGATGGAGGGCAGCACGGAACTCTTTGGCAGCATAAACATTTTGCTGTTTGGCGAGTTAATTCAACTCCCGCAAGTTCGAGACAGCGCCGTTTTCAAGCAACCGAAGACCTCAGCACCATCAACTTATTCTTACCACAACTAACATCAAGAACATCAGCAAAGTTAATACCGAGAAGATCATCCCGAAAGACATCAACAAGACTGGAAGATTGCCAAAAATGTTGACGTTGTTTAACGATGCAAAAGTGATGCTTCGATATAACATCTACTGCATCAAAGGCCTCCTGGAAAGCGCAATGGATAAGATTTTTGAAATCAGACGACCACACTTTCGTCGCCAAATGGGAAGATAACTTTTCTTGAGATCGGCGGACTGTCGAATTTCCTGGAAAATTATCAGCCAGAACTGTAAAACTTCGAATGCGTCCCCTAACCCTTTGCTGGTGGGTTGTGATAGTACACAAGATGCAGGGATCAATGGTAGAAGGTGCAGTCGTCAACATAGACTCGAAAGTTTTCGCTCCAGATCAGGCATAAGTTGCATTGAGCCGTGTAAGAACGCTCGAGAATTTCTTGGTTGCGAAAAAGTTTTCGACAATCAGGCATGCAACACAAAAGCATTGGCAGAGATGAGGCGATTGTGAAAGCTGCCAAATTACAAAAAGACTGAATAAAACAATGTTCCTTATCTTCCTTAAATAACTCCAAATTCATTTTGCTGTTATTTTTAACATTTCCATTTAACATTTTTCCATTTTAGCTTGATATGAAAGACGGGATGAAACAGAGGATTTACTTGAATTTTTTTAATTTTCTATTGGTAAATAAAATGAACATCATTGATTTAGTAAATTTTTCTATTTTGTACCAACTGGAAAATGGAAGACGAGTAGCACAAAGTAAAATACGTAAACAAAATTATCAGTGCTCCAAGCAACCATATTGCTACGGTTAATACAAATTTGGGTGATCGGATGGGAATGCAAAGTAGAATAAGCAACACTAAAAGATTCATCATCAATAAGCTCAAAATTTATTAAGTTTAGTTTTTCAGATAGATAGAAAACTAAAAATAGCAGCTAGACATTTTCCGATATTCCAGTTATTATTTAATTGGATTTCTTAGGGTTGACAGAATATCTTACATTTGTGGTCACTGGTTTTCTGACAGAAGCCAAAACCTAAATTCATGTTTTAATTGACAGTAGAGCAAATGAATTTACAAATTTTATATGCTAAAATAAATCATTCGGTCTCATTGGCCATCTTGTTTCGTAGACCACTAAAATTCAAATGTGACCAACAAATGCGGTTACTCTAAATATTATTTTTTGTTTAGTTACGATTACGACGGTAACCTGTCCGGCCATAAATTTGAATTGAAATTTTTTATTTACATAAACTGAATATAATCGGTTATGCTTAAAGGTATTTAGGTATTTCAACGGATTATGTGATTAAGAATCACAAATATAAATTAAATTGTGCTGTAGATTCTGATCAAAAATCCGTTACAACCAACAAAATAATATTAAGTTACCATATCAACTTCGCTCTATAAACGAACACGCGCGCTTATCAAGAAAATGCCGACAGAACGAGAATGGCTGCGCTCTTTTAGCTACGGTAACCGCTATTCTTTAAGCATATAATACGCATCATGATATTTGCATAGAATTTCGAAATACAAATAATCAATCAATTGTGAGTTTCTAAAAAAAATTTACTTGCAAATTGTGTTTGAAACTATTAATGACAAGAGACCACCAAATAAAGATGTACAAAGTGTAAAAAATATAAAAATAAATCAAGAATCGCGATTGCAAATCAAATAACACAAACATAATCCAATTTACACCTCGTTCAACGATAAACAATTGAAGACTGTTTTAGATATTAACTGGTTTTGTATTGGCTTGCGTCTAGTCATGGGTTCGTGAGTTTACAATTTTCACATTCTGATAAATTTGATTGCCTTAATAAAATATTATAGAAAATTCGGTTCTATTGTTAATAATTTAAATGGTTCGCTTTCTTTTAAACAACTTTATTGAAAATAAAAGTAAGTTGGACTTTCAACCAAACTAAAAATAATTTCGTTTTGATTAGCATCAAGCAGAAATATCGATACGTTACTGTATACACGCATTAACATGTTTCATCGTGGTGTAAGTTGAACGGCATTTTACTGAGTACACACACGATTTAAAATATAAATCATCTCAAAATTTGAATAACATCCACGATGTTCTAAACAAATCTAACATAAAAGTCGATTATCGAAAAAACAACAACAAAATATTAATTGGAGGTGAGATCATGTGTGTAGTGGCCATGATCTTTTTTGTTTGTTTTATAGTAAATTTGAATATGGCGGTTCGAATTATTTAAATCCTAATTAAATCTGGACAAACCAGATTTTGAAATGCAATTTGAATTTCCATATAATTAGTGACTAATTTGAAAAATGTTTTATTAAATGATTTAAAATTTTAAATTCCGTTCACGCGCTTTAAGTTAACTGACCTAATTATTACGCATACGACTTACGCCTGTCTATTTGTTGTTCAATTGTTTTTGTATTAAGTTTAATATTATTTGGTCTGATATATATTTTATTGTTTAATGTTTGTTTTATCATTTGTCCTGTTTTGGATTTTTAGCTAATGAATTATGGGAAAAATTAGAACATTTAAACGTATTAGCAATTCCCAAATTGAAATGTTTACTGTAGGAGGGAATTGTTTGACATTGTATTGCATTATTCTATGTGGCTCTACCTTGAGATTGAGTAAATATATTTTAGATTATAATTAACTGATTAAGAAAAATCACTTATAAGGGATGCAAGGATATTACTGACAGACCTGTTTTGCCTGTAAACCAAAACCTTTCAGTAACATAAAACAATGGAACCGTTCGATTCGCTTTGATGATTTCGGTCATGTAACCTTAGGACTAGGTAGATAAATTTGAAGGCATTATCGCAATCTTGTTATTAAATGGAAACCTGTTATGAGGTAGACATCACATTGTCGGAAGGTACTACTAGTTTCGAGATCAATTACAAAACTAAAATATAATGAGATTGTGAGTCACGAGAATCGGGTGTTTTTGTAAATGACTGAAACCGTAAACTCCTCGAAAGACTCTGTAATGAGTGCTCTAAACCTGCACCTATCAAAACTAAACCTGCACCGACAGAATATCGGGATGATTCTTGAAACAGAATTTAGTACAAGCTAATTACATTACATTGGTTAGTTGAAGACCACCCCAGTAAAATGTCCAAGAGTAAATTTGTTTCAAAAACATCAATTTTACCACTTTTAACAATTTATTACACCAGACCACCGCCTGATTTTGGGCCAAATGTTGCTCTAGAAGTCTTTTAGAGGGTAGGTCAACCTTATTCGGGAGCGTAATAAATTATTTTTGTGTCAAATTAGACGGAATGGGCTTTAGACGGTAAATGCTCAAATATGTAATTTAAACTTCGACTTTACCACCCTTAATAATTAATTACACCGGACCTCTACCAGATGTTAAGCCAAATGTTACTTCATGGTCCTTTTTGAGAGTAAATTTACGAAGTTCAGGTGGATAATAAATTTTTTTCGTTTCAGGTTAGTGTCAGGTTAGACTTAGTTAGCCTCCTCATTTTCCACATTAAATAATTTATTACACAGGACTACCACCAGCTATCGAGTAAATTGTCATTTTTTGGAGCTTGTGGTGAGCTGGTTAACCTGCAATAAACTATTTTTGTCACAGGTTTGGCAGAACTGGCTTCGGACGGTAAAGGCTTCAAATAAGTAATTTAAAATCCAGTTTTATTACATTACAGATAATTTATTACACCACGCTGCAATCAGATATTGGGTCAAATGCTATTCCATGCATATTTTGGAGGGCAGATCAATCTTATTGCAGGTTTGTAATAAATTATTGTTTTATCAAGTTCCGGCTTCCAACGGTAAAATATTTTAATATGTAGTTTATAGATCGATTTTATCACATTTAATAATTTATTAGATCAGGGCCGCCACCAAAATTTATAAAAAAATATAAACAAATATATTATTGGATCCTTTACCGTTTGAAGCCAATTCCGTTTAATCTGACACAAAAAACGTCCATAACCCACCTATGTAAGGTTGACCTGCCCTCCATAGGTCCACAAATTAATATTTGACCCAATATCTCGTGGTGGTCCGGGGTAATAAATTAAAAAAGTCATTTAAATTGAAGTTTTGGGAATAAACAGCCGTTTTGGGGTGAAACTTACCCTTAGGCCAGTTTGAATGGTGGACTTGAACTAACCAGTAAAATGTTATTAATTTGTAATATAGTGAATTCTGATCCAAGAACTACCCTGACATCATAGCTACATCATAAGTTACAATTTTGGCGGTGCAAGTTTAATTATAGGCTAAGCTCACTCGTTCCTTTCCTCGATATCGGTAACAAATCATTGCAAAGGATACAGTGAGACGTTCTAATTTGGTCGTTGTAGGTTTAAGCCCTTTTATAAAGGATTTTATATATTGCGTCGCCGGTGAGTGGTCAAACAGCGAAAACAGAGGCCAAACGACGAAAACTAGCGAATATTCATAAAAAACCCGATTCAAACCATCATTTTCATAAGAACCTTGGATAGCGGTGCGCAACAGATTTCGGTCAGAGCTCTATTTGTCGATGATGCTCCAGTATAGAAATATAAATTTGCTAGTTCTTTTTGAAGAGGTGCAATTAGATTTGCCAGTTGATTTGATTAAGCTTCTATCGTGAAGGCTTCTTTCGTGTGCTCGATATATAAGAAAACTCAAATAAACCCTAGCTAAGAGCCCCTGAATATTAATTCATAATTCTTTAATCTTGACGAATTGAACATATATTAATCCCGTTTGTGGTGGGTGTCCGGGCTACAAAAGAAATGAGTTAGAGATGGTTAAAAAAATAAAAATTTTACAACATCGAATAATGATAATTAAAAAATCTGCGATTTGCTGTGCAGTCTAAAAGTTTGTGTCATTTTCACAGCCCAGACAGATTGACTGATCCGGATGAAAATATATCTTCGTCAGATAAATTAGTATAAACTAAATGATTCTTAATTAAATTTGCAATAATATCGGTCCACACTAGTTTTTCAAAATTTCAGAAATGACGATTTTCGTCAAAAAAAACTGTCAAAAAAATTCCCTGTATAGGTCAAACTGATTGACTGATCGTGGTGGAACATCATACTTAAGCTTTTTCGTAAATTGGGGATTCCAATGATTATTTGCCAAAATCGGTACACCGCAAGTGTCAGCTTCCACAAGTAAGCACAACAAGCTTGTTAATTAAATTTTAAACAGAATTAGTTCAGATGATTTTAAAATTCGGAAACGGTCAATTTTTATAAAAATTTCACCAAAATCAGGCATTTTTACAGTCCAGGAGGATTGGTTATTTGGGATGAAATTTCAAACTAAAGTTTTTTCCAAGAATTCCATAAAATTTAAAGATTAAATATTCAGAAAGAGTTGACGTTGTTGGTTTCAGAAATGCATTGTGGTGTATTCAGATGTGCATTCGCGGTAAAACAGAGTCAGGTGTTGGCCACAACATAATCACTTCTCGATTTTAATTGTCATCGGGATAACATGATTTAAGTTTCATATTGAATTTTGAGCTTAAGCAACAAGGTCAAGTGTGCTTATTTTCATGTCAAACAAAAAACATGACAAAGTCTCCTTTGAGAAAATGTGATAGAATTTACGGCTTAGATTAGGCCAAAGATTATAGTTAAAAGCTTTGCTCCGTATAATTTTCGAGTGTTTCGATTCTAAACAGAACAGAGAAAAGTAATTGTGTTGTCAAACATAAGAAGAATCTGACATGCGAGACTGCGTAAAAGCAGCTTAAAAAAATTAATGACAATTCATCCACTTAGAAATAAAAACTGCATCTACTTTCCTCTAAGATTTGAAACATATCCTAAAAGTCATAAAAGATTTGAAAATATGTGAACGTGTTCTGAAATAAATCCCAATATGTTTTGCGGGAGGATTGGACAAGCACCACCTGGTGTCTTGAACAGATGGATTTCTATTATTGTTCTTTGATCAAAATTTTCCGAAAAATGGGTATCGTAGGCTAAATTAATTTAAACAGGGTCAAAGCTACGAACAACATATTGATCGCTTTTTTGGGAATGCAGCATTTATTTCCCTCAGTTCTTTCCTCTTTCTCTAGCTGGTTTAGTTTAAAAGTTGAATTTGAATCTTAACCTCTGTATACATTATTTTTCTCTATGCATTAGAGCTCCGTTATTGATACTTTTAAAGTCACATCCGTCTTTCCTTCATAAAGTCACCGATTTTTCCGGAGCTTTTACAAGTATACTTAAATAGTATAAAATTAGTTATCAAATCAACACTACATACAAGGAATGTAGAACATTGTTTCAAACGCGCTTAATACATTAACGCTGCTAACAGTGTATTTACTGAATTTTCGTGCTCTGGTGTGACATTGTCCACTTCCCAGATGAAAATTTGATGCGAAACATAATACATTAAATTGTTTTGTCGTAAAAAAATCCAAAACCATTTATCGCACCCTGTGTTTTGTGTTTATGTCGAATTCCTTTAAACAGTATTTTCGAGGTGATTTATATAAATTGCAAAAATCCGTTTTATTCATCCCACAAATGCGCTTGGGATTAGAACAATGGTAACTTTGTTATATATGGGCGCGTAGCAGAGAGAGATGATGCGACAACAACTGCATCATTCACGTCAAACAACCGTTGCTTAGGTTAGTACAAATTTTGGTAATAGCATGGGATCAGCATAAAACTTAATTATAAAAAATGGAAGAAAAGAAGATCATCTCTTCCTCACTCTCCCTAATTCTGTTTTGCCTCATCCAGCAATATGCTACTTTCTGCATCTCGAGAACCTGGCTAGGATTTAATGGTTCAATCACACGATAATCGAAGTTAACTAATTACGTAACTGCAATCTATAGATATAAGGCTGTGTATTGAAATTCTGTCAACTTTCTTGCGGTCTATATTAAGTAATTAAATGAAGTGATTCCTTTGTAAAAAATACTGTTTTGAGTGGTTTTGTATTTATAGTTAGGAAGACGATAATTAGGAGAAGCACGGATTAATTTGTACGTCACAGAAAGGTTGGTAGATAACTGAACATTATTTTTCATAAGACCGTGTCTGATTTTATAAAACTATCAAGCTAAGAATTTTTTCGTTATAAAGAAGTATACTTGGAATTAGTAACGGGAAACTGTCAATAGCTTTTAATACTTTATTTTGAATGATTTGACGGTCATTAAGATAAATACCACTTGATGAGCCACATATTTTAATAAGATATGTTAGGTGGGAGTGGATAAACCTGTAATACACACTGTATCTCAGAGTACTTGGAATAAAACGACTTACTCGCCGCAATACACCTATTATAGGAGATATAGTCTATATGCTTAATTCCATTTATGTGTTAATCCCAGATACCTCGCATATAATCTACCCGTTTAATGGGTTTCGTTGTTGTATACTACTTCGTCAAATATATGCCGCGGCTTATGTTTTAAGTAGAAGACAATAAAGTTAGATTTACTAACATTTAGAACAAATTTGTTGGCCCCCAGCCAGTTAGTTAAAGTGACTATGTCTTCCTTCATCATACTTTTTAATAGGTTATGAGTTATTGAACTATATATTATGGCTGCATCTTCAGCAAACATTTGAATTTTCCCCTTTAGGTTTAAGTCAAAAATAACATTTATATATATTAAAAAGAGGATCGGACCAATAATTGATCACCTGGGGAACACCTGTTGTAATGTTTATTTTGCAAGATTCGAAATTACCCAGTCGAAGCTGTTTATTAATTGTAGCGCACTAGCGGAAATTCCAAAATTAGCTTATCCAACAATATATCATAATTAACGCAATCAAACGCTTTTACAGTAGGAAATAAGAAAGATACAAAAGTCGATCGAAAAATTAAATCAGAAAAGTGTTTTGTCCAACAATGTGTCTAAAAGTAATACAAATGTAACGGCTTTAAATACGGATGTAAATCATGACATTATTATAACTGGTTTTCCTATGGGTGCCGCTGAAAAGGATTGTCAAGTGTTGATGAAATTTTCACCAAGTCAAGTAAGTTCAGAAGACGCAGTGCAAGTGACAATTGCACTTTTTGCACACTCAAAAAAATCCTGCATCTATAGAGACAAAAGCTGCATTAATAGTACGAAAAATACGTGAAAACAGCGCCAATGCAGGAGTTCTATAATATTACGAATTACGTTCATTAATAACATAAAACTGACAAATTAATAAATTGTTGTAGCTACGAATTAGTCTGTACTATTTATGATTTGATTCATATACGATACGAAAAAGTTTATAATTTTAATGCAATTGCAAGCGTTTATGGATGAATAATTTCTTATTATTAACGTAAGGCATTGTAAAATAGTACAAAATGATGATTTGTTGAAAGATTAAATTCATAGATAGCACGAAATTCTTCATAACATTTTGGAAATTAAAATTTTTAATAACGTCTAATTCATACATGTAACTAAATAAATTCATTTTATATACGTATCAATACTGATATTTACGAAACTAATGTTATATGTAAGTTGACAATGCCCATAGAATGTGAAATAATTCATAAATAAAACAACTATTTTCGTAAATATATTGATGACGATTATTCAAATATAAGATGCAGTTCATGAATAATAAGCACAATTATGTTTTTCTTAATTTCATACGACGAGAATGTTTTATTTATTAAATCATAATTTAACACTTATAATATCTTTACAAAATATTCACAATAAAATATAATTTAATGCATAATTAATACTAAGTAAAATAATAAATCAAAAATTATTCAAAACAGCTATTACCATTACACTTATATTCAAATAATTAATTAATTTTAACTATTTTTGTATTTTTATTAGTTTTATTTGATTCATATTTTTATTTTGTTAATTGTAAATTTCAGTTTTGCTTCACCTTATGATTTATTACTTAATTATGTAACTGTAATTATGTAACTTAATAAAATAATAGAAACATAGAAATTTATTCAATGTTTCCTACAAATACAAGTTATAAGTATTAATCAAATGATCAATATTATTTTAATAATATACTTTGAATAATACAAAATAAGTTAAAATGTCTATCAGCTCAGCATTAAAATGGTAAAAATAATCAGTTAGGATAATAAAAAATATAAACCAACAGTACTCTAACTTGTAAGCTCTTGTAATATCAGACTGGCTTTAGAGGATTTATGTTTTGTTTTATAATATGTAAGATTTGTTAAAAAATGAACATAAAATATTTTTCACACTGCACCACGTTTCCTATACCCAGTACAAATGGCTAAATGCATTCTAATTTTTCTTCATCTAATTTTCCTGGAAAATCCTGTGTAAATTATTGGTTCCTGTCCGGTATCATCCTTTTTAATATTCCTTTTGAATAGAAGTTAGGAATCAATGGAAGCACCAGAAAAGCTGAAGAGCGGCATCGTCTAAAAGTAAAAAAGAGTTACAATAAATGTACTGTTTGAATTATATATTTACATATTGAATTGACTTTCACGTTAATTTCTGAATTTAATTTACCTTTATAGAAACCCTTTTAATTGATTTTATTCATTAATTGATTTTTCCTCATTTATTAAAATATTTTGAAGAGATGTTAGGTCGTGTTGTATTTCCTTAATTTTGTATCGGCTACAAGCGTGCCAAATACTCCCGAACTCATTAGCTGATACATCGTCGTAGTTAATGTGCTTTTTAAGCAAGCAAAGCAGCGTCAACTTTCGGATCTATAAAATTATTTAAGAATTATTTAATAATAAATGCCTATAAATAAATAAATTTTTGTGACTACGTAGTGAAATAAAAATGAATGCTGTTCTATCCGGATGATCCAAAAAAATACCTTTAAATATAATACTTATCTGATATGCAACTAAAATTATCACTATTTTATTACACAAACAAAATAATAGTTGTTTTTATTTTATAATTAATTATGAAAACGAAATAAAACACTATGATTTCAATAAATTATTTCTTTTTAATTTACCACCAAGACACAACAAACTTGCAACAAATTTTAAGAACGAATGAACTAAATGACCGTTTTATGAAATATAATACGTATAAAATATAAATATGACGAACTTTTTGTATATATTATGAATATTTTTCTATCGTCATCTATAATACGAACTAATTCGTAGATATACGGACTTTTCTTATATATTATGAATATTTTTCTATCGTCATCTATAATACGAACTAATTCATAGATGTACGAACTTTTCGTATATATTAAGAATATTTTTCTATCGTTATCTATAATACGAACTAATTCGTGGATAGTGCGTAAATATTTGATGAAATTTCAAAACGAGTACAAACAAGTTAATTTTTATTTAACGTTGGAGTGGTGTATAGAAGGATATCTTCTCAAATACATATTTCAAAACTGTATTTCTCAAAATAAGACAGGATTTTTCAAAACAGCATTTTTTCAAAACGGCAATTTATCCGCACACTCTAAAATACATTGGTTACAAAGCCTAAAGTTTTACTCGTGGTTGTGGTATGTGAATACATCCTCAATTTATATCGTAAAAAGGCACACCTTCCGAATATCGTTCTAAAGTTTAATCATGCGCGTGCTTCCTGATTATTTTATAATTGTGGATGGGTAAATTATAAAGAGAGTCGAAGATAAGTTATGGTCAAAGAAAATGTGCGTAAACAGAAGACAAATTTAAAAAAAGATGAATCGTTTGGATGAATATGTTATGAACAAATTCGATCATTTGAATTACATTTTCAATAAACTATACCAGTATGTAATTAATATTATGTTGCATACAACTTCTACATGTTCAAGTCATTAATGATAAAAAGAGACTATGTAAATAATTGTGTGTTCGTTACAGCCTTATATCTTTAATAAATATTTTTAAACATGTTCTATAAAATTTTTATATATTTGTCATAATTAGCTATATTATAATTCGTAATATTAATAATAAAATTCGTAAAATTTAACATCGATATGAATATCAAGATACTCGTATACCATAATTTTCGAGTTTCGTTACTGTATCTTTACTACGTATAATTTCATATTTTTAAGGAATAAAAATTCATTATTGCGAACCTATTCGTATAAAGACTTTTAACACAATTTTACAATTGAAAGTATCCTTTAACAACAAATATAAATATAATGCAACAATACAAAAAAACTATTAATTGAACTATAAATTTACGAACTGCGATTCTTACTATTAATGCATGCAGTTGTAGAATTTGTTTTGTTTATTTTATTTTCTACGTTTATATAAAGATTTTTACATTAATAGTAGGAATTCGAGTTAACGAATGATATTCGTAAAAAAAATACACAAAATTTTTTTCAGTGCACATTTGTTTTAGTAGAAGAGAATGAACTTCGTTGCCCTGTTGAATGAATTTATTCAGCTAGCGCTTATTTATCAGCAACCAAGAAATACCATGAGGTACTTACAATACACTATATACCTCTATGGGACTGAAAAAGGCCACTGTTACTATTTTCTGGATTTAAGAAAGCATCATGCTTAAAGGTAACGTTTTTCGATTATTAGAAGGATACCTCACTAATTGCTTCAAATTTGTTGAAGTTATTGATGTGATATCATCTAAACTTGCTATCGTTTGCGGTGTACTGCGATCGACATTTTCTAGCTAAAGTTTTGCAGTAACATTCAATTGTTTGCGGATTATGTTGCAATAACTTATACCACCTCTGACATTAACAGCCTCAATACATATATGTGGGAAATAACTTAAACATGTTAGTTCTATGATTAACATAAGTGGTAAAATTGTTACCCACAATTTAGGATTAAATGTGTTTTTGGTCACGTCCAATCACACATGGTATATCTCATGCCCGTGCTTCGACATGTTCAAGAATCCAAACTCTTGAAATCGAACAAAAAAGGCCCTTAAAGCAAGCCACGGGCTCAATAATTGAATTATTCGACCACTTTTACTCAACAAAAATTTGAAATTTACTAGCGCTGAACTTCAAGATTTCTATGAGAAATCATTCAAGCTTCTAGGTTGACCAAATTAGCATATTTTGCCAAAATTTCAAAAATTGGTAATAATAATTATAATACGCAAGTGGCAGAATAATTTTATGTATTTCTACCCGTAATGCACGTAATATCGTAATGAGATTTTATTATTTAGCGACTCAGAAGCCTGAAATCCCTACTAGATGGTGGCTGGCGACGAAAAATGGGCTACATACGACAATGTCAAACGAAAACGATCATGGTCAAAAACCGGCGAACCGATATAAACGGTGGCGAAACCAGCATTGACGGCCAGGACGGTTTTGCTTTGTTTTTGGTGAGATTAGAAGAGGAATCATCTACTATTAGCTACTGCCTAATGACTAAACTGCTCTTTTCGGAATTCTACTGACAGCAATTGGACCAACTGAAGGCAGCGATCGACCAAACGCAGCCAGAATTAGCCAATAGGAGAGGCGTTGCGGTTCACCAGGGCAACGCCAGGCGTCAAACGTCCATGATGACCCGCCACAAGCTCCGCGAGCTTGGTTGGGAGCTTATTATCCTGCATCCATCGTATAGTGCGAACCTGGCATAAAGTGATCATCATCTCATTTTATCCATGGCAAATACTCTTGGTGGTGTAAAAATGGCCTCAAGAGAGGCTTGTGAAAAATGGCTATCTCAGTTTTTTGCTAATAGGGACAAGGCGTTTTGGAAAAACGGCAATATGAAATTGCCTTTGGCAATGAGTTATCGGAAAAACGGCGCATATTCGAGACAGAACAAATGGTTCTAACCATGTTAAATAAAATCCCGAAATAAACGTAAAATTAATGAATTTCTGATTTTTAACTATGTTGGTACACATTTTTTCATGCGGTGGAAAAATTTCGGGATTAACTAACAGTTTCCTTATATTTTCTCGTTTTTTTCGTTTTGAATTATATTATGGCAATCTCCCACTGAAAAGCCTTTGGGAAAACTTGGTTTATTTATATAAACAATAAAATGTTCTTCAAAACAATTAAACGTAGTGTCGATTGCGCAGTAAATTTTTAAAACGAAATCATAACCTATCATAACCTATGTATCCAAGTCAAGAAAAATTAATCATAAAATAATTAGATTTAAATGATTACTTGTATTTAATTACGTTTCCGTTTTTACCAAACATATTTCATAACGTATTTTGGCATTTACTGTCATAGTGCATTTCCGGTTTCTCATTTAGATCTGCGATGTCATCGCATAAGAGCAATCGGCTCGCTTTCAAAAGCCGCAGCACCAGTCTTACGAGTGCTTTATAAAGTGCGATAGATGTTTTGATTGCAATATTTTTGATTGTGCGTAGAAAACTTGTTGTCCGGCAGCGATTCGGGCTTTTATTTCTACCTGCATAACATTTAACGATGTTATAAATGACTCGATGTATTTAAAGTTTTCTACGCTACCAAAATTATATGGTTGCGAACATTTATGATCACAATACAAATTTACCGAAAAATTATACATCGCCGTCAATGGTTGCCTTTACAAAGCAAATGTGTTTTAAGCGGATATTGGCGCAGTATGGTTACCGCTGGTTTAGTGACTGCAAATTTATATGCCATTTGTTGTATTCGTATATGTTTAATAGGTTGTACTTTTGTATTTTGCAAGAGCTTGTAAATATTTTGAATATGTAGCCCCATATTAGGTAGCTGCATGTATGAGATCATGGTCGACGTTTTAAAAAGTTGTAATGTCTAGTCGAATAGTAAACGTTTTAATATCCGGTTACAATCTCTAATCAAAATATCTCAATCGCACATTCAAATATGACCTTAAACTATTATGTTTCATGCGCACAGCATCTTTAACTCGCGCATAAAACTATTCTAGTTGCACATACATAGTTTGTTCATTTAACAGATTTTTCTTTCACTTTCCAAAAGAAAGCGTTGCAGCGACAGCAATATACGAAGCATGCCAACAGCAAGTAAAGTAATTTATATTTTCTTCTTCTCAACATTTTGTTATTCGTGTTCGACTCATTTCCAATCAGAACAAATACGAGTACATGACAAGGTGGTTTCTTAATTAAATAAAATTTACTATATATACCTATAGACTGTATAATAGACAAACATCTTTGCTGTTCGTATACCATACTTACTTTATATATCCATTAGAGCACTGTATTAAGTAAGTTACGTCATTCTTGAATGACGTACTGTTTAACACTTTTAAATCACTCAATCCACTACTATTAAGATTTATTTTTGTCTTATTTCCAGATAGACCACATAAGAAAAATCACAAAACAGAATAAATAAACTTAGGTTGATAACACAATTTTTATTTTTCTATTTAAGAAAATGGTAATCATCAATAAGACGATAATGAAGATGATATCGATGAGTACGGTGAAGAATATCCAAGATGTATTGTGTAAATAGAGTCTAATTATGGTTGTCTGAGTTATAAATTATATTTGTTGTTTTTGGTTTTAGTATCATAAATTCACCGTTATTCGATTTCTCTTTTTTCACCTTTATTATTATTATTTTTTTTGTTTTTATTTTTAATTTCTTAACAATCACTAATTTTTTCTTTTGCCAAAAAACTAAGAAATTTGTAACACAAAATAATATTCACAATATCGAAAATTAATATAAAACATTTAAATTTTTAAAATGCACGAATTTATTTAAAATACACAAATAAAAGGTTAAACTTCAAAAACTAAATATTCCAAATTAATCTTCGCGACTTAAGCGTATAGTTGAGACTGTGTGAAGATATTTTTCTTTAAGCCATTCAACACTGATCGCAAGAGAAGTGGTGGTTGGATTCTAGTACTTTACAAGTTCTAAAATTTTAAGATTATCGCTAATTAAATATTTTGGGGTTGGTTGTTATTGGCAAAGGATGGTACAATTTTTTCTTAAAAACGAGAATCCATCTACGTTTTGAATACGGACATGGACAAACACAAGTATTAAATAATGATGCAAACGCACAAATGGCTTAATTTTAGTAAGTTTTTTCGGTTAACTTACTAAAATTTCAAAGAAAATGTTTAAGAATTATTTAAAATTTTGCATGACGACGATATGTTGGTAATCGGACGTAATTCGAATAACGAAGTATATAATAATTGTTTTGCATATTAATTGACATTCAGTCAACATAAGATCTTGTAGCAAGCGGTTTTGCTATACAAACGTGTGCAAAGTATGACCGGGTGCCTTAAGATCTATCACCAGTAGAGCACCTACACACGCGAAAAGTGGGTTGTGTGGTGGTCCAACTATCTACTCTCACCAGTAGTGAGTGGCCACCTCTTCTCCACCTACAAACCATCACAGTCGGAACCATATACAAAGGCCTAATTTTTTATCTTAATTACCCCGAAAAATGTACACGGACAAAAAATCGGGTTTTACCTGGTTACCACATTAGGACAACCATAGACGCGCCAGCTTTAGAATATTAGTGAAACGATTTTCCATTTGGTAACGATCTGATTATGCTATGTCTTTGCATGTTTATCGTTGATAACGTTTTCCGCGATTATACTTTGATAATAAATTTTCTACTCCAAAATAAATTTTGTTTTCTTCGACATTACAGAAAATTATTTTTATACCCACATTGGTTTTGTTGGTTTATGTTTGTCGAATATATTTTGCTGGTATAGCAGTTTTGTATGTACAAGGTCATTATTATTGTACTTAATATTTTATTATAATTATTTATACGGAGAATGTAAAGGACTACTTAAATTGTGCGGTGTTTCTTGTAACTGAAGAAACCAACCGCTGAAAAATTTTCAGAACCATTTAAACCAATTGGAAATTTAAGCACTAGACGTGCTGACAAAGCAGCTCCTTGGAGACTGTGAAATTATTGGTTTCATTAATTCAAGCCAAGATGGCTGGGACACATTGAATGATCCATATTATAACGAATGATATGAAAAGAGTTCCATCAACAACCAGTGGGGGGTCGAAACTGGTGAGAGCGTGAGATGAACCGGGATAGTAGGAGAACCACCAAAGAGAGAGAGAAAGACAGAGTAGAAGAGAAATAAAAAGATAGAATTAGATAAAATTATGTTATCATGATTGTTAATTTCGGCCTTCATAACAAAGAAATTATAGAAATCGAGGAACCGGCGAAATTTTTTCGAACATTTTTATACCATATTTTGCAGGAGAGGAGATGTTCCAACGGAATACAATTTTATAAGTGTTATCTAAATAATTGGATCTATCAGGTCTTGGAACTTAGTCTAAAGAGTTTTGAAATCAGAAAATGCTAGATAAACTTGAGCCATTTTTTAACGAGTTTTTTAATCAAATTTAGTTTGGTTGAGATTCTAATACACTTGAAGCATGAAAATTAGTGGTGGAAAATCAAATTGAAACATGAAAATCAACAAAAAATCATATTTATTAATAAGAATTCTTCCCTTCCCTAGCCCGAATGAAAGCTTCTTCCTATTATATGTTTCATTGATTTCACCAACATTTTCTCCAAATCTTGAGGTATCGCATCCCATTCCTCTGCGATCGTCTGCTGCAGCTCCTGGAGATTTGTTGGAGCAAGCTCGAATTCTTTTTTTCAGCTCGTTCCATACATTTTCGAAGGGATTGAGGCCCGGGCTTTGAGGGGCCACTCCATAACAGACACATCACCTCTTGAAGGTACTGGGACACTATACCTATACTATACTTGACATACTTTGATTCCAAATATATTTCGATTCAAGAGAAAATTTTGAAAAAAATGCAACTGTGCCAATTTTTTGCACCCAACTGTATATACCATCAACTAAAGCTGTAACTTTGAAAAGAGGAAAACTTTTGCACGATGTTAGTGGATTCTATTACGCATTTTGAAGGAGTTCTGAAGTTTCGTTATGAAACCATAAGCAATTTTAAAACAATATTGGTGAAATGTTGGTTGTAAATTTATGTTGCAATCTACATTTTATGTATTTTCAATGAAGTTTTCTAATTTGTCAACTCAACCGTTTCGTAACAAATCATCATGAAATTTCGCTCGAAGGTTTGGAATTGTATTTTATATAATATAAATATTTGGGGACGTTATGACTTCTACTTATTCTGTATGAAATTTTTAAGTTTCTATGACTAAATAAATTTTTTCCAGTTTCTAGCCAATATTAATATTAATTACTTGTGAAAGTTTTTAAAATTGTGGCTAGATGCTGAAAGTTATTTATTCGCAAAACCACAAACAATATTTAGCGAATTTTTTTATCGATAGGTTCTCTTCAAATTTTACATGCAGATACATTATGACTTTAGCTGTCAGAATAACAACGGTTGGCGTGGGATTAAAGATTTTTTTAAATCATATTAGAATGCTAATCCAATCTAATTAGCCAAGATTTAGTAGTTTAGACGTTATCGAGATCCGTGTAACATGGACCCAAAAACGCAAAATTGAAACCTCGTGTAAACTCACATTTTTCGAAGTATGGTCATTCACGAGCTTTTACTTTTGAATGGAAGGCTTATTATTGGTACGAATCAAGTTTCTTAAAACTAATATAGGTATTTCGTATGAACTACAAGATAAAGCGGCTTCCCTCAGCAATATCATCTGATTCACCAATCGGGTTATATGGCTGAGGTGATTGTGTCAAGTCCTTACAACAAGGCATAATAAATAAAGTGGTTCGACAACATCCAGCCTGCGAGTAAAATCTACGTATACGATTATAACGAAAAGTTTAATTGATCAGCCGGCGCATGCCCTCATCGGCTGGGGCTATATTAGTTGAATTTGACGCGTGTGGGAGAAGGGGCTTCTGAGTAACTGTGTGACCAGTTTCCAGGAGTTCATAATAAAGCACCACACTTCATGCCCAATCAGATACACAAAGAACCTTCTTTAAGTGAATGTTCTGTTTCGGCGACGATGTACTGGGTTGCCCGAGATCTATCCAAGACTTTTTACGTTTGGGATTGTCGTAAAAAATATACCTTGATCACTCGTTCCATTTTTGCACTAGAAATCATTTTTGTTGCCGAGCAAGCAGAGAAAGGCTCGTGTTCAAACGTTGACGTCTAGGTTGTCTTTAGCAAACACATGTGGGACCCACCCTCCAAGTTTTTGAATTTTTCCCATTTGATGCAAACGCTTGGCAATAACTGTTTGAATGTCTTCTAGTGGTGCTGCAAGCTCTTGTTGCGTTTGAGTTGAGTGTTCATCCAAAAAGAGCTTGCAATTTTGAATCTTTAAACTTTCGACGTTGTCCCGGTGCGGCAGCGTTCACTAAGATTGAAACCATCACTTCTTCAACGTTTGTAATAATAAGCAATTTTTCAGTGCTGGAATTCGTATAGAATGTATAGTGCCGAATGTGCTGATTATTAGCTGTCATCGTGAACTCTGCTATTCTGAGAGGCTATGTAACTCACGGTGACTTTTCGTTCGGTGTCCTTAAACCTTGCTTCCGAGCCTGTAAAAACCACAAAATACCGTGAAAATATTTCTATTTTAAATATAATTTTAAGCTCGAAGAAAAAATCTGTAAATATTAAGTCATCCTCAAACACCTAATATATAAAAGTTCATCGACCCTGCGATCACTTTCACAAGATACACGTGTAACCAAATTATATACAAAATCGGGTTCTTCTCAAAAATTTGTTTAGCTATCTCTCGACACTGGGGTTGTATTTGTTCTAAATTTTAGGAGAAAGTGTTGTTATGCGCTAACTTTTACTTTAACCTATCCTAAAAAAAAAAAAATTTTGGGAAGTTTACCAAGATTTTTGGAAGTTTAGCAAATTTTTCCTAAATCTAAAAATCAAAAATTGATTAACGATTGACTCAATGTTCATCTTCAGGTTTTTCAGCAAAACCAATTTATTCCATTCAAGAAGTACACAGAGTTTTAAGAAATTCTCTCCACACAAGGATAAATAAGACACAAACCACGCCCGGTCTTATAATCTATGGAAACATTTCAACATTTCCGTTCGAGAATCCATTATAAGCTCTTGGCCATTGATGAGACTAATATTTTTGGAGCATGATTAGTTCATTCAAGATGCACACATATCGTGAAGAAATTCTCTTGGTATTTTTTAATATAAAAAAAAAAAAAAAAAATTTCATAAATTTTTTCGCAATTTCCTAGAAATCCACCTAACAAAACAAAATTCCCGCCGAAAACCCTGCATCAGGTTTGTGTTAAGTCACGTATCTTTTCTTACTAAAAATTGATCAAACTGCTATCTGCATCATCGGTCGATCAATATTATACGAGTATATTCCAACCATCATTTTCAATTTTTCATATCTGAATTACACAATTTCGTAATCAACATTTAAGAAGTGCTTAATGCTGAGTATAAGTGCTAAAATTTAAATCAAATCCGAAATGTAGAGTATCGATTATTTTAAAACGTGATTCGTATTACAAAAAAAAAAAATCAAAATTCAATAACCATCAAATTCGAAAACTTGTAACGATGCCATTCGGAATCGTTACAAGCGTTAAATAAGACAAAATTCATCCCAGCCCCAGGTCATATGTTGAACGACAAAATTTCAATGTTACTGTTCCAGAAACCATTATAGGCAGGCTCTTGGCAATAGATCAAACTAAGATACATATACAGTGTCAAGAAATTCGCTTGACTTTCACAGGGTTTTTTAAGACGAAAACCACCTCAAGTTATATACGTTGAACCGCTAAACTTCAAAATTCAGCATTTCAACGTATGAAATTTTTCTTATTATACCCTGTTAAGGCCAAGAGAATTTCTTCAAATTGTGTGTGCATCTGGAATGGATCAAGCATGGCTTAAAAATATTAGTCTCATCTATAGCCAAGAGCCTATATTGGTTTCTGAAACGGAAATATTAAAATTTTGCCTTTTAACGTAAGTTAAAAACCTGGGGTGGTTTTCATTTTATTTAACCCTGTTACTGCTAATAGAATTTGTTCAAACTAAATAAAATGGAATAAGCATGATCTAAAACTGTTAGTCCTATCTATATGGCTAAAAGTCTATTGTAATTTCTGGAACTGAAACTACAGTTTTTAGAAAAAATAGCAATCCTTATTATTTCATATTTGTGTAATTGAATTTCGTCGATGGCTATCATCTTGACTAGAAAATTATTTTTTCAATTTTAAATGTGAGTTAAATCATTATTTTATGTATTCCAATGCCTCATTAAATGACAGATTTATAAATTCATTGACATGTGTTAAAATTTAGTATAGATTTAGGAATTTTTTTTATGTCGTATCTTGCTTTTTAGGCGAGTCGCGTATTTTAATATCTCCATTGGATTGCAGATAGATTATAAATTAATTATAAAATAAACTTTAAGTCGTTTCAAAAATTTATTTTCGATAAAAAATATTCAAATCATTTCCGATTTTGTTGTATTGTAATCACGTAAGATATAGTTCAATTTGCATGACTAACTTATTTGCTTATTTTTTCCAGAAAATTAATGCTCATCATCACAGCAAAATTGTTGGGCGCGTGGCAGAGAGAGATAATGCGACTACATCATCACCATCAACTTCAAGCAATCATTCTTTGGGTTAGTCTTTGGGTCACCGCATTGGAGCAGCTTGTATGCCAGTGTGTCTCATCCAGCAGCAGTGTGTCTTTTTCATTAGCCCTAAGACCTGCATAAGATTCACGGGACCTGAACTGGATAATATATCCTCATGTTGGCGAGTAATCCCTACATGGGATGTAGCACCAGCTAAATAAAATAGAAAAGCAACGTATAAGAAAAAAATAAAGTTTAACGATCAGAAGCGAACTGATTCAAATATTTTACTTGCAACAATTATAGCCTCGAGAAAATTTCTGACTTAAAGATTGTCGAGGTCCTTAAACCACCGGGTGGTATATACTTAATTATTATTCCTTAAGAAACACATGTCATCATTATCGCGCTTAATCGTAACATTGTTACCAAATATAGAAAGGTGTTTTAAACCTAACACCCGAATTTTTTGAATTTTTAGTTTGTAAATATATTTCACATTTCAATCATCCGCATGTGTTTTGACCGGAATCTGAATTTTTGCTTGAATTTACTATAATCTAATGTTTATAGCTATTAAAGTCGGTAAAGATCAACAAGATGTTGTCCACACAGATCCAAAAACCATTTTACGCTGTTGAAAATGACATCTAACAAAAGATTCACATGTTTTGGCTTGCCTAAAGAGCTTGAGAAATGGAAAGGATTTTATGTACGAAATAGAAAAGTTTGTTGAAGTTTTAGGTAAACTCATTTCTTTTTCCAATATGATTATAAAAAATGTTATTGAGGAGATAATTACTCCGATTCACATATGATCTGAAGAATTTTAAACATTCATGCTGTGTAATTACAAAAGTTGACTTTAATGAAATTATAGGGGTTTGAGTAACTTGGATAAACTGTTTCTGAATATTTAGAAATGTAAAATCTTATCCTGCCGTGTCATCGTTTTAGGAGTATATTTTGACACTATTTTTGACATTTGGCAAATGTCTCATTAGCAACAATGAATCTATTTAATGAAAATTTTAAACTGATATTAAATTGATTGGTTCCATATTGGCAAATCATAACAAACTTACCACCATATTAAGTACTGGATACGTTAGAATATAAACGAATGATGAACAATGCGCGCATTCTATATATGAACATTTTTAAAATCTATCGAAAATATCACGAAAATAAAATTTTCACACTGTTGCTAAACAAAAACTTCTAAAGTAAGTATACCCTTAATATAGAATTCAATAAAAGCAAAAATAAGAAATAAAAAAATACACGAAAATATTTGAAACGAATAAAAGTACTACTAAAACCGGGTTTCTCGCTTATGCACACCAAAATCTTTTGTTTTTATGTATAGTAAAACTTGTATAACCTTCAAGACATTTCTAATTAATTTTTCAATTTTATGTATTCTGTTATTGTTACCTCTTTTTCTGTCCATAGTTTGTTTCATTTCCACATGTATGTATGTATACGTATAAAGTTGAATTATAGTATTCGTCAAGGCAGACATTTTTCTTATATTTTTGTCGTACTCGTACTTAATGAGTATGTTAACTATAAACCCGATTCCCTTTACACCTTCCATCACAGGTATTTCTGTGAAATGCCTTCACATATCTGTCGGTATTTCTTTGTGTATGTGCGGAAATTTAATTACCTATACATAGATGATTTTGAATAAATGATTCGTAAAACGTCATGGAACAAAATATGTTATTATAATAATGTTAACACGTAAATTTTATGACGTCAATAGATCAACCGGAACAAAGTACGTATATAAAACGAATGTGCACCAAACGTATAAATGTTAAGAGTTAAAAAAATATTTGTCGTGTTTAGTTTATTGTAATATTGCTCCCGGAGCTAGCGCATCTTTATTAATCGAAGACATTTGATTAGTTATATACGCAGAAATCATTTAGCCCACTCCATATGTTGGCGGCATAGGAAAATAACAAAATTTTAATCGCATGATATATAATTATTAAATATACGAATACAAGACGTTAACTTTCACTTTCGCAAATTTGGTTATATGTTTGGTCGATTACTTATTATTATTCTACGTTGTCTGTGTATACAAAAGAAATTTCGCGCAGGTCTTGCGAATGGTGATGAAATTCGCGCCATGTAATTGTTTAATTTATAACGCAGCAACTGTGTTGCAAAGAATTTATTTATTTAGATTTGTATCGATGTATCGGTTTTAACTATGCATGCGCTTATGCATTTACAAACGACCTAACGAGCATTGACTTTATTTTAAAACGTGTAGCCTAAAATCCGATTATGATAATATAAAGTTTTATAGAGACTATAACTTATATATACGAGTATAGGGAATGGTGCAATTAACGTAAATTACGGTATTTCACTAATTGGCGATCATAAATTTGTCTTTCTAGTTCTTAAAATTCAATTGATTACTTATATACATTTTACGATTGTCTGATCGATTGTTAAATTTTAAAAATGTTAATTTATTTTCATAGACATATTTGTTTTGATTTGTCATGAATGATTGCGGAAAAAGAAAGTTTCTATTTCTGAATTGTTTTACTTTTCTTTTACATTTTTTCTCAACTTCAATTGGTTTAAAAGAATTATACGAGAAAGAAATCAAAAAAGTTTTCGCCTGATTGTTGATTTGTGCTCATGTAATTCAAAATACATAGATCTTCCATTGAGCAGCCTTCATTTAGGGGTAATAATAACAAATCACAAACGATTTTAAATTACACAATTTTTTATTGTCAACATCTAGGCGCTGCTGTTATATTACGTTACATATTAAACGATTTTTTTATGTTCTGAGCATTATTTGGGCGAGCTGAGTTTAGAAATAAGTTAATTATGTATTTAATGTGTTACATTATGTATTTATATTTTTTCTTGTTATTTTCAATAAAAATTTATTTGTTTACGAAACTCTCATATTAATACCGACCACTTTGCTTGATCGTGACGACAACTCAGGGGCGGAATCATGAAATACGACCGGAAAATTTAAACGGATTTAAAAATATTTTCACACTTATTAGATTAAAAGTATTCAAATTTACCAGGATGGATGCAGACTGATTTATAAATGCAACTTCTATAATATTTGAAGAACAATGGCTAATCTTCTACAAGATTTTCGAAATTCATTTTTTACCGGTACAACATTTCCGTTTAAAACTGCTCGACTATGAAATAGTTGTCGAATTAAATTTTTATGTTAAACTTTCATGTATTTGAGTTTTCATACAAAATATCTACGCAAACTTTGACCATCTTTCGAATTTTTTTGTGTTTGTCCATTGAAATATTTTCTAACAATTCATTTTTCCGGTCGGATTTCATGATCTTGCCCATGTATACATCAAAATAATTATATATTTCCGGAATTTTTACAATTTTGAAATACAAAAGACTTCAATGCCATCTCATAAAATGAAGTGGCGACGAACCTGGGACAAGAAATTTGAAATCCGAAATGAATTTCGAAAATCTTGTAGGAGATTAATCATTGCTCTTAAAACATTATAGAAGTTGCATTTATACATCAGTCTGCATCCATCATAGTAAATTTGAATACTTTTAATCTATAAAATTTGAAAATATTTTTAAATCCGTTTAAATTTTTCCGGTCGTATTTCATGATTCCGCCCCAGGTTGAGCGTAGAGTTGCCAATTCAAATTTGACAACTATGTGCATATTTAGAGTAAATAGTCAAAATGACGATTTCGATAATAATATCTATAAAAGCGCGGACAAAAAGAAATTCGAAAGTTGTTATTACTCACCTAGGCATTAGAAATCTTATAACGGATGTATAAACCAAAGAAACATTTCAGAAATTTTTTGCAAACCATGCTCATTACATTCTTAGTAAAAAAATATGATACTCCAATTATTTATTCGTTTACAAAAAGTGAGTTAAGTACATAACTATAAAAAATAAGGAAGGAATAAAAAAATATAGCTTTGATGGGTTCTTTTTCATTAACCAGAAGCCACACATAATTTGAAGATGTTTAATCTTGCCAAGAATTATGTGAAATAAGCATAACAAAACAACAGAGTGTTATTTGGTATTAAACGAGCCACAGCCTCTCGCAAAGTGTATTGGCACCCGTAAAATTTGGATCGTATTTTTTGTTCGCTTTCCTTGGTGTATGAATTCGTCAATTTGTACTGTTGAATTTTTACTCAACTGCCGCACATTAATGATTAGGACCAACAAAATCGTTTACGAACTTTTACGAGATTTTTTAGTTTGCGATGCCCTGCATCATACCTGTGATACTTTAGTATTATAAGAAATCAGTACGGATAACATAAACATTTCCATTTTCCAAATTGTTTGCCTTTTCGTTGTTCGATGTTGCCATCATAGTCATGCAGATAATCGATCAAACTTTCCACTTGTTCTCCGTTCATAAGCAGAATTTTAATACACAGAAGTATTTCGTTTCCGAAAGGTTTTTTTAGTAATTTGTAAAAAATCGCGCCCAAAATTTCTTTTGACAACAATGTAATCTCATAACATAGTTGGTTGCATCAGTTCCAAAATAAACTTTAAATTGGATAAAGATAATAAATGTCTTGTTCTTATTACAATTCAACATTGGCAAATTCTGGCGATAAACACGGCAAAAATTTGTTTCTTTGACCTTAACTTATTTATTGTTCCTTAATTATTTTGCTGGTGCTACCATCCCACCCCCACATTTTGGGGGTTACATAATCAGGTTAGTTTTGGATTAATGATTGATTAGACAGTTAAATGCTGATCAGCAGACTGCTGGAAGTTGAGTATTATCGCTGGATGTTTCCATGCGTTCACCCAAATTTGTACTGACCCTACCTACATATATAGAACACAAAATGTGATCATTGTGTTGTAATATTCATAGTCTGATGAGGTGATTGAATTTTTCCAAGATTTTTTCAGATCGAAACTGAATATTCCTTCTGTTACAAAACTTCGCCGAAAATTTGGCTTATGATCAAAAAAATAAACCAGGCAACACAGTTGCTTGACTTTGTTGATAATCATTTTACCTCATTCAATCTAAAATTATGAGTGACAATTTGGATGGGATGATAACACTTAATGGTGTTTACCGTAAGTGCTCCATGAAAGCTAAGCTTTCCAGTTTCAAATGGAGTTTCCAATTTTGTGGAAGGTAAATTTTAATTTATTTAAGTTTTTTTCCGGTTTTCGGACAAAATGTCATTTTTAATGGCACCCATACAATGTCTACGACTTTTCTAATCATAGGAAACAACATTTTATCCGACAAGTCAAAAAATTCTCAAATAAGTTAATATCATGGACGATTTTAAAACATGTGTTGGCTTAATACACATACATAGTGAGAACTTCCAGAAATTTCTGATTTGGTGATATAATTCGCTAAATCGATACGTTCTTGTTTTATGCTATAGGTATAAGGTACAAGATCTTGAGTTTTTGCAGTTTGGTCGTTGCAACCTGATGAGTAGACCAACTTTTTATCAGGCTGCCAAGAATAGACCTAAAGAAGGTCTCATTTGTAGGGGTTTGTGTATTTTTACACAAGAACACTGGGGCTAAAAATGAGGGGGGAGGGTGGATTTTTCTATTTTTTGTAGAAATATTGTGAGTGAATGGCCTCTTTGTTTTCTCTAGAAAAGTTGTAAACATTGTATGGGGGGTGCCATTTTAACTTTGTACGAAAAGGATCTCAAACAAATTAATACCACGAACGAATTTAAAATAACTTCGTAAATTTTAATGTTTCATAACAAAAAGGTGAAATTGTTCGTTTAAAATAATTCAAGATATATTTCGAATTATTATCGATTTTTTTTTGCTCACCGCTTTTGTCCTTTCGGTTCTCAGGTCCCAAGACAAGATTTACCATTAGATCAACCAGTAGTTCCTCCAGTTTCAGCTTGAATACACTTGCAACTAAATCAAGACAACCAGATAAATTTTACCTGGTATCAAGTCAGTTGCGATTTCAGGCCAGCTTTAGTTTGTATTGGATGTGATGAACAACAACAGTAACATACTGATCTTCTTTCGAATACGCAGTATCAGCTGCCATCCTGCTTCTCCGTGTAATAATAGGCTTTTGGCTATTAGGAGTCGGATGTGATGCGCGACGATTAGTTTTACCATGAATCTTGAAAACATGGAAAAAGTCGAAACGTTCGTCAGCTGAGATAAAAACGCTTGTGAGCTTCAAATCCATGGAATACAAAATATACTCTAATTCTTTCATGTTGTGTTGAATTGTTCTGTTGACCAGCACTATACTCTTACTAAAAATGATGCATACGCAAAACAATGTCTTCGTTTTATCGTTTCCACCATTTAGCTTAGTTGTTTTCTTCCTATTTGCAGTTTCCAAACTTTTGAAAATATAGAAAGAGAAACAAACGCTTATCACCACATGTAAGTCTAAAAGGGGGTTCTGACTACTATAAACGTCATGTATTGTAATGTTGCATGAATGTTGCAGGATGTTGCACGAATGTTGCGGGATGTTGCAGCATGTTCAACAAATGAATGCAGAATATTGGACTAGGTTGAGTCATGTTTCATCATATTGCGACATTTGTTTTGCGTTAATTAGATGTGTGGCTTTATATTATCATGTTGCGTAGTGTTGCGCCATTTCGCACCACGTTGTGTAGGTTGTAAACAATTTGAAGCACTCCAATTTGAATACGGTGAATGGAAATAGGATTCTAAAATGATTTTGGGATGAAGTTCTGGATTATTGGAACCTGGGTCTAACTCATATTATGCTGGCAAGTAACCTATTTTGAGACAAGATGTAATAGGAGAATAGCTTTGACAATTATGCGTTCACGGTCACTTTTTGCAAGCAGCATTGTTACATGCATCAAAAAACATAAAACGCTATGACATATGTTCGCAGGTATGGTCCCGGCCTAGTTTTCACGTTGGCATGTAATGCTAGGTGGAAGGAACTTCAGAGTGTGTTGTTTTCTTGATAAATTTTCATTCAAAGATTTGATCTCTTAGCTAGAGTCTACTGATCAAAATGATTAAAACTGATAGATTAAATGACAAAATGTAACTATCGAATGACCAAGAGGTTTATCTCAATTTTATATGTTGATTTAGTTGACCAATAAACTCACAGAAAGGGAAGGTGGTTATCCATCCAATTGTATAGAGTGCCATTATTGGACATGATGAAATAAAAAAATATCACGGAAGCCGTTACTTGCGGCAGCGAAGCCCTTGGTGAAGTTTTATCTTTCCTATATATTCATTTATAAAACAGACAAGTGACTTATTTTACTAACAAAACCTCCGGGCTGTAAACTTTTGAAAGAAAGAAATAATTTTAACAGCTCTGCTAAACTCTGTGGCATCAACTACCATCTTACTGCACATGGAGAAACTAGAAATGCCAAGTAAGAAGTTAAAGTTCACCCAGATATAAGATTCGATTGTGCTTTAGGCAGAGTTTACACGATTTAGCCAAATTAGCATGAGTGTTTCTTCTTAAGAATGTTGCTGCATGAAATTGAAGGGTTATGCCAAATCTATTTGGATGAAACTTACTACAACTTGGCAATGGAACAAAGTCATTAAGTTCTGATAGAAATACAGATTTTTGCAGTGTTGATGAATTAATAGAAAAGAGACTAATTTTACTGATGGTAATTGTCAGTAAGAAATAGAGCACTTGCTTAGTATCAAAAATGTAACAGTTTATTTGATCCACCGAAGACTCAACATAATAATTCAGTTGACCCGTATGTTCACATTGATATTTAAGTTGTAGATCATAGACATACAGTTGCGGATTAAAACGAAATTTTTAACTAATTAACTTAAAGTTTTTAATTCATTGGGTGCATTTTTATGCGGAAAATGGCATTGCCGAAGATGTTTAATATTTGCGTGATATCGGAATAATTCTGGTATCTCAACGCTGCCTGATCGCAAGCTGGCGCGTGATCGTGAGCGAGATCGCGAACGTGATCGTATTTATAATTAAAATTGATGTTGTGTCGCGAATCGCGAGTTTCTGTTTTATGACCGGCTGTGGTTTGTGAGTGACATAATAAGGATTGCTTATCTTGAGTCAGTCTTAGGACTGCAAAACGTTACGTTCTGTCGTATTGTGAATTTTAAATTTTAATTTTTTGGTTGTAATGTTTGTATAGGATTAAAATTATTTTGCTATACGCTGCCGAGTCTATGTTGAACCCCTAATTTTTTGATTTTGGGAGTTGAACAAATATTTTGACTTTCGATGGAGCATTCACACGTAGTAAGAACCACTTTAAAAGTAGTTCTTGTAAAAAATAAATACACCCGGATGGTTCAAAATTCAAATCTAGATCTATAATGATGAATGTTTCGCGACCACTATATACAAATATGAAGGTCCGAACATTGTATTCAATACATTTTATAATTATTATCAAATGTTTTACCAATTAGTCAAATATGTGGATTAAAAATATAATGCCATCCAAATTCGTTTTCATATCCATCAATTATCCAACGAAAACAAGAAACATTTTTTCATCCAATTAAAAATTTTCATTTTTTATTTTATAAAGCTTCCTCCTCTTGTCCACATTCTCTTACCATTTCCATAAAACTGTCCGATATATTTATCATTCCAGAACACTAGTACTCAGTGTCTTACATGTACATCGTCATCATCAATATATTATAATCGTCATTCGGATCCTGTTTTCCTATTTCTTTTTTTTATTATTTATCTGCGCTATTTCCGGATTTCATATACAGAAATATTTGCTTCTACGAGGGTATATCAAAAAGTCTTGCAATATCATATGAAAAAAAAGAGTGAGTGAGACAACAATATATTTTTCAAAACCATTTTTTGTCGCGATGAAACTTCTAGAAGAACATTTCGATGTAAATTTTACAGTTCGTTTGTTTTTGTCAATTTAGTAACAAGTGTTTTGAATTTTTCTTAAAATGAATGAAATTGAATATCGCGCCGTTATTAAATTTTTCTGTAAAGATGGACAAAATGCAATTTATATATTCAACTATATATCAAAAGTTTACGGCGAATCTGCACCATCATATGCCACAGTAACAAGGTGGGTAAAATTATTCAAAAGTGGTCGGGAGTCATTAGAAGACGACAATCGCTCGGGTCGCCCAGCAGATGCTATTAGCCATGAAAACGTAATTTTGGCCGAATCTATTGTATTAGAGGACCGGCGTATTTCTGTTCCACGGTTAGCGTGGAGACTTTCTCTTTCATACGGTACCACATATACTATATTACATGACAACCTTCACATGTCGAAAGTAAGTGCGCGATGGGTTCCCCGTTTGTTGAATGCAGAACAAAAAAAAATGCGTGTTCAAATTTCAAAGGCGATTTTAGATATGTACAAAGAAGATCCAGAAAATTTCTTGGATAACATAATAACAGGCGATGAAACATGGCTTCATCACTGGGATCCGGAATCCAAACAAGAATCGTTGCAATGGATTAAACGTAGTGAACCACCACCAAAGAAATTTAAAACTCAACCGTCTGCTCTTAAGGTTTTGGCAACAATTTTTTGGGATGCTGAAGGAAATTTGATAATCGTTTATATGCCACCGAAAACCACAACCACAGGCATATATTTCGCTGAGGTTTTGCGAAAATTGAAAAAAGCGATCCGGGAAAAACGGCCAAGGAAAGTTAGGAAAAAAATCTTGCTTCTTCACGACAATGCACCGGTGCACAAGGCTAATATTGCTCAAGCTGCATTAAAGGACTGCGGCTTCGTGGGAATTCCGCATCCACCGTACAGTCCAGACTTGGCACCTAGTGACTACTTCCTGTTTCCCAATTTGAAAAAAACACTAAGGGGCCGAAAATTTTCCAGTGATTATGAAGTGCAGTCTGTTGTAAATGAATATTTTATGGAGCAAAAGAAATCTTTTTTTTTAGAGGGTTTAGGCAAGTTAATTGATCGATGTGACAAATGTATAAACCTTAAAGGAGATTCTGTCGAAAAATAAAAATATTGCTGTCTCACTCACTCTTTTTTTTCATATGATATTGCAAGACTTTTTGATTTGCCCTCGTATATCAAGAATATTTCAAATTGCTGGACCGCATAGAAAAGAAAAATGTTTTTTCCAGAGTTTTGTCGTCATCACCCCGCATATATGTAATGCATTTCCAGGCTTTGTGTATAACTGTTACCCGATGAAAACCATAAAACCTTAACATACATTACACAAAAAATAAAATTGTGAGATAAATTGGTGGCGATTAGTTTTCTTCTTCGCCTTAGTTGTTGTATATGTTGCTCTCCAGTTTTTCCATTTCCCGATGTTCCTTATGTTCGTTTCTTAATGATTTTCAATTGCTTATCCTTACTTCTTATGTATTGTATATACTCGAGTCGAGTTTATTATGCCATGATACATTGTTAGTGTAGGCCGGTAAATTGAAAAATATGAAAAATAGGAAAGGATGGAAAAATTGAACGATTTCTACGATACGCTCGTACATATCGGAGTAAGGGGAATTGGAATGGGATTTCCGTCTTAGATTGGATTCCAACTAAATTATATGTATATACGCAAGGATATTTATGAGACAAAACAGTAAATATAAGGCAGATTATTGAGATGAATGATGATGGAAAATGAAAACTGATTGTTTCATCATTTTTTGTCGACACACTATGTGATGGTTGTATGTACATAGTACAATGCGAGTGGATTTCAGTTTTTCTAGTTTCCATTCGATTTTCTTTCTTTTGTTGCTGTTCCTGTGCGGCAGAACAATATTAATGTTCGATTTTTTAATAGAGTTTAATAGCTAAGTTAATGGGCAATCATGATTTAGTAATATGCTTGATGCGTTGGTAATGATGATGATCATCATCCTCATTTTTCGCAAATTGGTGCGGTGATGGATAAATTATCGAGTAAATTAGTTGTTTGATTAGTAAGGCGTTGAGTGATAAATGAGGCATCTATATGGTTATAATAATTTGCGTATCGTATATATGGATCTGAGTGTTACACATGTAGGATTTTATATAAAGCATAAGAAATTATAAACTAAACAATTTTTTTTTTAAATTTGTAGGTGGATAAAATAATATTTCAAATAATAAATTAAAAGATATCTGATTTAATATACAAATACTAGTATATTATCTACCAAGGTTGAGTGTGTCCTTTGACAGTGATACTTGCAAATGAACATCTGCACTGTATACTGATTCAACAAACTATAAATGCCGTATAATTCAGTCCTAGTCCTAGATTGATGTTGCAGATTGAAGATGTTCCAAATACTGCAGTTACATCTCTCCACAGCCGTTTATCGATTCTAACGATGATGTTGCTGCAATGTGTCTTCAATGCTTGAATACTATTTGCGGTACTTATTTGCGGTACTGGTTTGATCCTAGTATAGAGATTATTTGGTTAAACGTGTTACGACTCCGGTAGTATCGCAGTAACACGATTTGACCTCCACCAAAATGTTGATGAAGAATAAGTGACAGAGAGCGATAACAAATCGTGAAAGAAACAAGCACACTGTGAAATTGAATTAATCAATGTCGATAACATCGCTGGACAGCCAAGGGAGGCGAGTTATACTAGAGTAGTGCTATAGTCATTACTGAAGAACGAAAATCTTTGAACTACAAAAATACGTACATGAAGAATTTGGGAACAAACTTTGGCTTATAAGTGACTGTAAGACTCGGTGTAGCAGGATATCATCACAGATTGAGTACTTTCATTTGCTTAGATCGAGCATTAAAGCGCCAATAGATGCAAAGTCAGATAAATTTCTTTATTTATCATTATCATATAATGAAATTAAGTGAATATCTGAAACTGTAAATGCACTTATTCCTGTAAGAGCCATTCGAATAACGGAACGTCGAACAGAGCTATGAGCACTCATGCAATACCTACTTGATGGTAGACATAACATTCATGTGAATTGTAATTCGGGAATTGTTGTAGATTTACTCGACTGGCAGTTTCAACTGGCTCAATACATCATCACTGGGCTGCTCAACTACTACTGCTATTGTTAGTAGAAAATGAGGGATTGCGAGGAGATTAGTCGAACGGGTATTTTAATATTTAAGTACAATAAAACCTACTAGCGTAGAATTTGAACGGGCTTTTTCATTAGCTGGACAACTCTGTGCCAAAATCAAAAGTCAACGATAACACCTGAGATGAGCTCTCTTTTCTCAGAAAATATTCATAGGAATCATAATTACTTTAGCAACAATCCGTTGACGAGGAATATAATTTCAGTTTGATATTAATTAATTGAATGAATCATTTGAACTAATTTAAACCTTTTACAGAATTTGTTTTCCAAATTCTCCCGATTCATTCGTCACATTACATGCAATCCGAATTGGACGGAAATTAATAATTGCTTGCCAGGTTAATCTCCTACTAATCGAAATGACATAGCTGCACGAGTGTTTAAATGGAAATTAAAATCTTTGATTGATATTATTGTAAATCAAAACGTTTCTGGCTCTGTTTGATGTTGGATTTACTCAATTGAATAGCAAAAGCGAGGACATGCTCATATTCTTATATGGTGCATGGATAAAATTCAGTCAAATGAAATCGACAACATTATATCTGCAGAAATATCCGAATCAACAAATGATCCAGAACTTTTCCAAACTGTTACTCAAAATATGGTACATGTGGAGCTAAACTTAAATTAGCCATGTATGATCGATGGTAAATGCTCTGAAACTTATCCCAGACAATTAATTCCTGAAACCATTACAGGCAACGATGAATATTCATTGTATCGCCGACTATCCTTTGAAGACAATGGAAAATCAATAACGATGCAAGTACCAAATACTAACGTTGAAATTGATAACAGTTGGATAGTACCATATAAATTCTGTTAAATTAATAAAATACATTTGCAAAACAAATTAGAACACTATTCTCAATAATACTTTCAACATGCTATCCCTTATCATTGTAGACAAAGTATAAAGATGCGATGACAGAAGACATATTACGTCAAGATCGCAACATAAATACAAATACGGATTTACATTATACTGAGGACATGTATAGCCAAACATTAATTCACATAGAGGACATTTGTTTAGTGATTGTAAATAAAGTGTTGAGTCAATTAGGAATGCCATCACCAAATAGAGCAACTAGTGACTTATTTGATCGCGAAATACAACGTGAAAAGAACTACAACACTGATGCATTAAATACTTTTGTTCAGCAAAACAAACCAATCATGAATGAAGAGCAAAAATACGTTTACAAAACTATTAGGCAATCAGTTAATGCAGACAATGGTGGATTATATTTTCTGGATGCTGTTAATTTTAGCTTCCATACGAAAACACAACTTTATTGCATTGGCCATTGCCTCCTCTGGAATTGCAGCAACTTTGTTAGATGGTGGAAGAACGGCACATTCAGCATTGAAGTTACCTTTAAATTTGCAACTAACAGAAACAGCAACATTCAATATTTCCAAAATATCTGGAATGGCAAAGGTACTTCAACAATGCAAGATAATTGTATGGGATGAGTGTACAATGGCTCACTAAAAATCGTTGGAAGCTTTGGATCGAACTTTGAAAGATTTACGCAACAACCGACAATAAATTGGGCGTGCTCTTATATTATTAGCAGGTGATTTCAGAGAAACATTACCAATTATCCCACGATCAACACCAGCAGATGAATTAAATGCAAGTTTGAAAGCATCGTGTTTGTGGCAAAATTTTAAAAAAATAACACTTTCAGAAAACATGCGCGTGCATTGGATGTTGGAAATGGGAAAATTGATGCAGATAATACAACAGGATTAATAGCATTTCCCTCAGATTTTCATACAATCGTTGCAAGACAATTTAATTTTAGGTGTATATCCCGATATTGCAAACAATTTTAAAAATCATCAAAAGTTAAGCGATCGTGCAATATTAAAAGCCAAAAATAAAAATGTCACTGAAATTAACATTGACATTCAAACGACAATTGCCGGCCAAATAAACATACAAATCGATTGATAGCGTTATGGATACAGAAGAAGTTGTTAATTATCTATAGTTGCATTTTTGAATTCACTCAACTTGCCTGGAACTCCACCTCACATTTTAAAATTAAAAATTGGTGCACTATTTCGCAATTTAAACCAACAACGCCTTTGTAATGGAACAAGATTGATTGTAAAAAACTTAGTCAAGAAAATCATTGAGGCCACCATTTTCATTGTCAAATACAAAGGTGAAAACGTATTAATTCCACGTATACCAATTATACCATCAGATATGCCATTTGAGTTTAAACACATCCAATTTCCTGTATACCTTACATCCAGTTCAGTCGCTGCAAGTATGTGGTTTAAATCTGGAGACGCCGTATTTTGCACACGGACAACTCGACGTTGGATGTTCTCGTGACGGAAAACCAACATCATTATTTATTTTCGCAGAAGACGGTAAAATAAAAATATTGTTTATCAGAAGGCATTACAATAATACTATATATTAAAATTTCAATGCATAATATCGTTTAACTGTAAATACTAATCCCGGAGAATTAAATAAATTAGAATATATACAAATCCGAATCTCTTTCCGAAACACATCACACACTTACACCTTATTTGTTAAGAAATCAAATATAGTCGAAAGGTCGAAAGCAATGATAGGGCCGGCAACGTGGGCCGGGTTCTGCTAGTATCTATATAAAGCACAGGATGCCAAAAAATTAACTGTCTACGTGTTTCTTCTATTTTACGAATATCCTGACGAATTATTTATACGAAGTCAATTACATCGGAACCGACAATATATAAAGGGCTGTATAGTGAACAGTCAAAGCTTGGTTTAATTTAACATGAACAAACCCAAAAAAATCTCCAATATCATAAAAATATATTGTGGGAAAACATGAGACAAGAAACTTTAGTAAATCATATCACAATTTTCAAGAATTGTTTATCTCAAATTGTTAGAATATTGTTTGATTACAACGACACTATTAGGGACTCAGGGACTTCTATAATAAAAATGTTTCAATTTCTCTCAAGGCAAATCCACTTGAAATATTTTTAAATTTAACACTTTATTTCACAATCATAATAAATCTTTGATTGTTCAATACGGGTCTCTATATCTTGCCGGTTCTGGTTACATCGACACTTGGATGTTCATGTCAACCTGGGATCAAAGTTACGTGGTCTATACCGGCTTGACGTTAATTTGACTATCCAGTCATATGTGGGTAATAATTTTTAACATATTCCACTGCTGGTCGAGCGGTTTTAAGAGGGTAGACACGACCTTACAAATGTTTAAAGCTGTAAACTCTACGACTACTTACTACTTTATATGCTTATATATATGAACTGCAATGGCCGTGCAATGGCCGCGATTGATCGCAGTAACTAGTAGGAACCGTCAAATAAAAATATTCCGAAATTATAGGCAAATTTAAGCTGACTGAAAAATTTAAGGTCTGTAGTTTTTGTTTAATAAAAGTTTTCATTTCAATTACGAAAGTTGGAGGTGGTTGGTCAATTGGTGCGGATAATTTCAAAAATAAAATATTCATACTTAACAAAACGTTAAGCTTAGTTCAAATCGTTATTCGAAGTTATTTTACTTGCGAAACGAATAATCATGTAATGTGAAATTGTCCAGTCCATTTATTCTGAGTATGAAGGTTGTTACATTATATTACAGCTGAGTAATATGATATCAGGAAAATTCTCAATGAAAATAAAATTTCGAAAATTGTTTTAGAAAAATCGCACAAAACGTAATAGAAGAAAATAGCCGTAAACGATTTATTTCGAATCTGTTCATAAGAATAATCTTTGAAAAATGTAAAAAAATGAGATAAAGCTTGTTCGTAGATTACAAGTTCAGAATGATTTTATTTACCAAATTAAAAAAGTGTTGAACATGAAATACTCCGTCGAATTTTCCATTTTTTAATAGAATTAATAAATATTGAATTTTTACCTTAAAAGTAAATCATAAATTTAATTCAATTTAAGAAAATATTTATTTTTGTTTATCGAATTTTGTTGAATCGTATACGAAATATTCCAATTCAACATAATTTTGTATTGAACTCAAATTTTCTTATGAATGCTTTCCATCTTGAACGTACGTACAAAACGAATTGCGAAAAATCTCTCACCTTGTTCAATTATTTATTTCCCCTTACCATATTCTTATACTCTTACGTTACCCCTACTTCCAGATCGTTACTATATACATATTTAAATCAGCTGATTGGAAATAACATTTTCGCAAGGGGAAATTAAATCTTATTATACTTCCAATAGTACCCCAACTGGAATGTATTGGAAGTGCCTGGAAGTATGGGGTAACAAATCGTGCACAAAATTTTCTCTTACATTGGTATTAGTAAAATTGGAACGATTTACAATTACATATGTACCAGACCGACGAAATATTTACCAAATGGCTGGGGACACGACAAAATCGGGGTTCAACACAATTTTTTGTAACGAATACAAATTAGTTGCGTCGCGACTTTACCGACAACCATTTCACACGACTTAGGAGTGAATATAGAGAAAAAGTTCGTTAAAAATAGTGTAGAAGAAAAGTTATTTTTTTCATTTTTGGCCTTTTTTATTTTGGTTTTGGAAAATTTATTTATTTTTTATTTAATCGTCAACCGAGAAAGTTTTCTGGAAAATAATTTTGGAAAAAAAAATATTTTATTATTGTTTTATGTTATTTTGTGGAATAAATATTATTTATTTATAAATTATAAATAAAATTGTGTTTGTGAAAATTTTTATAAATAAGAGTTGAGTGCAACAAAATTTGTAAATAAAATTTTGAGTGTTTTTTTATAAAAGTGGTTTAATTTTTTTTATTTATTGGTGAAAATTTATGTTTTTGTTACAAGTCTGTGTGTGACTTAAGTGGAAAACAGTATTTTTTAAGCTTTTTGGATTAAATCAAATTATTTTTTGGATTTTTCGAATTATTGTTTGTTTGATTTTTTTGATTTATTTAAAATAAAACAGAAGAAAATTAATTCGAGTTTAAATTGTAAGTGAAAATTTATTTTTAAGTAAATTCTTTTTCCGTTTTTGGGTGAAAAATCGATCGTACTATGTTATACTAGTTTTGGGAAAAATTCGTTTTATTTCAATGTAACTGTGTGTTGGGTGTAGGTATATAGAGTGTTGTTGTATGTACATAGCAAAATAATTGTTATTCTGTTTGCGTGATTTTTCGTAAATACGTATATAGTGATGAATTTTCTAGTTTTTCTGCTACCCTTCTATACAATTTTTGTGAGAAAATGGAATTTCCGTTTTGTATTTTCGGTTCGTGTATCAATCACGTAAATCTCGAACCGTTTTTTCCGTATGAAAAACATTTTTTTTTGGAATAAATATAAAATGAAATTTTTCCATGTTATGATGTTATGTTGAGTGATTGTGATTTTCCACTTTTCTACATCATCATCGTCATCGTCGTCTTAAACGTATATTACGTATATTATGTACAAATAAAATAATAAGATTTCTTCATTTAGTTCCCCGCGCTTATTCTACCGTTCTTCTGGTATACGACGTTGAATGATTGTTTTTTTGTACCTTACGTAGGTTCATAACCTTTTCTGCTGTCGTTTGTGATTCAATATATTCTATCCAGCAGAATATTGAATTCCTATATTGGAATACAAATAATGTATGTTGTGTGTTGTTTAGAAAGTATAAGATTGTAATCGAAATGTGTACATAAGAATAATAAAAAAAAAATGTTTTACGATTAAGATTTTATTTTAAAATTTTATGTTCTGTGTTTTCGAATAGTGCGTGTGTTTGCGATCTGTTACATTGCAATTTATATACAAAACATGATGTGCGCAACGTATTACGCGATGCGACCAATAAATCAATAAAATTTAATTATTTTGTGACTTAATGATGATGTGTCTGTTTTCGAGATAGAGCAGGTCTCTATTTTAATTAAAAGCTTTGGTTTTTAAAGTGCCGAGTGCCAATTTAAAATTTAAAGATGATTCAAAATTCTTTAAAAATATCGATCGCTATCCAGTTGGTGCTGACATCTATATGAAATTTCTAAACTAGCAAAAATATTTGTATGGTTTTTATGAATGAAATTTGTACGATACGTTGTATGTTTGTGGCGGGAAATTTTTTCGATCGATTTTTTAAGGGTCAAGTGCATGCACGTGATGATTCGTGAGAGAAATTTTGTTCTTAATACGTGGAAACTATAAATCCTGTGATTTTTTATTTACATATTTCTGGTAAATATTAAAATATTCATTTTATTGACTTTCCCATACGTAACCGGTATTTTAGATAAACATGTAATCATTTTATTGAAATTATGAAAGGGTGCCGGCCCCTTTTCTAAAACCGTAATAAATTTAGTGTTTTACCATAATATGCATTTGGTATCGGTAGGTGCTGCCACCAAATAAATTTTCCTATACAAATATAAAATGTAAAATTATTCAATTAGCGGCTTCCTAAATTATGGATAATTATTTTGTTCCGTTCGGTTACCAAAATATATATAAAAATAAAATTGAAAGAAGTGTTAATTTGTAGCATGGGAGAGTAGTGCTCGTATATTAAGCGCAATGATTTTATATAGGCGGCAACAGTGAGTTAATCAAAGATAATTGTGTTAATGCACTTAATTTTATCCGATTCATTGGATAAGTTGCATAAGGGTGCGTGATTTGTTTATTTTGATTTTCAGATGAATAGAAAATGATGGTTGAAACTTAAAAGTCATTAATTAGCTTAAACCTTCAGAACAAATATTCGACTCGAAAATTCAGGCCAAATTATGTTTAAAATTCGGATCGATTAACAACGTATAGTTTAAAACTATTATAGGCTAAATCACAAAATGAGATTCTTGATTCTTCAATGCACTTCATAACACTCTACACAACACTTTGGTATTCAATAAAAGCAGTTCGAATGGACCCATGTTCAGTTCATAGTTTAAGAAGCCAAGATTAGTGTAATAGATTTTTTGACACTAATTACAAATCGATCGTTACTGATAGTTGCACTACTTTTTGATGGACCCCAAAAAACATAAAAGCATGCAATTCAAAATAATTAGAATAATGTTATCTTTTGTAACCGTATCGTTCGTAAAAATGAAACTTCGTGGAAGAAATGATGAACCAATTATTTATTAGATAACCGTAGACATTGAACCGATTGAGATAATTTATCCACAGGTGGCACTTGCAAAATATTATCTCAATAAAAGTTCCTGTTTAGAAGCATCCTATACCAAGAAAATTCGTCAGTATCTTACTTAATAAATTTAGATTTATTAGAAAATTAGACCTCATTGTGTGTTAAATTCCAATGAACCAAAACCGGTTGATAAAAGTCACGTTGAGTAAAGTAAACAAGTGGTCGTCTTCTAAATAAAATTTACAAGGCACTTATTACTGCTGAGTCCAAACTCATTTGAATTTGATGAATCATACGTAGGGGCGGTACGTCTTTTGGTGCTAGAGTTATTTGGATGTTTAGTAGCTATACATCTTTATAAGTTCTTATAAGTTCGCAAATACAGTTATACATCACCAATATGCAACCCCAGACAAACAAATTATCTCGACAGCCTATACTTAACTAAAAAATGTTCCAGAACTCTGCGTGTTCTACGCTTTGTAAATGTTCTGCAGAACTTAAAGCCATAATACCACCACGCCAGGAAGGGTAACAATAGCAACAGTCAATGCACATAAGTTTATGGGCAAGCTGCCGAAACCTCGAAAGGAGGAAACCAACTGCGAATTTATTTATCAAACATGCAAACTCTGACGCGTTAGACAGTTACAAAGATCTCCAGTTACTCCTTAGACTCCTAAAAAGTCCACCAATCATCCAAGTTAAAATAAAATTAAAAAATAGAAAATTTTTTCAATGTGAATTGCCTGAGCCTAGGCAAACGTCAAAAGTTAAACTAATTCCGTTTTTTTAAAATCTACGATGTCCATATTTTTCAACTGTAATACAATTATATAAAGTTCGGTTTTTTATGTAAATCTCAGTCTGGGGATTATTTGTTGCAGCAAAAATCCAGCAAACTTTAATGGTTTTGCGGAAGCAAATTTTTGAAAAATAAGTAAAATAAAGAAAACACGAGGCCGATCTTAACCCGTCGCCGTCGCATATTTAGTTTAAATTTCGAATTAGTTTGTTATGGTTTGCATCTCCAGATTTGATTTGATTTTTTTTGATTTGATTGAAATCGTTATTATTCTACTTTTTAATTCGTATCGATTTTTAGTCAGTTTCAACCCGGTACCGACAGAAGGCGGATCCATTTTGAACAAACAATATACTGATCTGGTTGTAAAGCTGCCGCAAAAGGAATAAAAATGAATTAAGAAAATATACTATAAAATGAGATGGATGTGAAATCCAGGTGCAAAATTGAAAATTATAAAAAGAATGATTTTATTTTATGTTGCTAAAGTCGGATTTTAAGTCAGATCATAAGCTATCAGCTTCTTATTAATGCTGTTGATTTCGTGTTTGAACTGATGGATACTCAAGATGACATCTTAGTTGTGGGTGACTTCAATCTACCCAGCCTGAAATGGAATTGTTCAGATGCATTGTGTTGCTGCGAGTGCACTATTCACCAAAGAAACTGTTTCATATCAGTAACGTTAAAAACAGCCTGAACAGAAAGCAGCACGATTTTGTGTTTTACTCTGTTATCAACAATAGCGTCGCTTCTGAAACCAATTTAATCCTCTGTGCCATAGATGTATACTATCCTCTCATTTTATTCACTTTTTGTCTGGAACAACTTAATCTTAATGCCGACTCTGAAACCCCAATCTAATCGCTGAGCGTATAAGGTTTTCTGACGATTTGTTAATTTGAAGAAAAAATCCGACGAATTGTGGAACCTTCCGCTCTGAAGTATAAAGATGATTCCTCTAATGATCCTAAAGTCATAATAAATCATTTTTCTAGAGCCTATAACCAAGAGCACTGGAACCTAACTATTGAATCTCTATTGTCTACTACAGGAAAACGATAGCCTTCCAAAATGAACGTCGAATTCAAAAGTTAAGCCCCGGTATTCAAACAGCATTTTGACTTCCATTCAAATCAATTATGAATCCGTGGTATAATAGATTTCCAAACTTAAAGATGATATTTCATCCGATCCGACGGTCTACTATCCATCGTCCTAAAAACTGCAGTGACGTTCTTGCTCAGCCGCTGACAGCGCTTTTCCAAAAGTCGCTTTCTTCCATATTTATTGTTCCGACCTATAAAAACGGCTGCAAATCAAGTCTGTAATTACGGACCGATTGTAAAATTATGGTGAATTACTAAGCTTTTCGAAAGTATTCTGTATGATTCACTATACTTACATTTATTGTAAACCGTTATTTTCTGGCAGTCAGCATGGTTTTGTCAAACTACGGACGACCACAACCATTACTGAATTCACTTCACCCGCATTAAATATGATATGGAGGATGGGAATGAAATGGATGTTATCTTCACCAATTATAGTAAGGCGTTTGACAGGATATATTTTGAAGCCATTTTTGTTTAATCTTAGGTCTCTTGGGTATGGGTTGTTATCTAAAACACCATATATATCACGTGCTGTACAAGTCTTCAGTATCAGCTCATTTCTCTGCAACATCTGCAGTGCTTCAATCTAGCCATCTGGGGCCGATTTATTTTCATTCTGTCTATTTATAAAGTGGAATGTTTAATTTAAAATTCATCCATATCTGTATACGTTGATGACATGAGGATTACATGAAGAAGGCAAACGGATTTCAAATGCCACCGACCAGAGCTTCTTACAATTCGACCTCAATAACTTCTCCACATGATGTGCAAAAAACAACCTTAAGGTGCAGAGTCCATTTCTCGTGACTATTATATTAACAACGATGCCGTTACGAAAGCCAACCTGCCTCCTGTTCTATTAGAAAAGATTAATCTAAATGTCTTAGACAACTTTCGTTTTCCTTCCGTCCACGATGGGTATCGCTTTGCTTAGCTATCCACTTAGTTTGCCTTCTTATAATCAATATTTGAGTTTTATACTAATACATATTTTGCCACTTGTTTATATTACTGGTCAAGCACTTCGATATCCTTGTTAATTATTCAATTGAACTTTTTTTTATTCAAAATAATATTGGGAGTACAAGTAAGTTTTTGGGGATTTACACAAGATGGCGTAACTACTTTTAAATCATATTTTTTGCGCTCTTACCATGTTAACATTTGTGTCAAAAAAAGTTTGAACAGTAAAATTTGATGACGCTGAGCTACGGGCGTTATTGGACCATGATTCATGCCAAACTCAAGAAGAGCTCGCTACAACTTTCGGAGTGACTCAACAAGCGATTCAAAGCCGTCTCAAGGCCATGGGGATGGTACAAAAACTGCTCCAAAGACAAAATTGGAAGGTTTTTTGTATCGAATCGTAACGGGGGAAGGATGATGGATTCTCTACGACAACCCAAAGCGCAGAAAATCATATGGTAAGTCCGGTCATGCACCAACTTCAACCATCAAACCGAATATTCATGACAAGAACCTAATACTATGTGCATCTGGTGGGATCATTTCGAGATTATCTACTATGAGCTGCTCCAGAATAACGAAACCATCTCTGGAGAACGTTATCAACAAAAATTGATGCAATTAAGCCGAGTATTGATGCTTAAAGGCCTACAATATGCAAAAAGATATGAGAAGTGGTCTGTCAGCACGACAACGCTCGGCCATATATTGCATGATTCGATGACTCATGGCCTGGCCGAGCAGAATTTCACTGCTTACAGTGATATTCTACAGTTCTATGATTTCTTTGTTAATTGAACCATTTCGGCTTCATGGAGCTTCATTTCTTCATTTCTAACTCACATTTGAAAAATTTCAACTCAAGTTTTTATGTATGGCAATGAGGTACTCCTATGTTTATAATATGTGTTGCTATATGCTCGGAAAACTGTATGATAAGGAAAAATGGATATTTCTTGGATATAATTTAGCTGCCTTAGTACAATTTTAGAAATATTCCAAAATGGTAAAAACCTTTTGTTAGAATGTAGGACTATGTACACGTTAAACTTTAACACCAAATATAGAGCTGCCAAAATAAACTGCTTTGAGACATGGTACTTCAATGAACAAAATCATCACCACGCAATAAAATGTTAAAGCAGAAATTCATGAATAAATAATAATGGCTATCATACAGTACAATTTCGGTAAAACCGCTCAAATACCGAAATATTTTGTTGCAGCTTGTAAATCCAATGTGCAAAAATATTTGATTGAAGACACAACCAATTTGTATGGACGCCATATGTGCATTCCACTCTTTGGACGCTGAATAGAGAATTGCTTTCAGAGCTGCTGCTAACTACTCAAAGTAGATTACATAGTCAACTGTATTGTATCTATATTAAACCAGGGGTTAAACACCTCGGATTAAAATTAAACAAACTGCCGGGGTATGGTTTCACCAATATGCGTCTTATACCGATCGATATGGCGTTTACCGAGCGATACACGAGAAACAATTTTAGAACCAAATTTAGCAAATACGCGAGAACTTATATTAATCCAAACATTTAATAATACTAGCATTTAATAATTCTATAATTCATCTAAAATGTTCAAAAAATTTGTAAACCAACAAATTCTCAATTTATGAAAGGAGGAACTGGAATCGATATATGTTTGGATTGATGCACCAACACGGAAATTGGCTTGAAAAAAACAAATATTTCCACTAAAAAATTCTTCATAAAATGACTCAAAAAATTTCTTGATTCTTCATCGGTTTTGTAAATATTTTTCATGTATATTATTTTATATTGTTATATTTTATATTCTATACCAAAGTATTTAACTTGTCACCAGCGCCAAAGCAGTGAATTTGTGAACTAAAGTGCACGTAATCAATTTTTTACTTTTCCATAACAGGTTTTTATTGGAACAAACTAAATGTAACTACTTCCAGCGCCACAACGGTAGTTTTGGGTATAAGCGTGCTTCAATTTGTTTTGAGAAATTCTTCAAAACAATTTGCTACCAGCGCCAAAACTCTGAATTTGAGAAATAAAGTGTTGATAAAAAAATTTGCATTCGTCCAAAATTTAAAAACGATATGCCTGACATGATCATATCAGAACAAGAAAATGAGCGCCATAATAGTATTTTGAAGTATTACTATTCTTCAGATGATTTGTAACGTTATTAAAGCCCTTTTCATTGACATGTCAATCTGATATATTCTATAATAAATCTATTATTCGCTGAAAACGGCCAAAGCGGCAAAACGGTAGATTATTTATCAACTAAATGGCAAATAAATTTTTTATTTTTTATCAAAGACCTTTCAAATGATATGCTTCATGATTAGATGGGAATGAGATAAATTGTAACTGCTTCCAGCGCCAAAATTTAATGCATTCTTGAAGACTGTATCAATGATATACGACACGTATATTACAAATTATATGATAATTTAATGATTAGCTATCAGCGCTAAAGCATGATTTGGTATAATAAAAGTTGTAACCATTTCCAGCGCCACAACGGTAGTTTTTAGTACTTATATTTTCTAGTAAATTTAAAGCACTCTTCAAAGCCTTTTGAACGATATACGACAAGTATATATATTTTATAATACAGGAAAACTTTGCTGCCGGCGCCAACACGGTTGATTTATGAACCAAAGTTTAATCGAAATTGTTGTCTGATCCAAGATTTTTCAAACGATATACTACACGAGTATATAGGAAAAATGTAAAGCAATATCGTGATTTCGTGTGATTTTGCTATGGCATGTACCCGACCCCTTTGAGGTAGATCCATAAACTTTTCAATGCACTGAATTAAAAATAAAATAATATTGACAAAAAAAAATACGAATCGCACAAGTCGTTCTTGGGATATCATCGGTACAAACATCCCTTCATCCATCCATCAAGACAAAGTACTGACATTTTTTTGGAGTTTGTTGATCATCCTTGGAAATTTTGAACCAGTGTCACTTTTTATCAGGATTTAAATAACTTGACCTTGACGGACCGAAGTGAAAATAACAATAAAGTCATAATCAACATTGTCGACAAATAGTCTACATACTCTACGCATTATCGACATTTTCTACGCCAAAGGAATTGTTGAGGCTATTTTCGACGCACCAACATGTCAACAATTCTTAATTTTGCGTAGGCGCACAACACTGCTGCTTAAGCCATAAATTGGGTCAATTCTTAGATCTATTCCTTCTTAAAATGGTTCTCTGAACCAAATTTCATCGTCTAAGTATTGGTTATGAAATGACCTATGTCGATTTTGCATGTCCTAAAACTCGTGTTAAAACCACAATAACATCCTTTAATCTCAATTTAAATGAAATTGGTGTTGTAAAGGCGCTAATTCCACAACTATATAACATTTATGCTGAAATAGTTAGGTGAAGTTTCATTTAGCATGGTCAAATTTATGGGTCTTGAGGTGAATAGATCCAATGCTTTGCGAAGCATACGTGAAAAAAAAAATTCAAGTACATTGTTACGACTACCAAAAATGTAATTTTTCCGTTTTGTTTTTCACTTTTCAAATTAAAACCACTTTATTTCTCCGTTATTTTTAAAACAGTTTAGAACAAGTAAGACGAAATTCAATTTTCCTGTTTTCAAAGTATATTCCTAGAATTTATATTTCAAAAATCATTATCCATGCTATCATCTCAAATTTAAGTAATATGTGATCAAGTTTGCATTTCGTAAATGCAATTAAGCAAATTGGTTTTCTCAAAACGATTTTTTGGTATTAATGCGTGGGTCTATCGTTATTATCTGGACTAAATTCTAACAGAAAACACTTGTTCAATAAATATCATATATCTGAAAAACGCCATTTGTTCATTTGACCCGATGACGACCTCCTGCTTTATATGTAATACATATTACGTTTAAACGGAAAAATATTTTATACATTTTCATCATGTTGCACGTGTTCGAGTTTTACTTTTTAATTAATAATTTTTCATTTCTAAATTTAATTAAAAAAAAAAAAAAATAAAAAAACCCAGAAATTCGTGATAGATCAATTTTGCTGTGGATATGCGCGCGTATATGATATGTACGGTAAACACGTACATCAATCATTTTATCATTCATTTTGTGTACTCGAACTCGTATACGTTGTAGGTGTACGTAAAACGTGTACCCAAGCTTAAATATCTTCTCACATTCCATATAACAAAATTGTTGGAATTGTTCAAATAACCAAAAATCCTAATCAAAATTTAATTCATCCGGAAATTATAAAATTTATTCTTCCATCTTGAGAAATAATTAGTTTTAAATATTATAAAGGAAATTTTAATAAAAATAATTAAATTTTATGATAATTTTTTGTAATTAAATTTGATTTCATGTCAGGTGAATTTAATTTAATTTCAGTTTCGTTTTAAATCTTGGGTTTGATAAAATTTATTTATTTTTAATTTGTACTTAAAATTTTGTTTTATATTTTTTTTAAAGGAAGTGAAGGATTTTGTTTTCAAATGAATTTAATTATTTTGATAGTTTTTTGTTTAACAAATTAACAAAAAAAGTTATTTTTATATTTTTGGGTAAAATAGAAAATTTGTTCGAGGGGATTATCGTTCAACTGGAAGATTCTAATTTATGGTAATTTGTGTGTGTATGTGTGTGTGTTGTATAATGTTTTGGTATTTTTAGAAGCGATCATTTTAATGGTTATTTGTTGTGACGATAATGATGTGATTATTGTTGTGTATAGTACGCCATTACAAACAGTTTCGAAGAATTATGTCACCATTATTTAATAGTCGGGTACGGTGGTCACTTACACAATATACATAATATACAGTTTTGAGTTCCGAGAAAACACTTTCTACTAAACAGCAGGTGGGCTTCAGTGGAACAATGTATACAAAATTGAATTGTACACACAAAACATATATAAGGATATTGAATCCCCGCCTACTACACATACTTAAGTGGTTATGTGTTAATTTACGCCCATCTACTTAGAATTCTTACTCGCATCAATAATTTAGAGATTAAAATTCCCCCACGCACATTATATCATGCCTAGCCTGATTGGTATTTAGTACCAAAGGATTTCTCTCGTTTTGTTGTTTCAGATGTGAAAAATTAAATTAAAAAAAATCTAAATTAAATTATTCTACAGGATATTAATGTTTATTTTATATGCCATGTCTCTCGCGATACATAAGTAAGATTTTCTTTTTTCTTTTTATTGAAAACGGAAATGAAAAACATCCTGATAATGATATACCCTATATAGCGCATACATACTCAAGTGGAAAAAACAGCCTGTGCTCAAGTGTTGACGGAATTATATTTTTTGTGAAGATCTTTATTTTATAATATTATGGAGACGAATGTGATATGCGCGCAATCTCAAATTACACAAAGCGATTTAAAATTAAAAACAAAATCGGTTCGTCATTACACTAAAAAATAAATTAAATATTCTAATTCAATTTAGCCGAATAACACAAAAAAAAATGTATTTTTCCACTACGCACCGTACGCGGGTGGTGTAGGTAACCCAAAAATATTGAAATACTGTCAGAGATTGAAAAGTTATAAAAAAATCGTTTAAATTCAATCATAAAATAAAAATGAAAATATAATTTTCTTATATATAGGTTTTCTCGACTTGTTTATTTCGTTTTTTTTACAAATAATAAATATAATATTTGATTGACAGAATCCCTTTTAAAAACATAAGAAATTGTTAAAATACGGGAAAAAATGTCAGTCATGGAGATTTGATTTAGAGATGGAAATGGAAAAATTGAAAAATTAAAATGTATCATATTATTACAGTAGATTCATGTTGATGGTTTCACAAGGCGCATACCGTAATGTACCAAATGGAACATAAATCCATGTTCTGGTACATTATAAGTATATATAAGAAGGTTCGGGTTCGAAATATTTATATATCTATAAAAAAGTCTGTTACAAGTCAAATTAGAATGTATATCTTCTCATCACAGAGACGAGAAATATTGAAAAACGAACCAAAATAAAAAAAAATAAAAAAAATTGGAAAAAGAAAATTGGAATGAAAATTGATATTTAACCGAAAATTAAGAGCACGATTGGTAGAAATTTAGAAATTGAATTTGATTTACTTTAAATTGGAAATAGAATTTTATAACGTTTTACTGCTGTGTATAGTATTTAGATTTATATATTTATACATAGATGGAAATTTAATTTAAATTATTTGAGATTCCGCAAGGTTTTCCGTTTTAAGATAATATAATAACAAAAAATTAACGTCGTTAGCTGGTAATTGGCAACATTAGAATTAAATTAGCAGTACGAGTAAGTTTCAATATGAACGCTCTCATACAAAGGAACGACGATATATTAACCCGGAACCAGCCTTTTCTGAGACAGACCTAGCCCAGCGTCGAATCCCACATACTTCATAGAAAAACGTTTGCTGTGTGAAAACTCCTGTCCAGTGGCACTATTCTTGCTTCCCCTTTAAATAGGGAATTGGGAAACATATTTTCATAGCATTTTTGTCTAAATTGTATTTTTCTCAATTTTCAAAACAAAGTTAATTGGGGAACACTTTCGTTCCACAAAAATTTTATTTGGAAAAATAGTTTCCCATTTAACTTTGTTTCCAAAATATTTACACTAAACTTATTCCTTCAGTAGGCCAGAAAAATACAATTTGGACAAAAATGATAAAAAAAATAATTTTCCCAATTCGCTATTGCCAGGGAAACCCAGAATAGGGTTGTTTAGTGGAGGGGGTTGGGTTTCGGAATGCAATTCTATATACTTTCTGTTGAAACCGAGCAAAAAAGTCATTCCGCCGTTCCACACTTTGATTCTTTCTTCGTTTCCTTCTTCTTCACCTACAAACCAATTTTGCTGTGGGGAAATTTGTAATTAATTTTTCAAAAATTTTGTTTTGATGCTACTGATTCTCGCACTAAGATAAAATATTTCAAGGCCATTTTATTTAATTGTCGTTTTTGAATTTAAGGTTAATTTTAGATTAATTCTTCGATTTATAATTATTGTGGAAAATATGAAGTTCTATTCTAATAATACGTCAAAAAAACAAATAATTTTAACATACATAAACAAAAAAAAAACGCGCAAAGAAATCAAATATGGACGTCGATTGATTTTTGCAATAATCAGAGTGTGGAGAGGCTCATCATGACACAACCTTTATCAACAGTCAAGCATGACACAACATTTATCAACAAATTGTGCTAATTTTTGTTTGTAACATATCTGGATGAATCGTATCTGAGAAGTCATACACGAGTGGTATGTGACCTGTCTAAGACGAACTGTATGTGACATATCTAAAATTAATTCTATTAGGACATTAAAATGAAAACATTTTATTTAGATGAAGAGAAATATTCTTAATTTATTTGAATAATGTAAAGTAAATTATTTAATATTGGGCTATTGCTTTAAAAAATATTATAATTATGTTTCCGGTTCCAGATGTGTTCGATTGCAGATGAATAAAATATTTTTTTGATACGTATTAAAATTTTTCGACTAGATAAATTACAAAATATTTACTTACCTATTCGACAAACTAAATAATAATAAAGCATATAGTAATAAAAATACGTTGCTAAAAACGGCGAATATGAAACAAAATGAAATTTTTTAATTTCTCATTGAGAAACGTTCAAGACATGTCATACATGTTTCGGTTAATACATTGTGATAAAAGAAGAACGGTATATGACCTGTCACAAACTTGTCGTCTAACTGTAGTGCAGTTATTGATCGAGTCATTTGGGAAATTGACACAACTTTTCATAAATTAATCATTTAGTCAGCATATCATCAAAAATCGACAAACACCTCTTTTGCTTTCCATGCTCAGTTAAAAAATGTAACAAATAGATACGTCTGTGTGTTTCTAAAAAAAATATTTATATGCATATTGACGAATTCCCAACTGGAAAGACATTGTAAAAATCGGAACGGAATGAATCTTATGTTCAATTATATTTTGCTGGTATAGTTACTGAAGGTTGGTTATACTTTTTTTTCAGTTTCTATACGGAAAAATTAGTCCCAATTGTAAAAATTTCAAGGAATCTTTTTTCTCGGTAATTTAAAAAAAACATTTTTACTTAAATTCCCTGTTCCCAGGGAGTTGCCGGAATAGAGCCATTGACGGGCAAATTTGTTGTAGGTTGTTTAGCTGGCCCGGCAAACGTTGTTCTGCCTTAAATTCCAAGATTTATTTTCATCTGTACTTTAATTACGGTAAGAATTTTTTTAATAACACTGGAATGAAATCCATTATGTTATTTTAAATGCAAATCTTATATTCCACTAATAAATTCAATTTTGTTTCACATATAATGTTCGTCTGATCTTATTAAATAGCCTTGAGATTTGTTGATTGTTATCGGATATGCCAGACAAATTGGGAATTGTAATCGTTTAAATACAATTGGAGAATCTGTTGGAATCATTGGGATTCTTGGAAATAGAACATGCTTTCCTTTAAGCTTGCCATTTATACTTACCGCTTCAATAATGGGTCTATTTTTTAATTCATCCCGAGCAGGCAGTGCGCTGACAAAAAATACTCGGTAATTTTTTATTCAACCTGGGTAATTTTACTCTGCACACTGCGTTTTTATTTGTGAACTGTGCTTACACCGAGCTTACTTGGTTCTTCAAATTTTACTCTGATGTTGATGTCAGTGTACGAAGAGTGTGCAAAGTAAAAAACAATTAATTACTCTATGCGCACTGGATAATTTTACCCAGTACAACCTTTGCTCGGTGTACACTACCCGGGGTAAGCCTGCTTGCCCCGAAAACCATTTTCTCGAAAACCAACTGCGTTCCGGTCATAATTTTATGTTTATTTACGTTTCTTAGCAGTAGCAGTATGTTTGGTGATTCAACTTTTAAAATTAAATTATATGGTGACAAATCAAGTGAATTTAAAAATTTAGTTGGAAAATTCACTCCTTCATCTTCTTCTACCTCAGTATCAATTGACTCGAATGAAAATAAAGGTGATTCCAATATGTTTTGAATGTAGTTGATATTTATGGTATTGAAATTAATATTTATGCTGCTAAAATTGCCCTTTCGCTCAGCCATCGATGATTGTTGATATTATTGTCTGCAATTCACCTGCATAGGTGGAACGTGGAATAACAGCAAGTGTTTGTCGAAAATAGAAAGTACCGTCAAAGAGTCTAACATTGCCGTTCAAATCGTTCAACGTACGATTTAAAGCTTCTAATGAATGTTTATGTATCATACATTCATCCCAGATTATAATTTGACATCTTTTAAGCACTTTAACCATACCTGAATGCGATTAAATGTTGCATATTGTATTTTCATTTGTCTGTGTATTTAACGACAACTTAAGTGCAAAATGAGCAGTTTTTTCGCCATCCAATATTGTAGCAGCAATACTTGATGAAACGATGGCCAAAACAACCCTCTAAGAACGAATTTCAAAATCAAAAATGTTTGATCAGTGCCACGTGGAGCTTCCAAAAAGAAGCATCTCCATTGTTTTGCAGTGGCTGCATGCATTACCGAAATAACAATTAATTTTACTTACATTAAGTACTGCTAATAATTGTGGTTCATGTATTCATTCAAATCATCAATAATACATGATTGTTCTCGTTGTTAATCTGGATTAAATAAATCACTTGCCGGACGATTAGGTAATGATAATCCCAATGTACTTAGCGATTCGTTTGAAATAATCTGGAAGTCTTCCAATTTTATTAATGCTTCATTGTACATTGCTGGTGTATAATCTAAAACTAAATTTCCACGAATTGTAGGTTGTGCATGTAAAATTCCCTCAATCATGGCGTCCTTAAATTTCTCCCATAGTTAGTTTCGGTTATTTGGAAAGCATGTTGTTAATTTAACTGCAAATTAAGCACAAATTTAATAAAAGCCGAATCCCAATGAGAATCTCCTCGATAAAGGAGAACTAAAGAAGAACTTGGTTTATAAGTTTTTTTAGACGTATTCTATGAAAAATAAGTTGGTACGTATGAATAAAATATGGTTTTTGCCCAACATCCAAAATCGTTATTAAGTTGGCATAATCTGCAAAATCACGTTAACGTTATTTTTGGTGGTGCTTCTGCTCGACTAACTGCATTTTCTTATGTGAAGTAAACACGTTGCCCATTTTTAAGATGGTTGGCCAAATGAGTGATAGCTTGATTTCTTTCGTGAATATGAAAGAATAAGATTTGCCCGATCACCTCATTACTGCATATATACCTGTTCGTTTGGTAATGCATAACTTCGTCATTTTCATAAACATATTGGACAGCAAAAACGACTGTGTCACTGCCTTTGTGTAGATATTTACAGATGTATTTAATAGCTTTAACAGAGGTTGGTTTTGTAAGAGGACGATAAGGTACAGCTCATCTACTATCTATTTCAATACCGTTCTGGTTATTGTTTGAAGGATATCCATCGACGATATAGAGGATATCGATCAATTCCTAGAATTATATACAGCGAAAACTACATTTTCGTTAATATCTCCACCTCAGCGCCATCTGCCGCGTCCAAATTTTAAAAACGACTTTCTTTTTATATAGATTTTATATGGTGTGAATTTGAGCTAAGTTGGTCCATAAATAAGAATTTTAGAAAAGTGACCTCCCCATCTAAGGGGTTTAACACAAACAAAAATAATCCGGAGCACCACCCGAACATAAATGGTGTGAATATAAGTTGGATAGCTTCAGTGGTTCAGCCGTGATGGTCAGACGTACATACGCACTAACGTTCAAGATACACACAAAAAATGTGCTGTGCTAACATTCTATAATTAAGCTCTTCATTAGTGTGCCGATGCAGAATTTAAAATTCACGACCCCAATCTCAGTTGTGAACCATTATTTAAAAATGGCTGCTGTACAGTATCAAGTTGTAACTCACTCTTAACATAATGAATTCAATTTTCTTCAATTCTTCATTCCATGAAAATTTGTGAATTTTCTGAGATAAATAAAATTTTATATTGAATTTATTGAAAGAATAATTCGATTGAATACGAGGAAAAGATTTTAAATCAACTTAATTAATGAATAAGCAATTATTTTAGCCTTAATGGTAGAGAAAAGTTTACTAATAATCAAAGAAAATGTATGTCCCATATTTTTAGGAAATATAATAATTTAAGTATTTATTAAAAATTAATCTTGGAATTCTTGTACAGAGCTAAATTTAAAAACAGTTTGAAAGATACTATCGATTTGCACCGGACTGCGCCACTAGAAATCGCTTTCTAAATACGAGGATGATCTGAAAAGTTTCCGACCTAACAAAGATACAAGACATGTTTTCTTCAAATTTATTTTTATTTCTCTCGCATGTCCAAAATGGCTAATATTGCGTTGAGTACCTTTCAATGCATACACAAACACACTTCTCCACTTTTGTTGACGATTACTGTTATCTTCATGTCGATACCCGGAACTTTTCAGACAACCAAAGTACATGTATTTCAAATTGGTCCCATGTTAGTGTTAGTCCAATATTTATTACACGTACCGCTGTAAGGCGACATAGCACCTTCAAATTTTCAAAAAATCGATTTTTTTTTATGATGGAGTATGTTAGAATGAACGTTTAAAAACATGATTTTAATGATATAAACATGAAAATCTCAAAAAAAAAAATTTGTTTTATTTATTGCGAAGTGCGCCAAAGTCGTTTTTTACGCGGTTATCTCGAAACGGCGTTTGAGATAACACTACGAGGAAAAACTACTTATCCAATCGTTCCAAAATTTTAACACGTTGATCTACATTTTCTGCTCAGAATGAACTACGGAAGGAAAAATCGGATTTCAATTTTTTGAGTTACAACTAATTGGGGGGGGGGGGGGGGACAAAAAAGCTGCATTTTCGAAAAAAAGCCGCCATTTTTTTATTTTTCAACCAATTTTTTCCTTTCAGTTCATTCCAAGGGCGATTTAATGCTGAATAAAACCCCGTTTTTTTTAATCAGACGTTTCTGAGAGTAGTTATGATGCACGCCGCGAATTTTCAGTGTTTTTGGAAACCCCTTGTAGCAGACGACCTTGGGCAAAAAAAATCTAAAAAAATGGTTTTTCTACATTCAGTTAAATAAAGTGTCAATGCAAAGTTCCATTAAAAGATATCTCTTTTAATTCCATTAAAAAAATAATCTTTGAAAAACATTTTTTTTTCAATTTTGAAGGTGCTATGTCCCGTTAAACATAATCCCAACCAGTTAAATCAAAATTTTTACCTAAAATGTTTTTCTTCAATTTGTATCGGTGTGTGATTGCACCTACGGTTATAGACCTTTTTGTACCACCATATAATTTGCATGCAATTTTCATTCATAAATTGCAGAAAAATGGTTCGTTTACTGAATGCAATTTAAGATACCTTCAACGGTTAGAAATAACAAAGCAGGGTGGCAAAAGGAACATTAACTTATTTAAAATTGTTGTTATGAAATCCTTAAAACTTTTCAGAGTGGTAAACATATTTTACAACAAAATCGAAAAAAATGTTAAAACTTAATTAGGAATTTTCCAACATAATAAAAAAATATGAAAAATACTCATGTAAATTAACCCTCATGTGAGTGATGAAAAATATCTTAATTTGAGTAATTAGTACCTATACATGCATTTTGTATGGAAAATTATTTTTTCCACGTTCGTCCAAGTTGTAACATTTCTCATTTTTAAGTATGATCATAATCTACCAATTGAGCTAGAAATTAAATAAATTTAAAGTTTTTATTGGGAGTAAAACATACAAAGATAGACGTTTAAAAGTGCAAAAGGTACTCGGGTACCCACGTCATTCACATTAGGGTTAATAAAACAGTTCGTAAATCCAATGTTAAACTTATCTTAAATGTTTGTTGAAAGGCATAAAGGGTGAATTATAAATTAAAACGATGCGAGATTATAATGCCGAATATAAATTTTTGGAGGTAATGAAATTTTATATGTGAAACAACAACATTTCTACCGGTTTATTTCATTGTTTCACAAAAAATACAAATAGCAATTCATAAAAATTCGAATTTGTAAGGTTTTTTGAAACAACAAAATAAACCGGTAGAATTCGATAGGCGTTCATCATCCGTGAATTGATTTGAAACTTATCAATCAAAAAGTAAAATTTAATTGGTTGAAATCGCGAATCAGTAATAAGTAGCGTACGATCTTACTTGAACAGGTTTCAACGGTGTTTTAATCGTTTACCTTGTTTAGAAAAATGAAAATTTTTGCTTTGAGTTGCCCCAAATGATGAGAACCTCTGTAATGTCTAAAAGATTAGGCATGTCAGGCTTAGCTTAAGCCTATATGTATTTCGAATGATTCTTATATTTATTTTATTACCAAGTTTCACTTAAGATAGCTAAAATATACGGTACAAGTGAAAAGTTGACTACCTATATACGGTGCATCTCTCACTGTGAACATCACCAAATTTATATTGAGCAAACGACCATATTCATCGTTAATAACAAGCAAATTTTTATAATCGAACTGATATAGGGGTGGTATCATTCATCATTAACCATTAATTAAATTAGGTATTAAATTTAATTGTGTAGCTACAATATTAAAAAATTTCAGTGAACATCTAAAACGCACCTTACATAGTGTTCTTGTATTTTTAGGAATTTTCATTTCAACTTCAACTCATGATTTGACCAAACTACTATAAATTTTAACCTGAAATGCAAGGCATGCAAATTTTGAGACGGACATTTAATAGGTCCATAAAAAGGCCAGTGAAATGCATTGTGGCCATCCTTCTTCAAGTAAACACCTAGTCTATTTCAACACCTTAATTTTCATTGACGTCACTCATAATATTATCAAAAGGAAAATCATAATTTGCCCCCAAAAAATTTTTATTATTAAAATATTCTATTAATAGACATATAAAAATTGTTATAAAAAACTGTATAGACTTTGCAGTGGTGCTGGTATCTAATGGACAATCCGCACAACTGAATTCTAAATAGTTATTATTCGCAGAGGAGCTCCGCACCGATCGATGAAATTGTGACCTACCTTTTAAAAATCCAATTTTGTTAAAAAGTTTCTAGCTACGTACCGCACTCAACAGAAAAATAATTAAAAATATAGTTATATGTAGGTACGTGTTTTATTAAATATGATTTAAATATTTCTTCCGCATTTCTATAGAGCAATACATGTATTTTTACTTCCTAGACTCTTCATACACTGATAGTAATTTCAGCTAAAATTTAATAAACTGATTGTACTCGGTGTAAACACAAGACACAAAAACAATGTTGTTTGCAGAATAAAATCCTTTAGGTTAGCAGGCCCTGACAATGGCTCTACAGCATTAACGAAAGTGATGTCTTAGGTTGCTATGTAAACCAATTTGTAATATTTTACTATCAAGCTTGTGGACTATCTTGGATATATATTCTGGATACAAATTTTATTAATTCGTCAAAGATTATACATTTCATTGAAGCACTTACCGCATACACCACAAGCTCTGTTCACGCTTAAAATTTAAAAAGCGTTAGGATTTTGTTAAAGTGGCGGAAAATTTTTACAATTCGTTGCACATACACACTTCAATTAAATCTTACAAATTGTAAACAAAAAAAATAAATCAAGAAAATGTTCACGCCATGTTTTATTTTCTTTTATCATCAACCGAAATACCTCATCATCATCATCATCATCATCATCATTATATATAATCAGCATCAAATGGATTTTTCTTAACAAAATAATTAGCGTTTGTTTTATGATTTTTAAAATATACATAAAACATACAATTTTATGTAATTTTATCATAATTAGGAGCACACTCACACACGTACACGGCACTCACTATAAATAGACATTTATATGTATACAGATAAATATTATGTTTTTAAAGTACAAAAAACAAAAAACAAAATAAAGTTGGAAAAACGAAAAACAAACCATAATAACACATTCTGTACATTTCCAACACAGGCAGGCAGCAACAGCATCTCAAACCGACAAACAAACAAATTTTTGTTTTGTTTTTGTTAATGTTGAATTATTTTATTAACACTTTTACTTTTTGGTGTTGTTGTTTTTCGAAATTAAATTTTACACGAAATGAATGAAAATTGTTTTTATATGTATGTATATATGCATGGGTGTATGTGTCGATGGAAAATAAATTTGTTATTTTTCATCCAGGTTGGATATAAAACCCGAGAGTTTGAATTATTTTTAACTTTAATTAATTTAATTCTTTTTTATGTGTATGCGGAATGTTCAAAGAATTATTTTGTTTTTGTTAAAGTGTTTTTTGAGAGCTTTTCTTGTATAATGTATAATTTTCTTGTATATAGTATATAAATGCAAAAAGAAAATTCAAGGTGTTTTGATTTGATGCGAGATAGCGCGCAAGTAGTTCAAAAATTCTGAACCCGATATAATTAAGTGAACCACTTAAAAAACTAATTTGCATATATTTGTTTGGTTTAGCCGAAATTCACACGACCATTTATTTTCTTTCCACGTTGCGTATCTGACGCGGATATGCCTGCATTAAGACAACGAAAAATCTACTTAACAATTTCACACGCCCGCCTAAACAAAAATTACTTTAAAAAGCGCCATTTTTCATCTTGTCACGGTTTAATGGATTTCTTGTATACCCAGTGTATATACGAGTGTTGTACATAAACAAAAAACAATTGAGATTCAAGAGCCCGTGAAAAAAACCGCTTAAAGTAAATTGTGATGGCCACGCCTCTATTTTACATATATACATATATGTTTTAATCAACATCCGGTTTTTAATTGAAATTCATTTGTTTGGTTTGTTTAAAATGGCGGATTTTGATTTAAGGGGTCGCAATATTATGTGCTCTATTATTTTAGGCAGCAGGTGACAAATCTATCGGCTTTAACAAAATAATTACGTTATATAACAAAAGTACCGGACATATATTTGTATCTCGTTATAAACCGAGTTCATTATTATTCACTGTATTTTTTAACACATGGTCATCATATTTTCAATTTTTTTTTTCGCCGTACTTTTATGACAATGAAAATTGTTAACTCCACCTTTCCACTCCATTTTATAGTCATATAACACATACATGATTTTTCCCAAAATATAATGATTGGAATATAACGCATTTTAACAATAATTTCCCGTGTTTTGTGTGAGCGGTTGGATGGACAAATTTTTTTAATTTCGTTTTTTCGGAATTTTTTTTTGTACTTTTCCGAGGATAACAATAAGCGCAAACACAAAATGAAGGAAGCACAACCGGGAAAAACTGTATATTTTTTTTAATTAACTAAATTAAAATACAGATTTGGAAAAACGGTGTTGTCAGCAGTGACCAAATAAAAAAAATATATGAAAATTGGTGTTTTTAAATAATAATTTTCGTTTTTTATGTTATGATATTTATATGTATAACATATTTTCCCGCACTACTCTCACCTCTCAAAAAATAATTTTAAAATATCAGTGTTAGCGAGTAAAGTGTGTATGTAACAAATATGTTTACAATGGATGTTTACGCGACAGATGTTACGTATATTAAGCGTACTGTATACAAGTGTAACTAATTATGATATCATTTAAGCTGAGAGCAGAATTCGTCCGTGATGGTAAGAAAGGTTACCAAAAATATCATTTAACCATATTTCCTCCCATAAACACACCTTCAAAATAATTAAAATAATTTAAACAACAATTTTACACTACTTGGTAAATTGTGTTTAATGACTAAACTAAAATCTCATCTGTCACACGATGTCTTATGCTAACACAATGGCACGTGGTTTTTAAATACTCAACAAAAAGGAAACGATAAATTACACACCGAAAAGTACAGGATGTTCAACTTGTGTGTATAATATTGAAGAAGATCAATCAGGTATCCCGAAGGATATAAAAGATCAAATTTAATTTTCTCTACTGTTTGCCCTTCCACATAAATGCGGTGAAACCGTGACAAATGCTGTATTTTGGGTATTTTGGGTTTTATGATCAATAACAATTTTTCGGATCGATTTGTAATGGTATTTGAAGTTAGTTAGTTAGTTTTGGATCGTTACTTGGTTGAATAATTATTAAACATATAAATCTACTCGTCTACATCCAAATTTAATTGTATATTGGTTTTGTTCTGGATGAATTAGTTGTTTAAATTTAATTACTACTTTTTGTATATCAATCTTATTTTATAAATTACCGAAAAACTATATCTCGAAAATTAAAATTATTTTTGATTTGGTCGCATTGCAGAATACCATATGCTTTTTACTCTAGTATGATATATCGTAAAAATTATATCTAATTTTATCGGTATTTTGTTATTGTGATTTTATCCTCATTGAACAATTTTACAACAAAAAAAACAAAAATATTTTTTTTTTGGTAAGGTTTTTGGTCTGGGGTATCGTCTATGGTGTTGTGTATTAGAGGGAAATCAATATACCGAAATTTTTTCATCCCCCAAAACATTTTTTGGTCTAATTCAACATACCGTATCCTATTAAGCACATAGCTACCATATCATATAGATATATGTATAATTTCTCTTTTAAACAATTATTTATCTAAAAAAAGGATACAATGAGATATATATCCTGAAATGTAAATAACAAATAATAGTTTTGTATTTTTAAAAAATTTCCTATTATCTAACATATATATATCATGATGATACCTCCATGATGTTATGATACGATGTTTAGAATTTTGAATAGAAAAGCTCTAGTTATAGTTGTAGTAAATTAAAGTTCAAAAATGAAAATAAACAATTGATAAAAATAAGATATCTCTTATCGTATATCGGGCTACACATAAAAACGAATTTTTTTCTATAGATGGATGCTTTTGTTCTTTACCATAATTTCCAAAATAAACATTTTGATTAGTTTTTTGCCTATAGATTTATGCTTTTGCGTGCTTATCGAATGGTTATAGCTTCTACAAAATATTAAATTAAATTGAATTGAAAATTTGTTTATCTTATTATCTATCGGAATTTGGGAAAAATAAACTTCAAAATGTTTAAATTTTTAAATTAAGAACGTACTGTATAGGTAATCCAGTAACTGATGAAATGGTCTCTAATCTACTTCAGTCTACGAATCAAATAATCTTGCCAATTTACTTCAAAGCAACAAATTTATTTAATTATTACTATGCTTTTTATTATGAATTTACTGAGCGTTTTACTGACTCCTCAGCGCTAAGCGCCTCGATGGCGGTGCTATCGCACCTCTCCATACTTAAGTGTATACCACTATGTCATCACCAATTTGATAAATGCGAAATATTATTTAAGATTAAAGACGCTTAGAAAAAGTTGATTGCAAATCTATATCGTTTTGATGTTAATTTAGTATGACAGGAGGTAAACATTAATAAAAGAGGGGTGGTTATATTTAGATGAGGGGTTGAGATACAGGCTTGGAAAAATCTCCGTTCAACTGAAGGCGTTACTAAACAGATATCAATCAACTCGCCTTCGTATATGATCAACATCATCTATTACTTTGAGTGTATATTGTACTGTGTTTCATGCTGCAGTAGTACCGCCTCCACTTGGTACGATTGACATATCTAATCTCGCTGATTGAAGTGTAAACATTATTCTATGTACAGGCAGTAAAGCTGCACTTAAATTGTGAAAAATCCTCTGACCACTTTCAAGTTGATCAAAGATCTTAAAAATATTTTTATCCGTGTTTGTTTCATCATTACATTTACGGTCGGTTCATTGTGAGATTGAAGGTAGTATTATCTAGCTAGCTCATGCTCAAAGTTGAGCTGATTATTACGAAATAGTAAAACCTCTTGATTTTTATTGAGGACAAGGAGGTTGTTAAAGATTTGTTTAGACATTATTTCATTATCAAGCAAAGTCGCATTTTTTATCGCTAAGCCGAACAAGAAATTTTCTAAATAAACGTCGACTGAGGAGGCAAGCGAGCAAGCCAAAAGCAATTGTTTTCGTTGCGGCGTAAGTATATGGTTAGATAGTGGCTATATGTGCCATCAACGTGAATGATTTGAGAACTTTGAGGATACATCGTCTCACATAACGGTGGGAAATGGTGAAAGATCATGTCTCGCAGAAAAGGCAACATCAACATTTTTACGTTCAATAGTGAGTCATAGATTCATAGACGCATTGTGAATGTGCTGCTTGTATCGAAAACTCATGGCTATGGATCGTGGCTATCCATTGCAATTGATTGCAAATTACTGCACTTGACGCGCCTGGGTGCAAACTAGGCCATGAAGACCACTGCAAATGTTGCGATCAAGTAGATGTCACGGACATCAGAACGTCGCATTTATGAAGAAATTTGTCCGAAATAATCAAATAAACTTCGTGAACGAGAATGGTGAGCGCAAAGCGTGCATCTATGCGGAGTGAATCATCGTAGAACACGTATTCGATTGGCGGTTCGAGGTACTTTTTGCTTTTAAATGACGGGTCTTCACATTTTCGTTGAGTATATTTTATGAAGCAAAAGTCGTAGGTCGCAACAAGAGTCAAATTTGCAGATGGAGGCTTAAGTGTAGATGACGTATACCTCGCGGAAATTGGGTAAAATGAATTTTTTTTTGTTCAAAATAACTCTTGGTAGGATTGTGTATCTATCGTTTTTAGAAGGTGCAAGCCACAAATTTTGAAACATTTTCATTTTTGTTTTGGTGACAAGTTAAAAAATAATAAATAATGATGTTTTTTAATAGATTTTGATGTTGAAATTGTAAATTTATGGTAAAATGGCACCATTTTCCGCAAAAACCTAGAATTTTTGAATGCTAAGTGGCTTTAAATAGTTTCAAATTTTAGTATGTGAATAGAATGTAAAGAGATTTGGAAAAAATTGGTGCTTGGGTTGGATTCTTGAACGGAGGAGATGAATGCTAAGCTTCTTTGGAGATTTCCCATTTTTAGTATATGATATATGTACCTACATAAAAACATACATTTTTGAAAATATTTTGCATTCTTAGTATTTGCTGTTTTAATATGAAAGTGGCAGCCCTTATCCTTTAATATATAAGACGAATTAAAATAACGTAAACGTAATTTTTAACTGTTTCAAGATAGTGTAATTCGAATTTTTATAATTAAAATTAAGATTTGATAAATAAAAACCGCAGATTTTTAACTTTTGAATGAAAAAATCAAAAATGTTTTTGGAAAGACTGAAAATTTTCGCGGAAAATGTAGTTGTCTTTCCGAAATTTTTGACTTGCACTTCCTAAAAATGATAGATATACAATCCTCTAATTTTTTTTTTTTAAATTTTCATCTTACCCTACATACTACAGATGGATTACAAATTCTGCAGGCTAACAATTTGTCAAAGTAAGTACTGGGATGGGAACGAATACAGTGCTTTAAGAATCACGATAATAATTCAAATGGCGTGACAAAAAGCCTATCGTTTTCGGATTTTCGGGTCCTCCTCAAATACCTCATAACAATCGTAAATTTAAATTATTGCATTCTTGAAATTCGTCAGCCAAAATTTTCGACTAAAAACTAGACGAAAATTTTCTATTGGTATAAAACCGGTGAGATTCGTTTTCGCATACGTTTATCTTTCAAATCACATTGTGTATTTTCAAAATGGAAAAACGAAAGCAAAGATCATGACGTATCTCTAAACAACAAAAAGAAGCCCTAATAGACTTTATAGAAACAATTCAGGCTTTAATAACATATGACAACACAACTAACACCAAAAACCATCAAATATTTTTGACTGCGATGAGAATGGTGTATAAAAAATTCGATTAGTTTCAAAAATACGGCAAAATGTGGTCAGCGAATTTTTGATAGAGCTTTTTAATCGAAAAGATCGTAGACAATTTTATTCAATTGAATTTCAAGAACATCCACCCAGAAGTATTTCTGCACAATTCAGAGGAATAACGTCAAAAGCTGGATCTAAAGACAGTCAAGTTTGTGTTCGTCGGATACGATAATAATTCGAAATCTTATTGAGTGTGGAATTCAGAAACAAAAACAAAATTGAAGTAACTCGTTACGTGTTTTACTCTTAGAAGAATCAATGGTTACTCATTTTTCTTTTACCCTACAGGCAGAATACGTTGCTATGTTTGAAATCAGAGAAGAATCGAGGATATACGACATGCAATTGGATCGGACAGGCAATTAAATCGGATGATCACAACCTGTGGATGCGAGCAATGAATGAGGAGTACGATTCGCTCATTAAAAATCGTACGTAGAACTTTGTCCATCCACCAGAGGAACCAAAGGATGATTGATAATCGTTGGGATTACAAACTAAAGCAAAATCCTGATGGAAACATTGATCGACACAAGACCCGATTGGTAGTGCAAGTATTCAGTCTGGAGTATGAAATGATGATGCCTTTTTCTTCGACAACAGTTCAACTACAACGGAAAGCGAGGAAGCAATTTTCCTTGTCATTGAAATTCGGGATTAAGGTATTTAAGGTCAAATGTTTATTGAGGCTTGAAATCAAACAGAAATCAAACAGATCGATTCATGTAAATTAGCGGGCCTATGCTAAAAATATCTCGACCATTTTGCCATGACAGACTGTAAACTGTTGCAACTCAATCAGACATTGCACAAAACAATTTTAAAGCGGACGGGGCAATGAATTTTCCGTATCGTGAGGCGATCGGTAGCAAACATCAGTTTTCCTGTTGGCAAAGTAAGTGGCCGCACTTGGAGAAACCAGCATTTATCAGGCGGTCAACATCTGGATATGTATATTCATGTTAGGCATCGGAATTGTGAGTTGGGGCTGTGAACGCCGAAAGTCAGTGGCGTTATTGCTATTATAGGAACTGCAATAATAATCGAATTCAAAGCACGGTTTCTCTGAAAATGAAAAGGTTTGTAGACACGATTATCGATTTATTTCGTATTTTTTTGCAATATAAAGGATTATTGAATAAAATTTTCAACTAGGTCAACAAATTGAAAATCAACATCAATTTATTTAATAGCAAACAAATATTATTAGATTTAAGCATCGAGTTAAATTCAACCGGGAAAGTGGGTAGAAGTGGACTCTTTCGTTAACCAACCACTGTAAACTGACATGATCTCTCCACAGGTGAACGGTTATTTATTCCTTTACCTAATACCGAAATTATATGACACTCAACACTCTTGATCAAAATGGGTACTGGTTCCGATAATATGACGATCGATATTATGTCAGTATTTTTAATGATTTGAGAAAAAAGTTCAGTATGTTTGTGAAATGTTTTGCTTGTTATCAGGAAGTTGCCCAAATAGACAAATATTTAATTTTGCAATATTCATGGCGCGGTGGGAATTAAAAAATGTGGTATGAATAAATGATACTTTATCTACGATTTTCAATTAAACGAAAAGCCGATTTTCTCCAGAATTAAAGATTAAGTATTCAGTAATATTCCTTTCAGGAATTAAGTGATTTTTAAAAAAATTTATTTTGATTCAATCAAAAATAAAGAAATCTGACATCAATATTTTGTTGCAGTGTAATGATAGTAGTCGTCGTTAAATTGAAGCTGCGTCCTACTTGGTTGTTTCTTTGGCGGTTTGAGATATTTAAAATTTGCATCCCTGCTTTTTTTCAAGTCGATAATTTTTTAACAAATCCAGCATTAAAACACTGATAACTAATATTCGTATGGAATAAATCCTTCAGCTCCATAAATTTAGAGCAATTGTTTAGTAGAGCTTGTATGTAAAATAGAAGTTCCTTTCAAATGATTGATAACCAGAACCAAATCCTGATTAATTTTTTTCAATGAAATATAACAAAAATTTAGCAATTATTTATTAAAATAATTTTTGAGTATGATAACAGTCGGTTTTAGAATTTTGAAAGTTTTTTGTTAAGATATTCATTTAATAATTTGTAAAATGATTTATGAAACTTTAAAAATTTTGAATGATAGGAAGAAAGGAGGCGCTATTTTTTAGACCACAATTTTCATATTAACTAAAATCTGGGCTTAAACCCAAAATTCCATTTAAGAAAATATTTTTAATAGTCTATTTCACTTTTTCGTACAAACTCATACAGTTTCAAGTAACCTTTATTACCCTTTGCCTATTTCCCCCCTAGGCATCGGTGAGTGAGAAAAATGAAATGAAAGAAACATGCTTTAGAGTTACGGTAAAAGCTTTAGAGTTATATACAAAATATTTTTGAGCTTGAGTTTTACCAAGCTATTTATCGAAATTAATCGAAACATAAAATTAACCTTCCGTATCGTCAATAACGCAATTGTTACGTTAAATTTGCGTACATAAATAGTAATATATAGAGCGCAGTGTCTGCAGGTCCAACATTGATTAGTTATTTGAAACTTTTTAACTAAGTTCGGCTTTTCAACTAGCTGATTTGTCTTATTTTTATTTTCAATTTGCAAATTATTATTATTACGAAATTCAATCCGTTGCTATTTATTTAAATCAAAAAGAAGATGCAACGGATTTTCAGGATATTGCAAATCATATTTTCTAACATACTCAAATATATCGTTAGTGGCTACAATCTGCTTTTTATTTGTGTGCGTATACTTAGTGGCGGTATTTTTAATTATTTGCGCTCGGTAAAATCGCCTTGATAATTATTTCATTAATTTATTGCCGTAAATAATAGATGGTTTTGTACTTCGATTCCTAAATTTTATACAAGTATAGAGGTATCTTTGTCTTTATATAAATCTGCGTTCAAAAATAACCTTTTGACATATTCTCAGATTACTCAAAGAGTTCCGAGTATAATATACAAAAATAAAAAAAAAACTCATTAAAGACATAAATCAAAAGTTAGTTAATAAATTTAGTCAATAATAGTAATATTACAACTCATCAAGTTAAGCTCTCAAATTATCATCATCTAACAACTTGAACTAGTTTTTCGTTGTATACTCATAAATATAGCAGACGAAAGATCTTTAAGACAAAACTAAAATACAAATTAGAATGCCAAAGGAAATAATTTATCTTACATAAAAAATCTTCGGCACTCATGTTATGTTGTATTCTTTTGTATTACGTATGGTTTCTAAAAGAGTACTCGTATACTTATAGATAGATACACGAGATGAGATCTGTCTAATCAATCAAAAAAAATTTAATCACTTTTCATTTTATTCTTTTTTACACACATACGATTACTTATGTATTTCTGACTTAATTAAACTTTTATGTACAAAATTTTTACCTTTACGTCCCGTCTATACGCGTACGTACATAAATTATTTATTGCTATTTCCTTTTATTGTAAATAACTAATGACTGTTATTATTAAACTTTTGTTACCTATTACGATTATGGTTAAGAATACTATGGAACGGTTTTAAGAATAGCATCCCAAACAAATTAGCTACTGTGGTTTACAAAACATCAAAATACTATCACTCTTTGTTCAGCCATGTAACAACAAAACTGTCAATCAATCATACTCGTGTATAAATGTGTATATACCAAAGACGACGGTCGGCTTTCACTTTTGTAAATATATAAGATTGCGAAAAAAAACCTAATTATTTCTTACTTAACCAACTGTCTTTTATATAATATAATTAGTTTAATTCTCATCTTCACAACACAACACGTAAGATATATACATACTTTGCATGTTTTTAAGATAACATATGGTGTATGTGAGCGTCTTAAATATATTTTTTAATATAAAAAAAAAAAAAGTTGACATTTAACCTGAAGATGTACGTTTAAGTATAATATATTCCCAGGTATGTGCACACGTACACATATATATAAAAAATAAATTCTTTAAGCTTAAGGTTAGAGCTTTAATGTTTACCTCCCGGTTCTTATATATAGTATATACGAACACATACATGCCGTAAAGCCTTTAAATGTATTTATATTCTCGCAATGAAAGTGAAAAGCTTTTTCTTCGTATGTTTTGAATATATCCTTTCTACACATACATACATAAATAAATTCGCTCCTTATTGTTAAAAACAAAAATAAACTTTTTGTTCTAACAACATTTAAAACTCACACAGAATGATAGATAAATCTTGAAACAAAACAACAAAAAAAACCCAAAACAAAACAAAATGTAAAAAGCTTAAGCTTAAAAGTTTATTTTCTTTTGTTGCTGTATGCTTTTTTTATTATGAGAAGAGATTTAAAATTTAATTAGATTTTAATTATTTAAAAAAAAAAGTATTTACATATATATAAACATTTTCTTCTTCTCCGTACGATAAATGAAACGACGACGATGATGACGGAAAATATGGGTGAAGAGCTTTTCTTGTAAATAAAAATATTTTTTTTTTTTGATATATGACAGTTAGCTGTCTTAATTATTAAAAACAAAAAAGCACAAAATTAAAATCGCTTAATCGCTAGGTTTGAGTACTCGAGGGCGTATAATAACCCACCGAAATAAAGGTTGAAATAATTTGGATATGTACGAGATAAAGATACGGTGCACGAAGTACGAGGGTAATAATGAATTATTTATCACAGAAAAACACGAAATTATTGATTTTTACTTTCTTATACATTATATATGTAATATTAAAATTTTGAAAGAATGGTGATAATGAATTCGTAATGTATGTAAATATAAAAGCTTTGCGTGCTTTTAGTTTATTAAAAAATAATGACGAAAGTTTAATAATGCTTCCGAGCAAAGAGAGAGAGAGATAGAGTGTCAACAGTATATTTTCACATATAATGAATTTTAATTACAAAACCGTTATTTTTTTCACCGCGCTCACAAATTGCATGTTGTAAGACATTTTAAGTTTGCGGTTGTGCGATAAAGTCCATAAATTAAGATGGTTGTAATAAACAAAGTTTAACATCATTTTGTGGTGGTGTAATTAAAATGAAAACTCATCATTTAGGTAATATAGTACTGTTCAACGTAGCTATTCGTTTAAGGTTTAACAAGTGTCTGATTATAAATTAAAATATTCGTTCGCATGAAAGCTGTCTAGGTATCAGAAATAAATTTTAATAAATGTTTTATATAATAAAGCTTGTTATAATCATAAATAAAGTCTAATGTTTTTTTTTCGTTTTTTTTCAGAACACCAGTCTGTTGGATTATCTTATACAAACTTTTAAATGTAAGTAACAATTTTAAAAGTATAGGTAACTAAATTTTTTTAAGAGTTCAATTCTTTACTAATGGTCTTTGACATCCTTCACAGTGACTATAGTAGTATGCCACAGAGCTGGGCTATTTATGTGTAGAATTAAATTATGCTTATTTTTTACTTTATGCATAATGCATATTTGGAAAAGTAATCTTTTGAAGTTTATGTACGAGAAATATAGGCAGCTCAGGCAGATTCCCACAGTTTATTGCGAGGGATTACCAAGGAATACATTTATAATTTTTGTCCTTTGAATTGTTGTTATTTCATTCGAATTTAGGAAAACAAATCATTTCGGTTATCCAAAAATGAAATCTTGATGTAAATGAAAAATTTGAAACTGTAGAAAGCATCTTTTAGTTATTAGCAGAGATTTGATTAAAATCAAATCAATGAGATACAGAGTACCACTTTTAATTAAAATGATTTATTTAGCTTTGTTGTCTGTGTTGTCATATTTAATTTTCCTAATATTAAGAAGTGCCGAGATATCACACGAATTTTATTTTTCAATTTTCTAGAAGCCTACACATGAAATTGCAGAAATGCGTGGGTTAATTTTCATAATAAAGACTTAAAATAATGGGAGCATCTCACTCCTTTATCTCTGCAGAGAGCTATGAACTCCTATGAATCAATCGTCGTTTTCTTTAATAAAAATATTTTTGGTCGTTTCCGTGTAGTCAAATTCTTCAAATTTTTTGAAATTATTCAAGTTTTATATTTTGAATTGGTTAAGTCATTTTCGTCTTAATCAGCGATTATAGAAGTAAAGGGAAGTGGAATTAGAGTTGTTGATGCGCTTTAGAAATGTATCAAAGCAAAGTTTTACTAACGAAAAATGTAGCTACACAAATTAACGAAAAATATCACTGTTATAACAAGTGTAGCGTCAAACATTTTTTTCATGCTACACTTTTTAACGTTTTTCCATTAAGGATAGATTTCACATAGTAAATTTTAAAAAATTGCTAGTAAAAAATCGAAATTGGGCTAATAAATTCCAAACGCGTACATTATTCGATAAAATAAGTTTTATATCTCCTAAACAATTTCCCACTTATAAATAAAATTTATAAAAACTCGTCATTAAACTTGGCTAATTGTTTTCTGAAATTACCGAAAAATGTATCAACGCAAAATGTAGGTACAATAAATAATTGATTCCTGACAGTTAACAAAATGAAAATGAAAGGATTGGAATTGCTCCACAATACTCCTTAAGTCGTCAAATTTTAAGAAATTTCCAATATTCCACAAAATACCTTTTCTAGTACACACTACGGCCGTTTCGTGGGATCACAAAGAAAATGTCATGTGTGGACGTACGAGTATGTCTTCACTTAGTGAACGGAGTTATGACTCTCGCTGCAGTATGATTATTGAGGAGGCCGCCCCAAATATCTTAGAGATGTTACCAAATGCGGATATATGTTTCCTTAAAGATTAGAAAACACATTTGGTAACATCTCTAAGATATTTGGGATGGCCTCCCAAACCAATATGACTATAATGGAGCAATCTCAAACCTTTTATTTTAATGTGGTTAACTGTTTTGAATAGCTCAATTATAAACTATATTTAAATACATGTGTCCTTTACATATTAACATTTGAAGTATAGAATGTTAAATATTTAAGGATTTAATTTGTTTTTAATAAACTCAAGTTCAATAACTGTGCCTAAGATATGTTTGATGATTTTGTTTAACGAAATTATGTAATTTACATTTTTTTGGTTGCTTGATATATTATCCAAAATAAGTAATATGGGCACCTACCATTAATCATCTTAATTCTTCTTTTTCTTCTTAAACATTGTCTGTGTAATATGGAATTTATTGTACCCGGCTTAGCGTAGCAACTAGCAACAACGATATTACTATTAAGGCCATTTGCAGGTTGCGATTTGTCATTTCGTTTGTTAGTCGAATATATTCTGTGCCTTATCGTTATGCTTGATACAGGTATTTGTACACTGCGCTATTTGGTAAATCATGAGAAGAGGTAAAAGCTGTAGCCCCCTACAGAGTAAGATGGGCCAGTTTAGTAGACGCCATATGCTCCTAAATTGGAGATACAGGAAAATAAAGTAAAACCACCAGTGCTAACAATTGACGGCATGATGACTTCTAATAAAATTATTTGTTTTTTTAGATGTGTTAATGTTCTTTAACTCAAATTTAGATGGCCACATTCTAATTTTTCTGGATTACCAGATTCTAGTTATACTTGAAGTAAGTTAAATGTCCAAATACAACTCTCAATTTTACACTGCAACTCAAAATTTTATGTTCACTCTCGATCATTTCGTTTGATCGTGATTCAGGTCTGGCTGCTAAAATCATCTGGCAAATTTAAATATCGAGTTTCTTTATTCTGAAACATCCTGATCACTCCTGATTGAAGCGAATCACAAAACAAAAAATTAGCACGGACAACATTTTTTCATAAGAATTTCTTCAACTCCGTCGTTGATCTTATTAACAAAAATTTTATTTAAATTGAAATTTGAGTACCCACTGAAAGATAAAATCACTGAAAATTTCTCACCCGTACTAAAAACAATTATTTCTGGTTCAAATGCTTCTGACGTCTGAAGGTCTGATTAAAATATATTAACATTTCAATTTCTCTCGTAAATGGTGGCTGACCTTGGCGTACTCCACTCGGTCAGTCTAATTTCTGAGCACATTTTGGATTGTGTGCGGATCTATGCGGTGTGTGCGGCAACTGCGGCGATATTTTCGGCTAAACAAACACGACGAGCACCGTGCTAGGTAGAACGTATCACGCACTTTATGCACAACCTTCTTGATACCGTTGAGTGTGAGTCCCGTGTTTTGTCCTTGTTGTGGAAGTAAATTTCCAAAATTTCCCACTTTCGTTGAAACGTTAAGCTTTCGCCAACTAGAAATAATATAGTACTGAGTTTCTGTCACAGAAAAAAGACATTAGTGTTGCCAGAGCCAAAATAAACGATACGTTAAATCTGAACCGGTTAGTGTGACACCCTATATAGTTTGGTGATCATATACGGGATTCATATTTTTGGCACGTTTGGAACTTTACTCCTTCGTTCTACACCCAGTCTTCATCCCAGCGGCCATTATGATTGCACTGTTTGAGAAGTAGGAGAGGGAAATGGGATTGATTAAGTGCTATTTTAATGAAGTTCGGAAATATTTACAACAGGGAGAGAACAACGTCTTCGTTACTGAACATGATATTTTTGAGTGTGTTGAATGAAACGAAAATCTAATGTGATTTTCGATTTAATTTTTGGAAGGGGCAGTTTTATTTTGATGGAATTGATTTACTACTGTCAAGGTAATTCGGAATCAAATGATTTTAGCCCATCACTTAAAATGTATAACTAAACAAAGGAAACAAGTTTCAGAACAATTGTAGAACTTTATAAAAATTATTCAATTTTTTTTTCCAGAAAGTTTGGTGTGGGCTTAGATTTTACCGTGATAGACTTGGACTTTGTGGACTTTGTCATTACCAGTTTCAAGCAATATATCAGGTTAGCCAGGAAGTACTTGCGGTTTTCTAACATGGATAGATCTATAATTTAAAAAAAAACTTCTGTTAGTGTTGTATTTTCCTATAACAATACGTTGGCCATATGTTTTTTTCTTGTAATGGTTAATTTGGTGTCATAAGTCTACGTAAGTGGTGGGTAATTTGAAGACGCCCAAGTGAAAGCATAAATGAATAGGATCGCCGTACAACGCGAGAATTCTCAGAAATACAACAGTTGAAAATCACTAAAGTGTGTTGGACCACTTAAGAAGCTTGCTTTTTCGGTTCCGCATGATTTGAAAGAATTTCAATAAATAATAAAAATCAACATTTGCAATCAATATTTGAATCATTACTGGTGACGAGAAATGGCTCGTAACCTACACAAACAAAAATCATTCTGTTATTTTGATGAGACAAAAGCAAAGGTGTTGTTTACCCATATGGATGTCAACTATAAACAATTGATCAAACTGGATAAAGTACTCGAGGAAAATGGTCAGAATTTGAAAATTGTGTTTCACCATGTTGTTGCGAAAAAACACACAATCTTTGGTAACTCGTGGCTAATTAGTGGAGCTTGTAACGAACGCTATGTGACTAATGTCCGTTAAACATAAAAGATTTCAGTGGCATGGTTAACGTTGTCATATTTTGCCGCTAGCTCAATCGCAAAGGTGTCTTAGTCGTGGGTGTAATAATTACTGTTTGTTACCATGTGGTCCACTGCTTGTTTGATGACATTAAAGTAAAATTTGAGTACTGACTTGAACTGCGCGACTTACGACTACTTACCTTGAATCATAATCCACTCACACACAATAAGAATTCTTTAAGGGTTCATATTTTCAGAAAATAACAACAAATGAATGAAAGAAAATTAAAGAAAAACGATTCGATGTTTGAAAATTGAAATTAAATCTAACAATTGTATTTAAATTACTCTTTCGCATTTCTGATTTACAATTATCATTGATGTTAATTTGCTTAACATTATAATGGAATTTATATAAAAAAAATCTAAGTACGCGTACCTTATATACTTATACTAATATAGCTTAATTAAAAAAAAAATTAATTATAAATATAAAAAAACTATTTCATAAATTTTGAAAATTAATCAAGAAAAAAAAATTAATTATAAAGGTAATAATAATTGGTAACAATAATTACTAATAAATTGTAGATGGTGAAAAACTCACTCTAATTGCATTTCAAATGTATCCAATATTTGCGGCGTTCGAAGATATTTTATCCAATATGGTATTACTCCAAAAATGCATGTGTAGGCGTATTCGTGTACGATTAATAGAAAGTACACTGATGATTTTAAGTTGGAGGTCGACTAATTATGCGGAAATTTTGTATTTGTTTATCAAATTCCGTTAAAACACTTATACTTTTAATCAGGCTCTTCTCGAACGTATTGTATTAAGAGTTATGATTTTAATGCAAATTTTAATTAAATTATTATTTGATAATCTTCGATGAATTATGATGCGTATTATTAATAATGTTCTTTTTTTTATATATTATTGAGTAAGTATTATTATTATGAACGTATTATTAACATTATATTATATACGGTATAAGCGGACGAGCGGCATTGTATAATAAACGTCCTTGCACATGTGCGTTTCTCACGCCCTCTTAAAACCCACTTTTATTTCGGCAATCAATTAACAGTTGCACACACTTTAACTATTTGGATATTAATTTTTAATAATATAAACTATAATTGCTTCTAAGTACAATGATAATTATTAGTCCAACTAACATCAATGAATTCCACTATTTAAGGATTTTTCTAAACACGGACAAATCACTCGAGTTTATAATAATCAGGCAAATAACGTCTTTATAATACCTAACACGATTTTTCACTTCACGCGATCGAATTGAGCAAACTGTAGAACTTTCGATCGTTTTAAAATCAATATGTTTTTCTTTCATTCATACAGTTTGATTTAGATTATGCGATCTTGAGGTAATATCCTACGATCATTTAATTATAATCATAACTATGTTTGGGTTTAATCACTTAACACTTGCAGTTAAAGTTAATTATGCGCGATTGTATATTATATAAAATTTATTTGTTTTATCACAAATTAACTCACGAGTATCTTTTCTAATACACTTTGCGAATCACCGTATTAATTTGTTTTAAGCACCGACTCGTGCCACAGGAAGATTTTAACTAACTTTTTTTTTTTTAATCACCATCAAATCAATATTTCGTCTCACCGACAACAAACCAAAAAAAAACGGGTTAAATGAAAATTTCTCTCGTAGTATTGGACGTTCTATTACAAAATGTTTTAATGGTTACAGGTAAATAAAACAGGGTGTACTGGAACATTGGAGCATGTTACAAGCTTGATTGGAAAGTGATGCATAGCCCCCACTCGATCTGTTAAAAAAGAATCCTCAAACAATAAATTAATTCAATTCGAATAATCACATTTAGATAAATAGTAAGCACGATTCAATTGGCTAATGGCAAATTTTCATTGCACCAATTTCAATATTTAAATTTAACCTAAACAATTCACTTATCTATACGATTCTTGCAACAATTTCTCCTAAACTTGGTTACCAATATTAGTGGAAAATAATTAAAATCGGACAAGCCACTCTCGAAATATTGTGGATGGATGCAGACATACATCGCGACGGACGAACGTTTTTTGATTATTTCTCGAACCTAGCAGCATTTAGCGAATTTCTGTACTTCACCAACATGGAACAATCATTGCTGAGGCCATTACGAATTTAGGTCACCGCATAGGAACTAAACATACAAAACGGGAATAAAAGATAAAACAACCGTGCCTAGCATGCCTTAATGCTAGCATCCAATATACCAATCATAGATTTGATATTATTTCATCGTGCCGTTATCATCGTTTAAGTTGTTGCTCGTTTTTAGCGTGGTATAGGTACATACTGTAAATTTTATGGATTTTTAACTAATATGTTTTTTCTGCAATGAGGGATAATATCAATAATTTTGTTCTCACGTTCATCATTTTTATTAATATCTTTAATATACCATTAATTTAATGGCCAGCTTCTACATAAATATATCTACTTCTGAGGAAACTAAGAAAAGTGATAAATAAGAAAGTGCTACTAAGACATACCTTAAAATTTTAAAATATTTGTAAATCCTTAATACTACAAATGTTTACTGATACAAAATAGGGGCTCGTACAGTTTTTGTTTTAAAATTATGCTAATTATCATCTGGCATACCAATGGGACACGTACCTCACGTCAAGATAAAAGGTGATTTATATAAATCAATTTATTATACCTCGTCTCGTTGGCCTTAAAACAAATCCATGATGATTGTTATCTATTCAAACATTTTCATTTTATATATTACATGAGAATATTAATGTCTGTTTACATCCTGGATGCGTATATTGGTTTCACCGAAAATATAAAATGCAAACCACAACATATATCCTCAAAAGACATTGTTAGAAATGTAATCCATCCCTCTTGTATATCCAGCAGCTGTATAACCTTCGTCTTTCATACTTGTATGCAATAAATTTATACAAAACCGCACACACATCGAATGAAGTAATTTCATTAAAATTCTACTCACCATCTTCAAAGTTGAACAAGAGATCTTAACAATTTTTTTTTATCAAACACAAATCCTAAACAATCATCCCCTAATACGTATACATGAAGTTCTCATTTAAAAAATGCAACAAAATTCAATCAGCTTTTCAATTCATATATGACTATGTCTGTATATTACATATACATACATACATAGTCTACACTGCTCTGTACTAAGCGCAGAAAAATGGAAAAATAATTTTCATTTTTATATTCATTGGATTTTCGATTCGTTCCTGTTTTATAAAAATAAATAAAATAATAAAATAAAATATTTTATTTTATTTCGGGATACGAACAAATTGGGTTAACCTAAGAGTTGTTTATATGCAGCGACTTCACAATCGTACAATCATCTGAAACAACTCAATATATAAGCTTTTTGTATACTTTGCAAAAAAAAGCTTTACTCCTATATATTTCATAATTTTACGATATGTTTTATTATTGTTTACCTTAAATAAAATAAGAAAAAGAAAAATAATAGATTTTTTTGGTTTTTGGTTCGAAATAAGATTTAAGGGTGGTTCTTACGTATATATCGGATAGAATGAAAATATTTTGATGTATATTGCAATGCGATACACGAACAGCATATACAGCGAAAAGTTGAACACCTCTTAACCTGCAATACTTGTCTACAAGTCTTATATACGATTCTTGACTGTGCGGTTATAATTTTGCCATCACATTTTTATTGCGGGTTTGAGTATTGTTCTAATCTTTAAGAGAAACAATACAATATATATAGATACGATTCAGGGTCCTTTGAGAATTTATATATAAGAAAGTTTATTTTATTGTTATCGTATTTATTATTTTTTTTTTGTGTGTTCGGAAATATAAATTTCTTTGGTTCTTAAATAATAATATCAAGAAAATAACAAATTGGAATTATATATATAGCGTACAACATATGGGTGTACGATAACAACACGAAATGAATGGAGGTGAAAATGCTATGTAGCGCGCAAGTATACAGCCAACATTGATTTATAATGAAATTAGTTTCTGTTATATATACAGTTTTAGCACCATTTATATACTTTATGCGTTAAACATTTCCTTATTACGTTCACCGTATATATACTACCTAGGCCTGTAACAGCAGCAACAACAACACCTCAAATTATATTACTCCTTAAGATGTTTATCAAATGAAAACTGGGAAGTAAATGTAGAACAACTTTTGACGTATACACCGTATACATTTTCATTTGTAAATTGAATTATAGATTTTTGTTGGAAAATGAAAGTAAATTTGTCATAGTACTAAATATATGTGTAATATTTCACCCCCTATACGTATCGTCACATAACTGAATAAAATATATATGTAATTACCTAATATATGAAGGTCAAAGATATTATGTTTTATGTATATACCTAAAAATGATGTTCTTGTTTCAAAAACATGTGTCTTTAATTTATCGAAAACATATATCACTTGCCACCTTTTAATGTGTTTTGGTACATCGTGTTAAATTACATCCCGCCTTTAAACGGTTTCATCCTTGATTTTGTACATCTCAAATTTTATAATATTTCTTTAATTCTATAGAAATTAAATTTGAGATGTTTTTGTATAAATAAATCAAATTTGGGATCCGGATGAGCTCATTTCACAAATAAAAGATCTGTATGGAATTATTTCTTAAAATTCCTGATTAAGAAATAAATTTCTGAGGTAATTTTAAGGAAAATAATTACAATGAAAATAAGCTAAAAATTCTTTTACTAAGATAAATTTTAATGATAACATGAAATTACCAACAGAAGGTAGCAAGTTTCTTCGGAGGGGTAAAATGCTTTGCGAATTGTATCAGCTTGATTTATGAACATATCAGCAAGTATTTAAGCAGACTAATAAGTCCCTGTTAAATCCTTGGCTCATATCATTTGCTGATTCCTAATCCGATTTTCTAAAATTTTTAGTTGATTTAAACATGTTCTAGTAAGTATTGTGTATTTCGTTTTTCGGAATTTTATTTTTTTTGTAAGAAATTAAAAATTTAAAAATTAAGGTGAATAAAAATGTCAAACTTTTTAAAAATCATAATGAAATAGATATAAACTGACCGTGATTCACTAATATATTTTTAAATAGTACGAATTTCACATACACAACATCAACAAAACATACAGTTCGTAGTATTATTACTAATAAATAAAATTAATGATTTGTGTGCCACCCTTTCTGAGCTATGACCTGTATTAAGCAATTCTGCAGTGAATGCACCAGTTTTCTTGGTCTTCCGACGTAATTTGATGCCACTCGTCGATTGGTTTAAATTTTAAATCGTCTTTGGTTCTAATATCATGTAGTCGCACTCATTTTTCCAAATTATCCCAAAGATGTTCGATTGAGTTGAGGCTATTGTGGAGGGCGATTGCGTTCGGTAAATGTATTTGACATTTTTTTACAAAATGGGATGCATGTTTGGGATGATGGTCTTGAACCAAGCTAATATGTCCACACATATCAATTTTGATCGCACTGCTTTTAAATTATTCTATAAAATTTGCAAATATTGTCCTTTATTCATAGTAGTCTCAACAAACACGACATTTCCCAACTCCTCGCTATCCATTGCACCCCATACGGTGACGCTTCCTCCACCGTGTTTCACGGTAGAGATGAATACTATTCTTACTATTTAGTACAGTAACTTTTTGACGTCATATAGCTCTACGGCCATCTGCTCCGAAAATGTTGAATCACGTTGGTTCAACATTTTCGGATAAGATAGCCGTAGAACTATATGATGTCAAAAAGGTACTGCACTAAATAATAAGAATAACCATCTCTACCGTGAAACACGGTGGAGGAAACGTCACGGTATGGGTTGCAATGGATACTGAAGGGGTCGGAGATCTAGTGTTTGTTATAATGTAATAATCAGCGAGTGGCACCAAATTACGTCGGAAGAACACGAAAACTGGTGCTTTCAATGCAGAATCGCATAAAACAGGTCATAGCTCAGAAAGGGTGGCACACAAATTATTAATTTACGTTCACAATTACATAAAATAAGCAAACTTGTTAATGTTTAAAATTTTAAGCTAGCTTGGCATCGCTGGTCTTCCTACTTTCTTTTTCCCTTGCGGGTTCTAGCCCAATGACATCCTCGTTGTATCACTTGGTGATTTCCTCAGCAGCTGTTCAATGTTAGTTATGGTATAAGGCCAAACTCATTTCAGTATTCGTCGAAAGCATTTGTTTACGAAACCTCTAGCTTCTTTCTGAGTTTTTCTTTGTGTTTACATATCTCACACCCAGTAATACCGTTTTCACACACGAGTTGAACATTCGTATCTTGGTCTTGCGTGACAAGACAAAAAAACTCCAGCCTTTATGTAACATGTTGAACGTGTGTCTGGTTGTCATCGGTGTTGTTATGTTTGTGTTGAGTCTCATCGCTTTGGTTTTACTGATGTTTATCTTGAGACCAACTTCGTCCACTAGATCTGATAGCTGCTGCACTTTCTGCAGCATGTCTGAGTGTTTGTGTGTGAGCAGGCATAAGTCATATTCATTGTTCAGATCATTGAGTTTATCTGTTTATCCCCATTAGATGCCATTAGTAGATGTGACATCCAATTTCCTCATCCTTTTGCCTTACTTCTCGTGTGCTATTGTATATTTTTGACATTGTTTGTTTTTTATGAACTCGGTTTCCAGCATCCCGATACATTTCTTGTATGAGTTCAATGAATGCCCATTTCACAAAATGTCCGTCTGCTATATTGCGTCCAAGATCAGGTACAGTGGTGAATTACATTCATTGGATTGTTCATTGATGATACGGATTATGTTGATGTGATCAGTGCAACTTCTTGCTGTTCTAAAGCCAATTTTGCATTGATCGTAGAAGACATTCTGTCAAGGATGATCATTGCGAGTATCTTTGTTCTATTAGGTCACCTTTCTTGATGGTTGGAATTGTCTTGTCTTCTTTCCATTTTTATGGTATTCTGCCAGAGTTCCACACTTCTTGGATTATTAATGTTAGTGTGCTTGCAGCTGTAGATGAATCTTCTTTGAATATCACTGTCTGTTCTAGCAGCCTTATTGTTCTTCAGCTTTTCAATGACACTTGTAACTTCGTTGGTGATAAAGTCGTTGGTGATAAAGCTGTTTTCGTCTTATTTATCTCTGCTAATGCAATTTGCAAATGCAAAAACATTTCTGCACGTGGGAGAAAATGATCATCCAAATTTGACTAATTGATAACATCAGTGAATTTTAAGGATAAAAAATCAGATCAAAAATCCTGAAATTATCTACGGGGTTTTTGCAAGGCACCAAGATCCCAATAATAAATTCCTCATATGTGATAATAAATGTGTCATTGTCATGAACGAGAACATGATAATTCAGAGTTTTCAAGGTTCATATTGGATTGTTTACCATAATACCATGTAAACTTAAGGTTACTTCTCAAATAGAATTAATTTAATTTGTATCATCATGGCGTTCATAATCAATAAAATGCTCTTTACAGAATAAGGTAATTTAATTTTTTTTATTTTCAATAACAAAACAATTATTTTTTGAGAAACTATTTTATTAACTTCTTATGGGATTCATTTTTGTGGACTACTACCTGACTAGTGAAAATATGAATAACCGATACGTTTTTGGTATTAGTGGGAATGGAAATGGTATTCATTTTCTCACCTCTTTTGATTCCAAAATTGCATTTTAAACACGAACATTTAATTCTATCAAAACTTCTTTATACAGTGACCTCTATACATGCGGACAGTAAAGTTGTCGACAGGCACTAAGTAAAATTGAGAAGCTTGAATAAGTTTGCAATTCCCGATTTTCGTTGTTTGATGCGGGTTACGAAAACCATGAAAATTAAACAGGACGGTTGCTATTTAAGGCTTTTTCTGAAAAATATTAAATTAGATTAACTTGAAAATCGCATTTTTCTGGGGGAAAAAGTGTATACATATAACTAAATTTGCAAACTTCAATGATGAAACCCCTTGAAAAGCAAAATTCGCAAAATTGAATTGAGGGTTGCATTTGTATATCAGTTATTCGTAAAACGCAAATTAAAATTAATAAAATAATAAATTTAATTTAGATCAATACGATTAGGTTTAACGTATAAGACCTTCGCCCTAAATATAATAAGTGCAACATCTTCGATTCGGATACCCCAACAACAACAAAAAAGTACAAGAAACAGCAAATAAATTATTTCTTATCTCGCAGATTTATCTGATTTACATACACCCGGCAAAGTCTCTCGAATACATACGCATTTTCGAGTAGGCCTCCTTCTACCTCCCCAAAAAAGAAAAATATATTTTTTTCCGTTTGGCGAAAATAAGCCAAAAGAAAATCATAATCCAACGCAATAAAAACTAATTGGCTTAAATACGAACGAAAATTTTGTGTTTCTGTTACATTATTTTGTTTAACTTAATTATATAAGACGATGGAAATCGTCTTCCTAAATACGCACACAATAATATAACATGGTGTATACAAATACACAATTTAATATTTTAAAAAACAATGGCACAAAATAAAATTAATATTGTTCGGTACTCGTTACGCACCTCGGAGCACCGACGCGAAGTTACTCGCTGCTGCATGGTTCTTCCGCGCGAATATCAGATGAATGAAAGAAATTTTTGTTGTTCTGTGTACATATTATTATTTATTGATGATGATGACGATGATGATGATGGCACAAGGAAAAGCATTTTTCAAGCAACTTGATTTTATTTTTTTGTGTGTTTGTGTTTTATTTTTCTGCGAAGCAAATTTGAATGGAAAATGAGTGGTGTGTGTAAGTTGAAAAATGGATGTTTTGTTTTTGTTATTTTTCATTTCATATTATAAATGATTGAATTGGATCGATAAGTGGAAAAACAATTTTCCTGTATATAGATAATAATATTATAATTTATTTTTTATATACGTTCCAAAGGATGAGTGCGTGTGGCTGTGTGTTCGCAGGAGTATATGTTTGATAAATTTGTTGAAAGGAAATAATATTTTTGTACATATATCCGAAATAAAGGGGTTAAAAGATGATATATTAAAATGTAATTTAATATGGAGGCTACGGTAAAACAATAGGTATGTGTGTAACTTGTGATATAGACCAGGACGATATTCTAATATGTATATTTATAATTTACCTACATATATACGGCCGGCTCTGTCCTTCGAATAATTTATTCAAATATTTATTAGTCCTTTAGATCAATATATAATCATAACGATATACTACTTTTCGATAACAATCGCCTATAAATTTAATATACCTTCTCGAAATGTCATTTAATCAACCCTTTTTTACGTATTTAATTTCGATTAGGAGGTTCAATAAAATATGTTTTCGAGTTTTGTGAACCTTTCCTTCTTTGTACTTGCGTACCTATATCCTACCGATCCTTAAAAAACTCAAAATCATAAATCTTTTTTTTGTTCGTATATTTTGTTATTCAGTTATAGAACTGACAACATATAAATATCTGCTACCCCGAAATAAAGAAAAAATCATTCTTCCATAACGTTGATACAAAAATTTTGTTGAAAAATACTGTGTACAGACACCTGAGGTGTGGGTGCTGGGGTATGTGCGCGGGGGAAATAAACTGAAAATTTATTAATATATGGATTAATAAAATAGATAAAATAATAATATTTTCATGTGACTGGCGTGTGTTTGTGTGTTGTGTAGTATATGGTTGAGGTACGCGGTGTTTCACTCACTTAAAAAAATACAGTCGACTCTTTTTCGACATTTTAAATTGTTGTAAATTGTTGTAAGGGCAGATGCCATGACAGATAATATAAATTGCTTTGGTGTTAAATATTACATATGCTTGGAGTGTAACTTGATACAAATTTTGTTTTTCATCTCCCGACACTGTATATTCAGATTTTTTACTTACTTCGCAGCACCGTACATATATACATAATTTAAACATATGTCTTAAGGGTAGGTTACTAGTTGGTGTCACATATACGTATATTTGACATGAATCCATTATGATTAGAATTTTGACTTAATGACTTTGAATGCTGTGCCCTTTTAGAAGAGATTTGATAAGGTAATTGTCGTTAATCATTTTCATGTACTGTACGACTATATGGAGCTCCCTTAACGATTTAAGGAAGTCGATTTATAGCTCAGGTAAAGTACTTTTTACCAAAAACAAAAAATAAAAATATATGGTCATTATGCTGTTTGAATTTTTATGATTTAATTACTTGCGGGTGGTTAAACCGTTTTTATTTTTAACTTCGTATTCTTTATTGCATCGCTTAGAATCATAAAATTTTTCGTCTAGACGCCCAAAAATGACTTTGCATAGCATCATACTAAAATGGTAAATTTTTATTATGCGCTATATAACTTAAAATATGTATTTAAAATATTTTTGTAGTGGGTGGCATTACGAGACAATAAAAACATAATCTGACCTGAATATTAAGATATTAGTTTACACCTTCAGCGAATTCTTGTTCTTTGTCTACTTGTAAGTCAGTAATATTCTTAGTTAAGCTTATTCGGAACTTATCAGTATAGAAACTAGTTTTGCAGTCCACTTTCTATAGTCAAAGTGACTATAGTTGGGTCACCTGACATGCATAATTACATTATCTAAAAACCCAACCAGTTACAACTTGTTACAATTTTAGAAACGTTTTCACAATAACGCTTCCTGCGTCGGGTTTTTATCAATGGCTCTAATAGACTTCTTCCCAGCTCCTTTAAAAGTAAATTTCTTTTTGAAAGTTCTCCGACTAACCATTCTAGATTTATTTGACACCAAAGCACGAATTCATTATAAACTATGAGATATCAAGCATGCAGTAAAACAAAGTCATCGGCCATCGCATTGTTTGTCGTCATCGACTTGTTTTTTTGGGTATATAACATACAATGGATGGCTACATTTTTATTGAAGAAAAATTTTGATGAATAAACATCTTCTTTGTTACCCATAAAATTACAAATAATTCAGTTTTATTCAGTTTTCTGATGGTGGTGCCTAGCATTGTCAGGTTCTCTTTAACAACGTTTGTGCTAATAGATATGACGTAAAAAATTATAAAATGTTTCATTATACCCTCTTGTTAGTCCACTGGTAAGGCCCAAAGCCACTCTCAAACCTTGATATTTCTGGTAGAACTCCCGGTACTTTCCCAGTATAAACTTGCAAATTGTAGACATAAGCATTTTTGAAGTCACTCAATGCCCATATTTTGATGTCGTATTGAGCAGACTTTCTTTGAATTTATTGTCGAAAGGGACAACGCCCGCGAAATGACACCAGCTGCACATTCGACCGTAAGATTTTCCGTGGGATTATAAAGATTTGATAAAATTTTAACCCATTTATGCCATATCTCCTAAATAGGCGCAAGATTGTTCCTTTGGTGCCGTTCAGTTCTAGTATATTTGTCGTCAAAATAGCTTTGAATATTCGCCCTATATTGAAGAATTCCAAAAGCTTTGAGTTGATTCGTTGCGAGACCACAATAATGATCACAATAACTATGCAATTATGCCGATTAGATATAATATTGCCTATGTAATATAAGCAGACTTCAAAGTTAGACTCAATTTTAATTCAAATTACTGAGTTTCCCGCTTATATTGAGACTACAAATTAATTCGGTCTGTTTTCAAAAAGTCACTCTGACTATAATAAATGTTTTATAGTGACAGCTGATTTCCGTTGTTTCAGACAGATGAGCTATCTGCCGTTAACACTCAGTTTGCATTTCTTTGAGTTTCATACAAAACGTGTTTTTACGGTGTTGAATATGTCGGATTTTCTGATAACTATATACAGCATTTGCGGGAAGTATTAATTTTTTTGGTTTAATTGGAAAAAGTGCAGCTGAAGCATATCGAATGCTTGTGGAAGTTTACGGTGACAATTCTCTTACCATTAAAGCATGTAGAAAATGGTTTCGACGCTTCAAAAATGATCCGATTCAAATGCAAGAAAAGCTTGCCGGTATATAGGGGGTGACAAAAGGTTCCGTGTGATTGAATTCTATGGGCATAATTCAAAAGCCAGGCAATTGGGTTCCTTATGAATTGAAAACAAAAGTTGGGAAAGGCGACTTTCTTCTTGTGAGCAGCAACTTCAAAGGAAAACAAGATAGGGTTGTTTACATCGAATAATGACTTCTACGATAACCCCTAGAGGAAAAAATACTAGGTTTTGCCCAGCCAATCGTTGCCACCGACCTCAACATCAATACCAAAGGTGAACATTCATCGTTCGAAGGTTATGCTGTGCATCTGGTGGGACCAAAGAGGCGTTGTGTACTACGAGCTGCTACAACCTGGCGATTCCATTATAGGCGAGCGGTACAAACTACAATTAATTCGTTTGAGCCATGCATCACGAGAAAAACGACCAGAATATGAGTAAAGGCATGATAAAGTTATTTTTCTGCATGATCACGCACGGCCTCACGTTGCAAAAGTCGTAAAAACAGATTTGGTATTCTCCGGACATTACTCCTTCTGATATGGTTGTTCCGACGGATGCAATACGATTTGGCAAGTCACCGGTTCCGTTCATTCGAATAAATTGAAAACTGGCTTCAAACTTGGATCGCCACAAACGAAGAAAGGTTTTTCCGAGATGAGATTCGACAATTGTCTGAGACGTGGGAAAAAGTCGTAGGCAGCAACGGACAATATTGTAACTAATCCATTTATTCTTTTTATTTTAAAATAAATGCATTTTTAAAATTAATAAAATGGACCGAATTAATTTGTACTACCAATATTAGAAGCCTTATTAAATCGCACCAGAGGCTGAAATAAACTGGACAAGTGGTGCAGTAGTTAAAGTTTCGGCACTTGGATCGGGAGGTACTGGATTCCAATTCCACCACAGGCTGGATGAAAAAATCGAATTTTCGTCATCGATTACGATCGGTGATGTTAATAAACACACACAATTGAGACCCTCCACAACTAAGACTCTCTGTTGGAGCGCAGAATTCAGCGCCGACCCACCGCTCACGCCAATGTACAGGCTGACATGGAGCTTGCAATGTGCAGGTAGTTAGCTGTAGAGGTGTGAATGGGTGGTGTGTGCGTGAATGAAACGGGGGGTATTAATTGACCTTCAAGAGACATTAAATCCACTGGACAAATAATAATTTCTTTAACAAAAAAAAAAAATAAAAAAATAAAAATCCCTGAAGAAGGAAAACAAGTGTTTAATAAAACGTGTTTATTAAGTGTAAGTGTGTTTCGCCAAGTGTGTACGGCAAATATTGTAAAAATTAAATCCTTCAATAATAATTTGTGAAGTAATTCAAAATCGGAATTCCAGATTTTTCGAAATTTTTTACCAAAAAGTTTAAAAAGTTACTCGTATGATTTCGGCTTGAGGCCATCATGACGATCTAACAAGCCGAAATCGATCGAGTAATTTTTTAAACTTTTTGCAATTTTTTTAAATTAAAGTGACTATAACATACATTGGGTAGATGACTTCTTCGCAATATAACCAAAAATAGCTGGTGGTCTTGTATATGCCACAGAAACCTCAATAAAATTATTTTTAAAATATTAACGTCAAATTAACGATGATGCAAAGTAATTTAAACTTTATACAAATAATGTCCAAGATTTTGTAGAACAAGTTAAATTGTTTAAATGAAATTAATCAAAATGAATTAAATAATCTAATCAAATTACTTTTGGCAATTTCTTACAAATCAAATTCGAATTGTCACTCTTGAAGGATTTGAACTGTCATTGAAAGATTTTAATTCATAACTTGATTAGATTCACCTGTATTTTGACAGAAATTTAAGGTCCATTTTCAATTTTACGATTATTTTTATGAGGGCGATCGAAAACTACTTGGTGATAAGAAAAACTAACAAACAGATACCATTATTATTAATAAAGTTGTTACGACTTTTCATTGGACTTAAATTTTAGATTTCAAGGTCAATAATGAAAACATTTTGAATATTGATGAAGCCTTAAAAATTCGTATTAGGGCTTTAGTGATCAGCAAATTTTTGAACAATATCGAGGGCTTATAACAAAAAAGTGGATACTTCGAAAACTTCAACACTAGTTGCGCTTGAATTTCGTGAAGGTATTAATTCAGCTCAACGGCAAGTAACGTGTATCATAAACCTCTACATCTAAAAATATTAATAGTAAAAAGCTCTCTGAAAAGAAAAATAGTTCAAATTTGCAACAAATCATGTAATATAAGACTAATTCTGACATAGAGTGGTTGTTGAAATGGTCTCCTTCCGCGAGACAAGTTAAGATTGCAATTTTCTAAAAGCCGCTCAAATTCTTGAAGAAGAGCAATTAATAATTTAATTTGTTAAAGCTTAAATTTGAATTGTATGGTCCACCCAATTTGAAATACAAAAAATTTTTAATTTGTTCAGTTAAAATTGAAAATAATTTTTCCGTTCGCTAATTCGATTTTACAAATTAGTAAAATTTTTAGAACCTGTTTAGTCACCAATGTCATCCAATTTTGGTACAATGATTTCAAATATTGATTTCGACTTTGTTAAATCACAATCCCATCGTACTGATACTTAAAGCATTTGTTATATTTTACGATGGATAGCTTCGTTAAAGCACTAGCAATATGCTTTTTAGTATAAATCCAAACTGGGTTAAAGATTTATTGATAGCTCCTCTTTTATTGCGATCTATTAAATTTTTGTACGAAATTATTTTGATCTAGTTGGATCTTGTGGATCTAATTTTTCTCGCCTTCGTTTCTTGATCTGTTAATTTTTAGAATACTAAGCTCGAAAATATTTAAGAGTTGAAATCGTGGGGCCATAGATTCATTAGATATGGTTGATGCTAATTTAATCGACAAGCAACATTATTTAACATTTCATCGAATATGGCTAGTTAAAAAATTCGTTTTAAGTTTTTAATGCATTTTAAAAAAAACATAAAAGCACAGTACTACCGATTATACTCGTAAATATGTATTTTTTTGTAATTCTTTTTACCTGTTTGTGCTTCAACATTCTTGTACTAGGAAGTCAATATAAAGATAAAATTAGTTTTCAATTTGCGTGCACATTTTCTAACATTGCCTGACTGTTGGTGAGAATTTTCAATAAAATACTAATTTCACAAAACTTCTTATATTTAGAATTAAACACTTTGTCATTTCCTACTTTCATAGGGAATTTCTCACTAACACTCGCGTCCACCTAAACAAATTAAATCATAAATTAATGAATCAAGATGTTACTTACCATAATCCACTGCGATTTATTACGCCCTTAAGGCCCATAGTTTTAAATACCTGAAAAACAATAATATTATTAAATGTAATTTTTATGTAAATCAAAAAGTAATAGATGCTTGCGGTACAAATCGGTTCATTGTGCGCAAACGTAATATAATTTTAAAATTGTTATAATACTGGGAAATTTAAGTTTCCTACTTTAAGTTTAAAGAAAGCTTTTTCACTGTACTAAATCTATTTTTTCTACATTTTTTGGCTGACCTATTAAAATGCCAACTTAGTTTGGTTTTAAGTTTTTCATTCAGTGTGTGTAATTTAACTAAATAGTGCGGCTGGTTTTTCCATCATTAAAATTCAATTCTAGTCTTAATCAACCACAGTAGTTCTGCAGCAATCCATCAACTGGCTTTTCATCCATTTTTATTAATTGGCGGATTTTTCATCACGACCACTTTTTTCACATACACTGACAAAGAACGAAATTAGACGAAGGCTGGGTTTAAGTCGCCTACATCTGTGCATTAAACGTTTTAAGTAACTGAGTTTTAAAAAATTGTAACACTGTAAAATAACTATAAAAGCGAAAAATAATGAAATTATTTATTTTTATCCTTCGAACGTCGTTTTTTATAATGGAGACTGGCTAATCAAAATGCAGATCTGAAATATCTCTCGTTTTATATATATATTGCCACGTCTCTAATTGACGTAATTGATTTTTGCATAAAATAAAAATTTCTTGAACATTCAAGCATATATGCAGCAGCAACGTTGTTCCATAAATCCTCTTCAGAAATCTTTAATTGAATTAGGGCTGGTGGATTAACGTATGTGTAATATTTTGGTATATGCAGCGCTTTGTTCTAAGTTAGTTACATAAAACCCCGAAAATATGCAAATTTATTCGGCGATGAGAATAAAAATTCGAATTTTTTCGGTTTATTTAAATAATTTACTGATGCGATATCATTCGCTACCTGAGAGGCATCATTTTTGTTGATGTTCCCGTAGTCCTTCTTATATATGACAACAACGAACAGATTTAAATTTTATTCATAAAAAAAAATAAAGAAAAGTTTGATTGATGAAAAAATTATTTATTTTTGGTGGAACTGGAAATTTGATTTGTTGGTTTTTGTGTGTAGAGGATACCAACAAGACCAACGAACACAGAATAAAAAAGGAAAATCTAAAATTAATTAAAATGGATCGATGGTGGTGAAAACGGAAGTTAGATGTGTTTAACGTCGCCGTTTATATTGTATATCAATCGTGTACTATATATTTACATGAGAAATAAAAATCATTTTGAATAAAACGTGCTCTGAACAAACGAATTATATGGATGAATATCAAAAAGGTCTACGCTATATGTTCTCAACGACAAAACGAAAAATAACCATAAAAAATATTTTTTTTATATATTTTGTGTGTTAAAGAAGTAAAATTGTGTACGTGATATACGAGGTATGTGTGACAATAAGACAAAGAGTAAAGTATACTTGGAACCACCACGACTTCGTCTATATATGCATACACATACCGCGCACGCCAAAACCAGCATATGTATATAAAACTCAATCTTAATTCATTGGATCCTGCCATATATAAAATTCCATTTATATATCGAGGCGAGGCGAACATAACGAGCGTTTATATGTTTTTGTTTTATGCTCCTCATCATGACACAATCATGCGGTGGTAGATTATTATAATGATTATGTTATCGTGTTATCATGGTTAGTTTTCATGATTATGAGGTCTTTATTGCGTTTTTATGATTTTATTATTTGTGTTTGGAAGTTAATTTTATATGTGTTGAGAAGATTATGTTCTTTGTTCGTGCACATATATTACGGGTATATATGTAAGTAGACACAGGATGTATTATTGATAATGTGTACACAATTTTATAGACATTTGATTGTTTTAATGGAACCGCAGACATCAATATGTGTTAATTAAAACATAACACGACTGCATATTGAATTATTTCCTTTATAGTTTTTCATGTTACTCATTCTATAGTAGGTAAGTAAAGTGTTTACCTATATGCAAACACACTACATAGGTAGCACATCTCCTTGAATATCATTAAAATATACTTATTTTTTTTGGTTTGGTTTGTTTACATACAACGAAATAATCGAAAGGAATTTAAGAATATAAAAGGTATTATATTACTTTAACACTTCATTCGCAGACACTTCTTCACACTTGGTTTGACACTAACATATAAAAGTGTATTCTACTTTGAATGAAAAAATTGATAAAAGAATAAAATCGACAAATAATAATAATCATAACAATAATAATAGAATAACATAACAAATATACATGGAAGGTGTGAAGTGAATTTTTTGTCGTCGACTTCCCGTACTCCTTGTACATACCACCGCTGAAATACGGTGAAAATGTTTGTTTTGTTATTCAGTTCCTTAGACAATATTATTATTTTACATTATATGGATGAAGTATATAAACAACAACGATATCTCACCGTCTTTTGTGTTTATAGATCAGACATAAATCGGATGATTTTTTTTACTATAACATTTTTTTAATGGACATCGTTCATTCGGTTTAATTAAAAATTGTTTTAAGTATTTAAAAAATAAAATTTTTAATATCCTGACTGTATTAAGGACATGATTTTATGTCACCACACAATATTTAATTAAACATTTTAATGATGCTCTATCCTAGTACATATAAAACAATATAGAGTAATGCCGTTTAATAAACTATGTACATCATCGCATAATTATACCCGGCTTATATACAACGGAAAATTCACACGAGCGACTTGTAGATGGATGGATGCGGTGAAAAACCATATCGTCGTATATTATAAAAATATTTCAAGGTGTTTTATTATAAATCAACATTTTTAAGATTCATTTGGCATTTAATACGGAAAATGTATGGATTGGAAGGTGTGCGGTATGGCACCATAAATGTGGTACGGAGGAGTGAAAAACAATAAAATAAAATAAAAGTGATGGAAAAATTCCACAATAGATAGTACAATACAACAATAATATAATGATAACGAACGAAATATTTTTTTTTTCATTCCTGAAATGGTAAATGGAAAATGAAAAATGATGTTAGATAGTCTCTTGTTGTTGCTAGCGTTTGTGAAAAGCCTAGTTAGTAATCGATCATTATTTTCTACTTAACTCATCGTTCTATAGACCTATAACACGATATAGTGTTAGATAATTTATCTGTAGACCGGTCGCGTAACGTTATATGAATAAAAATATTTATTTTTGTTTTTCTACGATCTCTAGACTATCCTCACGTGTATTTTTTATTTTTCTGCCCGTTTGTTTTTTACTTAATATCATAGATTTAACACAACATTAACTATGGTGTAATAATTAAAAAGCTTTGCTTATTCTTCAATACATCTGGGAATATAAAGCGAAGGCAGTTCAATTTTAAAAAAAATATAATTTGCTCGACTCCATCTGACTATAATATTCTAAATAAGCGGGAAATTCGGTATTCGGTTTTCAAGGTACCTCTTTTGTAATCAACATTTTCGATTTAATGGACTTTTCTGCTTTCAACTCCTGCAACAGTTGGCAACATGTTAGGTAAAGTCACGGCCAACGTTGTAAAAGTTTTGAGTTAAATATAAATTTCAAGCCACTTTTGCCCAGTTGAAATTTAGATAGATCTCAGAGAATATAACATATTCACCCTTCGCCTTTCCATATAGAGAGGGACTGCAAAATCGAGATCTTAAAGGAAATCTTAACTTAAATATCGGTCCTAACAAACAGCCACAGACATATTTTTGACGAAGATTTTGTTTCGTACTCTGTAAGTCTCACCTAACAGTGGTTTTAAAATTTGTCTTTGTTAAAATCGACGAAATAGGTGGTTCTTATTAAGTAAAGAGACGTTCACATTGTAGTTGATTTTTTAACTAAAACTGCTTAAATTAAATTTTTAATTATATTCACCTATGGTAAGTTTCATCTATGGAAAGGATGATTTTTTAGCGTTTTGTTTATCTTTTTCAAAGAAAGAACACAGTAAAATATATGCAATTTTTATTTGAATTGATAAATCAATGTTTGTTATTTACTTTTTCAAGATTATTTCATAAAAATAATGTTCTCGAGCTATTCGTCTGGTATCTTGGTAATGAGGCGGCCAATTCACGGGACCGAAACGTGAGATGGTTTCGCATGCATCATAGAAAGACCTATACACGAACAACGTTTACAAAATATTGAATTCTATTATTAAAATTCGTGTTCAGTGAAAAATGTGTTTCGTGCACCCCGTTCATTTAATGGACGTCATAATCAATCTACTGAGCAAGCAATTCAAGTCATTGTGACAAAATTTCGCACGAATTTCACGTTATTGGACACCGATCCACCAAATCGTATGCGTAGAGTATGTACCGAGGAAATTTTTGCTGCTTTAGCAGCTAGTGTTGATTAAGACGGCAAAATGTCCTCCGTTGCTGGGCACAGAATTTGTGATTGTGTTATTCGACCTCGAGCTAGGTTTCACGCAAGGGTCTTAAGGCATATAAAATACAGCTCGTGCAAGAACTGAAGTCAAACGACTTGCCACCAGAAGTTTTGGTGAATGGGCCTTCGAACACTACAAGGAAAATTTGTATTTTTATCGAAAAATTAAGTTCAGCAAATTCATTTGATGTTAATTAAAAATTAAATTCATTTGATGTTAATTAAAATAAAAATACTTTTACAGAGCAATTAGCAAATCCTGTAGATTCGAAATTCATTAATTACATCGACACAAGAATTGAATTTTTTATTAAGGTACCTTTTTCGGTCCTTACCTCACCCAGAATATAATTTTTTTGACTAACTTAATGGAAATATACACCCCGATTCTGAACACAGTTGGTGACTGAAAGGTAGTCTTAGGAAAGACATTTTGTTTTTGTTTTTAGTTTAGTCTCAATTATGACACTTTCCATATTATGAACGGAGCCTTAGTTGGTACTGAGTGGTCACAGTTTGGCACTTTAGGATAAATGCATTACGTTCGGATATATTTTCTAAAAATAAATATTATAAGTACTATTTAAAAGGTCTCCAATAGTCTTCCGAGAGTTTCCACAAAACAATTTTAAGACAGCATTGCCAGAATATCAATTAAGACTTTGGTTTAAAAAAAATTTTATACATTAAGATTGTCATACGAGCTAGAATTATTTAAAATAAATAAAAACTAGATTAAGTTGAAAAAGGACTTGCAATCCCGGTTTTGAGCAATTGTTTTAACTAACCCACTTTTAATAGACCTTGGATTATCGGTGGTTCAAACAGAAAATATAGCAATCAAACCTGAGAGGAAATTTAAGATAAAGAAAAAACTGGTAAATTTTATTATTGCACATCAAATTCAATTAAAGAAAGCCCCTGGGTATGATCGAATTACAGGTGAAATGCTTAAACAACTGCCTGAGTGTGCCTTTGGACGACGGGCTCAAATATTCCATTCAATTTACGAATCAGGATATATCTCTGAGTGCTGGAAATTATAACTAAACAAATGATCCCAAAGCCTGGCAAGGATCCTACCAAAGTCTCGTCATATAGACCAATAAGCCTACTACCAATGATCTCGCCTACTACCGAAAAAGGGATATGGCGTCTTGTAGCTGCCCGTGGAATTCATCTTTGATTATGTCATCTGCTTCTTCTGTGGGCGCATAGCATTGTATGATTGTTGTATTTCTGATTTTTGAGTGGAATCGTGCTGTTATTATTTTGCTACTTATTGGTTTCCATTCGAGTAGTGATTCCTTTCCTTTAGCCGTTGTTAGTATACCTACGCCTTGTTAGTGTGTATTTGCTCTGCCAGAGAACTTCATATAGTTTCCTGCGCTGGTTGTTATGTTTCCGCTATCCTTCCATCTTACTTCGCTGAGGTCGAGAATTTCTATATTGTATCGCTTCATTTCCTTCTCCACTTGTGCTAACTTTGATGTTTCCGTTAGAGTTCTTATGTTCCAGTTTCCAATTCGTGTCCGGGTACGATAGCCAATGGTCAATATTTGTGTTGTTTGCCGATTTGAATTATTTCTTCTAGTGCGTTCGTTTCTGTAATCATTTGATTTTGAATTAATGAATTATTGGTACAGTGAATCATAGCTAGGTCCCAGGGCTGCTGAGTAAGGCATACCTGGCATGCCGGAGGGGGGGGGGGGGGGGGGTTCTCATCACGTTCCATTTTCGACCATTTCCATTGTAACTTCTATGATGTAACCCAAGCGGTCACCCAACTGTGTACTCATCCTAGCAAACGTTGCTTGATGTGGTTGGTGTAGTCGTTAGCTTATAACTGTTTCGTCCACTCGCCCCTAAGGTCAGCATACGAAGAGAAAAAATACTGCTCCTAAGTTTGACATGAGGATCTGCTTTATAAAATTAATCAATTAATTAACATCGAAATATGGCTAAAGAAATGGAGGATATAGGTCACTGAAGAAAAACTGACCCGCACGTAACATTCACTTTAAATAAGCTTGCTTGTCCGCCTGTCACAATGAATGGAATACAAATCCCTCAATCAAATAGAGCAAAATATCTAGGCGTCCATCTAGATCGTCGGTTAACTTGGCAAAAACATATTGAAATGAAACGAGACCATATCAAATTAAAAATTGATAAAGTGGAAAGAAAAGTGGTTGATGGAGAAATATTCAACTATTGGCCTAGAATACAAACTTCTCCTTCTTATAACACAATGATTAAACCAATTTGGTCGTATTGGTGTCAATTATGGCAATCAACCTCAAATTTGAATATCAACATTGTCCAAAGAACTCAGTCAAAAATTCTTAGAATGATTACAGGAGCACCCTGGTTCGTAAAAAACAAAAATTTACATACGACCTTTCATTCAACTATCAAAGACGAACTACAAAAGATGCGGATCAGCTATGCAGCGAAACTGGTATCTCATCCGAATTGGCTGGCGCTAAACCCAAAAGATATACCTACGTCTTCGCGATATAAGAAGAAAACGATGGCTGTAATAGCTTAAATTGATAAAATTATTAAGTTTACTTATTGATAAGAAGTAGATTCTGCTCCCGCAGACTTACATATTTAGCGTAGTTATTAAGATTTGAAAACTTATGGTTATTTTCCTGATTGAAAGATACAATAAATAAAGAAAATTGTAAAAAAAAACTTTTAATAGGAGTAAAAGTATTATGATTTTCAAGGATATAAATTGAGTCTTTTTTTCAGGAAGTTCATTGACAGTCAACATTGGTTTAATTATTTTAAAGGCCGCAGTCAATACTTAATTACTTTCACTTTAAATAGTGTGTTGCGAAAAAATGCGTTAACATTTTCAAACCTGATTCTCACCGAGCAAATTTTGATAATGAGGTTTAAAATATTATGATTCCTTAAATGTATATGTTGTAATAGGTTGTTTGTAATCACAGTGGACTTCCGTTCTGCATTGAACGCTAGCTCTATCGCCATTCTCTATCGCCATTCTTCAGGATTTACGTAATATTTGGTAATTCTCTAGAAATCTGGTTTATTCTACACATTTAAAGACGTACCCTTTATTTGACAGATCTGAAGAGAACGATCTCAAATTTACTAATACATTACTGAGGCTGCTTCTGAAGCCACAGGCCATTTACAGGTAATACCGTGGACAGACACAATTTTTCGCGATTATTTCCAATCGAGAGTGCTTGACAAATAAATAAAATCGTTATTTAAAAATTAGGGTGACACGCATTTTATTACTGAATTAATAAAAATTTAATATGTCATTGCCTTTTTAAAATTATGTTGAACCATAGTTATTGCCATGATTTTTAAATTTTATAATTTTGTTGAACCATCTACTATTTTCCTGAGAAAAAAATGATGTATGACAACAACAAAAAATCGGTAACTGAACCAAAAAATGTAGCAAAATATTACCCTTGCGGTATTTTTTTTTCATTCGAAAATTTTTACAGCAGTTGGAGCACAATTTTTACCCTCAGTGTAACATTTTTCGAAATTTCGTGTAACATTCAATCGAAATCAACATAAGTAAGTGAATTTTGTGAGGTTCCGAAGCTGTCTTAGTTTGGGTCGAAAATATTCTCTGGCCTTTATTTCAAACTGATGTGTGTAGTTCCTTTAGTGGTGTTGTAGCATAATTTCGGGTAGGTTTCTGGTAAAAATCTTTTTTTTTCTATTTTAACATCATTTCAATATGGTCTTATTATCACCTCGGTCGAAGTTCGATAATAATCCAAATCGATCAATTGGAATATTAAATGGTTTAATTGATGCAAAATCTATGTCTACCATAATTACAAAATATTTTACTGGAATATTTTTGATAGACATCTCTCAAACTGTTCATAATTAGTTGTTGATTGCAAAAATTGTTTTAAAAATAAATAAATTTATGATTTTTATTCTATCTTTGGTTATTTCGAAATATTGATGTAAATTATGACTGTGCCGCACATGCTTGGAGACAGTCCTACAGGCGATATGCTTTAGTTAGCTCTACAATTCATGGCTAGAATATTAGCAGTTCAGCAGGAATGTCATTGACGACACACTAATGACAAATCAGCAACAATAGAGCATGTCACGATACTAGACTTTTAACAGCAAATTGGACTAAATTTCAGGTGTGATGTTTCTGAGATGAACCATATGTTTATTTATTTATTTATATTGAAAAAAGTCAAAATTCAAATTTGACTTGAAACATATTAATTTAAGAATATAAAATATAAAATAAAATAAATCCGCATTGGATTTGAAAATTTGAAATATAAAAGTAAAGTAACAAGTAAAAAAATCACTGAGAGGCATACAATTGCCTTAATCTACTTTTAAAATTATCTTTAGTTAAACAAAAATCAAATAGTTAATTCTATTAAAACTTTTACACATCATCTTCACTGGTTCATTATCGCCATAGTTCGTTCTATGTCTATCTAAGTCGTGGAAGCCAGGATCTCTTAGTTGTCTACCAGGAACCTTTATTTTAATTGAGTTTAGCACATAAGGTACGTCGATTAGACCTAGTAGGAGATTACCAATAAATGTACTTTTTAGCAATTCGCGTCTATTTTCTAGAGTTGTCAAGTTGTATGACTTGCATCCGGTTAAATATGGTGGTTGCCGCTGTATGTTTACGTGGTATGGTAGATCATGATCATAAACCCATCCGTCTTTCCAGGTCAATACTCTGGATAAGAGCTTCGTAGAACGGACACCTCACATTTACATCACATTCGAGCTGGGATCGAACGTAGGTACAATACAGGGTCTTAATTGTTTCCACATCAAAATTATCACCCGTCCAACGTTTGACAAAACCGAGCATGGAGTTCGCACGAGCGGTGCACAGCTCAATGTGCTTATAGTAAAGCTGATGTTTTCAACCAAAGTAACCCCTAGATCTTTAGTCTCAAGTACTACCTGAAGGAGTACACCATTTATCTTGTAGCTTTGTGTAACAGGGTTGGTTTTTCGGTTAAATGATAGAGATTTGCACTTTTAAATATTGAGTTTCAGAGAATTAAACTCGCACCATAACGCTAGGTTGTCAATATCTTCCTCTAGTTTACTGACATCGTCGACTGACTCGATTGCTTTGTAGATTTTGAGGTCATCTGCGAACATCAGGATATTGGAATGCTTTATTACTTCGGTAATACCATTTATGAAGATTGTGAAAATCCATGGGCCAACGTGAGAGCCTTGTGGTACACCAGACGTAGCTTGTATTCTATTTGACGTTTTATCTCCTATTTCAATATATTGGATTCGATTACGCCTTTTATTTTATCCTTTAGATTACGAATATAGCTTCGGTATCTCAGTTCAAAATAAGATTCGAAATTTTGGTTATAAGCAGTAAATTTCTGTTTACTATCCTGGGAACACATTTTGAGATTTTCTTTATAAGCCTTGTCTTTTATGTTTTTAAGACTGATGATTTGATCGTCATACCATGGAGGATATTTGTTCGGTTTGCTCATAGATACGGGAACGTATAAATCGATTCCTTTAAATAGATGTATGTAAAATTTTTCCACGTTTACATCTTTGTCTACGCTGTTAAACTCGACATTCCAATTTATTTGCTCAAAATATTGTTGTAAGTTATTTGAATTGGCCTTTCTGAAGTTGTAATATAGTTTCCGGTTTTGGTAATTTTGGAACCTGTTATTCACTTTCGTTTCCAATATTATTTCTATTGTTTTATGGTGAATATTATTAATTACGAAAGGTGTTGGTGATTATTCTGTTTTTAATAAAACTGGTTTATCAGATTTGACTCCAATTTGAATCAAATATGGTGTCGACGAATAGATCGACAATGTGATAAGTCATGTACCACAATGCTATAACAATTCATATAGAGTTATATTATATAACATGTCTGATAACTATGTGAAATGATAAGGTGTACTGTGACAAATATCTCACTGGTAACGGTAGGGAGTTTCCTTCATTTCGACTGCCTTTCCATCCAAAAAAAACAACATCCCGGATTTCAAACTAATAAAATGTTAACATAAAAATAAGATACCTACCCCAAAAATTTACAGGTAAAAACGAAGGCTGCAAAGTCAGAGGCGTCAATAATGTCGCACTGCGTGCCACACCTACTAAAAAGAAAAATAATTGCCCTATTTTGCTATGCAAAATTTTGTACTTGCAACATTTTCACTCCTATTTCCATCGTACGTGACGATCCCTAATAACAATATTCCAGAACTTGGTCAAACATCATTTTAGAATCCCATTTAGACCCTACATTTTGATTTTCGACATAATCGGTTAAGAAATGGTCAGGTTTCATCCCTCCGCCCCATTCCAAAACTTTATTAAAAACGCATTTTTTGAATCCCATTTAGAACCCACAGGTTGAATTCCAACTAAATCGGTTTAAAATGGCCTAGTTCCATAGCGATGACCATATTTCAAAACTTTATAAAAAAATCATTTTAGAAATCCATTTCCATCGCACGTGTATAATTTCAACTAAATCGGACTGGATTTCAACTAATAAGAGTCCTATTTTCCCACATGTCAAATTTTAAAAATTCCAACCGGTATTTCCTAAAAATCGGGATTTTTTTTTATACAAAACCGGGATTTTAAAAACTTTTTTTGTAAAAGATGTCGCTAAAATGAGAAATGTCGAAAAGATCATGCTGGGAACTTGGATTTTACCATAAACTTTGAATTTGTTACCTGGATTTAGATTGGATAAAATTGTATTTCAGTCTTAGTTCCACTTTGAATTGACGAAGCTATTCCAACCCAGGAGTGCAGATCCATTGATAAATCCGCAATTTTGTTGTAACATAAAAGAAGGAAACTGCATCCAATTTTGGTTCCTAGAATATAAATGGTTGCAAATTTAAACATATAAGGGTTTAAAAATATTTTAATACGTTTCTTAAAGATGTCAACACAAACAGATTAAACTTGTAAGTTAGTAGTTCGTAGTGAAATACCTCTATATTAAGAGTCGTTGCGGTAGTTTAAAAGCTTGTCAAAATTATAGTATTTTGAACCTAACAAATCTATTAAATAAACATCTTTTTGTTAAATTAATGTTTGTAACCGTTCAATGTTGTTAACCTTGCCACCCAATTTGTTACCAATCTCCGGTATTCTTCCTTGATAAATTTCAATAAAAATATTATTGTATTTTCCTTACAATAGAAAATAATGTTACCACTTGTCCTGAACTAACATTTGTTAGTGTTACAAGCAAGCATGGTATAATAGTTTGCCAATTTTTTTTGTCTAATACTTAAATAAAGTTTAGGATCGCCTGATCCAGTCCGATATCAAAATATATACACAGCATTTTGCTAGACCAAACTCGACATTGTTTTAAAATTATCCTTATCTTTGGTTCCCCTTCTCCTGTATAAATTGTCACATAAATAGTACCAATTTTGGTATTTGTTCAACTTCCAAAAAATACAAATTGGATTATAATGCAAAGTAAATGATCTTTATTAAACAAATAACATGGGTTTTTTTTTTGTTTTATTTCCTAGCTCACAGCCAGTCTCAAAAATCGATTTTTATTTGATTCCTTTCTTTAGATATACTATATATATATTCACATTTAGTGAAGAGACGACACACAAGCAGAAAAAAATTCCTTATCATGTCTTTAAGACTAAAAAATTAAAAAAATGTTCGTTACTTTACTATACACTATTCCATTGTTAACGTTATATACGCTTTTCGTCTCCCGCACAGTGGAAAATTCTTAAGCTTTTTATTCGTAGATATAGAGGCGAAACGAAAAGGAACACATACACAAGTGAAAAAGGAGAATCGAGGTTATCGATTCCATTTATGTGTACTTCTTCTTCATCTTTATCACCGGCTTGGTTGATTTTCCTTTTGTGTCATGTAAAACGGATTTTTTTTTGTCAGTGTTGTTGTTTTTGTTACTAAAACTCTTTGAAAAGACGATTTGTTTTGTGTGCGGTGCTGAATGGGGAAAACTAATGGGAAATCTTTTACTCAGTACCTACACACAAACAAAATGCACTTTGAGACATGATCATTTAAAATTACACCATCAGACCAGACACCAAGTCATTGAACGAATACGTTTTATTTTTGGGGAATTTTAATGTTTTATGTTGTGTGGGTATATAAATATTATGTGGAGTATAGGGAAAATCAATTTTGAATTCATAACATTCATTCACACACTCGCCTAGTATATAGCAAAGCATAAATGTTATTATGCTACATTATGTATTCAATTCACATAACAATAAATTTTTATGTTTTATATGTTAAACCATAAAAATATTTGTCTTTATGTTATGTGTGTACATATTCTAAGCCCCTTGATTTTTAAGTCAAATAATAATTCAATTATTTATTTTTCATTTTTGTTACAGATTGAATGCAACAACAAACACAGAGCACGACACTTAGTAGCAACAGACTCCATCCAGTCGAAATTACATTTAAAAAAATTATTAATACGAAAACCATGTCATTAATGTCATGAAGAAGAAAAAATATTTTCCAATGTTTTATTATTATTTATTTATTATAGTAAAACGAATTAAATATTTATAATATTTAGTGCTAAATTAATTATTTAATAATTAAAAGTGTAAAGAACAGTATATTTTTTAAACAAGTGCTAAAAAATAATTTTAGTTTTTATTTTATAAAATTTATATTTTTACATAACAAAATTAGACAAAATGATAACGAAACTAATTTTGCTGCTAAATTTTTTAACAACACTAGCATTATGTCGAAGTATATTTAGTAGCAACGAAAGTAGTAATACCAACAATAGTAATAGCAGTGATGATGAATATAAATTAATAATAAATAATGATAACATAAATTTACTATCAATAATAAAATATGATAAAATTTATTTTGAATTATTGTTAAAAGGACATGGTTTTATTGGATTAGGATATACGGATAATAAACATTTTATACCATATGAAAATATTGATTTATGTTTGGGTTACATAAATGATGAAAATGATGGGATACTACAGGTAAGAAGACAAATCAAATTTTTATGTAAATTATTTTAAGTTATTCCTATATGTCCGAAATGTAATTTTTAAAATTTATGGATTCGGTTTATCTATGCTAAAATCAAAATTAAAATTTAAGTATAATACTATGAACATTTAGTTATACAAGTCGTTCGTTCAACTCTTGATACTTAAACGAAATTATTGATTATCTAAGCTTTCGCTAGTAATTTGCTAAATTGGGAGTTTAGAGATATAGGTACAGAATCTCCCCAACTCTCCAAAAACTGACAAATCTTTTAAGGTAAATTATACAGTTTTTTCTGTATAAGTAAATTCTGAGTTTTTTGACTTACGTTTCAATTTTTTGAGTTAATTATTTCCTAACGATTGTCTCTAAAATTTCTAAGTGAGACTCTTAGTTCTCAAGTACATTGTTTTTTGGATTATTCTTTATTTTTTAGACTCTGTTACGTGCAGTTCCTTTAGGTCAACGAAACTGGTAGCTCGGGTAGTTAGTAAATTTTCTCTTTTAAGATTTCATGGATGCCTGTCTGACAGAAGTACTTGTTTGGATCGACTTAGCTCAGAAGAGCAGACCTACAAGGGCGGGGTCAATATACACCACACAAAGCTACATATTCCAATTTTTGAGATCGAGTGCATGAAATAGCAATTCTACGGGATCAACAAAAAAAAAAAGATTAAACTAGCCCTGAAATGAATAGGTTAATGGTTACCATCACTACGTGACCTCGTTTAAACGCGGCATGGTCCTACCACCGGAACAAAAAAGGCGAGAAAAACAAATATACAATGAAATGTGCAACTCACCTGAATACTGTAGCTTCAATCTATGGCGGCACTGGTTAATTCAACATTTTCCCGCTCAACTTGTTTTTTAAATTTATATTCGTTTAGATAATATTTTGTTCTTAGTAGTCAAAAATAAAACTCGCGTTTACCAAGCATCGAGCCTTGAATTTCACACAGCGAGCCGTATACACTATATCACTTGATTGCCTGCAGATCACTCAATAACAGCCGAGTTTAGAAAATTACACAAATATTTAACTTGCTTTTGCCAAATATCGAATCAAGGATCTTTACATTTTTTTTTATGTTTTAATCTATGCAATCTGTTCTGGGGCCGAAGCACTCACAACTCTTTCGCAGTTTACTTTTACCGTCCTATTTTACACATTGTTTGCCAAATCGAGGACGTACGGCTATAGGCCCGATTTACGTGGAACCATCTGCACATTGCATTGCTCCATGCCAGCCTATAGTACTGACATTGAAGATGAGTGTTCATTTCCATCATCGATCGTAATCAAATGATGAAAAATCCTTTTTGCATCCTGCTCCTATCGGGATTCGAACCCGGTACCTCCCGATCCAAACGCCAAAGCTTTAACCACTGTGCCGTTTGGTCGGTGATCTTTACATTACGAGCTTTATACTTTACCACTTCACTACATCACTACATTTCATAAAGCAAACTTTTCAATAATATTAGGAAGTAGAACGTAGATTTTTTTTTCTTTTTGATTCACTGTTTTTATTATCAAAATGGGCGATACATTGTTCTATTTGAGACTTACTGGTCCGACAGCTTTCCTTTTTAATAATGTAACTCTTCTCATCAAATCTATGCTTTGCCTTTTTTAAAGTTTTATATAGTTAAGCCTCCCTCAAGATGAATTGCGAGGATGAGAAAATTGGATCACAGGAATTCTAGATTGAGTTAATATTTTTTCAACTTTGGAAAGAATATCATTAATAATTATTTCAGTGATTTAAGGGCGTACTTTAAGTTGGACTTAAACAACTCAACACTCACACTTACGTGACGTTTTTCACCTCAAGCTATTTAGAAAACGTCACAGCTCTACAAACGCTAAATGCATTCATTGTTTATTGATGGAATCGGCCGTTTTAAACAGGGTTTCGTGATCGTTTTGATTTCGGATTCCTGACTGATTGATACCTAGTCAACTCCCAGAGATGCTGTTTAAACCCCAAAAATGCCACCAGTTTTCAAATAATTGGAAAGATGTAATACTTATTGTCCAACTCTCTATTGACCTACCTCCTTCCCACCATTACACGGGTGCAAAACAATTAGCCCAGGAATTATGAGCTCTCGAAATCCGCAAACAAAATCTCACGAGTTTATTCAGTTGGGTCTGAAATTAAATAATAGTTAATATGGGAGTGGGCCTCCGACTAAAAATAAATAAAGTTAATTCTTATTTTTCGAACCTTTCAATCCAAAAACAATCCCTTAATAAAACGGCGTAACGAAACAATAGCTCAAAAACGATTTCTAAAAGGTTGGAAAACTAAATATTTCATTGTCTGATAACGATTAATTACAAAATTCTAGGAGATTTTCGTGCTTAGAAGTAACACCTCAAAACTCAAGAAGAGTGTTGCAATTAAATGGGTCATGGGAATCAAAGACCGATAAATTTGTTGCGGCCATTTGAATAAATAATGAAATAAAAATGTCCTTTACAAGAACTAATGGGTTAGAAGAGCCCAATCAATGGCTTCATTTGCTTCTTTGAGCAACTCAATGAACACGTGTTTTGAAATTTTAATTGGTTTAATATCGCGATTCGAAATTACTGCCAGAAGTGATTCAATTCATTTGCATGAATTCTTTTTGTGGGTAGACTAAATAGAGAAATAGAACTAACTCAAAAATTTCCAATTACCGTCATTTCATATACATTTGCCGAACTTATTAAACACGTTCGTAAAAGAAGTTTCTTTATGCTTCATAAGCAAACCAATGGCGACAATAAAGGGTTAAAATAATGTAGTGTATTGTCCAGATTTCAAAAATTAGTAAAACATTTCTGTTAAAGAACAAAATCCAAATTCTATATCTAACACTGCCAATTTGACTACTATGGGCTTGGAAGAATTATGACTTTATTTAATTTAAAGCTTTCTTCAAAGTTAGTGATCAATTTTAAACCGAATTTTACTAAAACCGATTAAGAAATGGGCTAATTCCAACAGTGCATGTTCCAGCCATTAAGGTAAATTTAAATAATCGAGTGGAACTCAGCTAGTTTAAATTACAAAACTTCGTTCAAAGTTCGATCAATATCTTTAATCCAAAATGATCAAGATCGGTTAAAAAATTGCAATTTAAGATCCGTACAGCAATGCTTCACAATTTTAGCCAAATGCATGTTATAATACTTATATGTCTTGAATACTAGATTTGACCATAGTCGGTTAGGAAATGGTTAATTACAGAATTTACTCTCAGTATGGTCAAACTCAATAACATTGTACAGAATTAGTGTTAGTATCCCAATCACATCCAACAATCAAAATGTGCCCATAACTACTTAAATATGGCATAGTTCCCTTTCTGCAGGGCTATAATTCAGGACCTAATATAGAATTTATGCTATCCCAATTTGATCAGTGGAACTGAACCAAAACAGCCCGATTGGTAGTCAATAATGAAAACCTTTACATGACACTGTAGGAATCACAATATTTTTTAATATTCCTTAGATATGTTTAAGAGTGATTCATTCCATTTGGGAACTTCATGTGGGAAATGACTATATGTCTATTTATAATTCTCTCATTTGTCTGAACTAGGCTGCATGTCACTACTACTAATTGTGCTAAAAAAATCAGGTTGAGGAGACAAATTATGTCCTTAATGACATATCTTTCTAAAGCGACTAGCTAAAATCATCAACACAACACTAATAAATTTAATTTAATTTAACAATTGGTTTTATTGTTAGTTAGTAGTTTGCTCATTGTCCAAAAATACAATAATCTAACATTTACTAACATTTATTTAATCGTCATTAAGGTGACAAGATGTAAATAATGAATAGATTAAGGGGTATTAATTTAAAACAGTGCAGTGGCGTAACGTATAAAATTAAAAGTTTTTTTATCCCGAACATAAATCCCCACCTGAATGATTCTGATTTGTGGAATGTCGTACGGATGTGTGGAATGTCGTGTGGATTTGTCGTACATTATTAATGACAATCATTTGATTTAGGCAAACAATTAATTCCTAGTACCCAGATAGTGATTGGTGGACGATTCTACATTGATAATATAATAACCAACAACAATTTTATGTGGGAGCTACGTGCTTCGGGCAATTATATTTTCTTTATGATAAATAATCGACTGTAGCTAATATAGTAAAATTTGAACATGTTACTAACTTTCATATCCAGACCATTCCATCGATACCACCACTGAGTCTATATGACACTAAGAATTCAATTTATTTAAATTAGAAATTTTAAATGATGTCATATCGTTAAGCTTTATTTTAAAAAAGAGTATGGCTCTTAAATAATTACTGTCAAATCAGATTACGTTCCCGTTAATTATTGTTGGACGATTCTACGGGGTGCTATCTATACAGTATAATTTTGTTTCGTTATAATAAAGAAAGTAGACCGCCAATCAACTGTCAAACATTTTCAAAAGAAACAAATTAAATTCTCTAGAGGGATGCAAACACAATGGAGCTGATTTTAATGGTTTGTGCCTAGGAATTTCCCGGAAAAATGTGTAAAATTGCAAGTTTGATTTAAAGTATTTAAAAGTAAATTTCGCTGGACTCAATATTTTCGAGACTTTTGTTGTTGCACAAAACAACAAATTTGTTAGTTTATTCGAAGTTAAGAAAATATTACTTTGCGCACTGTGGAGAATTTGTTTAAATGTGACTAAACCAACCATACGATACAACAGTACCTCTTTGGAAACGTTTATAGTTAATGCAAGATAATCAAACGTGTGGCTTAAAATTCATTGTCGCTCAGAATTAATTATTTAAAATTTTTAACAATTTGGATTCTCTAAGCTTAAAAGTGGCACAATTGTTCTAAAGTGAAACTAAATATGAAAACGCGCATTTGATATTGAAAATAAAAACGAAAATGATTGACTGAAAACTCTACATTTTAGGAACCAGATACGTACGGTCTTAGACGATTGAAAATTGATTTAAGCATGAACAAACTGGTAACTACGAGGGTATACCAAAAAGTCTTGCAATATCATATGAAAAAAAAGAGTGAGTGAGACAACAATATATTTTTCAAAACCATTTTTTGTCGCGATGAAACTTCTAGAAGAACATTTCGATGTAAATTTTACAGTTCGTTCGTTTTTGTCAATTTAGTAACACGTGTTTTGAATTTTTCTTAAAACGAATGAAATTGAATATCGCACCGTTATTAAATTTTTCTGTAAAGATGGACGAAATGCAATTTATATATTCAACTATATATCAAAAGTTTACGGCGTATCTGCACCATCATATGCCACAGTAACAAGGTGGGTAAAATTATTGAAAAGTGATCGGGAGTCATTAGAAGACGTCAACCGCTCGGGTCGGCCAGCAGATGCTATTAGCCATGAAAACGTAATTTTGGCCGAATCTATTGTATTGGAGGACCGGCGTATTTCTGTTCCGCAGTTAGCGTGGAGACTTTCTCTTTCATACGGTACCACATATACTATATTACATGACCACCTTCACATGTCGAAAGTAAGTGCGCGATGGGTTCCCCGTTTGTTGAATGCAGAATAAAAAAAAATGCGTGTTCAAACTTCAAAGGCGATTTTAGATATATACAAAGAAGATCCAGAAAATTTCTTTGATAACATAATAACAGGCGATGAAACATGGCTTCATCACTGGGATCCGGAATCCAAACAAGAATCGATGCAATGGATTAAACGTAGTGAACCACCACCAAAGAAATTCAAAACTCAGCCGTCTGCTGGTAAGGTTTTGGAAACAATTTTTTGGGATGCTGAAGTAATTTTGATAATCTATTATATGCCACCGAAAACCACAATCACAGGCATATATTACGCAGCGGTTTTGCGAAAATTGAAAAAAGCGATCCGGGAAAAACGGCCAAGGAAAGTTAGGAAAAAAATCTTGCTCCTTCACGACAATGCACCAGTGCACAAGGCTAATATTGCTCAAGCTGCATTAAAAGACTGCGGCTTCGTGGAAATTCCGTATCCACCGTACAGTCCAGACTTGGCACCCAGTGACTACTTTCTGTTTCCCAATTTGAAAAAAACACTAAGGGGCCGGAAATTTTCCAGTGACTATGAAGTACAGTCTGTTGTAAATGAATATTTTATGGAGCAAAAGAAATCTTTTTTTTTAGAGGGTTTAGGCAAGTTAATTGATCGATGTGACAAATGTATAAACCTTAAAGGAGATTATGTCGAAAAATAAAAATATTGCTGTCTCACTCACTCTTTTTTTTCATATGATATTGCAAGACTTTTTGATTTGCCCTCGTAATTCAAATAAGCCAAACAAGTATACAATAAGATAACGCGAAAGGAGTTTTTATATAAACTTGCAAATAAGTCAGTCTGCACAAATTAAGCTACGAATTGAACCGCAGTCTAAGTATTATAAACCAAAAAAATCACTGGTATATTTAATTGGTTTTCGTTTTGATGTTTTAACCCTTAACAGTCCGAAAGTATTTCAAATTTACTTCCCACCAGGTCCAAGCTACTTTTCATACGAAGAAAAACTCATCGTGATCTCAGTCCGCGTAGGCGTCCAGAACTCAAGAATTTCTCCACAATAGACGCTATGGTTGGGCTTGAGCCCGCAAATGCTTTTGTGTAAAAGAATTTATTATTTATCACATTCAACTTAGGAGTTAGAATTAGGAACCACAAAATATTTTTAAATCATGTGTAGAAAAGAAAATATTTAACAAAATAAAATATAATAATCTAAACTGTGTAAAATAATGTGCCTAAAACGCGCACGCTCTCTTGAAAAATCAAAACAAAACTAAATTTTCATGCGAATAACACAAAAGTGCACATACACAAAAACGGTAAGAGATAAAATTCATAAATAGGTCATGGCACAATACTTAACGCGTTACTAGTAATTATAACAACAATAACAGTAATGAAAATAATAAAATGTTTATTGCCGCCTTATACGTGACATTGGACGCAGTAAGTAAAAGAGTCAAGCCGCTTAAAAACGGCATTGGTCCGTTAAGGGTTAATGATGGTTTGTATACATATTGAAGATGGAGCGGCTCTTTTCCAAACACAAAATTATTTGCGCCGGCTACTTAATCATATCGACAGATCACTAATTCAAAATGTATCTTCTGATTGAAGTCACCACAGTATTTGTATTAAACTCCATTAACTCGTTGAAATTAAAAAAAAAATGTAAATGTTTTAAAGATGTGGATTTATACCAAAATTAAAAAATAAAATAAGCAAATAAAAATTTAATGTATTTAATTACCAAATTACTTAAATTTTTCATTTGAAAAAGTTATAAATACTATTTTACTGGGCTCCAATACTCTTTGAAGAGTTTCCAATCCACAATATGAAGTTTGGCGCAAAAATATGGGTGTTTTTTACATTGAGTATTTATTTTGAAAATATTCCGCTGTCGAGTTTTCCTGTAGTCAATGACGTTAATTTTAATAATCCAGTAGACCTCTTAAAGGAGTCTGGTTTATTGTTCGGCCCCCGCAACACCAACATATTTATTAGTAATCATGCCAACACTTTCTTAGAGTAGCTTCAAATCTGAAGCACATTTTTGTTTCATGGAGGCTTTATACTACAACCACATACTCTGACATTCTTTCTTATATTAAAATGATTTTAATTTGAAATAATTCTCGTGAAGAATGCAACTTGATTAGATTCTACAAATTTCGACCCGTCTAGTTGAAGTGTTCCGAATAGCAGTGCATCACCGAGAAAATCTGGTTGCTTTGTATGAAAATTCAGAATTTAAGTAAAGAGAAAAATATTTATGTCATTGTGTCTATTTTGGGTCCACATAGTCTGGTGAGCTTACCAAATTGATTTTTTGTCTGATAATATGGAGACTCGAGATGATGTACACTTTATAGAGGACTTTAATCTTACCGACCTGTTCTAGACACAATCGGTGGATAGTACACAATTACACAGTTGCTATAAATTTGGTCTCATTTAGCTGGATTCGGATCTTGAATCACAATAGGTGCATTGATTTACTAATAGGTGATTTCTATGGTAAAATTGTTGAATGTTGTGTAAAAATAGATTAATTTGTGGCATAGCACAAAAAACAGATTATCTTGAACTTAACACACTCAATAACTTCAGAAATAAATAATGGCATAAATAAATGAAGAAGATACTGCTAGTCCTAAACTTTTCTGAAATTTTGTTACCTTTAAATTGAAATCCGCCGAGTTCTAGTTGTTCTGACGACGCTAAAGTTATTATTAATATAATTGCACAATTTTTCAATTTTCTAATTTTAACGTTGCACCGGACGTAAACTATTAAAACTAAATATTTGAACGTTTGTACTTAAGCTGCGTACCAATCCAAGGGTAAATCGTTTACTGCGGTAAAAACCGATTTTAGTAAATTTTTCGGTAAATTCATTTATTTTTAAAAAACTTTATGGCTGATTTAAAACTGATTTAAAAATATGTTCTAAATCCGATTTTCACCATAGTAAACGCTTTACCCCACTATTGGCCTGCAGCTCTAGACTGCAGCTCAGTGATATAGGAAAGATAAACAAAATTAAAGACGATTTTTCGCTCGCCCATGACGGTTTACCTTCAATTTTCTTAAAAAAAGTACTTAATGTTTGGCACAACTCTGATTCAACCATTTTTAAAACTTCTTTCACAATGGAAATTTTCCAAATATATGGAAAGGCTCAATAATTATTTTGGTTCACAAGAAGAACCGCACATTTGATATTAATAGCTATTTGCTGCTTATTTGAAAGTTTGTACATGATATACGATCCATCGGGTCGATCCACGACCGCCAATTTCGCATCATTCGCAAAATTCGCATCATTCATCCGAAATTACATGGAAGCGGAAAAGGAAATGAACGTTTTCACAGCTGACTTCAGCAAAACCTTTGATAAGGTTTCCTGATTTATGTTCCTCATATAGGAGTCGTTTGGGCCAATCTTGTTTATTTTGGTCATAAACGACGTTGAGCATGTTTCGTTTGAACGGATTATAATTTACTAATTTTGCCATCTCTTCCATAGGAAACGGGGCGGTCAACAATTTTAATAGTGACAATACTACGGTTGCCACAATTTAGTACAACCATTTTTTTTGAAACTCACAGTTTCTTCTGTGTCATCATAATAAACTAAAACTTTTTTATATTCACAATTCACAAAGACCGTTTTTGACCAGTTGAAATTTTATCATATTTTTATTTTTTCCACAATTTTCCGGTTTGACTTTCCCTTGGATTTGAGAATTGGGAAAAATTTGTTTATATAGCTTGTTTTTCAGGATAATTAGAATTTACATGAAGTAAATTTTTAAAACTTGGAAATTATATTTCACCGTCGAAATTGGTTGGGAAGTTATTAACGAATGTTAGTGTGTTTTCAAAAAATTGCCAACCACTTGTTTACCATAGTATGCCAATTTCATATTCCTCCGGTAAGCTAGAATACGGTTTCCGCCCAAAACTGTTATAGTTATTATTTAATAGTAAAAAAACAACATGTATTGTGTTTGAACTATATAATTTGTAAATAATTTGACCTTGATTTTGATGCTTTGGTTAATAAAGTACTTATCGTAAAGTTTGAAGTTAACTCGCCTAGAAGTTATGCTATTATAGTCTGAATCTAGATATTTCGTAACTGCTAAAGTTCAAATTAATCTTTCAACTATTCATTAAAAGAATTTTAACAATGACATAAAAACTCACTCTATAATAATTAAGTATATTTAATGTCAAGTGCGAATCAAAATAAAACCAATTCTGTATTAGTAATAAAGCAAAAAAAAGACACGGGTCTAATTCATTAATTAAGCATTTCAAAAAAAAAAAAAAATCAATTTAATAGTCTAATTTGGTATAAATTATTTGGTGTATGTTCTATTACAAAAAATATCATTAATTTTAATTAATTACTTCATTTAATTTATTATTGTTGTTTTGGGATGTTAACTTTGGATTTAATGGCCAAAACTATAAAAATTATAATTTGGTGTGATTCTTCCTCGTATACAAAAACAAAAACCAATTAAACCGTACATTTTAATTGTGCAGGTACAATAATTAAACCAAAATCTATTTGGAATGTACTAAACAACTAATACACGTACACAAATTAATTTGTATAGAATAAAATAGCAATAATTTATTGTCGAAATAACATAAAGAACCATATCAACAGATCATTAAATACGAGTGAACCTATTATATTGGCCACTCCTCCCTAATTAATAGTCTTATAATATTCTAATTTCGTGTTTTAATTACAAAAATACAGAAAAAACACTTTAGGACTCGAAACACTTGTTATGTAGCTTACGTTGTCTTTATATTGTTATAGTTTTTTGTCTATAAATTTGTCTATCGTCTTGTTCTTAATTTTTTTTTATTTTTTTTTTTCGTAAGATCATTTTTGTGTTGTTATTGTTGTAAATATACACACAAGGTCCGTAATCTGATGTTATAAATCAACTTGATAAATTTCTTTTCAAAAGTCTGTGTCTCTCTAATTATGGTTATCTTTTATTTAATTTGTATTAAAACCCGATCGTTCCGATTGTATATTATAATATCTTTATCTCGAAACCGTTAAAGTGCATATTGATGTTTTCTGGGTTTGGAATTTTTATAACCGACTCACCTATGAACAGATTTATTAGTACATTTTATGTCATGACTTCGTAACAATAATAATATTATAACATAACAACAAAACGTGTATAGTGTGTGTACAATTTTATATGTTACATAATTTGTTTGTACCTAAAATTAACCAAATTACCAGACCAACAACCAAATAAATTAACCACGACAGAAAAAAATGGTTTAATATAGTGATATTGTTTGTATGGACAACACCTAAAAAATGTTTTGTTTTGTTACCCTGAAATAGTTTGAGTTTGGAAAACCACAATTTATGTATTCGTGTTTTTCCAGCTTTTTACCATATTGTGGAAAATTGTATGTAAAAAATTACAATCGGTTAATCAAATTGTATATACATGCATCTTTTGTCCAAAAATATATGTATCACGTCTTTCATTCAGTACGTGCTCTTTTCTGAAAAATTTCATCTTAGATTGCAGAAAAATAAAACGAAAAATTGTAAAGATGCAATAATAATTTGATGAGTATACGTATACATATACATTCAATCCACAATGCACACACCCAATGCCATTTATACAAAGCACAAGAGATTTGTGATTGTATACGTTTTTAGAACCAATTTAATTAGGTGACATGCAACAAACGTTAATAATACCAAACTTTATATAAAAATTTAAACTTTAATTGCAGGATTGATTGATCACCTCGACGGTACCCCCATCTAATTAAAACCAATCATGCGATCATTTTTTTTTTTGTATAAATCAATCCAATGTTATATACGAGAGAGATTCACTCGAGTGAAACGCCGCACCAGAAAACTATAAATTACAGGTGTTTCACATATAGGTAGATATAGCTACATACATATGTAACCCGGAAAAATATATAAAAGTGCGGAGACAAATTTATTAGTTGAAAATGTAAATGAAAAATAATAAACGCAAATTTTGTGATAAGGTAAAATTTATGTACGCAAACAGAACACATAATATATATATAAAGGGGTTGTTGCGCTATGTATGTATATGAGTCACCTGAAAATTTATGTACTTTAAGAACAGCGATATCTCAATTTGTAGATTTAGATAAGCACGAAACAATCACATCCAAGTTAGTGAATTGGATTATATTTTCACCTTTTTTTTTTAAAAATTGAGTGTGTACACAGAATGATGACTAATCAATATGAATTTCTTCCAAAAAAGGTGGATCAAATTTAATTTGACCGTGCGCGGCATCTCTGTGATGTACAATTTATATTCAAACAAACAGAAGTTTGGTTTGTGTTTATAAATTTTGTGGTGGTCATCAAAAACTTGTATGTAATTATAAATTGTTTTGGTTTTAAAACGTGTATTGATTTAAATTAATGTGCAACGGTGGGCGTCACGTTGAAAATCAATAAATTTTTCCAATACGTGTCCTTTTAAATATGTAAATTTTCTAGTTCTTACTTTTTATGATAATTATAGGTTCGATGTGTGCTTTTAAGCTGCAACTTGACGCTTAAAAAGATAACTGCTCGTTTTAATACCGCAGGTAGTTGCAAATCTAAACAATTGGCTCCAGTAAACTATAAATATTTCTCTATAGTACGAAAACCGCTTCTTAAAATCTGGTCTGAGTGTTCGTCGGATTTTCCTTTTATTACGATAAAATTTTGTTTATTTTCAGTTTTATTGCATGTAATTTCCTGCTCACTTTTACCCACATTTTAGCTTGAGTTCGATAAAATAAAGTAAAAGCGCTAATATAACATTTTTGTTGATTGATGATTTAGTGAAGTGCACTTGTCGAAATAAAGCAACAAAATATCTATTAAATCTTATTTACTAAAACTAATATTCTCATAAGGTAATTTCTGTGCCGTAAACTCTTCTCCTGCTGTTTCAAACATTCATCAAAATATTCTGTTCGAGCTTTGTGACTCATTTTAAGTACAGTAATTTTAGGCTTAAATTCTTTAACTTTATTGTAATATTCTTGGTCGAATGCTTGTACAATCGATTTGCACAAAGAAATCTGATTGTGACCCAGTTGATGGTGTAACCGTGGTATTTCATTTTCAATGTCGATATCCATAGAGCAGAGAAATAATTTGCTTGCTGGAGACATAACTGTGGGCACGAATAATGAATAACGACTAATTCGGTCTACTCTGGCTTAATACCATAAGGCATATTGTCAGGGCGCGAAGCGTAAGCAGTATTAAGAAACTAATAAAATGGTCGTCAATATGCTTATCATTTATTCGTTATTTAACTAAATTACGATGTTTGTTGAAAGATTTTTGAAGAAATTTTGGGATGATCTACTATAAGGAGTGAAGTTCTGATAGTTCGGTGAAAAACTGAAGCAAAAATTATTATTTTTACACTGAAATTGTCTGAGAATAGACTCAAATCTTGAATATCGAATAAAATGAAGATTCACATTTTCCTTAAAGTGCATTTTATTTCGTTTTACTTTACATCGCAGTAAAGTAATCATAAATATTTTCGATCATGAACCCTCAGATGTTTTATATCGGTTATGCATGCCATATAATGCCATTCGCCTCTGTTGGGGGTCTGCGACTATAATCAAATGTAGAAAGAAACCATGGGCTAGATTAAGATATACTCGAAAAGTGAAACGAGTCGACGATGTGCTTGGGAAGCCTATTTGTAAAACTAAAGCAATGATCGGAAACCTCCGGATACCTCTAGATTACTGTACAGTTGAACCTTCTGTTCTCCAACACTCGCGGCATTAAGATGGAAAATAACTATTTAAACCTAAATAAAATCGTCAGCGGCCGAGATAATCAGCGTCCAGTAACTAAAGCCATATAGGGGATGCCAGTGGTGTGTATATTCGTGTACCAATTAATTGTTTACGTAAATAATGGTAAAATACGGTAAAAAATTTAAATAATGCAATTAACCATCTACAATAACTAATATATTTCTAAATATTCAAAAACTTAAATAAAAATATCAACACGCACCTCATCTTAAAAAACGGTATCGAAAACTCAAAATTAATGAAAAAATTGTAATTCCTTGTTAAATTAAAAACGAGAATTATTTCAAGCGATTGTTGCATCGGTTAAAATAACTGAAGTGAGCTTTCATATTTTTATAGTATTAAAGAAGGTGGCCCCATATTTTACCATATTTTACATTTTTTAAATTTTACTGTAATTATTTGCTTGTAAAAACTATAATTTTTTACATGACAATAATGAAGTAAATTACCAAACGTGCACATCAATTGGGGAAATGAAAAACCCAAGGAAGTTCTTCGAGTTTTTTAGTACTGTCATCTAGCGGAAAATGGGAAAACTAAAAAAATAGCGTTGCATACGTTTATGGGTGAGCTTTGTTTGGATTGGCTGTGCTAGAACCATCCACTTTACAGTACTCACTGGTATGGGTTTAACAGTAACTTTTCCGTCGAATTGACGTTAATTGGATCTCCGCTGAGCGTTTAGAATTCCAGGGCATAAGAAGTCCGAGATATAGAGACTTCTCGTCGAAAACATCAAAAGAGTGCTTTTAAAGCCTTCGTTAAGTGCGGTTATTTCACACAATCAGTTTTTTATTGACGTTTTCTTATCGAGCAGTCGCTTGATTTATCATGTTAAACTATTTAAATTTAATTTTTATTTTATTTTTGTAAATTTAAATTATTTTTAACTGGACTTATTGAAAGTTATACCCCAACCATTCTTGGAGGAAAACGCGAAATGTAGTAAAAATTTTTATTAAAACGGTTGAACAAAGTGATGATCTGCCTGAAATACAAAAACCATAGCGCACGCACCGAAAATGACTGAGAGATGAAATTTTCACTTAGTTATCATTGACTTAAACATGACGTCTTAAATTTAGAGTAAGAAAATTAAAGACTGATTTGAATTACTACTAAACTAAACTCTAAAACAACTTATAAGGTACTGAAAAAATCGTCTCCCACCTGCAAGAATGTAGGTTGGCTTTAAGGATGTAGCAAACTGACTTCAAGCGCGACTGGTAACAAACAGGAAATCTTAGGCAGACTAAGCACATGTGTATTGCTTCCGACCGAGCCAAGTTTGGATGAAATTTTAGAGATAATTCAATCGAGCAATCGAAATCTTTAGACCAAAGATTGGAAAATCGTCAAACAAGGGAAGCAACAGTGAGCAGTATGTTCAGTTCGAAATTGCTACATGAGCTCAATCTGCAAATTGGCAAAAATCGGGAGAAGACTAAATTCTTATACAAGAAATTAGCACCAGACAAGAGGATATGTATTATATACAAATCGGTGCTCTAGTTAAGCAGTTTCCAATAGTTAGTTTAATTTGTAATATTGGATAAGAATCAACATTTGGTGCTGAAAACTGGAAGGGGGTGCTAAACGTGACACTCGCCTACGACATCTTTTTATGGTCAACGATTGGAAAGCAACGAAAGAGAATATATTTTTGGATCACCTATATTTGACCTATAATCTAGTCATAACCAATATGATAGTTAGCAGAACTATTTAGACCACAAAGTATACAAAATAAGGCCCCCAATAAAGCTAAAGGAAATAAAGCTCAGGATTAGATAGTGTGATATGATAAAATGAAATATATAATATAGACCGAATTGTTCGTCGACATAATCAAGTGTTTGGCAGTATCGGAAATACCATACTTAACTCAAAGTGGGTATCGTTGCCATAAAATGAATTCTGTGAGCGATAACCGGATTTAAGCCATTAAAATATTGGCTATCCAAATAACCTATAATTCAATGGTTCTTTTTCTGAAAACTCTAAGTTCTAGGTTTAATTAAGCCTAGTAGCTGAGTTCTCATCTAACATGCGTTCTCGACGGGTTACTGTTTCACCTGAAGGGAGGATGGTGAGTGCGGCGCTAAGGTAGGAAGAATGGGTAGGCCTATTTTAGCGCTTAAATTGACGCTACGGAAAGAAGTGAAAGCCTCGGGAAATGAAAAGTGATACCAAAGAATTTTATTTTGCGAAAAATTCGGGAGACTGGTTTTATGAATCTAGTGATTTCTATAGGAACTGCAAAGGCGAGGAGAAGGAAAAGTAATTAATTTTCTCTGTTTCTAACCGGTATTCTCACATAAAGGGCACAAATAGATGAGTCAATTCGTAATAGGTAAACTTTTGGATCTTAAAACAAGCAAAATGCGAGACATTTCAAAGCAAACTTTCACGAGTCCAACTTGCTGAATTAGCCACTGGAACGTAGCCTAACCTACCACTCCCTATATCGCTGAGCTCTGAAAAAATCGTTTTTAAAAGATTATTTGTTTCGCTTTGCCTGTTTGGGATAAAACTTCTTACCTACTTTTTTCGAAAAATCAGACAAATTTGATTAAAAAAATGCTTGTTTGTAAATTACGTAAAACACGTGCCTCTATAATCCGCTTCTTTCTATTTATCACTGAATTTCATAGGCTTCCCAATTCGTAAAACTGACAATTTCAAGGTTAATATTTAACACTGTTTTGAGTCTGCGGTTGACTACAACATATGAACATCATTGCATTGCGAGAAATAATGATCTAACTTTGCATATGAGACAAAGATAGAAACCAATCTATAGTATGTACCGAAACTTAAGATATAATACGATTAAGGACTACGGATTCCTAAAGTAAACGACCGATAAAAGGCCAATATTAGCCACACTTACCGAATAGTTCACATAGGACCCAAATACAACAAACTCTTAGCAAAAATGACAAGCTCAATATTTGATAACGGCAAAACAAATAAAATTTCAGAAATTTACGTATTTCATGAAAACATTTCCAGCGAGGGAATAAGGAATAATATACATAAAAATTGAATTAATCCGAATCTAAGCCCCTATACGTTAGTAAAATTTAATGAGAACTAAACTTGAAAATAATCCTTCCCAATTTTGAAAGAGAAATGTTACGTAAATTAAAATAATACAAACATAACTTACAAAAAAATGCGTTTGTTGTATCTTCTTGCCCTTGCATATAATTATTGAAGTAAGGAAATTTTCGATCTTTTGGAGATTAATGTAGATTAATCGGCGCAATCAAAATTAAAGTTAAGTACACAAATCCAGTTAAATTTAAATAAAGAATCGGCAATTTGCGTTTAAAATCAACTAAGTTTACAAAAATATTCAGTTCAACGAAATAATGGTTAAGATAAATATTAGAACCAATGTACAAAATTGATTTCAAATGTACAACCCATAATAAATAAAACACTCGGCAAATTTATTTCCCAGTCATTTGTAACGCGCAACACCAAAAATTCGAAAACCAAACACTTTATTTCAAATTTTCTGTGCGATTTAAAAAAACAAACAACCATAAAACAATACCTAAGCCACATAAAACACAACGAATTATCTACTAAACTATAGATAAATCAGTGAAACCCTCTCACCCACTCAAACATATTCTCGTATTCTATACTCGAAAATGAAAATCTAGGTCATTTATAAAAACCAAGGAAAATTTGTACCGCACAAACAAAATATAAATCGAAATCTATCCGCCCACCAATAATTTTCACTTTATAATACACTTTTCAACTCGTAAACGAATAAGTTCAAGGATTTCGAAACAGAAACAAAAAATAAACCGAATATCGTCAGGATTTCCGATGAAAATTCAAAATCTCCAACTTATTCTGCTTTTTTTGTTTTATGTATAAGTTCAATCCTTCAATCAAACGCACACAGTACCAAAAAAATAAGAAATCCCTTTTTCCAAGAATATTAGTACAAATCATGTTTAAATTTTTCATTCAATTTTTCATTTTTCGGTGGTGGAAAAGCTTTATCAGCCAACACACACACACCCGCACAAAACGTACATATATTCTCATGAGATTCGTATGCCGTTACATATATGCGAAAAGACAAACACGACAAATATTCCCTTAAAATTATTTTATTTGGTTGGTTTAGTTGCTTCAAGTTTGAAATGGGATTTGTGATTTTCCTTGGGAAAAACACCTGAAATATACAATCAACCAAAAAAAAAATCCCAATTTTCCATTCACAATTGTATTGTATACATAAAAGATTTTTCTTATTTTATTGTCATTTTTCTTTATACCAACCAACAAAAAAAAAAAACACAAAGTTTGTTTTTACTTTACACAAGACGATGGAAAATAAAATAACACAACAGAGAACTCCTGTTATATACTATCTATGTACAGTGTGTAAGGATGAGACAATAAGAAAAATAAATAAATTTATGTTTGTTGTGTTTTCTTATCATGTCAGATGATAAGAGAGAAGAAGGAAAAAAGAAAACAGAGAGTTTTTCTTTATCTATTTTCATAATTTTTTTGTGTTGTTGTTGTTGTTGGTTTTTGTGTATATCTAAATTAGGATATGTGGAAAATGGAAATTGAAATGAAAAGCTCATATACAAGTATATACAACAATGATAATGATGATTTGTTTTTTTATGTATGTATTTTGGTTTTCCTGCAAGGGTGAAAAATTTATAAAGGTGTTAGTTTCATTTAATTTTCCCATTTATCTTAAAGTACATGCGGAACTATATAATGTAAAAGGGAAAGATTAGTTAAAGTACTTTTAACATGCAATTTTTATATGTACCGTAAATAAATTAACAATAACCCTTATAACCTTAAGGGGGTTTTATATAGCGTGTACCGTCAGATTTTTTATAAGAGCCTGTAAAAACAAAAACTTGAAATCGGAATTGAAAATGTACATGAAAAAGTAGTAATAGAAATCATAATGTAAAAAGCACACACAAACAAAAAAAAGCTCTGATGTCTTTATTTATTTATGTTATTATTGTTATTACTTTTGTTATCATTATTTTATGAATTCTGAAGAAAATAGCTGTGCATAGTTGAAAGACAAAAAACTAAAAAGATGCATAAAACAAAAGTGATTTTCCTTTTAGAAATAGATGGAAAATAGAAAATGTGTAATGTATTTTATATAAAAATAGAGAAACTTTGCTTAATTTAATTTTAAAGTTTTGATTTTTTTAAAACCAAAGCTTTTCAAACTTGAAACAAATTTTTGTAATAATAATATGTCATTGTCTGTTTTTGGTTGGTTGTAGATAAAAAAATATAAATTCGCTTTACTCTATGTTTTGGTTTCATTTCCACCAACCGGAGATGTCCCCCAATATTCTGTCAATTAATCATTTGGTGTATTTTGGATTTTACTGTAAATTTTGTGCTATGTTCTTTAAAAATGTCGCTTTAAAAAAATTTAGATTTTTAATTTTATGGTTCTAGTTATTGCGATTTGATTTTGCTATCCTATTTTATAAGACTATTGTTAATCTAGGCATCATCCTCTCTAATGCTCACCTAAACTTAAAACGGAAACAAGGACAAGATGAGGCACAAAAAAAATTATAAGTAATAATAATTGCACGTGACGTTTTGAATAATTTTCAATTACACCAATATTTTTTTTTGTTCGTCGTTGTACGTTCTCAACATCGATTAAAAATTAAATTTATTATTAAATATAAAAATATGACAAAAAAAGTATTCATAATTTGATATTCAAATCAAGTTGTAATATTTAATTAAATTTAATATTTAATTAAAAAAATAAATATTTAACGATTTTGTTTTTGTATTGAAGCGAGTGAAAAATTCAAATTTGCAAAATAGGAAATTAAAAATAATAAATTTTGATTGTTCCTGCAATTGGCCAAATATGTAAATTGGATATTTAGGAAAAGGCACTTTGTATCGTGATGATAACACGCAAGAAAGAGACCCAGCGCTGTAATTTAAATTGATGACAAATCTTAAAAAATAAATTCGATGTACCCTCATTAAGTATTTTGTCGTGTGCTAGGCAAAATTGATAATTTAATTGAATCAATCAACCCTTTTCTTCGTTCGTATTTTTATAATTAAAATTAAGACGGAAGGAACGAGTAAGGATTCCAAAAAAAATAAATATTAATTAAATTTAAGTATAATATACCATCGCATAAGTTTAAGGAATAATATTTCAACAAAAACATTACTGTGTGTTGTGACGTCTAAGCCAAACTTATCGACATATAACACATTAAAATCCATTCATCCGCTTGACATTCGAAAAAATATTTTTATATCGAAAAGCGTAAAAAATCCTGTTAGATTTCCACCCGTATTTTTAAACATCCCCCTCTCCAAAATGGTATACGTATCAAATAAAGTTTTTATTCTTTTCAAACTTTACGTATTTGTTTCGAATTCAATCGAATCGAAAAATTTATATATATACACTTTTTTTGTGTCACAGGTGCTTCTAATTTGAATACATTTTTATTGTGCTTTTTTGTGTGACGTTTATGTGCGCTTTTTGTGTACGCCCAAAATGCACACAACCCTCGTAAATGATTTTGATTAGAAAATCGGTAAAAATAAAAACAATAAAATAAAAAAACTTTATGGTGAAACTGTCAAAATGAGGTTTATTTTTATTGTTTTGAACGTATTTTTGACTATCAATCATTTCAGCTGGGGATGATATAAAATTTCAAATTAAGTATGCGTTGGGTTGTGCGGTTTTTCTCGACAACATAAAAAATAAAGTTTTTGCCAGTTAATATTACAATTCTTTTCTCGAGAGGTAAATTTTATGTTTAATTAATTAATTATAACAATCACTTAAGTATTTGAAATTTTTTGAAGTATGGTCATTAATAATTGTTTTAGAAAAACTTTCTAAGACATGTTTTGGATTTTATAATTGCCAAATTGAAATAATCTTTTCTCTACGGTATGATTATTCTTGGTACCTAAATTTCAGTTTGCTTTGAAAACAATTTTTATTAAAGAGGAATAGGATACAATAGGTACAAGGTACGTTGCTTGCGATTATATTTTTAAAGATATCCACCATATTAAGAAGAAATCATGTATATAGATTTACAGTGGCAAACGAATATTAGTACTAATTCAAATTTGAATACCAAGTACTAAAATTTTTGAAGCCACAAATTTGATATTTATTATATGCTTGTTTCATTTGAAAGTAAAAAATTTCTACAATAATAGTACATTTGTTGACCAAAGCACAAAATGTTGAATTTAAAACCAACAATTGACATTTCGTAGGGCTCTCACATGGAATTTCTGATCGTAAATGCTATCCGCGCTTAGGACGAATGACACGAGTCTCAGAGGTTGGCTCCCATAATAGCTAGCGTCATTCCACATTGTTAAATAGCGTGGTCATTTTCACTGGAAAAAGCCCTACGGGTTTTTCCGAAATGGCTTTAAATAATTTTAATTCCACAATGTATATCCTTTCTAACCTATAAAAGACACACAAAATTCGTTCTTTTTTACAAAAAAAAATAAAAACTTATTTTAATATTTACACTGTTAAGAAATATGCACACGCACAAATATCTGTCTACAAACTAAATTTTGACGAAAAACATAATTTGGGCTACTTTATTTGGATTATTTTATAATTGTCCACAAGTTTTCACCGGTCAAAAGATAAATCTGTTGACGGTCGTGAAGGATTCGGCGGCTACCTTGTGGCCAGTGGAAGAGAATAAGAAGTAGCTATGTCTCGAGATCTTTTTCTATTTCATATAATTTTTTTTTGAACATTTGGGGCATTCCCCTACTTGGAATTAATTTTTACGGATTTTAAAGCGCAAATGCGACAAATTGAAAAATGAAATTATTATGAATAGCTCCAAATACTTCAGAACAGTTAGCAACTGTACAAACTATACATTAACTGCAAATATACTGATTTGAGATCAAATCAATAACGTTGATTTACCGCAAGCGATTTAATTACTTTAATAATGTATGTAATTTAATAAAATATGTTATGTCAAAACAAGGGACCTACGCGAAAACATTACTATGCATTACATTATATAGTGCTGGATGTTAAAAAAACTACTAACTACTAAACAAATAATTAGTTGATCCAACATTTTATGGAACGCCTGCAACTTTTGAAGTGGTCTTATATGAAGCTAGCCCGATACTCAGCCCGAAAAAACGCGACGGCAACACTTAACTATCACTATCGTGAGAGTTTACTATTCCAGCCCGAAAAATGTCACTATCGCGACAGTAAACAGTGTAATGATACAACGTCATGACCTTTATAACATTCAGCCCGAAATTTTAAAATAACTTTTATGCATTTTTAAGATATATTACTATTGCTTGGTATCTTAATCAGACCTAAACTCTCATTTAATTGAAGCTAGCCTGATATTCAGTTCAAAATGCTCGATAGCAATACTAAACTATAACTATCGAGAAAGTTTTATATCCTAGCCTGATAAAATACCACTGTCGCGACAGTAAAATGTGTCATGGTAATCTGTTTTGACATTTAGAGCATTCAACCCGAAATTATAAATAAAACTTTTACATATTTTTTTAAATTATCCTTCAATGGTTTGGAAATCTAGACAGCCCGAACCTAACCTGAAAACAACAATTCGGAAACTTAATTAGCATTACATGGTTGAACACTATGAATCTAGAAAGAACTTTCAGCACGAACTTTTAATTTGTTTTTTATGGATATAGTCGTTTGAAGTTCTGCCTACAAACTGAGAGATTTAAAAAAAAATCTATCCGGAATAACCGGGATAAAAACGTTTGAATCTCGTCTCAGAGACAGTTCACAAGCACTTGGAATACACCACCGGGTTTGTTAAAGTTTAGACTAGAAACTAGGAGATTTGTAGAAAAATTCTATCTGGAATTATGTAGATATAGTTGTTTGAATTTTGGCATGCAGGCGATTCACGAGCACTTGGCATATATCGTCGAAATCGTGCTCGTAAATCGCTTGTGAGTAGAGATTCATGCGACTATATCTAGATAATTCCAGATAAAATTTTTCTACCAATTTCTCAGTTTGTAGTCAAAACTTTAACGAATCCGGCGGTATATGCCAAGTGCTCATGAATTTCCTGTATCACGTGTATGAAACACCTGTTTTGTAGCCAAGATTTTAACGAATCCTATTGTATAAGTGAAGTGGTTGTGAATCGTTTGTAAGGTGATATTTAAACGACTATATCCAGATAATTCCAGATAGAATTTTTCCGAAATTTTGTCGGTTTCTAGTCAAAATTTTAGTAATTCCGGTGATATATAGTACATAGGTCATGTGCTCGTGAATCGTTTATGAGGCGAGATATAACAGAATATTCTCTAATTAATATCCGATAAACTTTTTCTCAAGCTGAATTTAGTTCCACTGATAATTCCACTGAAAACATTTTTAGAATTTTTTTTTTGAAAACTTGACCTAAATTTTTTTTTTTATTATTTTTATCAAAATTTAGAAGTCACGATTAGTTCGATATTTATTCAATACACAATTAATTAATAATTATTATTTACGTGTGACAGAAATTTGCTTTATAGTTATAATTTGTTTATATATTTTGTGTCATGACAGAAATTGTATTGCCATAAGTAAAAAATTAAAATTTTGGGCTGAAAATTCGGGCTAGCTTCACGGAGGTGTGATCTTAAGGATTGTCAGAGAAATTTCAAGACCAGATATGCCAACAAACATTTGCATCTTGCTATATGCAAACTTAATGCACAATTACCTATACTGTATCAGTGTTGGACTCTGCTATATTCGAGGTTCGATAAAATTTTATTACTGAAGATTGTTCTAACGTTAATTTATCGATTAATGGTTATGCGTCCAAAAATACTGGACAAATATAACGGAATTGTATATAGAAGCAAATAGCGTGTAGACCATCAAATGATCTTAAGTTGAAACACCAATGACATTTTCGCTGCAAATTTGAAATTACGCTGTTGATTGTGCAGAACATAGCATTCGAATCACCGACCAAATGGCACAGTGGTTAAAGCTTTGGCGTTTGGATCGGGAGGTACCGGGTTCGAATCCCGATAAGGGCAGGATGCAAAGGGAATTTTCATCTACAGATTACGATCTGTGATGAAATGTAACACATGCATGTACGACCCCCTGTCGGTGTGCAAAATCCATGGACCGACCTATCTTCCATGTCAGTATAGGTTGGCATGGAGCTTCTAATGTGCATATGGTCTTATATCGATCCTATAGTCGTACGTCCTCGAGTTGGCTGAGTATGCTTAAAGTAAGGACGTTAAAAGCATAGCCGCGAGAGAACAGCGCGAGCTTCGAGCCACAAAACAGATTGCATTGTAAATAAATAAAATAGAAAAAACATTCGAATCATTGATTTTCAGCGAATTCCCAGTTAAAACCACCATAAACAACGATAATTTGAAATGCAATTTCACCCATCTCCACGTGAATTTTTGAAACTACTCTGAAATCGAAAATACATACCGGAAGATAAGAATTCATTCTGCAGATTCATACTACCAACGAATTAAGCAACGCATTTCGTATACAAATTATTTTCGAATACACATTATCGCTTAAAACCTGTAATAAACTGTTTATCTCGTGCACCATTTCAGACCATCAGATTATTGAAGAAAGTATTATTCGAAATTGACACCACGACTAGCTTAATTTTGTAATGCACCAACCAGATGTTGCATATACTGCTAACTCGTGCAGAGGCTAGTCGCCTGGTGGACAACGTAAACAAACGACTCCACAATAATGGCATGTTTCAGCTGTCGCAACCACACTGTATTTGGAAATTTACGCCAATAGACCCAGTGAACATTTCAGAATCTGCATAAACTCAGAGGAGAAACGTTATTGTATCCCCAGCTGAACTAGTCTCTCGAGACGCATCAACTAAGCAGCTGCGGTAATACTACCAATATATTGGCAGAGACTAGAATAGATTAAACATGGCATGGACAGGTGGTCGAAGACTTCACACATTATTAAGAAAGGTGGAAGGAAGTAAGGGTGTTGTAATAAGAGAGCTTATTTAAAAAAATAATATAAATCGAAATTCTATAATAAAATAGCCGCATCGTATATAAAATAGCCCACGATACATCGTCATCGATACATTAGATTACCTCAAAAACAAATAGCAAGCTACAATCCATATTGATAAAGGGCCCGAACGTTCTGCTAAAAATTTATAAAAAAGAGCTAAAATTTTAGGGCTCGGACGATAAATTACAAAATTTGTCGTCCGAACCCTAATTCTAAACTTGGTTAGTTTTTATTCAATAAGAGCTGAACCACATCACTTTTACAGTGACAATGCATCGATATTCATTGCGCCATAAAGCAAAATGTAGTATTTATTCCCATGAAGAGGATGATAAATAGCGAAACCATGTTTCACGAGAAGTTACATACTTTATTACTTGAAATTAAAAGTGTATCAAATTTAACCCGAGGGATTCAATTATTTGACATCCAGAGATTTTATCAATTGAAAATCATATCCATCATTTTACTGCAATCTTGTTTGGAAATAACTAGAATTCATCGTCTAACCAGATTCGAAAGAATTGAGTGATTAAATCATATTGGAAATTTTGGAAGCAATGGATAAAATTAGTTTTGTATTCGTCAGTTCCTTGCCCATAGTGACAGCGGTAAATGTAAACCATCCAAATTGAACTCAGTTTTATTGATAAACAGCTCCTCTCCACAACTGTTCAATATAGTTATTGAAGATTAGGATACACATAAAATGCGGGTTCCGAATGCTCGTCATCTGCTGTGTATTTTATTAGCCAGATCTAAAAACATAAATAGATTACAATTTTTTAAATTGACAAACATTTCGTAATGAAGGAAAATGACCTAGTTTGTAAAAAAACTAAACTTGGCATACAATTTATAATATTCGTATTTTAATTTAATTAATATATAAATTAAATAGCTTGAATAGGATAGCTTGAAGGCCATGGCAAGGCAGCTAATAGTTTAAAGATAGCAAGAATTAATAACAGCCTTACCAACGCAATTTCTTATACTTCACAAACATATTGCCTATTTGGTTAAAACCCACACACTAATATATATCCGCGCAGTATTAAATCTCCTGCACAATGGAGATAAGAAATAGTCAGTTCTGTTTACCAAACCTTACATTTGTAACCTGATATAAAGGATTGAAGTATACATAGCTTGATAGCTTGTTAGTCTATTATTTCGTTCCAAGTAATTCCAAGCAATTCCAACGTAATTACGTAGGAAAGGCGAATCATTTCCATAAAGACAAAATATTCACCACACACATGTTTCTGGTGAAATTGAAGGAAAATAGAAACCTATAACAAAAATTTATATATTGCATATTCTTGCAGAATAAGCCACCAGACAATTATACGCATACCCCAAATTCCTTTCTTATTGGTTTATTCTAAAATTATTCCACGGGACATATTTTAAAATAGCTTATGTTCGTTTGGTACACAAAAGAATTCTGTTAGCCCGCATAACATTTTGCCAATCTTATCTATATATATACATTATATATACAGAGTCTTATCACAACCCAATAATCTTTTTTTATTTTATTTATGTTTTTGTCAAATACTTCTGTACATACACAGACATGTGTAACGTACTAATATATAAAAAAGGGTTGTTATTTGTTTATTATGTCAATAATGTCAAATCTATATACATCTCTATATAGTACACTCGTACACAGTATTCGGAATATGGCAATTGATTATTTAATCGATAATAATGTATTCGAGAATTCAAGTGAAAAATTCCCCAAAAAAACAGGGAGGAAAAACAATAAAATTATGATGTTTGATTTTCCAGCAAAAATATTCGGAAAAACAAAAATTGTCAGTTCAATGGGTAAACAATTTGTATAACTTTATTATTATGATTATCGAATCGATAAATATGTTGCCAAAAAATACTGTCACCCGTAGAACACACACAATAACTAATGAAATCAAAATTTTTCCTCGTCGGTTGTGTTCCGTGTCGTATCTAAATAATTGATCCACTCGTGCAATCCTCTACATACATATAATATTCCACCCGCGAGAGAAAATCATTTATTTTTTTTATATAACATTGATTTAAAATTCGACGAACGTACACAAAAAATTTCAACTTCCTTTCTTTGATTAAGTCTCCCCTTAAGTTACGAAAATGGATGTATGAAACTCATATATAATCTACATACACATACAGCAAATTTTATCTCAATCATTTTATCAATTTAAAAAAAATAAAAAAAAACTCGCGGGAAGTTTTTCAATTAAATTTTATCGATTTAGCCTGGCATCCTATCCGCCTATATACGAACGAGTTCATATACATATGCGGATGGATAATAAGGACTCATAATCTTATTTATGTAAACTCATATAGTTTTCCTTTTTCAATTTTTTATGTTTGCGTGTGACAAATCGTTACGATGAATTTCAACTAAATAATTTATACATCATAAAAAACCTAAATAGTTATGTTGATAGTTAATTTGAGGGTTAATATACCAGTATGTATATTTATATATAAAGTTATATATCACTCGGAATAATTATGAATATTAATAAGACTTGTTCTCGAAATAAATTTATAGAGGGAATATGCGACATGATTTAATGAAATTAATTTAAAAAAATTAACATTTTTTAAAAATGAATTTCGAAATTTTAACAAATTAACATCGTTTATCACCATGATTTGCGATGATGGTGACACAGCGCTAGTTTTTTTTGCTAGACATTTTCGGCTAATTAAAACAATATTTAGGAATCGATTAATTAATATTCGTTGTGTGGGGTTATAATGTATAAGGTGGCGAATTACATATGGTAATGATAAATCGCCTAGCAATCTTACACAAGGTACCTTCATAAGGGACTGAATTATCTTTACTTCATTTAGGCGATGATAATTTTGATTTATTCCAAAAAAAGTGCATCGAGATGCTCTTAAGTCTTATTTAATTGAGTGACACTTTACCTTTGACAGAATTATAACATTAGGGGTGTGCGGCAGTTAATTTATATATAAGCCATTTTAGTGACCGCTACCAAGAGGTTTCCGGAAAATTTAAAATTAGCTTGTAACTGAATAAGTGTTTTTAATTAAATTTTGTCCTAGGTACATTCGGTATATACGGCTTCTCGGTCTCAGCACTCTGAAACCTTCCCAGGAGTATGAAATAACTCGGTATAATGATACATGTTGAGTCCACAATATCGCGGTATTTTACAAATAATCGTACACGTTTCTATTTGTTGTTGCTTTTTAGGATTGAATTAAGTCAAATTTCATATAAGTGTTTTAACAAATTCATGATTCGAAAGGCCAGAAAGTTCATGTAAGCAACATCATCAACCTTTGAGCAATAACAACTTTAAACATTTTGATGTTTAGTATAGTCACAAAAATTCCTGCATTTTCTGATTATTTCAAAATTTTCATTTCATTTGATTTCTATATTAGTGCGAAGTAAATTTTTTTTTACTGGATCCATAGCCAAATCGCATTTTAGATTATAGACCACAATAACAATATCTTAGCAACAAAACCAATTTTGCTAATTCCCAGAAATTTGTTGGCTAATAAATATTTTGGCCAATTACAAATAATATATACTGTCTGACCGAGGAGAACGGAACAATTATTTTTATTTACGGTACTAATGGAACGAAAAACCATTGTTCGCTTCCCACAATAAAAAATGTAATTAGAAAAATAATTCCATATTTAGAGAGATGAGACCTAAATTTTCCTCATTGTTTTTTTTTTTGTCTTATGGTACGAGGATTTTCCACATAATATGTATATTGTAAGTAAACAACATCATTATGTTTCGGGGTTTTATTAAAGCACAAAAAAAGGAAAATGTGTCTTAAATTCTATATAATATACATCGTAGGATAACCTCTAATTTGTGTTGAACGTACATGTGTATTATGTCGATAATTAGAATGTAATAATTGTTTCTAATTCATTACACGAAACCCCCCATCCGGATACATTCTGTAACATCAAACAATAGAATAACGATAATGTCGTCCCTTCCATAAAATTATGTTGAAAATTTTTGGGTATCTCAATATAAATTGTAAAAGGTCCCATCTCCCATTATATTAATCAACAACGATGAGTTTATTGAGTTATATAAATGTCCGTAGGTTTAATTAACTTACCCTACTTTAAAATCCCTAACAACATTTTCCTTTAATCGCAAATAATCAATAAAAAATAATTTTCCAGAATTGAATAAATGTTAACATACTAACATATTTGTTTATACAACAATAATAAATTTGATGGAAAATTGACAAAAAAAAATGACGACAACGATGGAAAAGAAAAACATTTTTTGATCGATTTGTAATATTTTCCGTTTTTCCTTTTGTCTGGGTATGTGTTTGTATTTTATATGATGTATGTGTGTGTGTGTGTTCTGTGAAAAATAATAATAATAAAAAAATGTTTTTGCTGTGCTGCTTGTCGTCGGCGTCTTCTCTTGTTCAACATGACAAATTATTGTAAATATATATGGAAAAGTTGTTATCGTTTGTGTAGTTATTTCTTATGTTTTTCTTATCACGGTGATTTGTGTGATGTGTTTGGAGTTGGTGTGCGATCAAATTTACCTTAACTCAATAATATAAACCAACTCGGAGAAAGAAAGGGTTACACACGCTCCCATGATATTATGCCGGTTTCGAACAAATAACTAATCCATTTCCAAATGGCCTCATTTCGTATTATGGTCGTTCTTTGTTTTATGTTTTAATAACATGTATGTATAAAATATATACACCGTTGATCAGTTAATGTGTCAAATTGTCAAAAAAAGAAACGAATAAAATGTAAATCTACTTCCTTGAAGCAAAACACATAACATAAAACATATAAAATTCTATATCATCGTTTAAAGACGAAAACGCAGGTATGTACGAGTATATAAAGTTGGAGACTTGGTATGGAATTTAAAAATTTTAATGACATTTTAATATAAAAAAAAAAATCGAGCAAATCGACCACACACTCAATAAAAATGTCAACAAAATTATACATGAAATATGTAACAAATGAAAAGGGTTAGGTGGTCGTCATATCTATATATATATGATGCTATGTATGCGCGCGGTGACGAGATGTTTAGTATACTAATTAGTTTTCAACATGCAGCATGAAAAACATAATTAAAATATTTATGATTTTCTATAAAAATTTTAAATTACGAAATAGAAGCAAATATGTCATATACAATCCAACTTAACAAATCACTTGTTATACAATTTATCTTAAAGTGACAGCTCAATATACATATATTTCGTGGACACATTATACAAACAACTTGTTATCAGTGTTAGTTAGTTAGTTAGTTAGTTAGAAACAAACAAATTTAATCACGAACTGTTTTTTTTTGTTTTGTATAATTTTGTCACTTCAATTTGGTTGTGCGCGGCTTTGTTCTTTTAATTTAATTTATTTTTATGTTTTGCGGACCATGCAAACATGACAACAACAAATTAAATACGTATTATGTATAGTTTGTATTGTCCCTACTACTACATAAAAAAATGTTAATTAAAATACATAAAACATGGAACTTGTTTACAGGACCTTCGTTATCTATGATATAATATCACGAATTTGGAATCCTTTATCATAAAAATTTAATTTTTTGTTAATTCCATTGTTTTGTTTCATTTACAGGTAAAATACGGGAGTATTATAAATTGGGGCTTTACTTAAGGATTAAATTCGATATTCTCTAACTCTTTCTACAATTATAATAGGGGCGTAATGAAACCATACCAACATACATACGATTATCCGTTGATTCAAAAATGACAAGTTTCAGAAATGTGAATCCGGTTGAAATCAAACTTTTAGAAAAATGAGATATCGAATAAAATAAATCCGTTATAATTTAAAATTTTTCAAGTTAAAGATTACTATTGTACCCCTCCCCGTTCCCAAAAGGTCTTAAACAAATAACATAAATTAGATTTGATTACTCAAAACAAACTATTGATGAAACCTTTTATAAATTTAGTAATATGTATTGGCAAAACAGTAAAAGACTTATAATTCGAAAATAAAGTCATAATCGTTAGCGCATTTTGAATAGAAAAAAATTTTAAACTTTTATAAAAGTCACTTCGAATTTCTGTACTTTATTTCAGGAAATCGTATTTTTTATTTTTTTTTATTTATTTACAACGAATCAGTTTTGGGGCTCATCCTGCTCTTTCATGGTTACGCTTTTAACGTCCTTACTATACGCCTACTCAGCCAACTCAAGAACGTACGTCTATAGGACCAATTTAAGACCATCTGCACATGGCAAGCTCCATGCCAACCTATACTGGCATGGAAGATGGGTCGGCCCATGGGTTTTGCATACCGACAGAGGGTCATAGATGTATTCCATTTCACCACATATTGTACTTTTATCCTACCCCTATCGGGATTCGAACCCGGTACCTCCCGATCCAAACGCCAAAGTTTTAACCACTGTGCTATTTGGCCGGTATGACTGACCGAACGACTGACTGAAATCTTATTTGCTCACACCCGACTTCGGAAAATCGGCAGCATTAATAATGGAACTAACAAATTTTTCATACTTTCTCAATAAATTGCCGCGCTTTTGAACCAAATTGAAAAGGGACTTAAAAAATCCCGAAAATTAATTTTCCTATTAATAAAAGCAAATTGCAAAACTAAATGAAAATTAGGTTCTAATCGACGCAATCTCTAAGCCACAGACACCTCTTACTCCTAAACAAATCAACGCAAGTGGCGGCTTAAGTTAAACAAGAATTGCAGCATGCACTAGAGTACAATGTAGAATTGCATCATATAGGATCTCTAATTTGTAAATGGAAGTTGAGTATATAAAAGAAAAAGAAAATTCAAAAATTTCACTGTCTCTGGAATAGTGGAACATCTTAAAAAAATTAAGTCAGTCATTTTAGTAGATGCAAGGAAAATATACATTGCGTTGATTACATCCGAAAGGTGTCAAATACTTAAAAATCCAGTAAAATTCAGAACTTCCTTCTTGTGAAGCTTACATCAAACAGGAGGGCTAAGCAAGTAATCACACAGTTAAAGAAAGCTTTAAAAAATTACTTTTGGATTAAATCGGTATCAAAAGCACCAACATACTAAAGAAACTGTAGTTCTTTCATGTTGCACGGGATTTAAAAAAAGCAAACGAATACCACTACTCTCTGGACAACAAATAGCAGAGTTCTTTTAAAAATGTCAAAAGGCAGTTCAAACGCAATTACCACTACACTACACAGTTCTTACATTTAGCTAATTTCATCTTATGTTTACACAGTAATTTGTTAATATTTTGCTTATTGACAAATACAAGTAATTCCATTGAAGATGGTGTTTCTCTAATAGAGGATTTACTTGTTAAAGTTGGATTGTAAAACGATGAAGGATTTCAGTATATCGATGAAAAATTAAAATTGGATTCCGTGAATGTTCTGTATTTCAAAATTACACGATTGAAGACGAAATTAAATGCACCAGTGTATTTATTATCGTTTGTAATTACGATTTCGAGGTTATTGTTCTCCCTTTCCGAATTGTGGTGTATTACATAGCTATCGAGATGGTATAGAGGAGATAGTATATTTCTTATTGTTTACGATAATAATGAATGTAAATGAACATCGTTAGGACCATCAATTAAATTTTCTGTGATCGTTGGAGATTTCAATCTAAATTTGCCAAAAAACCAAAATTAGGAAATGATTTAAACGTGGTGTACTGATAAAAATGAGTATATAAAAGGCATTTGATTGTAGGATGAGTCGTTTTCAGATCGATGGGGCAACAACAATTTGCCAGGGTAATTACTAAATAATCTAACATATCCAGAGTGACATGTATATGTTTAGAGTTTCTGCTAGAGAAATCTCATCTCGAGAAAATTTAAAATTTTTTACTCTCGAAATCTCTGGAAATACAAATTAAAATTTTTCGAGATTCCCATTTCTCGAGAAATATGATCGAGATTCTCGAGAAATAATTTTTTTTGGCGGCATGCTGCACCTATTGTCAATTTTTTTTTATTATGAATTAAAATAAAAATTACAAACATTTTGTTTCTAATGCTCATGATGAGATGTCACTTAAAACATTAAAATGTTTTTATTGCAAAATTCTCTTTGGTATATGATTAAACTAGCCTAACAATTTTCACTCATCATTGTTGTCATTTTGTCAATAAATTTTACAAAAATAATTTATTTTTATAATCAAATAGTGTTTGTTGATATATGTTAGCTTTAATTAATAAAATTCTCAGTTTGTTGGTAATTTGGTATAAAATCCGATTTTTTTAATTTCCAAATTGTACTGATATGTCTGAATATATGATAGCGAGGATGTTTGGAAACATTTTAAAAGAGGCAAGCTTGATAAAGATAGAGCTACGTGCACCCATTGAGCCAAGTCACTCGCGTGGAAGGCCTCATCAACGACGGGTTTACATCGGCATTTAACAAGAATCCATAACTTGAAGAGAAAATTAAAAGAATCTTCTACGTGTGCAGTTTCTGAACCGACAACCAAAGAAATTAAACGCATCGGCGAGTATTTTAAAACTTCTGATTAAAGTCTCACACTGGCAAGAATTATTTCTAAACATCCTGCGAAGGATAGTTTACAATTACAAGGTTTTTCATTGCCGAAAAATCCATCAGATGTGATGAAATTAATATTTAAATTTCACGATATGTACTGTCAAAAATCAAATTATTTCCAAGATCAATCAAATGAAAGCAGCAAAAAAAAATTAGCATATCTATTGATGAATGGTCGAGTTTCCTTAATCGTCGTTATTTAAATGTGCATTTATATTTTTCCGATGGATCAACAGAAAATTTAGGTTTGATGAGAATGAACCCGGTTATCAGTAAAATTCGATCGTTTGATTTGAATTACGAATCCGACATTGTTTCTTCCACAAGTGATGGAACGAGTTTAATGTTGAAATATGGTAGGTTGTCGCTGGCTTTTCAACAACTGTGCTATAATCACGCAATTCACTTGGCGGTTATGAAAGTTTTCTACGAAAAAAAGTTTCTTCGTGTAACAACTTAAGCGATGAGGTTGAGAATGAGGATTCAGATAATGATGATTTTGAGTCAGATGATTTAATTTGTTGCAGATAACATTCAAATTAATTGTAGTATGCAGATTAAAAAAATAATATTAAAAATAAGGGGAATTGTAAAATTATTCAAAAACTCTCCGATTCGAAACAGTATTCTCCAAAGTAATATTAAAGAAATGATTTCTGAAGCGCACGAATTACAGTTGTTGTTAAATTGTTAGACTCGATGGAATACAATCGAAAGTATGACTGAACGTTTTTTAAAACTTAAACCGGCTATTTTAAAAACGTTAAGTGCGATCTCAATCATAGGCGTCTAAGACATCACAAAACTGATGATGTCGTGGCCTATTTAATAGTCTAATGCCAGTTAAAAAATCTAAAGAGGCATTAAACCGTCAAGATGCGTCATTACTCTCTGCGGAAGGAATTTTAATTTTTTTGTTTAAATCTCTTCAGACAAATAATAAGTCGAAAAGATAAGTCGAAAATTATTGAGTGAAATTAAAACCAGATTTTTAAAATATGGGACAATTTGATGTGTTCACTACTAAAGTTTCTTCAGAATCTTAATTATCTCAAAAGAAGAAATTAGCGCAACTGCTGAAACATTGTTCCGGAGATTATTTCAAAATTTAGAAAAATGTTCAGCCGAAATCATTTCATCTTTTGACCATTTCCCTGGTAGTTCATCAACGTCTCATGATGATTTTATTTCTTTAGAACAACATTTGGAGGAGAGTATTTGGGAATGTACGCAATTGCCAAATGATGGTTTATGTAGTAACTGGTAAAATAACCACAGTTATCTCGAAGACTTAAAGAATACTTTATTGTTAATTAAACCCACATCAACGCAAAACGAATGGGAATTTTTCGGTCTCTGGAATTTTTTGTAGTAAGCGAAGAGTGCCTTTAAATGCCGTTTTTTATTATTTTAAATTTTAAAATAATTTATTTATATTATGAAATTATGTTCCTTGAATTATTTAATTATTTATCGTTTTTTATAAAGAAATTATTATTAGAATTAATTTATTGTTAAAATATATTTAATTTCTCGAGGATAATATGCCAATATTCTCGAGAATCTCAAGAAATTTTTTTTAGAATTCTCGAATTCTCGAGAATTAAAATTTCTGGAAAATTCGAGATTCTCGAATTTCGAGACCGAAAAAGTTCGAGAAAACAGAAACTCTAGTTAAATTGTATCTAAGTAATGTGATAAGAAGAGATAAACCGAATCATTGTATAGGATAATTTTAAATAGTTTGCTGTATGAGGCGTTTAAAATTTTAAATCGTTCAAAATTATTATTTTTCTTTTCGCCATAAACCCTAACCAAATATTCAGAATTATTTTTACTGGCCCGAAGATGGTGAAAACTGGTTCTGATAGTAAAATTGGAATTTTATTATGATTTTTATACGATACGGTCTATGTCTAATAATGTTAGGCGACAACATTTCCAAGTCTCGTTGTAATAATATAGAATACACATTTAATCTTGCGCTGTTAATTGATGTCCATTTTTGCCTTTTTAATACATTCAACATTTCCCTCCTTGTGACATCAGAAAAGGTCGAAATATTTTCATTGTTATTTATTTGCGAGATTTTTTTAGAGTAGTGCTGAGGATTTTACTAAGCTAGAAGCAAATTTTGTGTGGAGAACTGCAAATGAAAAGTCATGGGCTCTTATTTTTGTAGCAATATATAATCTTACTAAAACTTTTGAGCAAACTTTTGACTTTCTCGTTTTTAGTAGAGTATTCCTGGTTTGAACTGAACCTTATATTATTTGCATCTTAATTGTTTGTAAATGGCTTTTGATTTTTCCTTAATTTGTTCAAGAGTCACTGCGACTAAATGATTGGAAAGAGGCATTTGTTAAAATATCTTTCTTTATGTCTAAATGCAGAATAAAAGCGAAAATGAGCCCAAACTGCACTCTGTTATAATCAAGGAGACAATACTGCCAGCTGTAATTAGCATACATTTTTAATTGGGGTTATATTAGGTTTGTATATGATCATGAGAATGATCATGTTCCAGAATATTCACCAAATACGTAAAAACCCGTTTCAAATAACAAAATGAATTTTATGATCTAATATGTTTATATGGTTGGTAATATTTCACAATTTAAACCAAAATGCTTTTTATATTCAATTTTATTTTTCAATCCTAGTTAAAATAAATATCAAAACAATCAAAATTCATTTTACAACTTTACTTTGCAACCTAAAGGATGGCGTTATCCATAAAATTCATATTCACCCGGCAATCCTAATTTCATCAAGATTCGTTAAGAAATACCGTAATTGGTTTCAGCATGTCTGGGCTTTATCCAAAACTTTGAGTTTTGAAATTGAAGGTGTAGATTTGGTATACATTTCATTTGAGAAATTTTGCCTTATTGAGACTTTAACTAAAAATCTCTGAAAAACCTAAGCCGTAGGTCAAGCACAACCAAACCTATAAAAAATGTCTTAAAAATAATCTGTAAAACGTAGTTTAACCAGGTTATCCTCGGTAATACTACTTTTCGCTTACAAAAGATTCAGCTGCCAATAAAATCTGGATCTAATCTTCGTAGTAATGTTTAACATTTCATATTTGCCATAAACGTTATTCCTATTTACGAGGGTGGATTGATACATTTTTAGAATAACGCCATCTATGTGCCACTAGCTACATTTTGATTGTCGTGAAGTATGTTCTTTCAAACAGAAGCTGTTACATTTTTATGACAGTTAGAGTTGTTTATGTATAAACTCACTTTAATCATCGATGAGATAAAAGCAGTGTTCAACATCTCACTATCTTTTGGAATGCTTAAGCATAATATTCATAGATTATCTTGAGAAGGGTAAAACCCTTAGTTCCATTCTAAGGACTTATCAATCCATCCTCGGTGTTGAATTTTTTTATTAAAAATAGTTGTTTTTTACTTTAGTAAGAGGCCGATAAATGTCAAAACTGTAATTTTAACAGTTAGAGAATATAAATATTGTTCACCAGATGTCAGCTACTTACTATTGGTACATTCAAACTGCACTGCCCCGAGGGCACTTCACTGATGGTAGTTTCGATTCTCGAATTAAACACTGTCAAATAGCAGATCGTTTATCTGGCCAAAATTCTAATTAACAGATGACGTATTTCATTTTTAATTAACAAACATTTGGTGAATTGATGGTTTACAATTTTCATAACAATGCAATATTCTTAATTGAATTGTGATGATGCAGTAGAAAAATTGTAGCTGGCTGCACAAATCCATATAGATAAAAAAAAATGTCGGTTGAACAAAAGAAAGGAGTGAATCTATTGTGTGTGTTTTGTATTAACACCTTTTGTAAATCCTCTTTCGTATATAAATACAGACGAGTTTTATGAATAGTGAAAAGTCATCATAATGTTATTAAAAAAAAAAAAAATTAGTTTAGTTTTATATGTGATTTGTGAAGTAGAAATGCATGATAAGATGAATAAATAACCATTTTTCTATTCACATAACATGGCGATGCGATAAGAAATGAAAAATCGTATACTCGTACATATACCCAAAAAATAAACCAAACTTTTGACAATAGTTATGTGTTTCAAAATAATATCCATAATATAATGATTTTGCAATGACTTGGCGGAAATTTTTCGAACAATAATCCTTATATTATATTCTCTGTTATCATCGTCAGCATTCTCTGCGCCGTATACAGACAGGATGAACTACGTTTTGTTCTCAAATTTTAAAGCGAAAAAGGTACACAGCACAACACAAAAGATGTTCTATTCTTTAATTGTAAGTTTATCAACAATAAGTCAAATTGTTGAATTGAAAACGATTTCTTTTCAATTGAAGATTTTTTTTTATATTATATTTATTTTCAAGCTGCGTAACCAAGAAAACTGATAATAAAAACCGTTATATCATTCAAAAAGGATATAATATACGAAAATGGCAATCATTATAAAATTGATTGGAATTTTTATTATACACATTATTGTGTTGTGTGAAAGTGGAAATAATTCTTAATTTTGTTCCATTGAATTGAATATAATTAAAAAGAAAACTTGAAATGAAATTTGGTGGAAAATGATTCACCTGTTGGTGTGTGTGTATGTGCGGAAGGCGGTTTTTTATTATATCTACTTGATGGGTAATCAATTTTGATCATAATTGATGATAGGCTGTGTACATAAATATACAACCAGAGTTCCGCAATTAAATTTTTTTATTTAATTTAATTACGTCAATTTGGACACGCGATGTGGTTGAATCCAATCAAACAATTTTACTTCTTTACAAACTTTATTAGGCAAGATAAGAAGCGATAATAAATCAATATATTTAACTATAAATAATTAAAATAGTATCAACACAAATATTTTTATGTTTAACCCTTTGTGCTTAAATATTATTTCCACAATGTACTTGAGGTTTAAGTATAATAAATTTAATTTTTTTATACCACCCCACACCCACGCGTCGTGCGGTACCATGTCATACCATCGTGCGCACACCACCAATACCAACGCGCAAATAAGAACGGCAGAAAAACTCCAACGAAATCTGTTTGTTTTTAATTTTATTAAAATGTTCGTATAATAAGAAAAACAGCTTAGAAAATAAATATTTAGAATTTAATTAAAAATAAATTTTTGTAATAAATATAAAATTTTAGTAGTACTCGAATTTTTATAACAATACAATTATTGTTTAATAAGAGGTTCAAAAGTTGTGATACAAAATGCGGAGCGTCGAGATTCTAATCGATTTACAGTTTACTGTTTACTCCATGACGGGTAAAATAAATATTTGGATTTGTGGAAATAAATTAGTTCAAGTGTATATAAATCAATGCACTAAGCTAATCGTTCTGATTAAGTTGTCTAACAACTTGGTAAGAAAATAAAGTTATCAAATTTAGCCTAATTACAAGTTATATAAAACCATATATACATAATATTATGTATCGTTATGATTTATGGAAAAATAAATATATATATATAGTGGGGTAAAATAACAGAGGGTGATTTTCGGACAGTTACGTGACTAAGCGTATATGGTTAATTGAAATACACTTTACTAGCACGTAAATACATAATTTTATATACATTTTTATAACGAGCTAAATTTTTATCGTATATAAAATTTTGTCTGCAAAATCTTTCCCAAATGGATAATTAAATAAAAATAAAAAAAAATTACCAAAGATGTGATCTATATTTAAACTGTTCTAAAGGTAATAATAACACAATTGTACCATATAATGTTAAATGAATTGTAAAATAACATTTTAAATTTTTTAATTGAGCAATTTTACAGCATAGAAAGTGTCACCTCCCATGGTGATAAATCATTTCCCTTTATAGTTTGCTATGTACATTAAAACTATCTAATGGTGTGGTACCAAATATATTTTTATAAATAGATTTCTCTTTGTCAATATATATATGTATGTATACAAAGTTTGTGATTGACTTCACTTCTAATTGAAAATCACACTATGAAAATTTATGACATTTTCAAATATGTAACAAACCCTATATATAATTACAAGAAAAAGGTTTGGCTAGGTTACGATACGAAACTAACATTGAATGTGTTGTTTACATTTTGGTCATAAAATTTCTCTTAAACATTTTTAATTAAATTTTTTCTAATTTACATATATACGGTTTAAGGTACAAACTCAACATACGTTCTAAATGCTCAATTAAATATCATTATGTCGCCCTATATTAGAAACATATATCTCTTCTTTACATCTATTTAAAATAACATGAAAAAAGATCAAAATCAATTTTAAATATTATTATTAGTATTATTATTACAACTATCTAAATATAAATTAATTTCTGTTTCTCTTCTTAGACGTCGTCTATATATAAGATGCATATATTCTATATTTGACCTTTCTTCTTTCGAACTTTCTTCGGTTTGCTTGTTATGAGAATTATACCAAATTGTAATAATAATAATCATCATCAGCTACATTTTGTAATGGTGGAAGGAAAACTCTAAAAACGATGTAATTATTGTGTAATTCCTTTGTTGTTGTTGCATATGCATTTTAAGTATTCTATTAAAGTTTAGTACAGTATCGAGCATTTATACCGTTTTATTATCTAAAATAAAATATAAAAATTTAATATTCTAAACTATGCTTTATTAATTACAATAATTTATTCTATACTTACCTTAATTGAGTACTTACCAGAACTATTTATTAATAAATAAAAACACATACACAAATAACTCACAACCTTTCAGCTAAACATTTTAAAATGAACTAATTAATTGTTTGCACATTTTCTTTTGTTTTATTATTTTTAGTAGACAAGTCCGAACAAGTTTCATTGTGCAACGCCAACTGTGAATTTAAAATGCAAGATAAAACAATTGCATTTATAGCATCATTACTGTATATTAAAAATACCCTCAAAACATCGTTATAGACATACCGTATACATATATGTAGTATCAGACGGAAAATTTATATGTAGTTTGAGAAATTAAATAAAAATGATTTTTCCATATATTATAACATCTTCATTTTAACATTCTTTTTCTTGCAATGGTTGTACGCTACATCCATAAAATAAAAATGAAAATTACATTAACCATATGGTACAATTCACTCTTTATAGTTTTGTGTATTCTTAGATTTAATGGAAAATTAAAATGATTCAGTAATTTTGTTCGGTTGGGGCTTAACAAATCAATAATTTTTTTGTAATTTAATTAAAAACAAATAACAATTATCTTCGAAGAGACAGAATAAATTTGTTCTATTAACAGTTACTTATTTATGTGTTAAGCAAATCTAATATGATGATCTTGATTACGTCTTGACATCATCAACCATTTGCTTACCCTGATACAATTTAGGTTAACTCGTATCAGTGTGTACCATTTGAGAATATTAAAATATTTATCATCATTTCCAGGAACGGAAAATGAAAAACTTTATTATTTATATTCAGGACTTTTTATTTTTTGCCTAGATTCATGTCTAACTTACCTAGGAGAATATATACATGTGCATGTATTTAGGTACCTTTAACTTTCCTCCTGTGTTCTATTTTTTTGTTACCCATTATATAGTCAAATAAACAAATAAAATTCCATTATTCCAAATTAACAGAAAAAAAAAATATTTAAATTATGACATTCTGTCTCCAGAGTGTGATAAAAATAAAACTTTTTTTTTTTGTTAGTTATAACATACACATATATTTGTTGGAATTGGATATTGTAATTTAGAGTTTTCGAACAAACTTTTTTTTCACTCTTCAACTCGTATATATCACATATCCACCAAACACCACAACCCCACCCACCCCACCAAAAATATAAAAAATATAGTTTTTTTTTTAAATAAATTTCCATTAAAAAATAATATAATTTCTAAAACTATATAACAGTTTTTTCGTTACATAAAAAAATAATATTTTAATTAAATGTTATATGTATAGTTTTGCTAAAATTGAATTGGAACTATGAGTAACTTCAGGTAAATATATACATTTCGTACTATATGATGTGATTAGGCAACATTTATCCAAAACAACCGAATAACATGATGAACGGACATTTTTATTCCAAATTATTTTTTACCATGATATGCCTACAAACAAATTTTTGTCCAATGGGATTTGACGAGTATAGTGTGACACAAAACACAGAAAATGTTGTACATTCCAAAATGAATTCAATTAGCGACTAAAAAATTGTCTCAACGTTATAATTGCAACGCATAATTTCACAATTTTCCACTTTATCTAGTGTCATAAATTATACGCAACATATGTGACTTTGTAGCATAAGTATGGATGTGGGAGGTCTCCTTGTTCTTAATTAGCAAATTAGATAGAAAATGTATATTTTTTTAAAACAAATTTTATTTCTCGTGTCATTTAACGGAAATTGGTTTGGCGCATTTTCAATGGGACATAAATTTATAATTATATATAAAGTTGTGCGACATGAATGATTTATAGTAGAAAGTACGTATACTTATTTTTGTTATAAATATATGTATCGTCATCATGTCATCTTCATAAATTTTAATTTTCTGCTTAATATAACATTTCGTTTATGTACACATATTATTACTTGAATGAATTCAAGAAGAAAATTTGTAATTTTACAATTTTTTAATATAACTTAATTTGTTTGTCTATTTTCAGGATTTTCATGTAACGCCAGATCAAGATTTGGAAGTCGACGTCAAACAAAATTGTGAGCTGATTAAATTTGTACAAAATCGAACACATACGTTATTAAAATTTTCCAGAAAATTGGATACGAAAGACACTACCGAGGATTATTTAATGAAGGTAAAAAATTGTTTAGTTTTTGAAATTTTACAACTGAAGAAAATATTAAAGATTTGTGAGCAAGAATTACTATAAAAATTTCAATATACCACAAACTATAGGTAAAAATTTCAAATTATATTTTAAAGTTATTTTCTAAACACAGACATCTAGTTCAACAAGACCTAGTATTCTGTGAAACCACCTTGTGTTCCTTCAAAATTGCGTCGCGGCAACACAATGGTTTTTTCTACTACTACTCGTTTACATACAAACAAAGTTGGTATTTTTTGCAGTAGGTTTGCAGCAAAAATTTTATGGGTGGCTCGTTTTGTATGCTCACTAAACAAGCGAAAAAACAAAAAAATAGATTTAAGGCGACTAGAGAATATTGAAAGAGTATAAAACTAACCAAGCAAAACCCTTTATTTTGTTCCCTGCAAAATAAAACTGTTTTATCTCGCATCAAATTTTGACGCAGAGGTACCAACTCATGAATATTTTTTCCGCAGCGTATTCGAGCTCCGTGATGGAGTAATTCCACTGAGCAGCGTTCAGTTTCTGCGAAATAAACTCGATAGGACGCTCGGCACCTTCATCATCCATTTGGAAGAAAGCTCTGCCCACGCTCACGGAACTGGCGTCACATTGAATATAGAACGGCTGGCTGTAATTGAGAGTGGCTAGTACGGGGGCTGAGACCAATGCAGATTTCAATAAGCTGAAAGCGTCTTCGGCGGCGAGGGACCACTTAGTTTTAGCTTTCTTGCTCGTGAGACCTGTTAGGGGAGCTGCCACCGACGCAAAGTTTTTAATAAACCTGCGGTACCACCCGCACATACCTAGAAAGCGTCGAATCTGTTTTGGGGTTTTTGGAGTTGGAAAGTCCAAGATTGCCTTGCACTTGTCGGGGTTTGTTCGAATGCCATACCATTTCCAACCGAGATAATTAACTTCCTTCAACAGAAATTTACTCTTTGTGGTATTGATAGTAAGCCCGGCTAATTTTAATAGGTGTGCAACTTCTTCTAATAATTGAAAATGTTCTTCTAGAGAAGAGGACGTAACCATGAGGTCGTGGAGGTACACGAAAACATAATTATGAAGTTGATGTGGAATCACCTGATGCATTAGGCGGCATAGGGTCTGTGATGCATTGCACAAGCCAAATGGCATGGCCGTGAATTGATACAAGGGCCGGCCAAGAACGGTGAACGCTGTCTTATCTCTGGACTGAGGATCGAGTGGGATCTGCCAAATTCGTCTTTGAGATCAATAGTTGAAATATATCGGGTTTGATCCAAACGACCCAACAGTCCATTGATGATAGGCAGCAGGTAAGCGTCTCTGACCGTCACCTTGTTCAATTCACAGGCATCCAGGCACAATCTTGCTTTACCGTTGGCCTTACGCACCAGAGTGATTGGAGAACACCACGAGCTCGGACTCTCTTCAATCACACCCAGTGACAACATTCTGTCTAGCTCCGCATATATTAGTTTTTGAATGGCCGGCGACACCGCTTAATGTCGTTGTTTAACCGCTTTAGCCGTTCCGCCATCAATAAAATGGGATAGCAACGTAGTTCGACCCAATCCTAATTTAGCACTAGAAGGGAAAGTTTCTATAATCCGTTGTAACCTATCGTGATTTTCAGGGTTCAGTTCGTGATAAACTGTAGAAGTGTCATTTTCGGACATCAAACTAGTAGGAGATAGCATTGTTAGCTCCGAAATTAGGAGAAGGGTTTTTCAAAAAAATTTCGGATCTCTTACCCAACACACAGATACTGGCCCCGCTGTCTAACAGGCCTTTATACGACACATCATTAATAGTAACTATAGCGAAAGTTCGTAGATCACCTGTTTGAGAACAAATAATGGAAGAGACGATTAAGGATCTACTTGTTTTCCTCTTGGACCAGTATTGTTTTGATCTCTATATTCGTCGTGTACGAGAATTTCGTCGGGGAGTACCGATCATTTCTTTAGATGAGCAGTGTAATGAGGCAGGTGGGTTTAATTGAAGTGACGAGCCAACGGTAGGATTCAAACGGGAAAGTAAGATGTTTGTAGAAGAACTTACACAGGTGGCTTCGTGGAATGAATCCGGGTTAATTCCGGATCAGTGTTGCTGGCCGTGTCTTCTCGTGAGATTCGGGAAAATATTGGCTTCTGTGGTCCCTGGCTCCCTGATCTCCATGAACCCCTCGCAGAGTTCTCCGAACATCTCATACATCTCGAGGAAATGGTACTTTTAAGCCCACATCGATAACAGAATATTCCGCTTGGGGCGATGGGGCGCGTGTAATGGAGGCGGGTGCTGAAGAACGGATATTGAATGAGTCCTTGAATTATCCGGTTCGAAATTATAAGCGTTACCCGCTCGGTTTAGCCACACACCTTCATTGGCACTAAGATGAATTGAACTGTCTAACTCATTAATTACCCTCTTCGGGTTCGATATATGATCTATTGAAATTCGGAGTCGTTGGAAACTGTCTTCCCATGAAATGCAACTTTTTATTAAATCGTTAATGCTGAGGAAATATCTATCGGTCAAATGATATTGAAGGGCAGGTTTCATGTTCATTATCAATATTTGTATTAATTCTTCGTCACTATATGGCATGTGGCATTGAAGCGTCAGTCCCCACACCTCGTGATAAAACTTAAGAAAGCTCTCGTCAGGTTTCTGCTTCCTTGCTTTCAAGGCTCGTCGAACCTCAAGGTTCGTTCTACGATCTTTGAATCTCTCTGTGAAATCTCGCTTTAGATCATGCCAAGACGGGGCAGGATTGTGTCTCCTATATGTCTAATACCATTGGAGGGCTACTCCCTTTAGAACTGTACTCATCTCTAACATTAATGTTTCAGGAGGGAGACGCATGGCTGAACCAAACGTTTCCAACTGGAAAAAAAACTTTTCCACCGTAATAGAGGAGATCCGTGGTAAGATAGGCCACCACGAGAGAGTGGGCGGCGATCATTCACGTTATGGACGTACTGCGGAGGGTTACCCACCCGTTAAGGGAGGAACCGTATTTCGATTTTCGGAACCACTTCCGCTACTTTGTTGGTTTGTCCAGTACATATTGTGAAGGGTGGTTGTTGAACATACCCTTGAGAAAAAATGCCTTCAGTTGAGACTCTGGAGGAGGCCTGAATATCTAGTTTCATGTGAACGTCGTTCTGTCTTTTTGTTATGACGGCTATTTGTGTCGAAAACTGATTTAACTGAGCCGTACGCTAAGCAAAAGTAGGTCGGGAGGTCGGGACGTGGTGGATTTTCAACAACGAGATCTTTTGAGCCGTTGCCCTCTGTCGTACTAATCTTGCTTGTTCCGTGAGCGGCCGCATATTTTTTTGATATTTTTGAATGTTATGTTATTTTTTACAAAAAGTCAAACGTTGTTTTGTGTGTCCGTTACTTTCAAAAATAACGACCGCAGTGACTTGGTTAACCCCTATCATTTTGCAACCAACATAGAGAAATGAAAAGAGAAATGATAATCACCTTACTTCATTTTTAACTGTTTAGGTGAACATAAAGTCGCATTTAGGGTCAGGATTGTTTTTTTTTTGTATTTACGTAATTAGTATTGAATTTTGGCAAATAATAAACGCTTTACCAAAGTGAAGAATTTTACATTGTATTTCAATACCTATACTAGATTTTTTAAACTTTATATTTTATTTTTCCTATCCATTTCACTCAAACATCCAATATAAAATGAAAATAATTTTACACAAAACTTGAATTTGCTTGAAAAAAGCCGTATGTGAAGCGGCTAACTTTGCGGTAGTTTTGGAAAAACAAATTATTAATTTGTTAGTAATAATTTTTGTTTAATACTGCGTGCAGATTTTATTTTTTTCTTAATCGGTTTTTTCAATTCTTGATTCTTCCTGTTTGCATTAACCGTTTCAGTCACAGGGTATTGAAAAAGTACTGTCGAAAAATCCCAAGCAGTGCAACTCTGCTTTCTCTAAACGAGAGAGGAAGATGAAATAAATGAGATGAAAAGGCAATCTATTGAGACAAACCTATTGTAAAATGTACTATTAACATTAAAAGGAGCTGTGATGTACTTGCTTCATTAAATCTGAGCGCGCGACTTCGATAATCGGTAACGCACCGTCAGTTATCGACCATGTTCGAAATGAGACTCAAACGGTTAAACGACTGCTTGGGGCTCAAACTGTTAAACATGGCGCACAAAAACTCTTCAATTTTGTTTTTCACTAAGTGAATATAGTTTGCTTACATAGTTTGCTTTTCGGCTTAAGCGTAGTACTAGCCTTTATAGTTGTGTTCTTTGACTATCAAACTCGGCGTCTATATCCTAGCTTATATATATTTCACCAAAGCCGCTTCGCAATTTCGCCTAAATGACCATATTCGAGAAGATGGTTATTCAAATAATGTTCAAGATTTTGTGAAACAAATAAAATCTTTTACAAAACAAATTCACTTAATTCACTATTCAAAATAATTTTTAATTTTAATTACAATAAATTAAAAAATCTTGTTGCTTTGTTGTATTCGATATCCGTTCAACTTTTTATTATTCAAATTTGAATGTTTACATTTCAAATTCAAGTTTTTACAAATTAAACTAAAATTGTTGCTCTTAAAGGATTGGAACTATAATTAATAGATTAGAAAGAACATAACACGCATAAACTTGATGAAGTCCAAGTATCATTAACAAATTTTTGAAAAATGTTTAGCAGTTGAAAATTGAAATCGGACTTTGGAGGCTACACACCTGCGTTGTTTAATGCTTGATTCTTTATGCTTTAAAATAAGCTTTAAATTCTGCTAATCACTACTAACCTCGACAAGCGTCGGTAATGTCAGCAATCAAAATAAGCACTTACCTTGGTACCAGCATTTCAGCGGAATAGCGTGTAATGAATAAAAACCTCCATCCAAATTAGATTAAAGTAAAAGAATGTCTTTAAAGTGAAAATGATGTGCTTTGAATTTCAAGAGACCATCACCATGTTTTTATACTCGTAGTTGTTTTTATTGCTAATTATACTCGTATTTCAAAATAAGTCGAAATTTCGGTAAGAAGATATCAGATGATACAGGGTTCATAATATGGGTTTCACTGAACTAGAGGATAAGGTTTCAGATCCATACAGACTCATAACCAGATGCACTGATTTTTCGAAACTCACATTTTAGGCACAAGGGACAGATACTCTTATATTATCAGGTATACGTCTGCCAAACCTGAAGTATTACATTTGTCAAAAATCAATACTTCGATACCTTAAAAAAACAGTTTATTCTAATTTTTTGCAAAGTAAAGATGCAGCGGGGTTTTTATATAACTATATATTCTTAAAAACGTACAAACTGTCGGATTTTAGCTTTCTGCCAAAATATTATTTGTGAAAATTGACACTAAAATCTCGGAAAAATTAAATTTTTAGATTTAGTGAATTGATGTGAAGTAATTTGATAAATTGATTAATTCTATCCAAAAAATGACCAATTTTCAAATTCCTACAATCGCAGTGAACTTCAAGTTTATGATGGTTTCTTAACTTATAAATACCATTCGATTTTTTTTGTCTAGCAAAACTTGTCGTTTCATTAGGACCTAACGTCAGCTTGACTAGTAAAGTATATAAAGGCTTTTGATAAGTCTGTTTAATACAAAATAGTTTGAACTGTCCATAATTTCCATTTAATAAATTATAAATTGAATACGAAATTCGGCCATACAAATGTCGAAATTAAAATCTTGAATCTCAAATATTTTATATAATTATTTATTTAATATTATTCATAGTGCAGCAAATATTATGTTTGATACAAAAACCACTAAGTTATTCTGAATAATGTTACACATATGTGATTTTGATAATCAAATTTTAATTGAAATTTAACAATTAAAACACATTTTTAATTATTTTTACCTTATAGTGACAATAAGAATTTTATTTTGAACATCAATTTCGATAAAATTACAACTATTATGAATTATATAAAATTATTAAAAATTAATTAACAGCTTTATTGAAAGGTGATGCCAGATCTTCCAAGGAAATAAAGTATTTTGATAGTCGTGACCTATTATGTTACTAAATAATTTCAAAGAGAAATATTTCGTCAATTTCTATAATTATTTATTATTTTATACTTTCAAACTTTGCATAAAACATTATGAATATAAAGTAAATGGTAAAAAGATTTTTTTTTAAATTGGCTGTCTATTTTTAATTTATTTGAACATCAACAACAAATTTTGATGTTTTCTTTTAATCAAATAAGTAAATCTGAAATTTTCTAAATCTATCTGAATCATATACAATGCCAATGACTAATCTATGAAAATTTTCAATTTTTTAAATTTTTCCGAGAATCGCCACATGAAAATTGATGGGTCATTTTAATTATACAATTGATTAAAAAATCCAAATTACAAAACTCTCAAAAACACCACAATACCGTCTAGAATAAAAAAATTCGTAACTGCAAACAATCGTCAGAAATTTTGAATTCCTTATGCTCAGTAAGGCCAAAATATAACTACTGAACAAAATAATTGTAAAAGCAAAATGAAGTTTATTATAGAATGTTATGGTGCAGCCATTAAAAATTGCTTCTAGATTGTATTAAATATATTTCAGATCAAGTCTACTAGAAAAGTTGTTATAAGTATATCAGGCACCTGCCTGCCCCTCGTAACATGGACTAAACATCTTAAACGGTTTACAGCATGCATTTTTAATGCACACCTAGCACATAATGACCTATAATATAACCAATTTAAAAAAAAAATAACACATCATCTTGACTTGATACAGAACGAACGACCAAATATAGAATGCCCGTTTTATATTTTTTTCACGTCCCATTTTTTATAATCACCTAATCACCTCAAATCTACTTTTTCCATAATAATAAAAATATTTTATTCCCATAACTATGTACTCACATAATAAATAATCGCTTGTCTTATTATTATTCTAGACCAACCAAGCAATTATAAAAAAATAACTTGTTTAATTGCAATATTCCGCCATTTTTTATTTTGCTATTATAAAACATTTTCAAGCAAGTTAAAAGCATTGACATAACAATACCCAACACATTGTATGTACTTAGAAAAATTTAATTTTTGGGTAAAACATTTTTGTTATTATATAGAAAATAAATATTTCAATTATTTTGTGTATGTGTGTGTGTGTACATAAAAATAAAATTCCATCAACATTAATAATTTAGAAAAATGAAAAATTGTCAGTTTCAGATTATTTCATTCGGTTTGGTATTTTTTCTTATTCTGATATTTATTTAATAGTCTCAATAATTGTTCAATGTAATAAATGAGGTTGTTACTCGGTCGGTGTATAAGTAATTCAATTTTTTTTTTCTATTTTATGTACGATTTTTTCAATCACAAGGCAAGAAATCATCATTAAGTACAAAATTTAAAGCGTGCGCTTGCCTTACGAGTGTTATCTATTATATTATTTCTTTATAAACAAATTAAATTTGTAAGACGAGGAACAAAAAATATTTTCTTTAATGTTTTTATAACATGAATGAATAAAAATCGATTCTGTTTCGGTGAATTTACCATTTACATTATTCGGTCAACGCAACTATCTTCATTATTGGAAAGAGCGGAGTTTTAATCATACTTGAAATCGATTTTGGTAGAAATTCTAAATTTTCATCAAATCGAGAATTATTTATTTCTGGTAATCACGCTAAAATATCATCAATATAATATTTTGTGTATATACGATATACGAGTTACAATCCCCTTAAAGCATTAAACAAAACACAAAATTTTCAAATTCTATTTTGATTACAGTAATTTTCTAGTAATTTGATATATCAGCAAATTAAGAAAATAAAAATCTAATACAGAGAATAAGAATAAGACGAAGAATTACGATATTAATTTACTTTTTAATGGAGTTACAATGTTAAGTTTTTTGTTTTTGTATTTTTTGCTTTTTCGATGGGCTCGATACGACGATATACTACTGATGGTTGAGGAATTTTATTTTTCTATGACACAATTGCGATTGGTAGGCATCGATTGATATATTTATAGATTCCCTCCTTAATTGAAATTCAATATTACTTTTCAACAGATTAACTTCTATATTGTGTAATATGATCTTTTAACCTTTTGTTGGTTTTTTTTTTTTTTTAATGAAGCGTTGTAATTGACATGTTAGTTTAATTCATTATCGGTGATGGGCTGTTGAAACACGCACGAAATTGAAAATAATATTAAATATAGAATACAAATTGGGTTCATTTAAAAGGAGTGAGATATATTGGGTAGGCCAAACTAGACTTCATAATTATATTTTCAAAAAGATAATAGTTTCCATTGTGCGGTATCTGCATCGGCTTTTATGCATTGTGCAAAAATATATTTCTAACGATCGTTTTATATACTGAGTGAAAATACAAATTTCTCGTCGTTTACCATAATTTGAAAGGGTGAGCTAATAACAGTTTCACCATGCGAGTTGTGAATAAAATCGAAATGTAAAAAAAAATATTCATGTTGCCATCTGTCATCTACAGTCATTAACAATTTTAATTGGGTGAAAAACACGGTGGCAAAACGCGTTTAAATTTTTTGAGGCCTATTATGAAAATTGTCCTTCAAAAAGAATTAATTTCATAATTTTTTGGTGATAATAATCGACCAACTGGGGATACAATTTTGAATATCGTTGAATATCGGGATGTATTAGCACGCGAAACAGAGAGATCAATTGGTCTTCGAAACCATGGTGAACATTTAGCCTATATTATTTTTCACACATAACTGTTATCGATCAACAAATAGGATTCATTAAGCATTTCCAACTGTGGCCTACATTTGAGTAATAAAATATTTAATTAAATTTAAGGATGAGTCGTCAACAGCAATACAATTTATAAATAAAATTTGTTGGTAATGTGTGAAATCAAATTCTGGAATTGACAAAAAAAAATTACATGAATGCTATAGTAATTTCAAAATGTACATTTCAGGTAATTTTCACTTGTTCAACATTTTAAAATGGTCAGGTTAGATTAACCATTAAAAACAATTATTTATTAAAAGACATTTTTCACCTAGAAGCACTTGAAATCGTAAATACAATTTAAAAACTTGGTTCAATTTTGACATGAACATATTTGTATAATGCTCGTATTAGTTTTTTAATTTCCGTTATATTCTTTAGTAAGTGGCTTTTTTCTTAATTGTATTCACGGTGCTAATAAACATAAACATTTTTTGGTTCGTGGTAATAATTGAATTTCTATTTAGCAGAACATATCAACTTTTTGTAAATCAAACTGGGATGTTTTTACAATTCAAATTCAAGCTTTTACAAACAACATATTAAAACTAAATATGTTGTTCCGAAAGGATTAATTTTATTAAAATATTGCAAACAACGTTATATGCATAAACTTCTATTAACTTGATTGGGTCTAGTGATTGCAAACCCGGGATCCCGGCTCATATTTGAATCCCGTAATCCCGGGATTTTTTTAAACGAATCCCGGGATTTCATAAAAGTATAAATACAATTTAATAATTCTCTTACAATCATTAATTGACCACTGACCATTGACAATTTTAGTTTATTCCTTATATTTATATTCTCCTATATAGGAACCTGATATTATATTCTCTTTAGGAAATATTTATCACTAGCTGAGTTACCCGGTGTTGCACGGGAGGTATATAAGCATGAGTTGTATTTGCGAATATTTTGTAGAAAATGTCTGGATAACTCAGTAGCTTCGGAGACGTAAGCTAGAAGAGGTTCAGGTGGATCATTCAGAGGAGGCAAATTTACTTTTCCATTTGAACAACACATTCCAGGCGATTCATTGTAATCATAGTCTTTCTCGTAATTGAATGCTGCTAACTTTAAATCACCTCTAAAAGTTTCTTTTAATCGTCCATATCGTAACCGATCGACCTCCAGCCGGGCCTCACGATGTTCAATGGTTTCAGTAGCTCTAGAAGAAGACATCCTGCTTCGAACATCTTCAAGTCGTGTTTCACGCTGTTCAGTTGTTTCATCAGCTCTTGAAGAAAACATCTTGCTTCGAGCGTTTGCAAGTCGTGTTTCGCGCTGTTTAGATGTTTCATTAGCTCTAGAAGAAGATGTACTGCTTCGAACGTTTGCAAGTCGTGTTTCACGAACTGTTTGCTTGATTCAGCCACCCTTGCGGCTCTAATCATCTCCGACTTTGCAGTTACCTGCCCAATTGATCTTTTTTTCGGTGGCATTTTTAAGCAAAAATGAAACGTGTAGCTAATTAATCAGGAATGACAGGCATTCAAAACAGAAATTAGTATTAATTTATCAAAACGATTTTAATGTTCCCTTCGATACGTTTCACCGCGAACTGTGTTTCAAAATGTCTTTACGGATTTTTTTTTAAGCAAAATCATATGTTATCTACAATCAAAAAGTAATCATAGATTAACACGTTTATAAACTGAAAACTTAAATCTAGTAAGAATGTATATTCACTTGAAATAATATTTAATACCTGGAAAATAATCACCAACAATTATTTTATTGCAATATAGCTAACTAATCGAGAACAACGACATCTGAAATACAAATTCATATTAATTTATTCAAAACGATTAAAACTACGTCCACTTCGATAGGTTTTACCGCGAACTGTGGTTGAAAATGACATTTCGAAAACAAAAGAAGTTTTTTCAAACTAAGGCAATTTTACACGTACAATAATTTGAATCCAAGGATGTTTCTTGTAGAAGATGCTATTTTCAAATATAAAACGCTAGTACTTTTCAAAGTAAATCAGTTTATACTTACAATATTTTTTAGTACCTTTCCTAGAATTGATTTTATTTATGAAACAAACATTGATTATTTAAGTAATAAGCTAAATAAAGTAATAAACTATTGGCGTTTAGTATGAAATTGAATGTTAATTATTTCTGAAGTTGTGTGGAAATTAGAACTCGCTGACTATGGTACAATTCAAAACAGGATATGATAAATAGGATATCACTAAACAGTACATGTCAAACCAGTAAAAATGGATTATTAGTATAGATAATATAAGTGTTCAGAGATTTGTCTTCAGTTAAAGTAATGAAAGATTGTCTTAAATTTAAATTAATAAAATTAATTTGAATAATTAAATCAATTTTAGTAGAGGTATGTTTTTTGTATAACAATCGCACGCTTGATATCCTTTTGGTATCTAAACTTGCGGCTAAGGCGCTATTTCGGAACATTTAAATAATTGTATCTATACATGTAAAAATAAATTCTTGATCCAGGGCAGACTTCCGGATTGGAGCATGTCACTAATTTCATATAACCCCTTTCCTTAGTCATTCCCTACAAAAAATCTTAAAAAAATTGAAATTTGAGAAAAAATTTGTACCACAGCCCCTAGACCCCGGGGTCCAGCCCCTTCAAAAGTATCGTGGGCCTGGTCCTGAACATGTAACATATACATGGTAAAATTTTCATGGCGATCGGTAAAGCGGCTAAGGCGTTATTTCAGAACAATCAAATAATTGTATCTTTACATGTAAAAATGAATTTTTGATCCAGGGGTGGACCCCCGAATTCGAACATGTCTCTTATTTCTTATAACCCTTTTCTAATTTGTACCATGGCCCCTAGACCCCGTGGTCCAGCCCCTTCCAAAATATCGTAAGGTTGGTTCTGGATATGCAACTTGTACATGGTAAAAATTTCATGGCGATCGGTTGAGCGGCTGAGAAGTCATTTTAGAATAATCAAATATTTGTATCTATACATGTAAAAATTAATTTTTGATCCAGGGCTTGACCCATCGGATTCAAACTTGTCAGTAATTTCATATAACCAGCCCCATAAACTCATTTTCGTGGAAAAATTTAAAGAAAATTGAAACTTTCGAAAAAAATTGTACGACAGCCCCTAGACCCCGGGGTCCAGCCTCTTCCAAAGTATCGTAAGGTTAGTTCTGGATATGCAACTTGTACATGGTAAAAATTTCATGGCGATCGGTTGAGCGGCTGAGAGGCCCATTCGGAACAAACAAAGAAACAAACAAACAGGAATTCATTTTTATATATATAGATAGATTGTACAAAACTAAATAAAACTGTGTTTCCCCGTTATTTTTAACAAATTCGACACCATACGAGTATATTTTCTTTAATCATAAAACAACTCGTTTGCTGATATTTTTCCTTTCAATTTTTGCTGTTTTGCTTTCGCAAGGCCCGCTTAGCTTTAATATTAGAGGCCAATTTTGGTTTCAGCAATATTTGTTTGTGAATTTCCATTAACGGAAAATAATTGTTCATCATAGTTGGCTTTTATGCCAGTAGTAACTGTAATCTGAATCAGTTTTATGAAAATCTTTTTTTTTTTAGTTTTATTTAACGCCAACTCTACTTTAATTACTACTCATAAATACGCCAACTATGATGAACAATTATTTTCCGTTACTGGAAATTCACAAACAAATATTGCTGAAACCAAAATTAGCCTCTAATATTAAAGCTAAGCGGGCTTTGAGAAAGCAAAACTGTGTCGATATGTTGTAACTATCACTTTTTTCACTTCGATGGATTTTCGATAGAATAACGGTATTTTAAAAGTAAAAATATTTTTTCTTCATGTAAATTTTTAAATTTTCATCAAAGTAGTACGGTTTTTTCGTCGAAGCGATAAAAGTGATAGTTACAACATGGCCTCTCAGCTTTTATATTAATCTATAAAACGTTCATTCGGGATGTAACTTCGATTGTGAATTAAATGCAATTCCGCCAACAAGTATAGAATCCAAGCTGGGGAGCTGGGTCTTAATCCCGGGAACCCGAGATCCCGGGATTTAAAATAACTTAATCCCGTAATCCCGGGATTGGTAAAATCGTCCGGGATTGCAATCACTAATTGGGTCCACCTGTTTTATTGACAGAAATTAACCGTTCTGTTTGTTTTGTCACCAATTTTTTTGGTGATCGAAATGTAGTTAAATATTATTAATTTTTTCAATCCATTTAAATTACATATTCATAACGTATTTAACTGACTTCAATATAGAATGTAGTTAAGATTGTGGAAAATATCTTAATAATATTCGGGAAGCTTTGTAATTTTGTGATCCGATAGTTCCAGTGTTCTGTGAGTGCACAGCCATGGTTGCATATAACGAGTGTGAAGTTGTTATTTTCAGCTAGACTGTCTTTTTGCCTTGGTACCAAATTTTCTCTAAAAAATTAATTTTCCAAAATTTGCCATAGCGCTGTTTTTCCGAATAAGAAAAGAATAGAAGGTTGTAAAAGATGTATGTTCCCACTGTAATATTTAAACTTGGTCGTATTTTTCCAAACTTCAACAATGTTAGTTTTAAAACTGAATTTAAACTCATCGAGTCTTTGCATGCTTGTATGTAATCCTTATTATGTATACTCCAGTAAGTCCACTCGTCTAAATTTTTTCAATTATGTTTATTTGATAATGTAAGAATAATTTTTGTAATGCTCATTTTTTATTAGCAATAGATTTCTTATAAGAGAACTGCGGAATATGCAGTTTGCGACTACTTTCGCACTTAGCTTTGTCTCCAAGTATGATATGGACTGTAGCACTGTTTTGAAGCTTTTGCCGCTTCATAAGATTCACCTCTTTTATCGCATTCATAAACAGTTTTGCGATTTCTCACCATTTTACGCTCATCTTCCAAATGACGCGGTAATCCGTTGGTAGATACACAGGTTCTTTTCAATAAAAACCTGCATATTCAAACGTTTGTTGTTGGTTTGGTCATTGCATCAGATTGAATAGTGATAACTGCCTTCGTTGAAGTATGGAATGTAAATTGCCTTCGCTGGGAGGTAAACCAATTCTTTTGAAAGAAAACCACATCACCATGATTATATTCCGAAATATTTTCGGCAGTGATAAAATTAGTTATTAATGATTCAACGACCATGCGAGTCCCATTCCAAAGTTGATTTTTGGATTAAGATTACCAGGAAGCATAACAACCGGTCTAAGCTTTAAGGTGCATATCGACCGCTTCGTGACAATAACTCCTATCTGACAAAACTGAATTGTTCAGGAAATTACAAAAACCTCGTAATCATTTTATATGTTTTCTCTGTTTTTGATGATTTAGATTCGATTTAATTTTTTTTTCTTGTTTAACAAACTTATTTTAATTATTTGTAAGCTTGCGTCTAATAGTGGGTCAGAATTTCGTATCAAAATCTCATTGTCAAATAGGAGGTATTGTCACGAAGCGGGCGATATGCGAAGTGTGACGTGGGAAAGGTTGAAATAAAAATGACGCTTTCTTAACAACAATTTACATTTGCAACGGATGCCGCCACGCACACTAATTAAATATTGACTGAAACAACAATTGAACAACTAAAAAAAAATGCCGGCATGTTTCTAAATTTTTATTTGTGTGTGGCCATCACGAAAAAGATAAAATTTGTTCATGTCTCGTGTGACGAATGTCACAATAGTAGTTTTTGTTTATCTATAGACACCCGTCACACGTCGCATATGTAAATAAAGCTAAAAAGCCTCTATAGCTAAAATATTTGACGTCATTTCTGACGGTTCTTGATCATGGAGGAACCCTGGAAGATAATTTGTTACATCGGGAAATTCTTCTCAAATGATGGATTTAGCACTAAATTCTAATATCCTCAGGTATTATGCCAATGGTATCACTATTTATTTCCAAAGTTTCTTCCTTGGTTGGGGGAAGTATTGCACGTTTTGCAAACTCGTCGATCGACGTGTTCTTTAAATTGGGACCATCCATTTTTTCCATTAAATTTTTCATTTGAAATTATCCGACATGGAATTTCAATTGGATTAATTTTAACTCTTAGTTTTTTCCCAAAGTCTGTCACTGGGGAGGGGCGGAATTGAGGAGCCAATCATTAAAATTTGGGCCTCACTTTGCATGTTACTTATACCCGCTTCGATTTTGTAAGTAAAGCTATAGTAGGCTTGCATTAATGCAACATTCGAAGACATCAGCACGTATTCCTCTTGCTTCAACGTCCATGTTTTTTCAGCATGATTATTTCTTTGATTAGAACGTGCGAAGTTTGCCGATATATCCCATGCTTTCGGTGAATTGCAGATACTGATGTGTCGAGGAATGGAGCAATTCTGTCTTTGCGGCAAAGGGCTGTCTCTCTGAATCTTTTGTAAATAATGTTATCGACAGTTCGAGGAAAATTAAAACTTGTTAGGAGAATGAATCTTTGATAGAATGTTTCTTCCATTCTTATCGCGACTAAAATGAGTTGCTATCTAATTTTAACACACACACATAATAATAAGAACTGTTCGAATAATGAATTATTCTTGCCTCTGGATCATTTTCATGCCATTGGAACCAAGAATCAAGTTTGGTTCGTCTTGCTCTTGCGGCTCCTCTTGCTTCCTCATTTCATGTTCATCTGCTGATTTGTCAAATAGACAGGCGCAGTCTCATAACATAATGCGAACGATTTTGCATCAGTGATTCAAGAATTTTTCATTTAATAGTGATAGTCATATTTGAACAATTCATTCATTCTAACTTATATTTGTACATATATTTTACTGCACGAAGTGACCTGGAAAGTGCAACATTTGAGTGTGTTAGACTATACAAGTGGATTTTCCGTCATATTTTTCCGTACTTCGGCGGCTATACATTATGCAGTGTTACATGTTAAAATTTAGAGGATTAGCAATTCCGCATGTCATGTATCTCAAAACGATTTTTCGCAAACTTGCGAAAGCGCTTGTAAATTTATTCTTCTGGCATGAACAAAATGTGAGCAAGACATGACATAACTGATAATCCCAAGACTCCATGGCCTATAAGTTCTTCCATCAATGATTTCAATTTTAATTTTAATTTCATAGGATTATTGTAACCTGCTTGCGAACTTTAGATTTTAATGCAGATTTTTCAATATGATGTGCAAGTACTTGATAAAGTTCAACTTTTACTTGCTATTGATATTTGACGTATAAAATTCAAACTGTTTGCTCCATTGGTTAGACTATCTGATATTCAAGTTCATGAAAAGCTGTGTTATACTTGCTACTTCTTATATACAATATCGGTGATCCTATAACGGATAAACAAATTTCAATGTTATCAATAAGTAAAATATTACCATTTTTGTGTTTGATTGAAAGAGCCCAGCTTATTAATTTTATTTATGTTTCTAATCAATCGCAGACGGTTATAGGTACTAATTTTTTGTGAAAATTGTTAATTGTTAAACAAGTTAAAAATAACAAATTAAACTGAATCAACATAGTTTTAATAGTTTCACTGTAGCAAAGGTTTAATACCTGCCACCTAGTTTAATGCACCCTTTTTTAAAAGCAAAATGAAAAGTAATGTCTTAATTGGATTATGGCTCCATGCAGCCGCAGGACTAATTTTTCGGATCATTACTTTTTCGTATAATAATCGAATGATGCAGAAAGTCAGTTAAAAGTTATTTGAACGAATAGTTTAAAGCTTGTCATCCTGTTTTACCCTCGATTGTATATTTTTATTGGCTGAAATATGTAATTAAACACCATTGTAATATTTTTACGAACATTTTCCAAAACATTCCAAGCCTATACTTATACTCAAAAAAAAAACTAAATTGATGCATAATATATTTTCATATAGCAATACTAAAAATTTGATGTAATGCACACCACACTGTATGCATATTAAGGGCTGAAACAAACATGAGATTATCTCCTGAAAGCTTCAGCTAAATTTTTTATTTGGAAAAGGTTTGGAACTCCTACCATAGAGCAAATACAATTTAGCTGGCACCGTGTAGATAATTTACATAATATCAACAAATGAACTGCTGAATTACTGCTATTCCATTTTCCAAAAATTGAGGTATTTTTTGCTTTTTTTTAACTATTATGAAAGAGCTCAAGGCATTCCAAAGGGCATTAAAACGTAAATATCCGCAATATGCGCCACACGTATTTAATTAACATCTCGTCGCCTACGAATAGACATGAAGAAAATTGGAGAATTTCATGCGGAATACAACCGTAACGAGAACTCTTAATCACGGTCCCTTTAATATTATATATACACCGGATTATCCTTTTATAATCTTATTTCATCCATTTTAATTCAATTTTGTTGCTTTGTTTTTTTATCTCCATATAATCCTTCAAAGATTGAGATAATTTTTGTTGTGTTGGCGTTGTTGTTGGCAAATAAAATTTAAAATTTTTGTTGGAATTATTTTTACCTTCTTATATATTATATACTAAATTATGCAGGTCGTCGCATCCTTATTCTCGCCGCATTAATTTTAATACTAATTTATTTTTAATTTTTTGTTCTAATTCCAGGAATCATCTTCTGTCCATATATTTGTCTTGTACTCGACCAAACATCAAAAACAGGATTCGCTGAAATACAAAAGTCTGCCAAAATTTAATGTGCTGTCCAAAAATAATGAAAATATTAATTTAATTAATTTAAAAGAAAATTTCAACATGAACGATCGCATTAAAATAGTTGACCTGAAGAATCAAGATGTCGAATTGCCACTGGGCGACGACACCGTATACTGGTGTAAAATATTTAATTTAAATTTAGTATTACTCGAGGAGAATCACAACAGTTTTAGTAATAGTAATGGGTTTGGGAGCATGAACGATGATGATTTATCATTAAGTAAACAACATATAATAAGGGTATGTATACATAAATACATTTCTAATTAATTCAATATTTATTTAATCATAATTTAATTTTGTGTTATCATCGTACTCAAAACCATATATCAAGCTCCAATCCCCCATCTCATATATCATGTTATGTACTCGTATAATATGTTTGTTATACCATGTGTAATGGTGGTGGTGGTGGTGGTGGTGGTGGTGGTACTGGCAGTACAATATCAATAAAAAGTTATATAGTTAAGTTATACGTACATAAACCCATAAAGTAAACTTATTTAGTTTAACAAAATGACAAACTAATTCCAGAAAAAACAAAAAAAAAAATTTAAATTTACATAAAAATTTTCAAAATAAAAAGTTCTCGTCTGTGATATCATAATTAAGAGAATAATCCCACATAACTTTGTGCAAGAATAACACACACACACACATACACAAGATTTTTCGGTTGTCTGACAACAACAACAACAGGCCAGCCAAAAGAACCAGAAAGTAAAACAGAAAAAAACTGTTGGGAAAAAGGGAAATAATTTTAAATGATTTTCTTATAAATATTTATTTAATTTAAATACCAACAAAGTGGAAATGACCGACCTTATTGTGTCCAGATATATTGCATTATAAATACAGTGTAGGGTATACAAAAAAAAACTTTGATATCGAAAGGAAAATCCAGAACACACCAAGTACAGCAAAAAAAAACTTTTTAAATTATATTTACTATACCTAGAAGCTTTTTTAATCAAGAAATTTTACTTTTGTTTTTGGATTTTACTTTGAGTTTAGAATATTCATACAGTAAAGAACGGCAGCAAAAAAAGTTCAAAGTGATTTTTTTTTTTAGATTTCATTTTATTCTGTTGGCATAACTGAGGTACCTGATGTATGAGTATATTTGTGGGTACATACCAGCACCTCTATTTCTAAATACAAGCTCATACAATTTAGTGCGGTTTGATGAAATGCAAATATTTCACAGATAAAGTTAAAGTTTAGTGGCTTGTTAAATGTATAGACAGATGATGACTTGTCTATTAGACAAATGGTTTTGTTTAATTTGGCTTGAATAATTCTCAATTTCCGAGAAATCAATTTGAATTAATATTACGAGTACGACTAAATTTAATGAAGGTTAACGAACTTGATTAATCCTTCGGGGAATTTAAACCCCAAAATATTTTTAAATTAAGCGCTTTTTAAATATTTTTACATATTTTGACAAAAATAAGAACTGTTAAACTAGTGGTTGTTGACATCTAACAACTAATTAATTCTAAAGCTTTTAAACTTTTCCATAAGTAACACAAGTAACATGTAAGTCGTCACATTTAATTAAAATAATTTTAGAACTTTATTTTTTGTTATAAATGTTCAAATATCAAAACTCAACATAACCATAATCCCATTAACCTATTTCATCTCCTATACTAGTCGTACATAAACATTGTATATAAGTACATAACCAACAATATAATCATATACACACCAGAACTTATTCAGAGAAAAATAACTTTTCAATCCACAAGAGAAAAATCATCATCATCTTCATCATCATCATCATAATCATTACAAATTATAACTAAGAAGACCAAGTTTTATTTTTATATTTAAAATATTTAATTTATTAATAATAATTATGATAAAAAACATGTCTTGGTTATATTCTGGTTACTTAATAGTTTTATTTTCTTACTGTTTATGTATAAACTCTCCGTCATCTTATCAAAATCATTAATGAAAATTGACAGTGAAATAATTGTTTATTACAAAATTGTAAGAAAATGGTAAAAAAATGATGAAAATTAATGAAAACAAAATAAAATTAAATTAAAAATAGGAAAAGTTTTATGTTTAATTTTTTTTTAAAGCTCAGGGAAATGTTTGGCTTGATTGTGTAAATTCATCATCATCTAGGTCTTTACCAGGATGTGCACAAAATATATACACTTGAGTATACATACCGTAATCATATTATTTAAGCATAATCATTTTTAACTGTTAGTCTGAGAAAGGTTCAATTGGGTTACATTTATCGAATATCGATATGTCCAATTGATATATAATTTATTATTTGGGGTTGATTACCGGGAAGCGGTTTTATAATCTCAAACTACTTTTTAAATTCATTTAGATTACATATTGATCGCAGCAGTAGTTTTTCCAATTTTTTTTTGTCATTCCCCACAGCCGGAGTTTTTTTTGTCATTCTTGTGTTTACATATATTTTGGTACAGTTGGATGTTATGGACGTAAATAGAATTGCAAATCTTTGAGGCGATATTAGACATTAACTTTAAAGAGAATGCCAATTCGAATATGTAAACCTTATTTGGATTTCGGATATCGAAATTTAATTTCGGGTATTTGTTATATTGACTAATGAAGTTTATCCTAAATTACTACTAAATTAAAAAAATGGCGGTTAGCACTATTTTAGGAAAAAATTCAAACTTATGCTGAGAAATATTAAGTTTATCCCTTTTTCTACCAAGAAAAAAAAATTTGCTTCATTTAAAATCCAACCCACACAAATGTTTCAGTAAAAAACATAGTATGTAATGGCGTTTTTGATAAACAATTTCGCTTGATTTCAAGTACAACCAACACAATTGTGTGTATAGTGATAGTGGTTTTTTTTTTCAGAAAATAAGTTAGAAAGGAATTCAAAAATCTGTAAGTTGGTTCAAAACACATACAAAATAAATTTTTGACATAATTCTTTTGCCTTATCCACATAATTGTGTGGGCAGGCAGGAAAAAGGTTATACTATATTTCAAAATAAAACAAAATGTGAAGATGAATATATAGGCGACTTTGCCAACATATAGGCGACTTTACAACATTGTTAGGTGTAAAAATAATTTCATTTTTAATTTTATTTTCAATTTTACAGGATGTTACATATCTAAAACGAGATTCTTGTGAAAACTAAAATTTCTAAGAAATCCTTTTCTCACTAAAATGTCATTTCAGATATGCGAGCGCCAATAGAATTTTATTCGAATTGGCACAAGTAGAGTGTATGGGTCTACCAAAATATTATAGTGGCAAGTTTGCCCATCGGCGAAAATTTTGAGATGCAGAAAATATTTCAGCATATTTAATTTAATATGTTTATTGAATTATATTTCATTATGCAAATATTATTGTTTTATATTTAAATTCTAAATTAAGTAAATAAATATATATTTAAATAGTTCTGACTTCGCCTAAATGACTACTCTTAACCAATACACCAAGATAAAGTTCAATTGGGTTTTCTAACTCCATTTCGCAAAATAATTCTTCTAAATCACCGCAGCTATTAGTTATTTTAGGTGTTGATGACCAATATAGGCCATTGGCTTATACAAAATCGTCTCCATCCAAACTTAGGTAACTTTGCCGGCTTATCAAAAGCATAATCGGTGAGATTAGGTTTTCAATTTTTTTCTTGAAGAACATAAACTTTAGAACCTGCTTCTGAGCGTCCACCCAATCCATTCCGTCTGTCGGTTGCATCGAAGAAATATTAAGCTCAGGCAAAACATATTATAGACCCTGACGAATTTAAAAATAGCTTTTTCAACCATTTTGTAATCCGTCTGTTAAATTCTTAGGAAAATTAGGCTTAAAAACCGCATCTCTTTGTTTCGCGGGGTAGCTGCTTATCTATTTTATCGAATGAGCCAATACTAGCATTCGGAACCGACATATTTTATCTCAAAATATTTCTGGAACATTTTTTGTAAATACTTAATATTAAAAAAATATGAAGCCTGATTAAGGCTTAAAAAGAATATTAAGCTCAGATTTGGACAACTCAACAATACAAACGGTTTTCCTATCAGATCTTGAGGTACTGAAAGCTATTGCAACCAAAAACAATTTTAGCTAATTATAGTTTGAATTCGTCCTCAGGTATAGGAAACAGATTCAACACTACGCGAGTTTAATAGAATCAATTGAAAGTCTCTGTGGATGAGGAAACGTTACGAATGGAACATTATATGTATTTGACCTGATATTCATGTTACGCGAGTATTACGAATAGGTAGTTTGTTAAAATCTCTTATTGCATTTTTCTGATTGTTTACGTATCACTTTTAATATTTATCAGCGTTGCTCTGCCATAATTTGAAGCAAGAAAACTTATATCTGCAATGCAAGTTTAAAAGCGTAAGAGAATCTAATGATGCAAAATGTTATTCTATATTGTAATCGGTATATTCTAGCTCATGGTATTGAACTAATCGGTATTTTATTCTTCTTTGACATATATGATAAGAGGTATTTTTGAAAATTATTCCTTAAACTGACAGTTTCCAGATTTAGTTGATGGTTAATTTGTTTTAAAAACAACAACTTAATGATTTGTATTCCAGTTCGATTACTTTGAATTATGCCTATCCTACTTCATTTTATCCAAGGTTGAGATAAGATCGTCTAGTACTTGCAGAAAGCATCAAAACACTGGGAAAGTGGGAACTGGAAATAATAATAACTCTCGTTATCATACGAAGTAAAATATTTAAATACTATATTTCTTTCGACCGGAGTTCCTCTCAAGAAAAGTAATTTTTTTGCCTGCATTCCTAAAATATTTTGAAACGTGTGAAATAATTAATCAGTACCAAATTTAGAAACTTAATTTAATTTTTACAAGTTTGTTGGTAACGTAGTACATCACAGCTATAATATCCCTTTTGTGTTGTAGTAACACAATTGTGTGGGTAGGGCAAAATGACCATGTCAAAAATTTAGTTTTGTATGTTTTTTGAACCAACTTACACATTTGTGAATTCCATTTTAACTTATTTTCGTCCGAAAAAAACACTATATCTCTACACACAATTGTGTTGGTTTTACTTCAAATGAAGCGAAATTTTTTATCAACAACGCCATTACATACTGTGGTTTTTTACTCACACATTTGAGTGGGTTGGACTTAAGTTGAGCCAATTTTTTCCTATTCTTAGAAAAAGGGATATAGCAGAGACAAAAGGAGCCAGCTTATGCAATTATTGTAATTCTTAGAAAACGAAACATTCAAATGTTAATTGTGCGAAATCTCTTTAGTACATTAAAGATTTAACAACAATGAAAGAATGTGTCATAAAAGACTTTGAAGTGGTTTCTATTTTTCAAATACTCACATTGCTCATCCTTTTAGCTCCAATTAGCCCCTTCGCCTTAGGGATGTGGTTAAAAATACTGATTGTGAGGACCAACTGTTATGTGTCTACGCGTATTTCGGAATTGTCTACAATTACCTCGAAAATAGGGTATAGATAATTTTTTTTGCGTACGAGGTCGTTATCTTAGAGACTTGTAATAGAAACTTGTAATATTTTGTAATACTTTTGTAATAAAATTAATCTATAGACTATCTTGAAAAATATTTCAAGATAGTTTATATCCTTTTCCTTTTGATTCAAATGTTTGAAATGTAAGGTAAGGATGAAGTTTACCATCTTGATATAGTTCCCTTAACCTCTTGCGCTATTTTGACGTGCAATTTACATCACTGATATTTTTTTTCTATACTGAAAATGACGTACAGCGTACGTCTACGAGCGAATTTGACTTTGTTGTTTATACATTTCCAAAAGAAAGAATTTATATTTTAACTTTTTCTTTCCTTTGTCACCGAATAGAAATAAAAAAAATATCGTGGATTCTGTAAGAGAGGAGGTACCTAGTAAACGATTTTTTTTCCTAAAAGAAGAGAAAATAAATCCATATAAAATATAAACAACTTTGGAAGAGAGTCGAAAAAATCTAAATAACCGAAATAATAAATTTTAAATTTAAACACAAGTACAGACTGGTGAAATTTTGGGGTTATATAGAAAAAAAAAATGTCAAAAAACAAAACAAAATTTCCTGAAAAACGATTGCAGTGCCACCTACAGGGTTCAATTGTGAATCTAAACCATCCAGGAACCCACTTAAACACACACAGAAAATTTCATTAAAATCGGTTCAGCCATTTAGGAGGAGTTCATTTGGAATTTCTTTGAGTACATATTTCTTCTAATTAATTGATAGCGCAAGAGGTTAACAAACAAACCATAGAATTTTGCTAATTGCTTTCAGAAATAATAATTTTCGACATACTGTATGTATGTATTCTCTACATTATCGACACAATTTTTTTTAATTGTTTACAGATGTAGAATCTTAATTTACTACATGGTTTGTAAAATACGATATAGCACTGACGGTTACCAACTATATTCAAGTGGCATATGTCATCAGGTAGATCCTCATAACCACGACTCCTTCAGAATCACTGCTATTCCACCACAAGCAAAAATTTTAGTTTATGGTCAATCGAATTTAGTAGATGTTGACATTATCAATCTTAGCGAATTAAAACATGTCTGGGTTTCAGACTTATTATTATATATTTTATGATTTGGTGATAAAAATATCGATGATGAAATATCGATGATGATAAATAAAATTGTTAAAATTCGATAAAAATGAATTTTAATTAATTTAAATAATCACTGGCTGTAACGACACATTATATAACAGGGAGAAATCTACCTAATGATTTGGTAAAAGTACCACGAGTATATAAATTTGAGAATTACAATTTTGAATGGGATGGTAATATTAGGACAATCTGGGAGAGTGCCATGCATGTTACGCTTCTTATTCTATAAGCTCTCATATTGACGAATCATTCGATTGTGCCGTGGACAGTTTGCATCTTTATACAGGATTAAATTCTGGAAGGATTATGCAAGAATTTGGTGCACTTTATTTTATGACAGAGCGGACAGTATAGAAAAAATGAATTTAAATTATTTGCCTGTTGTTATTGAGGTTCCAATGTGTCTATAGTTCAACGTATATTATTTTGGCATGCCAGTTTCCCTAAAATAAATAAATTCTACTGGAGATACTTATTACCAGTAAAACAACAGAAAAAACAATTCAAACCATTTAAACCGGAGACTACCATGGAAACTTGATTTTCAATGAAAACATATTTGTGTGAAATTATTTGTACAGTAAGTACCAAGTGGTAACCGTTTCATAAATTTGTTATTTATCTATCTGGAATTTTTTTATAGAAAACAAATAATGCACGAACAAAACATAATAGTTGTCCATCCCTGGCATCTACGTATTAGGGATTGCACAGTTTGGATATAGGTTATCCATTCCCAAATATCTTTTTTACCTAAAGTATCAGATAGGAACTCGTTGCATTGTCACTGTCATTTATATACAATTTTACTCGATGCCTATTAAAAATTAGAACCGTGGAACACAAATTTCTTGACGCAATGCACACTCATGGAGTAAATAACCCATAGACACTGACCGACTTATTTTTGGTCACTTATTCAAATAAGTCACTTCGCAATGAAGCTGATTTAAATAAGTATATCACCATAGAAATGTCTACAAAATTTTAGTTCCTTGACTAAATGTAATACATGCAGTTTTTATATTCAAAACTAGTTGTAGAGACGTCACAAGTTAATAAAATTTGTGTCTATAACAAGTAATAGAAATTACATTTTGCTTGTTCTCATTACGTCACAAATACGTCAGAACAATGAATGGGATCAATTTATTCAAAATGACGTCAAATAAGTTAAACGGTTTATAATAAAGCTGGTGTTTGGAAATCTCAAATTTTATCATTTTGTTTTAAGCATTCCTAAAAAGCAATTTCCCATGATTTTTGTCTTTTTTTATTCGAAAATTATTTATGTTCGCTCATTCTGTCGCTAGAGCGGTTTCAGCAAGTAAGAAGCCATTTGTGCATTATTTCATTTACTCAAAACGACAATTTTTAAAGAACGAGCAAATAATGGAATTCATGGAAAAAGAAAAAAAACTCGCTTCTCATCTTTTATGCAAAGCACCAGCTCTGGCGATTTATCTACAAATATTTATCTGCGGTATTTGGTACAAGTATCTTGTCTGTGATTTGAAATCTCCCACGCTTCATTTCACAAAAGTGTTCAACTCTTTATATGTACCTTCATATGTTCTCTTTTGTACAATATTATTAGGTTCTCTTTTTAAGAACCTCCATAATCTCTACTCTCAGCATAATAATTTCTTAAAGTATTCCGAGTAGTTGGCCAATTTCGTTCTCACCGCATGTTACAATTCAAATAAGAATTCAATTTTCATTATGTCAAATCAGTTCCATTTTGATTGGTTAATTTTTAAAAGCAGACCAGAAATTTATGCTCGTCATTCAAAGCAAATTCCATTATATTCGTTTAAGAAATGGTTTAGTCCTAGTAACTTTTGTTATTTTTCAGAACCATACCTGGAACTCATATTGAAATCCTATAACAATATTTAATCCCAAATGCCTTTATCACTTGAGAAATAGTTTAGTTAAATTCCAATTAACAATTTTCCAAATCCGCATTTGGAACTTATATTGGAATCCCATTTTGATTACGGAAATAAAGTTTCATCCAAATCGAATAATCGATTTATCTAAAATCGATATCTATAAGGCCACAATTTTCATTTCCGGTATTAATACTTGCTAGGGATACAGGGATTTTGATTTCATGGATTCTAATTTCCCTGGCGGAGGGGGGGGGGGGGGGTTACTTTTGTACTTTTTTCTGGTTGTTATCATCCGCTTTATTCTATATGATTCATTCTCATTATTTTTGTTCTAATAGAATAGTTTTTTCAGGGGACCATCTTCAACCATAAACCTAACCGAATTCACATCACTAACTTTGAAAATATTAGAAAACATTTAGCTGTGATAAAAAAAACTTTATTGCGCAACAAATAACCTATTGTTAAATGTGTATAGATGTCAGTCTATCACATGAACTACATTTATAATTTGTTATTTTTCAAATGTTGCGAGTAACTGCTGATTCGTGTATTAGATATGAATATTTGTACATAGTTCAAAATTTAAAATATAAATTTCTTTAACATTAAGAATGATAATTTTTCATTGCCGCCATTTTACATTTCCACTCTACTCAATCTCGTTAGTTTCGTCAAGTTCAAAATATCTTAATGAAAACTCAACTCTAGTCTGTTTCCATGAACGTTAACTCCAACTGAAGGCACTTTCAACACTGCATGGAAACAAGATATCTTTGAGAAACTATTGTGAACCAATTGAGGTTATCTTGAAATCACATCTGAGGAATTGGAAATTAATTAGTTTATTGGAGTAGTTTCGTAAGAATAATATTATTGTGATAACGGAATCGACTTATCATAAAGAATATGTTCTAATATGTAGAAATTTTAAAGATTAGTTAAAAAAAAAAAAATAAGGGGAAAAATATTTATTTCAATCGGCACAATAAATATTCGACATCACCGGTACACTATTTCAACTGAAATTCATCAAGCCTTGAAAACAGGCTTATATTTTACATCACAACTTATCGGTCGTTCGGTGTCAAAATTTCACCTTCATCATTTTACATCTGTTTGGAAGAGTATAGGTTTAGGTTTTTACGTAAAGGCAGTTAATGGTGCCATATGATCAAAAGTGTCTCCTAACATTAACGATTTCAAAAAATGTATTCTGTTGGTTTTTTGAACTTCTGAAAATTTTTATTTTTAAATTTATAGAGTACATTCAAATTTAAAGGTATACGTAATATTTTTATAAGGTTATTCTGTAACTATATAACTATTTAATTTGTAACAAAAACTATATAAATATAACTTTATATATTGCATGTTTTGCAATATAATTCATGTTAAGCAGTTCGTGAGCTTTTTATTTTAAACATTTATTACTTTTTTCATTACAGTTTGAGCCACTATTTGATTCAAATCAAACGTCACCACAGTACATACGACACATTAATTTGTACGAATGTCAAGGATCTGAAAAAGATTTGGAAGAGCTGGCACGAGAACGACACGGACGTATGTGTATCGATTCAAAAATGACCACATTCTCGTGTAATCAAATTATTGTGTCATGGGTTAATGGGTCAGAGGTAAGTTTCTTTTGGGTAAATCTAATTTAATTTACGTATTTTATATGTCTGTGTAACTATATATAGGAAATATAAAGTAAATACCCCCTTTTATAGCTTTGTTGCTGCCACCATATAAAGAAAATGATTCAATTTGAATTGGGAACATTTTATTTTTATTACTTCAATTTAAAGTAATAACAACAAATCTGAAGGAAATTTTTTATTTTCTAGATTCATTCTACCTCAATAAAAATAATTTTATTTCGTTGAATCCTTGTACCTCCTCCAATACATATATAAATTCTTCTCTCATTTTAGATGTATGTATGTATATGTATATATAAACGAATAATGTTGGTTTTATACTTCTATTCGATTTTAAAATAGAAAATTGAAAATAGTCCACCTTATATACGATTCTCATAATATATACTTATTACAAACAACCTCATTTTCTTCAATTTTCCATATGTAAACTGTATATGTAAACTTCAACCCTATAACAATTCACTCAACTATGTAAACAACACAAAAAAGCTCTTCAGTATAGATTTGTTGCTGCAAAACATCTATGTGCTATCCTTAAATCAGATTGTAGTATGTACGAGTATATAGAAAATTGAAAATTTTCTAAAATAATTTAAGTATTTTATGTTCGCCTTATGTACACACACACATAATACATATCATACACGTTTTAGGTATACATCTATAGTTGTAAGGCAAAAGTTTAATATTAATTAATAAAAATTCTATATTCTATATCTAGTTCTAGCTCGTTTCACTATAGATATCATATATTACCTGGAAAAATGATACTTTTGTGTGTACGAAAAAGAAATGAAAATTTAATTTTCCTGGTATTTTGAGAAACGAAGAAGAAGACGTATGCAAAATGTCTTAACAGGATGTAATTTACTTATTTACAATACAAGTATTTTTTGTTTTTGTTATTGGGTGATATGGTGAAAATTGAGACAATATTTATCGTATTCTTATTCTTCTTATTCCTTATTGTGATCATATGCTTACATTTAGTTGATAGTTTTCTTCTTGTTATATTGAGATTTTCTCAGGTGGAAATGCACTATTGTCGTTGTAAAAGTGGTTAGGAAACTGTGTGGGTGAAACATGTTTGAGGTTTATAAATGAAATTTTGAAATGTTTAAATATTTATGTAAAGTATATTGAGAGGTACCAGGCAAATGCTTCTTAAATTCAAGAACAATATTATTTTGATAATCCATATAGAGTTTTAAACTAAACCTATATAAGAAGATTATCGCTCTAGTGAATTTTAAAGTATCGTTTTAAAAATATAGCGTGCACAATTCACTATTTTTGAAATAACTAGGGCTTTCATTGCTTTAAATGTTGGGGCGCGCGGCCAGATGTGTAGCGCACTTAAATTGATAAATATCTGAGCGTATAACATTTTACGCCATGAAAGTTTTTTTTATTAATAAATCGATAATCTGATAGTTGGGTATAATGGCATAATGGGCCATCATATGGTTTTGGTTTTCAGAATATATCATTTTGCCGAAGTGTGATCAACAATGTTTTTATGCAATAAATATGCTGAATAACGCGCCAACAATCAGCAATTAGAAAGAGTTGCTTACCCAGATGAACATGATGATAGCAGATTCATTGCGACTTAATCATTTCTAAATGCTAACTTGCAGTTAGGATAATCCAAAAACATACTAATTCGGTTCCTACCAACACATTGTTCCTACCGACTACCATTTTTTTTTTGATCGATAACTGGTAGACTGACTAAACAAAGCTTCACTCCTTATGAAGATATCAAAAAATTAATCGATCCATGCTCAAAAGAATGATCATTTTCCGACATGATCCATATGCAGCCAAAAATATGGGCAAATGTTGTGACTTGCAACCCGTTCCCGTTTTCTTGCAACTCGTTAAAATCGATACACGGTTCTCCATATTTTCGGTAAAGGCGAATGTAACGAACGGAACTAACTTAGTACACCATTAATATCAAGGAACGAGAATAATTAAGAAGGAAGTGAAATGACATCTAGTGGTATAGTGGATCCGGCGCAGATATTTATTTAATAAGACCAAATCCAGGCAACTACTACTCCTTTCAGTAAATTTCATAATTATTAAAATGGAATTGAAAAACTGATTGAGGGTTAAAATTTTTTAAAAGTATGAACTAAGAGAGACACAAAATTAATATTAAGATTAAAATCAACAAAAGAGTTTTCACAATAGCTTAACTTTTTCTTTTGCCTTACAAGTTTGTTTGAAAATGAAACTTGAGAATTTTTTTTTACATTTTTACCTTAAAGAGCTTAAGCTACTTTTGCCTTAAGAAAATACATGAAGTTAGCTACATTTCAAAATCCGCTGTTATGTTCTTGTTTTTTTGTCTGAATTGTTAAAAAGCAAATAAAAGCCAATTTTAATGGGTTTAATATATCTTGAAACTATAATTAGTAACATAAATTACAATTTTAAAAATGCCACTAGTATCGAAACAAATAAAACGAACTTGGTTTCAATTTCAATTTTTGTTATTAGTTTTTGATTCATTGTGAGAGCTACTCAATAGGTTAAACGTTAAGGCAAAAGGTAAAAGCAAAAACTTTTATAATGTGACAGCTCTGTTAGTACTGCACCATCAATAAAACTTCTACTAATTTTTGTCACAGCATTCTTTTGACTAGTTCAAAATTGAGGCTTTTGAGGCACAATTGAGGCACGTCTGTCATTATAGTTAATTCTAATCTTTCATATTAAGTTTTTCAACCATATTACAGAATTCCATTAAGATAGAAGCTGCCAGAGTTATGAGTAGTGATGCCGTTGTATTATAAAGTAAATTTTACTTTTGAATATGTGTACTATCGTAATACTCAATGGTACTACTACTTTTTTTTTATCAAGCACTAAAAGTTTTCGAAAAAGAGCTAAATTTAAATCTACCTATACAACTCAAAAAAATATTACACAATCGCAAAAACTATATTTTGTTTACAGGGATATATTAAATTAAACAAAAAACCGTCGCTGTTCACCTCACTTCACTTTGACCTCAATTTGCATAGACAGTTTGCCTTCAGTTGTTCCTGATTTGTCAAAATTGTATTTTACTACGGAGATCGTGAAAGTCAGCATTGCATTTCAGTTTCTATATCGCCAAAATTAATACATGCGTACTCATTCTTCAATATTTTCAACAATTGTATCTGCTGCACTTGGCTGCACTTCCGTTTAGTTCAGTACTACAATATTTCATTATTAGACCTGAATTTGACAAATTTCTAGCTGTAACGTATTGGAGATATCGTTTTGTGATTTGTCTATATTTATTTCAATTCTAAATTCATTCGAATTTTGGGAAGTATAATATTCAAGACTCAGAGATTCTGCTGAAAATTATTTTGAAATTTTTAGGAAGATAAGCAAAGTTTGCCTGCGTCATCAATACTTAAATAATTTCCATGATGATCATAAGTTTTTTTTGCCTATTGTTACGTTGATTATTTTCTTTATTCCAAATGGTACAAGTTACCTTAGTTGAATTTTTTTGGCCTACTCAAGGAATAAGTTTAGTGCAAAAATTTGTAAAACAAAGTTAATTAGTAAACTTTTGTTCCACAAATTGTGGTAGGGAAAAATGTTTTCCCATTTAACTTTGTTTCCAAAATATTTACATGAAACGTATTTCCTCAGTAGGCCAGAAAAATACGATTTAGAAAAAAATGCTTTGAAAATATTTTTCACAATTCCCCAGGGAAATTTGGAATAGTTGATATTTATTCGCATGAGCATTCCAAATTTAAAACCGATTCCGCCCTAAATTAAATCGACATAATTGTCTTTTGATGGTATTGACTTAAGAAAAATGTCGGAAACTACTACCCTACTAACTATTCAGTTATTTCTACAAATAAATTGTTGATTTTCCTGCTTTAAAACTTTGGTCAAAGGGAAAATATCGTGAATTCAAACGACAAAGTACAACAAATTAATGCTTTATCCTGACGATAAATAAATAATTTCCCCAATTCTTAGTGATACGCCAGTTTACTGGCGCCAGTTATAAATGATTTGACTGGCAACACTGCCTCTATATATTTTGATCGATACAGCCAATTTGTTTTTACGTTATTCGACGTCACAACAATTGTAATTTATCGGGCAAAATTAAAGTTTAAAAAAATTTCTTGACTTCTGCGCTAAATATAAATTCTTTTATCCGAGTGCAGAGCATTTTTCGAGATTACCAAGGACAATGATTTCAATGTGCACAACATGATAAGGAATGACAACCCATTTTTACGTAGAAAAGCTATAATTACGTTTTCTGTGGCACTATTCTGGTATTTCCTGGGAACTGGGAAAAGAATTTATATGTAATTTCTGTTCAAATATTTTTTTTCCGGTCTACTAAGGAGAAAAGTTTGATTTATGTAAATATTTATAAATTGGGAATAATTTTTCTATACCTAAATTGACAGGGAAAATTATTCCCTATTTAATTTTGTTTTCAAAAAAATTAACACTAACTTTTTACCTCAGTAAGACAGAAAAAGAAGTTTTAATAAAAATTACATATAAAAATTTTCCTCAATTCCCTCTTTCCGGGGAATTATCAGAATAGTACTACTGGTGGACATATTTTCAATACGAGCTAGAAATTTTAGAAGTACTTGTTTACTGCCCAAATTAATAAAGTACTCGTCAATACGAAAGTAAGATGAGTTGCTTTTGCCCATTTTCACAATTACAAGTTTTTGATTTTCATATTTTGGGCTCATCTGTCTGTTGTATAGAATATAAATGGTACTAAACCCTGGAATATACAGTTCATATGGTAAAAATATCAACTTCTTTTTCTTAATCCGCCTGATGTTCGACCCATATCCATCAATACCCTAGTAAAATCAAAAAAATTATTACCAATTTAGAAACAAAAAATTATTCACATACTCGTATTTATAAAACCTGGATTCTAAATTGTATTAAAGAACTGCCATGAAATTATTGGGTGAAAAAAATTCGATAAAATTAAATGGAAAATTTTTTTCCAACTGTTTTTTTATTTTATTTCAGGGATTTTCATTACCTCAAGATGTTGGCATACCACTAGATCCAAAACTCGTAAAATTCCTTATGATGGAAACCCACTATACAGACCTCAACTACATCGATTCCGTTGATCCGTCGCTTACGTACAACGAAACTCCTACAACAATGGTGGATAGTTCCGGTTTAAAATTATACGCAACAACAAATTTACGTAAACATGATGCTGGTTTATTATCGGTAGGAATTGAATCCAACTGGCGTCATATAATTCCACCCGGCCAAACAGATGTCTACTCCGTTGGGCATTGTATAAAAGACTGTACAAAACGGGCATTCCCTGAAACGGGGCTAAATATAATCGGGGTAATGATGCGCACGAATTTTATCGGCAAAGAAATTAAATTTAAAATAGTTAGGAAGAATATTGAATATGAGCTGATGCGAATTGGTAATGCAACGCTTCGGCATCGCCAGGATTTTGAGCTATTGAATCGTAATGTGGTCACGTATCCGGGCGATCATATTAGTGTAGATTGTACGTATGATAGTTCTTCACGGGAATCGATTACGCTGGGTGGAACCACGGTAAAAGGAGAAATATGCCAGGCGATCACGCTATACTACCCAAAAATTACAGAGTTAACCTCGTGTAATTCGCTAACCAGTCTGGGGACTGTGTTGCATTCGTTAGGAATTGAAGAGCTAGCATTGTAAGTACTATTACCTTCCATTCTAAATAGTATACTAGATAACTAAACATTTTTTATCATTTATTTAATTACAGAGCATCGAATCCTGTGATAATAACAGCACCAACTGAACTCGCCGGTCAAACATTAGAGTCACGTCTAATCTCGTATGACTGGTCGAATAATTTCGATTTATTCCAACAAATCACAAATCGTGGCCCTTTTATGCCACTTTGTTGGAATTCAAATTCGAATTTAATACCGGTAAGTGGATACAAAATTTTCCATTTTAATATTATGATTGTTGTGTTGTCAAACCGGAAAATTACATTGAAATGTAGTAAAAAATGGGGGGGCTGGACCCCGATATATAAATTTTATTTTCTAATTACTGAAGAAAATTTTATTTTATTTTTTGTGAAGGGTAGATTTAATCTCAGCTGAATGGATTTTCCATTTTTTCTTGTATACATTTTTTGATGATGATTTTCGATAAGAAGGGTCCAAATCCATCGAAATTTAAAGTTTATGAATCGAAGCTTTTTTGTTTGTTTGTTAGTAAATTAGACACTTGAGGGTTGCAAGATCATATAATCTTATATAATCTTTGAAATTAATTGTAAAAGTTTTATTTGATTTCAAGAGAGACGAATTATGGATGCAGGATGTGTATGCGAGTTGATAAGATGAGTGGATTTGTGTGATTTCAAGACGGTTTATTATTTTGAAGAGTGTGGTACAAAAATGGGTGTGTAGGTGTTTTCATTACAAAAAAAAAAATCGGTAAAGTTGAATTTTTCTCAGCATTTATAAATTGCTAAATTTAATATTCATTCATAAAAGTTGCCACCCCCACATATTTTCAACGCTGCTTCGCTCTCCTACTCAGATTTCGAATTAAATGGAAAACTTTTAATATTTTTAAAATTAACAACAACAAAAGAAAAAAGGATTTTTATTAATTATGATTATTTTTCATTGCGAAAATTAAGACGAGAAAGTTATATAAATGTTTAAAATCTCGAGGGCGGGGATTCTCTCATACCAACGGTAACATATTATATTATAAAGACACTCCATTGAAATTTCTCAACTCAATTATCCGTCAAGAAATTCAATCAATCAAGAATTTTGGTTGTGTGGGTGTGTGTATTATATTTTCTGAGTTAATTTGGAGGAAGAAATAAAAATTCAATGAATCACAAATAATTCATCTAAATTAAATTAACGAATTTCGTTATTGCTGTTGTTGTATTTTCCATTTCATTACGGTTTTGAATGAATCCTTTATTTTTCCTTGTGTATAAATTTCTAAATTTCCCGATAAGTAAATCGATTATAAATCCTCAAAAAAAATCCTAAAACCTTACAACATTTTTTTTTTTTTTAAATAAATAAACAAAAACAAGAAAAGACGAAGAATTTAAAATCAACTGAAATGAAAAAGGAACAAAAATACACACGAGAAAGGACGAGACGGGATGTGAAATTGCTTGCATGCCTTAGGCACAGCACAAGAAAAAAAAAATCGAGTAACCTAAAATAAGGATGCTTATTTCCGTCAACCTCCCCAGTGTTCCTTTCCATATATCCTTTTTGCATATACGGTATGCGTAGGACTTTGTTATGCGAATTTATGTATACTATATATACCGAGTATTAAGATGAATAAAATACGTAAAGATTCTGGCATATCAAACAACGAATTAATATTCTACTATTTTCCGATATTTTGTGTTTTCAACAGCAATAACATAAAGGACCAAAAGGAAATATGAATTCAGAAAAAAAGTTTTTCTTTATACTAAAGTAAGTAGTGAGTAAAGAGGTAACAAGGAACTTTGGGAGGATAACACAAAAAGGATATCAAATTGAGTTATTTTAATAAATGCTCTGGTTAAGAAATTAAATTTTTTGGTTTACTTTTGTTTGCTTATTGTACTGCATACAGGATGTTTAATTTTCTTTTTTCGTCCTTTCTCGATAAAACGTATAAGTATATGTGGGGAACAAAGAAAATTTTTTGTCTTGGCTTTTTGATGTTTGGTTTGGAAATCTTAATTTTTTTTTTACCGTCTACGTCTTGACTGCCTTTGACGCCCTGAGACGTTTTTAATTTAATTAATGGATTGAGTTTTGGGGTTTGGCAAAATGCTAATCCAAATAACAAGTTGCAAGAGTTTGATGCGATCGACCGTGAAACATTGGTAATTATTTTTATAGAATCACCAAAACCCCAGGTCAATCTCTGGTCGTTACTTTCCAATCCCTGTCATCACACTTCGCGCATTTATACTCCGTGCCATTCATTTTGATTGGTTTATGTCTCTGACAAATAAAAAAAAAACAATTTGCCCGATACACTTTTTCCAGCGATATTTGATTGCTTCAATACCCTGTTTATTTAGTGAGAACTGTCGAGCCCCTCAAAATAACCATCAACTGCAGCCCACCATTGCATTGTTGGGAAATTTTTCACCACGAAGCCATTCCTTCAAGTTTGGAAAGAGAAAATAATCCGTGGAGGATAAATTTGGTGAATAATGTGCGTGAGAAAGCAATCCGAACTTTAATTCTTTAATTTTGGCTATTGCGTTTGCAACAAGTTTGTACAATACTCGTCGTTGGGTGTTTTCTCTTTTTGAAAACAAATGACCTTGCCAGAAAAAGGAAATGTTCCCTCCTTTTTTGAAGCCATTTTCCCATTTCAGTCCTATGTTTTGACTGTTTCTTCATCTCAAGTGTGAAGTAATAGGTTAATGTTTCAACCAAAGTAATGAATTGATTCAAAACACGGATTTATTGTATACACTCGATTGAAACAGCTTCTCGTCGCTATTTTTGTTTCATCACGAGTTCACGCTCCCTTCTTGCACATAGCTCAAATTGAAATTCAAAGTACAAACTTTCAAATTCCAAGTTTTCAGTCAATATGCAATGCACAGCAGTTTTGAAATGCCTTCTATGTCTATTATATCGCACAGACTACCGTAAAATAGAATATAGCTAGGCTCTAACATTGATTGGATTGAGACCTTTCATATAAAAGTATTCTATTACATAATAATAACCATTTATTCATATTTTCAAATGCACTGAAAGAGTATACTGCAGCTGACAAACTATTACTAAGCATTGTACTGTCTTCAAAAACTTTTCTTTAAAAAAAATGCTTTTAGATTTTTTTTTTAAACTACATCTATACGTAAAGTCTAATATTTCTGGGACTATACTTGTAGGTTATTGAAAACGATAGTTTATAGAAAACAGCAATTCGCTGAAAATAACCGAAAACCACAATTCATCGAAAACGATAATTCACCGAAACATGTCAAATTAAAAGTCACTAATTAGTTTATTTTTCTAAGAACGATTCAGATAAGAATTAGAAAAGACGTTGATCGACTGCAGTTCTAGGATGTTTATAAATTTAACCCAGGTTTACATGAAGCTTGGGGTCCCTTATTTGTGGGAAGAAAATAGGTTTGGATTTTAAAATTGCGTTTTAGTGAAAGTTGAGGTGAATTTCTTGAAAATAGTCAATTTAAATAGGACTTAGCTATGTCTCAACTAATTCGAGTAAAACTCAGTTTATACTATATGACGCAATCATTCCATATAATGCGTCGAATTCCGAATGTCGTTGTTAAGAGTTTCCAAATTGAAAATTAAATTCAATGCAATTTCCGGTTATTTTCCTATAGAATGGCAAATTTATATGGCCATAAAACTAGGATATTTTTTACAAAGAAGGTATTGATTATCCAATGAATTTGCAATCTTGATATGGAGATGATCAAGACCGAAGGCCTGTTTATGTGTGTGGTTTTAGATGAAAGGAACTTGGTTTCTTATGAAATCAACTCATTTGTAAGCTGAATAGAATTCAGTTTGGTTTTCATAAATATAAGGGAATTCTAATTCTAGTTTTAGTTCGATTAACCGAATAGGATGAATCTCTGTTCATAAGTTGAAATTTATGTCAAAATGTGAATTCCTTCTGCGTTTCCAGAAAATTGCCAATTAAAATGGAACGCTGCTTTAAAAGATTCAGACAATCAATCTGGATCAGTTCAAATCTCATATAGAAATCCTTATCCAAATTTTGCCTTAGATACAAATTTCGATCTCAAATCTAGAAAGCACCATTTCGTAGTTTTATAAAACCTGAACTAATCCAGATCAGACCAAGCATCAAGAAACACAGCTAGTATTGTTTTAGCATGCTGAAAGTAGAGTGGCTCACAGATACCGCCAGATCAAATAGAGTGGATTGTCTTGAAAACTCAAATCTTTAAATCCTGAAAATGAAGCAAAATAAAAATCTTGATAATTTTTTTTGCCAAATATTGAAACAAAAAATACTGAAAAGAAAAATTTCAAAATATTTAAATTCCTTCACAAAGCTCATTGGTTTTTAATATAATTTTAATTAGATTTATTGGACGCTCATATAAGTAATTGGGAATACCGACAATTCTATATTCTGGTCATATTTATAGATTCCCGCTTTTACGTTCCCGAAATTGAAATAAAAAGCCACTTGGAGATTTAAGCAGGGAGGGAAGCTCATTCCGCGTGACTATCAGAGTTAAATAGACCGATAGTTTCTACAATTCCACATGAATTAATTTTTAGTTTAAGCGAATTGCAGTTTAACAAACTACATTTACATTTCTTGTGTATTGAATGATATGTTTAAGCTCAGTCGAAAGATAAACTGGTTGTATGCGGTACAGTTCATAACCAATTATGGTATAGTAGTTTCGGCTTTTTGAAATTTTTTAAATATTTTGTTTTTCATAGTTTTAATACCAGAATTTCAAAGTTTCGCTATTTATTTTTTCGATATTTATTTTTTCAATATTTTTTTCAGGATGTTTTCACTATTTTAATTTTCAGTAAATTAATGCCAACCCCAAATAAAAATTCTCAATAAAGTGCCATAATAAAGCTTTCAGTCTCCAATAACGACTAAACGTAACATGACTATTCACAGAAATTAGCCCAATTAGCCAACAAATAATTCCGATTTACATAAGCCGTATTACTAAATTCTTGACCGTTAGCTAATATCGCCAAATAAATCTTCTAACATATATCATTCTTGTGGAAAGTAATATACTAAAAGGCTTTTTGTTGAGCTTCGTTTTATAGTGAAGGAATTAAAAACAACAAAAAGCTCACGATTATCGGTTATTCCTGCTTAAAGTTGGCCAATGAAAGATGGATAAGTATATAGTTAAAAATTGCACGAACAGAAGTAAATTTTATACTAAAATATACTAAAATCACGTTTTCATTAAAACAGACTTAAAAATGCAGCGACTTTGTCTAAATTCGATCATAAATTGGAAGAAAAAAACATTTTTTTAAAATCATTTGTACAGTTTGTAATTCGATATTGTTGTTTCGATTTTTTCGAAAACGTTCATTAACCTAACCATATCTAGTTTTGAAAATTAGAGGTGAAACTTTAAAATCATAAGTTTTCGACGGTGCTTTAATTATTCATATTTCACGTTTAAATTATCAATTCTTTCAACATAAATGAAAAATTACAAGTTTATAAATGTATTTTCAACGGCGGCGGTTCAAAGTACCTAATTTCAAGTTTTTCGTATTTTTCGGTATTCGGTGTTTCAGAAATTTGTTTTTCCATAATTCATGTTTCAAGATTTAGCTTTTCGGTATTTAATTTTTCAAAATTTAATTGTTCAGGATTTTGTTTTCAGGATTTCAATTTCGGGATTTCGTTTTTGAACATTTACATTAAAATCTTAAAATTACTAATTAAAATATTATCTCGTCCTCTTGCGGTTATTGAATAGGAATTTATTTCATACCTCAAATGGGTCACCGCCATACATTTTAATTCCGTTTTGCAATAATAACTTTAACGAAAAAAAACACCAAACTGGTAGGAAAATATTGAAGTTGTTTCCTTTGCCTATTCCTTCTAGAACGCCAGAATGAACCTGCTGAAATCTTTACCAAATTTTACATAGGAAATTAACTAAATACATATATTACCTTCCAATGAAAGTCCTAAAAATATAAGCCAAATATAAAGTTTCACAACAATCTAAACTTTTATTCATGATCCTGCCCCAGGACTCATACTCGAATCGTCCTTTTTATAATACAAATCAAGCTTAATCACGATAGGAACTTATAGTGAAACTCAGTATATTAATACGGACTCCGTTTATCTCAAATGATCATTGGATGAATTATCGTTTTCGTTGAATTGCGATGTCGGTAATAATTGGTGGCACATTAAATGATTAAACACATAAATGTACTTCAAAGAAGTTGGACTCTCAAAATTTGTTTTTGTAGCTTTTGATTTTTAGCATTAAAAATACATTTGGTCCAAATTTATTTGATATTCTTCTTAATAAAAATTGGATTTGATTCTCGAACTAGAATTATGGGTCTAGTAATTTATTAAAAAGTTTCCTTCTTTCAGCAACTCCAATACCCAATCAAAAACCCCAATCCTTACATTTTTTAAAATCCTAATTCTATTACACTATCTTATACAACCGTTACATGTTTACCTTATACCGCAATATTTAGAAATTGGAGAGGCTATGAACTGCTAGAAAGGAACCACGGGTTTTTAGAGAAAAATCACTTCTTTTGCCTATATTACAACAACGTTGACCGATTATTTAGTCATATTGATCCAAAAAATTATTGACCGATTTCTGTAATTAAACTACGATTTGCACCATTTGTTAGTTGTTCGGTTAAGCAGCCGACAATTATAAATTTAAAACTGAGCAACCTGACTTAATGTAGATAGAGGCTATTAAGTGCTTTCCCTAATTAATCTCTAGGTTACAAAAATACTGGTTGTGATATGCCCAATTCTCATATTTATTCCATTACGCTAGATATATTATTAGAAATTTTGCAAGGAAAGCGTATTTCATCCCCAAATACCCACAGTATTTTTTCCTTACCCATTTCCAAATTGTTCAACTCAATTAATTACTTATTATAAAACGATTATATTTCGAAAATAAACTGAACTGGAAATATTCACCCTGGAAGAAAATCGAATTTTTAATATGTGCTGATTGCCGTAAAAATCCGTAAAAGGAAAAGAAAAAAAAATTTCCTTATTACCTTTTGTCTTTTATTATTAATATCCGTAATTTTTAAAACATGCTTAGAAAATCATCTCAACCACAAAAATTGTATCTCTCTGATTATAAATACAAATACTCCCGATGTATTCTCGTATATACCTGCATATATATCCGAGTATTCATTCAATTATATATCCACAAAACGAGTAAATTATCCATTCTTCCGGTGTACAAATTTTTTATCTAATTTTCCATTTTATTTTATTTTATCACAAAGTTTTTCTTTATATTTTCGGTATAACATTCAACCACAAAAATAAAATAAAAAGTTCTGTGCTTTAATCAGATTTAACATAATAAAAATTGGTTTTCCCACTTCATCGAATTCCAAACACACATCCGCATACAAAAGATATGAGTATTCGTATTTGAATAGTTTTATAGTTCATTAGATATTTTATCAAATTAATTAATTAAAAAAAAAAAAGATTATTTTTGATTTCTAAAAATAGAAACCTAGCTAAACACTGAAGTAGTTTTGAGTGTGTATGTGTGTGCATGATAAAATTTGATCGTGCTAATTTAGGTAAAACTACAAACGAGGTAGCAATTAGTGTCAATTCAGAGAGTTTTGCTTACATATACAAAATATTTATTCATCATGGATAACCTTTTATATGTATATCTAAGTCAGAGTATTCCTGGAAGGCCCCGCATACAGATAAACGAGAGATTAAGGTTAATTTATTATGGCAGATGATTTTCACACAAAAGCTTTTATATAACACAAAAATACAACTTGAAAGAAATTAATTACGATATTTTTGGGGGTAGAGCTTTTAAATTTAACGATCAAATGTTTCCTCTTATGAATAAGTGAATAATAAATTTTTGGTGAGGTTTTATAAAATCTGATTTTCCGGCGAAATAATTTAATTGCAAACAATTTTTTTATAAATCAATTTTTTATCGAAATTTCACTAATAAATTTCCTTTTTCTTTATATTTTTCAGGGTACCGAAAATATTGAGGCCTACCCGCCAAATGTAACAAAAACCGTTAAATACTACGGGAATAATATGCATCACAGCAATCACAACCGATTACAAAAAAATAGTAATAGTAATTTAATTAATAATAGTAGCAGTAGTATTAGTAGTGATAATTTTAGTAATAGTAATAATGTAAAATTGACCGTATATACATCAACCTTAGACTCATTAATTGTAAATGACTACGATAGTGTTAATAGCAATAGTAATAGTAATTTAAACAATAATAATAATAACAATAATAATAATTTTATAAAAACCAAAGTATCTAGAAACTCTATACCAGAAACTATGAGTTACAGTAATAATTCAAATAAATTACATTTTAATTATTGTAAAATTCTGCCTTTCCACTTACTGATATTAATTAAATTATTCTTTATTTCGTAAATTATTATTATTATTATGGTTAGAACTACTATATTGTTTGTACAAAAAATTATTATTTTATGTTTAATTAGTTACTAATTTTGTACAGTAAATATAACAAATTGATGTCCAGTAAAATTAATTAATTTTAAGAAAACTAAATAGTTTAAGCTTGTAAATTAAATATAAAATATGTAGACAATCATATAAAAAAAGTAATTATCTGTTTAAAAAAAAAAAATTAAAAATGTTTAAAAAAAAATAAAATACAATTCGATATGTTTATTACCTAATTAAATTTAGTGAAAAGCGACGTTTTGGCCAAATTTCCCTAAATAAACATAAATTTTCAAAAATTATTATTTATATTTGATTTACATAAATAATAACTATAAAACTAGTCACAAATATTTTTTTTTTGTAATTATTATTATTTTTTAAAAACAAAACTGATATAATTAATTAAATATAAAAATAATGAAAAAAAATATAAATTATATATAAATAATTAAATACTTAATAAAATATTATATTGATGATTATATAAATACAAAAAAAAAACATTTTTAAAAAAAATAAAAAATCGAAAAAAATAATAAAATTGTTAAATAAATTAAAAATACAAAAAAAAAATGATATACATAATATAAATATTAATTAAAAATAATAAAATTGTAATATGTAAATAGTTGATGATGATTGAATGAATGTGAAAAAAAATATTTTCCAAATATTATATAAATACAAATTGATGATGGGTGAAAGAGGAAAATTGGAAGCAAAAATCTAACCTAAAAATAAAAAGAAGAAAAATTATTATGTGAAAACATAAAATAAAATTAAAAAAAAAAAAGATTTTTTATCAAAAAAAAAATTAATAAAAATATTTAAAAAATAATAAACTTTTTTATTTAAATTCGATTTGTATTGAGGGCTATCTAAAATACTATCGATGGAGCAATGTATGGGAAACAAACATGTATTCATCGTTGTTATTTCTTCAAACATCAGTTTTAATACAAATAGAAAAATAGCCAATGGGTAGGTATTCGACACGGCCAATTGTGACAAATTACTACAAAAGATTTTTTTTCTTGCGTTTATTTATAAAATGAATTTCAATCAACTTCCGTTTATACCCATAAATAAGCAAATTATTGATACTTCTAAGTCTGAAACTATAGCTACCAAAAATCTCAGATACGTGGACACTTTATTTCTCTCCCTGAAATGCCATTTAATAACTTTTAAGCTGTAACGCATAACCTAATTCATCCTTTAGATTTCCTCCAATGTTATATTTCAGTTAACAACAACGCAGATCTTCCGTTCAGGCAAATTTTCGAATTGAAAATATTTACGATGACTATAGTATACGAGTACCTACTAGCTTCGTCCCAATTCACGTTGGCGGCTGCTTTGCTGTTATACCTGTTCCTCTGAGATGAAAGGACCTCCCACAGTTCTAAAAGAATCGGAAAGAACATTTTTTAAAAATGGTACGGTTTTTTCGATATAGAATATTTCAGGCCATCACTAATTCTGAATATTTGTTAATGTCCTGAAATCGCAATGAAAGGTAGCAACCGCCATTATTAGCTGATGCTGATTACCATGGCCACTCATCATCGACCACAAGGTAATAATTCGTGTGTTATCTACACCCACGATCCTATAGTCCATGTAACACAGTGCTCGGCGGTAGTTTATAACAATTTAATCGAACGTCCTGGAGCCGAGTCGAAGCAGACAGGTATAAGGAGTCTGTACTATTCTAGAATTTGATTTCTAGATCAAATTCTTCATTTATATTCTTTTAATACATTTTTACCTGTGATATCGCCAGAATAATGATAATTATGCTTAAAAGGTATTGATGTCATCTCAACACTCATATCGGGCAGATAGATAGAAATTTAAAAGAAACGATAAATATTTCATCCACACTTAGAGATAGTAAAGCAAACTTCCTCCATTTATTGATTTGTAAAAACAATATTAAGTTTTGATCAGCACCTTAGGGTTATATTACCACATTATGTGGAGGTATCAAACTCCTTCAACGACGATTTCATAAAGTATATTACCAGTTCTGTTCCTTTATTTTCTTTTATATTCGGGCTGAGCCGAACTAATGCACCTAGAGTACCAGGCAGTACTACTGCCTGAAGTGAGTACTGAATGTTCAAAAATTATATACAAGAGCCCTATGGCTTATTTCGAAATGGTATTAGGTGGTTTAATTCCATAATGTTTGCCCTTTCAAACCTTAAGGAGCTACTGTGGGGTCCAATATTTGAGATTTGTGTAATTTACCATAAACTACAACGACAAACGTTCATAAAAAAAATGCATGTACCTTATTCCTAATGATTAACCTTCTTTCGCCCCTCGGGTCCATTTTGACCCACACAAACTTTTATTTTTACCGACCAAATGGCACAGTGCTTAAAGCTTTGGCGTCTGGATCTGGAAATACCGGGTTTGAATCCCGATAGGGGCAGGATGCAAAGTGAAATTTCATTAACAACTTGCTTCATTTTTCACTTGCTTACAATATGCAGATCGTCTTAAATCGTCCTCAAGTTGGCTGAGTAGGCGTAAAGTAAGGATGTAAAAAGCACAACCACGAAAGTGCAGAGTGAGCCTTCAGCCTCAAAAATTAAATTTAAAAAAATAAAACAACCTTTATAGTATTTTTAAAAATGCGGATAAATATAAAAACCTCTAACTTCTGACTTAGTGACTTTATCTGTTTCGCTATAAAAACACATTATACAAAAATTTTATGTTTTACGATGCACTGTTACACTGTTATAAAAAATATTTTTTACACTATGTGCCGTAGGCACTTGGCGAAACACACTTAAACTTAATAAACACATTTTATTAAAAATTTAAAAATTAGATTTTTGAATATTTTAATTAAAAAATTTAATCAAAATGTTTAAAAAATCACTCGATCGATTTCGACTTGTTAGGTCATCATCAGGAAGATCTACTGAATTGTAAAAGTAAAAATTTTGTTATATATAGCAGAAAAAGACAAAAAATAAATAAAAGATGGAGGGACAAAAAATAGGCAATAAAAATTAATCTATTGATTGTCCCAACCAACTGTTAGTCATACGGAAAAAATAATAAAAACTCGGGAGGATAGCATGTAGGCGATTAGTCATCGGCTGAGTAACACAATTCAAGGTATATTGAAGTACCTTTAACACTAGAACTACGAACCGGTCAAAATGACCGGTTGCATCATTTATTTATAACATTTCCTCTTTGTTTTATTTAATATTTTACGATAATGTCATGATTTTTATTGAATAGGAAATGTTATAAACAAATGATGCAATCAGTCATTTTGAGCGGTTCGTAGTTCTAGTGTTAATTACCCGACGTATTAGTCAAATTAATACAAACGTGAGGATAGAAAAAGGCGGGGTCTGTAATTCGTGAGAAACGGATTTTTTTCGAGATATCTAAACGTCTGCCTTTGAGTTGTATATGCAATATGCCTTAATTATTCAAGCTAGCTGTATGATTTTCATAAGTTAAATTTTTTTGGAAAGTTCATGGATTGCAACCAGGTAAATGTTTTTTAGCTCTAATTCCAAAACTGTGAACAGTCAAAATTTATCGGAAACCCATGATTACAGACGCTGTTATTCCTAGTTGTTCAAACCGTCTCCATAATATTAAAATGTCAGCTTTCATGGACAGACTAATAAGCACCCTTTTGACAAATTCAAATTATAACATAGAGCTTAATGTAATTCTACAAATTGCAACGAATAATCAACTATAACGAATATGCAACTATATGACTATATTAAAGTTATTAAATAAAAAGCTAAAGCGTAACGTCTAACGGGTATTTATCCACCGGGTAGTCCAACGCGGGATAATTGGCGTCGCTTAGAGTATATAGGAAAAACAAGCCAACGGATTAGCAACATCGTGTCCAATTATACCAATATTAGTTTTGTTTTTTAAAATAATAACACAATAAAGCAAATGGTTTTTAACAATAGTTAAAGTTGAGTAAGAATTGATCGCCGTTCCAAGTCAGGTGTTTAGGATTAATTGCAATGATTGTAACTTCTCCTGTATTGGACAGACTGGGCGCAATTTTGGAGTTAGAGCTAAAGAAAATGTATCTGGTTGCAATCAATCAACTTTCCATAACCATTTAACTTTAGAAAATCATACAACTAGCTTGAATAATTAAGGCATATTACGTATACAACTCAAAAGCAGACGTTTAGATATCTTGAGAAAAATCCGTTTCTCACCAATTACGGACTCCGCCTTTTTCTATTCTCACGTTTGTAATAAACTTATCGCCTACCTGTGACTACCTATGACTAACAGTTGGTTGGGACAATCAATAGGTTAATTTTTATTGCCTATTTTTGTCCCTCCATCTTTTATTTGGTTTTTGCTTTTTTCTACTATATACAACAAAATTTTTACTTTTACAATTCAGTAGATCCTCTTGATGATGACCTAACAAGTCGAAATCGATCGAGTGATTTTTTAAACTTTTTGAATAAATTTTTTAATTAAAATGTTCAAAAATCTAATTTTTACGAAATAAAAAGCAAGTGTTTAATAAAATGTGTTTATTAAGTGCTATAAAAAAAAGAACACTAAATATCCGCGGGGTCCAAAATGACCCTTGTTAATTTATATACTTTTACAAACATATTTCATATATTTAGTGATATCACAGAACAATTTTTGTGTTATTTATGTTTTATTTATATTCCTTTAGTTTTCGACGATTTTATAGTTCGTGTCAAAAACTATACTATGCGATTGTGTAATTTTCTCCTTTGCGAAGATTTTTGTTTGCAATAAATTTTTCGCCCAGTGTTTTTTGTGGCATGAGCACAAAATTTGTGACATGAGCACACAGGCCGACATGATTTTCGGGGTACTATGTTTTTCAAACGATTCAAAGTCATTTCAAGAATAATAAGATTAGATGATCGAAACACGCGACCGCCGATGACCAATTAGTCTGGTTTCGTGGAAGATGCCCATACCGTCAATACATGCCAAACAAACCTGCAAAGTATGGTATCAAATTTTGGATACTTTGCGATAGCAAAAACACATAGACGTTTCAAGTAAGAACTCACGTAAGAATTACGCGTAGTACTTGATTTGTGTTCAACTCAACTGAAGGGCAGAAATGTAACGACCAATAATTTTTTCACGTCGTTCGAACTTGGATAAATGTTGCTGAAACGACATATGATGATGCTTGGAACGATAAGAAAAAACAAAACAGCAATTCCGCAGATGTAAAGGGCCAACCTGTATTTCCATCAATATTTTTGCATTTACCAAAGACACAACTATGGTGTTTTATATTCCGAATAAAAACAAGTGCGTTGTCTTGCAAAGTACATTCCATAACCGAATAGAAGCCGCTTATAACTTCGAGAAAAACGAATTATAATTGTAGACTACAGTCTACAACGAGACAAAAGGTAGAATCGACACTGTTGATAAAAAGATTGCTTCCTATACCTCTAAAAGAAAAACGAATAGATGGCCGATAGTTGTGTTCGAAAACACTTTCTAGATATCTGTTATCATTGCATTCGTGTTGTTCACAATCGTTTGCCCAGAATGGAATATGCACAAACCAAAGAACAAAGAAGTCACCTTTTCATTGAAATACTTGGTGACGCATTGATAAAAGATGAAATTGCGAGAAGAGTTTGTCTCCCACGCTACATACCCGCCGCATAATCACGGATCTTGCAGCCACACACACAAAACAAATTAGGAACGTCAGCTATAGTTATTAGGGACGTCAGCTTTAGTACGGTGGCTGACCGAAAACGAGGCCGTTGTTATCTCTGCCTTAAATCGAGTATCGGAATTTGTAGTAAATTGTTGTATGTTAGGCTCATACCAATCATACACGTCAACATTGTACTAGAAACTAAAAATTAAAATTAGCGATTATAATTTAAAAAAGTTAATTAATCTATATAAATTCATTTTTTTTATTAATAATTAATGGTCCATTTTGGCCTCGAGGAACTTTAGCGTTATTAATTTTGAGGGACGGATGAATAATTTCCGAAAACTTTAGTAAGTACATATATACAAAAATTTGATCATTTTTATAAACAAAATTTTTTTTTTGTACTTACATTTTTTAGAAATGTAGGAACTCGTGTGCAAATATCTGTCTAAAATCGAAATTATGCCTAATAAATTAGTTTTCGACATTCGCGTAAATTTCTGTCCATATCATAAAAGTGTCCAAAAACCTAACACCGGTTCTGGCAGAATTGCTTAGGTGGAGACGGTATAATACATTTTAACACTCTAATACCTCAAAAACAGTGAATTTAAAGTGTTTTAACAAACCAGACACGAGAATAAAACGGCACGAACAAAATACTTTCTCTTACGACTACTGCGTTTTGTATACGAATTTTAAATCGCTAAGGCACAGTTTTCGAATGATTTTTATGCTCTGATTCTAAAGCAATGACTGTAAAATGATCTTAGTCTTACTGCATACATATGACTCTCCAAGTCTTACTTTTTGTCTTTTTTAGTGAGTTTAGCCTTAAGTATTAGACTTTTCGTATTATTCGCGTGTAGTCTAACACCTCGATTATGACGCACAGACACTGATCTTAGGTAAACCTTATTGATTTTGTTTTGAGTTTAGTCTTAATTTTGACACTTTTCGTATTCTACGCATAGTCTAAGTTAGCCTTGGTCTTACAAAAAAGTCTTACGTAAGACATACCATTTTTCAGTCAATGACTGTGCTTCATAATTGGGCTGTTACTTTCTTTTACATAGTAAAATAAAGTGAAATCAGCATGCGAAATGTTGTATTCGAGATTTTTTTAGAGAAAAATCTAAAAGAACCTCGGGTGGTGTCCACAACACATTCACCTCTCTATTCATTATGCACCACTCTATTTTTATATTCCGTGTCTGATACGACCCTTCTTTCCAGCTCGTATAAAATAAGGTCCACTTTTTTGTAGTCCATATGGCCCACACTACATCACGGCAGTTACCGAAGTCTAGGTAATCTCTGTGAAGACCGCCAAACAAGAAATATTTTGATTTTTTTTGTTCTACGTAGTCTTAAGTAACATTGGATATTGACAGTAGACTAATGATGGGATTTGAAATCAAATCTTGTAATAATATGCTGATGAAAAAGAAATCGGGATAAGAAGCAAAGTTAATGAATTTTGTCTAAATGTTTTGGGCCCGCACTTAAATATTATAGATTTAGCAAGAATAAATTTTTTTCGGAATACTTTCGAGCCACCTTCACATACACATAATTTTTGCAAAAATTTAGTTAAAAAAACGTTTGTGTAGACAATTATGACAAAGAACTGCTTGATCCTCCATATAACTTTGAATGAAATTACTAATAAACATTAAAATCCGAATAGAAATTCCGCAACTTTTTTTCGAATAGAAAGTTTTACATAGTACCAAATTTTTTCCCCGTAACGTTTTGGTTTCGTTTTAACTTCAGTTTCGGAATACAAAGTAAGCCACCTGGTAATTAAAAAAAAAACACTACAAGGTGATTTTTGAGCAAAATCGGTCCACACGAACTGGCAGCTTCCATGAGAGCTTTTTCGTTGCTAATCATTTGAAAAGTTTATAAAATAGCGATTGAAATAAAAAAATGTGTAACTAAAATTTCGTACAAAATTAGTGGACATCATTTTTTAAATTTTGTTTGACATGATAAGTTTTCATGACAGATTTATTTCAGGAAAGTTCGGCACTTTTACAGTCCAGGCGGAAAGAAATTTCATACCAAGCCTGTTTTCATAAATTAGGACATCACTGCGAAATGTGGTGGACATCTGTGAAGCCGAAATGGTGGGTTCTTGTGGTATAACACGAACAATTTTCTATTCTAAAACCATTTCAATTGATTTTATTCAATTAATTTTTAACATTTTAAGCATAAAGTTTGTTTAAAAACCAAATGTACTTTGAAAAATAATGTTGTCCCCTTCGTTTTCGTTGTTTTTGTCCTACTTACCATTTATTTTTTATTGAACTTTTTCGCCTGTGTCATAATACCATTAGCGACTTACACACGCAAAATGGCCAGTTTATACAGTACACCGGCATTGTTTTAGTTGAACTAGATATTTTGAAATATAATCGTCTGAATTGTTTCTGAAATAAGGTTACACCACAATCGTCTCTAAGACTTGAAAAATAAGCAAACTGTTAAGACCGAGATCTGTTTAAGTTTTAGCAATAAAACATAATGTATTTAGGAGCGAAATGTTTTTTTGTTGTTCCTTTTTGACAATATGTAATTTGACTCACAGCATCAATTAAAATTAGAATAAACTTGCTAAACGTTTCCTTACACAAAATTTTAAACTATCTTGAGTAAATCTAACCTTTCTTGATGTCGCTCTATTCATCTCTAATTTATTATGCTTAAAACAGTTTTCACCATAAATTGCATCCATCTGTAAATTAATATAACCGCTCTAAAATTATTACATGGTGGGCCAAACAGGTTGGCATGGCTTATAAATACATATTTGTGGTAAGAAATCCTTGCTTAAATATGTTTGTCCTTGAAAAGAACTATTATTATTTACCATTGATTAATTTGACAAGTAAACTACTGCATTTTTCACTTCTTTTTGGCCACCTTGTGTACTACATATCCAAAACTATCACACATTTTAACCTACTTCTGCTTATATAGAGCGCAGCCAGGTATAATTCTCGTTAAAACTATTGTTAGTATCTAACAAACTATTATTTAATAAAATATCACAAAAAGCTGCACAAAATAAAACGAAAAATTTTCGCTATTTTTCTACATAAACTTTACAATTATTTGTTAGCGTTGTTTTGTCTGCTTTTCGAGCTTTTTTTTAAAATGTTTTTTGTTCAATTTTACTGCTGTGCCAAACAAACACAGAAAACGAAATGAAATTTTAAATTATTTTCTCTTTTCCATTCTAATAACCATGGCAAAACCAAATTTATACACGAATTTTCACAACTGTTGTTGTTCAGTTGATAAATATTATTAATACATTTTCCGAAAAGGAAATTTTATTACACTCATGTATATGCATAAACCTTCTTAAGTAAAAATTATTTTTTTTTATTATAATTTCTCAGTTCTAGGAAATTTTATTATTTAACGGAAAACCTACTTAGCAGGTGTTTATAAACGCGCGCCCAAAATCCAATCATTTTCAATTAAAGTCGCGGTACATCATATTTATATTATAATAGAGCTGTAAGTACGTATATGTTCTCGTGTATATAATATATAGTTTTTCAGTATGAAAAACCGTTCATTCAGTATGAAAAACCAAAACACTAATTACACCAACAATTATTATAAATATAAAAAATTGCTTTTCAAAATAAAATGAAAAACACAACTGGAAAATTATTATTGTTATTGTTATTAATATTTTTAATTTTTGGTTGCCTTATGTTTTACTTCAACATATTTTTGTACAATTCAAAATATTTATTGTTTTGTTGGTTTTGATTAATGGTTTTTAAAAATGTTCCAGTTTTCTTTCCAGTTTAATGTAATTTAGTGTTAAATATGAAAAACGATCAACAATAACAGGACTAGTCAAACAGCCTTCACACATACTCGTACAAAAGGTTTCTTAAGCCCACTTGCCATTCATTACAATTAAATATGTTGTAGAAATAAATTGGCGATTTGTAATCATAATTCTTGAATTATTGTCCTGCTGGACTTTGCAAAGAGTGTCAAGGTTGAGTGGGTTGCGAATCAGTATTATAACACCTTAAGAAGATCATTAATATGAAAAATAATTTGATTGGTATATATATAAAATTAGATTAAGGTTGAGACAGTAAGTTGTTCAGTAAGTTTTGTCGTTCGATAAGGGATAGCACTATTAGATTCGTCATTTTATTTTTCTAAAGATGGTACTACTTTTATATCAACACGTGTGAAGTTTCATGTAGATCTGTCAACTCATTCGTAAATTAACAGCTATTCAAGGTTGGCTTGTCATAGTATTTTTTTTACGATGGAAAAAATTGAGCATCTTGCAATGATAAAATTCTTATTTTTGGAATGTGTAGCCCAAAAACAAATTCATGAACTATTGTTAAAAGTGTGTAAGGAGTCTTCTCCTTCAGTTAGAACAGTAGAAAGGTGGATTGCTGATTTAAAAGGTCATACAAGTCTTGAAGATAATCCACGTGAACTACAGCATACGGTTTTTGAAGATCGTTGATTAACCGTTAGAGATTTAGTAGAAGACCTAGGGATCTCATTAGGCAGTGTGAGAAAAATTTGGACTGTATGTTTTGGGTTTCAGAAAGCGTATTGTGCACAATGGATTCCCTATTCGCTAACAATGGAACTAAAATACATTTGAATTCGACTTTCTCAGCAACATTTGAAACGTTTTAGAAAGGATAAAAAAATGTAAGAATCATTTTAACACCATGAATGAGACTTGTGTCTACCACCATGACCACCATGATCTGACTACCCGAGTTAGATTCCAGAAATCGGCCAAGCAGGTGTTACCATCAGTTTTTGAGATACAAAAGGAACTTTGTTCGTGGATTACCTCCAAACTGGTAAAACAATAAACTCAGATTATTATTGTAATCTGTGGGACCAGTTGGATGTAAAAATTCGTGGGAAAATATCTGGTTTGCAGAACAAAAATATAATTTTTTAATCAAGGCAACGCACGCTCTCACACAGCTCAAAAACCATCGCGAAAATCATTGACTTAAAGTACGAATTATTGCAACATCCACCCTATTTGCCAGATTTAGCTCCCTCTGACTTCTGGCTGTTCTCGCATCTAAAATAATGCTTGCGTGGGAAACGATTTTAAATGAATTGGTAATAGCAGCCGTGGAAGCGTATTACGACAGTCTTCTGGATTCTCAGTTCAGGGATGGAATCCATAAAGTTAGAAGATCACTGGAACAAGTTTATTGAAGTTCAAGGAAATTATATTGAATAATAAAATGTATTTCAAACCATAAAATCGTGTTTTTCTTAGCAAACGACAAAACTTACTGAGCAACCTAGTATATTGGTGGAGTCAGTAAATATGCAAAAACGTACTTTCAAAGCAGATTTTGAGTACTGCTCCTCAAAATTTATTAGTTTAAATTTCTTGCTATGGATAAAATGCAAAACTAAGTGGAATTAGTGAAAATATGTTTCAAAATCGTTAGATTTATTCAAAACTGTCGAATACACCAAAAACGATGTGGACTGCCGTCGAGCTTTCAAATGATACAATAAGTTTCTTACCCTAGGTAATTCTAAACTATGCATCATTTTTTACTCAGAAACCTCTAAAAATTTATAAAGTTCCAACTTCCCCGTTCAAAGAAATCCACAGTTTTGATGCGAATTTAAAGAGCTGTTAATGGTCTTTGAGCATGAAAATGTAATTAGCTTATTGCATCGATTTTTTTAGGATAATGGACATATCGGGTATATCTAGAAATAGTTTCCGTAATTTGTAAAACGAAAAATGACGTCCAAGCACACAATATTGGGTTAAAAATAAAATATTTCTGGCTAAAGTTTTATTGTTTTATTGGAAAATTAGGTGGAAAGGGATTCGGGTCAAAAAAGCACTGCAGTATGTTTTCCAATTAAATTTTAACTTTAATTCCATTAGATTTCATCTAGAAATCTGAGTATGCAACATATAAATCCGAAAACTAAGATATTTAATCCGTTGTGGGTCTGACAGGGTGTTCCATGAAATTCACAAGCGTGATTTTTTAAATGGAACTTAGGTACATATCAAAGTCATTCTAGGTATTTTATAACCATTTAGCATGCATTTTAAAGAAATTTTCAGTAAATCATGAACTTCAGTAATATTATTGAACTTTTTAGATCCAAAAGAGTGTTCCTACCGCTCTAAACAATTTTTCATGAAATTAGGACCCAGTTAATACAAATACAAATAAAAAATATCCCGAAACATTGCTTTTCATTTCAGTTGTCCAGCAATATCGCTAAAGTTGATGCTTAGAAAATATTTAGAATGACTTGGAATGTATCTAGAGTCCATTTAAAAATCACATTTTTAAATCTATTGTTACACCCGTCAGACCAATTAGAAAATCATATAATTTATTAGGGACACTCACTTGGATTTAAACGGTCTACCAATGTCACTGAAATTCATGCTAAACGCTTAGAAATTACCTAGAATGACTTTGGAATGTACCTAAGGCCTATTAAAAAAATCACACTTTTGAATCTCATGGGACACTCTGTCGGGCCCAAAATCATATAATTTACTAGCGACACTCGTTTGGATTTTGTCAGTCTACCAATGTCACTGAAGTGTATGCTAAATGCTTAGAAAATACTATATACGACTCTGGAATGTATCTGAGGCCAATTGAAATATCACATCTCTTCTAAATTAGACAATATAAATTCGCCTGAATGTTTTCTTACACCAATCCTATTACAATAAGTTTGCTGTTGTTGTATTTTTTGGATTTTTTTGGATAAACTTTGCTGCCATAAGAAACGAAAGTGGAAAGTTTCCATTAATTTAGCTCCATTTCACTGAAATTTCGAAGCGACATTTAGCATAATTTTAACATTTACATATTTACATCGAAATGTTGGCCCCTTCGTCAACGTTGTAGTCTGAATATAACTAAATTGAATTCGTTCCGATTATATTGTTTTGTCGGGAGGCAAACTCAAAAATTTCACAGTATCATATTTAACCGAAAGATCATAAAGGCTTGCGGTTTTAGTTATCTTATTTTAAATGCAAATCTTGGATATAGCGTTATGTTTAACATTTCTCGAAATTTCTGGAGGCAAAATTTCTCAATTTTTAGGCACACACATAATAATCGGGTAACCCAAGGACAAATTTTTTATCGATTTTGAATTTAAAGAGGACCCAAAACTTCTGGGTGAATGTTTCAGAAGAAATTGTATTCCATTTTGATAAATGGTTTTGGATTCGTCATTAAAATTAACATTTATTTCGGGGATCTAAATCTCGACTATAGTACACGTTTCCCATTTACAAAGTGTTTTCACCAAGTGGCAAAGGCTATTTGAAATTTTTTACTTAGATTGGGATTTTGTCGGATTTCTCTGGATTTCCACCTCCTTGTTTATAAGGGTCTCTGAAATTCGAGGCGGCCACAATTCATATTGTAAACTTTTTGGAGCAACTTAAATATTACACTTCTTGCTTTGCATACTTTTTACTCTGAGGTGGTGTGGACAATTTTCCTTTGCTGGATTCTTCTAGTGCGGTGAATGTTTCTTAGCAGCTTTTTCAGTTTTATTTATTTCTTTGGTTTTTTTTTTATGATATGCGAAGTTTAGCTTTACGCTACGTTCGATACCTTCCAAAACTGGCCAAAGGTATTTTTTTGATTTTCGCCTTATAACCGCGCCCAGAAGGTGATAAAAACCAATTCTCAAACCTACTGCTATGTATGTTTTCTCTACGAATATATTTACTGTTTCTTGTCCTTGGCATATACGGCCGCCACACAGTCGCTGCTCATAAAGCCTTCCAAAGTTAGGCAAGCACACCTGAATGTATGTGAGATACTTCTAACGTGCATAAGTTTCAAATGACCTAAACGACGCCTCTAGTTTTTGTCTTTACTTAGCTTTGCATAAGTAATTGAACGAGCGAGTTACCACCGGTTCGAAGAAAAAGTTTAGAAGAGGGATAGAGAAGCTCCGCGTAGTAGCCCAAACTACGAGATAACGACACATAATGTCGCAGAATGATCAACGACATCAAATACTGTCCCGCCACATCCATAGAAGCAATTTTTTTTTTTAAATTTTTTGACTCGAACGATTTAATAAATATCGGTGAATGAGAAGATAGTTGTATAGGTTGATGGTTGAGTTACCAAAATCTGTTAACAAAAACCTGATAAATAAATATTCCATAGTTATATTCAAAACGCAATTAAGATTGAAATAGGGGGATGTGCGGTTCACGTTGAATTTTCGTAGGATGCATGACGGGGGCTGTACAGTTTTTAATTAAATAATAGTAAATTCTGTAAAAAGAATTGAAAATTTTAAATCTATTCAGAAGAGTGCAATTAATATAACGGTTCCATCCAACGCTCAACAAAGAGATATGCTGTACAAGATCACCACGTTAAAAATTTAAAACAAAAGACTTGTATTTGAAATTCTGCAATGTATCAATTACCATTGATGGCTCCTGCTATAGCACAAAAACTGGAGCTTTTAACTTCGCCCAAGGGAAATAAATCCGTTACAAAACCGAATCACTACAAAAAATAAGTTGAAAAGGGTCGTGTCTCTACGTGTTTCTATAACGCCTTAAATTCAATAAGTGGTAAAATCGAAACGGTATAGATTTTTATACGTAGAAATGATTCAATTCTTTGTGATTCACAGTTTAAAGGATTCAATAATTGAATGTTCTAATTCGATAATGTGAATGTTACGTAAAAATGGTGACCAGTATATTTTTACAAGAAACAAGGCCAACCGGAGGATCGTGCAATAATACTACCAGAATTTTTAATTCTGTGGCAATATAAGTATTTTATTAAATGAGTATATAATGGATGCTCTAATTACATGAGGATGAAGCTAAAATACGAGCCAATGGGCAAGTGTAATTATAACCTTACTATAGACAAATACTGCACGTTTAAACTTTTGATTTTTGAGACTAGAAAAAAAAAACATTCAGTTTTACGGCATTTTAATATAATATTTCGGTAAATGAAATAAAAATGATCAACACACCCACCCAGTTGGTGCAATATTGCACAACATTATGAAACTTAATAAAACATATCGCTAGACATCGTTAGTCCGAACATTACGGAACATGTTGCAATATCACGAAACACCAAGGACGCTTAAATAAATGTTCCCGAAATCAAGACTCGTGGCAATTACGATCTGCCACCCGAAAAAATTACCTCTACAATTTTTATCAAATTTGCTGAAACCCAAAAAATACAGAAGTATGATTTTGTTACAAACAAACTAATGACACATATAAAACCGCTTTTGTGCGGGTATAGTCCAGGTAGGCCAACAACCGATTTGCTTTTAATGACTTATTATATTATCTAGAGAATGTGGAGTGTTTTGCCATATTTACTTATTTGCAATCTACCGTTAGGGTATGTCATTCTCCAACTTAAGATAGCGTAACTCAGCTGCTAACTTCGGCAAAATCCCCTCATGGGAAATAGTGCCTGCCATAAAAAAAACGTTTACACTAACAAAGTAATAACTTTTGAAGGTGTCTTTAAAGCCGGAATAAAACAAATAAAATATTCTTTCACGAAAAGTCCCATTTATTATATTCAACGTGTTTTTTTATTAAACAGGAAAAGCACATTTCCTTCAAGAACAAAGGACCAATAACAATATGAAAAACTTTTTTTTATTGTATATCGCAATATTTTAAATTTCACACTAATAAATTGAGAATTATATAACAAAGTCACGTAAACCAATATTACAAAAAAGACTCCCAAGTCCTTTTTTGCCAATATTTGGCCGTTAATATATAATATTCCTTACGGACGTATATTTTATCGAAATGGAGCGCACACCCAAAAAAAGCAAAAATTCAATATTTATTTCACCAAATCACACACAAATTTATAATTTTCCATTTTCCAATATAATCTTTTTAAGATACTCTCACTTTGAACTCTTGTATGTCATTCCTTAAAGTTTTAGTACTGCTGCCGGAATTTTTATTATTATTATTTTTATGTCATTTGCCTGATTTATAATTTTGATCACGTTTTATGATTATTCAAACAGCAACAACAAAAGAAAGAAGCGAAAATATAAGGAAGTGGATGGACAAAAAAAGCTTTACAGAAGAATTCAACTATTCATCATTTTTTTAAGACTTTAACCTTTTTTCCCGGATCGTTGATATTGGGTTGGCTCGAAACATCCTTTCGATAATGTATTGCAGCTCCCCCAAATTGTGTTATACGCCGACCAAATATTTGTGTATTTATTATACACTTCAAATAAAGAATCGATATAGACAGAAGTCCTCCCCCTTAAATAATACACTCGTGTCCGTGTACAAACACAGCAACTACAACAAATTGTTATTCCTTCTCGACCATTTTAAGGATACCTACTCTCGATTTCAATTGATAAAATATTATATATTTTAATAATTTTGATCCTTTTCCAATATAATTTTTTATATATTCATTGTCTATGATCTCGCTCTTGCCTGTAAGACGGAAAAATATAAATTTTCTTGGATGATTGGAACGAATAAAATTATCCCTGTTTCTGCTGTAATTTGAAATTCAGATCACGTGAAATAATCATCATAAAATAATCAACATTAAAGATGATAAAAATGTAAAAAAAATACTTGGGACGAATGAACTATAAAAAATTATTGCAATTTATTTGTGGATGCACATTTTATTCATTCCATCATCAATTATTGAGCTTCGGGATTGAATTTTAAATTTTATCACAATAAGGAAGGATTTCGAACAGATTGATTACCGATTTTATTACCGATTACCCATATAACTTAATATAACGAGATTACTAAATAATTTTTTTTTCTTAACTTTTGGGGTTGTTCGTAAATCGAGCTGCATTCAAAATGTAAAATTATCTGTAATCTATACTTGCGCTGAACATATGTAGCTTATGAAATCTGCACTCCAAGGGGTCGAAGTTATGTTCACTCACTTCACCGATCGTTATAATATGATGTAAAATACGTTTTGCATTCCCTACCGAGAATCGGATCCACAACTTTTACTTGTTTCAAATGAAAATCAGTTGTACATCAGTTATCCAGGCAATTTGAATAGCCTGCAACAAATTAATAATAACAAATTCAGATCAGTTAAACTCACATCAATACGGACGACTCATTGTTAAACAGGAATTGTGTCTCAACCAATAGAGGAGATAAAAAGAGGTATTTTATAGCTACTTAAACCAACCACCTTCATGAAAATTGTTATTTCCTTTTGGCAGTGGATGCATTTTCAATATTTTATGAGACCACTCGAACAATTTTTAATGAAAATAGCTAAAAGACGATTTTCGAGTACCAGAAGAAAGGAAGGGTTTGAGGAAAATGGGTCTTAGTTTAAGGGCTGCTTCTTTTCGGGTTCCTTTTTCGTATTTTTTTCTAATCTCAAATGACTTTGATGGAAATTGCTGAGGAGGATTTATCTAATATTTTAGAATTGATTGTGACGAGTACTGAGTTAAGGGAAAACTCGTTTGAAGGCGGGACCCAGGTCCCGTTTTTTAATTCTTTTTGGCTGGCGCATTTCGATATAAAAATCCCGCAATAGATATTGGAAGTTATCAATTACTAAGAAGATCAATTGTCCAAATTATGGAAAAATTTGTTCGTCTTTATTTAATTTTTTTTGTTCGCACGATTTTTATAAAAATTTGGTATTCCAGGATTCGATTGCAATGAACACTAATTATGACAAATGCTGTTCAAAGGGTCGTCCGTGGAGCGGTTTCATGAGGGGGAATTTTATTTACGGGTTCATACGATTTGTGCTAGGTTCCAATATTTGATTTGTTGGGCGCGAACGATTTTAATAAAATTTGGTAAGAAAAGATTTCCAATAACATTACTCGATTTCGATTGGTTCTAGTTTCAGGGAAATTCGATTAGAGAATACTACAGCGAGGCCGGAATCCTTTATAAATTTTGTTTGTTCGGTGGATTTTGAAAAAATTGTGAGGTCCTTTTTATACCGAGTCACATTTATAAAAAAGATTTGGGATGATGGTGGGTTAATTAGCTTGACCGATTTTGATAAAATTGTTTGTGACTGGGTTTTGGAGTGCAAGAAAATGATTAGAAGCAGTTCTGATTTCCGTATTTTTCATTCAGCAGTTCTCGAGATGAGTTAACATGTTGCATCATCATGCCCCTTGTTCAATGATATTGCATCATGCCGTATTATGTTGCACAATGTTGTTTGATGTTGTACAATGTTGTGCACCATGTTGTAGGATGTTGCATCATGTTGAGTCATATTGCACTAGATTGCATGATGCTGCTAGATGTTGCACCATGTTGCATCTTGGTGAGGGATGTTTGTGACGTTCCACTATGTTGCATCATATTGCACGTTGTTGCATCATGTTATGGGATGTCGCATTATGTTCCATCAAGTGTATCATGTCGCATGATATTTCACAATGTTACGTAATATTGTACCATGCTGCACAATTTTGTGTCATGTTGCGTCATCTAGTTTTTTGTTCGGTCCTGTGTTTTCATTAATTAGATTTTTTGTGTGATGTTCCATCATAATGCGGAATGCTGTGTTGGTTGCGTTATCCTTTTGAAAATGTTGGTTGTTATGAGTAACAATAATGACTTGTAACATTCACTACCTAATTAATGCTGTAAACCTTGGTTCTATCACCTCACATGATTGAGAAATAAATGAGACGACGTTATCGTCTGGTGTTGCACAGGTTTTATAAAAATTTGCTGAAGAGGCGTTTTCGAGTACTTGAAACCGATTACGATGGGCTCTGGGCTTCCAGTGAGGTCCGAATTCCAATATTATTTGTTTTTGTTTTAATCTTGTCGAGTACAACCTCTTGTGATGCATCCTAAGTTCTGGGAAATTCACTTAATGAGTCACTCGGTAGAGGCATGGTTCAGTAGTAAATCGTTGGTTCTTTGCTTATTTTATTCGGCTCGAGTGAGTTTGATAAAAACTGCGGTAATACGGGGTTTCTAATGGCAGGGATTATTTTTGATGATTTGAAACTAGAAAGTTATCCGATGTGGCCTGGGTCCAATTTTATTGAGAAACAAATTTGACTCGAGCAAGAAATACCTTTTATTATTCCAATGGGTTACTTCTGCAGATGGGCCATTCATGAGGCACATTTGTGGAGCTAGGGCCTTCTTTTAACATTTTTTGATTTTCTAGTAATCATATAATTATTTATACAATTTGTGTGGACAGTGTTTTTGAATGTTAGGAAACGATTAGAAGGAGTTCCGACTTCTAAAAAAACATTTAGGAGTCCTCCGGATGGGCCGTCATGTTACACCATGTTGCATGATGGTGCAACATGTTGTTGATTTTGCACAACGTTGCGTTTTATTGCACTATGTTCCAGGTTGTTGCACTTTGGTATGGGATTGCATCACGTTGCGTCATTTTGCACCATATTGCGTTTGTACCGTATGGGTGGTGCGGATTTCCTTAATCAGTTCTTCAGTTACTACACTATATTTACTAAATTTAACAAACGGACACTTCATGTAATGACTCATTTTAATGATGTTTCCCATAGTTTGGCCAACGAACAACTACATTATAGAGCACAAAGATTCAGAATTAGATCTGGATTTGGTTCGCCGTTGTCTCGAAGTAAGGTCAGTAGCGAATACAATAGTCTGCTCAATTTGGCATCACATGTAGCCACGCCAAAACGACACGTTCAATATAATGTACGTAATATAAAACCAGCCACACAAATGATAAATAATAAAGAACCAGCATAAAACTATAACTATAGTTCGCCTTCAGCAAATTATTCTTGCATTGTATAAATTAGTAATTGATTGAGCATCAAACAGAAATATCGTTAAACAAATAAGGTCGTGGTGAAATAAAAGAAGTCAGTGAAAAATTGTAAATTTGAATTTTATTTTTTTTCGTAACAATGGATAGTCCACCCGTTGGTCACTCTCACTAGTTAAAAAACCACGTTACTGATCATAACTGTCAATAAATATTTAATTGAACGCTCTAGTCTGAAAAGGCTTCTTAGTTTCTCCACCATATGATTTAATCAGTCCACAATTAGTTTAGATTGGCGAAGTTATTGATTAAAAATATATTTGCAGCCTGTTCATTGTTTTTTAGCAGTTTGATGCGGTTAAGTTCTCGAATTGTGTTTCGCCATCGAACGTAGAAAGTTTTAAATTTAAGCAGAGTCCGCCACTGGTTTACATGGGCATACCTCAATTTTGCTGTTGCGATATGTACGTAACAAAAACAAAATTTTCAATTTTTAGATATTCTGCCTTATTTCTACCTATAGTAAACTGGTCACTTGAACACATCTGCTGAATAACAGCAGTCAAATTTTATAGTGCACACACATATCTAATTATGGTCTAACTAAACATACGTATACGGGTGTAGATAGCTATATTGATAACCTGTTTCGTTAAACACACATACTATTATTTATTTGAACAATTTAATAAAGTCATATAGATAATTTTATAACACAATTTTTTATTTTATTTGCACTAATTTTTGTAATTATCTTATGTACATTAAACATAAATAAATACTGTGTGTGTGAACGAATTGAAGGAAAACAGTGAATAAGCATTGTTAGCAGAAACCAAATGTTGCAAATGTTGTAATAATTATTAAATAGGAACTTGCAACACCGAAATCACATTATGAAAGTAATATTTTTGTCCCTGTTAAGGTTGCACAAAAGTCCAGCAGAAAAGATTTAAGAACCAAATTAAAATTATTGTGGGTTTCTTTCAACTAACACCACCAACAGCCTGTCTAAGGTCAAGTAAGCTTAATCTCGGTTTTCACTGGCAAAATTTTGTCATGACAATGTAGATTTTTTACTTTTTTATTTTTTCAGTGTTTTTCTTTTTTACGCCATCATATGTCATCTTATAGTTTTCCAGTTTAAATTGAGTTTTGGCAGTTAAAATTTACTATTTATTAAACAAAAAGATGAGCTTGAAAATCTTGGTAAATCGATGTCTTCAATATTGGGACAACCATAAGTGAATTACGGGGCTAAATTCGGTTATGGTTTCGCTATGCCAAATGTGTCATCTGTCCTGAAAATTTTCGAAACAAATACTTCATTTCTGATTTTAACTTCCGTTTTTGAGTAACCTAGTTGAGATTACCACACAAATTATAGCGTAAAATAGTTTTGTTGATTTTTTACTAGTTTTGGTTGTATTTTGATCACAATTATATACAAAAAATTATGTTCCTTACAGATAATGTGATTTTCCAAACTAAAACTGTCTGATGACAATGAAGATGATCTTGTCTTGAGCAAGAATACAGATGCAGGTTTTTAATTTCCATTTAGCTCAGCATAGCTCAAGATTACGTTTGTCCAGAGATTCACCAATAGATCACCAATCGACGTTTGCGTTTCCCGGTTCTTTTTCCTTAGCGTTATTTTTCTTGAAATTGTGGGCGAATGGCAGAGATAAATAAAACAACAACAACTTCTGCGCCAACGTCAAGCGACCATTGCTTGGATCATTATAAGGTTATGAATAACCGTTTCGAAACATCATCCCATCGCCCGGCCAGTATATACCTCTCTCAGAAGCCCGAGAAGCTGGCTAATAATCAAAGATTCAATCATTCCTTGATTCATATTCAAAATGATTACAGAAACCCTTACTAGAATAAATAATGCAACCCGGCAAATATCTGAAACTCGACTATCTTACACGGATACGAATCGAAAACTGAAACGTCAAAACTCTAACCGGAACGTCAAGGCTTAGCAATAATTAGAGAAAGGAGAGAATCGAAATTCTCGACCTCAGTGCAGTGAGATAAAATAGTAGTGAAATGGCAAGCGAAATTATTTAATATATATTATCTGAAGGCGATGAATAAGGCGTAGGCACACATATTAACAATAGCTAAAGTAAAGAAGGCGCCTTAATGGAATATAAATTATAGCAGAAAGTCGTTACATCGTAACACAGGATTCCATTCGAAAATACAACTAATAAAATATCATATTTCAAAATTAAATCTGTTGCTGTAAAACGCATCAAGACAAATCGGAAAAACTAAACACCGACAGATTAAGAGATGCCGGCCTCGAAAAACACATTCTGCGAAGTCAATGAAAATGCAGCCGTCAGTGTAGAGCAACAGTGGAAAGAAATTCCACACACTCGGATCGGGTACCAATAATTCAGACGCAAACCTTTTGGATCAAAACATGCGTGTACTATATCAAGCAATGCGTATGTGCAATACAATAACGATTCTCAAGAAGGAGTGACCTAAACGGATGTATAAATTTGCAGGATATATACCCCTGAAGAAAAGGATAGAAATAGCCATCCTCTATAGAATTTCACCGACAGTCAACAGAAAGAAACATGGTGGCTTCAGACCAGGGCGAAGTTACCCCAATGTTATATTAGAACAAAACGCATCTTCATTGAGCAGTCTAATGATTAAAATTCACCACTGGATCTACTCAGATCTCTAGCAAAAGAAAATGGCTTCAAAATAAATATCAAGAAACGCAGACGATGAGGCTAAGCACACCTATAAAATCATATATGTACGTTGGTTGTGTACATATCTGTCCTATCACGCAAATATCAAACTAAGAATGTTTTATTCGTATGTGAAATCAGTGTTGCTGTATGGTTGCGAAACCTGCAAGCGTACTCATACGATCAATAATTAGCTATACATGTTTGAAAATGAATGTCTTATAGGAATACTGATGTACTTCTGGCTCAACAAAATAGCACATGCTGAGCTCCTTGAGATGGATTGCCTACATTGCGGAAGGCGCAGAATTAAATGACCAACAGGTCTTTGACAAACGAACGATGCTAGCAGAAGCGAAACAGAGTTTTATGGTCCAACCCAGTAGACTTCCTGTGCTCCTTAATTGGAGATAAATGGAATACATATTGCTTAAAGTATCAAGTGAGCCTTTCAGTCATATTTTGGCATTTATTAGGATTATGAACCCGAGGAACTTGTACTCGTGTGCATTATTTGTCTAAAAATATTTTTACTCTTTACCATTTTATTGCGTGGTAATAATGTTGAACATTGTAGAGGGTCGCTCAATAGGGACGCTCGTAATTTGTTAAGTTATAGCAGCCATGTGTTTAGATGTTGTCAAATATGTTGTGAAATGTAGAGTAGTGTATGCCAAATTAACAGGGAAGGTTTTCAGCCAACATGACTTTCACGAGCATGCGGCAAGTTGATGCCGCAAGTTTATGATTGTCGACGCAATTTTCTAAGTTTCTAAAACTCGAATAATAATATAATTCGGCTTAGTCCTGAACGAGGGATATTGATCTTGATTTGCTGTTCACATTGTGAGACTCCTAAAATTCAAAAGATGCGATAGGGCATCTGGGACTACATTTTTTGAACACTACCTTTAAACACCATTTTGCGAATTAACCACCTAGATCCCGTTGTGACATTAACCATTGCAGACTGTGATGATTGTGAAATCTGAAATATGCCGGAAATTTCTTGACAACGAGAATTACGCCCAAACATCACCTTGTAATTTTTCGGGCGGCCTTATTTAACTTTTGGGACATGAAAAAGATGGGCCGTTCGTTATTTTCCTCATCTTTCTGAAACAAGTCCTCCTTTATCATAACATGGCTTATTCAATACAGGAACTGCCGTCAGTAAATGTTTCAAATGATCGAATGCTTCTTATGCCGCTAGCGTCTACAAAAATTTACCCTTTCTTAAGCAGTCAATGGTGGTGAAGTTTTCTATTCTAGTATTGATTTTGTTATTTGTTCATATGTAGCCTGCCAAGATATTTCTTCCCGAGGATCACATTTTATGTGTTTTGCCTTGACCTATTATCAGATATTTCCGCTACCAATAAATTGAGCAGAATTTTAGTTCAGTTAACTACTTTACTATAGATAAGCCTCCAACTTCATACCCCACTTCGCGTTCAAAAGTTGAAAATTTTCAAAATAAATCATTGGGTCGTATATTTACGGTATTTTGACGAATAAACAGTCACGAGAAATGTTACTATAATATCAGGACTATATTTTTGACTAATTTTCAAATGTAATCGTCGAGCAATATTTTAAAAATGATAAAAATGAAAATAGAAATCAGAAAAATGGAAATTAGTCAATCAACTTTTTGGCGAGAAAAACATTTTTTTCCCAAACAACGTTGATGTGGACGGATTCAAATAATAAATTATTTATGAAGATGAAAAAAAAATGTTTTACATTTTACTAGAGTTTTTGATTTTCATCAATCCGGCGGGAATTCCACATCATATGTACTTTAAATCTTCAAGTTAGAACTATAGTCATGTTACTTCCGAATATTATGCAACGGTACACGATTACTTGGGAAAAGTATATGAAATACAACATGATCGAGACAGAAGTGTTCACTTGATCTCATATATAGGTAACATCGTTTTAACGTAACAATGATCATCGAGCTTTCAAGTTCCGACCTGGCGCTATATTTTTTAAACTTAAACAACGACAATTTCTTCACTATAAGGTACGTTGCTTTCGGAAAGCTAAAAGAGATTATAATAACAATTTCACTGCATAAAGCCGAATTGACTTTAATGTAAGCCAGAAAAGTTTTGGGTTTAGGGGAAATAAAACCATTTTATGGTTATGGTGTTTACCGCAAAGCGATTATTTTTTTATTTTTATCGAAGAGTTATTACCTTATTGTAAAAAAAGACATTGTCATTTGCTATTTGACACCAAAATACCGAATTTAATTTGTTCTATTTCATAAAATAAAAAATAAAAAAAATACATTAAAAAAAATTAAAGCCAGAAGTTGTTGCTGTCAGTTTCAAAAGTTAAGCTAAGCGGTATTTGCGAAACCAACGCAGCTATAGTCGTTTTTCAGTAGTTTGTTCTGTCTTCACTGTAGTTTAAAAAAACGTAAGGTTGATTCTATGTATTTCATTTAACATATATTAGTTTGAAACCACCAGATATTTAGTGATCGCTCCTTGTTTCAAATACAATCTACTTTAAAATTACGACACAAGCTCAATTAAAATGTCCGACCTAACAATTTCTTAGGTATACAAATAACAGAATACACAGAAACTAATCTAAAACCAACATTTCGAGAATAGGAGCGTTCTTTACTAAACTAAATTTGATGTTGAACCTACTAACCTGTAAGAGACAGTACCACTATGTCAGCCAAACCTCACAGGAAATTTGTTCGGTTTATCTATCGTTCATGATGGTTTCAATCAAATCTTGTTCAATAATAATGGGTTCTTCCATTCAATTACAATATAATTTTATTTTCCACAGAATTAGGCTTGAGACCTTGTTCGTTCGACGGCAAGTTTAGAAGAGACTTTTTTTATAAACAAATTTTTATAAAAAAAGGCCTCTAACTTTGAACATTTTAACTAATTAATTTACTATAATATTTGGTACGAAATTTGTTCATGGTTCTGTCTCAATCTGTCAATTTTTTTTTCTAATTTGTAAACTTGTCAAATTTTAACATAAACAGAAATCTTGCTGTCACAAATCAGTGGTAAGTTATATAATTCAAGTTTTAATATATTTAGTAAATTCAATTGGATATTTCCTTTAAGTAAACAACAACAATAGTTTCCAGTGCGTACGCAGATTAGCTGTGATTATCAGATAAGTATACAACTTTAAACTTATTTATTTCGATGATTCTATATGTTTCTTTTACTTTCAGGTTGGGATTACGTCTGGTCTGCTGTTGATAATGAATCCGGCGTTGCAGGCGACGCTTTTGTCAAATCCAAACATAACCTTAAAATTTAATGACAATGTGTCTATATTTGTACACTTCTTCTTTCGAACCAACTTAATAGAGAAACTGCGTATTTGCATTCCAAACAATCCCTGGCCTTCGATCGGTAAATTACCGGAGTTAGTTTTCATAATTTTTAATAATATAAAATTAAAATATAAAAAAAAACTAAAAATTAACTAAACTACGCACGTTGTTGTACATTCTGTTCAAACTTGCACAACTTCTCCAAATTTGAGAGCTAATAACAAAATATTTAAATACAATTTTGGTGAAAGGGAAAACTAAGCATGAGTTTTTCATTGTAGAAGAAAATGTTTCCAGAAATGCTTATCGATCCTGCGCAACTTACCTTTATTTTAGTAAACAACACGGATACCTTCACACACTTCAAAAGTGTTTAAACTTTCGAAACTATATATCACCATCACCATTGTCCGGTCAAAAACAAAGTCAGCATATTGATAAATATTATTTCATAATAAATTCACGTGTCTATAAAACATTCAATATTATGTTTCGTCTCGATTGTGTCGACAAGTTTCTTATTACTGTTATTTTGCTGCGTATATAAAACAATTTCCTTTTATATTTCCATGAAAAATATAAAGACGCGTGTTTAACAGTGCCATCTCAAAAAAGATAGTTACAACAGAAAACTACTTTATGGTGCGCAATTTTTTTTTTTAAATTGTGTGTGCCATCTACATTGCGATTATATAAATCCGCATTATACGTTTTTTATGTACGTGAAACCTTGAAATGTTTGGGGAGAGCACGATTCGCTTTATGAATAGATTTTATTTGTTTCTTGGTGAATTATTATTTGGTATGGCAAATAATCGATTTATTGTTCGGTTCTGCGTACCCAAAATTGTCGAATCCATTTAATTGATGATGTCATTTGAAATATTTTTTTTTATTAATTATCAAATAAAGCGTATTTGTACTAATTATATCATTTTATTAATATAAATTGTAGATTCTTAAAAATGTACATACAAATTTAAATACAGCTACATATCAGAAGCACGTAGTAAATTTAATTAAATTATAAAAAAGTTGCCTAAATGTGGACTAGGTCAAAGCACTTATAATTTTAATTAAATTTAGTGTACAAATTTTTGAAAAATATTTATTTGGTGAGTGGGTGTGACCGAGACTTAAATATTCATAACATTCATATGTGGGAGACCACTAATTAAATTTACAATGCTTTTTATAAAATTTGGAGTCTTACGACTTGTATATAAGTTATTCAACCTTTAAGGTTGCGGAATTATAATTTTTGTACTTCGTTAATTCATTTCTTATTTATTTTGAATATATGAAAAATATTTTTTACAAATGTTTTGTGTATATAATATATAATATGTATAAGTGTACACATCACTTAACTCTTACATATACTTGTACTTATAATTAATTAAATAAAAATTTATAAAGGTCTTTAATTAGTTTTATACACACAGAGATATTGAAAAATCATATAATATAGTTAAAGCTTTAAATATACGGAACCTAAAATGATGTCATAAATAACTTCATGAGAAAAATGTTATCAAATAAATTTGAACCAAAATGTAAATTTAACTTAAAACTATGTAAATAGAGAAATCGAGATAATAGCTTAAAATAGTAATTTCTTAATCATAAACGCAACAATAACACCCATGAAGCCAATTTGCTTTGATTTAATAAGCGAGTCAGATGAGTTACACAAATCTGATTCACAATTTTCACAGTTTACTTGATAGTTAAAATTGCCCAAAACAGCACTGATGCCACTAATCGCACACTGGTTTACTAAGTTGCATCCACGCGCGACATATTCCTCATTATTGAGTTTACCAAAAATTTTAACGCACGATTTTACAAAGGCTGGGCATGTCTCCTCCTCATTGCTACCAACACTGCCTGTTAAACATTTTTTATCATTACGCGAATCGCAGGTGTAACAGCGGAGTGCATTCACTTCGGGAACTGTAATTAAACGTAATAAAAAAACACATTATAATACCTTTCAATGTCAAACAAAAAAAAAATAAAAAATTTGATTTGGTCCAATAACCACCTTGATACATTCAAATTAATATAAACTGTACTTACTGCAACTGTAAGCAACGAACAATACTAAGATTGATAAATTAATTATTTTTGAATTCATAGTGGTTAGGGAATTAAATTTCACTTTAATTAAATTATTGTAACAATTTTAATATGCAACTAAAGAAAACACAACCGATTTACTTAAGACCAATAATGCGAATGGTTAGCTTGGAATGAAAATGAAAACAAAAAAAGCTTGCTCTACACACAAACTAAAACTCCGAGTAAATATGTATATATGTGTGTAGTGCTATAAAATTTCATTGCGTAATGCTGAAAAGCAAAATAATATAATAATAAAATAAATAAAATGTTAGGGCATTTTGTCGTCTACATTATTTTGGTAAAATTAGTGCCAAGGTGGGTACGCCACAATTAACACAAACATTTTAGATAAAATTAATAACTTCCTTATTAACATTTCTCTGGCTAGAGATAAGCTAGATCTATATTATATAAACGCACTAGCTATATATATAATTATAAATTTTACTTACATTGTACAGAGAACACCGGAAAGTCTTAACAACATATAATATAGGCGCGTCACTTACTCACCACACCATACTCGTATCGTCGTATACATTGTACGAATACCCTCACAAAAAACTAAAGAAAAAATCAAATTCTACAAATTGAATGAAAACAAGAATAGCAAGTAAAATACACACTATATAGTATTTTTTGTTGTTGTAAGCTTTAGCCGTCGTGACTATAGCGTAAAATCATGAAAACAACCTTAGAGGAATATTAAATATCAGTGGTTTGGTACTATACAGCATAAGGAATTTTCAACATACGTTTACCAATCCAATTAAATAACACTAAACGTTGGTTAGTGTATAGTTTCATCTGTTACGCGAAATTTATAATCACGAAGCATCACTCTTAACAGCGCTCACATAGTTAAGAAACCCTGAACGATGTCGCTCTATACAAAAAATATTATCAATGTGTGTAACTGGGTGTATATAAAAGTTTTGCGTATTTCTAAATGTAATACATTGCCTGCCATAAATTTGTAAATCATCGAAAAACATTGTGGCGCCAAAGTATATACGAAAATATCGCGGCGAATATAAAACGAAATTTGATATAAAAAAAAAACTATTTTAATAGACCATTTTGGGAATAGTTTATTGTTGTTGTGCGTGAGCTTTTTGCCTTTTAAGTTTGTTTTTGTATAAAAATATATTATGTATATGGGTATGGTGTGGTCAATCGGCTATATCCTGATCTTCTTTTATGTGGAAGTAAAATAACATTTATTAAATAAAATTTGTTTACAGTGTAACCTATCATAGTTAATAGTTGGACACCAAAAGTACATCATTAACAAAATTAGATTATTTTTAAAGTTTGCAAAACCAATAGAATTTAGTAGTGTCGCACGTAGCTTGCTTAACTGTACACATTTCAGAAATTAAATAATTTACATGATCATAATTGGAATTTGACCGTACACCTTAAAGAACACCTATTTGGGATCGTTTTAACAAATAACCAACCAAAACTTTGATAAATTATAGATATTATGGAATCTGGACATAATTATCTGTTCCAAAAATTCCTTTTCAATGGCAAGAATGGGTTCTGATAGTACTCGTAAGTATACAATTGTACGTGATGATTTCCTGCTGCTGCTGTTTACTAACAAAGCTACTGTAGCGCTACCCTACCACAATCAGAAGAAGAGCCAATAATTTCATAAACCTAACTTAGAGAAGGCTTAGAAAAACAGAAACAGCCACAAATTGGTTTCAGGTTTGCAGCAATGTTATGCTACATAGCAGTGACACTATTCTGGCTTTCCGTCAGAATAGGCAACAATTTTTATTGGGAAAATAAAATTCCCTTTTAACTTTGCTTCGAAAATATTTATACCAACTTGAATCGATTAGAAGGCCAGAAGAAATGTGTTATTAGAAAAATGTTATTAACAAAACTGCTGAGAAAATATATTTCCCAGTTCCTTATTCGCCGCTTAGGGAGTTGGGAACATATTTTCTTAGAAAAATTCTTATGAATCGTATTTTTCTAGCATATCGATTTTTCAATGTACAAATTATAGAGAACACTAATTTCCCATTCAACTTTGTTTTGAAAATATTTACACCAAACTAATTGAACCAGAAGCCAGAAGATTTCAAAACTTACTGGGCTTTTGATAAACTAGTTTGTATAAGAAACAAGTTATTTCTAAATTGCTGAAAATTTAATCTATAAATTTATTTGATACTTTGTCAATTTTTGTAAATCATAAACTTTTCAGTGTCATTGAAAAGTCAATGGAAAAAGTCTAATTAAGACATTTAATCAAAAATAGTTAATCCGGCTGGACTGTAGAGATCCCGAATTTATTAAAAAAAAAGTCCATTAGTTAAAAGTGTTGTAACTAATTTTGTTTGAAATTTAATTTACAATCCTTTGTATTTTAAATATGTAAATATACTTTTCAAAATATCTGATGAGAACAGAACAGTTTTTATGGATGCTACCTCTTCCGGTGGACGAACATGGCAAAAAACCTTCCGGATTTCCCAATTTAAGGGGAAAGCTAAAGTATGAAGTTTCATCCCGATGAACTGATTGATTCAGTACAAGGGCCGAATTTCCGTTAAATACAGTTGTTCGTCAAAATTCGTCATCCCCGCTTAAATTTTTTGAAAATTAATATGAACCGATATTGTTGCAGTCCGTTTTCTCGTAAATGATACACTTTTAAAAATATTTACAACAAACGAAAAATCTCCTGTATAAGCTACCACATCCATTAATCCGATTTTAGCAAAAATTCACTGGAATGTCCCAATGTATGTGAAGATCATAATTATGAAGTTTTATTCCGATCGGACAATCCATCAGCAAGCTTGTAGTGAGTAAACAAACATTTAGTCTGCACGGAACCTCACAGACAGCCGCACACATACGAAAACTTAATAAAAACTATTTCTTTTACTTCGGTGGTATAGTGACACTTATCGTAAAGCGTTATGAAGCTTTGAATGCCGTTTTTATTACGGTACACTTTCTTTTGTATATTGGGAAAACGCTCTAAAACGAAAAATAATCCGCCATAAACATATACTTTGATGCAATTTAATAATGCTTGAGAAACCTGGAACATTGATAAAGAACGAGTTATCTCAATTGTTGCCGATGTTGAGTGCATAACAGAAGCAGCTACGGATACATTCGGCAAATAAGATAAATCTTTGGTTTTTATCTGAATTTTGAATGTGAATATAATTTTTTTCTCTTAAATAGAGGAAAGCACTTAGTGTGTTTGGCACACTTGCTTTCTGACAACAAAAAAAAAATAACAGACAATTTTGCGGAAACTAACGAGCTTATTCGATATCGTATATCAAATATAACAGTAATTATTCAATTATTAAACATAGTGTGACACAATAGCAGTCTTTCTTGATGCTTGATCTGATCCGGTTGATCAGGTTTTCCATAAAAAAATTGAACCGATCCCCAAAAATTAATATAAAATGTTCATACACGCTAGAATTCTACTTCTTACATGTTGGAGCGGTTTATTAAATTACAGAAAAAATGTAGCTATGTTGGTGAAGTTTTGCAAAGAGCCCCAATAAGCGAACTGCAATAGATTTGGCAAGAGTTAATGAAATATTTGTGGTGAAACCACTAGATCAACGGAGTTTCCGATTTACATTTGCACTTTTGAAGAAATTTGAAAAAGGATTAGTAACATCGAAAAAATCACAATGCTTGCAGTTGCTACGATCACGAATCAACGAGTGAAGAAACTGCGTTTTACTGATTCAACTGCATGCTCAAGTACTATAGCCGACATAGATAAGATTTTAAAACCTGATTTAGAAGTAAAAATGTATGCGTCACTAGCACTCCCACTAAATAATATAATGAAAGTGAAAACATTTTGAATTGTGCGATTATCATAAGGACCTTGTGTTACGTAGCCAAGCCGAAACTCCAAATTCTGAACGAGCGGGATTATTTGATGAAATGCATAATAGATTAAAACATTACCTTACTTAACCTATACCCGCCCCCTCATAACGCAGTACATCTAAATTGAGCAACATAGCTGAGAAGATTTTATCTGTAGTGGAAACATTATTAACCTAAGAATTTTTTTTCTAAACCTGGATATATCATTACTGAAGGAGGATACTACTACTTCGGTAATAGGGAACTGGGCAAAGCATTTATTTGTAATTTCTGGTCAAATATTGTTCTGTCCGGCCTACTGAGGAAAGAAGTTTGATGTAAATATTTATAAATTGCGCCACAGGTCGTCTTTGTCGATACAGATCGTTATTTTAACGAGATTTTTTCTCATCCGATCCTATTGAGGCAGATCAATACTATTGATTTTGTATGAATGTTTAAGTGAATCGATTCCTTGAATCTATTCAAGCAATTGCAAAATCCTTTCAAACTCGTTTATTGACAAATAATTATGTTATTGTTATATTCTTTCAAAATAAATTGAGACCCATTTTGTTAGTTGGTGTTGGCTATTGAAATAAGAATATTTCTTATGAAAACGAACCGTAACCTTACTCAACCATTTTAGATCTATGGTTTTTACAGTCACCTCGAATGAAGTATTCTAATTTTATTGAGTTTCTTCCTCCTTATTGAGGATAAAAAATATTCGTAAAAGACGTATTGAAAAATGACCTATTTGTAAAAATCGATCCAAAACTTGCTTTGTCACAGTTCTGTGTATTAAAATTGATCTAATTATTTTTTTGCTTCAAACTTTGTTTAGTTTTTGGTAGTATTTAGATCACCTCATCAGCTTATTCAAATATAGTCATAACCTCTATTTTCATTCATAAAATGCAAATGTTTTTTTAGAAGTATGGCAGTTTTTCTCTCGTTATATTGCAGCACAAGAATGCAATTTACAAATTACGGCAACAACTCGAAAATTACATTTTATCTTGAATCATATAAGCTCCGTCTTTTGCCTCCATATTAGGTGTGCAAGTTGAAACTCTGTTATTTTTTGTCAAATTCAACTTTATTGAAAATATAATGGTTACAAAGATTAATTATCGAAATATCGCCATTACTATCCATGGTCTTTTTGCCATTTATCTGGCAGATAATGAATGCCTTCGCGATAGAAACTTTGTGGTTTAGAAGCAAAATAGTCCCAGAGTCAAGTTTGGGAGCCATATGAGAAATTCAGTTTCTACGTTGATTTTGCTGTTTCTGGACGATCATTGTCATGATGCAATAGCACCTTCTTTTGATTTAATTTGATCAATTGGTCCTGGTAACGTTCAGTTGTAACAGTTTAACCCGGTTCAAGAAGCTTGTAGTAAATGACTGCTTTCCATTCACGCCAAACACATAATAATACTTTCTTGTCATGAATATAGATTATTGCAGCTGATGTTCATAGTTGGTCTGGATCAACCCATGATTTTCTGCGTTTAGGATTATCGTACAATATACATCCACTTTTCATCACTCATAATAATTTATTGTGCAAACAATTCTTTCTCTTGTACCGAGAAAACAAATTCATGCAGATGTCAACTCTTCGGTTTTTGCTCTCTTCGGTCAGTTTATGAGGAACCCATTTTCCTTCCTTCTGTATTTTTTCCATTGCATGCAATCGAAGTGATATTGCTTGGTTTGTAACTCTTAACTGTTTTGCAAGCTCTTTTTAATTTGACGTGGATTTTCATCTAGTAAAAGTATAAGTTCTTCGTCTTGTTGTTTGACTGCACCTGGACGTGGAAACTAAAATTGTCATCACGAAACCTTAGTAAATCACTTTTTCGCAGTTGAATAACTCAAAGAATGTTCACTCAAAGTCGGATTAATCAATTCCATAGCTTGAGCAGCATTTCTTTTTTTTATTTGAAAACAGAGCTGAATGCAATGACATGAAAAATGTTGCTTATCGATATCCGTCTTTTGATGCGCATGGAACAACAGCTGGTTAATGGCTGAAACTTTTTTCATAAAAACAGCAATTAATAAGCTACGTATATCCAAAATGGCGAGCGATTTGAATGCTTTCAAGTATATTTTAATGTAACTAACTTCAGAAACGAGTTACTTGTTACACACCTAATAAGAACAATTTGCTTACCCTCCATTAAATACTTACATAAAAAATGGCGGAACTTATGGCTCTTATATATAAGTGACTCTGCTACTACATAAAGATTGTGAAGGTTATCTAATTTGAAAGACATTTACGCAAATATAGTAGAGAATGGTAAAACATGCATCTGGGGTTATTTCACTAGAGTTAAATGTGGTCATTTTAGGTGGCGCATTTGATTGTTATGAAATTGAATCGAACATGTCGTAGACAACTGATTCGGATTAAAGATGAAGGTGTAGTGTACCTCCTATTTAGAGGAACATTGAATATTTTATATGAAAAGTTGTGAGGTTACATTGTTTTAACCAACATATATTATAAGTTAAAGCCAAGTTACTGGCAGAAATTTAACCGAAGGTCATTGAAAATTACATCTAAATTATCAGCTCTTGTTGATGATCTGAAGGCGGCTATTTAAATGATATTATTTTAGTTTTTCTTCTTAGTATTCTTAGTTATTGGTGTAAAATGTACTATTCCCAAACTATCAAGCATTTAAAAATTCACATATTCATCTTATTTGTTGGGTGGGGTCGCATGAATATTTTGAAACAATTATCATTTGAATGATGAGTATACATATAGAGTACGTTAATTACTTATTGACATACATGTTACATTTTATACAACAGTATTATTGTGAAGCGTTACGTACTTAGTGTTGTTTAGAATAATAGTTTTACATTTTTTACTTTAACTTGAGATTATTTGTTTATTAGTTATCTTGCAATGTGTATTGAAATGAATAATATTAGATTATGGATCATGCTAGTAAAATTGGAGATTATTGTTTATGTGATGAAACTACCACCCCAGAACAAGGGCCAAGGGTGGCAAGTGAACAAGATAAACAACCGACGTCAATTTCCAATACTGCGAAGAAATTTTGCTTTCTCTTTCGTAGTAAATTAAAACATAGTATCTGTGCCCGTTTTACAGCCTAGACGGACAGGCTAGATCTAAAACTTTATATTTAAGCTTTTTTTCATATTCGGCGTACCAAGTAATTTTACATAGAAATCCGTCCACCGGACGTGGCAGTTTCAATAGAACTTTTTCGTTTTTCGCAAATATTTTGAATAGTATATCATTTGCAAAAAAAACGATTATAGACTAGGTTAGGTTTCAGTGGTTGACACTTAGGCCATTTTTTGGCCCATTGTGATACCACGCATTCACGCCACATCATTAACCCATTCACCTATTCACCTACTCACACAACTACAGTATACCACCTGCACATTGCAAGCTCCATGTCAACCTGTAGTACATCGACATGGAAGGTGGGTCGGCGCTGAATTCTGCACTCCATCAGAGGGTCTTAGTTGTGTTTATTAACATCACCGATTGTAATCGATGATGAAAATTCGATTTGCATCTAGCCTCTGATGGGATTCGAACCCAGTACCTCCCGGTCCAAGTGCCGAAGCATTAACCACTGCACCACTTGTCCGGTATTATAGACTAAAAGATTCTAAATTAATTTTGCAACCATATCGGCCCAAATAGGTTTTCTACCATTTAAGCGGGAATTTCGATTTTTGACCATATGCATAAATGACTTTCAACATAATTTTGTTTGACCCGAAATCGGTCCACCGGAACTGACAGTTTGCAAACGATTTATGAGAAAAACGACTATGAATTAAAATATTCTAAATTAAATTTGCAACAATATCGGTTCAAATCAGTTCTCAAAAGTTTTAAAGGAATTGGCGATTTTTGCAAACAACATTTTTTCTGGATTTATTGATCAGGATGAAACTTTACAGTTAAACTGAAAGTGCATAGCAGCTTTTGCAAATATTTTGAAAAATATATGGCATTTATACAAAAAAACGAATAAAACAAACAGATTGTAAGTTAAATTTCCAACAAAATAGGTTCAGATCGTTTTTTAAATTTTACTAGAAATGAAGAGTTTTTTTTATAAAAAAAACTTTATTACATCTAAATTGGCGCAAGTACAGTCTAGGCAGATTGAATTTTCGGAATGAATCTTCATACTATAATTAAACTAGTTCCACTAAATGGGAGATTCAGAGAAAATCTGTTCTTTCATTTTCTGTAAAACATAATTTACTTTTCGGTCATTAATGATTTAGATACTTTCGCTGAGTGTAGCAGCAAAACACTGAAACATAAATTAAAATTTGCACTTTTTGATAAACAAAACTATTCCAGAAATAGGAACATTAATTTTTTATTAACATTCAATTCGGCTTAAATTTTAGTTCTTTTAGCAAATAAAAATCAGCTATTCCCAAATAAAATTTCAATAAACAAATATTGAAAAATTGTGGTAATCAAAGGATATCTCTTTCATATTTATTTCTAATGAAATTATAGTTAGATAAAACTACAACTGTAAATTAAAATTTCATAATGGTCACCAAAATTTCATAATAGCCTAATCCCTTACTGCTGGATGATATATTTGGCCAATTACATTCTATTTACGGTTTAACGTCTTGCCACGCAAATGAGAGTATATTCTTTATCTAATTTTAATCTAAAAATTAAAAAAAAATTAATTAGAAAAATAATTATTAATGCTATTTATTTATCCGTTTGTTTTCCGCTACTGGGAAATTTCACCCCAGATCCTTTATTTATAATAAAGACGCGAAACATACCAATAAAAAAACCGACCTCTTTTTATCATAATGATCCTCATAATGTGATTGACAAACCCTAAATAAATTTTTAAGTTCAAATGGCTAAAATTAAACCAAAATATTTCTATAAAACGATTGCTAACCCTCTTTCTCCACAAAACAATTAGCAAAAATTAGAACGTACAATTTAAATTTTGCAAACATATTTGTACTGAAAAGTATAAACCTTTTTCTGGAAAAAATATACCAATAATGGCCTTTTTGATTACTTTGGCTAAATATGGGTTAACTGGCATTCAAAGAACACATGGCGTTGCCTTTGGTCGTATCTCTTAAGTTCCTGGGTCAGTTGAATTTTATATGGGTGTAGATCCAAGTCCCAACGCGTAATTCGCCAAGTTGAAGTCGCAGAAAGGCCAAGTGCTTATGGATGACGAGAAAATGACTGTCTCTGGTTTTCACATACATTCTCACGCATGGGGGTTAGTTGATTATTTATAGAACCTAAAGACTCGAATTTGGTCACCAAACGACGAATAGTCGACTCAATAAGACGGTTGTGGCGAGGTTAAAAATTACGTAAGGCGCGGAATGATTCTCGAAAGCATCACTTTTTTTACAAATAAAATGTGATGATTTGCACATGTTGTTCAACGCTATAACCAGCCGATGATTGCCATATTATACTACTGAACAATTCACAACAAATTTGACGTAAATTGCTTTTAAAACATGCCTGATGTACAAGTATGAAATGTGATTTCAGACAACAGATGGTACACCAATGTAGTTCGTGTTATAAAAATTTGAAATCGCGCTACTTTGTTGTGTCATGAGCAAATGTCACACGCGCACGAGTGATAACTTGGGAAAGTGTGTGCATATAGTGTTGTATTGTTGTGTTTAATATGTCGAAATTTATACCGAACAAAGAGCATTCGCAGACAGCATTAATTTTTTGTTTTTATTTGAAGGGAACAAATGCTGAATCGTACGATTACTTTGAGAAGCTTATGATAAACATGGTCCGTCTGAAGATACGTGTGAACGATGGCTTCGCCGTTTTAAAAGTGGTCTCGATGTTGCAGACAAGGAATGTGGAAAACCAAAAATACAATGATGTGGAAATGCAAGCAAGGTCAAGAATGTGTTAACAATCGGCTGCGAGAGATGGGAAAAATCCGCTTTTGATACTTGTACACCTATACACTTATGTTTGTTCTATGGTATAATTAATTAATTAGCTGCTATTAATAATTAGCTGCTTTTGGGTGCAGCAGTAGAAAAAACCTGATTAAATCGACAAGTTTGATTACTGTCGCAAATCAATCGTACTGTTGGGGTTAATGTCATTTGTATTAGACTTATATTGCAAATACAGTTTTAATCGATTCTACATACACCTTTATGGTGAAATCATTTTTAAATAAACATTCGACCAAATTTTTTATGTGTCATTCGAGACGGGAATAACGTACGACTGGATATGTGTTGTGTAATGTAAATATGTGTATGTATGAAAGATTGATGTAGTATATAGTTGTTATATGTTATGTCAAAACCAGAAAAATCTAACACGTTTTTCATCATTTTCTTCAACACGAGTATATAGAATCGTTGTGTATATGAGTCAAGCGTGTAGCGTAAATTTGATAAATTCAAATCAATTTATTGCACGCCACCAAGTCTGGAACCGGTCGTACTTCGACATATTCGCATCGATCATGGAAGAAATGTTCATAAAGCTCTATGGGGTTTTAAAATGTAAATAATTAGTGTTTAGGGTCTTGGCATAGTTGTTATCTTCATTGCATTCACGAGAATTTTACCAACAAATGACACACAACAACGTTATACGAAGGATGATAAGCCGGCCTATTACAATTGATATACTTACTAGTATCTGTAAGTACATATTGATAAGTACATATTATGTTTACAAATAAATATCAAACGAATCAACATCTTAAATTATATTTTTCCAAGAACTAAAGAAATAAAGACTAAGAAGAAAAATATTTTATATTTGATATCTAAACATGTACTAAAAATAAAAAAAAAATTGTGAAAACCCCCAAAATAAATTATAAGGCGGTCACACACACATAAACAAAAATCATAACAACCAAAAAAAATCAATAAATATTAGACGTTCTACTTCCCGGTAAACAAAAGTTATAACCAGCGGTGATTTCCCCATATACATATACATATCTGGCATTTGGGTCAGACATCGCTGGGCGACAGAGTGTTAACAAATAGTAAACTCACCTAATATTATTAATGCTAAATGACTATTGTACAAAAGAATATCATGTTCTGACTTAATAATCATAATCCTCTAAATATTAAATTTCATTTGTAAATTAGATTTTGGATTTCAAAACAACAACAACAACAACAACAACATTACGAAAAACGTGCGAATAATTTAAGCTTTCTTGTGAGTCACAGTTGTGTACGAGTGTCGCAGGTGAATTTTGTTGTACACAAATATTATTGGCGTGTAAGGGGTGTTCCAAAAATAAAACTGTGTTTCTTAACCTGCATATTCAATTTCCGCACCAGGTGGTTTATACAAAGTGGGTTTAACCTTTTAATTATTTTATCACAAATTCCAACGTTTTGGAATGAAAATTGGCAGCAAAATTTAAATTTGTTTTTTGTATGGGAAAGCCAAATTTGGGATGGCTGATAACCTTTTTATTAGCGACTTTAATACTGATAACGTTTTTTAAATCTTGTTGTTCGTCGTTGCGTTAATCATGCGGTATAAATAAATATTAGTGTTTCGTTTTGTTAGAATTATTTTCTGTTTGCGAATGACAAACTAATCAAATTATTCTATTAATATTAAGTTATTGTAGTGCGGTTCAAAATGATGAAGCTAAGTTTTTTTAAATGTTAACTGAAAGTTTATTAGATATCTACATCGTCTGAGTTAAAAGTTGGTATCATGATGCTATTTTACTGCTATTTTACTATAGAGCGACTATAAAGTATAGTGATGGTTTCTATTAATTAAACTCACTATTTATTTATGAATAATTTTTTTTTACCAATTTACAGATGAACGGATATCCGTTGGCCACCTATGCTTCCACAGTTTCTATTAAACTGAGTGTGAGCCTGTGTCTATTTAAATAGTCGTTAAATGACTGTGCCAAAACGATGGCGGTGGGGTAATAGAACTTCTAACTTTTTCTAAAAATTCATTGTAGTTTTCGTCCCTATAGAAAATGACTTAATGACAGTGAATAATGTCCCACAACAGTTTCGCTAAAAATAATGTAAAAATATAGTAATAGTTCACTTTACTAACCGTATTTTATTCAGACTCATATTGGCTCAGGATATTTGAAATGACATCAACTCTGACTATCGACGACAGAAGGCCCTCTTTCGATATTGTAGGGCTCGCATGAGGAGAAATATTTAAATAATGACTAAGGATGTTTGCTGTGTTTCGATTTAAAATTAGTAGAAGTTCAGTTTATTTTATTGTCTGGTTAAGGAATTGCAAAGACCTAATGGAATTTGCAGTCATTTTTAAATTGAAACTAGTTACTGACAAAACATTTCGATTTTGTCTCTTAATCGACCCATCCCTAATAGTGAATGAAAAATAGTAAAATTCAAATTATTCTAAATTATAGTGACAAAATTGAGACGAAACCTGGCTAGTTTATGTGCAAGCGACACAATTATCCCTATTTATTCCAGTGCACCAGTTAAAAGAAATATCGAAAATGTTGATCATTGGATTTTGGCCTAATAATTTTTCATTGCCAGCGAAGCTGATATTCGACTGCAGCGTAAAACTACTTGAACGGAAAGTAGCACAATAACTATAATTCCCATATTAATGTACTACGCCTGTACAACTTCTAACAAGGTTACTTCCAAAAGCAAAATCTAATCCCTTAATACTCTTATTGAAAAAACATTTTTAGCAAAAGTCTTCAATGTCTAACGGGGAGTGGCTCAAAATGGTGTATTTCAAAATTCGGCAATGTTTATATTACCATAATTGTGTCATGTCCTAGCCAACCGTTAAATAATTAGGCTTGTTGGATGGAAATGAAGTCTCGAAATGATTTTTGGGAAAAGCTCTTGAATATAGCCTGCTGGAATGATACTCAGCCCTTTCTTAACCAAATATGATAGGATTGAATATATGTATGTATGTCGGATGAAATTTAGGATTCTAAAATGATTTTTGGAAGAAGATGTTGAATACGGCCACCACGTTCATGTTGGATGAAAATGTGATTACAAAATTATTTTGGAAGAAATTCTGGAATATGGTCACTTGGAAAGCAACTCAGCCATTTGTTTACCGATTATAATAAGACTAGTTACGTTGGATGAAAATGCAAAAATGATTATTGGAAGAGGTTCTATAAAATATGGTTATCTCGGACGAAATTCAACTATTTATCAACAGATCATAATGGGATTTGTTGAATAGAAATGGGACTATAAAATTATATTTGGAAAAAGTTCTGGAATATGGCCATCTGAGGCGCCATTTAATCACATCTTACTTATTCCAAAAAATTATTTTATAATCCCGTTTCCATCCAACATGCATAGTTTCTTCACAATTGGCTAAATTCAAAATTACGGGATGTTTATGATATTTTACGATTCTGCAATACGAGATATTGAAATACAATTTTTAAAAATATGTACTGCATTTTAAGTTTTCTCAGCCCATTATCGTATCTATAGGTTTTACACTTCAAATTCACGATTTTGCGCTTCAAATTCACGATTTTGCAAATCATACTCAATTTTTTTTATTTCAATCTCAACTTTTTACAAGTCAACATCAATTTTTTACACTTCAACCTCAATTTTTATATTTCATTGTCAATTTTTTGCAAAGCAAATTCGTGTTTATACAAACTAATTTCAATTAAATGCAGAGCAAATTCAAGTTTTAAAATATTTAAAGTTGAATTTGCTCTGCATTTGAAATATCAAATACGTAAATTTTTTGCAACTTTTTGCAAAACAAATTAAGTGCACCCGATTCTTAACGGATTATGATGGGATTGGGTATGTTGGATGGAAATGAGATTATTGAATGATTTTAGGAAGAAATTCTGGAAAATCCGTTAATAAATAATCGAGTTCCGTGCCAGGTGGCCATATTTCAGAATTTCTTCCAAAAATCAGTTAAGAATCCCATTTCCATCCAACATACCCAATCCCATCATAATCCGTTAAGAATCTTGTGCACTTAATTTATTTTGTAAAAAGTTGCAATAAATTTACGTATTTGAAATATTAAAACTTGAATTTGCTCTGCATTTAATTGAAATTAGTTTGTATAAACACGAATTTGCTTTGCAAAAAATTGACAATGAAATATAAAAATTGAGGTTGAAGTGTAAAAAATTGATGTTGACTTGTAAAAAGTTGAGATTGAAATAAAAAAAATTGAATATGATTTGCAAAATCGTGAATTTGAAGTGCAAAATCGTGAATTTGAAGTGCAAAACCTATAACAAGATTAAATAAAAGCAACTTTAATCTTCTTAGAATTTTAATGTTCGTTGTAAGAAATGAAAAAGCTCGTATGCAAGCTGTCACTTATGGTACACAGATGTCCACCACATTTCGCATGGCTTCCCAATTTATAGAAAAAGCTTTAGTCTGAAGTTGTATCCCGAATAGTCACTTCGCCTGGTGTGTAAATATGTCAAATTTGGACGAAATACTTTTATTTTTATCAAAACTCGTCATTTCTGGTAAAATTTAAAATATAATCTGAATTAATTTTGTTTGAAATTTAATATACTATATTTTTGTTCATAACCGTTTTATTTTGTAAATGCTACTATTTAAAATAAAATATGTGGGATCTCCCAGTTTAAGGAAAAATGTTAAGTATGAAGTTTCATCCCGAAAAATTCATTTATTAATGGGCATAACAATTTTGCTAGAGCGAAATACTTAAATTAGGTATCAAATCCTCTGATTTGATTCGGTAAATCGTTTTACAATCGACACGACTCAGTGTTTCGACATATTATAGTATTGCCACACCAATATTAAAATAATGAGATGGGTTTGTGAATTTTTCACCTAAATTAGCAATTGTGAACTTTATTTAGTGTAAATACTCGTACGTATGAAATTGGATTCTTCCGAATTTTAAATTTCATGTCGCTCCATTCCTATAACGAAGAAAGATATTAGATAATGAAATTCATCTAATTATTTAAATACAGAATTACGGTGTGTGTAACAAACCTTAATCCATTTATTCGTGTTTCTTGTAGGAGGTCCCAAACTGTTAATTTCTTTTGCGAGCTGATCCCACAAACTACTCTGCTCTGTCTTAAAATCTTTTCCCGATTTAATATAGCCACGAGCAATGTCAGGGTTTTGTCAAACTGACGGTAATTTTTAACCTAAAAAAATAAGAGATTTATATTTATTAAAAATAAACACATATTGCCTTTTGATAATCATAGTATAAATAAATTTTAATAAAATCAACTAATTTTTTAGCAAATTTATTTATTAACTTACATTTTACAACATAATTTTTAATAGATATGAACAACATCAGTTCTAATCGTCAATTAAAATGTCATCGACAGAAAATGGCGATTTTACGACAAAGGCGATTCACAATTCACACTCATAAAACCAATTTTTGTCGTCGAAAAGATATCGACACGACAACGACAATTATAATTGGGGTCAAAGTTTTATCGAATTGTTGATGGTGCAAAAGTTATCCCACTCGCACCTACCAAAAAATTGATTTTAAAAAAACCAAGAGTTCATTTCAAGTCAAAGGACTTTTTTTTTAATACGATCTAATGAGAGTGCCTTTCTAATAAGATTATTTTTAAAAACTGTATGTATTATTTTCTGTCAAATAAAAACAATAGTTTTGTAAAGGCTTTCTGTTTCCCAATTTTTTTTGTTGATATTTAAGTGACGCCAGCGGGAAAACAATGTACTGCAGAAAGTTGACCCGTTATCAGAAAGATATGCGACACTAATGCAGGTTTTAAAATAGTATCACACACTGGACTATCTCAACAGAAAGTTTTGTATCAATTTTTTTCACAAAGTAAGTCGGGGTTATTAAAAAATGCTCTTCAAAAAAATCGAGTTCTAAAATTGATGCTTTGTCAGAAATAAAACAAAATGAATAAAATATTTTTTTTATTAATTTTAAATATTTTTAAATATTATGATAAGTGTTCGAACTGTCCACCATTGGCCAAAATACCTAATCGGCATCAACGTATAAAGTTTTGCTTAATCCGTCCAAACGCCCGTTCTCTTTTTTTCATAATATATGTCGTTTCGATTATACGTTTCCGTATCTTTTGCACGGTCTGGTATACTCTTTCATTCATACAATACTATAAATCCCACACAATTTTTTAAAGGAATTAGATCAGAGGCCGTGGTGGCCATATGTAATGGACCCTTCCCTTCTAATCCAGCGGCTTGAATAATTCAAATGAAGATATTGTCTACCTTCTAGTGCATAATGAGAAGGAGCTCCATCATGCTGAAGTCACATTTGTTCACTTGTTTGTAGAGACTCGTCATCAAATAAATCATCAAGTGATCTGGCGTGGAAGTTCAAATGGACCTATCAAGTTTCCGTCGTCTTATATATTAAATGGGCTCAATAGTGCAAATTATGGATATTAAATATCCCCTCCCTTTTAAAACAAATTTCGTCACTCCATAAAATGTTTTTAAAAAATTGTAAATTTTCTCGGCATCGAAACAGCACTTCTTGACAAAATCACACCTTTTTTTCATGGATAGCAGTTAAAAGGTCTTGTACACGTTGCACATGGTACTGGTGCAACTGATTTTCTCTTTAAAATACGATGTAACGTGGACCGTGGCACTCCTGAACGTTTTGATAAACAACGAACCCTTATAGATAGATCATCGGTCACAATTCCAATTACTCCATCTTCGTCCATTTCAAGTTGATCGCCTGTTTCATCTCTTCTCGTACGAGGGACTTCGCCTTCACTGAACATTTGATGTACGTTTTGAAACATTCTGTAATCGGGTAAGGGTTCCCAATTTGGATATCATCTCTCTCTGGTATTTTCTTGCTGCAGCCCGTCATTGCCATTACATAAGCCATGAAAAGCATTTCTGCATATCCGTGGTCGGTATAAGCCACATGGCTTATTGACATTTTAATTGTACAGGTTTGCTTACGTATGGAACAACTAGTATGAAATACAAAATGGTTTTCTTTTTACACCACAAATTTTGTATAATTTAATATACTTTAGTTTACCATTGTGTTCATTTTGTTTTATTTCTGACAAAGCATCTATTTTAGAACTCGTAATTTTTTTAAGTGTATTTTTAATAACCCCGACTTACTTTGTGGAAAAAATTGATAAAAAACATTCTGTTGTAAATAGGCCAATGTGTGACACTACAACAACAATTTTGGGGAAACAAAATTTTTGTACAAAACCATTGGTTTTATTTGACAGAAATACGGCTTATAGAAATAATTTTATTGGAAAGGCACATTTCTAGATCGTATTGAAAAAGAAAGTTAAACAAACGGACTGTTGTTTTTTTTTAATTAATTTTTTAGTGGGTTTAGCGCATGAGAGTTCTCTAAAAAACAGTAAAAGTGAAATAACTTTTGCACCATCAATAATTCGAATAACTTTATTTGGCTGTTTTTGTTGGAATTGAGCTCCTCTATCTCCCTGCTTCTTTTGATCGTCCAATTCTGGGACACCCTGTATAATTTGTTGTTGAACACAAATCTCTCTAGTATCTTTTACTAGCTTGATCGGTTTTAGTCAACTAATGAATGAACATTATTGAAAATTGAATATCTATGATAAGAACAGATTTCGTACGTTTAACGGGCTTTTGTAAATGTTAAATATATTCCTAATTGATTTCTGTTTTATTTTCTCTAGAAATTTGAAATGTTCTTTCCTCGTTTTCTTGGCTCCTGTGCTCATTACTACAAATTAGGACAAAGTATGCATAGTTTCATTTTGAAATTCAAAAGTTCCCCTGTTGCAGTTACTCACGCGAAAAATTTCGTAAAAGGTAGTTGACGTTAACACTAAACCTACCGACATTTCATGTATACCTATTCCTACCATGAGCGGTCAAATGACCGCTTTAAAAAAACATGTATTTTAGTAAAGTAGACTAGATATAATAAATATAATTTGCTTTCGGAAATTAAACAATAAAAGAAGTTGTAAACATTGTAAAATAGGTTGTTTGTATATTTTAGGAAAAGATAATAAGCCACATGATGATAAAGTAACGTTGTATGCGAGAAATGTTAAACGAAATTTTTAAAACGGTCATTTGACCGCGGCATGGTAGGTTTAGTGTTAAAATTAAAGGTTTTTGAAGAAATTCAACTATGCTACAATACATAGTGCACTTTTCTACAAAGACCGAGCGAGGGCCCCATTTTTAACAATAATAAATAAACCAATCATCGTAACAACTAAACATTTTTGTGGCATATGAACTAACCCGATTTAAACAAAACCAGCATGAAAAAACTAATAATGGAAGAACGATGAGTTTTACCATAATGTTTCCATTAAATTAAAATGTCATAAACGTATATTCTTTATTATCGTTATTACCTGCAAAAACCTTGCTTATTCAATGACCTTGACTTATTATACGCTTTAATACGAACAACTAAAATAAAATCATTGTTTTCCATCAATTTCATGTTAATTCAGATTATCATTACCGCACTATAAAAATATTTTGTTTGTGTACAGATTTATAATGGATGTGATAATTTGTGACGTAAACACATTTATGTATAGTTAGTTATACATGAAGTAATACGCATATGGTAATTGGATTTTATAAAACTGTTCACCTAAATGATGACTCGATTCTCACAAGCATAGCGAATGTAAACCCGCATCATAATTATCTCTGCGAATTAAATTATGAAATCTGCAGTTTTTGTTGTTTTGTATATAAAATTCTGTTTTAATAAAATTATTTTCTTATCAGAATTATCATTATTCTGTTTTAAGCGGACAAAAAAAATTATTTTAAATAATATTTCCATACATCATAAAACTATTTGAGTAAACACAGACTTGCTATGGCGTAGTGCTTATTATTTGCCAATGCAATTGTTCAGCGTAATTTATTAAAATAAAATTTAATTTAATTGAAATGATCATCACAAATAAAATTATTGCTGTTTATTTAATTTTAATTAGTTTTGGTAAAAAAAAAACATTAAGTTTTTATGTTTAATTACTAATTTTTTTTTTGTAGTGGTCATAGTGAATGCGCTAGAATGTTATGACTGTAATTTATTCAAATCGGAAGCTGATAGTGCAAATATTGTGGACCGGTGCAAAAAAACAAAATGCGAATTTTATGTAACCCAGTGCAAAAAGAATGTGTACTATAACGATCAGGATAAAATTAGCGAGTATCAGTGGGGATGTGATACGTTGCAACAGTGCACCTTAGAGCTGAAATTTGATATGCCGCTGCACTCGAACATCGAATGCCACTATTGTAACTCGAATTTATGTAATAATTCGATGCGACTAGAAATTTATAAATTTTATGGATTAATTGTGATGGGTGCGATAATTTTAAATTATATTTTGGCACGATAATAAAAAAAATTGTGAATAAAATTCTAAAGATATATTTAAAATTTAATATTTTTATCGGGATTGATGTGTTCGAAAAAGGTGAGTGACCGAAATATCGAATTTGACATTGAATAAATATTGCTAACGATTACATGGACTATAGTATATGGTTTAAGTGTTCAACACAGTGATCGTCAATGTTCGCAAATAGGTCACTGTTATACTGATTATAAATTTAAGTGTGTGATATTTCTCAACGTATATATTTACATGACATGTACAGTGTAAAGACTGAATCATTTTCTACAAAATTTCCGGTTGTGAATTTCCTGTAAATATATTAAGCTGCTGCATGTCTATATAACGAACGATAATGTGATAAAAGTTTTGTTTTCTTCTAAATTGACCATGACAGTGACATTTTTATTTGCGAACGAAACAACATACGAGCATAACGTTTGCGGTTGGTAAAAATTAAATTGAATTAAAGAAGTTTGTATGTCGCGACATCGATGACTTAATTCTATATAGAATAATATGTTGTAAATGAAGCAACATAATTTGTTTAAATTGAGATTGAGTGGGTGGCCTAACCAAATTATCATTTAAGTGTGTTTATTATAATTAAAGAAGCATGGTTTTAAAACAATTTGTCGGGTAGCTTATGGTTGTGAATTTTAATAAACCCAATAGCTCGTCACAGAAAATTTCGGTGTTGTATGTTATAAATTTATAATATAACAACGGGTTAGGTTGTTTTATAAATGTTGTGGCCAACATTCGAATTTCTTTTACTACGAATGTACATAAATCTCAAATACACCAAACTTGATTTCTAAGGCGAAAAATACAAGCTAAGACAATTGTGGTAAATACTGTCTTGTTTAACAAAAAATCTCTATGCCCCCTTAATGTCAGAAAATCTTAAACAACAACAACCCTTCTGGAAAATTTATTCTTTAATTTAAATTCATCAGAACTTTCTACGATAGCTTCCACTTCTTGTAACTGTCTTTCTGCAATGTCACTATAGGATCTCTGAAGTTATGTAACAAAAAACTGACGAATAAAGTTTAAAACCGATCAGGCAATTTATCAGAAAAACGTTTCTGCTTTATGTAAGATCAATTTGACATAAAATTTAATTTAGAATATTTTTGTTTCTTATTTTTTTATTTATTTTTTGCTGATACTACATTCCATTGAGGGATTTATTTTATTTATTTATTTATTTATTTTTAATTAATTATTTACACAAGTAAGGCCAAGACCTTTTAACAATATCATATAATAAACATAATATTTTCTTTTGTGTAACGCAGTACATAGGAATTAGTAATACATATAAGGCTTATAAATAACAGTAATCAATTATACTAACAATTAAAACTAAAATGTAACAATACTTAATTATAATAATAATAATAATGAATAATAATAATAATAACTAAACTTCAAAAGGATGCGGAAAATAGGATAGGAAAGAAAAGGAAAAAGGATCAAATCACAATATACTATAGCTACCCATATACATCTTCTTGAAATTAATCAAATTTGACGCAGCTTTGACAGATGGGTCAGCATTGTTCCACAATTTTACTCCATTAACAAAAAAAGAACGGCGTCTTGGCTTCGACCTACACGACCTGGGCAGATTTAAATTGATTGTACGCTGTGATAAGCTAAAGTTGAGATTTTCATAAAGATAGCGTGGGTTCTTCTTTAGTATTAAATTAAACATGACAGTTAACGTCAAGAACTCAAGGTATTTTCTCAAGCTCATGTTAAATGGCAAGTTTGAAAGTAAGGATATAGAGTCACCAATTCGTTTCGAGAACACGTATCTAGTACAAGCATTAAAAGCAACATTTAATTTCATAAATGATTTCTTAGAGCATTCTGAGTATATTGATGCACAATATGAAATTATTGGCCCTACTAATGTACGAATAATGTGCATTTTAACGTTTTGTTCAATTAGTTTGGCTGTACTCCACAACCTACCTAATATTCCATAAATTTTACCACATAAACTATTTACATGAGCTGTCCAGTTTAACTTACTGTCAATAATCAGACATAAGCTTTTTACGTGGTCATAAAATTCAATTTTATGATTATCAACTACAAGATAATTAGTAGGTCTAATGACTCGTGTACTATTAGATAAGGTAATAGCTTGAGATTTTGTAGGATTGATTTGAAGTTTATGCGCTAGCGTCCAATATAAAATATTCTTTAAAGTCGTATTTAAATTATTTACCACGCTATCCAGATCATCTAGCTTACCAAAGGAATATAATTGTAGATCATCAGCGTAAAGGTGATAGCCAGTATCTTTAGTTTGCTCAATAACATGACACACTTGGTTTATATACATTGAAAACAATAGAGGTCCCAAAATGGAGCCTTGAGGTATACCAGATGAAACAGGTGTTGAGTTGCTGGAACTACCATTATATGATACGGACTGTTGTCGTAAGTTTAAATAAGAAAATATTAGATTACAAGCACTTTCTGAAAAACCATATTCGTAACACAACTTTGACACTAACAAAAAATGATCTACCTTGTCAAACGCTTTGGAGAAGTCTAACAAAACCAATATACCAACGTTACCATCTTCAATACCAGAAGTAATGTCATCAACAACCTTCAAAAGCGCTGTAGTAGTACTATGGTTCACACGAAATCCCGACTGATACTTGCTTAGTAAATTTTCTTTAGATATAAATGTGGAAATTTGAGATTTAATTATCTTTTCAAATATTTTTGACAATATTGGTAAAATGCTAATCGGGCGAAAATCATTTACAATAACTGGGTGGCGTATTTTAGGAATTGGAGTAATCAGAGCAATTTTCCATGCATCTGGGAACACAGATTTAGTAAGGCCTGAATTCAATACATATGTTAAGTAGGGCGACAAGACTGGCAATAATAGCTTAACAAAACTTCGAACTACTCCATCCGCTCCAACAGCGTTTGATTTAATATTACCCAGTTGAATGCATACTTCATCTACCGAAACATTATGAAAATAGAAGGCACTTTCGTCTGAACTATAGTGTAGTGCATTTTGATTGGAATGTCCACTACTTCGTACAAATACCGAACCAAAATATTCGTTAAACTCACTAGGACTAATTTCACAATCGGGTTCAACAATTGAGGGATTTATATACTTATTATAATTTTTCCAAAATACTTTACTAGAAACTCGGTTGCTGAATCGTTCTTTATAAAATTGTTTTTTAGATGTTTTGATCATTCCATTTACTTTATTTCTTGCTCTGGTATATTCAAGCCGATTAGATTCAGTTTTATGAAGCTTCCAGTTTTCATGTAAGTAATCACGAATATTACGATACCGCAGAATTACCGAACTGAAATGAAAGCTTGACACATCACCACTTACCAGAACCCTTTTAAGAGGTGCAAAGCTATCAAGGAGGTGTAGTATAAAATGATTGAGAACGGACAGTTGATCATTAACATCACACAGACAATAGAGTCGAGACCAATTTAAGTAGTAAGCAGCCCTAAGTAACTGATCATTATCGATGTTTCGTAAACCCCTTATGAACCGATATTGTTTTCTTGCATTTCCAATAACTGAAAAAGCATAAGACCCATAGATCATGTCATGACTAGTAGCAATGCCCGGCACAGATATTTGAGTGAATCTTTTAATATTGGCTGGGCAGTTAGTAAATGCCAAGTCAATTAGAGTATATGAGTTTCCCACAAAATTAGTGGCTTCCTTTGATATTAAACAAAGGCCAAAAGATGACATCAAAGATTCTAGTCTCTTAGTTGCAGGCGTTGCAACCAGACAATCTACATTAAAATCCCCCACAATAATAACTTCATCATACATAACCATAATATCATTCAGAATAGTTCCCAGTTCATTGATGATATCCATTTTAGGTGGGCTATAAACTAAACCCACGACAACCTTCTGATTGGATTGGTTTGTGATTTCAATAAACATTACCTCAAAATAAGCATCACGAGCATTAGTATAAATAATTTTAGAGTTTAATTTATTATTAATGTATGTAGCGACACCACCACAACGCCGACGTGCACGAACTTTACGAAATAATGTATAATTGTCCAATTGAAAATGTTGATTATAATGTTTAAACTTAAACCAGGTTTCAGAAATACCTATTGTATGGAACGGAATATCTTTAACAATCAATTTTAGCTCATCAAAGTTGGCCACTAGGCTACCAGGGTTTAAATGGCAAAAATTAAAAGAATGATCATTATTAGGTAATGAAGACTTCAACACAATGTTACTTATGTCCAAGGAGCATGAAACAATGGTACAGCTATCCATCATTGCTAACTATGAAGGTTAAAAGTATTGTACTGACGATGGACAAGCTCATTAACATATTATGATTTGAGAAGGGAAGAATATGAATGGGGTATAATCGTTTACCGAAATTTAGGAATAATAACAATTTAAATAATAACAATAACAATAATAAAAATAATAATAAAACATTAATAAAAAAGTAGTAATTAAACATTAAATTAATAAATGCTAAAATATAAACTAGATAAATGAGTGAATGAATGAAATTTATAATAACTCTCAACAGAAAAATTATATACATAACTGTGTAATGTGTATTTGTATACAAAACAATAATTAAAATTTCAACTCCGAACAAAAATTTGTTAAAAAGAAGAACAATAGTAAGACAAATATTTAAGCATTGAAAAAAGTGAGAGAGAGTACATACACATAATATTACTTCTTCTTCCTTACTGGGTACCTTGAAATTGGTTCGGATGACTCAAACGTAGCTGATGTTATTCTCACCTTGTTGCCATGATTATTATGTTCAGCACTAAGAGACGGTGTCGGTGTCGGTTCACCAATGTGTTGCGTATCATTAGACGTGATTTGATTTACATCAGTATTTGTAGCAGAGCTAATTATACGAGAAACTTGTTCTACAGCTATATTATGTAGATCATCAATACGCTTAATTACCATATTTTTATTATTTTGTAAACATGTGACGTATACCAGCCCACCCTTTGTGAATATTTTCGATATTACATCTCCCGTTTTTTTCTTTTTATATGCAGCTTGTAGTATTGAATAATTATATTTTGTTAAATAATTATTACAATAAATTCTTGTGTCCATGTTCAATCCAATATGACGTAATGAGAGGTTTTTTAAAGTAATGTACTGTTTGAAGAACAATATTTTAAACCGTTCCGAAGTAAAGCGGACAAGAATGGGAACTTGTCTTTAAGATATGATATTGTTATGCAAAAGTTTAGAAGATCTCATCCTATAGATAGTATCTACCGCATCGATACCCCCCTCAAATTTAATTGCACACGATATTTTTGTGAAAATCTGATCAATCGATTCATTTGCAACTAACGGAATACCTGATATGACAATATTTGCGGGTTGTTGTTGTCGTTCGAAATAATCAAATTTTACGTCATATTGATCCATTTTGATGGCAAAAATTTGCAAACTATCAATAAGATTCACTATTTCAGCCTTTATTTCACCTTTCGTAGTGCACAGACAAGTTTCTAAATCCACTTTCACCTTATTTAAACCCGACTCCAAACGCACGAGTTCCTTTTTTAAATTTGCAATATTGTCTGAAAAATTGCTTTGTAAAAGTTCGGCCATGATGAGTTCACAAATTCGTACACTGTTTAAAGGATTTGACCTCATTATTTCTAAGGTTCCATAATTAAATTAATTTCGGATTAATGTATGATTGTTCGATAATCCTAGCCAGGTCCCACAGATGCTCGAAGGTAGATGCTACTGTTGGATGAGGCATACTCGACGTTTGTGAAGTTATCACAGAACTCTAACCCAGAAAATAAAATTTTTACATCAGGCAACACTAACATATCAATAACTAATTTGCTCTTAAGTAAAGTTAGCCCAGCCCAGAATTTTTATCAATTTTAATGAAAAAATATCAAATTTATTAAATTCGATATTAAAAAAAAATTAAAATCTAACGTATAAAAAAACTAAAATTTTAAATTGCATAAAGTAAAGGAAAATTACCGACAATGTCAGAAAAAAATTATTCCGTGGCAAGTTCCCGAAAATGAAATCTGGCCTGGGAATTTCATTGATTTTTATATTATTTTTCGTCCCGCTCGATAAATTTAAAATTATTTCGCCAAAACTGAGAATGTCTGTGATCAGGGCTACTACAAATTAGGAAAAAATCTTTCCGTGGAAAGTTCCCGAAAATGACCTGTGGACTACGAATTTCATTGAATTTTGTTCATTCGTAATAAAATAAATAAAATTTATTGCCACGGAACGATTTTTTCCTAATTTGTAGTAGCCCTGATCCGAGACATTTTCCGAAAAATTCCCAGGCCAGAGTTCATTTTTGGGAACTTGCCACGGAACAATTTTTTTCTTACATCGCCTGTAATTTTACATTACTTTATGCAACTTAAAATCTTACAGTTTTTATACGTTAGATTTTAATTTTTTTTATTACCTATATGAAAAACAAATCGAATTTAATAAATTTGATATTTTTTCGTTTTTTCATTAAAATTGATAAAATTTCTGGGCTGTGCTAACTTCACACAGGAGCAAATTGGTTATTGATATGTTAGTGTTGCTTGAAGTAAATTTTTTTATTTCCTGGGATAGAATTCTGAGATATCTATACATAGGTACGTGCATGCTCCGGGGGATAACCTCCGCTTGATCTTTCCATGATGTCACCCATATTTTTACTTTTCCAAACAACTGTTGCTTGACGTCGTTGATGAGGTTGTTTAAGCATTATCCCACTCTGCTACTCAGTCCTTTTCGTTATAATAACGTTTTCAAAATATTTCAAAAAACAATAAAAATGAGAAGGTTTTCCTTAAGAGCTTATACTTTCATGCTGTATAAGACAGCGGAAAATAAGAAACTGCGCTATGCGCCACAAGTGGCACTATCACAAAAGAAAATTCCAATTGTTATTTTATAACTAGCGGAAATTTTTAATTTATTTTGTGCCACTTTTCACAAAATAAAAGACTCGCAGAATAAAATCTCAAAAGTGTTCCTTAAATTAACAAATTGATTGAGCTCCTGAAAAGCTAGATACATGAAATTTGTAAATTTTACAATGAAATTTATTTTGTAGTATTGAGTAGGAATTCTAGGGTGAGTTTTGGACAAAATTTTAGGATCTGTTCATGCTGGACTAAACTTGGTCTGTTCATTGCCATTCCTCATGATATTTGGTTTCTAAATTGGTTTTGGATTGAAAAAGATTTTTAGATGAAGTTTTCGCTGTTTAAAATGTTGTGCTGTTACGCTGCTTTAAACAGCCCTGTGTAAACAAAAAATATTGCAAAGATAAAAATATTTATTGAGGGTTCCATTTGATTTTGGGATTTGTTATTTTTAATTTTTTATGGCCTACAAATTATGAATCAAATTATTGCTAATATCTCAAAAACTCCCACGCTTCACTAATATGAACAGTTATTTTTCTGATAGTTTAGGCTATTATGAGACTGCTTGGGTTTGGCTATCTGAAATAACAGAAGTTTTTGACAAGTTTTTGATCAGTAATTTATTTTAATAGTATTAAACTAAACTTTTTATTATTAGTATTGCGTACCTTTTATCCAGAGATTTATTGTTCAACGATTATAAAACGAAAACTTTAAAACGAATACATCGGGTCCTCAGTCTTAACCACAGGTTGGTAATATAAGATAACACCTAAAACTTAAACCACTATACAACAACAATCCATGCATAAAATACAATGTATTCCCAGGTGCTGCTACAAAACAAAATTACATTCTAATTAGGAAATCTATCTTGGAAAAGTATAAATTAAGACGTTACTGGTGTATATACACACATGATGAATGATTTGATTAATGAGAAATAAATTAATCACACAGGTAAAAATATCGGTATAAAAATCAAAACCTATAAATCTCAACAATAACCGAATTGATCACACATATGGGAATTAAAAAAAAAATCGTTTCCATTCTTGTGAAAAGTGAAAATTTTCTAATTTTAACCTTTTGCCGTATTTATACACATAGATTGGAAACCTTTCAAAATATAAATGTGTACAACCTGAATGAGTGTGTGAGTGCGTAAAATAAATCGAGATATATACTAACCCTAACTGTCTTCATTACTCAAGGTGCAAATATCCCTTTTCAACTCTATATACGTATCCTTAAAAATTAAATTGTAATATTCCATTGGAGACCTTTTTGGATGCTGCTGTGCTCAATACCGAATAAAAAAAATTCTATATTTTATTGTTCGCAATGTTATTATTTCAATTTTCAATAAAAACAAATCAAAAAAAGGGTTTTCCTCCTTTTTTCGTTTTGTATTTTTACGGTTTTGTTTGTTGGTTTTCATTTTTATTTGTTGAGCTTTTTTTTGTGTAAAATTTCCCTTGTGAATTTTCCGTTTATGTAGAATATATACATAATGTATACCGAGTTTGACAGGATATATTGGAAAAATGGTTATAGGATTTGTTATATGCTAAAAAAGGAAAATCGAAAATTGAAAATTAATTAATTGTATTAAACTTTTCTTGTTATTTTAATTTGTTTTGAAACATTACTGTGTGTATATGTACGAGTATATATATAAACCGTTAGTAGATTTATGCTTGTTACATTTTTTGTTTGTGTTCTGTAGCGAACATTATAACCATATATACATAATAAATATAAAGTACTTCGTCATTATAGAGAAAATTTATAGCAGCAGCCAGAGTACAATGGTATACAAAAAATATCTTAAAGTTATTCTGGAATATAAATAAAAAAAAATTGTAGCCACTTAAAAGTTTATCCCATTACAAAAACTTTACCATGTTAGTGCATTTCTGTTCCACAATACACCCATGAAGGCACCAGCATATTCCATAAAAATATCCCGCAAAACTATACTCGGTAAATACCATCTTGGCATCTTATGTACTAAAGATACCCATCGCAAAATGTTTGAATTTAAAAATCGTTTTTTGGTATTGTGATTTTAACAACAGCAACAACAACTTGCATAAAACTTAAAAACTATTTTATTTTAAGTTTTTTATTTTTTAAATTGAAAATTAAAATTTGTATTATTTAATTTAACAAAAAATAAAATATTTTGTTTTTGTTTCTTTTGTGGTCAAAATAAAATGTTTAATACAAAAAAAATTAGAGTTGTAAGGCTTAGTCAATAACAATAAAAATGGTTAACCCTTGGAAAATCTGTATATACTTGCATTATTGTTCCACACTCGATGGATTCTATCCGAATTCGCAAATTCGATCTGCAGATTTAGCATACTTGAGAGGTGGAATTTTTTGTTTAATGCTGCGAATACCAGGAGACGAACAACAGCTAAATTTCGGTATCAAACTACAATAAAGGCAATAAAATGTCATCATCGAACCATAAGTAGCTCATCGCCACCGCTTTTTTTAATCTCCAAAACACTTCTAAAACTTGATCTTCGAGATGGCTAGATCTCTCGGCGATGCGTTTTTCATCTCATCTATGCTTGTAAAACGACAACAGACGGGCATTTAGCACTAAATTCAATATTGTCAAAACTAACCGATATTTCGGGACATAATCTTTTTTCATTAATTGAGAGAACCCAGTCTTTTTTGGCCAAAATCGGTTCACCGGAAGTGGAAGCTCTCATTGGACCTTCTTTTTGGAAATATTAAACAAAGTATAGCATTAAAAACAATATCGACCGAATACATTTTTCCAAAATTTGAGCGGGATTGATGTTTTTGACATAAAAAAACAGTTTTTCTGCAAAAATTCGGCCGTGTACAACTCGAGATAGTTCCATCTGAAGTGGCATTTTCCATAGAAGCTTTTCCGTTTCTTGTAAATATATTTGAAAAGTATTATAGTAAATTTGTTCATATAATAAATTTTAGCGGAACTGACGAGTTTTGTTAAAAACACTTTATTTCACCAAAATTCGGTAACTATACAGACTATTTGGAACAAAATGTCATACTAAAGTTTTTTCCAAAAATTATGAGAACTTTGCGAAATGTGGTCTACATCTGCGTTCAAGAAATGGCAGATTTCGTAGAACCTTTTTCAATTTTTGCAAAGAGGATTAAATTTTTAGCAAGGAAATAGACTTTGTTCATTTTCTGAAATTTAAGAAGGAATAACAATTTTTGATTATACACGGCAATTTGTAGCACAATTCCGGTATAACCCTTCTAGGTATTTCGTTGAATGTAAAACTTATTGATTGGACCCTTTAACGATTTACAGAGAGCTTGTGCTCTAAATAATTCTAAACTTGCTGGCGATATGTGCTTAAGTGGAGTAATTTCTCTATAAAACACTACTTCATTAAATAGGTGCAGCTGGCATACACTAACACTGCATCCCCAATGCAAAATAATTTTTCCTTTAACTTTTTCCTTTAACTTTTTCCTTATGAAGAGCATACCCAATGAATAGGGAAAAGTCAAAGTAAAGCTAACTTCATTTTACAAAATTATTTTTTGTTTATCTGTTATTTTATATTATTATATTATATATTATTTATTACTTTTTCACAGGACACAAAATACAACACTAATTGTTAAAAGACAAATATGCATTGAATATTTTTTAATTTGTGACAAGCAGAAAAACAACAACAAAAACCAATTTTGCAAATGCGGTTTACTTCATTGTATTTCTCATAAGGAAAAAGTTAAAAGTTTGATAACATTTTTCATAAGGAAATCACCAACCTAACAAAAAAAAAATTTGTTTTTCTCAAAATTTTTTTCATACTTTTCTGTAAGGAAAAAGTTAAAGGAATTTCATTGGGGATGTAGTGTAATTCTGAGGCATGTGTTAAGTTGTATGATTGTTGTTTGATCAGAAATTGATAAGTGTCTTGGAATGCAAGTTTCCATAATTTCACGAAATGCATTGCCCATTTTTTTCAAACATTTTGAATTTTCCATGGAAGTTGGTCTTCCAAAAGCAGGCGATAGCCACCACATAGGATCGAACAATCTAACCGCTTCTCAAATTGAAAGGTTATTTTGATTGGATTTCAATTAAGACCAACTGTTTTAATAATCAAGAAACAGTTTGAGTAAAAAGATTGGTTACCTTAGTTTACATTTCCACTCCCGCGTAGTAAATCAGCTAGTGGATAGTTGTTACAGTGATTGATCATTTTACTGTACAGATCAACTGCCAGATAAACAGGTAATTTTTTGTAGGTAACAGTAGTCAGACGGTAATGTAGAATGAGATAAGAAATATTTTATCTCCGGATAGTTTCTGAGAAACTCTGTCAGCTTTGTACACCCAACAAAACTGTGAGTTCGGTAAAACAAGTTTGGGATCCATTGGCAACCGTGTTTGAATACTTAGGTTTATGAGAAGAGTTGTTGCCCTCACGAATTGCGGCAAAATTGAAAAACTACAAAAATGTGGTTGAATATGTGACAACCATCAATATGGAAAGCGTTTATTGAAAGGCATTAACAAGTTAAATTGAACCAAATCAATCTGTTGATTAACAATATTTGACATCAACCATTTTTAATTGAGAAAACATTTTGTACATCAAAGATATATGTGCAAGTTTTGTTCGTTAGGCGAACTAGTGTTAATTTTAACTATAGTGGGAAACATGAACAGACTAAACCAACCAAAATGGATTTGTTTCACCAAAGACTTAGACACTTAAGTTCTGGCGGTATGTACATATTAAATGGCATAGCATTGTTTGTTGTGATGATGTGCAGATAATTGTTTGTTTTTGTTAAAATCAATATCCAAAGTCTCAGCTAAGTTGAAGGAATTCAAAATTTAGGCGGTGAATCAAACGGGGAAGGCTATAAAATATTTGCGAACCAACAATGGAGGCGAATACATTTACCAGGTGTATTTTAATACGTTTTTCCTCAACATTTCCAATTTAATGATGTTGTGATTGAAGAATGATAAAATAGACAAGAAATGAGCTCAACATTTAATATGTAATTAATTAATTTAACGATCTGGGTCCAGTAATTAAATTATAGGACTTTTATAGTCCTTGGTCTTGAATACAACCGATTTGCTGCTGTTTTATCTTCCAAGCCTCAAACTTTGGTCACTATGTTTCGATTCATAAGACCATAGAACCAAATTAAAGTTTATTTGTTCATTACACGTTTTATGGTTCATTTCACCGGGAAAACATTTAACTTCTTATAATCAGTAAAAATTTTATCATAGGTACCTGATACAGCCAAATTTATTTTTATAATTTATAACAAGAATAGTGGCCATCTTGCTTGTCTCGCTAACATCTGGATTATTTATAGATGGTTGATAATGAAAACTGCCATCCTGCGGGTTCAAGGACTCATCGATTTTCGGTTCTGACATAACTGTTTCGAATGATGTTATCTCAATTTCTGAATTTTAGATTATTTAAGGTGAAAAAGTTATAAAGGTGCAGCTAAAAGGTGATGCTTGAATATGATTACAGCCATGTGGCTACCGCGGCTGGCGTATAGATATCCGGCGCAATCCGGATGACCAATTTACACATTTTTTCGCAGCAATTGCGAGCGATATACGGTTCAATCGTCTCAGGTTCATTAGCGTAGATATGTGGCGTAGCATATCCCGAAAGAAAATATTCTAAATGAGTTAGATCACACGATCTCGGTGGCCAATTTACAGGACCATTACTTGAAATTAGTCTTTAATAAAATGTTTCTTTCAGTAAATTAATTGTATCCCGTGCTGTAAGTCATGTGCGGTGGAACCACATATCAGCAAGAATTATGCCAGCCAATTGGGGTACAAAAAAGTTAAAAATCATATCTCTATACCGTTCACTGTTGACTATAACATTCCGCCCATCATCTTTTTTGCAGACATATGAACCAATGATTCCGCCCGGCACCAAACAGTGATTTTCTCTGGATGTAATTCCGCATTCAACCAAAAGTGAGCTTCATCGCTGAACAAAATTTTGTTTGGCAAATCAACATCAATATCAATTTGTGCGATGGTCGGATGGTTTAAATTCCTGTACAAGTTGAATTTTGTAAGCACGTAAATCAAGATTCTTAGATAAAATCTTCCATAAAGTGGATGAACACGTTTCCAGTTGCTGTGAACGACATCGAATTGATTGATTTGAGTTGTAGTCAATGCTATACGCTGTGCAACATCTATCGCTTTTTCGATATACAGTGTTTGACATCTTACTGGAAACGTGGTGCGAAAACGATCCATAGTTAATCAAATTATCTGCTCTGATGGACGATTTTGACAACCGTAAAATGGACGTAATGCACGATGAGCTTGGCGAGCAAACCATTATTTTGACGAAAAAAAATTCAACAATTTGCAAGCGTTGCTTATGGCGTGAATCTATTCATTATGAAATGGCAAATCAAACTAATGACAAAACAGTGCTGCCATCTTAAAGATGTAAACCTTAAAAAACACCCTTTACATATCATAAATTCAGAGCAGGCGGTTCAATTCTTTTAGTTGAACGTCTTCGTTTGAAACAAAACATTTAACAATCATCACTTGTTATTGTATTTCTACCTGTCACTGTCAATATAATATGTAAGAAAACAAATTAATGACGGAACGTAAACCAAAACCAATTAAAGGAATTTATAAATATATGGCCGCAGGTTTATCAGGTATGGCGGCCACCTTGATAGTCCAACCAATGGATTTAGTTAAAACTCAAATGCAACTTCCTGACATGCGGTATGATCCAGATAAAAAGCCTCAAACTACACTTGAAATTATATCAAAAATTTATAATGATGAAGGTTTACGCGGCCTTTATAAGGGACTTGATGCAGCACTTTTACGCCAAGCGACCTACACAACAACACGATTAGGTGTTTATACCCAGTTAAATGAATTACATAGTGAACAATTTCAAAGACCGCAAACGATTTGGGAATCACTAGGTATCGGTTTTATATCTGGCGGTTCTGGTGCAATAGTTGGAACTCCAGCTGACTTGGCATTGGTACGTTTGATGACGGATGGACAACTACCAGAAGATAAACGACGTAATTATACGGGTGCTATGAATGCTTTGATTCGTGTAATAAAAGAGGAAGGATTTTTTGCAATCTGGAAAGGATGTGTACCAACTGTTGGGCGTGCGATGGTGGTAAACTGTGCTCAGTTAACAGCATACACCCAAATAAAATTGAAAATGTTGCAATCCCCAAATTTTCATGAGGGAATTTTTTTACAATTTTGCGCTAGTATGCTTGCGGGTTTTTTTACTACAATAGTCTCAATACCGGTTGATATGGCAAAAACAAGAATTCAGAATCAATTACCCGATCCGTCAGGTAAGTTACGATATCGCGGATCAATACACGTGTTTGCAACAGTGGTACGTGAAGAAGGGATATTAGCACTGTGGAAAGGATTTGTTCCATATTTTGCGCGACTCGGACCACACACAGTTTTAACATTTATATTTTTGGAACAACTAGCGGCAGTCTACAACAGATTTTTATAACAATAATAAAAATAAAAATTTTGATTTGTTTCATTAATTTATTAAATTAAATTTCTAACATTTGTTCACATTGTTTAATTTTTATTATCTCTTTCAGCTGATGGAATTCCATTTGGACAGCAAATTGTACCAATTCGATCAGATCAAAGAAGCAATCTGTTGCTTTATAAAACATATTTATTAAAATAGTGTAGGCTCTGTAGCAGATGTCTACTGTTTCGCAATATATTTCACCCAGTTTCAGCAAATGTTGTAGGCCAAACATCACCCGCCTTGGTTTAAAAACGCATCTCCGTTTTCCTAAAATTACAAATGTGATTTGATCACTAATGCCAATAAATAAAAGTTACGAGTGGCTTACCAAAAAATCCCATTATCGAACAAAAATTTCTACTAACACAACCGGAAAATTATATTATTCGAATCAAAATAATAAGGTTCACAGATTTGAATGAAAATATAAATAAATTTAAACGGTTCGATGCTAAAGATTAGAGTTAAAATGCATTTCCAAATTTAGGCCGAATTTTTTTTATTTTACAAGAACATAAATTTAATTTAATAATTTTGAAAAACTTATTCCAACCAAAAGTCAGAAGTTAATGTGTTACTTTGTTTTATTGTGTAGCGACTACCTCGTTAGGGCATTGCCTGCTTAGCATATTGCAATTGGTTAAAAAACCGTCTAAGCAAAAAAGTTTAAAACCGAGGTGAATAAAAAATTCGAAACTTGTTTGCAGTGATATGGGGGACGTACGAGAGCATTTGTTGCCGATGCTCAGTTTAACAATATTGAGGTACAAAAATAAATATTAATTCAAATATGAGACTGGTCTTACTTACAAGCATCGAACCAGTCGTGAGAAAACTTATGTTAAAAGATAATTTTAATAATTTTATGCGCGTGGTTAATATTCACAAAAGGGTCTTAGTCTGCGATCCATAATTATACTTCTCAATAAAAAGAATGCATATCCATTGCGGCTGCAGGTGGCCGAAAAACATTTGTTATCAATGATTAGAGGAAATATACAACCATTTCACTTTCAAATGAAGTTTGTTGACCAATTTTATTTAAAAGTGGAATACTTTTTGCAAGCGAAATGGATGATGAGTCCTCCTGTGATAACTTGCTGCAAATACTTTTCAAACAGGTTCGATGTGTTTTTATCGACGAAATAATTACCATGTTGGCAGAGCTGTTACAATTGTTCGTCGCACGATTGTACGAAATTAATGGTGACTATGTGGATGAACCTTGTATTTAAGATCACATAAAATGTATTAAGATATCCCAAAAAATAAACATTGAGAACATTGGAGATGTCATACGGATCCAGATATAATTTTTGGTGTAATTCGTGAATTGGCCAAAATGCTCTAAAACTTGCAGCAAATTATGCTGTAGCAAGAGGATTAGAACCAATTGCTGCATGAAGTGCCACTATTTATCTGAACAATAATGGGTTTGTGCGTATGATGGAAAATCATTTCATGATTGTGAAACACGAAACAAAAATAGTACAAAAACTGTACACTGTTAAATTTAACATATTGCCAATCGGATTTGGTTTGCAGAGTGCTTAAAATATTTTTTAATTATTTTAACTCTGTTTTTTAGAAGTGTCCGAATTGATATTGCTGTCATTGTAGTGTTCCTATCGATTTGAGATGATGATAAAATTGTGGTGCAATTTACTAAAGTGCGTGAAGTTATCACAGTATTTCATCGCAGAAAAATAAAAAATGTTCATCAGGCAATACTAGAGATATCCCATCCCAGTATTTTTAAATTCATCCCAGAAAATTTTAAAATGTTACAAAATATGATAATAGATGATTTAAAGTGTCCATTCTTCAAATATCTATCATAAAATTATAAAAGCCAGCCGTATGTTAGATTGGCGCGAAAACCAATCTTTATTTATAAAATTCTTCTGTATGTTTGTTTGAAATTGAACTCCTCCTAAACAGCTGGATTAGATTCACAATTGGACACGGTAGGTGGCACTGCGATCGGGCTCTAGGAAATTTTTATTTTATTTTTTAACAAAATTTTTTTATTTTTACTTTTTCTTGATTTATTGCGTATCAGAACATATAACCCAACATATGGTTCCCAGGAACCTTAAATGTCATCATCGATCTCTTCCGATTTTATTAAAACATGATAACCTCTGTCTACAAGAAAATCCCAATACTTACCGTATTTTGACATTGGCACAATAACTCCATATGTGAATTGCCCATTCAATTCATGTATGAAATATTGATTTAAATTAATGGTTCCCGGGAACCACGAATGTCGTGAGCGATCTCTTCTGATTTAAACACGGCATTATGTCCGCTATAAAAAATAAAGTTTACATGAATATCCGTATGTTGAGATTGGCGCTTAGGAGGAGTTCAATTTCAATTTTACTTTAAATAAAGATTGGCTTTCGCGCCGATCTCAACATACGGCTCATAATTTTATGAATGATATTTCAAGAATGGGCACATTAAATCATCTATTATCATATTTTGTAATATTTTAAAATTTTCTGGTATGAAATACTGGGATAACTTCACGCACTTATTTACTTCAGCTTTTTAATTCGTAATGACGTTTTAAACCATATATCTCCGATCCTAGAGATGTTCACAGAGCTTCACTTATACTCTCGGTTCAACGAGTACTGCGCCTAATCCAAAAATGTTTAGCGATTTTTCATAGTTCGTCGGTGCATAGTGAAAAATCTATATTTTTTTAGAAAATACCAACATTCAAACGATATGTGTCAAAATTACAAGTTAAAGTTGTTAAAGTAATGGAAATTTTTGTCATTTTCAAAACAATGAAAAAAAAGAATTTTAATTGTATTCATTAAAATCTGTTTTTTGATGGTAAAAATACCGTTCAAGCAAAATAATGGATTGAAAAGTGTTATAGAGAGTTTAAATTTGGCCATACAAACACCGAAGATGCTGAACGCTCTGGTCACCCGAATCGGGAGTTATTAAAAAGGAAAAGTTGCTATAGTTGAAAAGTGAAGTTGCTAAAGATCTGACACCTTAAACATATTTAACGGCAGTGTAAACCCTATTTTGCATCAACATTTGTGCATGAGAAGCCTTGTTCAATGTGGGTGTCGCGCTTATTCATATTAAGCATAAAGCGTCGATTATTCAGAGCGCAGTTTGGAACTATTTAACTGTAATAAACAGGATTTTTGCATGGGTTTGTGACAATGGATTAATCATGGATGGTAAATAGATTTTGCATAAAATTGCGATGCAAATCTATTCCATTTAAGAAAATGAAAATAACATTCGAAGATTTAAATTGATTTATAAATTTATATTTTATATTATTTAACTTTATTATATTAAGTTTATAATAGCTAAGAACTTTATTGATCAAATTGTACAATAATAATAATTTTAAATTTAAATTTTTACAACCAGGTATGATAGAATTGTATATAATGCAAATACATAATTAGAATTTAATAGCAATACTTGTTTAATAGCAATAAAAGGGGCAGAGCACCGGGTTTATATTTTTATTATAATGCGTGAACAATGGATCTACACTACACTCTGGAATCAAATCGTAAATAAATTGAGCGGATAGCAGGCGATGAAAAGCGTACGATGTGATCAAAAATGCAAATGTCGGCTGATATGGTTTTGGCTTCGTCTAACAATACTCTTCGTCTATCTTAAGAAAGGCAATGGTCTTACGTTGCGAATATTACGTTGGCTACAACTGCAAAATTGCATGAATTGAAGTTAAAATTGCTTCTCCATCTAACGTATTCTGCTGAGCTAGCTCCAAGCGACTATTACCTGTTCGCAGACCTCAAAAATATTATCCAAGAAAAGAGATTTTGCTGAAACAAGCGAATATTTTGAGGCCAAAGATAAATCGTTCTACAATAAAGGCATCGAAATATTAGGGAACCGTCGGAATGTGCATGACCTTTGACTCAATCTCGTTGAAATTAATCATGTAGCATGTATGGTTATTTTTCACTACATTGAGAAGCAGTTTGCTGAACTATTGTACTATATATCGTTAGCATTGACCATGTATGAGACCCCGTGAATTTCTCTAGGATCGGTGAAATATAATTTAAAAATTTATCCAAATTCTTGAAACTTCTAAGGGGTGAAGTCTATTTTAAGTGTAACTGTGTCTATTCTATCCTAAAACCATCCAAAACCCTGTGATTATTTCTGTGAAAATCATTAAAATCGTTAAATACACACATAAGGTTTTGATTGAGTTGTCCGTTGATTTAGGAGAAACCCCGTAAACATCTCAAGGATCGGAGATATACATGTAGAACTTTGTCCAAACATCCATATTTCAGTTTAAATAAAAATGGGAGAATATGTTGTGGCCAACACCAGACTTTCTGTTCAGATCTTGATTACACCACACTTAATTTTTAAGGCGAGAAATTTAAATTATCAGATTTTTTCTTCGTCGTTTTGAAATGCTAAAATTTACAACTTCATTTCAAAAAGCTTATATATGAAATCTGCACTTACGGCACAAAAATATCTACCAAATTTTGTAAGGATCTCCAAATTTAACATTTCAAATTTAACTCCTTAACTTGACATTTCAAATTTTAAAAATGAACTTATTTTGTTTAAAAATTAATTTACAATTTTCTCGTTTTAAGCGTTTTTCGTAAATGCTATACACATTTCTTGAAGCTGCTTCTTTCGGTGGACCGGTCTCGGTCAAAAATCACGGGAAATACCTTAAGTATGAAGCTTTATCTTGATTAGTCAATCCGTCGGGGTTGTGGAGAGGACACAAACTTTTAGTTTGTACAGGCCATACGCATACATAGATCTAAGATAATAATTAAAAAGAATCTAAAATATTGCATTTCCACGGCAAAACAAATCCAGTTGGAAATTTCTTCAATTTAACAGTGTATACTTTTATTATATTTGGAACGTATTTCACTTGCATAATCATATATCTCTCTTAGACCCATAATTGCTATGATTATTCATAAATCTACGGTGTAGAACGTTTCCACTCATCCTATAAATATTTATCTTATCAAGATCCCTTCGTACCAAATGACTCTGTTTAAAGTCACCTAAGGATGATCCTGTATTTCAGTTCGGGCTCAAAATGCAGTTTCTACAATATCAATTTGAAATAAATTCACATGTCTAATACAAACTCGTGACGATGTCAAAAATATAAAGACACTAAATCAAGTATAAATCTTTAACTGCCAAAGTATAAGAGAAAATTGCAAGGCTTTGAGTGATGAGGTAACACAAAAATGCACTTTGCATATGTTGTCTGAAACAAGACTAGACGATAACACATTGATATATCAAATTTTGATTATTAGGCTCATTTTTAATGGCAACTGTAATGAGTTGCTGGAGTAACTCCTCAAACCTAATTTGGAAATAACCTCTCGACAAATCAACTGATTTTGATAATGTCTCTCATCTTCAACCTATGGATTGAACAGGCACAAAAACATTTCTGAAGAACACGTTTTAACTCAAGCAGCGATAATTGTTGACAGCCTATATAAGGTAGCGAGAATTGGATAGCGGAAAATAAGAGATTACGTTACTCGACGTAAGCGGTAGCGGAATAGAATTTTAAAAGCGGTCATTAAATTAACAAAGTGATTTATCTTCGAAATAAAGAAACTCGGTATAATAGAATTTGGAAATGTTTCACCTATCTTCTGAATGTTGTACCTGAAATTTTGTTAGTAGTATTAGATAGGAATCATAAACCTGATTTTGGATACAATTGTAGGATCTGTTTTATTGGTCCACTATTTTGAAATTTGTTTTCTAGGATTGATTTTGGACTGAACCATAAAGTTAAAATGAAGTTCTGGTATTGGTCCATTCTACACGATTAAAGTGGATTTTGAGCTGTAGAGAACTCGGCTAACACTTAATTAAGAATTGTGAAATTAGCTTCGCAGGTAATTCTAATATGTATTTTGAATAAGGTTCTGAAAAAATACTCGATGGGCAATCCTCGTCCACTTCTTCACAAGTAAATAGAAAAATAGTTGTGCAGGATTTCACTTGAATTCTGTATTGGAAACTTGCAAATCTAATGTAAAGTTAATGGAAATTTTCGTTTTGAATTCGGTAAGTAAAATTTTCTAATTAGGCTTCAGATTGGTAAATATCGCAAAATCTCCCTCGATTAACCAATTTGAGCGGATGCTTTTGCTAGCTAAAGTGATAGTAAGTCTATGTACACTACCGCTCAAAAGTTCTTAGGCACCGTCAAAAACAGCATAAACCATACAAAAACTCAGTAAAAATGTGATAATATTTATTTGTTAGGTACATACACACATATATTAATGGCAATCTACTAAATAAATGTCAAAATTAAAATGCTTAATTAAAATTTTACTTTCATTTATGTGCCCGCTTCTTGATTGAACAATCGCAGCGCACAGTGTAGGCATTCTTGCAAAAAGTTTTGCCACAGTGTCTGGCGTTATTGAGTTTCAAATGTATTGAAGTTTGTTCCACATAACAGAAGCTGATGTTTGTGCTGATGTCCCTGTTCAGTTCGTCCCACAGTAACCCAAAAAGGTTGAAGTCAGGGCTCTGGGGAGGACATTCTATAATTTTAATCGTTCCTTCTTTCTCTAAATGGCGAAGATAGTCGTAACATAATTTAAATTAATGTTTTGGAACATTATCTTGTTGAAAGATAAAATGTTGACCCAAAAGTCGAATTCCTGGTTCTCCAAAGTTTGTCGGTACCCGTCAATTTTCACAACATCGAATACACTAGGACCAGCAAAATAGCCCCAAATCATCACTGAACTACCTCCATACTTTACGGTAGTGGCAATATACTCTTGGCACTTGGCTCATTCGACACATTCTATGGCATGTTCACCCTCAGATCTTCTCACGAATGTCTTCGGGTACCGAAAATTAAAACTGGGACTCGTCCGTCCATAAAACCTTGTTGCAATCTTTTATCGTCCAATGATGGTATTCACGTGCCCATTTAACTCGCATTTGCTTGTTTTGTTTATATAGTAATGGTTTTTTAATAGCAACACGGCCATGGTGTCCGGCTTCCTGTAGACGACGTTTAACCGTAGAAACACAATTTTTTTTTTTTTTTTTAATTTATGCCATCTGTTTTGAGGCCAAAGCACTCCCTGCTCTTTCGCGATTTATTTTTCCGTCTTACTTTACGCATCATCTGCCAAATCGAAGACGTAAGGCCTATATGGCCGATTGAAGTTACCATCTTCGCGTTGCATAGCTCCATGCCAGCCTATACTGGACATGGAAGATGGGTCGGCCCATGAGTTTTGCACGCCTATAGGGTATCCTAGTGTGATCTTTTTTATCATAGATCGTAATCTGAGGATGAAAATTTCCTTTTGCATCCAACTCTTATCGGGATCCGAACCCGGTACCTCCCGATCCAAACGCCAAAGCTTTAACCACTGTGCCATTTGATCGTTAGTTTTGGTTGACCACCATTTAATTCTGCGGGTGTTTCCTGGGATGTTTTGCTTCTATTCATCTTGCTAGTAATCGCTTTTCTATGATCATCTGCAGATGTTGTTGTTCTTGGATTTCCACTACGTCTTTTATTAAAAACACTGCCTGATATTTTTTACCATAATAATCGACCGTAGCATGGTTTAATTTAATTTTTTTGGCAATCTGTAAATTGCTTATGCCAGCTGTGTGGTAAGCTATTATAAGTGCACGTGTTTCAATACTCAGTTCTCTTCTTGAAGACATTTTAAATAATTGTTACTTGATAATTTGCTTACGATGTTAACAGTGTAAATATCAGACTGCAACTGATCGTATTTGGCTCATTTCACTGAAATCTGTCCAAAAAAAACAATTTAAACATCATTACCTAGAATAAACCAGACTGATAAATTTTTCTGGACATTTCTACAGACTATTATTGTAATTGTTCCGTAATAAACAGTTTACTAAATACAATCCGACCAAGCGCAGGTAGAGAGTAATAAAATTAACCCAATATCATTGGTGGTTATATAATGAAATGCGTTTCAGATAAGTATTTCATTTTCTGTATCGATAATATATGAAAAACGGGGCGCCTAAACACTTATGAGCGATAGTGTACATGAGAAACTTGAGTACAATTTTTAGTTTAGAATTTTCTCTATATAACTATTAAAATTTTTGCGGCCACTTAAGTCCTGTTTAGTTTTTGGCCAATATCCCAAATTATTCTACTGTTGTTTTTCTAATAGCTAAGGTCCATCTGAAACCACCTGGGAAATCTAAGGAAAATGTATGGGTTATAATTTGTATTATAATTGTTTGAGTTTCTGTGGCCATATAAGTTAATTTAGTTTCTGGCCTATATTTCAAGGAATCTCACAGGTAAATAATATGCACGGTTGTTTTTCGTATAGGTATGAGTATAAGCATAAGTATTAGTTTTGCAATCTTCAACCAAGCTGATAGTATTTAATGTATTTCCTACTTCAAAGTAACCGTGCAAAAATCTCGCTACATAACACGATATTTATCAGTCAGACAGGGTTAACACGAAAAAAAAAAACATTTTATAAATCTCTTATTTTATTAGTGGCTTTAAAAATTTATTGTAAGAACTACAACACCATCCTAATAAAATAAAAATAAAAAACATTTTAAATAGAAAGACTTGATCCAACATAGTTGGTAATTTAAAAATAATTATAAAGATTTGAAATATCACTTAAGGATATACTCGTATTTTCAGTATGCCAATCAATTTATGTTCGAAATTAATAAAACGACATTTTTGACATAACCACCAAAACTTTTTCTTTATTTCATCCCACACAACGCCAACACAAAACCCTATAATATTTTCAATCCCTACTCAATTTACCAAAAAAAAAAAAATATTCACTTTCCCGAATAAGCTTGAATTTAATATTAAATTTTATTTGCAAAACAAAATAATTTGAAATTAAATTTTTTTGAAATTTACAAAAAATCTGCAATTTAATTTGTTACAACAAGATATTTATCCAATGTGAACATACATACATACATAGCCATACGTAATATACTTTGTGATGAAACTTTTATGGCAAAAATTAAAACTCAACACCGCACCAACAACAACAACAACAAAATTTATATTATTAAAATTAACAAAACTTTTTCATTCGACCAAACAGGATAAAAATAAAAATTACAATAACAACAATATTACAAAACAATTTTTTGATGTTTCGGTTAATGCGTTTGTAAATTATTATTATGATTATTTTTCGGAAGCTTTTAGTCGTCGCCGAGTGTAAAGTGAGGATGATTTTTATTTTATTTATGTACTAACGATAAGAACAAAACAAATTATTTTTTTTTAACAAATAATTTTCTTTTTAAAATTTTCTTATATAAAATACATTTTGATTACTTCCATAACTTTTATCAAGTCTTATTTTTCGTCAGTGATTTTTGTAATTTCCTTCATAAATTTTATCGTTTTTAATTCTTTTTGCTGTGCTTTGCGCGAACAAAAAATCATTTAAAAACTTTTTCATTAAGTAGTACGGCTTCTTCAAATAGCGATTGGATTACCAAAGGATCAAGTACTCAACTTTGGAATATTTCATTACTTAAAAATTGGTTCGGCAGTGTAAGAGTTAGGTCTAGGAATGTTTTATCAGTATGCCGGTAGGTTATATTTAGCTAAAATATATTTTTTCTTTGATGTCTGGTGTGCCGAGATGCATAAGCCTTTTTAACTTGGTGAGAAAATTTGATAACAATATGCACGATAAAAATACAACAATAAGAATATTAAGGGTATTAAGAAGTTATTTTAAAATCGTCCGTGATTTTAATTTATTTGAGATTTTTTTGGTTTTACGGAAAAAATATCATTTTTAACAGCACCCATATAATGTTTACGACTTTAATAATTATAGCACTAATTTTTAAAGTTGCTTGAATCTTCCAGCCATGTGACTATTCTGCATTAAAACCACTTAAATATTGTTAGGCCTGCTCTGTTCTTCAATGGCGGGAAAAACACTCGTGTGATGCTTTAACCAGAGAACATTTTGCATGTATTTATTACTGAAATCATTTATTCATTGCATATACACCAAAAATTTCTCCAAAATACCTGGGAAAATCGTCCAATATCTGAGTGCCAAATATCGTCTAATAGATTTATAAAATAAAATAAAAAAAAAGTTATAAGAAAGTTGAGTTTTCAGTATCACTTTCCCGGTTGTCGAAGTTCTTCACATTGTCGACGTCAGAACAAAATCAAAAAGTAAAGCCCGATAAACAACTTTTCAATTTTGGTGTGTTTCTTTGTTAAATTCAATACCATCTCAAAAAGGTCATAATTGTATGGAAAAGGCATACTTCATCCCGAAATAATATTTTCTTCTATTTACGAAATATATGTTAGTTAATTAATATGAGAAAGGTAAAATTATGCCGAAAAGTAACTGAATTGATAATGCCATTTTATACAAATAATATTTAGTAATCTTTAAAAAAATTGTGTTTCATTGAAAATCTTGTACCTATAGTAGATCGTAACGTTGCATATAACGATTACATATAAGATACAAAACTAATATAATCTTATAACAAGAGTTGGTTAAATATTTATTTGCAAAATGAAAAGAAATAACCTCATTTGCAATGAAACAATATTTAAGCATCAGTACAAAAATTTATACCAAACATTTACTTGCTGGAATTCAGGAGACATCTCCTCGAGATTATTTGCTCAAAAAATAAGACCATCCATCTCTAATATAACGCTAACAGTTCAAGTCTTAATGGCGGATATAAATGTGTGATCTAAAGCAAAATCTCAGCGTAGTGTTCATATCTAAAATGGGTTAAATTGACAATTTAAGTAAAAATTGTCAGAAAATAAATTGTCGAAAATAAATTGTCAATTTAATCCTAGAAAGGAAACGCGGGTGAAAAAACACCCCAGACCAGTTTAAATCTGACGGCAAACAGAAACGGCTTACGTGTACGACCCGGGACCGTAACCATAATTTAGTTTCATTATATGAGAGTAGAGGGAGCAAGCTCGCAGCATCAGTAGCACGTGAAAGCTGGAGCAGTAAACATTTGAAGTACGTCTGGGGTATTTTTTCACCCCGCGTTTCCGTTTGTGTATATTTTTCGTCATCTTAAAGTTGTTTTTATAATTTCGTGTTTTTTAAAAAAGGGGTGGTCCAAAAGTCTGGAAACGGTCAATTTATTTCGCGCACGGGTAGAAAATCGGAATTCTGATACTAGGGTCTTTAGTAATTTCACCCTAGGAATCGAATGGACCCATCAGATTTTGGGCCCGATGGGACCTTATACGAGATATGAGGCCCAACTTTGAAATTTCAAATGCAAACCCATCTTTTTTATTGCAGATTCGGATTCTGCGGGAAATTTTACATCCGAATTGGTTAAAACCCGAATTCTGCTGGTACATTTAAAGACCTCATTTTTTCTCGACCATTACCACTCCTGACTGATTTTGTTTGTTGTTTGGGCTTAGGAAGTCTCAAAGCGATGTTTTCTTTCGCACTCACTAAGCAAAATGAATACAATAAGACTCGACGCACATGTGCCCATACCACACACGGAAAATATTTTCCTGCGTGGAACTGGATTTATGTTATAAAATCCAATATTGAAATCAATACCGCCAATACAATGTTCTACGGTAGTAAACATTTGTCCCCGCACATTATTTTGTGTTTGAAAATTATAGTCACCACCTGCAACTCGATTCTGGTTATTCCTATAGGAAAAGGAATTAGGAAAAATATTTTCATAGTATTTTTGTCAAAAATACCATTTTCTAGCCTACTGAGAAATCATGTTTGATCTAAAATTTTATAATTTAGGAATTATTTTTTCCGTATCGAAATTGGATAGGAAAAATATTTCCAATTTAATTTTGTTTCTGAAAAAATGTACACTAATTCTGTACCATAGTATGCCAGAAAAATAATTTTTGTGACCAAAATACTATGAAAATATTTTTCCTAATTCCTTTTCCTATAGGAATAACCAGAATCGAGCTGCAGAGGCCGAATTTTGATCAAAAAATGGAAATAAAAATTAGGAGAATTGCAGTTGTTTTACTTACCTACTAGACCTAAAACATTAGTATCAGAATATCGATTTGTGCCCCCTGGTCTGAATGATTCAGATGCCTCCGGATTTTTTAACAAAAAACGCTGCAGAGGACCCAAAAATGGACGAAAAAATTTTTGGTTTTAACCAATTCGGATGTAAAATTTCCCGCTGAATCCGAATCTGCAATAAAAAAGATGGGTTTGCATTTGAAATTTCAAAGTTGGGCCTCATATCTCGTATAAGGTCTCATCGGGCCCAAAATCTGATGGACCCATTCGATTCCTAGGGTGAAATTACTAAAGACCCCAGTATCAGAATTCCGATTTTCCACCCGTGCGCGAAATAAATTCACCGTTTCCAGACTTTTGGACCACCCTGTATATTTACATATATATACTGAATTACCGCGTGTGTATACCATAACCTCAATTTAGTTTTCACTGTTTCAAGATTCGGAAAATGGCTTAAGACCTTTGAAGGCTGTAGTTCAGTTGATTAATCAGGATGAAGATCACATTGAATTTGTGGAAAATCTTAGTGATGAGGAAAATCTAACGGAAGAGGAGAGTGGCTCAGAATCGGAGCAAAGTGCAGAATCAGACAACGAACAAGTTGAGCTCGAGAGTAAAATTGAGGTATGTAAATCATATTTTTTTGTAAATTTTGGTGCGAGAAAATGTATTTCTTAGTTATTTATTGTAATTTTTAGTCGGAGGAGTCAGATGATGATGGCTTGGGTACCAGCATTCAGGAAACTGCGTAATACAGAGAGGAGAGAAAGTAGGGGAAGAGGATGGGGAAGAGGCAGCTGTGGATGTAATCGTGGACGACAAAAGAGTATTGTTGTGGGTAAAGATAGGCATAAGTGGTGCACAACTCCACGTGAAAGACTGTCAAATAGAGGCCACATAGACCTGCCAAAGTGGTCAAATCTCCTTATGAAATATGGAGTTTATATTTTGACGAAGCCATGCTCTCGAAAATAGTCCGGCATACTAATGAAGAAATCGACCGTTATACCGAGGATCGAGAAATAAACAGACAGTATAATACATATAAACATATCGACGTAATTGAATTGAAGGATTTCGTTGGTTTATTGTATTTTTCTTGTCTTCAAAAAACAAATATGACCAATATTCACGATCTATTGGATCTTAAAGTCGGTTGCATAAGATACCGTGCCGTCATGTCCCTAAAAAGATTTCAAGCCCTTCTACAATCCCTGAGATTTGATGATAAAAACACACGAGCAATTCGTCTTGTTGAGGATAAATTCGCTTCCATAAGACAAATTTGGGACTCATTCATTGAAAAATGCAGGACTCTATGCAGCCCCGGAAAGCACTGTACCATTGACGAACAATTAAATCTTTTCGTGGGCGCTGCCCTTTTAAGGTTTATAACGGTCAAAAACCACATAAATATGGTCTAAAATGTGTCAATTTGAATGACTCTCAAACATTCTATTTGGTCAACGCAATTCCATAATATGTGGGTAAAGTGGTTTTGGAGGAAAAAACAAAAAAAGTGCCATCCTATTATGTTAGAAAGTTGAGTGAGCCAATTTATGAAAGTTCCAGAAATATAACCTGCGACAACTGGTTTTCCTCAACAGACATTTTCGATACAATGTTGGAAAAGACCCTCACAATGGCTGGAACATAAAAAAAAAAACCGCAAATACCTTTGTCTTTCAAGACTGCTGGTGAGCCAGGAAGTTCAAAATTCGCTTTTGACCGAACGAAAACTCTGGTTTCCTACACTCCTAAGAAGAATAAAGTAGTCCTTGTTTTATCAACGTTCCATCGATTTCAAGAAATATGTGAGACTACAAATAAACCAGAGATAGTAAATTTTTACAACAAGACAAAAGGTGGCACTGACACATTTGACCAGATGTGTCACGAATATTCAACAATAAAAAAAACTAGCAGATGGCCAGTGCGAGTTTTCATGGAGATGCTAGGCCAATCGGGGATCAACGTCTCGATTATTTACAATTTCAAGGCTGCAAATCCATCACTCAACAGGAGAGATTTGTGTGTTCATTTTCCCCGAACCATCGACCGAAAATATAGAGTCAAATGCTCCAAGTGTCAGGCCTTCGTGTGCCAAGACCATAGAGCTGTTATTTGTCAGGCATGTGGTGAGCAAGAATGAGAGATAAAACTCAAGATGAAAAATGTTTAACGATACATTTAATATTCTTTTTCAATAATTGTAGTTTATTATTCTAAACAAAGACATTTTTTACCAATTTGAACGAAATTCTTAATGGTTATAATGACCTGTGCGGCAAAAATCGATTTTTCAAATTCTTGCTATTTGCGCACTTTGATTTCTCAAAAAATTTTTTTTTTTTAGAGAATTGGCCAAAACCACTATTCCTTAAAACATAGTACCTCCCCTTTAGAGCCCCGTTAGAAATACTCGATTTGCTCAAAAACTCACTGAGACATCGTGATTTTAGAAAAAAATGCCATTTTTGTTAGTTTTTTACGTTTTTTACCCTTCTTGGTCAATTTTCTAGGACCCTTCAAACGTTTATCCAAAACTACTTAATTCGCGCGATTCTACTCGTATATTAAAAGACGAAAAAAATGAGCCCGCGTTACCAGATTAGGTAAAAAAATAGCGATACCTTTCTAGCGTTAATCCGTTTTAGATATGAAAACTATGCTGAGATTTTGCTTTATATCTAACCTTTATATCTGCTGTTCAGACTTGAGCTAATGGACCTAACTTTTGAGCAAATAATCTCGAGAGGATATCTACTGAATCCAGAACTATCGGACTTTTGGTAAAAATCTGAGTAAATTCTTAACTTTTCAACATCATAGCAAAAATTGAAAAAACTCCCATGGAAGCTGCCACTTCCGGTACAAAGATTTTCTCCAAGTTTCGCCAAAATCTCCCAATTTAAATTTAAGTATGAAGTTCATTTCGGATAGCAAATCCAAATGAAATTTTTTTCCTAATTTTGTTTGAAATTTGATTAAAAATGGTTTTGTTTTAATCGTTTTTTCGAATATACTACATACTTTTCTAAATTTTACAAAAAATGATAAAGGTCCTATGAAAGCTACCACTTCCACAAATTAATTGGGGAGATCCAATATTCGAAAAAACGATTAACACAAAACGGTTTTTAATCAAATTTCAAACGAGATTAGTAAAACAAATTCTTTTGGATTGGCTATTAATTTATGGAAAAAGGTTAATTATGAAGTTTCATCCCGATCAATCAATCCGTGTGGCCTGTACCAGGGACAAATTTTTATAAGTATTTTTTTTTTGTCAAAAATCAATGACATATTTTTCAAAATATTAACAGAAAAAAATTAAGCTTCTATGGTAGCACCGCTTCCGGTGGACCGATTTCGTTCAAACATCATATGGGCCTCCCAATTTATGGTAAAAGCTTAAGTATGATGTTGCATCATGGTCAATCAAATTGTCTAGCAAAGTTTTTGTTGAGAAACTGTTTTGTCAAAAAACGTTATTTCCGCTCAAATTTTGAAAAACTCAAGTAAACCGTCATTGTTGAAAAATTATTAATTATATTATTATTTTCAAAATACTATATTTGCAAAAACGAAATTGCCCCTTACGGATGGCATAACTTCGGTTGAACTTATTTCGGCCAAAAATCATAGTGATTTTACAATTTTTGGTAAAAGCTTTATTATAAATTTTTACTCTCATGAGTCAACCCGGCTGGGGTGCACAGAGCTCCACGACGTTTGGTCGGCACGACACCACATAAACAGCCACAACTAGATATTAAAAACTAATTGTTTACTTCGGCGACATATTCGTTTTAATTACGAAGGAGGAGGACAAAGCGATCATTTGACAATGAAACCTTAGAAATCGATTGAATTATTCCCGCTCTTACTCGTACTTTCCATATTTATTTAGTGCACTACAATATCTTAGGTCATAAATGAATACTAGTAATATGTCTGTGGTGAAAGTTCTTATTTGCAAAACATGATACTAATATTAACCTTTATTCGGGGGTTGTGGGATATAAATTCAAATGGTAATCATTTTAACTGGTCAAATTATTAAAAACTTGTAATATTTTGTCAGCATCATTTTATTTGTTCGATAATTTTTTAAGAATTAGCTCCAAGTGGAAAACTTTTTGAATCCGTATTTGTTTTAATATTTTTGCTTAAATCACAAATTGAGGTTCTGATTAAATGCCAGGAATTTATTCCGTATTAAATATTGTTTTGAGATAATAAAATGAAAATACATAAACAGCCCACTGCAAATTTATCGATGCTATAAGTATACATATGCTTGAAGAATCTAAGAATTTTTTAATTCAAATCTCAGTGAGAATTTATTTATTTAGACAGTTTACAAATTTTGCTTGAAAACTAAAACATGAAAATTAAAAACCATTTTAGGTTGAGGCATACTACTGTTTCAACGTACTTCAAAGCTCCCCTTACTTATGCAAAAATAAAACAAGTAATCAATTGTTAAAGGTTTTCAATTGGTTCATTTGCGCCGTAGCATGAGAAGGTTGGAATCATCTGCGAACATCAAGGCATTTGAATTTTGTATTTTCGGTTCCTTCCTTCCATAATATTAACGAACATGATAAAAATTGAACCGGGAATCTAAGGCTTTTGGAAAATTTGTATAGACGACATCAATTTTCTTTGCTTACTATTTTTGTCTTGATCGTGTTACTGGTAAATTCGGTGAGGTACCTATATTGATTATTTGAAATTAACAGAGGATTTAACGTGTTATTGCATACAATAAGACCAGACACATCATTTCTTACTCCAGATTTTAAATGGTTGCTTTCTGTTTTTGGGAGAATTCGCCTAGTTTTAATAATTGAGTATATAGCAGACATAAACGTATTGTCAAAAAAAAAAATAAAATTAACAGTGAATAATGCCTCAGGTCCACACTCGTCATCAAACTCTTTCAGTGCTCGCGAATTTCTTCATTTGAAATATGTGCAGGTGTGGTGTAAATACGACATTGTTTAAGATTTCATATATATTATGAATGTCTTCCTACTTATAAACTGATTGAATGAAATCGGCAAATTATTGACAATTAAACGTCATACATAAGTGCAGAATAACCGTTTATGGGACGTTTAGTTGTTAAAAAAGTGCAGAAATTTTTGGGATCTGTTTTTATTTTTTCATTAACAGTGCAGGTAAACCATACGGTACTGAACAGAACTGTCGAGTATTTTTTTTCACCTTATCTTTCCTTTTCGTTAAATTAAAATGTTTATCATCACAAAATGTAGGAGGAACACCATCAAAATGATAAAAAATTTAAAACAAGAACAAAATTTAAGAAAAAACAAAAATTTTCACGTGGCCACTCTAAATTTACTTGATCTTATATCGGAATAGTGAATATATTTTGGCCAACACCCGACATTCTTTTACCACGAATATATACGAAAACCTCGTGTCGAGATACTTGACTTTTAGTAAAACTGACTTGTATATAATCAAAAACCAAATTCCAGGTTCCAGGGCGACCATTGTTGAAAGTGTATTCTTTAATTTTATTTGATTCTTTTAATTCTTTTTCAATTTTTTCCAAATGCGAAAATTTTAAGCATCATTAAAAAATGTCTCAAGTCTAAAATTTGATTCCGAAGAGTCAATCTGTTAAGATCTTGTTTGACAACCTAATTTACTAAAGCGTTATCCAATTCAAGCTTGATAAAGTAAATTTAAAAAAAACACACAAAATATTCGGAATGTATTGTAATTTTTATTTCATTTTACAGATTGATCCTTGCCATTTTTAGTTAAACAAGATATCATTCAAATGTCCTCCACGGGACTTCTTACAGGCCTTGATTCTTTTGAGGTAATTTTCAATGACTTTTCGGCACATTTCGGGCGGTATCTCGGCCATTACCTTACGAATATTAGTTTTCAATTCGTCAAGAGTTTGAGGATTGTTTGCGTAAACACGATCTTTCGCGTAGCCCCACAAAAAGAAATCCAAAGGCGTTAAATCACAGGATCTTGGAGGCCAATTGACATCAGCCAATCGCGAAATCAAACGTCCAGGAAATTTCTCTTGCAAAAGATCTCGATTTGCTCGTGTTACGTGACTGGTTGCTCCATCCTGCTGGAACCACATATCGTCAAGATCATAATCTTCGATTTTCGTAAAAAAATAATCGGTTAACATGCGGCCATAGCGCTCAGAATTGACGGTAACGGTTCGTCCATGGTTGTTCTCAAAAAAATACGGCCCAATCACACCACCAGACCACAATGCGCACCAAACAGTGACTTTTTCCGGGTGTAATGGCTTCTCTACAATCAATTGTGGATTTTCTGAGCCCCAAATTCTACAGTTTTGCTTATTAACGTATCCACCAAGCGAAAAATGAGCTTCATCACTGAAGAAAATTTTGTTCGAAAAATCAGCATCAGCAGATTTAATAATTTTAACGCGTTAGTCGATTGTTAAATGCTCCATATTCTTAAATGGCAGAATGTCAACTAAATAAATGACAGCGTACTTGACGTTTATCTTTGACAGATGTCGGTATACAGATTTCTACTTTATCAACCTCGAATTGGATAACCCTGTATATTTTTGTTTTGAATAGTGTTTTCCTAAATGTTGTATACAATTTTCAAAATATTTAGAAAAACAAAAAAGATCCTCCTTTCGGTGGACCGATATCGATCAAAAATCAGGAAAACCTTTCAATTGATAGTAAATACTTAAGAGTAAAGCTTTTTTTTTTAGAAAATCGGCCAACGAAAGTGATGTGGTCGGACAGACAGACAAACAAACAAAACCCGTTCTTTTATTATTACAGACTGACACATCCATTTATTATGGATATTATAAAATAGTCTACAATACGAAACCTAGGATGGAAAATATTACTACTATAGCTAAAAATGTGCATCAACATCTGAGGACCTAGACCCGCCGTCGTTCGTATGAATGGAACATACAAATATACAACTTTGCGAACAATTTTACATAAACACCTGGGTATGAAGTCCAATTGTTTCATGAATTGCAGGCAGTTCACTATTTATTGCACTTTCACATCGATTAATGGGCCGAATGTTGGTTGGAAGAACTTACCAAAAAAATCATCTTTTCCGACGAAGCTCATTTTCACCTCGGCGGATATGTGAACAAGCAAAATTACCATATTTCGACCACAGAAAATCGATGAATGTGTTTTCTTATATGTCTCATCCCATGTAGGTATTTGGCCTGTTGTGAGGTTACAAAATCAAGTTATTTTTACGATTAGTTATTGATCAGACTATTAAAACCTTGATAGGTTCCAGGGCTATTGGATGAGACTCAAGCAACTGTTGCTTATCGTTGATGCTGAAGTTGTAGTTACATTATTTGTCTCTGCCAAGCGCCATCACTATGATGTTTACTGCATTTCGTATCGAGTAATTAAATGAAAAAAACTGTTGTTTAATTTGCTACTTTTGGGAGTTCCCGTTGTCATTGTAATATGGTTATGGTCATTATGGGCTGCATAGAAAAACAGAATCCTTTTCCCATATTGATTTTTTGTGTTCTCTTTGTTACGGTCTGCACAAAATTTTGACAAATGTATTCTTAATTGATGAACCATTCCGCTCTAGGTAGTCCATAAAAATCACATTTACAGTACAGTTAGATTACCATATAATCAAACACAGACAATAAAAATTTACAAGCGAATCAATTTGAAATTGAAACACAAAGTATTTATATGCAGAACTTTAAAATTATAAATTGCATAAAACTACAATAAAATGTTCAGTTCCAGTATATCGATGCAATCAAAATCAGATCATGCATATGTATAATAGTTTTGGAAACTAACTGTGTGCAGACGAGTACGATTCATCTGATGCTGTTTTTATTTCTTGGAGTGAACAAAAAAAAACTATCTTGGATCTCCTTTGCTGACTAATTTCTATTTAAATTCAAGTATTCAAATTTAGAATGAATAAAAAAAAACTAAACCATTCTTGGATTTATTTCCAACTTACATGGTTTTATTGCAAACTATGGAGCAACTTCGTTAAAAAAATCTCGTATGTGATTATGTGTGGTATTACTATATCTAGAAAACTCATTTTAAGCAAAATAAGGATGAACGAAAGGGGAAAAAAATCTAACTAAAATTTCAATCAAATTTTAATAAATATTAAGATGAGTGCGCTCTGTAAAGAGCACAGAATGGAGACAAGTAGAAAAAAGCTTAATTTTTTTTGATTGAAAACGATATAAAAGCTATCATGAATATAAATTTTCTTTTACTTTACTTTTTATTAACATAAGATCTTGAACATGTTTGTATGTATGTATACATGTATGAGATGAACACGGAAGCATAAAAAATGTCATCACTTTAATCCTTTCCTTACATACACAGTTAGTATTCGATTTATTCAATTTTAACAAGATTCAAATCTTATATACCGTATAGAGATAGATTTCTTCAATTTCAATTCATTTAAGATGATGAAGAAAAAATTATTTTCTTGCAGATTTTTTCTTTTCATTTTGCTTAACTTAACTTTGGTTTAAAATTTATACATCAAAAAATAGAGAATTGATATAAATTTGAAAAACGAGACACGAAAATATAGAATTTTATATTCATTTAATTGAAATCAATAAGTTTCATTTTAAATGAATTGGATTAGTATGAGCTTATGTTCCATGAATCCTATCCACGTTCCGTTCAATGGAATATCGTACTTAACAAATTGAATTTTTCTGGACTAAAATGTTTGAGATCTGGAACGCTTACAAATGTAATAATAAAAAGCCAATAAGGGCTTTAAATAAACAAATTAAGTTCACCAATCCCAAAGTTTACTTTTTGTTAGTACACAAGTATACAACACAAACACCAAACGAAAACTTAATTTTTCGTGAATTTTCATTATTATTTCCCAATAAAACATTTTATTGTTCGTTGTAATCTACAAAGCAAACACTTAACACATAAAAACAACAACAAAAACATCGCTGTCTTATTGTTTTCTATATTCATTTACTTCTTAATACAAAATTGTTGTTGTTTTAGCTGATTTCGTGACATGACTTTTGATGAAAGGATTTTGCCATATATAAGCGGGGTATATTTATAGGAGTTGAAGAGCTCGCTCATTCCCCGCGACTCTATGTTGCTAATTTAATTTTATTCCATAGAAGTTTTACTGACACAGACAGGAAATTTAATATGAAAATGTGTTTAAGAATTAAAAAACAAAAAACCGGATAAAACAAAAACAAAAACTGGAAAAACTTTTATTTTCCCAGTTTTCCTTTTAAATGTTTACACAGTACTTAATACATAAGTAATTAATTTTTATTTTTATTTGGTTGATTATTAAATGGCACGAATTTGCAGCAGAGTATGATTCGCAACTCGTGTGTAAGGAAAAGCACATAATATTCGAAATGGGTATTGTGCTATACTGCGAAAACTGGGGAACTGCAATTTTTTTAATATGAACTCCTATAATTTATTTATACAATACATAAAATATCATTAATATTAGTATTTTGTTACTTTACATGTGAATGGATAGGGTTATTTGACAATCTTAAATAAAAATTCATTTCTCTATTCTACTTTTAACGATACAATGCGTGTACGGTATCAGTGTTTATAAAGGAGTGAAGGGAAAATTTGATGTTCATTTGTTAATTAAGTTGTAATACCTATAATATTCTTAACATCTTAAAAAAAATCTACCCTTGAAAATTGTAATTAATTTTATGTTTTATGAAAAAGTTTTCCTAAATTTAATCATTTTCTTAAAGGGAGCTGCAGTGTATAGAGTTATCGTGTAAGTAGTTTTCTGTTGATTAAGAAATCACAACTGATACATTTAATTAGTATGGCTTATGAGAGGATTACGATGAACATTTTCTAATAGGTGTTAACGTATAATTAAAGCTGAGATCACCCGTATGTTCACAACAAACCATAATAAATGTGAAATAATTTATATAATACAAATTAAAACAATGTTGCAGGTATAGTATTCATATAACATTTAAGATAGCGACTTGAAATCCTGAATTTCAAAATATTGGATTACCGAAACCTCCGGAATTAAGAAGAAATTCGCAAACTAAAAATCTCTGACATGAAAATCCTGGAAACCAAAATCCCGAATGTCAAATTTTTGGGACCGGAAAACTCAAATGTGATTTTGGAAATTGGCAAATTGTAATAAAACTATGCTACCAAACAATTATAGGTTAAAACAAAGTTTGCTTAATCGATTGAGATGAAACTCTGTTTGTTTGATGAAAATGGTAATTTTGTTCTGAAAAGTGACTTTGCAATGGCAGCACTGGTTTCTGATTTCCAAAGGTTTCCAATATAACCATAAATACTTTAAAATTGTTAATCATTACTACGATACTTTAGATGTCTACACATATAAATAAAATTGGTGTGTCTCTCGGCGTTTCTTGAAAGGTTTTCAAGATATAAGATAAAACATAAGCTGATCAGTCATCATGGGCAACCAAAGCATTTTCTCGGTTCTTTTAATATGCTCTACTTATTTTGAAGTAAAAACATATTTGCAAATTCAAGCAAAGTTTTCCATATATAAAAGTGCTGATTTAATTAATAAGTGAAGCAATTTAGTGCAGTTTAATACTTTGCAGTATCAACGTATTAATCTTGAGCGTAGGTGTTGCGTTTGTGTTGTGATGAACTGTTGGATTTGACAGTTGTAACGCGTGCTTAGCTCACAATCAACATACAAAAAAAATGTACAACAAAAAAAAATAAACACTTATTTCTCCATACGTTATAAACCATAGCAACTAACATTTATTGTTTATAATCAATTATCAGAAAAATCATAATCCATTGGTTTTGATGATATGTTTTCATTAAACTTTAAATCCTATCCTGTTGATCAGGGGAAACCGAGATATCCAAGGTAGTGTAGGGATGACCTGGTAAACCCACCATAAAAAGGAGATCTAAACATACAACAAAAAAAACAAAATTAATTACTTTGAAATAATAAGAAAATCGCTAAAGAAAATAAAAATTGAATTAGTAATCTTGACCACCACACGAGATCCTGCCCCTTTCGGTAAGTTGTTAATTATTTGGGCGCCATTTGCCGCTTGGCAAAACCGAAACACGCGTTAATTTACGTTTTCCCCGGCTACGATGTTTGGATGAGCGTTAGGGCGTGGACAATTGGGCTAGCGATTTCGTGTGACACTAAGAAAAAAAGAAGAAAAAACACTAATTACCAAAAAAAAAATCAATTAACAATTACCAAAATATCCAATTCAAAGTTTGTCACAAACTTTGCTTAAAAAAAAAATAACTAAAAATTAATCTCTAAACGATCTGAACCATCAATTTTGCTGCTTTGTGGTACGGCACGGAGCTCTGGCGGATTCTTTTTACATGGCGGCAGCATTCTTATCATAGAGCGTTTAACACACGTTTTCCCAGTGCTCGGAGTAATAATTTGTTCTCGTGGTGTAATTCGAATCTTGCAGTGTCCGAAAATCATCCAATCACTAACAGGTGCACATACTCGTGTTTCTTGCACTGTCCCAAAACACTTTATTACACAACACAAAGTTATTATTTTTTTTTTTATAGAATCTTTATCGAATAATATTTAATTTATATGTATTTTTTTTTCTTGTGCACGTAATAATCATCATAAAAATAATAATATATATATATATATATCATCTATATCTTAAGTATACTTATCCAAATATCCACTCGAGTGTTATACTTGCGCGATGTGGCCACACTTAATAAAAATCAAAATCTTCTAAGTATTATGCTGCTCCCACTCCAATGATGATTTTCCGCAATCGTTAGTCCGCTCGCTTGAGGTGTACCTCCTGATGTCTACCGCTCGATGTTTCAGATCCAAAAGCAAGCTCTTTATTTCTTTTTTTATTTCCAACCCAAATCGATAAATATTACTCGAAACAAACCAAAAACTTGAAAATTGCAAGAACCAATTATCCAGCTTTCGGTGCTTTCCAAACAAAATTTAAGAGCTAAATAAAAAAAAAATCATAACAAAAGAAATTCATTACAATGTACCAACTATATACCAAAAGAGGAAGTGTTGGTAATCAATATTATCATAAATACAAAATGCATTCTAAACAAGAATAAAATAAAAAATATGTATTAATTTTGTTTCTTTATGTGTATTGTTACCCCTATTCAGATGAATACCAAATCGGACCAACAAAATCTCTACACTCAACCTATTGACAATTAGCTGTTAATTAGCTAATTACACAGTGATGTCATTTTATTCCAAATTGTATGACAGCTTTGATTATAACGAGCGAAGTTAATATTGCTGCAAGCATGAAAGGAATAACTAACCTTCAGAATAGGCTCCGTGCTATAGGGTGAACTATCTTGTTATGAGTCATCCACTAGTAATTAGCTGTTAATAAGATAATTTCCCGATAATCTAAATTTTGTGCATTGAAGTTCATTTTAGCAAGATGGTTCACTGTGAACAGACGTGCTTCATGAGTGTTGTGAAAAAGTACATTTTTTAAACAAATCTTGTAAGGGACCTTTGATTTAATTTTAATGGTAAGTTAATATGAATAAAAATGTGTGTTTTAGTTAAATTTAATAATAATTATTAACATATAAACGATACAGTTGGAATTTATTTATGCTAAAATATTTAATATTTCCCGCCAGTAAATAGGGGCTCTTTATTGGTATTTAAAATCTGATAATTCCAAAAATGAACCTGGTGATGTTCATTATTGGATATTTAAATATTTTTTTGGTGCAGTTATGAGCCTGCTCATATATGCTTCTCCAATGAAAATGGTTTAATTCCAGTAATGAGCCGCGCCAGTTTTTTAAATGTATTTAAAATAATTCGGTCCTGCATTATTTACTTAGTTTTCAAATTTTCTTTGACTTGGACATATTACCTATGTATACATTGTACGAATTTATAGAATCAAGCGTTTAGTTTGGTAATGAGTATGTAATGTAATGCTGTGGAGCAAGGTTTCACAGGAAATCGATAAAATTTCATCTTGCTTATTATAAAATGTGATGAAAACATAAATAATTGTATGGCACTTATAATTGTATGGCAATATACTCGAAAATTGCTCAATTCTTTAGAAAGCCAATAATAAATAATGAACAAGTTGCTTCTGCGGTATTATTGGAAAGACAGAACATAACACAAAAGGCAGGGTTACGTATGCGATCAAATAATGATTCGCGAATAAGCGTCATTATTGCTCATAATATGTTTTTTTTTATTTTTATGATGTTGGATACTTGCGATCAAAATTTGCCTGAAGTAAAAATTTGTTCATCTCGTGCGGGGATATTTGTATATGTTTACAATGATTTGATTGGCTTTTGATTCGCGAATCATTTTTTGATCGCATACGTGAACCTGCCTTAAGCAAAAATTTGATAGAAGTCAAGTGCGCGAGCACTATATTCGCTCAAGTAGTAAATAAATATTTCTTTTGACGATGACATTCTATTTTTATCAGTTATAATTTTACATTCTTGATTTCTAGAGAATCAGTGTAATTGTGTTTACCAATTTATAAAAAATCAATTAAATTTCAAATATTGGTCTGTTTTAATTATAAAAGTAAAAATGGAATCGTATTTGAATCACCAAGGGGGGGGGGGGACGATAATTAATTTATTTAACCTTCTTCATATATAATTTTTAACCTAAAACATCATATATAATTTTTGCTATTTTTTGACACGGTTTAATTGCTCGCATATATTGAAAGCCGAAGTTTTCCGGAAGAAAAACCACCCGGAAGTCGACAACCACAATGACAACCACAACAAGAATCACAAATCCGTTCGCACAAGTCCCGGTTTTCACAAACCGAACGAACAAAAACAAAAGCGAAATGTCAGCCGCAAATAGGTTAAGCTGAAATAAATATAAGGAAAGAAGAAAATACAGGGATGTCTCGATAAACCAACATCTTATAACTGTATTCATCCAGGGATTTTGTTGAAATTTGTTAAAGTTTATCGTTCAATTGTTATGAAAAATGTTCATAGGTTATTTCCCATTACATTCTAAATTAAATTGTTATTCCTATTATTTTTACTACGAGCATGTCAAGTTAATTTATTAAAAGTTCTAGTTAGGTTGTCGTTCGTGGATTAATGAACCATTCACAAAAATTAAAGAAAATAAGTAAAGTTCCAGGTAATTAATTAATAAGAGAGCACGAGCATTCTAATAAGATAACAAAGTATGTAAATCGTTTAATATGAATACAATAAAATTGTATAATTTATTTATTTATACTGTTTGCGTTTAAGACAAACGCTTCTTAATTATGACCTCGAATCAAGATACAAATAAAACACTGCAATCAATTTTCCATAATTTTATTTGTACAAAAATATTATGCACAGATGATCGGCAGAAAATAAGATTAATACTAATACTCTCATGTCAAAACGTTACCATTTATATACACTCATTACTATAAAAATACCAATAGTTGAACAAGTAAGTTATAGGTTGAGTTACACTACGAGTTTGAGTTGGCACTACTGATATTCACAATTCGGAATCGACAGGTGAGATTAATGTTATTGTTTTATTCTGAATTAATTAAATTTTCTTCTCCTTTTTTGGGTTTGGCCCAAACATTTACAATCTATTACCTTGTATTTTATGATAATGATATATGTTTATATATAAATTTTACATTTAAAAACTTTTAAAATTATATAATGAGACATTTTTCAAACGAATACCCTCACAATGAAATATACAATCCGAAGACACTGATGCATCTGTCATCGGAAATAATCTTTAGTCATCAGAATAAAAAGGAGTTGGCAGAAATGATGAGCCAGCTTCCAAGTAAGCTGCAAGAATTTGTCGACGATACGATTACCAGAAACCTTGCTGAACTATTCACAAAGATAGACGAGGTGATATTAGTGGCGAATGAGCATTTAAGACGGGTAAATTCGATGTAAATGTAGGTTTATAAATAAATATTTTAATTATAATAATAAAATAGTTATTATTAGCAAATACTTTATAATTTTGAAGATAATTGTTTTTATTCATGTAATTATGAGATCTTGACAATTCTATAAATAGGTAAAGAGAAAGAATTAATGTTTAATTGAATAATTATAACCGACTACGCAACCTTGATTTTATTTAATCACATTTCGCGATATCTAAATTACGCTACATTACACAGAAAAAACTGGTTACAACGAAGAAAAATGAGCACTTGATTTTCAGCTCAGATAACCTTTTCATAATGCAAAGTTTCAATTTCTTCAATCTAACACAGACAGGCAATGCACTGACAAGATTTCGAACTCAATTTTTTAACAAAGATTTTTTAGTTGCATATACTCGTACTATAGACCAAAATAAGCTTTAGAAAATAAAAAAATTTGTAACGAATATGAAAAAATAGAAGGAGAATAAACGTTTTTTACAAATATTGAAAAATGCTAGTCCTCGATTACGTAATAATATTTAAAAAAAAATGTCAAATCCTAATTTAATATTAGCATTGTGTGAGATATGTATCTATACATTAAATGGAAATATGAAAATTTATAATCCAGTTAAATTACGACTGAAAAAGTATAAAAAGACGTCACGTAATCTATCTTCACCAAAAATAAAGTTAACACGATAGCGTAACATAACTATTCAAAAATGTAGTTTTCTTCCGTTATTATTAAGACGGTTTAAAGTAAGTTCTGTGATTTTTTAGAATATTTCGAATATTTCTTTGTGATGGAGCGGAAATATATTTCCTTAAACCGGACAACTACTTGTTGGCCGGACTATCAACTAATGTCTGGTGGTAAGAAATATTTAAAATAATTTCTTGATTTTTAAAGAATTTCTTTTTTGGGTGGAGTTGAGATACAGTTCCTCCAACACAGCAACAATTCGGTGTTCATACTTTTGGCTTATGTCTGGTAATAGAAGAAGATTAAAAGTAATTTCTGTGATGTTTTCTAATTTTTTCTATGCAATGGAGTTGCGATTTAGTTCTTTAACCTTTATGTGACTGAATAAAAAAAAATACCTTCAGCAGACTATGGGTACAATTGTATCCAAATATAAATGAACAAAGAAGTTGACTAAATGATTATTTAGAAAATTGATTTACACGAAAAAATTAATAAAATTAAAGATGTCAGAGAGTTTCGGCCACCTACGTAAACTGTATCATTAAAATTTAGAGTCAAATATGCATTTGGGTAGAATTGTACCCATTCAGTCACATAAATATTAAACTAAGCAACTATATTGTTGGCCGGACAATCGATTTATGCCTACTGATGAAGGAAGATTTACTGGAAAGGGATACTAAAAGTAATTTCTGCAGTTTTTTGATAATTGGTTGTTTGGTAATTGGTTGTTTGGTGGAATTGAGATATAGTTCCACTCAGTCATTATTCGTTGGCCGATTTATTTGCCTATGTCTAGCAATGAAAAAAGGATAATTAACGAAAAGTTGTTGAGTTTGTAAGAAGGATAGTTAACGAAAAGTTGCTGAGTTTGAGAAATTATATCTCAACACCACGCTACAGAAAATTTTTGACAAATTCACAGAAACTACTTAAAATGTTCCTCCATTACTAGACATAAGCCAATATCCGGCCAACGAATGGTTGCTGAGTTTAAGGAACTATATCTGAACTCTATACCTGAATAGTTTACATAAACTTGTACAGTGTGGCCAAACATTTTTTTTTTCTATTTTCGAAGTTGATGAAGTTAGCCCGAGCCCGAATTTTTTGGTGGATTTCTTGGATAAGTCTAACCATCCCGAAAAAGTGTAAATACATTAAAAAATGTAGCACCATCCCGAAAAACTATTTATACATGAGAAAAATAATAAAATACAAAAATAAATTTAATGTAAAAAAAATTACTGGTAAAACTTTTTTTTTGTTTTTAATATATTTAACCCGAATAGCGATAATTTGTGAAGTTACTATCAGGTGGAAAGTCCATATCAGGTGGAAATTACCTTTTTTTAAATTTATTTGTTTAGCCCGAATAGCGATAATTTGTGTAGTTACTATGGGTCCACATTGAATTCCATACCGCAATACCTGGAGATAAAGCCACCAAGCGGCATATACGGCCAGACAGGTCAGGATACTAGCTAAGATATAGAATTGGCCCCAAGTATAGAAGTAAGTAAGGTATTGCGGTATAGAATTTAAAAAACGAAGAAGAAGAAAGAAGAAGTTAAATAAAATATCAAGCTATAGACAACAAAAAATAAAATGTAAGTGCTGACGGGCTTATTCTAACGGTATCATGACCGTATTAGTGAATCTCATGATGAGGCGACCACACCTGGCTATTTTAGTCGTGCAGGGGACGAACGAATGTTGAAAAGAGAGCCTTCGTAACATAAGAAGCGCAGAGTTAGCTTGATTGATAATACGATCAATGTGATGTCTAAAATTCAATTCACTACCACAAATGACCCCCAGATCACAAACAGAGCTGACGACGTCATCGTTGTTAATATAAACGTTGCGAGAAATGGACTATGACGGTTTTGAGAGTAGGTGATTGTTTGACATTTGCTCAGGTTCAACTCTTGGTTGTTTGCACACAATGCGGAGAAGTTATTGTCGTCGGATTGTAAAAGGCTCTTATCAGTGGTGTTTGGAATCCATTTGTTAATCTTCATGTCATCAGCGTTTATAGATATCGATGAATATTTGATTAAACATTCAACGTCGTTCATTGACAGAAGGGAAAAAATTTTCCCCAGATGGCTTCCTTGGGGTACTCCAGATGTTGCTGAGAAATGAGCTGATACTGATGACCTGAACAGTAAATGATATAAACGGTCTTTAAGATAACAGCCCACCCAACGGAGAATTTGGGGTGGATAGCCAAAAGCGTTAAGCCTTAACAAAATGACTTTGAGATATCCTGTCGAAGGCCTTGCTAAAATCGGTGAAGATAACATCAACCTCATTCAATCCCTGTCCCCTCAATAAGGTTTGTGATCGTGGACCGTGCTTTGAGAAAAACATGCTGATTGTCAGAAAACAACGCTTTACAATGAAAGTACAGTGAATCATACACAATAATTTCAAAGAGCTTATAGAAATACAAGATAATTTCGCAATCGGTCTGTAATTACAGATGTCTGACTTGCAGCCGTTATTATATCAATTGGAGCTATAAAAGAATTTTTCTAAATACATAGATGAAAAAATTCCAAGTCGTTTTTACTTTTGGAAAAGGGCCGTCAGCTGCTGCGCAAGAATAGCACTGCAGTTTTATAAGACGATGGATGGTTGACCATCAGGAACAAACACAGTTATTCATGCATTTAATCTTCATCAAGTTCATAATCGCTGTTTGTGAAAGATAGACTGAAGCAGTTAGCAAATTATTTGTTATGACTTTAGGATCATTGAAGGAATGACCTTTGTACTTCAGAGCTGAAGGGTTTCTTCTTCAAATTAATAAAGAGCCCAACAATTTTTCTCGTAAAGTTCGCCAGACAATCTACTGAAATCAGTATAAAAATAGTTAGAGTAGTCAGAGTGCGATTTAGTTTTCAGGAATCTTTGCCAACGTTTGTTTCTAAGGTTACGTAACGTTCGTTATTCATTATTATACCAAGGAGTATAGTTAGTAACAATTTTATTGAGGTTAGTAATGCGTGTAAAATACATTTGAGTTTATTCGGATGTTGTTGGTTGCCTTTATAAATATCTGACAGAACTTATAGGGCTACGATTGAACTGCCACAGTGCCATTCGAGTACGGCAGGTGTGTATATCCAGGAATTGTAAAAACAACTAATATTGTTCAGAAAACATATTTCGTTTTAATTTAATATGATCACCAAATGCATAATTCTTAAATAATTCTTAAATAAAAAAATAGTTCCTAATATTTATTGATACATTCGACATAAACCGATAGTACCATGTTATAATCATAAATCTTACTATATTTTTCCTATGTTTAAGGCATTGAATATCTAATTAATTTATTAACCAATGATCGATCAATAAGAACGAACACAAAATAAAAATCGTCACTTGAGGGTTAATGTTCCTCAAATGAATGCAAACACATGACCATATTGTGACATGCAATAACCTACTCAATCAAATTCAATTAAAGTTATGCGTCGAACCCTCCCAAACAAAGAACTCGAAAATTTGGAAAATTTATTCGAGATGGTATTAAGAGATAAATAATTATCGATTACTTTATCTGATGTACATTCTTATATATTAACTTGACATATACTCGTGTATGGTTTAGGACAAAGGGGCGAAAATAATTTTTCTATAACAATGGTGATGAATTAACCCGGTTTGTGGCTCCGAACGAACAATAGACGAAACGATTAATGGAAGCCACAATATATACAATTTCAATATTCCATATCGCCTTAAAAAATAATTTTACACCACATTAAAAAAGAAGCAACAAGCAAGTTGTAAAAAGGATATTTTCTTACAACTAAATTCTAATTTTTTTTTTGTCAGTATATTTCCCGAGATATATAAAGTCAATACACGATAAAATTCAATAAAATTCAAATCACGTAAGATGTGCAATCCAAATAGCAGCATACACACCCAAAATATATATTTATTGTATTCTTGGATTTATTGTTACTGATAATAACATTTTTTCACTTGGAGTTGCTGGTGTCTGTACAGAAAGATGAGAAGAAAAATTGGAAAAGTGTAAATCTATATTTTTTTTTAAATTCATTTCGAGTCTCACATCTTGAGATATTATTGTGTGCTGCTGCTGTTTTTCACACAAAGTAAATAAGAATCATTTTCAATTTATCTATTCATCTTCAAATTTGTTATAGTTTTTTACATTTGTTGTTGTTGTCTTCGTTGATAATGTTAATGTATGTAGATGTATACATTTTTCTTCTCTATATCCTTTTTATATTACAATATATTGGATTTTAGAGAAAACTACACTGTACAAACACTGAATCTCAAAACAACACAACTAAAATGAATTTGTGGATTGGAAAATGAAACAATTGGAAATAGTAGACCAAAAAAAAAAAATTTTCTAGTTGTGGAAATCTCATGTGAAAATTGTTTTATTACATGATTTAGAAATTTATAGTTTTGCTAAACAACAACAGCACTACTGCATGTAATATAAAACTACTAAAATCCTATATACAATTTTTTTTTCGAAAAGTTAGAATTGAATTGTTTTGTGATTTTATTAAAGCTTTTTGTGTACATACATGTAAAGTATAGTTTTTGTTCTCGAAACATAATTGTTGTGTCGAAGTTGTCATATGAGATTTGAGAAACATAAAGTATAATTTAAAACGTAAATGAAACCACTTTGCATCGCTATATGAGACAAGTATCGTAATACAAATTAATAAACTTGAATCAAACTTTCATATAACAAATCTATATAACAAAATCTGTTCTGCAGAGAAATCGAGGCATTTAAGCTTATTTTTAATACTTATTTTAAGGGAATTTTTGAATCCCTTTTGGTGACATTGTAATGTTCAGAAAAGTTGGCTTAAACCCGAAAGACACGGGATCGCGTGTTAGATCGCGATGTTCAAAAACTTGATCATAGAATGCATAATAAGCAAAATCGGTATGTTAGCACGGCCATTGACAGAAAACGACAGTTCATCGAAAAGCAATTCACAGAAAACGACAATTTATTGAAAAGAAAATCACCGGAATAGCAATTTACTGAAAACGACAGGTTACCGAAATCGACATTTCACACGCAAATCAAGAATTTATCGAAATTATCAATTCACCGAAAACAATAATTCAGTGAAAAATATTTCGCTGAACTCAACAGTTCACCGAAATCCACAGTTCACAAAAACGACAATTCATCGCAAATTCATTGAACTAACGGCATCCATCATCGAGAATACAGACAACTACATTATATCCTACATTCATCCGACGCTGTTTTGAAATCCCATTTTACCGACTAAATTGAGTTCCATACTTATCGGTTGGAAAATAAAGTGCTTGGTATACTAAAGCTGACTATTTAAAAAAACACTGGGACAGAACTAAACCATTTTTATGTATGTGAAGTTATCCTAGAAAGTCATCCAAGAAAAAATAAATTATTGGATCAGGTAACACTGAAGTTGTATTTTCATACCAGCCCAGGATTATCTGATCATTAAAATTTATTAAATTGACATTATTTCTGCCAACGGAATATAAAACCTTGTAATAAAACATATTGCATGGAAAAAAATATATTCACAACCCAGACGTATTTAATGAAATATTTTCAAATAATTACATTACACATGTGTATATAGTGATAGTCGCAACGATAGGATTGGCCTTAAAATTTGTATAGTCAGTAACAGAGATAATGACAAGTGGTTATAAACAGGTTGAATAATAACGAGGTGTTCCTATTAGGTGTGGCTTCCAGAACTCTTAGTGTCCAGGAGCTTTTAAAACATATTTGTTCCTTCAATATAATTCTTTTAGAAACCGTATAGCTTTCAGTGGAAGTTTCCTTAGAGTTAATCTACATTTAGCTCGTTTTTTTATTGTAGCAAAATAGCTCGGAATATTACTATTGCTGAGTCTTCTCTTGAAAAACATCAGTCCAGCGTGGAAAATATATAATATATTTTTTTAAAGATTTCTAAGAAGTGCGGGTTGTAATATAAATTAATCGCAAAGGTTTCGGTTGAATAGCTTTCGAAAATAATAGAATCTAATGCCAATTAAATGCAACTAAAGCTGCGTTTATACCAACAAAATTAAATTCAGTCACCACTGCCTCGAATATTGGGCAAAATCCAATTTATTTTTTTTTCGTTTTCAATACGATATGATCTAAGCCAATTACCAATCGTGTCCATATTGTGGCTAGAACTTGTCATATCCGTAATCGAAAAAGTGTCGGAAGATTCAATTGATGTAACGGAAACAGGTGCTACCAACACGTAATATAAAATAGATTTCTGTAGTTTAAAATGGTTTCTAACAAGACTCAAACCCTTTTTTTATTTTTTATTTTATTTAGTAATAATTCCATTTCATTTGAGTTTGATTATACGTTCTTTATTGCTTTTCTTTCTAAACCTCTTAGTTGTCGAGTTCTAATTTTCTTATGAACTATGGAGCCCACGGTGTTTCTTATTTCAAATAAAACAAATTTTACATTATTATGAACCAATTTGTATTTTTTATAATTTTTGTGACCATAATATGCACGAATACTAATTCTTTTCAAACTCACGTCTAAATATTTGATGTTTATTAAGCAATCTGCTTTAGTTTTCACTAAATTTGAAACAATACTTGGGTATGCCTCAGAGTCAAATTTTTTTGAAGTGCTATCATAAATATTATTTCAGGTTAAAAGCGGGATTTCACTATGACTATTAAACTCAGTTTAAATGTTTCACTTGGAAATTTTGCTATTTTTTATATAGTAGAATGACGTTCATAAACTTTCTTTGGTTCACCACAATATTGTGCCGTATTGTCTACACCATGTAGATACTTAATATTCTACTTGTGAATAGAATGTATGTAGACAATTAAAAATTTGACGTCAACAATGTAGACAATAATGTATGTAAACAATGTCCAAAATTATTGTTTATATTTTTAATTAGTAATGTACTAGTAATTCTATGATTTCCTTGTTTATTTACCCATTTCGGCTTCATCTAGTTTATTCCTACCCGACATTTGAAAAATTTATATCCTATCACATCACAGTGCAAATTTTATTCCAATGAAGAAGAGGCTTATTTGGAACAAGGTTTAGATATGGAAGAATATTCTGCCATTAAACAAGGTACTTGTAGTTACGAAAACTATTTTTCGGGTTGAAACGTTCAGCAAACCAAACATCTTCATCTTCTGCTAAATAAGCACGGGATAGATTCTGCTAGTATTTCAATACTGCAGGCGCAGTCCTATGACAAGACAGTATGCAAAATAATAGAAAACAAAATGTCAATCCACATATGGCAATTTGTATGTCTGTTTCAAGATGCAAGTTCGCATATTGGGTTTCCTCGTAATGCTAGAAATACTTCGCAGTATTTCATGATCTTGAAAATATGACCGATCAACAAAACAACAAAAACTGGGGATATAAATATCATCTGAACCCATATTACTTCTTTTTTCTTTGTTTTACCTTCTTTAATTCGCGCCAGTAGTTTGTACGAAACAGATTTATTTTTTTGCGCACCATATCACGGCTCGATCGCGTTTAAATTTTCGCCTAAAGGTCGATTTATATTATCCGTTCCTTTCAGTTCCTTCACGTATCGTTTCAGACAAAAAAAACATTGTTACATGTATTTTTCATAGGAATATTTATATTATCCATTCATTCCGTTCAGTTCCTACAAGTACAAGGATAATAACAATGTTTTTTATTGTTTGAAACGATACGTGAAGGAACTGAAAGGAACGAATAATATAAATCGACCTTAAAGCGGAAAATAAGTAACCTTAAAAAAATCGCCTATTTCTGTTTTGTCGGAAAAGTTTTATATTTATTCAAAATTCTCTATTATTGAATTCTCTATGAATTTAAATAATGCAGCTCTCATATAACATTGACAAGCAAAACAATACACTCTCACTCATGGATTGGCAAACACGATGATTGTCAAGTAGGCTTTCAGGTATAACGGCACCTCGAAAGTATTCGTTTACTTGTAATAAGTGGCTTACTTGCTGTAAGTGGCGCCATGTAAAATAGCGGGCCAAAACATTTGAAAGATTAAATAAACAAGAAAATGCTAAAAATCCAAGAAAAGTAAAAAAAACTTAAACAAAAATTTTAATTTGAAATACCGGAGCAACTTAACCTGACATTTTTTTATCTGTCAGTATTTTTGTTTCTTGAAGGTGGCAGTTGATACTGACAATTTCAAGATAAACTTTCTACCTGCTTAGTTTAGTTTGCTATTTTTTCAAAATTCTTATATTTTTGAAAAAAAAATCAACAAAAATAAAAAGTGACATCATCAATTACCCATTTGACAGTAATGCAAGCAATATGTGGCGCTAGAATGAAAAGCACTTGGCAGTGCTAATAAAAAATTGGAAAATATCTGGAATTATTTAAAATGAAACTATAACCTAGTATCATTTGTTTTGTAAAAATTGAAATAGTATAACTTTACGCAATAGTAAAAATTCGCAATTTTAACTGGGAAATCGCGAATGGTAAATCCCAACTGAAAAACAATGGGGGGAAAAACAATAAAAATCAATAATTTACATTGGCTGCGGGCGAATAGTCGGGTAAATCATTTACTATGGTAAAAATGGAATTTAGAACAAATTTTTAGATCAGTATGCCATAGAGTTTTCGAAAAATAAATGAATTTACGGAAAAATTTACTTAAAATTGACTTTTACCCGACTATTGACCCGCAGCCATTGCCTACGAATATTTTACATACTCTACGAGTTGCCGACATTATCTGCGCCAAAATGAATTGTCGACACTATTTTCGACACTTTTATGCCGAAAATTCCAGGCTATGCGTAGACGCACTACATTGGTCCAAAACAATCACTTTCGTTGCTATGACTGCGGGCCAATAGTCGGGTAAAAGTAAGTTTTAAGTACATTTTTCGGCAAATTCATTTATTTTTCGAAAACTCTATGGGATACTGATCTAAAAATTTGTTCTAAATTCGATTTTTACCATAGTAAATGATTTACCCGACTATTTGCCCGCAGCCTATATTTATTTAGTGACTTTTGGTAAACTTCAGTTATTGGACTGGCATGTATTTTCAGATGTAATTATTTTCGTTTAAAGTAATCCATCGTCAGTAGCAATCGTCATTTAGAATCTGAGCTTTTTAAACCTGGGATTAATTTACAAATATTCAATAACACAGTAACATTAATAACATTCCAAATTTGCAGGTTCCAAGTTAGGAATTAACGAAATTATTACATCCTGTATAAGAGAAAAGTTTTATTTATTCAATCCAAATTTATTTCACTTGATTGGATTTGACCATTGCTGTTGCTAACAATACATGTTCTTCATTCTGATCTATACGTTGGTTATTAGTTTAACAAAAAATTACTTCTCCTGTGCTCGTGGTTTGTACTTTCGGCTTTGCTGTTTGCAAAATAGTATGATGTATCCCATTAAAAATCTCCTGAGACCGTGCACCAGACGTTTAAATATTTCAGAAAAACTACGCCGTATCATGTTATCTCCATGAAACATAGGTATTTCAATCGGTTTCAGTTTTATTTCTGATGTTATGCCACTTGTAGCGGATGTTTCTTCTATCGCAGTGGTCATTTCAATTATCATCTTTGTGTAATTTTCTTTTAATGCCTTTCATGGGTATTGTATGAGGCCCCTACACAGAGCTCTTTATACCTATCAATTATTTAATTAATGGCACTCTGTATGTACTGTATGGCGATTTGAATAGATTGCTTGCCTTGTTTCTCTTCCAAGATGTTTTGGCCTTCACTATATCTCTGTACAATTCCCTCATTTTAAAATTCTGTCTTCATAGCGTTTCGTGCTGTTGCAGTTTTCATCTACAGGTGTGTTGATTTTTGTATGAACTTTTTATTAGAATCATCTCTCTCGGGGGTATCCAGGCTCACGATAGCATTGGTTGGATTATCTAATCGCTGGGACATTTACTCTACAACTTTTTTGTATGTTAACACCACTGTGGCTCTTTGGATGGTGTACGCATGATCTTTATTGATAGGTGATTGGTGCCGAAGTAGATTTGATTAACTTGGCTTAGAAATTAATTTGGTCGGTTGGTGTTTGGCGTTGAATTTTTTTCTTATTGTCGCTGGTAGTTTTTTTGTTTCCAGTACGACTACCGTGGGCCAGAGCTAGTCTACTAATTTTAAACAATATATTTTTTAATGAATGCGCTATCTTGATTGGTTATATAACTTTTGTCTTTATTATGAAAATTTTACAGTTTACCTAATATAATTACTTGATTAAACGTAAGGATCAAATTGAAGTATTTCAGCATTTTCTGTTTATAGTTCTATATTTCCAACTGAATTGGTATATCACATAGTTCCCAGAAACCACAAGTTCCAGAAGCCAAACCTGGTAGCAACCACTTGTCATTATACTGCCTTCGCACCATACAAATTTCAAGTCAATCGTACCTTACTGATTGGCACTATTTTATAACTTACCATTTACTTTAAGATAAACTGTAATAAAATTATCGGAGTAAGTATATGCATCTACATGTACAACAATACAAATTTTAATTTACAAGTCGTAATCTATCTTACGTTTTAGACTGTAAAAACTAACGATGATTGTAAAGACACAGAAAGTAGAATAAGTAAAATATATAATGTGATATAGTGCAAAAAAAACGCATAATTAAGCGAAGAGAGCTTCTCGAAGTTCTAACACATTTTTATACACTTGAGTTATTTAAATTTTTTAATGGTTTTAAGGCTCCCACAAAAACCAAATCTCAATAAAAGTCAACCGGAAAAGCTCAACAAAAGCCTCTATCAATTTAAAAAAAATGACAACCTATATGAAGAGTAACAGCGTGAACAACAGTCAGACAGATTTGTAATTTTATTTGTCCATTTATGTTGTTTTTTTTTATTTGTTCGTGTATTTTATTAAAACTGGACGTAGATGAAGCTCTTTGTGTGTGCACGAGTGGGTTACATACATACATACATACATAATATTACATATATTAAAATGAGATTCGAAAAAGCGTAACAAATCGATTGGGTGTTTTAGGTTTTTGTGAATATCAAAAAAAATGGATTCCGGATTTACGATGATTTTCCCAGTTTTTCACTGTATTTGTGTGGCTGGTTTTATTGCTACTCGTATGGACAGATACATGCAGATTTGTAAATATAAATACACACATACCCATCATTTGATAAATGAATTAATGAGCTTTTTGTGTTTAAACGTGTGGTAGGTTGTACGTCACAACATTAATCGTAATGTTTGTTATTTGATGAAACATTGTTAAATTTGTTCGTGTTTTTAAATAAAAATTGATGATTTTAAAATAAATTAATTATGATTAACCGTTGTTACATGTACAAAACAAAACATTTAATCTAGTTTAGTTAGGTGGAGATATATGCGCGAATATTTTATCCAGGTCATCCAAAACATCATTTATAAATTATGTTTGTTTAGGTAATGAGTAAACATTTTTTGTGTTAGGTACATATTTTTTCAGCGTCCAAATGTATGCGCCTGTTAAATGATCATTTATCTCTTGTGCGTGCGTGTTGTGTTATTCCTACGTGAGAACGGTATGAATATTAATATATGGTGGGAAACGGAAGAGGTGTGAAAATTGAATATGACGTGTGCTTAATTTACATATTATACGCAAATAATATGTGCGATGTAATTTGTAAATAATAATATTGAATTTTGTAGTGATACAATAAAATTTTATTGGTTTATAAATGAACTGCATAGCTTACAATGTTCGCCATTCATTCCGTATGTATATATACTGCAGATAATATAAGCACTGATTATAGAAGCAGTGTTAAAGGTGTTCAAACTGTCGGCTTTCTTGGCTATACTTGAACAAAAATTATCAATAGAAGCCATGCCTTGCTATGGACGATTTGATTCAAGTCATAGTTCATTTCTACGTGCCTGCTAATCAAACAATGAGTACCCAACCTTTTGTTTGATTGGCTTCAACTGATTTGTCACTCGGTTATACAGTAATATCTCTATTGGAAATTCTAGTGATATGGTGTATTTGGTATTACATATTTAGCTACTTGATACTTTGCTTATTTTTAAAATGTGCATGGGCCAATACGCAATTAGAGTCCTATTTGCATAAGAGTCCTATTTGCCATCTTTAAGTTTCCAACGACCCCAGATGGAAAACAATCATAACTTGCTGTATCTACTGTCAACTCGAACTTACACTTCCTTTCTTAAAGCAGCTTCCATTCCAAAACACATTTTTGTTTCAAGATTCGAGAATACTACAACTCACAATTTAATTTTATTAAATGCAGAAATCACGTTTTAATAAAGCAATGTAGCATCTATGAATATTACGGTATCTGACTCATGCTCGAATTATTCAACTCTCCGAACTCATGGCTCAACTGTACCTTTGCAAACGATTTTGTGGATAAGCTTAACAACACCTTTATGCTCAGCCAAAAAAGCAAGCACCTTGTAACTTTATTAGCAAAATGTAAAGGGACTCCCGACTAAACCTCTTGAGGTGTTTTTTAAATCCCAAACACTTTTTGTTTTAAGGGAAACTAATTAAAATGGCGATTTTCATAGCAATGAATAATTCATAGCTGTTTTTAATGTTTTTCACAAAAAAGGTGAACGTTTAGGGCCGTTTAAGATCCAAATGGTTAATGGGTTCGTATTGCCGTCCATTTTAATGTCGACGGTTTTACATTTTTTTTTCTAGAACTATCAACATCGAGGCTTTGTGTAAAATTGGTAATAAAAAAGACAAAGGAAAATATATTTTCATTCTATCTGTCTATCTGCGACCGCGCAGTCCCATTGAGACCTGCCAACTACTTTTGGATATTGTTGACTTTTTATCATCAGATGAACATCTAATAGGAACTTCTGGTTCTATATGGGGATTCATCTTTCCTGACCTGCTATGGACACATACGGAGGGGGGGTGATTGCATACATTAAGTACCTCTAATACAACAACATCCAAGAAAGTTTTATTTACGGATAATATACTAAACTCCGATGTATTCCAAATCAGATAGATCACACTCGCTTGAAATCAGGAACATTGTACCGTTTCAAGTTTCGCAAGGTTGATTTTACAATACTCAATCTCACCTCTTAAATAGTAGGGGCGACATTGAGATACTCACAGCTCTCTTTTGCTTTGCAATTTTTGAGTGTTAAACAAGAGAAGATTGCATTACCCAGAAAAACAGTTGAAACTACTCGCTCTCTGAAATCTCCAAAATACGCGATGACAGATATGTTTAAAAACTCAGCCCGAAGATGCCTGACTATTCTAAATACCCGAAGGCCTACAATGAATTTAGCCGAAATCATCAATCTAAAGACCCAAAACATATTACGAATATGTTTGCAGAATATTTTAAATTTAATTTTTCTATAGCCTATCGTGAATTATTTTAAATATTTGGAAGATTGCACTTTGACATTCCTGGAATCCATTGAGTTCGACTCTAACACAATTATTAGGAAAATCTGCAATCTGATTGATTTTTTTTTGTTCGGTCTAGCCGATTTGCCGCCAGTCGTTGTAAAAAGATGTGCTGGCCAAGGCGCAACCACTTACAACACTTTAAAACTCTCTTCTGGAATTTTTCCTAACAGTTGGAAAGATTAGTTCATCATCCCCATTCATAAGAAAGCATACAAGACCGACATTAGTAACTATTGGCCGATTGCATTCCCAAGCTGTTTGAGACTGTTATTTATGATACACTACTGCAGCCCTCTGTTTTCGAATATTCAGCGCGGCTTTTTAAAAGGTCGATCCACGACAACAAATCTTTAGTTGAATTCACTTCATTCGGCCGTAACACAATGAAGGCGAGGAGAGAGGTCGATGTCGTTAAATCAGATTTTAATAAAATTTTTGATAGGGTTTCTCATGGCTCAAAGGCAATGGCTTTTCAACACAGTTCCTTCTCTGAGTGAAGTCTTTCACACAAAATCGTCGATATAAAGTATCATTCACATCATCCACATCCGCAAAATTTATAAAAATATTTCAACTAACGCTGATGCCAATCTTTTAATGATCTCGAACTGAAAGTCACCTAATAACGAACAATTACTTATTTTCGGAAGTGTTTACCTTCTCAACTTAGAAATTGTTCCAGATACTATTGAAAGAGCATCGTCTATTTGGGAACTGGGTGTTGCTTGTGCTAGCGAATTAAACTTTAGGAAGCATATTGGTAAACTAATAATGCTTAGTTAAGCACTGCTCTAAGGAATTCCTTGATGTATCTGTTAGGAAGGGCCATACATTGCCTTTTGACCTCGTATAGTCTTCGTATACCACAATTTCGAAATTAATCGTATTGATCTCTCAGTAGACAGCCCTGGTTAGACAGTTTAGAGCAGGTTTAAATGACTTGACTTTTATTGACAGGTTTAAAGCGTTTTACGCAAACTTCATTGATAACGACACAATTCGCAAGCCTGCGTGGAGTAATTTCTAATCTTTGTTCTTATGAATAATCCCACTGACATGATTTCTTACCTTATTTAGGTTCATCTTAACTATTTGTGGCCGTTGGTTTAAATATCGTTGCTGAGTTGAAGCATTTGGCCTTTTTCATAGACTTAATAATGTAAATTATAGACGAATGATTAAATTCTAAGTATGCAAAGCGTTGTTATGAGGCATGTAGCAGAAAATGCAACAACTACAACATCAACGTTAATTAACCGTTGCTTGAGTTAGTACACATTTGCTAGGGATTTGTCCTATGGGACGTAACGCTACAAAGAAATCGTTATTAACTGCGTTGGCTTGCAAAATTAATATTTATACAGTGGTTTGTACTTTGTAGCCACTTATTTCATAATATGATATAACATAATTTACGCACATGCTGGTTTCTAAAAATGTTTTCTCAAGAAACGAAAAAGTAAACATAGAGAGTATTTAGCTTGAAGACATAAATAAATAAAAAAAAAAAAATGTTGGTTGTTAGCTCGAACTTCCGGATAGATGATGTCCTCCGGTTTCAAATATCTTTACTTTCAAGGGGCTCTGGTGCAGCAGACCTTTTTCTATCAAACATGACTACTGGAACCTCCATCAGAGATGAACTGACAAGTTTACAAATGGAAAGTATAGGAATAAAAGAAAACCACGACTAAGAAAAGAAACGCCGCAACAATCAAGTATTTTTTACGCTGATGTGATCTTTACGGATTCTAAGCAGGATAAAATTCAAACCTTCCTTGGAAATGGCCGAGGACCGATAATTAAAAGGAAAAATACCAGACACGTTAAAGTGACACGTTAAAAGATATAAGGTAAGCATTCGGATACCTACATATGTTTTGCAGAGGTCTCCAAAAAATCGTCTTAAACATTTCAAGACTACATCATCAACGTGATAGCAGAGCTCCTCATGTGCTGTGTAAGCCAAAAATAAATAGACTGCACAAAGAGAAGTGGTTGGTTGTTTGTGCAGCTGATGATATGGCGAGAATATTCTATAGAAAAGAGAAGAATGATAAAATATACCGTTGATTACAATAAACTGACGAGCACATAGTACAAGATAGGCACTGTTGATGAAAGGTATAGGGAGAACGGATATTTACAATTAACCATTTCTACCCCATGCAACAAAGTGGAGAACCTTAAAGAATCCAACTACAAAGAAATTGGATTTCTCGGTGGTACACTTCTGATTGCAGAAACAACATAAAAAGAGCAGAATGAAAAAACAAGAAAAATCGGAAACAACAATACTGCACAATGAATCTCAGAGACCGGCCTCTTCAAGTCTCTATAATATACTCGTTTGTATGCAACAACGAGGCATATCAAGGACGAATAAACCACTACGTCCTCTCTATAAGACAAGATCGAGTCAATTTAAAGAAGCTTGGTCTATTTCTACCTTAACAGCCATCGATGAAACAAATTGACTAGGATCCAGCGAACCACCTTACGACTCGTCGAGACACAGCAGGGCGAAGCTGAACCTTTTCCGTAAAATGGAAGATAAAAAATGGAAGGATTCATAGAATTTCAAATGAGACAAGTATGTTAATAGGTAAGTTAATTTATTATAGGGGAGACGACAGATCAATGGTGAGCCTTTTATAGGCTCGTCCACCTAGGGGTGGCAGGAGCATTGTGCATTTTGCCAAGGCCCGCTTTACTTTAGTCTTCATCAATTCTTATAAAGTTTGTAGCGGCTCAAAATAAATAAAATCCTTTTCACTTCGTGGCACTCCTCGTAGCAAAACTATTTATACACCGCGCCGCTTAATTACGAGGCATTGCTCGTTTTGCTGAATATAGATATTTCGCCACCTACATACGCGAATCTCGATATTTATCGAGTATCGATAAATATCGAGATTTCAAATAATTACACGAAGCAAAATAAGAAACGAAAAAGGATAGTCGCGTTTTAGAAGTCAAATGAGACACAGTCTCTTACATAAAAATAAAGTGTGAAAGTGCCGAACAGTCGTCCACCATTAAGACTTGTGAACTATTAAACAAAAATAATATTTTATGGAATAAATAAATAAATAATTTATATAATATAAATATAGTGAGTGTATTAATTAAACCGCGAAAACCCGGTAACACCCACTATAAGTTCATAATCATAAACTTTTGTCATGCACTCTGATAGTACTGACGGTCACATATAAATGTTGAGTCACAACTAGCTTTTCACGAGGTGATAACAGAAACAAAGATACGATTCGGAATAAAAAAATGTAGCTGAGGGAGTTCGTTAACACACAAGGGCTTTTGATCATACCAATATCGAAGTAGTTCAATCACAAGCTTGAGCAAGCGGTCTTGCTTCCTACGTTTTAGGGTGGAGCATTAATATGTTGGATATCAGGAGGCTGCAATAGATTAAAAGAGGCGCTCCCTAAGGTAGAGTTCTTTCACCTCTTTCATCCCTTCCAGTTATGGACCAATTACCGGATTAAAAACATACTCTTATAGGCATTAAAAGGCTGGTTGATCTCAGTGTTAACCAAAAGAAAATTGCACTCTATTTACTGATAGTGGTCTGCACTCTAATTTTCCGTGCTATAGTTCAAGGTAAAATCTGCAACTAACAAAATCTCAACTATATCTAAGCGACTTTAATTTGGTGGGCTAAAACGGAGCAAACAAAACTTGCACCACGCAAACTAAAAGTCGGATAACCTTAGACAGATTAGCAATATCAGCTCTGAACACCTGCGCCACGGTTGGTCTCGAGACACTTTTAGGAGTACACCCTTGCTCTTACATATCAAATGTATGCGGTTTTCAGATGCCATTAGGAGACGTAGCTATGTACACAAATTTTTGCAAGTATATTTTAGAGACATTCGCGAAAATATGGCCGATCTGACTCGTTTATTACTATCAAAACAAATCCGAAGTAGTCCGAAATTACTTACGACTTTCTTGAATGTCACAAATCGCATGGCAGGCATGGCTTGATCTATCGAGTGCTCCTCTTAAAGTTGAAATGCCTCATGATATTTCTTACAAAAAAAAAGTTTTTGGAGTAGCCCGCTGCTACATGTATTCAATCGAATGACAAGAACGTGGCTTGACTCTCAAGCACATTAGTTTTTGTGATTGAAGAAAAATCGGGCCTAACGAGATCGATAGAGTCATCAGGTTGGTGGTTTGTTGAATACAAACTCACCTTGCATGAAAGAAAGACGATGCTCAAATGGTTCCCGATAAAATTTGTCAGCGAGACATCCAACGTTGATGCATCAGAACGTTCATTTGGTAAATGGCCAACAATCATGGCCAATCCCTAAACATGTGGAAAATTCGAGACGAACATCAATTTTGGCTTGAAAAGTGGAAACATTTCCAGGAATATTTAAAGACAATGCATTAGAAGACAATGCATAAGCACGGTATACTGTTTCTTACTAATAGTGACTGCTATTATTTGCGTTTATTACTAAAAACGGTTATAGGTCCCACGTTGTTTACGTTTTTAAGAACAGCTTTCGAATCCATTGGAGTTATGGGACCAATATAAGCATCACTTGATAGAACATTTTTTATTACGTAATTCAGAAAAAGTTATTGCGGAAACCTATTTCGGCTTCCTTTACTCCAAGACGTTGTCATCTTCATTGGTATTATTAAATTAGTACGGATTGGTGACCCCACAACAACTGCTTGCTGAACTTTAAGAGAATCGGGAATATACTGCTAAAACAAGTTACATACAGTTCAGACATAGTGACTGATATTGTTAATGATTGTGTCCAGAATTTCACTTCTGAACAAATGGGGGTTTATGGTGCTGTTTATGAAACAAATCACAGGGGCAGACACTAAAGGTCGCTGCGGTGTCTATTTAAGGACTAGCTGTTACTCACTCGGTCAGCAGAATGAGAAACACGAAACATAGAAATTTTGTTAAAAGTAGTAATAAACCACGTAGACGAAGTCGCGGATATTAGCTAGTAGTGAATAAAATAGGTTTAGTCAAATGTTGTAGACTGTTCGTCATTAATTGCTAAGTAACTGTAAAATGAGGTAGCGATTTTCGCTTTGCCGTTTGGATCGAGAGGTAGCAGGTTCATGAAAAAGGAATGTTAATGAAAATGTACACAACTAATATTCCTGTCAGAAAGAAGAACTCATGGGCAGGCTCGTTTCCATTTTCTCGAACTAGAATTTACAATAACGAAATTAAATTTATTTCACTTAATTTTAGATAATACTGCAATTTGATTAACAAAAAATTATTTTTAAATATTTCGGTGATTATGAATATTCTTTTTGTACCTTAACAGATATTATGAGCACAATAAATCACGAGTCACTCTCGTAATTCGGAAGATTCTCGAAAACTGTCTCTTTGTTGCTTGTGACAAATGTTTAGTGCTAGAATGCCGCAACAACCCAATGATAGTATTGCGATAGGGACAATAATAGCTGATAATACTGTGTGTGTTACATTTCGATTCACTTCACTTGATTGCATCCCGAAAATATTTGCAGGAATAAAAGCAAACCGTAATTCATTTTTAATTTTTAATTTATTTGCTTTTTTATTTTAAATTAATCTCAAAAATAAATAAAGCTCTGTATTAACATAAATGAAATAAAAATATAAAAATGAAATTATTTGCGTATAATAATAAATAAATATAAATATTTTTTAATTATATTTTTGTAATTACATTTATTTGTTTTTGTTCCGGTTTTTTTTTTATAAATTTAAAAATAATTTTGTAATTTAATTTGAAAATGATGAAATGTTTGTTAAATTGAATTTGTTGGTTGAAAAGAAGTATTAACTGTCAAATCTATATCTCTAAAGACGATTCAAATTTATCATGTGCGAAGTTCGATTGTCCCGAGAGAGGTAAACAGAAGGTGTTTACTGTTCAAACAATTTGTCCATGATATTAATTCAAAAATTAAGATTTTTCTACATAGCACAGAGTTATCTGTCTAAATAGGTTTTGACATGTTTTTTATAAAATATTTTATTATTACAATTTTGGTTCGTTTCAATAATTCATTAGTATGTTATGATTGTGCGAGTTTTGAGGATAGTACATACTTACCGGAAAAAGAAGTTTATGTAGCCAGAACAGCGATAAATACAGAATGTATGGAAGGAGGTAATTTGACTATAAAATACCAACGCATGTGCAATGAACATCTTGGATGTGCAGTAATTATTCAGACCAAAAATATGGGGGGAAGGAGAATAACTCGGTTTACACGGTCTTGTTATAACGGGCAGTGCCATTTGACAGACATGTATTCAGTACCAAATTCAAAGCCTGTACTTCATTGTCGCAGGTGTTTTAGCCACTTATGTAACTCATCAATGAGGCAGACTTCAATACCAATTTTTAGTATATTTGTTGTATTGTCTGCTCTTGCACTATACTGATTGCCAATCTATCGTGCATTTCGAGCTCGATAATTTATTGTAATATAAATTTAATCCATAGTTGTTTAACTAATATTTTATTATATATGTAAAAGAATTTTGTAAAACGATCATTTTACATATTTTGTTAAATTTGATTTGCTTCATAATATTTTTGCCGTTCACCACCTAATCTTGAATGCTGACTTTCTCAGCTTGATGCGTTTTTTTAAGGTACCGGCTGAACGAATGGTTAGTGTTCTAATTGCATGTCGAGGTAAAACCGAAAATTAAAGTAAGCAGATTTGGCTTCCCATTTAGTTCTTGGATGCTGTGATTGCAGGTTCACAACATGTCATTTTTTCTAATGTAAATTTTGAGTCTTTGATCACTCTCTTCCAATGAAATTTTACTGATTTTATAAGAGCTTCTAAAATACCAGCAAAATGCGGTGTAATAAAAGGATTTAAATACCATTGTTTATAAACTCTCTGGAAAAATTAGCAAAAATGATTAGTGGATCTAATGTTAAATGTTTGATTTGTTGATATGTCATTTTTTGCAATTTTTATCCTTCGCCTTGAGACAAATTTATTTAATGTTTTAAAATAATTCAATTGACATATCGCTATGTGGTCTGAGTTGGTCTTCGTATTTAGGCAGATACATCTTTATACGAGAGAATAATTTAAAGTTATTTGTGATTTTGAACTAAAGCTTTAGTAAGATTACGCGAGCGCACGTTCAATCAAATCAAGACTAGTTTGTAAATTCCCTCAAACAATCACCAATACGACAACGATCGAAGCAATTACGATGCGTTTAGAATATCCTGAAATTCATTACCAATCGGTTAACCAATTCGAATTGGAACTATTAACTGTTAGCGAAGATTACAAGCCCGTCACGATTTTATTAATTTAAATGCAAATTTCGAGAGCCGAGGATTGGGCAACGACCCACTTGCTACGTAGTATTAATTCGGAAAATAAATCATGCTTTGCTGCAATACTTATCGAACAATTTGGTGGAAATCATCAATATTGGCCAACATTATACGAGTCATACAAAAGCACGCTGCATAATTATAATGATCTACATAAGCAACTTCATTAATTTGATATATCGGTATCATACAGAAGAATTCTCTTCTTAAATCCTTTTTCAATCAGCAACCTTGTCAATACTCAAACGCAAGGGAATTTCAGTTGATAGCAGAAAATGGTGAGGAAGTTATCACATGCTTTCGAAAACGTGGAAGTGGCAGTGAACTGTATGATTATTAGCTTATATTTGAGTGTAGAATATATTTGATTGTATAATGAATATTTAAAGGCAAGCTTGTGCCGAAAGAACTGTTGTCAAGGATATCTCAAATAATTCTGAATGTATTAAAGTCTTGAATGTTAGAGACGATGAATTAACGATATGGGAAAACTTTGAAAAAGCTTACTACTAAATCTCCTTTACTAATTCGAATGATTTCATTATCTGTATTGTTTGTGAGTGTGATAAATTACACTTGATGCACAAATGCCATACATTCAAAAATGGGGACCCACGTGTAATAAGTGTACAAACAAAGTAGTCTTATCTGCTAACAAACTACCAGGAGCTATATCCATTAGCAAATTAGATTATCTATACGAGAAAATTTAAACCAACTTCAGCAACTTGTACGGTACTCGCACATTTTTATAGCGATAAAGCACTTTATATATTCGGAAATAGAAGGTCCCGTTTACCAGCTACATTGCTGCCATGGTACAATATATTAAACGTAAGTGTGCAAAAAACACATTAAAAACTGTCAAATCTGATTAATAATCTAACAAATGCAAGATAAAAAGCACACTTATCCTATACCATTTTGATTCATTTTCCTCCGACAAATTAAATTTCACACATTTATTATTTAACACATTTCACCGTCACTTGCAACCGCATAGAAAGAAAAGATTACCATGCTGACCAATGGAATGTAAGCTAGATGATTCCTTTATGAAGAAGATGATGATTCTTCCCACTTCTATAGCGTCTCACCGCGCCACTTGAATTAAGCCAACGGTTTACGCAATACATGCGTTAAACTTGCACGTTTGATTTTGTTAGCGCAAAATGCTGCGATTGGTTTCTTATGACCTTGACCCCTTAGTATCCGCGATTCAATGATGATTGTACCTTATTAAACAACGACCGCATTTCGACAAGCGCCGTTTCGAGTCAAACGGGTTGGCATTCGAGGTTGATTTGCACCTTTTCACTTTGCTTGTACTAACACAAATACAAAAAATCATTAACCGCACCATATCATTTTTTGTTTTTTGTTGTTGGTTGTTGGGTCAACCACCCACTCGACCTGACATATTTTTTATCTAAACACATATTTAAATTGGGGAATCACATAAAATTACACACCACGGTCTGGTTCCAAAAAAAAAATTATGTATTTTTTTCACAACAGATACAAGCTTTTATTATTAAGCAAAACTTTACATTACATATGTACGACGGCGGAGTGAGAATTCTGGTAAAAATGAAACAATTAATAATATTTTCAGCCAAAAAAAAAATTATTTTTACACGTAGTCGTCTTTTAGCTCGATACACTTAGTCCAACGTTTTTCCAATTTTTCGATCCCTTCAGAATAATACGATTTCTCCAACCCTTCAAAATAGACGATTGAATGCTCCCATGATCTCATCATTAGAGCAGAATCTCTTTCCGCCGAGCAATTTCTTCAAGTTCGGAAACAGAAAGTAGTGGCAGGGGGCTAAATCTGGACAGTATGGCGGATGTGGTAGCAACTCGAAGCGTAATTCATTGATTTTGGCGATGGCAACTACACCCGTACATTGTCTTGATGGAAGAGAATTTTTTCTTCGCCAAATGCGGTCATTTTTGATTTCCATATGTTTGCAAAAAAATCTTTTCAATGGCTGCCAAAACTGAACTAAATGACAGATCTGTTTGGAAATTTTAATTTGGTCTTGTGACAGATGGTATTGTCACATGACATCTGGGATTTGTGATTGTGGCACCCTCTGTTTCATTTTTACCAGTCTTCTCACTCCGCCCTCGTTTGTAATTTAAACTTATAAATTTTAACCTTATTTTTGTTTTAGATAAATAATACAAATTATTCTTATAAAAATAATAAATTTTAAGATTCAATTTTTCTTAAATTTTTAAGGTTTTTAGTAGTGTAGATTTTGGGCTGTTAGAAAGTTTTTTGTCATTTTTATTTTGTCAGAAACTTCACTATAGTATATAGCATAGAGTTATCCGTCTAATTTTATTTAAATAGGTTCACGTATTTTATTTTTATAAACATGCTTTTTATAAAATATTTTATTATTACAATTTTGATTCGTATCGTTATCTCAGTAACATGTTATGATTGTGCGGGTCTAGATGATGGTTCAAACTTAGCAGACAAAGAAGTTAATGTATCCGAAACATCAATGGTTGCATGTATGAAAGAAGTTAGTTTAGTAGGCCAACGCGAATGCAACGAACAGCAAGGATGTGCAATAATTATTCAGACCAAACAAATAGGGGGACAAATATTAACTCGGCTCACACGTACTTGTTATGAGGACCAGTGCCATCTGAATGAAATGTATTCAGTACCAGAATCACAACCGGAATTATACTGTCACAGGTGTTTTACCCACTTATGTAACTCATCAATGAGGCAGTCTTCAATAACATTTTTTACTATAATCGTGGTATTGCATACTCTTGCACTACATTGATTGCCAATCTATCGACCATTTGAATTACTAAGAAAATTATTTGAAAAATTATTTTAATTATTATTGAAAAGGTAAATTATAGATATTTGTAAACTGATAAGAGTTCGGTAATTTATTGTAATATGAATTTAATCTATTCAAATCATAAAACGTAATCTTGTATTACATTTGTAAAAGAATTTTGTTCATAAAACCATCAGGCTAATCTTCTGAAACCCCAAGTGTAAATATTTTGCATTTTGTTAAATTTGATTTTGTTCATTTTATTTTTGCCGTTCTCCTAAATAGTTTATCGCCCACTTTACAATGCAACTTTATGAACAAATTTTGGAACTATTTTTGTGGAATAACATAATTTGTACATAACTTATTCAAAACTTTTATCTTGCGGTTGCGTTTTATGGATTTTAGTATGCGGATATAACTAATATTGATGAAGTTGTACGGGTTGGACACATGGTTAGTGTTCTGATTGCTGCTAGCTAATTTATTTTGTTGTGCGGTTAAATTATTACAAGGTGAACTGGAAAGTAAGCACATTTGGCTCTGGGCACTTCATAAATTTTACTGATTTTATAAGAGCTTCCAAAATATCAGCAAAATGCGGTAAACTAATATAAATTCTTGAAAAATAAGCGCAAAAGTGATTAGTGGATCTAATGTTAATGAATGTATCTTCAAAGCGGACTTTAAAAATGGAATGGGGTTAGACCTATTATTATTTGGTCTCACTTTGAACTTCGGTTCAGACATCTGTTGGATAACTGACGAAATATAAATGGATCACTTGGAATTCATTAAATTTGCTTTACAATTTTCGACGTTAAGGTTGGCTCTACTACACAATTGGTTATGCCGAACGGTTTGAACTGTATTGCTAATTTTACACAATGGATTAAATAACTTGTTTACATAATAGTTACTGGTCGTATTAAAATTTATAAAAACTTCTTTTTCTTAACACGATTCATCAATTGTTTAAATGACTTTTCCAAAAAATTTTGTTGTTTGGATGTTTGTGGTACGTACATTCTATGAAGGGACTTGGCCTCATCACCGATATTCTTTCATATTTTACAGCGATACTTCCATCGTGCATAAGTTCTTCCGTGATTTCTATTTTTCACAGAGAATGAGTTTCTAATTTGGTGACTCCAGCATTTAGACTCCAGAATATATAATCACTCCTTATAAACATTTATACTTTTTCGAGATGATTTCCTAAGTTATTCGTATATATTCGAATTACGAATGACTCGTAATTTTCCAAATGCTTTTCCTAATTAGTGCGACCATTAAACTAATGATTTCATGCTCAAGTACAACAAGTTTGTGGTTGTATATTACCGTCAGCATCAATTTCTTGCAACTAATAGAAAATGTTGCTCTATTACCAACTACCCAAAGAAAAGGATTCTCGTAAAGAACGCAACATTTAATTTTCTTCTTTAATAAAAATTTAGTATATGCTGCGCTCAAAGTGCCATAAATGTAGAAAGACAAACCCGATTAATCAAAATTATTCGACACTCCAATTAATAATGTGTTATAATTCTGACAACTTACTTTAAACATACGGAAAAATTTGCGGAAATTGCAAAATACTATTCAACAAAACGTACCGAATCGTTTAAAAGTTGCGACTAATCAACAAATTTAAGGAAACTGGTTCAGTTATTAATAAAAAATAAGACATCGTTGTTGGCTAGGACTATGTATGGACAATTTGTAAAGTGATGGAAGGTCTTGCTGTCCACTGCGCCAAAAAAAAAAATTGAACAAAATTACTCGGGGCTTCGTTGATTGTCCTCCTGAAATAATTAGTATTTACGCATTTTGTCTATCCTTTCTTCGAATTGTCAACGAATTCCACCATAAGAGGAAGTGTGGTTAACCATCATATTTACAGCAGATCTGACACAGGAAGCGATTCGTGAGTTTCGCTCCTGCCTATATTACAATTTTACCATCAAGAAAACTTATTTACGAATATGATTAAAAGCTTCGCACGATCGCCTTTCCAAAAGTAAGCAAAGTATAGGATCTAGATTTTTTTTTTTTTTTAATATTGAAGACGTCTTTGGTTTAGAAATTGCTAAGTTTAAGTTAAGAACTAGCAACGAGCAGGCTTGCAACCATTTTAACCATAGCGATAATCAATACGACATTCTGGGAAAGAATTGGGCTGAAGAAGTCTCCAAAAAGAAACGGGAATAGCAATAATAGTGTAAAAATTAATGAGTCCAATTTATCATCTGTGAGGTCGACTTCAACCCCAAATTCATTTTCGACTTATAGGCCAATGCCATGCTAAGAACTTGTGTGTCATACGCCGTACGATGTTCGATATGATCGAAATTTAAAATCATCTGTTGAATATTTTTTCAATTATAGGCGCAGTGGTTAAAATGACAACATTTAATAAAATTAAAATGTTTCCTCGTAGCACTAATACCAAAGCATCACATGCCCCTATGATAATTTTACCGAGACATGGATGAGATATAGCCGTATTGAGTTGGAGGTCTTCATAACTCTATCCTGTTGCAAAAAGTCGTAATGTGGTGAATAAACCTTCAGCTAGTGATATCACATGTCTTAAAATCATATCTCGCTTCGCTATTATCGGAGCAACCATTTGTAAAAGCACTGAAAATATTGCGTAATCCAATTTTGAAAAGCTGCTGGCGGTAATAATTGTAGCTTTTATTTTCGCTGTAGCTTTATTTATTGTTTTATATTTTTTTGGGTTTTCAATTTCAGCGACTCGAAATTATAGTCGTTGTCAAATAAAAATAAGGCTTCCACTTCAAGATTGTATAGTTTCTGGGAACTTATCAAACATGGTTGAAAAGCTTGGTTGCAGGTGTATGGGTACCCTATAAGAAAGTGAAATTTTTGATGGAGTACTTTGGTCAATCGATGATTTTATATAGGAACAAGGTACCGAGTCCATTCCAATTGCAATTCTTGGATCGGTTCAAAAATTATTTCGAAGCAGCTCGTGTGGATTGCGTAACCGTAAATAAGCACACACCAGTACCTACCTTAACTATATCATCCCAGGTGTTTAGCACAATCCTCTAGCATTTATTTTTAAGTTATTTATAGTATCAGTGGCACACAGTCGCCGATGTAATACACAATCAAGGAATATGGAAAATGGGAGCATTTTAAACATTAAAAATTTCAATTATAGTTTAGTTTCAATTATAGTCGGAATCGAGTTCATCAAAATATATTTTGACGAGACCAATTAAAATGTTGTTACATCTCCAATCATAACACTTTTAAGACTATTTGCCATATTTACTTGGTGAAACTAATACTTAAGAAACACTTTTTTTAAACACTTGGTTTTTATTTCGCAAAAAGTTAGATTTTTGAATATTTTATTATTTTTGTTACGGATAAGGTGGCCATATGAAAATTTTTTTGGCTGCTGGATTTCCAAGTTTCATATATTAAATATTGAGGTATTTGAGCTTTTTTTATTGGAGTAAAATTTGTACGCCGTGAATAGGTGTTATTAATTCTGATGCGCAATGATGATTTTGTTCATTGATGAACCGTCGCCTAAAGTAGTTTATTTTGACAGCTCTGTATTTGGATTAAAATGTAACTGTTTATAAAGTTCTACTTTTTAACATAGATTTATGCCCTTTTTTAAACTGTAGAATATTTATTCTTTACGCATCGTAGACAATACGGTACGTACAACAATACGAAGACTAACTTGACACAAAAATAGCTTATTACTCACTAAGTAAGGTTCATTTTCTCTTCACAAGGCTTCACAATAGCTGATGGAATAATGGTGATGACATTTTTCTCACCTAGAAAATATAATTTTAATAAATATTAATTTCAACTTTCAAATTAGAGTCAAAATTTTAATTATTGAATTATTTATTTATATAGTAGAAAGCTCACCATCTGGACTTAAAGTGAGTAAAAAAAAGATTTGAACTTCTTCTTCTTGTTACAAGTAATACCTAACTATTTTTCAGGTTTTAAATATCAATTTCAATTCTGGACAGAAGTTCTCATTTGGGAAATTGGAAATGATATGATTTTGTGGAAACAACGAGGATGAACTAGGATGAGTGTCAAGGTCAAGTATATAGGTAATTAGCATTTACTACAGTTGCGTCAAAAATTACTGCAGTACTGCGTTGAAAGAAAATTTCTATATAATCTGGGGTTAACTCTCGCTAAGTCATTGTGTATACTGTTAATATAACCTTAAAACATTTTTCATATAATTGCTGTGTAAGGACGCCAATTGATTAACGTCAATCGAGTTGGATTGGAAGTAAAAAACCGCAATCTGTGGAATTTGCCTTATACTTTTAGTTTTAATACAAAATAATAATATAAGTGTTAAAACAATTATTTGAGAATTTTTAATGTAGTGTGCTTTACTGTTTAAAGTACTGGACTATAAAATTTAATGCAACTTACTACAAAAAACCGGACAAGTGGTGCAGTGGTTAAAGCTTCGGCACTTGGACCGGGAGGTACTGGGTTCGAATCCCATCAGAGGCTGGATGCAAATCGAATTTTCATCATCGACTACAATCGGTGATGTTAATAAACACAACTAGGACCCTCTGATGGAGTGCAGAATTCAGCGCTGACCCACCGTCCATGTCAATATACAGGTTGACATGGAGCTTGCAAAGTGCAGGTGGTATACTGTAGTTGTGTGAGTAGGTGAATAGGTGAATGGGTTAATGATGTGGCGTGAATGCGTGGTATCACAATGGGCCATAAATGGCCTAAGTGTCAACCACTGAAACCTACTACAAAAAATGATGCTTCCAAATGGATATATTGATTATTTTTCAATGCAATGTGCTATAAATTTTAATATAACTTGTATCAATTTTAACAAAATATTCCGTTAAAATTTAATGTAAACTATACAATAAAAATTAATACAATTAGCATTAAAATCTGATATAATGCAACGTTTGCATTAGTTTGTAATGCAAGCCTGCTCCGGATCTATATGTAATGCAATTTGCATTACATACGGCATATTTTTTCAACTGTGTACAACCGCTTGAGTCCCTGAGTAGGTGCATTTCAATAGCCCAGCATGTGGTGGACAGTATTTTTTTTTGGTTTTCATATTATTTTTTTTATTTACTGGCAGTTTCATTTTATTTTTATTTTTATTTTGTCTCAATTAAATCTCGTCGTTCGTCTCATATTTTTTAGTTAATACTTTGGCCTACAGAATGGACAATGTAGAAAAATCTATTGGGTTAAGTCCGGGGAATAAGCTGGGAACCTTTTCTTGTAAAAAAAGTTGAGTTTTACGGGCTTCTTGTCACGGAACGATTTGTTGATTTACATTGCTGCCAAAACGATCAATGATGCAGAGCAATTCGCTTGTCGATTTTGTTTTATTGTTACATGAAACCTCGATATTTTTGCAGATTTACCACTCGCTATACCGCCGAAGTCCGAAAAGTGGTTTTTGGAGGTGGTGTCTGTCTGTATTTGCTCTACAGCCCAGGCGGATTTCAATGAAATTTCATACTTAAATAATTTTCTTAAATTTCGACTTTTCGAAAATATTTGCATTTTATAAAGAGGGGCATCTGCGGAAATAAACGATTAAGTATAAAAGGATTTTAAATTAAATTTAAAACAAAACTGGTATAAATTATTTGTTCAGAATGTAAGTGGAAATAACGATTTTTGATATACACTCAAAAGAGATCGACTGATCTAAACACCAATTTTAAGATCTTCTGATAAATTAGCAAATTCGTGAGAAATTTGGCAGAAATCGGTGTATCGGAAGTATTTGCCTCCATAGGAACTTTTTTGTTTCTTGCCAATACTTTACAAAGTGTAATATTTACGAACAAATCGCTCCTTAATTAAATTTGCAACAAAATTGAAAAAATCATTATCCAAAAATTCATGCGGAAATTTCTTATATTCGATATAATCCTTTTTTAAGTTTTTCATTTTTTGCAATTATTTTGAAAAGTATAGCAACCGAAGAATGAAAACCACGATAATTTTTATGTCAGTCTACGCCGTAGACTCAACGGTTTAAGGTTTACTATGATATAAACAACATCAAACAGTAATTAAGTGTTTCTAATTTCGAAAGAAACGACACATTTTCTTTATTACGCAGACTCTTGTGTCGTGCAGCCGAAAACCCTGCCGTAGTTAAAAGAAAACAAAAAGACATTAACTTCAGCTCAATCAGTTTAATTGTGTTTTTATATTATAAAAAGAACCTTATCGGCGATAATCGAAAATTAAGATGTGCTGATTGCAATTTTGATGATTAAAACCCATTTTCGTCTGGTGGTTGATTTTTCGACCACCAACTTTGTATTTTTTTTTAAATATCTAAAACTAACTTTTGCTATTTTTTTTTATAACACTAAATTTAACTATTTGTCATTAAAAACTATAAGAAAAATTTTAAAATTGCATTCCTTTCGTGTCACCTTATCAATACTACTTTTTTTAAGGTAACTTACAGCAAATTCTTTCGAAACAGAATTTTGATTTTAGATCAAAAAAATGACTGGCAATGCAATGCATTTCAATGACATTTCGATCAAATTTATTTTATTGACAGTCATATTTTTGATCTAAGATCAAAATTTTGTTTCGAAAGAATTTGATGTTAAAATGCTCGAAAAGTAATCGACAAGAAAAAAATATTTTTTTTTTCGTGTATTCATGTATTTCTAATGTATTCTATTCATTCTATCAATGCAATTCATTTGGTTTGGTTATAATAAATTGTGTCAAGGAATATCGAATATATTTTCAATAATTTGTGTTTTATCAGTGGGTGAATAAGGTATGTTAATTATTATTTTATATCTTTATTTTGATGAAACTATTAGGTCAGTTTATATTAAATTGTTATAATTTATAACTGTAGAGTATAAAATCATATAATACTCAAACGGCTCGTTGGCCTGACCTTAGTATGAAACAGATTGAGACATAATCGAAGGGTGGAGTGACAGCAACGAAGAAATTTCAAAAGTGGTCTGCTGTCCCCCCAGATACGTTTGATGTGTTACCGATGAAGAACAAATTAGCGAAGACGAAATACCAACAGAAAACCCTTGTGCATTGCAAGAGGTCATGTTAAAATTGAATTTAGCTTAAAACAGAAAATTTTGCAGAGGCCGATGCTGATACTGGTTTGTCATCTATTGGCCAATCTTCTGCTAGTCTATCCGCAGATCCTTTTTCATTTGACGCTGGTGTAACATTCAAACCCCTTGAGCAGTTTGGAAATCCAAAATGGAAACGGTTCAAACATTGCATGAAATACAATAGGACACTAAATCATACGCCTCTTGAAGAAATGGTAGCGAGCGATTTTTAGACAATGAAGTCATTGACCATATATGTATATACAGAAACGATTAGATATGAAAATGATTCAAATGACCAGAGCATGTGCCCAGTTGCCAAGCCAAAACTATGTATAGGAATTTTGTTGGTCTCAGGGTACCACACGGTTCCATCAATTGAGGATTATAGGAAAAGCGATCCATCGTTGGGAGTACCAATTGTTAAACAAGCGATGTCTCGGTCAAAATTTGAAGCAATAAAACGCAGTTTTCATCAAGTGACAAACAGCAACTTGAAAATAACCGACAAATTCGCGAAAATCACACCTTTTTTCGATCTACTAAACAAAAATTTTATGCAGTGTAGCGTGTTTAGCCCAAAATTGTCAATAGATGAACAAATGGTGCCATCAGGCAAGCCAATTAGATTTGGATTTAAACTGTGGTGTTTATGTTCATCAGAGTGGTACCTCTACAATTTTATTCCATATACTGGAGCAGCGGGTATTCACAATAAACAAATTGGCCTAAGAGCCGACATAGTCTTACGACTACTTAATGTTGTGCTGTCTCCAGGCATAAGATTTATTTTGATAATTTCTTCACATCGTACAGGCACTGTTTGAGCAAATCGATTAAGAGGTGCAGTTTTGAAAACTGGGAAGGAACTGCCGAAGGGCTCCACGAATTATGTTTTCGACACAAAGAACCAGGTCTTTATTGTCCGTTGAAGTGACAATAAAGAAGTGTCAATGTGCACGAATCATGATGCCATTGATCCGATGATAAACGTCTGTCGTTACAATCGACAACAAAAGAAGTTTCTAACGATTCCTCAAGCGAAAATAATTTCAACATACAAAGCCCGGTTTCAAATTACCGGGTATCAATTCGTGGTAAAAAAGTGTTGGTGGCCACTTTGGCTTAGTGGTCTTAATAGTGCGGCTGTCAAAGCTTGGAAATTACATTGCGCCATTTCCAAAGAACTAAAAGTAAAGGCAATGTCTCAAAAGGAATTTAGAGTTCAAGTGACCGAAAGATTCCTACTTACTTCGGAGTCAGCCTGTAACGAAGCTCCAAATCACGATTACTCGATTTTACTCACCATACCATTTTATACCGAACAATTTGTACTTTTCTACGTTATAACCAGTCCATATCTATCCACCTTGTTTTTCGGACATCAATATGATAATTGATAACCAAAATTGATCAGCTGAATATACTTATCGTAAAAAAGAAGAGGATAGATAGAAAACGAAAAAAAAATAACTTGCAACCGAGCTGATGATGACATGGGTAGGCGAGCTAAGTTTTGGATTCGAGACAAGCCGGATCGATCTTAAAAAAAGTGAAACACCCAACCATTTTGTGATTAAGAAGATTTCACGTAGAAAAATCATTTTTTTAAATTAAAGTTTGTTAAACCTAATTGTAAAATATATATACAGTTTCTCGCAAAATTGAGCGTACTCCATTAAAAAATATATATTTTGTTAAAGAATAAATACAAAAACAACAATTTAATTGATTGTTTTTTTATATTTCAAAATATTACATATCTCAAGCTAAATTTTAAAAAAAATAAAGTACATACAACAATTCCTAATAAATAGAGAGAAAACAAAAATCACAACATTTCAATGTCACAAAATTGAGCGTACATTTATTGAGAACTAGAAATCATATTTGTTAAAATTTCGATTAAGAGCTATTACGATAATCTCAGTAAAATTAAAAATTTTAAAAATAGAAAGCAAAAGAAGAGAAGTCGATCAATGTACTCGAAATTTGGTCATTAAATCGTACATTCAGGGAAAATCGTTGCGTGAAATTGGCGAAATTGTCAGCCGAAGACATTCTACAGTGCAGAAAATTATAAACAAATGGAAATATGACCGAACGCTAAAAAATAAACAAGGTAGAGGCAGAAAAAGAATTTTAAGTGAGCATGATGAGTGATTTATTGTACGTGAGATGAAAAAAAATCCAAAAGCTAGTGTTCCAAAGCTTACATTGAAAATATCAGAAGCTACACAAAAAGCCATATCAACAGAAACTGTTCGCCGTGTTTTACGCAAGAACAGTTTGAACGGTCGAAGTGCTCGCAAAAAACCATTGTTGTCAACCATAAATATCCAGAAACGTCTTGAGTTTGCTAAAACATACATCAAGGAGCCTCAATGTTTCTGGGATAAGATAATATTCACAGATGAAACTAAAGTAAATTTATTTGGCTCAGACGGTAGGAAAACTGTTTGGAGAATGCCGAATGAATCTTTGAAAATGAAGAACTTAGTTTCAACAATAAAACATGGAGGAGGATCCGTTATGTTATTGGGTTCTTTGGCTGCGAGTGGAGTAGAAAATATGGAATTTATTGAAACAACTATGAATAAAACAGGATATTTAGAAATTTTCAAAAGAAAAGGGCGCCCAACTGCAGAAAGATTAGGTTTGTGTGTTGATTATTATTATCAACAAGATAATGACATGAAACATTCTTCTTATTTAGTGAAGGAATGGATGCTATACAATGTTCGCCACCAACTTAAAACTCCACCTCAATCACCGGAATTAAATCCGACTTAGAATTTGTGGCGGGAAACAAAGATACGGGTTGCAATAGCAGTATCCGTCCTATAAAACAGAGCTAAAAATAGAACAAGGGGTGAATGGGAAAATATTGAGGCCTTTTATACTAAAAACCTGGTGGAAGCCATGCCAAGTCGTTTACAAGCGGTTATAGACGCTAAAGGTGGCCACACAAAATATTAATAAAGTAAAAATTACGAACTTCCCAAAAACTTATCGTAAGTGCACGCTCAATTTTGTGAAACTGAAATATTTTTGTTTTCTGTTTAATTATTATGAATAAAACAATTCAAGGTTTATTATTTTTTTAGAAATGAAGTTTAGAGATATGTATGTAATATCTCCAAATATAAAAAATCAATCAAATTGTTGTTTTTGTACTTATTCTATAACAAAACATGTTTTTTTTAATGGTGTACGCTCAATTTTGTGAGCAACTGTATATGTGTATAGAAAAAAAAAAATTGTTTCTGACTGTGCCGTACGATTTTTGTTGTGGTTCACCAATCTAAATTTGTGGAAATTATCGCATGAGCCTATATAAGGCCGTAAATTTTAAAATTATTTTGCACCAAATTCCACCAACGACATAAAAATAAAAAAAGGAAGAAAGGGGAAAAACGATACTGTGAAATTGGGGTTTTTCTTTCTGTTTGTGCTGATGGCGAAGCTGTGTTGGGATAACAGTTTATTTTTGTGTTACCGAAGTACCAGTAAGTGGGGTGGTGTACATTAATATCGAATTCCAGCCCATATGACTCCAACCGGTACTCAATAACAACTACGGTGATTTAATACGGGCAAACGTCCTACATCATCGTTATATAGCGTAGTGGACTGTGTTGTACTGGATGTGAAGGTCAAAAGTAACCAACTGTAACATTTACTACCAGTTTCAATACGTAATATACGCAATTTGGATAAACGGAAGAGGTGTTATATCACCAAAAAAACGCGGAGGTTTAACCCCTGTATTGCGGCTAAAGTGGAACATCGACAATGGTGTGCATCGGCAAGCCGTTGGTTTAATTCACGGGGAGCAGCGAGACGCTAAGAGGAAATCATCATCTTGGCCTTCTTATTAAAAGGAATCATGTAAAGTATGGCATGTTACTAATTTTAATTATTTCCATTTTTTGTTATTTTTACTTTTTGGTCAATTTCATTTTCATTTTCATTCACAAACTAAATTCTAATTTGTGTTCCCAACATCTTTCTTAAGATCGATTTTGCTACGGAATAGTTTTGTCGTTGTTTAGTCAATTTTTTTTAATATGGTCAGCTTAGCCATCTTTCTTCTGCGCGGTTGCAAGCTGCGGTGATATGTGTTAGTAAGAAAACGTAGGAAATTTAATTTTTTGGAGGATGGTGAACCAGAATCTTTATAGCATGATTGTGATTTTACCTGTTAGTTCATATTTCGATTTAACGGTTTTTTTGGTTAGTCTTATTTTTTTATTAGCACACTTAAATTTAAAATTTTGTAACATGGCAGTTGTGAAGGTGGTAAAGCGAACCTCACCATTTCCGGTTACAGAGCTATGCCGCTATACAAGTGTGCGACCACCGTCATAACAGGACTTAACTATGAGGTTACAAGCCCTGGAAGGAGAAGCTAGCAATACAGATGCTGGATGTGCAAACCGACCTCGAAATGTGCCGCAAATCTCTGGGGAGGACGTCGTCGCCAAAGTTCCGGAGCTCAAAGCAAAACATTGCAAACTATGCCACAAGCATAAGTTGTTTATTTGTTTTAAGTGTAATGTACACTTGCATACTAAATGCTTCGCTGATTATCACCAAAAAGGAAATTTTTGGTTAATTAATATATAATTATATTTAATTGTTAAAATAAATGAATGAATAAGTGAAATATTTTTTTTTGCAAATCGAGTTTTTTTAAACTTTGTCTATTATAATAACAGGCCAATGGTCGATTTTCAACCACCACTATGCTGGAAAACGGGTAAGCGCAAATTTTTTTTTTACCAGATTTCCAATAAGGAGGGGTATGTCCCATGTAAAAAGAGCTTTAAAAATTAACGTTTTCTGGCACTGGACGGAAATGGGTTAAACAAATTGAGTCAACATTATTAATTATTCAACAAATAAATTATTCCACAAACATTAAGCGAACGAACAATAAGAATAAATTACCAAGAGTAATGAATATTACAAATGTTAATCCCTTGTTAAGAATTTGGTTCACCTTCGAGGCAACCGCACACTTCGGAAGGGTGCGATTCCAATAAAATCGTCAATAAATAATTTCTGTAATTACAAAATATAATGCGAGTGAGACTGTACCAAAATACAATCACGTTCTGAATTGAACACAGGCGCCCTCTTTGTGTTTAAACAACACACTCAGTTTAGATTTTAGTCTGCCGTACATGATCGAATGTTTGTAAATTAAGTCCCGTGTGTGTGAATACGCGCTTTATTTACTCAAAGACCATAATTTACAACCAACCAAAAACAGGAATTTACGAAAAACTAATTTTCCTTATGGCAGACGAGTAGTTGTTGTTTTCACTTCAGTAAACAGTCTAATGATGAAAATACTGTTACAACGTACATTACAATTGACAATCATTTACTTATGCACGTGTGGCACAATTGGTACACGTGCCTATAACAAATGTTATTTTTAACTTAAATTTTTTTTTTGTTGTATTTTTTTTTTTTGCTTGACTGTCGAAATTGAAAATGAAAAGTATTAACGGAATATTATGTTCAGGGATGAAAACCAAAACTATATGGTACATGATATAAAAACATAATGTAGCGAGAGGGGTGGTTATTTATACCGATTCCGTTTTTATTTAATTTATTTTGCGGTGAATCGCTCCTCTTCTATAGACGAGAGTACATGAAAAGGTGCAATCTCTGTGAATCAAAGAAAATTGAAAAAACATTAGGATTTACTTCTTATTCTATGACGTCTTATCCAATGGTTTTATATTTATATGTATAGCTAGCATAACATGATGTTAAGTTTGTTAAATTGAAATCTAAATTGAAATTGATTTGGATTTGTCTTCTTCTTTTAAATTTTATTAGCGTGTCTTTTGATGATGATGATGATTTCCTCCTTCTTCTGTGAGTGAGATACATTCGGAATACACATATCTACATATTGTATGTACAAGCAAAGGTTTATACCAATTTGGTTTTTATTGAATGTTAAGGAGGTAAATATTTTCCTTTAAGGAGAAGAAAATAAAAATATGCTGTGTACATGTTGTATATTATGAAAATGTTATTTGTTTGATTTACTTTTGTGTGTTTATGATTGAGATCTAAAGGATTTTTAAGTTTAGTTTTTTTTATTATGTAAATACATACGTTACAAAAATATTGAATCGGTTCGATGGATATGAATATACATATATATACATACGAGTTTAGATCTGATAGATGTTGGTTTTATTAAAAAGGTTTTACGTCGTATGCTCATTTTGTTTGAATTTCCTTAAAAAAAAGGTTTTAGTGGTTAATCTTTAAGGGGGTACGGCATGGGATTTACTATGTACATAAAGGGTGTATGCAAATCAAATAACTTATATATTTTATTAAAATGACCAATTTTCAATTAGTCTGGTAATCCACTTTAAACTTTAGGTTTTTAGTTTTTCACACGTGACTTGATTTAAGATGCTGCAGTGCACGATAAAATATACTTATTCTCTTATGGTTTTAGACACACATATTTGTATTCAGGTCAATAGAAAATTGATGGTGATTCTAAAAAAAACAAATTTATAAACTGGAAGTTTTTTTTGGTTATATTATGCTAATGAGTTTTTGTAAATTGTATTATTTTTGAATACTAGAAAAAAATTGTTTCATTTTCGACGCCAAATAAACTTCTCTCAATATCTGCATTAGATTAAAAAAATTTTTGTATGCTGTATGAATTGGTTCAAGCAGAATTATTAAAAAACTTTACTGTACAATGAAAGTCTAAATGACAAAGTATCTAATTTTTCTATAGTATACAAATTTTCTTGACGGTATGCTTGATGCAACAATATTTCAAATATTATTGCATATTCATTGATGAGATTACGATAACATTTGGTGTACGAGTCCAAAAGGGCTATCAATGTGAATTTGAGCATAGACCTGCGATTAAATAAAGCCCCAAAGGGAGAGGTCCAGTTCAATGCCATGCGTTGTATGGCTCGTGTTTTAAGTTGCTGAATGAGTTGGATTTTATACGGGTGCAGACTGATGTCCTGATAAAAAATTCGCCAAGTTGTATTCTCAGACAGACCAAGTTCTTGTGAATGAAGAGAAATTGACTGTTACTGGTTTTCCACAGAAGCGATGTTTTTAGCAGACCTTGAATTTTGGTTACGTACGGCTAAAACCTTTAATGGTTTTTGCCATTTTCTACTGAACAATTCACAATAAGTTTGACATTATGTTTAACAACATAATGCCTGCTATATAACCTAACAAATTTTGAGCATCCCTATTGAAATACTCTTTATAAAAAAGTTAAATGTTAAAAAAAATAATTATGTTTAATATTCACTTCCAGAATTAATGTTTAACATACTCCACGCCGTTGAGGAGTCTACTTTTTGTTTCTTCAACCAAATGACTACTCAAATGAAAGCATGTATATTTTTGTTATCGGTTATTGTATAGGTAGAGTATTTACAATTGTTTTGATGATGGCGACGCGAGCTAATCCGTTGTCATCTGGATGATTGTTAATATTTCTTGCCATCGCTCATTTACCACATGGTAGTTTATCTCGTTTTATACAGACCAAATCGGCAATTTTAATATTTTTATTTGTGCTGGATAGACTAACGAGATATTCTTTAACGAAGCGTTTCCAAGACCTTGCGCTCTCTCACCAACTTGTTGTCACCTAGTTAGCTTGGATATCGCCGACTCTTCTAAATTATATTCAGAAATGAAATCACCAGACGAATCTCATCGCCGAAGTGCACCCGTGTCGCTGCACTGAAAGAAGTATCATCGGTTCTAGATGTATGTCCTAAGTTACCATACATATAAATACTGCAATGTAGCTCTTTGTCATCCTCGAAACACGACCCATTTTGCTCGCTAACGTATATTGAATCAGCGTAATTAAAACCATAATTGGAGGATAATCTAGCTGGTGTAACCACATATGGTAATATTGCCTTAAGTTGCATCGACTTCATCGCAATATTTTTCAGTGCATTGTATTCACTGTTATATTTGGTCTATCAAAGTACACATTTACTAAGTAACGGTAAAGTGGTGAAAATATTTAATGTGGGTGTCTAAAGTAATTATGCACGGAGCAGAAGTTTGAGTAAAAGTATTGGATTTTTTATCTCATCAGATTACTTTGAATTATTTAATCTGTCACCGACATGTAGTAACCTCTTTGAATTTAGAGACGTGGTGAATGTACAATGTACATAGCTCGTTGTTCTTATTCAATTTTAGATTTCTGTTCAAGGTTTGGATCTGGCACGAAAATACAGTGTATTGCACCCAACAATTAATGATGTTCACGGTTGCGGCTTGCAGTTCTTCTAAAGTGATTGAACATTGCGGATTTTTTTTTTTTATTACTTATATTATCTGTGAGCCTGTATACACAACATATAATGATGGTTGCCTCACTGACGGAAAAGCTTTTCTTCAGTATAGCAAATATTCCGCAGTTTTCATTCTGACGATTAGTGTGAAGGTCACGATAATAGTTCTTGTTGTCGTTCGCAGATTGAGTCACATCTTGTTCAATATTTTATTTAACTATCGTTAACAATTTGGTAGGTTTATGTGCCCAACACAATAACAATCGTGGTATGGATATTTCTGCTATTGGTGCAACATTCGTTTTATAAGACCGCTGCTGATGTTCTGTCGGGTTAGTTTCACCTTTTCTATTTGTGGAAGCCTTATTTTTAGTTGATTATACACCAGTGCAATATCCTCGACCATAAACTTTGTTGCAGACATCGAATCATTAAAAAGGCTGAACGATTAAAATCTGCCTATATACATCTTCTCCATGTCACCTGTGTGTGCAATTTTCTTTTTACGGTGTAAGGGAGCGAACCACGAGCTGATCGATAATAGACTGGCTATTGTTGATTTTACTGGGAACTTATCGTAATATGGAGAAGAACACATACAAAGTGAAAATTTTAGTGAGCAATTGAGAACGAGAGGTAAGCGGGCACAAGCTATTTTAGATTATTTTATGAGAGGATTCAAATGAGTAGTCTGACTTGAGCCCTTTTAAAGACAATTATTTTACGGTTATAATACTTCTGCAAATGTATTAATGTTTCTCATGCAGTGGGTTAGTTAGGAACTAGCGATTGTGCGTCTAAAAATATTGTTTGAAGCCACCTGGTTGTAAGCTATCAAATTGAACGGTGGACTTCTAGAACAAACGAGAAGTCAATTGGTACACTTGCGTCAAGATTTATAGATGTCGCTTCGTTCTTTTTTTATGGAATCAAAATAAATCTGAGGCAATGTGTTAAACGAATAATAGATTTCTTCACCAACTCAGTTTCGAAATTAAAGTTTTATTTCCGATTCTCCACAGCGAGTCTGCAACATGTGGGCATATGCCTCATCAGTTAATGGTCAGATCATTATAGGGGAAAAGCAGCAATTACCCGTCTTATAGCAATCAAAACGAACGTAGCACCGATTAATCAGTTGAGCGTACTCCGAATCGAAATTTCGAGATTGTTAACCCATTTTAATCGAGAGCAATTTAAACATGACTACTCATCCCACGGAATAAATGCTCCTGATTTAATGAAAAAACAACAATGGCTGATGAAATCAAGTAAATGTTGGCCACCGCAACTAGCATCATATGGTATAAATGAAGAAGCTAAGATCGAGGCTGCTTGTCAAATTAACTGTGAAAAATTACGTTATTCAAAATGTCACGAGTAAATGCTCCGGCTTTTTTAAAATGTCAAAAAAATTGACAGAAGTGCTACACCAATGTATAAATCCACTTTAGAAGAGGCGTTTGTGATGATAATTCGATTCGAACAAGCTATTTCGTTTTTTGAAGATATACAAAATTTGGCATAGAATCTGCTTAGAGGAAAATCAAATACTTAGAGGAAAAACGAGATACCGTTAATAAATTAAAATTAAAAAATTAAAATATAAATTGTATTTTGTTTGCATTTATCATCATTGAAGGCTGCAGTGAAATGAATGAAACGGTTACTGAAACTCACTATAGAATACTCGCTTTAAAATAAATTTAACTTTTTGCATCCTGATAACAACATTTATTATTATGAAATTTAATGTCTCGAATAATATCCGGAGGAAGGTATACTGAGCAGAAAGATATAATGCGAACACATCATTTTCACGAACGTGGAATTTTGTATCGGAATGTGTTTTGTTTCGTATTGGAATTTCTGCAGCTCCTGCAGCTTCAATATTTACCCTAGTAATCCTTCTGCAATCACAAATTAATTAATGCTTAAAAATCTGAATTTACAAAAAAAATTAATTTGAATTTTGCCACTTAATAAGTTACATAAAAAATTATTTACCCGAGCGAATGTATGATTTAGAAAATTACCCCTGATTTTCTCTAAAATCTAAAAATAGTAAAACTGTGTATCCCAAAATATTAAGTCAAATTGAGCTTTCGTTCGTTATTTTCGTGCACTAAATAAAATTGTAAACTGTAATTCGTCATCCGGATATATTTATTATATTTTCCAAATCGAGATTTAACAAAAATTTCCCAAATAATCCATCAAGAAAACTAGAGAAAATTTATTTTAATTTGACACGTGTAAAAAATTACATTCAGTGGATTTACTTTGATGAACATGAATGAAATAAGAAACAAAAAATATTTTTGTATTGTGCGAGGGTGAAAATTTTCCATTTTACCATCTTACTTGGAAAAATCACATACCAAAAGTATATAAACAAAAAGAAAAAAGGAAATATTCTATGAAATCCGCAACGAACCCTCCTGATTTTAGACGATGTAGCTGCTGTATATTTACTTAAAAATACATGTTTATATGTATTTGTATAGAGTCTGTCAAAATTATTATTAAAAATCCGTCCTTTCTTTTTGTTTGATAACCAAATGCTACCCAACCAATTGTAACGATAATAAACAATTCGTTTTGTTTTTAACTTCAATCAAAGTCAAAATAGATTTTCATTTTTAGAAATATTTTCCATTTTGTTGTGTTCTGCTGGTTCAAAAATATGACACCATTCATTTAATGAAGGATTAATGTCCGTTCAATCAAATTGTCAGATTTATATAAATATATAAAAATAAATTCGATTTTTTGTTGAATTTAAATTATTAAACAAAACCTATTTAACATGCTTTAAAGTACAAAGGTCACAACATTTTTAATTGGCTGTTGTTGATAAGATAAGCTCGATATGATTTCTAAAACAATTTTAGGTGGAAATTTACATGTTGTGATATGTGGAAAATTATTGCCCAAAAATTCATTTATGTGAACTTTTCAAATTCTAAACCAATATTTTTGTATACCAAATTTTTGATTGACCATCAGGGCGGATCGTTGTTTAAATAAGAACTAAAAAAATATCGGTACTTCTGCTTCCTTACTTCGGATCTCCTGCTTTACAATAATACTAAGCAGTTTTAATATATATGCAATAGAAAAACAATAAGCTTTTCACATAAAACATAAATTTCAATTCAATTTCGTAAACATTAATTTTATGATTTTCGTTTCTTTTTCATTTTGCCGTATAATTTCATTTTAATTTAATTAAACTTTTAACTGTTGTACTCTATATACATAATAATAAATATATTTGTAATTGTTGTTGCTACTCTTCCAAATATAAATATAATTAACATGCACAATTAAATTTAGTATCGTAAATAATAAAAAGAAACGAATATTAAAAGAAAGAAATAAAAACAAAAGAAAATCATAAATTGATGTCCTGAAACATAAAAGAAAAATATAGTTTAACTACTAACTGCGGGTATCTGTGTTCTTTCTCTTATTGATGGTGAAAAGCTTTTCAATTTCGTTGTTGTTGATGCAAAGCACACCGAAAAGAAGAAATTTTGTAATGAATTTTTATTGATGAGATATAAAATCTGGGATTTTTATTTCGAGCAAAATAATTCGAATTGAACAATAAAATTTGTGATCAAAGATCTTTCGATGGGCAGATGTACCAGTCAAATGGTAAATAATAATGGTATCGTTGAAACCTAAATTAGATACGCTCTTTAATTAATTTTATTTTAATTTATTAGAATTTTTTTTTTTGTATACATATTTACATTTTATTGCATGCATAATTTTAATGATTTATAAAAATTAATTATCCGCAAATTGAATTTAATTACAATTAATTACTGGTGATAGAATAATTTGATGTGTAATGAAATTATAATTAGGGCATATTGGTCAGCGATAGAATTCGACCATCGCGATCAGTGGAGAAGTGGCATTGGGTGCTTTTCAATCTCTCGAAATTTTGTAATGAATAAAATTGCAATTGATCCATGACTTGAACTTAAAATTTCAATGTATCACAGAAGTTCAAAACAAAATATGTTATTTTTACTCAGCACAACTAGTTGCTAAGTGTTGTTGAATTTCCCAGAAGAAAAATGTGTATGTGGTACCGAGCAGCCACCTTTAAGAATTTACTGCTTGGCGTAGATCTACTGATTTCCATGATTTTTGTCCGAAATCAGTCTACCTGAAGTGACAACTGTTATAGAAGCTATATTTAATTTTTTGAAAAATAAACAGCATTTACGAAAAAACAATTAAAATAAAAAGATTATTAATTAAATTTCACACCAAATTAGCTCTGTGTTCAGGCTAATTGTCTGTAATCGGGATAAATTTCAATCTTAAATTTTCTCATAGAAGAAGAATCTGTCTCGAAACGTGGTGAAAAGTAAAGCATATACAAAAAAGACCAAAATTTAAAATAAATAATTAAAAGACAAAATTTTCAACCAGGGTTGTTGTCCTGTTGGCTTTATTATTCTAGACGGTTTTTACCAAAATTCTGCCTTTTAATTATTTCTTTAATTACTTGAGGAATTCATTGCGAGAGCCCTACGGCATATATTTCGAAACTCGAATATGGTGATTTTATTTCCACAATGGGTCCCGATTCTTATCTTTATAGTCACTATGAGAACCAATCTCTACGGTTCTTGTAATTTGTCATAAGCTACATCGTTCAAAATAATATCACGCATATTCCTACTGATTAAAATTATTTCTGAAAACAACAATGAGAAATAAAAAATTTGATCTTCTTCTTCACCACGCCAATTTTACATGTATACTATAATATTTTGTAACAAAGGGTATTTCTTATAGAAGATGCAATTTTAAAGTATAAGGTTATAGGCTTTTCCTCCAATTAAATATTTAATACTAGCTGTTTTGGAAGCGGTTAGGTCGCTCGTCAAAATTAAGGTACTCTTGGAAAAAAATAATAATAGTGAATAGTGGAGGATAGATAATTTTAATTTGGTGGTAGGTAATTGTGGCTAGATGGGTGGGTGCTGTGTGGTAGGTGGGTGGTAGGTTAGTGATAAGTAAGTGTAAAGTCATAAATCCTTCGCACCAATTTAAAACTCGCAAACGAAAAGTGAAAATTCGCGTAATTGAACGCGCTCAGCAAGCATAGTACTCAGCAAGACAATGAATGAAAGCTGGGTTTGTAATATTCTATCAAATACAAAAAGTTAAATAACTACTATTCGACTACTTAATAAACACATTTTATTAATCACTTGTTCTTTATTTCACAAAAAATAGATTTTTGAATATTTTAATTAAACAATTTGTTCAAAAAATTTAAAAAATCATTCGATCGATTTCGTACTTATTAGGTCATCATCAGGAGTATCTACTCGTATACATACCACCTAACAAGTCAAAATCGATCGAGTGATTTTTTAAAATTTTTCATAAATTTTTTAATTAAAATACATATTCAAAAATCTAATTTTTGCGTAAAAAGCACTATTCGACTAAATTTCAAATCAATTTTTATTGCTTACATTTTTACATTTGTAAGACTTCGCGGAAAACGAGGTTTCGAGTGAAATGACGTTCATCTCGCAGCAACTTCTCTTGTTGACAGCTATCTGTAGATGGCGTATGCCGGATTGATCGTAAATTGTCGTCGCATCAGTAATAATTGCAATGTAGTGTCTGTTGGAGCCAAATCAATTAGCGGAATAAACTCAAAATATCTGCACGATTGCACTCTGATAAAACTTCACCTTTTATAAAGTTTTGGTGTAGCTCCTAACAATCATTCGAGTGCCATTGCACATTCCTTTTTAGGATTTAAATTTCTCAGCAGCATTATAATTAAAGGTGAGGTAAAAAGGTAGGTGAGTCAACCAACCACGGCTGCGTGAGTTTTCCTACGCTCACAATAGGATTGAAATAGTCACGAATAGCTGTTTGTGCCACTTTGTATTGTAGCATAGTAACTTTATGTCTTCGTTGATAAACACGGGGTTTTCGACGCATGACTGATTGATGATTTCGACGAAATATTAGGCTAACGACAGGTATATCCTCACAAGAAGCTGCTACTGCTGCTTTTGCTTCCGCTTCCACTTCACGCATCATTTGATAACTTATGGCGATCTTGTTATTTTGCCAGAAGAAGCGATTAATTCGATCGAAAATACCTGAAAAACATCGCTGGAGCATCAGAACGTGCTCGAGACGTGCTCGTTCATCAGAAGCATGGTGTCAATCACATCTAGTTGAGCATATTTTGGTGCTAATTGGGTCAGTTGCTGAACATGTGAAGTACGATGATATGTCTGGCCATGCACTTTGAAAACAAATGGGCCGCGACCTGAAACCTCGAGAATTTTTGCACCCAGGGAAGCAAACGACACACCATTGTTGTAGAAACGAATGTTCCCCCGAAAATTAGTGCAACTGGGAGTATTAAGATCTAACAGCAGTGCTTGCCAAAATTTAGAATAAGATAATTCCGGATAATATTGATTGTAACTTTTTCTTTGCGGCAGCAGCTTGTGAACTTTCCAACTCGGAAATGACGTTGAAAGGCCCACAGCCAGGAACAACAACTCGATGCTCAACAAAATGAATTGCTTCATTTTGAATAATTTGACTCTGATCAGCCCTTTAATGTGCAATTCGTTGTATCTGTAGTGCATCATTTGCTTGCCGATGTGCATCAGATTCTTCAGATGTTTGATTTTGAAGTCGTTGTATTTTTGAAGCAGCATGTGCTTATCGTCGTCTTGCAGCTTCTTCTGGTGTTTGATTTTTATGTCACTGTTTTTGTGACGCAACTTGTGGTTGTCGTCGTCTTTTAACTTCTTCAAGTGTTTGTCTTGCTCTCTGTTTAAATGGCGCTTTCGTTCTACAGGGGTTTTGTTTTGATTCATTGCTTGAAATCGTAATTTTGTTGTTAGACCAAATTCGCGTACTTATAAAAATCGTTAATAATCAATTTAAAACTGTGTTTGAACTAACCTGATTTTTTTATAAATTGTATTAGATGAACAGGTATTTAGAAAGAGTAAATCACTATTTGTGATATTGCTGAACAAATATTGCTGAAACCAAAATTAGCCTCTAATATTAAAGATAAGCAGGGTTTGCGAAACCAACGCAGCTAAATTCAGGATTTTAATATAGCAAACTGCATGGCAAACTCATATAGCGTCACCGACGGACGCAAGCCCTCAGGGAGTCAGGTTGGGCTACTATATATCGTCGTGTGAATATTAAAGTGTCCTATTCGCCATTTGTTGTCTGTGCCGATAAAACACTTTAATATTCACACGGCGATATATATATATATATATATATATATATATATATATATATATATATATATATATATATATATATATATATATATATATATATATATATATATATATATATATATATATATATATATATATATATATATATATATATATATATATATATATATATATATATATATATATATATATATATATATATATATATATATATATATATATATATATATATATATATATATATATAGATACAGCGATTATTCAAATCGTAAACTATTGGCGACTGGAACAGTGGATATAGGGGACAAACATTTAATGGCTTTCTAAGTAATATGGAAAATTATATAATATCTTAACTTAATTATTTTAATTACGCAATCCACCGGTCCCCTTAATCCCAGGGATCGATTCCTTGGTTCAAGTATACCACTAATATCAGAACATTATTCTAAACTCATTCTTGTGAAAATATTTAATTTTAGAAACAATTTGTACCGGGTCTCCAGGACCCCAGGATCCAACCTCTTCAAAACTATCATAAGGTTGGTTCTGTTCAAAAATATCATTTTCTCGCCTACTGAGAAATTATGTTTGATCTAAATTTGTATAATTTAGGAAATATTTTTTCCGTATCGAAATTGAATATGACAAATATTCCCAAAATTTACACCAACTATTTATCATATTATATCAGGAAAAAAATGTTTGCGACAAAATTACCATACAAATATGTATATGGTATGATATCAAAGGGCCGAATGTCGAAGGGCCGAATGTCGAAGGGCCGAATTTCAAAGGGCCGAATGTGTCGAAGGGCCGAATGTCGAAGGGCCGAATGTCGAGGGGCCGAATGTGTCGAAGGACCGAATGTGCCAAAGCCTCAAAGGGCCAAATGTCGAAGGGTCGAATGTCGAAGGGCCGAATGTCGAAGGGCCGAATGGGTCGAAGGGCCGAATGGGTCGAAGGGCCGAATGGGTCGAAGGGCCGATTTTTTTTTGATTTTTTTTGTTTTTAGAAATATATTTTTTTTTATTTTTTTATTTAATTTAATTATTTAATTTAATAATTTTTTTTATTTTTTGTGGCGCATAACAAAATTTTCCTTCACCAAAATGTATCGCTGACCGGATACGTGGAATTTAATAAATATTCAAAGATGAAAAATATTAAAATACATAAATTCATAAGAAATTCATTTACGTTTAATAAAAAAAAATTTACAAAATATTCTATAAAAAAATATGAAAAATATAAAAATATTCTGAAAATATTTTATTTTGTTATAAAACATGAAAGCCAGACTCGACCAGCAGATTAGATTCTCTTCTGAAAAATTAAAATCAACATAATATAGTGACACAATCGCTACACCGCAGTATCATGTTCAACTCAAAATAATCTAAGATCCTCATATCAATAACATTAAGCAGTGTAAAAATTAAAATTTTTTGAAAGTGTCGATCGAAATCAATTTATTAATTTGAATCTGCCAAGAAATTTCATTTTCTATCAATCATATCGCCTTATATGGATCGGAGGACAGACAGCAGAGCACGTAAAGAACTTTAATGGAATTGACGTTTAATACAATCTGCGACCATCTAAACAAGAAAATTTCATAAAACCGCAACCTAACATCAACGACACACGTATAAACGAAATGTCAAACAATTTTGATGAATTTAATTGTAAGGAAATAAAATACGAGAGACCAAGATGCTGGTAAAAAAAAAAACAGAAACCGAAATAATAAAACAAACGTTAGTATTTATATGTAATTACGGTTTTGTCTTCTTTATACTAGTAAGTACATTACGTCTTGAAATTGCTGGCTTGGGTACAGCATAAATGTATACATCTTCTTCTATATTTAGGAAGACATGTTTAATTACTTAAATTGGTTTATTTATTTCGGCGATTTGTGGTGCAGACTTTAAACAGTATTTTTATATGGCAAGCATTTTAATTTGTTTTATGAAATATTAAAATAAAATAAAATTATTTATTTTTAAGTAAAAATTCCACGGAAAATTCTAAGAAAGTAAATAAAATTAAAAATAATTGTTTTGATGATGTTTAATGGTTGGTAATGATGGGCAGAATTGTACAATTTTTTTGAACGTCCTTTATCACACATTTTGCATATTTTGTTGAATGTATATGTAAAAAAAGTGTGTGCGGTTCGATTAAGTTTTTGTTTCAAGATAATTATCCTAATTGTGCGGTGTAATTATTTTAATGTTAGTAACATTTCAAAGTAGGTATGACAAACGAAATTTAATAAAAAGTTCTCATTCCAATTTTAATCTCATTTTTTCTTTCGGTTGGTTTACACGAACATAAATGGACAACATTTATTTTATTGACACATTTAGTAAATAATGTAAACTTTAAATATGTTAATCTTCAACTATAGTTTACTATACTATAAGCCTAATGTATACAACTTTGTCAAAATTATTTTTGGTTCTAAACAGAAATCGAATAATGAATCCACTATAGGAGCTAGGTCTGGTAGTTGACAACTCGAAATATTCACTGGAAATTAAGAAATAATGGAAATTACCAGTAAAAAATTTGGTCACAAGACAACTCAGGCACACATGGTCGTCATTAATTTGGAAACAAAACAAGTTTTAGCAGTTACTCGATACACAAAAAATCCAAAAATTAAAACAATTTTTAGTTGTTCAAAATTTGCTAAAAATATGTGTGAAGAAATACCCGGAAAATGTGCATTCTCGGAATAGGAATTTTGGGTGATTTCCTAAGGCAGGTACCCCACCTCCTGAGGTAGACATCCGAAAAGTTTTCCAATTCTCCGAATGAAAATAAAAAATGATTGGCGAGTACATCAGTACAAGCATCCATCCATTTTTGGGATAATGGACCTTCAAAACGTCGACAAAAGTGATTTTGGACTAAAGTAGTTTTTTATCAGGATATTAATAAATTGGTTTTATAGACTGCAGAATTGTTGATTCACCGATATGCCAAACATTAACGATATGCCACATATCAGATAAAAATATTTTGTAGCCGAAAGATATATATTACGCGATATACCTAGTTGTCAGAAGCTATGCAATTTTGCCAGATTGCTTTAAATCCTATGACATGTAAATTACAATAAATTTTGAAATTTTCGAAACTAAATTAATAAAATTTTTGTAGCTTTTGAGCTACCCACTTCCCATTGATTCTACAATAAGATAGATCTCGTAATCACTAAATTTCCCGGATTTTGTCGCTGGATTTTTTCTTACCGGAATCTGTCGCCCTCGTTAGCTTAGTAAGTATAGTACTTGCTCTGTTATTTGGGGGTCCCGGGTTCAATTCCTGGTGATGACCAATAAAAAAAGTTGCGACTGGGTGTTTTTAACGTGTCATATGTTATTTGTATATGTTCATCAATTTTTAGATTTTCAAACTTTACAGCCATAGTACTTACGGCTTTGCCCTTAATATTTTTGATAAAAAGTATAGATAAAAAAACTTTATTATTGCTTAAATTTCAGAAAACCAACCAGGTCAAGTTAAGTTTCTTTTTCAAATTGATTTCTAGATGCAATTTTACATTAAAATAAAACTATAAATTTGCAGCAAACCTAAACGATTAAATGGGTTAGCCCCTCTTTTATCAAGAAATGTTTTTGGTTTTACCCTCAGCACACGTTTGCAGCTGGTGTTGTAGTTACTTTCCTTTATAGCACTTTCTATTTAGTTCCTAACTCTTCCACTTACGTAGAAGTAAGCGTTGAATTTTATCAAATGTTAATCTTTTATACACCAATAAATCAAATATTTCTTATTAGTAAGTGTATCAAATTTTTAAACTTTTATTTAGACCTAAACAGAAAATTCATTCATTTAATTTGCCATTCGAGCATTGAGGTAGTCAGCACACATAAAATCTGTTATAGAAAGGTCCTCCTAACCATTTGTAATCTTATTTGAGTGCAACGATTTGGTTACCAAACGAGTAGAAAATAGCTCTAACCTGCCCACTACATTAAAAATATAACCGATGTTATAGAAACGGCTACCAGATTTTGGCGACATAAATGCTGATTACCAACTTAAAAAGAGCAGAGTTTTGGCGATGGCAATGCAGTTTTCGGACAAATAGGTCGACCTGTTAATTTGCCATAAATATGCTTCGATAAAGACACCTGTTTACATTTTCTTATTATATAAACCTTCAAAAAGCGTATGATAACATCCAGAAGAAGATATTAAACTCCAAGCGGATTGATTATTAGAAATAAAACTTTATATAAGCTTTTCCATAAATTGTAGAAACCTTGTAATATTTGGTAGAAATTTGTGTACCAGAAGTGGCAGCTTTCATATTAGCGTATTATTCATAGAAACAGCGAGAGAGATTTTGCAGCAAGGGTTGACTTAGTTGGTTTTCTGAAATTATGGCAGGAATGATAATTTTTGATTATACAAGACAGTTTCTCCCATAAATTCGGTTATTTTAATTTTTCACTTTAAAAGAAAATCGGGTGACGGGCAAAACATATTCACTCCCTCAGTTTTATTTTTAAGATGGTTGACGAAACTTTCATGTCGGGTCAAAAATGTAAGACGCTTCACATAACATAAACCTCTTCTCGTTAGCTTTTGGTTTTCTTACTTGCCTCGAATTACTTACTTTACCGCAATGATTGAAATAGCCGACAAATAATTTTTAATATCCAATATTGCGACAACTTGATATGCATGAAAAGTACTCATTATTATATTTTATTAGCGCCACATCACATATAATGATTTAACCGTTTCATATTTGAACCATCAAATCGGTTCCATCCGGTTTAATATGTGATTGGTCCATTGAATCCTGGCTAGCTTCCAAAGCTGGAACAACTGGCATAGTGCTGCTGAATGAGGCATACTGACTGTCGCCGACGAAGGATGAACTCGATTCTTTCTGTGTTTACATTTTCATTTATGCCGTTTTCATGCAAAGGTTGCTTGACGTAGATGATGTTATTATAGTCAGATTATTTTTCTATGTCACGTTCCCTTCCAGATTGAACCCTTATTTATTCATCATACTTATGAAATCATTCAGAATTATTAAATATGTTACACGGAATTTGAAGTGTGCTGAAATAATTATAATTCCTAAACCAGGCAAACCAGCAAACGACAAAAAAACATACAGACTTCCTGTAATTAGAAAATTATTTGAAAAATTATTGGCTTTAGCCTCGATAATAGAAGAACAAAATTGAAGACCACCCCACAAATTTGGATTTAGGAAAAATCACTCTACGATAGAACAAGTTCTATTATAACGGCCATAATAGAAGACGCAGTTGAGAAAAGGAAATATGTTCCAGTATCTCCTTAGATGTAGCATAAGCTTTTGACAAAGTTTGGCACCAAGGACTTGAATTTAAATTGCATGCTGCAAATCGAACATCGCAGAGCGGCATTTTCGTCTAAGATATAACGGAGAGTATTCTGAACTAAAAAAAATAGCAGCAGGCATACCACAAGATAGCGTACTACACCTTTTATTGTATATCCTGTACAACAAGCAATCCACTCAGTGAATAGCTGGACAAAGAAATGACGCATTAGTCTAAACGAAGTAAAATCGGTTCATGTAAACTTCACAAACCAGAAAGTTAACAGGATGCCAGTGGAACTCAATTCAAGGCAGGTTCCAAATGCAATTGAATATGAAATATAGGAAAATATATTGCCTTTAGGTAAAAATTCTGAGCTTACAATACACAATAAATTGCTCTTATATCGGCAAATACTCAAACCACTATGGACCTACTATATGGTATTCCACTTTGGGTTTGAACCAAAGTGCTGCGTGGCATTGGCTGGTGTGTTGACGGAACATGCGTACATCAAAAATGATAACCTATAGGGACTTAAACATGGAATATGTCAGTGAAGAAATTAAAAACCATGCAAAGAAACACATTCAGCGAATATCTCGGCACCAAAATGCAGACATACGAAGTTTGTTGGACATCACTAATGCAGTTAGAAGACTTCAAAGGCAGAAACATTTAGAACTAGGCAGTTGTATTTAATTAGGACAGAAATATAATAAATTATGTAAATTCAAATGGGAGTAACCATTGGGTTACCGTATTCCTGAATATCGACAACTTCATCGCACGTATCCTGCATACAAGCTATAGATTTTGCCGCAGTTGCTTGCATTACAATTGGCTGGTCGATAAACGCTTAAACGAGTTGACAATGTATCGTTATTTTTGTCATATCTCTTGCAACATTTTTGACATGCTCAGATATAATTAGCGTTAGCTAGCCCCTTTAAAAGTGCACAAAGTAGTTTTATTTTGTAATGCTTGATAAACGTAATTAACAAAACGGTGATTTTAGATATACTGATTGGTTAGATTGCATTCCTTATGTAAATAGCACATTGCAATTTTGGCACAATACTGCCAAAATTTAGCGGTCTAACAATTTTTAACAAAAACAGTGGTTTATCTAAATTTAACCCCTATACAGACAAAAATAAGCTAACTGATCAGAATAAAATTCTATACTTAAGCAATTTACAACATTTGGGAAATTGCTGTAAAATTTAGAAAAAATTGGGTTACTATTATTACTTATTATTACTATTATTACTTATTGGGAAGTAGCAGTTTCCACAGATGCATCTTCATTTTTCAAAAATATGTAAACAAATCAAGCATTGCGTAAAACCTGATCAAGAACAAAAGGTTTCTAATATTGGCTTTCTAAACTAACTTTTGCTTATTTTTTTTTTTATTATTTTAGGGTAAAGTCGACAGAACCAAGTGCAGTAAAATCACGTTCTCCATGTATATCTTTGATAAAACAAAGTCGAAAATTGGCCTCAGCGTATACATCTCGGATCGAAGTTTTCACACAGATCGATATTGTTCTGATTTGCTGGCTCACAAACTCTTAGATTAATTTCGGAATGTGTTGTGAAAATGGGGACTCATTATTTACCAACTAATGAAATTAGTTTTGTTTGTTGAAAAGCCTTTTAACATTACTTTTGGATTTAATTTTGCAATTTAATCTAACATTGCTTTACTTAATTCAGATAGAAATATTCAGATGCAGACAAAAATCGATTATGAATAACATAAATAAAATTTTATTAGATTAAGAAGCGTCATTGTAATTTGAAACTGTTGTGCTCGATTCCCGGACCCAAATAAACTCAGACGAAATTTCCTGGTTGATTATACCCAAAACAATTTCAAACTTCTCAAGTTTATTATTTATTCTGCAAAATGTCTTTGGAGATCAGATTTAATAATTTAGTGTAATTAGACAGAACCATGCAGCACTTGGGAAAGCATCCTTATTCTTATATTTTATATGGATGTGGCCACATTTTCCGAACGATTTACATTGGGCACTTTACACAAAAACGGTATTTCCAACTCCCTTGCTGATTCGTCCATTTATTAAATGCTCTATCTCACTTTTTTGCTTAAATCGTCGCATATTGTTGTTGCGGCTTTAAAACTAAATGAAAAAGTGGTTTTGATGTTAATATTCCTCTGTTCGTGATACGTTTATATAAACATTTTTTGTGACAATTTTGAATTTTATTATATTTTTTCGGTCTGTCATTTTTAGTTTTATGATCGATTTTTGTCATTTTTATTTTAACTCTGTATGATTGATGACTCAAAATTGGTTTTACAAAAACTAAAACTGAATTCATCAAACCATAAAAAAAAAAAAATTTTGGTTGTTTTGATATGAAATTATTGATAAGAATAAATGAAAACGATAATTTCAGTGCAAGTATGTGTTGTGCCTGGGATATTTTGTTTAGACAGAAATTGACAGGAATTAGACACATTTTGACTATTTTGTGTGTGTTAATTTTATATCATTAAAATTCCATAAGCAATTTTGGAATTTTTATGTCTTGTTATATGTTTTAAAACACAAACATAAATCGTTTATTAACCATTTCAATTCTCATCATACATTTATCATTCATTATCCCTTTTGTACTGTATAGAGCTGTTGAGGTTTGAGACCATTACGTGTACTTTTGTTATTTTATTGGAACACCACCGCCTAATCGATTTAACCGATCTGAAAAATAAAAGCTAAAAATTAACAACAACACGTTCCATTTCTTACATGTCTTCAAATAATAACAACAATAACATTTCAATAAATTTTCTAGACAATTTAAATTAGAAACTATTTTTTGTGTTATTTATATTTTTTCAACGTCGCGTCGTTAATATCGTACACAGTACAGCAAGAAACTACTGGAATTTATAATGATTTTATTAAACAATTTATGTGGATCCGAAATTGTTGAATCATGATTCTATCATTCATCATGAAAATGAATTTTTGGAGTTTTTATTTCTGAATGGTGACAATTAGAATGGATCCACTTTAAGTGTCAAACAACGGGGTTACAATTTAAAATTGTTTATTTTTAATCTCGATCCGTTGAAATGAAAACCTTAATGTTGATTTTTCGGCTAATTACAATGATGCGGTCGGAATTGGTGCCATCTTGAGTGTGATTAGTTTAATTATTTAACTGTTTGATGGATTAGTTGAAAACACCTTGCATTACCTTATGACGCCAACTGTTTTATAAGCTGACTTTTATTTTTCTATATGCCGTCGGGTCGACCTTAATTGTTGGTTTGTTTGGTAATTTTTGATTAAACATTACCTAACGGATTAAAAATCAAATGGTTCCTGCATAATTCAGTATTCATAATAAAATATTTTTTTTTAGTAAAGACTAACAACTATTTTTTGATTATAAATTGATCGTAATTGATAGTAATTCTTCAGGTACGAGGGCAAATCAAAAAGTCTTGCAATATCATATGAAAAAAAAGAGTGAGTGAGACAGCCATATTTTTATTTTTCGACATCATCTCCTTTAAGGTTTATACATTTGTCATATCGATCAATTAACTTGCCTAAACCCTCTAAAAAAAAAGATTTCTTTTGCTCCATAAAATATTAATTTACAACAGACTGTACTTCATAGTCACTGGAAAATTTCCGGCCCCCTAGTATTTTTTTCAAATTGGGAAACAGAAACTAGTCACTGGGTGCCAAGTCTAGATTGTACGGTGGATGCGGAATTTCCACGAAGCCGCAGTCTTTTAATGCAGCTTGAGCAATATTAACCTTGTGCACTGGTGCATTGTCGTGAAGAAGCAAGATTTTTTTCCTAACTTTCCTTGGCCGTTTTTCCCGGATCGCTTTTTTCAATTTTCGGAAAACCTCTGCGTAATATATGCCTATGATTGTGGTTTTCGGTGGCATATAATCGATTATCAAAATTCCTTCAGAATCCCAAAAAATTGTTGCCAAAACCTTAACAGCAGACGGTTGAGTTCTGAATTTCTTTGGTGGTGGTTCACTACGTTTAATCCATTGCATCGATTCTTGTTTGGATTCCGGATCCCAGTGATGAAGCCATGTTTCATCGCCTGTTATTATGTTATCCAAGAAATTTTCTGGATCTTCTTTGTACATATCTAAAATCGCCTTTGAAGTTTGAACACGCATTTTTTTTTGTTCTGCATTCAACAAACGGGGAACCCATCGCGCACTTACTTTCGACATGTGAAGGTGGTCATGTAATATAATATATGTGGTACCGTATGAAAGAAAAAGTCTCCACGCTAACCGCGGAACAAAAATATGCCGGCCCTCCAATACAATAGATTCGGTCAAAATTACGTTTTCATGGCTAATAGCATCTGCTGGCCGATCCGAGCGGTTGTCGTCTTCTAATGACTCCCGACCATTTTTGAATAATTTTACCCACCTTGTTACTGTGGCATATGATGGTGCAGATTCGCCGTAAACTTTTGATATATAGTTGAATATATAAATTGCATTTCGTCCATCTTTACAGAAAAATTTAATAATGGCGCGATATTCAATTTCATTCATTTTAAGAAAAATTCAAAACACGTGTTACTAAATTGACAAAAACAAACGAACTGTAAAATTTACATCGAAATGTTCTTCTAGAAGTTTCATCGCGACAAAAAATGGTTTTGAAAAATATATTGTTGTCTCACTCACTCTTTTTTTTCATATGATATTGCAAGACTTTTTGATATACCCTCGTATTTTATTGTTATTGTTATTTGACAGCGGAAAATGTCGTTGATTTTTGAAGTTGTAACAAGCAGCGTCTTTCAAAACAAAGAGTTGTAACACCCAGTTCAAAAAAGCACAACTGCGCCAGTGTTAACGAGTTATATGTGAAGCTTTGGAAAGCAAAACATTTTTTTCTTGTTCTTACTTTTCCTTTTAATTTAACTTTGTTAAACCTACATTTCCCACTGTTATGTGACCTCTACGAAGATCCATGTCCCGCGAATCAACAGTTTAAACGTATGGGTCTAATTTTTGGTACTCGTGTGTTATTAGTAACTTTTTTTGGCAGATTGGTTTATCCACAAAGAATATTTCTTTATGGTGACTTTTTTTTACTTTTTGGACCACAATGATGATGACTAAGAAAACAACAATGGTTATAATACTAAAATCGATGAAGGCAGCTTCCTACAAATCATGTAAGCATCCTGAGCCAATTCTGAAACTTTTCTATGTTACGTTTGTCTGTAATGATTGTGGCAGAATCTGACTCTTTACTGTCTCATTGTGGTATGGTATTAAAGTATTTCTTTGTGTTGTTGTAATAAATACTTCCATTGAAGTTGCTCATGGGAGAACGCTGTTATCCTACAGGGTTTGAATAATTTTTGTTTTTGTTGAATTGATAATTGCATCTGGCATTTAGCCCTATTATAAGTTGATTCACAAAGTGGTCTCCATTTAGTGCTTTCAACAAACTGGTTTCACAGATTGTGATTCTTGGAAAAAATGTTGCATTTCTGGTTAATCCCGCATATATTCCAATCGGGTTTAGCAGAAATCTTTTGAATTACTGGTATATTTATCTGTTTTGCTTAACTATTCATCTTATGATGATGTAGCTAGTTGTAGTTGTGTTTAAATGGCTTAGGTTTCGATATGACATATCGGATTGTATATATATAGAATTATTTACAATCACCATTGGTTCAGGATATTCCATTTCCTCTATCTCATAAGAATATGACCGGGTTTCCATTTCTGTGATTACCTGTCCAATTTTTCCTTTGTCCAGTCAGTTGGTATCAATGAATTTTTTGCTAAAATGGCTCAGCTCGAGCTATTTATTTTATTTGTTCTTTGATAAACTTATTAAGGTTTTATTGATTTTGTATTGTTTATTTTTTTTGTGGACTATTTAATTTTTGATTTTTCCTATTTGATGCTAGTCTGTTGCGTCTATAAGAGTCAGTAACGAAACCTTACAGAATTTAACGAGAATGTTTTGTTACAGAATATTTGACAATGTGACCAGCGAATCTGTAACACGATTATTGTTGTCAATTAAATTTTGAAATGTCAATCTGCAAAATTACAAACTAACCACACCAAAATTTTGTTCAAAAATGATGAAAAATGAGCTGATGAAAAATGTACATAAAATATTATATAAATTATTAAAATATAAATAAATATTTGTACACATAAATTATAAAAATGTAAATATACCAATTTACTGCCATTTCAAAAATACAATTTTGACGTTTCCTTCAGTTTGTGCTATAATTTTCGCTCGTGTTACAGATTGCTAAATGACAATTCAAATTTAACGAAACTGAACGAAAAGTACTTTGAGTTTCGCTGGTCCGTAATGTCAATAAACATACATTTTACAGATGTCGCTTTGTTACTTAAATTTCTTACAGACTCGCTGGTTATAGCTTTTGTACAACTAGGTTTTTAAACGGCGGGGTCAGCGGTCTGTAAAAGTTTTTATTTTCCTCACTCCGTATAAATGGTTTCTTAAGTTGTGTATAGCCCAAATGTTTGCAAACTTTTATTTTTGTCGGCCTCGGTTGTTTTTTTAAAGACCGAAAGATGCACGTAATAGGACTATTTTTGACAATATCTCCCTGTGATATAGTACGGCACATTGCCATATTAGAGGCGTCGGTATAATCATATTAAAGTGTTTATTCAAATCCGGAAATATCAGAATTTCCAATGATGACAGAAACTCTTTAATATATATATTTCGAAACGCTTTAATTTATTTTTGGTTCTTGTGCAATTTTACTTTCCTTGACTGGGTTGGTTGATGTTGGAATTTTCGCCTCTTGTAAGGCTTGTCAACGCTTTCGCCACCTTTGCAAATCCTTAATGCAGTGATTGTAGTGTGATGTCAGTCCAATGCATGATATTATTTTCCTCAAATTCTAATAGTTCCATTGATATTGAATAGCAACCATATTCTTTGTGTGCCTATTATGCGTTGGTTCGCTATGATACATCCTAGGAATTCTGAAGAAGTTCTTTAATATGTCATAGGCGGTTTTGACAAAAAATTGTTCTATCTTATCATCACCTTTTGAACAATAACCGGCACATTTTTAAGTCCAAAGGGAAGCCTCACCTACTTCTAATTAATGGAATTTGTATAATGAAGTTACAGCCTTACCTGAAAACGTACATAGAACATCGTTGCAATTCAATTCGTAATTAACGAAATTGTTCCGTTATTGAGATGTAACATGTTTTGATGCTCTCTTGTCTTCTCGGGATTTGTCACGTTAAGCTTTTCGAAAAAAGTCTATTATTGACACTTTGACAATTCCGAAATTTGCCACACTGGGAGAACTTGCGATAAACTTGTTTGCTTTATATAATTAAACTTGTTAACTAACTTTTCAACGCACACGCTTAATTCATTAAATTAAATAAACACGCAAAACAACACGAACGGGAAAACCACGCCAAATCGAAATGAAAAGCATCTTATTTGTTTTTCCGATTTTGCAAAAAACAAAAAATTAAATTTTTTAGAAAACTTTACTGTCAAAACTTTCTTCATTTTTGTTTTTTAAGAAGTACCAGAAATTGCCAATCTTCTTTTTATTCTTAATACATATTATTATTATTCATCTAATTTCATCTTGAAGTCGAAGCAAAATGAAAAAACATTACAACCATAAACGAGAAACTTTTCTTAATTTTTTTTTGTTTTTCGCCTTATTTTCAATATATTTTCCCGCGCTTACTCTCCACCGCATACATTTTTACAGGAATTTTATCGTAAGCGGAGATGAAAATACAAAACGAACCAAAAAAAAAAAAATAAAAATTACTGGAAAACTTCTAATTTATCGAACAAATAAAAACAAACGAAAAAAAAAAAGTTTATCAGATTTTCTTGGGTGAAAATTTACTAACAACAAAAAATGAAGATGAAAATGAAAAATTTTATCATCAAATTTTTACCCGGAAGGTGAAAAATACTTTTACCAAACAAAAAAATCGTCATCGTTTTTCTAAAATGGAAAATATCACCGTTTTTTTGTTGTTGTATATTTGAGGAGTAAAAATTAATGTCTTCTGGTAAAATAAATTTTCTTTCGAGATTTTTTATTTTTGTACGGGATGTTGATTTAAAATACTTGATTTAGTTTATTTGTTATCGAGTATTGAACTCGTCGATATTTAACAATAACAAAAAAAATATGTTTGGGGAGCGAATTGGCCAACAAACAATTTTTGAAATTTAATTGATACCAATGGTCGCAGGCAATTGTATAGCGTTTTGTTTTACGTGAGTGGTAAAATGTCTGTGCTCCAGTGTCTAATGTGAATTGAAAGATTTTCGTTTGCTATTCTCAAGTGTTTACACATCAACGGGTGGGTTTCTTGCGAAACATTTTTTTTTATTTACGCGTAGGTGTGATGTAAGATTTAATGTTCGAATTCGTAAGAAAATTAATTTATTTTGAGAATTGACATTTTTGAATTATAGACATAACATTATGTAAATAGACTGGGGAGCATCCGATATATTTTCAAGAGTTGCAGTTTCTGTTATATGTTTCGTGTAAAACGCCGGACACAATTATTTACTTTTACTTTATATGTTTACCTATTGATATTAGAATGGAAGGTGTCCTTTTATGTGCATGTATGAACGATAAATATACCTTAACGGGGATCGCACGGACTTCAGTGATAAGGTGGAGCGAAGAGTGAAGAGAAATGCTAATAAATAGAACTTCGGACAAAATCCGAATTTCAAATGTTAATGTTTATAGGGCATCATCATGAATAAAGGCATACGATAATAATTATAAACTGGATTCTGCAAAAGTCTTTTTGTGTGCTTTATGCTGAAAGTGTTAGCTGAAAACGAACAGTTCTAAAAAAATCAAAAGAACCCTCTATAGACAGTGGTTTCTGGAAGGGGGTAGGGTAGGGAGGGGTCAACATTTTAACATGGCTGATCGATAAAATCGATCACTTGACACTTTTATCATGAAGTACACATTAACACTTTTCCAGAAACCACGATCTATAAAAGGTCCGTTGATTTGTTTAGAACAAAATTTTTCGATGAATCTTTATGTACCAATTGTTTCTTAGGATCTCAGCAGTTTAAGCATACATTATACATTCAGATCTCTCTAGAAACCGCTGTGCATACAGGCTCCTCCAAATTCCAGTCATTCCAAATAATATCTATTATTTATATGGCCAACCCGTTGGTATACGATCACTTGGTCCTTTCAGTATAAAGCACCATCAAGACGTTTCCGGAACCAATGTATGTCAATCGAAATTTTGTTTTTTTGTTCAAGCTTTGAACCACTGATGGTTGGTTGAGGTTTGTGCAACAATCATTCTAAATAATTCCGGTCGACTCCTAGGATCGATCACTTTATACTTTTTTTTTTATTGTAAACATTTAGAATTTTACAGAAACCGCTGTGTCATATATAGGAATCATTTGGTATTTTTACACCAAAATTATTCGTAGAAGCTTTGCTTCAATGCGTTGAACGACTGTTCCAATGCTATTGATATGTCTGTCCCTAATATTATTACGCCTAAATATACAAAAAAGACCTTTCCAGAAACCACAGTATAGAGTCTTTTGATTTGTTTAGAACGATTTTTTTTAATAATCACTATTTGTGTATATTTGAATATTAAAAACTTGACATTTTTATGTTTGGTTAAACATTTAGGGGACATGTTTTGAGTTCATGTTACACGCTGCGTTAAATACTATGTTTTGTTAAATGTTGCGTTAAATTGTTGCGTTGATTACGTGACATTTTAACGTAAAATGTTATATAGAAAAAACCCGATTTAACGGACTAATTGGGGAGTCCGTTAAATCCGACTGTCCGTTAAATCCGAATGTTTTTAAATTTAGTCTATTCGATCAAATTTAATCTGTAACGGAACTCAGGTATTCCTTAGCCGATTATGATGGAATTGGGTGTGTTGGATGGAAGTGGAATTTTTAAATGATTTTGGTTGAATTTCATGAATATGGCCACTTGGGAAGGAACTCGATCAATTCCTAGCCGATTATGATGAGGTTGGGTACCTTAGATGGAAATGGGAAATTGATTTTTGGAAGAAGTTCTGGAATATGGCCGCCTGGAAGGAAACTCTAGCAATTCTTAACCGATTATGATGTTGGATGGAAATGGGATTCTTAAATGATTTTTGGAAGAAGTTCCAGAATATGGCCACCTGGGACCGAACTCAATCAATTCTTAACCAATTATGGTGGGATTGGATATGCTAGGTGTAAATGGGATTCTTAAATGAGCTTGGGAAGGATTTCTGGAATATGGCCAATTGCGACGGAACTCGATCAATTCTTAACCGATTATGATGGGATTTGGTAATTTGGATGGAAATGAGGTTCCAAAAAAATCCCTAATGAGAAAAATCTTATATTTTTCCAAACATTTGCGGTTCAGGTGGAGCTTGAACCCCGTTCGGTTTATTTTGCTTGTTATATTAATCGATACCATTTGTCCTTTTTGTACAATTTTTACCCAAATGTTATTGCAGAAATTCTTATTTGAACAAGAAATTTGAAAATTAACGTATGGATCTAATTTTAACTAAATAGTTTAACAATAGTTATATTTACGTACTTTAATTGTTAATTTTTTCCGAAATGTCCGCTTGTTTGCGTGTAAGCAACATTAATGAACAAAAATTACAACTATACATATTCAAGGTTATCCATACACGAACATTTTGTTATTTTTTGTTACATATTCGACACTTGTCCCTTTATACGATGGTGTCAATTCTGCTTTAACTTTATTTATCAGGACGAAATGCTCGCAATCCTGTAAATCTTTTGGAACGTAAATGTTGTGCTGTGAGCTAGTTCACTTCCATTGCGTACAACGTTGTGCATCGATTCACGTAATTTTTTGATTATCGAAGTGGGGTCTGTCGAGTGCGCAGGGACTTAATTCTTGTTCGCAGATAATATCTGAAAGAGTCAATTCGAGATCAGTTTTGAACGAATTTGGTATATCAAGAATAATGAACGGCAATTCGTCGATTGTTTGATCTAGCATATAAAGAGGCTTTTAACTGACGATTTAGTCTCTTTGTCATTCCTTTCGCCTGTAGGTGATATATCCTTTTTCGTATTTTGTGGCAATCCAATTTTTTTCTAAATTATTTGAATGCACTGAGAAAAATTGAGATTTGTAAAATTAAAAAACGAAGTTTTTAATTTCGAAAAATTAAAAATTGTTTTGAATTTAAAAATTATTTATTTGTTATTAAATGTAGTTTTTACAGATTAATAAAAAGTTTTTTCAATTTAATCAAATATTTTGTAAAATTATTTAAAAATTACCTTTTAAATTTAAAAAAAACATTTATTTGAAGAGAATAAATATTAAAATGATATTCTTTGAATTTAACCCTTTGTCAGTCTTATGCATAATTAGGCGGTTAACCATGTTATACACGAGACTGGCAATGCGTTAAGAACAATTTGTTTGATAATAATGACACCATTTTTAAAGTTGCACTTTAATTACGTTTTGTGAAAAAAAATCAATGAATCACTGAAGGACCTTAATTTCTTCATCAGACCAGATCAGATGCTAATCTCTCCAAATCGGGTACTGTGTGACAAAGAGAGCTTATTTGATCATTTTCGGAGCGTGATAATGTATCGGCTTCGACATTACTGTTTTCGTTGACATACCTTACGTTAGAGACGAATTGGGATATATTATTTAGCTGACCGCTTTGTCGTGGACTATGCTCCTACTTCGATTGAAGCACGGTAGTCAGCGGCTTGTGATTTGTATTTATTTAAAATATTCCACCTTCAACAAAACACCGAAATTGGTTGATGACACTGTAAATGGTTAAAAGTTTTCTATCAATAAAAGGAATACCACATGAAGCCGCAGCTAGAACAATGACAGTCAGAACTAACAAACTAGACAGGGCTAGCTGGAACCACAAAAAGCTAGCCAAAACTAAACAAACTAATGTGCATTGATTTATCAGCTGGAACCAATATTAAACGTGATAGAACCATTTAAATTTAGCACTAATCATGAAGAGCTTGCCTTGCACAATGAGAACAACGCTTGTGCAACTTATACGTGCTGCTTGTGCCATAGCGTGTTTGGTCCAGGCCGATTTTATATTGTTCCGGATGACACCATTGGCGTACCATTTAAGCGCGTTGTAATCACTGAGCAAGCTCACTGTACTCACTGTGCAAGTTTATTTATTTATTTTATTTATTGAATAGTAGCCTCAAGTCTCAGTCCTGCTGAAACAGGGTAAACGTCTTGCTAACTCCTGACATTTCTCTTTGCATCGTTTAACTGAGGGTAGTCTGGTCAATTTATGCTAGAATTCCATTCCGTTGGGCATGAACGTAAATATGTTTATGTGTAATGGGACTACCTCGGTTTCCATAAACACGATAAACGTAAGTGTTTTCTACATAGCATATACGTAAACGATAATTGTCAGTGCAGCAATAAAAAACATTACATTCGTTGTTGGACTAGACTGCTAAATGTACATATACGAATAGTACAAAAAATCAAATTTCAGTCGTGTACACGGTTTCAATCACTTATTATCAAAAGTTAATACCAATTGGGAAAAGGAGAGCACTTTTCCGGTTGTTTTTGTTTTCTCCCCAGTTCGCATACCCAACTACTGTAGTATATACTGTGCCAATTTTGTTATGCGGTGAAAGAGGAAGTTCAACTTAAATTTTTTTTTTTTTGCATTTTTATTGGTGAACGTTTGAGAACAGTAGCATCCTTCTAAAAGTTTAAAACACCGACAGTTTGAAAAAAAAAATGGGAACACCACTTAAATTATATATTACGAAAATCTGCTCATTTTGGTATAAACCAGTATGCATAGTTTGAATAGGATTGATTGTATGGTGTGAAAGCTTATAAGGAGGGACTTATTTACCCAGAGGCAATCCCTCGGATTCGAGCATGTCAATAATTTCATATAACCTGGAATCACTTCCATGAAAAATAATAAAACAATATTGTATATAAAAAATTTAGAAAAAAATTGTACCGTAGCCCTAGATCGCATGATCCAACCGATTCAAAAATATCGTAAAGTTGGTTCTGGACCTGCAACTTATACATGGTAAACAATTTCATTATAATCGGTTGAGCGCTTGAAACACCCATTTAGAATAAACAGACAGACAGGAAATCTTTTTTATATTCGTAGATATCGGAAGCAAAAATGAAACTTTAGGTTATTCTGGATTGATAGCCAGATGTAAAAATGAAACTACTAAAAGCTGTTTCAGTTGACATATGCGCAAATTACCTCATTAGAGTAAATAACGGCGAATTTTTTTAAATTAATCAAAATCAGTACATGTCAACTTTACAACCAAAATATAAACTGGACTCCCGTGGAACCCTGTCATGACCCCAACATTAAATTAAGATCAAGAGCACTTCAAAAATAAATGAAAGATGTAACCCAAAAATTTAAGGCAAAATTATACTAGAACATGGGTAGAAATTCTGAGTCTTCAAAACAACATTGTTATTATACGCCAAATGCAGAAAGGTTTAAACAAAGCAACAACTACAATTGGAAGCTATTGCGGTGTAAAAGGTTGCTAAATTATATTATAAATCGCGGGTGAAAGCTTCGTTACACATCAGTAAAAAGGTGAAATTCATGTTTTTGGTTTTTTATGCAATGGTTTATTTTGGGCATCATCCGCTCACTATATAAGTTAATTGCTTCATTTCTACCTCAAAATTCTCTCCAGCCCGCGTGCAAACGGCACAAATCAAGAATATATGGGGAAAAATACAATATAATTGAAAATGCGTGTTGATCTCTAACAAAAAAAAAAAAAAATGTGTGTGGTTTCTAGAAAAATAATTCCACTTCAATGATAAATTTATCTTTTTCCCCGGATTGGATTTTTTTTTTTGTTTTGTCTTTGCACGATTTTTATACTTTTCGTTTACGGTTTTTCAGTTTTCCACTTATTGAATAATTTACAGAATGGCATAATAAATATTTAACGAAATTTTACTCTCATCCAACCTTGGAAAATATGTACTGTGAACTAGAACTTTTTATAAAAATTAAACTTTTTTTTTTTGTTGGTCGGTTGATATGTTTCCTTTCGAGTTATTTTCTCCTCGTCACTTGATGAGAAATGAAACATATGACAGACCAAAATAAAATAAAAACTTTTGAACTTTTAATACGATTAAAAAATTTATTTTATTCACAAAAAAATGTTGGAACCCTTTCCATCTCATTTGACATCAATTATAATAATACTTTTGGTCTAGCGTACTGCATGAGTCGTGCGAACGTACGAGTTTGTGTCGTATTTGGAATTGGAATCACACAAAAAAGGTCATTGTCAAAATAATCTCCAACCCTCAAATCAAATTTTGGTATATTCGGTAACTGTACAGAAGAAATAGTATATATAGTAGATTTTTTATGCTGCAAAAACATTAAATTTATGTTATTTTTATGTAAATTTTATGTTATTACTTTTGTGCTGCAAATAGTAGTAGTGGAGAAACATATATACATATATGAGTAGTGGTAATAATAATAATAATCAAACCCCGTATAACATGATCAAGTAAAGTAGTTTAAATATTGTTATTTTAAGTGAAATTTCTTAGTGTGTTGTTACACCATCGTCTTATATACTTAAGTGTGGTGTTCCCAAACCGTTTACCATGTATAGAGTTCAAAGATGAACAGAAAAAAGAAATTCCGAGTGGATGTTTAGTAAAGAACATGACACATGCAGTGAAAAATGTTATGTACGTTGGAGAGAGTGGAGGAAAATCTAGATGGAAAACAACAATATGTGGATGTGTGCGGTTACTTAATCTGGAGTGTATTATGGAAATTACATACATTTAAAATAATATGTCAGAAAGATTTTCAATTTTTTTCAATCAAAAAATATTAAATCTGCTTTTCTCGATTCCTGTAGTTGTTTTGTAAACTGTTGGTATTTTAATATTTAATCAAGTTATTTAAGGGAGTATGTTTGTTCTCGTATATAGCATATATGAACCCGATAAATAGTTAATTTTAAATTCAAATTGTAATCTATGTGGGATTATTAAATTAAAAGGATAGAGTTTGATTGTCATCAGAACATTGGTGAGGATTTCATTTGATGACAAGTGATTTATTGTTGAAATATTTTATTAAATAGCTATAAGAAGAATTGTTTCATAATAAATAGAACCCTCTCATAAAAAGTGGCCAGAATCATTTTAAACTATAAGATATCTATGCTCTAATAATGATTGGCAGCATTGAAAGAATTGATCAAAGAATAACTTTATATTCGGTGCTCGAGCCGGCGATTATGTGGACCTTTTAGCTTAATATAGTGAGAGTACTATTAGGTAGGGAAAACAAAACGTAGTATGCTGCCAATATTATTCATTTACTTCAATTATTTAATAATTTTTTTTTTGCTGGCGCAACGTTCCCTGCCTCATTTCTGAGTTTACATAATCTGGTTGTCTCCGGATTAATGTGTATTAGTTCAATGAATATTATAGCCTTGTCCCAGAGCAGTGACATTAAAAAATTGTCTTTAATTATTAGTCAGTCTCGCGTGGTTTTTAATTTATTGCGATATTTAGTACCGATACCTGCGACATGCGTTGCAATGTCACTCAAACGATGAAAGTGTTTGCTTTTTAATTTTGTTTATTGAAGTGCTTTTAGATACACAGTATTTTTGTTTTTCCGACTGGTCATATACAGCTGACCATGTGAGGAGCATATATTTTAAAAAATTAGTCCACACACTTGTAGCGATTGTCCCTTTGCTTTGTTGATGGTAATTTAAATGCGAATCGTACCACAAACTGCAAACGTTTAAATTCAAATGGCATATCCTCATATCAACAGTACATTTTCTCTTTTAAATTGTCCATTTAAAATTGTAGTTTCGATGGTAATGTTCATCGTCATTTTAACTGAAAGCATGGCACCGTTGCAAAGTCGTGGTAGATTGACGCTTCGGAGCAGCGGATTCAGGAATTCTAGTGGAAATACCTATTCTAGAAATATTCACGGCATCTCTTTCATATCAAATTGATAGAAGATGTTTGAGCTTTACAACGACACTATGAGTCTACTACCACTACTAGGGACTTCTCTTATATAAATTTTATAGATTATCTAAAAATGTTTCAATTTCACTACAAGAGAAATCCAATTCGGTTTTTCTTTTTATTTAACAGTGTAAATTTTTGGAATGTGTTTGCTGTATATATTTGTTAAATTTCCAAAAATATGTACTTGCATGTATCTAAATTGAGAAAAAATTTAGCTAAATTGAATTTTTTTTTTTTTAGATTTACGAAAGCTATGTAAATTGAATTTTTAGTTAAAGTGCTTACCACTCGAAGATTGGTAATAATTCTCCGAGTGGTAAGCGATATTTAACTAAAAATCCAACTTAGCTTTTGTAAATCTAAAATAAATTTTAATTTAACTAAACTTTTTCTTAATTTAGATACATGCAATTGTTGTTATTAAATTTACAAATAAATACATCAAATGTCGATTTTGTAATTATGTGCAATATGCATGAATTCTAAAGTGGAACAAATTTTTTCAGTAAAAATACTAGGGCAACCGAAAAGAGAAGAGTATATTTATATTACGTCAGACCGACAAAGACAGAAACTTTTGTTAGTTTTTTATAGCAAAATTTATAGTCAAAATAGTGACAGATTTCGGGCAACATAAATAAAAAAATTTCAATATTACAAATTTCAACCAACTAAAATTTTCAAAAATCCCATGCTTCGTTTTCTCTTAACATTTCACTGTAATATTTTTTCAAAAAAAAATTGCCGTAGTATGCGAAAAATAGTTCTCTAAAATGTTGCCATAAAAAGTATTGAGTTTGACAAAAAAAATTTATTTCAGTAAAAAACACTGTAAAAACAAACAGAGAAAGGTAATATTAAATCTACAACAGAGTGAAAGAGGAACTACGGTTTTTTTATTTTTTTTATAGCAAATTTTTATAGTTAAACAATTAACAACCTACCCAAAAATTTCATAGTTTTTAGCGATTTGTGTGAGCTCAATTATTATAGATTATTTTAATTTTTGTTGTTGTAAATCTAATTTTAAGATGTCTGAAACCGAAGAGAACACATTTCGAATGACAAAGTCAAACCATAAATGAACTATTTATAATCAAAAAAATATTTGGTAGTGTGGGAGAATTTCGTTCATATTGTAACACAATATTTATGTAGTTGTGTTGAAATGTTGCCATAAAAAGTACTTCTTTAAGTATTTTTTCCAATTTCTTATGGCAGTACACTACTGCTAATACAACAGTTTTTTCAGTAAAAATTTTCCTGGGTAGAATTTTTGTTGCTCTCCCACACTTGACAAATCGATAAGTTGATCTCGTTTTTATTTATTATTATTTTTAGTAGTAAATTTTACTGAAAAGTAGTTTGATTTCTCTGTAACAAGTAAAGGATTTATATTTTTGTCCCGTGTTAGTTTTACTCAAAAAAATTGTTTCACAGTAGAATTCACGCAAAATTTAAGGTAACTTTTTAATGAATTGGTCGGTGGTTGTTGTGATTTTACAGAACTTTGTTGGAAATGAGGTAAATACTCGATCGGTTAGCAAGCAATCAATTTTCTAGCCGAAATACTAGCCCATCAATTTTACCAATTTTAAATTTGATATTCAAATTATATTTTTCATAAAATTTTTGTTTATCTTGTTGTTGTCGTTTTTCAGACAAAAAAAAATGTTAAATCGCAAATAAAAAACTAATTGATTAAACCGATATTTAAAAATTATAATTAGTAATTTAAGATGCAATTTTAAAATTAATCACTAGAATGAAAAAAAAATTTACGAACTTGGCTTCAATTCAATTCTTGGTAAAAAGGTAAAAGCAGGCATTTTCGGAAATAGGCTTAGAGTAAATTTTGGGTAAATTTAATTTTTTTAACGTTGGTAACAATATTACTCAACTTACTCTGGTTACAGAAAAAGCAAGATTACATTTCGAGCGTTCTATATTCTTTTAAATTCTGTGACATATTTTAACAGATACGACATTTGATAAACATTTTAACAGATACGACAGTTGATTTTTTGTAGATTTTATCTGTTAAAATACATTATTGAATTTTGCTGGATATAAATTTGATACAAATTAAGAGAATGACAAAAATAAATAAAAGCTAAAACTAAATACCTTAAAGTTACTCTACATGTTCGGAAATAGATAAATTTATATCAGCGACTTACTCAAAAACTACTTTGGTCTATTCCCGAAAACGCCTATTGTGTGGGTTCACCTTTTGCCTTTTTCCCTTCCAATATCCAATAATTGTTTTGCAAAACGTTCAGTGGAACTCGCAATGTTGTAGTTGTACACGCATATTAGAATTAATGTTTTGAGACATGCATTAAATTCATCAGCGGATGCTGAACATGGTATGTCTGGTAAAATTTGTCGAAAATCACCACACAACAAAATAAGTGTGCCACCGAAGAGCTGTTAATTTTTATTTGTGCCTTTCGCAAATGATGTGATTATCAGTCAAATATTTTTTTGTTGTCGTATGGGTTGCCACAATAAGTGAAATGGGAAAAGTTTTGCTTGTGCTCTCGTAACTTTAATGTAAATTCATGCATAATTCTGTCTTACGCTGTACCTTGGGTCGTTTGCAGAACGATTCATTATAGACGTTTGGTTTAAATTGAATGTCCGAAGTTAGATTCATTATACGCATCCGATGCAGCATGTATTCACTTATGTATGGGGCTTATAGTTATCCCAAAAATCTTATGGATTGAATGTAAAACACGTTGTGTGATAACGGTGAGTATTTGCTCAGGAAGCGTATACTGGTTAAGTAAGCTCTCTTTTCATTTTCAACTTCTAAATGCAAATGAACGCATGGATTGGAAATGATGAAAGCGTCATACTGCATCAACACTATTAATGTATAGCGTTCCAGTTGATAAATCGATTTCATTAATAGATGCAGTAACATTTCCGACTCCTAAAATGGCAATATCGCTTCCCGTTTTGACATATTTGCAAATGTATTTGATCGTGTATGAAAGTAACTCAACATCTTTGTTTCGTACTTTCAAAGTAGTAGTGGATTTGCCGCAATCTTCAGTTAATCGACCACGATATAATGGATATCCGTTGCATGTAGCAATCCACTTTTCCCATTCAATTGCATATACAACCAACAGCGTGTCTCTCAACAGCGATTTCACTGTTGATTCCGATGATGATTGTCAGGTTATCACGTTCTTTCATTTCAAACCTCGTAGAATTGCGTGTGAATGTAATAAAAAAAATTTCGAATTTAGCATACAAATCGATAAGAATTTTATCACGCGAGTTAAATTCTTCGTCAACTAATTACAATTTTGCAATAGTTAGCTGGCATTTCTTCGAAGGCAGTTCTGAACAATCGAATTTATTTTGGGTGTTGATCGAATAAAGCTTCGACAACGATGATTGATTTGTTCATTAGTGTTTTTCACGAAATAAATTTGAAGAAATTCAGCAATGGTAGTAACGGTTTTTTACGATGTTTGGTATTCCTCAGATTGTTCTTTTCTTGTCTTAACTTAGCGATTACGTTTCAAAGTTATTACGCTAGTTTCGAAGTTTGAGTACATACTCGTATATTGTTTGGGCGGATTAACCAATGAAGTAGTAGTGGTCCAACAATTTTTGCCAGTACCAACCTAATAAGTAAAACAGTTAGTCATTGGATAAACATCATTTTGCTGATTAGCAGGGAGCACCTTGTGCAGTTATGGTGTTTTATTTCATTAACCTAAATTTGGTTAGTTCTATAAAATTTCGGCATGATAGTTCAGATTAATCATCAATTTCATTCGAATTCAAAATAAATACTTGAGCAGTCGTCGTAACAGGATAAGTTTTACTCGGCTATAAACAAGTAACGGAAAGAGGAGTAAAGTCCAGAAATATAGGGGTGCTACAATGGCCCAGACAACCAGGAAAAATAACTAACGTTTTGTTGCTTATCTCGTAATTTATTGTGTCAATTTTAGTATGACTCTTTAGAGTTTTGGACGTATACCGATGCGTTTTGATAAACACTGATTTATATATCGCTTCCGGTTCATAGTCTTGACTATATCCGGTTTAGTTTTGTTTTAAACTACTGCAAAACGAATAGAATAGGTATAATAGTAATATAATTAAACCATCTTAATATCTTTCAACCGTTTTAATGCACATACTCATGTTCATAATTATCCTTGTATTAATACAGTTTTACAGTATCAAATGTGCCGTTCCGAAGCGCTATTACATTTTCTGGTAGCTAGCTATATACGACCTTAAACCAACTAAAATAGACAAAAGGCGAGTAGATCACAGTTTTCGAGTCACACAAAATTGAAAGGTGTCATTCTTTCTTCTGTGTACGCAGAGCATATTGTTTCAAGAATGCCGAAACCACAAAACCCGACATTTCTTTAAAATGAAACGAATTACAAAGGTTTATTTTTTGAAAGGTGTTTGTTTGAGCACCACAAATTTCGTGGTATGATCTAATACTGTTTGTATTGTCATATTAACTTTAGAAGATCGGCGATTAGGGCTAATAAGATCTACATATACCATTTGTTATTGACTTTGAAAGAAAAGAGGTTACCCATCGGTGCTTTTGTGTATTCATTAGGAGCTTTAGTTGGTCTACAAACATATTTTGTGCAATAATTTTTACTATTTTTGATTGGTCCATTTTTAATACGTTAAGCTATACAACAGTGCTTTAACGGCTACAACATTAACTATTAAATCATTTCATCAAAGGCGTCTAATTTTACTTTGAAACAGAGCAAAACTACCTCCAAAGTCACAACCATTTCACTATATTTAGAAAGCTTTCAAGCTTACACCAGCGACCCCAATATTTCCGCTTTAATAATTTTCTCGCAAATCACCCGTTATGAAATTTTCAATATGCACATATGAGGCTTAACATTTCAAATTCCACCGCCTGCAATAAAAAAGCAAATACACAGAAAACAACAAAAATCCTATAACTACCAATTGTTACAAGTGCATTATTCAATTTAAACATATTATAGCAAAAAAATCGGAATATTTATAATACTGTTGAGGAAAAACAAGGGGAGAGCAAAAACAAAATTGGAAAATGGAAAATGGATTTTCCAATTTTCTATTTCTATTGTTAAGACAAGAAAATCCAATCACTTTGGTATTGTGACCGTTTTATTCGTGATCGGCTCTATCGAAGGGTAGATTATGGGTGCTATGTGCGTATTTAAATTAAAATATTTTTTGGGGAGACATTCGTTCGTTACGAGTACATAAAGAGTACGATTTAATAGTTTTCTGCAATGATTTTTTTTTTGTTATTATTGGAAATTTATAAGCGAAGTTGTTCAACCGTTTTTGTGTGATAAATTTTATGGAAGCGTACATCCGATCACCTTTTTGAGATTTGAATTATTTATGAGATGTTTATTGTGGATAAAACTTAAGTGTTAGTAGCTGAAAGTCCCCTTATAAACGCAATCATATCTCGAGGAAGATAATAAGCTGGAAATCAATGCCTTCGCGGTGTGTCCAATATAATGACAGGGGTAAAAAACTTTTGTTTGTTTTATTTATTATTCATCAAAATCTTTTCTTGAGCGTATACAACAATAAACTTGTTATAATAAGGTTATTCAATCCTTTTCTACCCTCATTAAAACCATGAATAGCAAAAGCTAGAAATTCATACATAAAAAACACGACGACGATACTAGAAACCAAAATAAATAAAATAAAAAAAACGTAAATCACATAAAATATTTGGACATTTAAATTTAGATTTTCCCAATGAAACTCATTGTTGTTGCTGTTGGCGTATGTACGGAATGGACACACGGTGTTATTGTCTTTTTCCCATATATACGTTTACGTATTTTATCCAGATTTTTATGTTTTGTAATGTTCGATGGCGGTGTTGTTGCTGCTCAGGATTATATAATATTTTTATTCCTCTCGATGAATTATATTTAATAAAAATAAAAAAATATAATCGTAACAAAAAACAAATTCTACATTGTACAGTATAAAGCCATCATCAATGTTTGGCAGCAACAAAAAAAAATAATAAAATAACCAAGTGAAATATATGGAGAGGAGGCAGAGGCAGAACCAGCAAAAAAACACACAGAGTACACATAACATAACACGCAGCAGGTAACCTCGAATAAAAAACAATAAAAAGCGAGATTTTTTTGGTTGCCAGCAATTTTTTTGAGTAGATTTTATTGTATTCTAGTATTTTATTATAGTGTGGTTCCGAGCATGAGGTGAACGATGCGGCATTGGGAACGAGATACGAGATATACACAATTTTGATAGATGGTTAAAATATTGTTACGATAAGTTTTTTTGTTTTTTTTTTCGTTTTGTTTCGGTAAATCTTGTTTTTTATACGGCTGTGTGTACGTGAATATCGAGGAGAGAGATTTTGTTACGCTGCCACCAATTCAATATTTTATTTTCAGAAGTTTGGATATACAGGGAATATATATACCTGTCATCCATTTAATTGAAAGATATCGACTAACGCTATAACTTCGTTATATACGATTCGTTTACGCTTTCGAATATTCGGACACTAATTTGGTGCAATTTAATAAATTCATTTCTAGCGGAAATCACTTTATACATTTTCTAATAGTAACTTAGTTTTATTCAAAATTAGTGAACAAAACAGTACATAAAAACCAATCAACATCAGATTTTGCTTTCAAATATTTTATACTACCGAACCGACTTAGATTTTTGAAATTTTGCGTAAACATGGTTGATTTTTTAAGCGTTTGGTTTATAATCTTCAAAAAAAAAACACAATAAATTTGCAAAAATGTATAGAACTGTTATTTGAATCGATAAATCAATGTTTGCAATTTATTTTTTAAAGATTATTTTAATCAATATTGTGTCGTTTTCCTCAACACTAGCTGATACAGAAGCAATATTTTCTTCTGCATATAATTTGGTAGCTTAATGTCCAATATCGTAAAATTTGTCCGAAATTTTTTCACAACGGCTTGAATTGCTTGCTTAGTAGGTGGATTTTGATAACCATGACATTGAAGAAGTGCGCGAAATACATTTTTCACTGAACAAGAACTTTGATAAAAAAATTAAATAATTTGTGAATGCTGTTAGGGTATAAGTCTTTTTGATGTGTCGAGAACAGATACACGAAAAACCAAAAATATAAATTAATCGGATGTTCTGCCCTATTCTTTATCTACATGAATATTGCTCCACAATATATAGGATATATTAAACAGAATTTTTCTAGTAGTATTGAAGACATGTCGCTCAGTATTTTAGGGTATTGTCCTGAAAGTCGGTAGGTTTGTTTTTGATTTTCATTCTTAACGTCCACCTACATTGAGCGAGAAATTCCTTTTTAAATCAGCTGTCAGTGATATTCAAAACGACCTTTGCCTAGGTAAAAGCCATAAAGGCTTTTTGTCCCTCGCTGTTTTTTAATGGATTACCCCATTTTACTTTCTCTTACGTAGTAAAATAAAGTGTAGTAATCATGAAAATAATTGACTCTATATAGCCAAAGTCAATAACAGTTATTTTTAAAAAATCTCTGTGTGTGCGTGTCTGTATGTATGTGTGTGATCATAGACTAAAAGTGTGTGGCCTCTCTCCAGTCCAGCCGGATTAGTTTGTCGGGGTCAAACTCAAGAGGTCCAAGCGATTTTTGTCTTAAATCATTCCACGGAATAGCAGTTTCGAAAACAAGACGCCCTATACACCAACATCCGAAGTCTATCGTCAAATTTCATGGAGTTACAGGAAATTGTGTTCAATTTTAAACCAGCCTTAGTATTACTCAGTGAAACTAGAACAACTGAAGAAATGTACGATTCGGAGTTTCATATTGATAACTATAAATTTATACGCTGCGACTCGGATAGTCGACATACAGGAGGAGTTGCTATGTACATTCATGAAAATATAAGTTTCAAAATAATTTCCAACTGTGAGAAGGATCGCACTTGGTTTTTAGCAATACAAATCATAAAAGGATATCATACGACTGGGATATTTGGAGTAGTATACAGATCATTTCAAACAACGAGAGCAGTTTTCTTAGATAAATTTGACGAATGGATGGAAAATATCATAAACCACAACAAAAATAATTTCATATTCGGTGATTTTAATATTGATGTCAAATCCAATGAATATTACAGTGTAAAATTAAATCAATTGATAAGTGATCATTGACTAATGCAGGTGGTTAAAGAATATAGTAGAGTTACAGCAACCAGTGAGAGTTTAATAGATTTAGTGATAACTAATTCAAAAAATGTGCAATGTGAAGTAGTTAAAGAGCAACAAATTAGTGACCATTGTATGTTAAGCATTAATTTAAATTGTAGGAAAATAAAAGCAACAAGAAATTGTGACCCGATAGAAATACGCTCGCGAAAAAATTATTCTCATGAATTACTCAACTATGCTTTAAATCAACAATTTCTGGGATGCCAAGATGCTAACTTAAACGAAATAGACCAAGAATTAAACGCAGAAGCTGAAGAGTTAGTGTTAAAGTTAAAAACTTGTCTGAATGAGTTGACATGTACAAAATTGATTCATAAAACTAGTAAGCTACCATGGTTCTCGGAAAATTTGAAATTACTAAAGCAAGATAAACTACGATCTTATGAAATTATGAAAATTATAAACTCAAGTGAGAGCTGGAATAATTATAAAAGAGCCAGAAATAGATATAAACAATCTTTAAGGAAGGAGCAGTCCACTTATTTCAAAAACAAATTCATAGCAAATCAAAATAATCCAAAGCAACTATGGAGAATGTTAAAATCGATGTATAAAACTAAATCCACAACACAGTGGAATATTCAGTTTAACAATAAAGTTGTAACCGATAAACTAGAATTGGCCGAATCTCTTAATAATACATTTGTATCCAGTGTGATTGACATCCATAACAAAATTCCAAAAGTAAAAAATTTTAATGAATCGAATGCGTATTCCTACACAGTTCCATTCTGTTTTCAAAATATTACAAGTCAAGAGATAACTAAAATTATTAGTAGTTTGAAGTCGAACGCTGGAATTGATGGTATAAACCGTACTATCATGTTAGATGCTATGAAGAACGAAATATTCTCATCCAAATTTACGAACTTAATCAATAAAAGTTTATATGAAGCTAAAGTCCCGAGATCATGGAAAATATCAACGGTTATTCCAATTCCGAAAACTTCTAAGCCAACAACACCAGAAGAACTACGCCCGATAAATATGCTACCAACCTACGAAGCTGTGTTAGAACGAGTAGTTAAAAACCAATTAATAAACCACATTAACAACAATAATATACTAGTCGACCAACAATCTGGATTTCGCGAACACCATTCATGTGAAACTGCATTAAACTTAATGTTAGATAATTGGAAATCTGAAATAGATGACAATAAAGTAGTAGTAGCAGTGTTCCTGGATTTTAAACGAGCTTTTGAAACAATCGATAGACAAATTTTACTTAAAAAATTAAGTAAATATGGAATACAAGGCGCGGCATTGGAATGGTTCCATAATTATCTTCAAGAAAGGCAACAATATACAAAAATTGATAACTGTATCTCTAAGCCAATACCAAATAATCTCGGAGTACCGCAGGGATCTACTATAGGACCGTTGCTTTTCATACTGTACATCAATGATATAGTAGAAGTTATAAATAATTGTAAAGTGAATATGTTTGCTGATGATACCTTGATTACGATTGCAACACCAACCCTTAGTGAAGCTGTTCAGAATATAAATGAAGATTTGGAGAACCTTAGAAAATAGCTGATGTTCCATAAGTTAGCACTTAATATCTCTAAAACAAAGTACATGGTGATGTCAATAAAAACAATACTAGAATTTAATCAAAATATATTCGTAGATACTGAAGTCATTGAACGTGTTAAACAATATAAATACCTTGGTGTTATCATAGATGAAAAGTTAAATTTTAATGATCATTTGAATTATGTTGCTAAAAAAATGAATAAAAAGTTAGGTTTATTTAATAGAATTAAGGATAAAATGCCACGTGAAACAAAAATTATATTTTACTAATCAATTGTTGGACCACATATTGATTATTGTTCATCAGTGCTATTCATAATGAATCAATCACAAATATATCGTCTCCAAAAAATTCAGAACAGATTCATGCGAGGTATTTTAGGAGCAGATATTAGGACACATATAAGTGAAATGCTTAAAGTACTAGGATGGAAGTCTATTAACCAAAGAATACATTACAACGTTTTGAAGTTGATGTTTCGCCTTGAAAACGGAGCTCTACCAAAATACTTGGACTTAATGTTATGCTCTAATAGAGACGTTCATAAGTATAATACCAGAAACACACATTATCGATTACCAATGTATAGTAAATCTTTTTCGCAGCGATCCTTAGGTTATAATGGAGTCAAATTATATAATTCTCTGAGCAATTTCTATACTTTGGGAGAATTACGAGAGTTACAATACACTCAGTTTTTGGGTCTATTGAGTGTATTTATTAAAGATAGAATTAGTAGTTAGCTAGTAATAAGTATAATAATTATGTTCTATTTAATTAATTCTAGATAATAATAAGATTAAAAAAAAAATGTCATTATTGATAAATAAATAAATAAAAAAAAAAAAAAAAAAAAAAAAAGGAATAAAAACTCTTTTCAAATATAAATTCGGACTCTGTACAGCCCAGATGGGTTGACTGATCTGTATAAAACTTCACAATTAAGTGGCACCATTTATAGGTATTTTGCGATTTTGCAATTATTTTGAAAAGTATATCATTTACAAGAAAAATGATTATGAAGTAAAAGATTCCAAATTAATTTTGCAATAATATTTGTCCTGTTTAGTTTTCCATAACTAAAGCGGAAATTATGTCTTTTTGACAAAACCCGGATTTTCAACAAAAATTTTGCCACTGTACAACCCAAATGGTTGATTGGTCGGGAAAAAACTACAAATTTAAGTGTTTTCCATTAGTTGATTGATGATTCTGATTCTTCAGAAGTAGCTGCTTCTATTCAGCTTGTTTTTGCAATTATTTTGAAAGGTGTACCATTTCCTGGAAAACCAGCTGTAAACTAAAAGATTCTTAATTGAATTTGCAACAATATCGGCTCAAATTATTTTTCCAAAATTCAAGCGGAAATTAAGATTTTTTACAAAAACCTGTTTTTCAACAAAAATTCGCCCCTTACACAGGGTGTTTGGCACATGGAGAGAGAGATTTTTTTTGGCAGACTGGGAAGTTATTTGGAAGCTACAACATGTCAGCATACTCTTCGTTACTAAAGTAAGTCATTGTAACAACAGCGGAAAAACGTGAAACCCACGGGCACTTCCGGTAACACATAGTGAATTATTGACTGGACAGCTCAGGACAATTAACACCCAGTTTACTTATTTTTAAACATCTATCAATAACTTAAAAAGTATTTTCTTAACCTTGACGCAAAAAAACCTGACAAAATATTATCTTTTATTTTGATCACAAAGAGAACGATTTCTAAGGTATTCAGTATACCATTGGAAAGGGCATAAGCTAGAGAATTTTTTAAACAAATCTAATTTCAAATAACCTTTAGTTTTTTTTAAATGAATTTAGGTGACATTTTTCATACTTTTACACATTTTTGAGGATTTCAAGTCATTTTTCATAAATCAATTATATTAAATAATAAATAAAATTACATTGCAAATTACAATAATAATTATTTCGTGCATTTACGACTACAAACAAAAAAGTTATGACTTTAAATGGTCTCGAGATTTTAGGTAATTAAAAAAAAAACTTAAACACATCACATCTTAGTTACCATGACCAAAGTGTCACATCAGTACTATAGGATTAAAGCTTCCAAATGACCCTCCAAACACCTTGTATAAAGCTTAATTAAATTGATTTATCGGAATGAACTTCATGCATGAGCTTTTTGTACAAACTAAATTTGGTCATACACAAACTTTCCGGTTTTTTTTCAAATATTTTGAAAAAAACATACAAAAATTCAAGCTCTATCCAGACGGAATGATTTAGCGGATTGATTGAACTTCATTCTTAAGTTTTTTCCATATCTCTGGAGGTTCCGCTGTTTTTTGGCCAAAATTGGTATACCTTCTCACTTTCCATGGGAAGCATTCGGTTTCTGCAAATATTATGAAAGGTATATCAATTATTAGAAACTCGACTATGAACTGAAATATTCAATATTAAATTTGCAACAATATCGGTTCAAATCAATTTTCAAAAATTTCACCGATAATTGCGATTTTTGACGAAAAAATGTTGTTGCACTGAAGTTCGGCTATGTAGAGCCCAAAACTTCATATTTAAGGTTTCTCCATAAATTGAGAGATACCAGTCAATTTTGACCAAAATATGTCCACCGAAAGTAACTGCTTCCACGGAAGGTTTAAAATATTTGCAAATATTTTGAAAATCACAGAATTAATGATAGAAGCCTCTTTAAAACTAAACATTTTTAAATAAAATTTGGTACAATAACAACCCAAGTCAGTTTTCCAAAATTTAATCGGAAATGACGATTTTTGATAAAAAAATGTTTTACAACAAAAATTCAGCCCCTCTACAGTTTTGATTCTATACATAAGCTTTTTCCGTAAATTGGAGAATCTTAATGAGTTTTATCTGAAATTAGTCCTGACAGCTTCCATAAGATCTTTTTCGGTTTTTCACCTCAAGTGAAAACTTTCTCATGAGGTTTTGCCTTTTATGTAAATATTTTGAAAGGTACACTTTCTCAAAAAAGTAACGGGAATTGGTAATTTAAAAAGCCCCCATAAAAGGATTATAAAATTTTTAAATTGTTACATATGTTGCTATATTAACACAACTGTCCTCTATCTTGACGTGAAGTTTGAGCGCGATCTGTCATATAGTTAGTTTACAGTGATTTATTTAGTGTGTTTTGCAGTTTTTTTAATGAATAAAAAAATCAAAAAAAGAATTGGTCTCAAATTTTATATTGCAAGTAGAATTTCGTATGCCGAATCACTAAAAATGTTACAAAAAGCTTACGGTGAATCGACTTTATCAAAAACACGTAAATATGAGTGGTACAATACATTCAAAAGCGGTCGAGATGTGGTGGTAATTTGCCTCGCTCTTGTCGGCCTCTCCGAAGTTAACATCAATAAAGTGAAAGGAATAGTTTCGTGGAATAATACTTCTTTAAAATATTAATTGATGATTGTGTAGTTTAAAATTGTGTTGTGTTTGTATTAATAACTATCGAATTTACTTAGGTGACTCTGAGTAGAGTGAATTAATCAATCAATTTTGTTTTAGGAAGCTGGAAAGCATTAATGTTGAATTATATTTCAGGAAATTTCCAGATGCTCGTGAAATAATAATATTTTTTTATCAGGTTAATTTATCAGTTTTTTTTTATCAGGTAGATTAGAAGTAGATTAGAATTGTGTTGTGCCGCACGATCGCTAGGTGTCTGAAACCGGATCGTTCTGTCCCAAAAAAAAAAAACCTTATCCTATCCCTCCTATTGTTATGTGTAAACACGCTGTAGGAATAGGTCCGGCGTTATCCGGGACACTTGTCAAGAACTTGGTTCTACAGTCCAATCAATCATACAATCAATAAAGTGAAAGGAATAGTTTCGGAAAATCGTCATGTAGATTTGAGAGAGATAGCCGCTAATTTTTTTGTGACTCACGCATCAATTCATACCATTGCATACCATTGGTTGGCCATGAAACACGTTGCTGCCCGACTAGTTCCGAAAGACCTGAATTTTCTTAAAAAATTCAATCGCGTATAAAGGTCGCTGAATACATGCCAGAATAAGTCAATCCCGATTCAACATTCATAAGAGGTACAATAACTGGTGATGGTTAATGGGTGTATGAATGCAAATTAGTCAACAAGCTTCGGAATTGCACCAGCCAACTGAGCCGAAACCGAAAAAAACACGTCAAAGTTGTTGTTGCACTAGAAACATGTATAAAAAACTGGTTTTCGACATAAATTCGGCTCTTCGACATAAATTCGTACAGCCCAGACGGATTGACTGATGAGAATTTAACTTTATACTTAATTAAACTTTCACCATACATTTGGTGATCCCAGTGATATTTGGTCAAAAACGGTCCACCGCAAGTAGAACCTTCCATATGTTGGATTTTTCTTTTCTTGCAAATATTTTGAAAATTATATTAATTATGACAAAATAGACTACATGCACTAAAAGATTCTAAATAAATTTCGCAACAATATCGGTTCAGATCATATTTCCAAAATTAAACCGGAATAGTCGATGTTGGACAAAAAATCTTATGAAAATTTTTGGCTTAGAGCTTTTTGTCTAAATGTCTGTATTTTTTCGCAGCTAAGACGGATTGACTCATGCGAGTTGCTTCATACATAAGCTTCAAGTGATTTTTGGCCGAAAGTCTGGTGTTGGCCTCAACAAAATCACCCCTGATTTTTTTCCACCCGATCTAAAACTTTTAGGCCTCAAGTGGATGTTGTAAGCTTGCGTTTCAATTAATGATTCATATGCTAGAATATACTGATTTTTATTTTACAATGCATTGTTATGACGGCTTGATCTTGTATACATAGGCATAATTGTGTTTAATTGTAACTTGTTCACACGATTTTCTGAGCCTGGTCAGAATCAAAGTCAAAATCTTTTTTCTGGTGGTCTCATCTCAAAATTAAGTAGTAGTAATCCGTCAACATTGTCTCAACGCTAAATCCCGTACGTCCAAATTAAAATTACTAAATTACTAAATTTTTACACGTTGAAGTTTTCTTTTCTTTTTAAAAACCTTTGTATTGAGCATTTACGTTTTTCGGATTAGAGCGAAATGCCTCGTCTTCGAAATGCCTTTTATTCAGATTCGCGCACCCAACTGCCGAACAATATTAAAACCATTACTCACTTTGGTCATAGACATGTATATTTCAGTCATTAAGACGTTATATAGATTTTCACCATTTGTAGTAATGGAAAAAAAAATCATTTGGGATAAACAATGTATGCAATTGAATATACTGCAATTGGCTACCGCTGTACGACAATGGCACAAATTTAATTTAAACAAAGTAATTTTTAAATTTAACTTTCATTTCTAATTCCGAATCACGTATAAAACACACATATCCGGATGTGCTCACCTTAATGGTAAATTATGATATAATTCAACTTGGTTGAACTCGACAAATGTGCGTGAAAATAATTTCCCTTTCGTTTTGTCTACAACCTTCCAAATAATATTTTGAACCATGTAATTTAATTTCTTAAGTGTACACGTAAAGAATTATGTAATCGAATTACACTGAATATTTATTTCTACGATTAAACTTCCGCATTCTGCCTTAAATTCCCGTTTATATGTCATTAAGATATTAATCAGACCAATAACCAATTTATTGAAGACAATTTGATTTTTTTATGAAATCGAATTGGGAAAATACTAATCTAAACTAATAAAAAGAACCTGTTTATGTAACGATGGCTCGATTTTCTATATTTATACCTGTGGTATGTACCTATAGCTTGTATATAGAATTTTAAGGATTTTGTTAAGGACTTTACATAGAAGGAAAACACAAACAACGATATAACATTTTTCACGAACAAAACATCTCAGACATAGTGTTTTTTATTTACTTTAGAAACGGAAAATAAACATGGAATCATTTATTTAGTACCAATGGACGGACGAAAGACGTAAGAAAAGGTTAACTTAATGTTAGGCTTTTTGTGTATTCCTGTATAATTTTCCATTTCTAAGCAATAAATCTCTTTTCATTTTCTTTGGTGTTCTGCTCGTGTTCAGATATTTTGTTTTTGTTTCTTCATTGTATGTTTGTATGTATATATATATATGACTGTGTATGTGTATTTTGTACTTTTGTTCAAACTTTTATTTTAACAATAAAATCTTCTTGTACCAAGGTATTATTAAAAAATATTATTATTTTCTATCCAAGTGTATATACAATTTTACCATCCTTTAAGAGGGTACTTTTCATTTATTATTTTCTTAACAATTTTCTTGGTACGTTATTTTCCCACTTCAATATTTTTTTGTTGTGTGCACTGGCGAGAGTGGATTTTGATGGTTTTGATTAAGATTTTTTATATTATTTGCTATATATAGAGTGATAGGAGTGAAATGCGAGCTGAAAGCTCTGCTTTCTTAAAACTTTGACGTGTTTTATTTATAAGACTATACCATTAAATAATAAAAAAGTAATAATGCTAACCGTTCAAATAAATAAAACGTTACAATATTGTATTTAAACCACAAAATTAGGCCACCAACAGGAAACCTATATATATTTTTGATGTGAGGTTTTCTCACTAGAAACACAAAATATTCACGTGAAAATCATACCATTTTATGTAAAACACAAACGAGTACGGTAAAAATGACTTTAATTTGTTTAATTTGCACCTATATCGCTTCATGAGACCAGAACACCAAAAAACCAGAAAATAGTTTTTATAACTGGGATATAATAGTAGCAATATAATAGAACGACACACAAAAATTATAAAACACTGCTATTAGCATTATCATTACTGTTAATTTTTTTTTTTTTGGTACCTTCTATTAGAATAGAGAGATGATAGTCATATAATCATGATATAATTTAATACGAAACCGGATGAAATTATTTTACCAAAGTTATCATATATTCATCTACCACCTCTGCCGCCCCCAAAATTTGTGTGAGATACATATATACAAAATACATAAACGACATACATGCAGAAACAAAAACCAACTTCCTCATCTTGGATTTTCTTTTTTCTAAAATTTTCAAAACATGTAGAGATTTTATTTTATAAAATTACTCTAGACTAAAACTAAAAGTTAATAATGTTATTACAAAAATATGTTAATTAACGTCATTTATTCAAGTTTTGTTGTTTTTGTTTTGTTTTCGGTTTTTGCATCAAGTTTCAGAGAAAGAATCAATTTTCAATTTGAACATTTCTTTATCTGTGGGGCGATTAAAAAATTATTAACTTCTAGTGCAAAAAAAGCTTTAACGATGGAACACAATAAAATATCTTTGACGAAGGATAACCTTGAAACATTAACCGAAACATTTGTTGTGTACATTATATATAGTTAGATTTTTTTTGCTTTATTAGATGCAAGCAAGCCCGCGATTCTGAGAAGAATCGAAATTTATTTGTAAGAAAAATTTCGAACTCATTTTCTGACTATGTCACAATTAAGTGTTACTTTGTTTACATTTTTAAAATACCAAAGAAAGTATAGTTTATTATAACATGCTATAATGCTAATGCTATACGATTTAACTTTACAATTCATAAAGCATAGAAAAGGTTAGCGTGCCAGCTCTGACGTGCGATTGGAATTTACTCCTTAAGAACGATTGTCTTGGAATATATACATGCTATACAATAGGCAAACGGCTAACGTGCTGGGAATTTCTTTTCAAGGTTGCCTCATCACAAACAGTAAAGTCGTGTTGCGAATCACCAACGTTTTGATAGATGCCAACGCACCCCTCCCCCGCACTGAATGTTGGGGCGACTGTATTTTGTTATGGCGATTGAAATTTTCAATTTCGACTTGTTCCTCGTTACAAAGACAAACTTCTGATAATATTAGTACTTGTGATTTCCATATTATTATATTACCATGGAGGTCATATCCCCTTTACTGATTTTTTCGAGTATATAATCCGTTCAATTGTATGAAGTTGGACAGTGGAAAGCCGGGTCAAGTCGCTCCGTAATGGAAGCATCGTTTCATTCTCTCGTCTCAAAAGTAAAAAGGTTCCCGTTCATCAGTAGACAAGTAGCGTTGACCTTAGATAAGGCTACGTAGACTAAAGTTCGCGAATGTGCCTTACTGTATTTGTGAACAATTTCATCAAATGTCGATTTATTTCGATTGAGATTAACTGTTGTGGATCTACGATTGATAGGAACTACTGCTCCACTAATCCCTTTTGCATTGGCATAGATATTAATTTTTTCACATTTTTTGGCTCCTACACCGTTAGAAAAATGAAGCCAAACCCGTATAAATTTATTTTGTTCAACATATTCAATATGCCAATTTGCTTACTGTCCTATTGGCTAACCCATTAGCAACGGCGATGTTTGTAGTTATCCTGTAAGGTTTATTTATAACGAAAATAATTTCATATAGTAACTCTCCTGTGTCATTCGTGCTGATTGTGAAGCTTTCTTTTTCGGGATCAGCTCCATACCCGAGTATTTCGTCATCAGCAACTGAATTTGATGATTTATCAGGTCAACTCACAAATCTAAAAATAAGCGCATGGACCGAATGTTTATCAATGAATAATCTAACTTCATTAGGGTAGCGTGCCTCCGCTTCCATCTGTGAGCAGAATCTCGGGAGTTGCAACACTTGGTTATTCAATCGATCTCCAATTCATAAAAAAAATATTCCTTTCCATAACTTCTGAACATTGATCCGCTATATTTTTTGCTGAATTTTTATTTCCAAATGGCTCTAACCATCCGTATCTGTGAACGATTGCAAACTTCGAAAATAGTTGTAATGGGGTTGGTTTTCTGAGATTATGCACAATATAATATGTTGTATCGGCTACACTTAATTTTGGTTTGCCGTTATCATGAGCCCGAAAAACTCTAAAGTTTCCATCAAGTTGTCTTCCTTCTTCCATATTGTTCCGTGCTTATTCATCGTCAATGCTACTATGTTTCCGTTGATTCTTTAATCAACGATAGTATCAACGATGAAGAAGCTGATCAGGAATTTCCTGAAAATTAACTTGATTCCAGTTATTATTATCTGCCTGTGGATAGCTGAGCCCCATTTCTTCCCGAAATAATCGCGCGAAAAGTTCCAACGTTTTATCGATATCTAAATTGGATTCGAATTCTTTTTTCCGCTCAATTTTAAGAACTTCATTTTCATTGAAAAAACGCTTAAATTTCGTATATGTAAAAAAAACAGTTTCTTTAATCCTAAAACTGATATGTAAAGGAACTACTTCCCTCTTGTATTCTGTTAACTCTTTGCCCGGATCATAATTTCTGTATCTGACGTACGAACCACAAACTCTTGAAAATGCAACATAAAGATGTCCGTCTCCAAATACAGGCTCCGACAAGTATTTTCATGGTCATAGCAAATGCGGCCTTAAAAGGAAATTGGATTCGTTGAAGTTTAAAAGGTAGCAGGCACCAGAACAGAACTAGAAATATCGATTGTTGAAATTTAAACGTTTCATGCTTTTCATAACTATTCATGTACCATTCCATAATCCTTGTTTTCAGTTTTGATATTCCAAAAGAGCATGGCCCTATAGTCCCACCTCTAGAATTCAGTTGGTGTTTGTTGAGGAGACCCAGCTGGATTTATGGAATTCAAATATTTTAGTGGATAGCTAAGACGCTCTTTTTTATCTTCTGTAAACAAGTCAATAATTTGAGTTTTGATTTTGGGAATAAAATTATTTCTCTCAGAAATGGAGTAGTGTCATTTGAAGAAACTGTTTTCGAAAAAAATTCTGTCACTAAATCATCTTCACAAATTAGCTTTCTGGAACTGTAATAGTGTCAAAAAATAAGTTGTTCCCACAATCAAGTATTCCAGCAGCAAGTCTTCAAAACCAATTATTACAGTCTTGATCAATACGTCTCATGTTCTCTAGTAAACTCAGTTTCTCAAAATTGTACCAATTTGAATGACGAATCGTTGTTTCATACAAACAAAATTGTCCACTAGCTCCAGAACCTTAAAGAAAATAACATTTTTGCTTTATGGTTTCATCTTTAGTTGCACCAACAATTTTGTGAAACACTCTTGATTGCTTGGGGTTAAAATAGGAGAGCATATTTTAGAGCATATTAATCCATTTGCAACATTGGGTAGGTTGAAACACTCTAGATTAATTCCTAGTACCTTTAAAGCCGATTGAATCGCCTTTAGAACATACGAGTTACAATCTCGACTCATATGAAAAAATGGCTTAACTCGACATAAGCGAAATTTGAGATTGTAATAAAATTTTTATCAAAATCTCATATTTCACTTATGTCGAGTTATGCCCTTATTCCATATCAGTCGAGATTGGTGTAAGGGTCGTTCATTTCCGTGAACGATGCGGAATATAGCTTCAAGCACGTCTTCTGTAATTTTTATTCCAATGCAAAAAGAGTTCAGATGGCGATGAAAATATACATATGCAAAATGCTATCTCATTTGGGCAGGTACTGCGTACGATCGACGTCTTCTAGATACTGCTAATGTTAAACGAAAGTTTTCAGCCGAAAGATAATGCACATAGTGTCTTTGATACCCCTGCCGAAAAATGGTTATGCATATATAGTTTTTCCTATCAGCCGAGAACAATATTCTATAGCCGAAATTGCTCGATATACTTAGTTTTGCTATCATCCCTAAATAACCAGAACACAGCAAAAATCAGTCATGAACTAAATAATTTTACCAAATTGGTCCAACTCCTATGACATGTAAATACTAAATAACAATGATTTAGAAATTTTTGAAACTAAATTACTAAACCTTCCGAATTTTGTAAGTTATCCACTTTCCCATGGACCCTACTATGTTTACTACTATAGATAGATCATAAACCTAAATAAGCTCAATTTGTGGCTCGTTTGAAGGTAATGGGGGGGGGGGGGGGGGTGTTTTTAATTTGGTATCTTTTACTAGACCTAATTTTTTGAAACTTAATTATCAAAATGTTCTTTAACTTTTACGTAACCCACTTTCCCATCGATCCTATCATGTTTATTAGATAGATCATAATTCTAGGTAAGCCCAAATGAAATTTGGGGCAAGTCTGAAGGGGTTAAGACGGTGGTATTTGAAATAAAGTTGATATCGGTATAGCATCGATCGGAAAGTGCGCTGCGCAACAGTTACAGATCATTTTAGTAATTTAGTTTCAAAAATTTCAGATTTTCTATAGATGTAAAATTACTATCCCCTTCAGGCTGGCCTCTAATTTCTTGTGGGCGCACCTATGATTATATCCTATAAAATCAACATAGTAGTTATAGAACTAGGTAATATATCTTTTGGTTATAAATTATTTTTTTCGGCTGGAATAGACACTATCTGCATTATCATCTTTCCGCTATCTTTAATATGCTGTCTTCTAGGGTTTTTTGCCAAATTTAATCATCTTAAAGATATTATTTTCCTATACTACACATTTTACTATCCTGGGCGGCTATTCTTGAAATCGGTGTATATTTCCATCGGCGGATTATAATTTGCATTAAAATTCTTTATATTATTCGAATTTTTTGCCGGTTACTTTAATCATTTTATCAAATTTGATTGCAAGCCTTCTATTATTTACCGACTGGGTAAATCAATGCGGATTTACTCCCCCACATAATAGAAAACTTGGAAGCAAATTTGAAAAAATTATTAAAGTAGACGACGAAAATTTCGAATAATATAAAAAGTTTTAATGCAAATTATAATCCGCCGCCGGAAATATCCACAGATTTCAAGAATACGCGCCCTTGAACGATTTACAACATTCAATCACTCCGCTAACTGCAATCGTTCTGGCATCTTCAATTGATTTGAACCGTCTCATTTTGAAGTAAGAGTCCAGTCTGACATGATTTTAAAAACTGAATTTTCAAATAGTTTTCTGCCTATTTCACGTTTGCTAAAATTGTTGTCTAGCTATTAGGTAATTGCCTAATTATTTTAGCATATATCATCCACTCCGCGACGGTGCAATTACGATAAAATTCTCTATTTTGAAACTCTGAATTCGAAAGCAATGGTACAGTGTATATAAAGCAAATAACGCACTTAAACAGAATTTTATAAGAAGAATCTGTAAAAAATTATAACAACATTAAAATATTACCGAGGTGGATCAAATTATATTTACCGCTTTAAGTAGCAGCAATTGTACTAATTGATCTTTAGAACTCTGGATTTACATGGGGCATAATCCGAAACACCTCATTTTATCAATTATTCCGGGTACCAAATTTAATTTTCTTACCGTTATACATATACTTATTATTACGTACATGTTCAACTTGGACAAAATGCTAATCAACCACGGTTAGTGTAATGAACAACCTTAAAATTTCATCACAAATAAAACCCAATCACAAAATTAAGCGGTAGCTGCCACAGAATCAATTTGTTTTCTGTGATACAAGAGTAATATTTGTCAGTTTGATGAACAAAATATTTATATCCAATACAATTTCATATTTTTTTACAATAGTTTGCCCAATTATCAGTAGATGTCAGCAAAATAGATTTGGTTTGATTTTTTTTTACCATTTGCATAGACGGCACGGCGATTTATTAATTATTATTTTTTATGTTATGCGACTTCGTATAGAAAAAAACTTGTAATTAGTTTGTAATTGACATTTAAAAACTCGTTAAACGTTAATTACAAAACGTTTTAAAGTAATGCACCTGCATATATTTTGTAGTAGTAAATGATTTGCATTATCTAAAATCTTCGGAAACAAAATAAGTAGATCATTAAAATGCGACTGACGTGAATTATAAGTAGTTGGCGCGACGTTCATATAAGTGGTCAACGTTGTATACTAGTAGTTGACGCTGTCTACGTTGTCGACGCGATCGGTGGAGAAAATGAAAGATTGGATTTGATGAAAAATGTCAACAAAAAGGCAAGAAGTAGTCTTTGAGTGAACCTTTCTTTAATGTGCTCAAAGGAGATAGTATAATGTTGCGGACGATGGAACGTGTGAGAAATTTTATTTTGAGATGAAAATGCATAGAAATAGTAATATACACAAATACTAATAAACTAATCAAATTACCGTTTAAATATCTTATTAATAATGCACAAATGTCCGTAGCTTTTTTCAACTCGAGAAGGGTAATAGGTAGAAAATTGATATTTGGATGCCATTGAAAATACTTGGGATTCAAAAATTTTGCAACATAAAAATACTACTTATTACAATGTTTAGAGGTATGTTATTTCGCATATTATTTTTTTTTTCCATTTTTATTTACCTAACTGTAATTTTTATCAAATTTTTAAATTTTATTTAACTCTGTCAAATGATTAATATTTTATCATCATTCACTCTTTGACCGTCGAACTTTTATTTCTAATCAAATCATAAATTCCCCGGGCCGCTAGTTTATTTATATTTCTTACTAAGTTCCAATTCATCCGAGCTTCCGATGATACAATCGTTTCTCACGTACGTATATTTTTGGCATGATAGCTATCCAATAATTTTCCCATCGTATTAGGCACTGTATAAGCTAAGTTTCCAACTCTTGCTGTAATGATTGCTGGTGTAAATCTCGATTCAAATTTAGTGCATTTCTGCTCTTTGTATATGTATGTTCTGACGAATACGTTTTGTCCAATGTTATTTACGAGTATTCCTTCAGACATTAAAGCACGATTCGAGTATTTTAAATGGGATTGCCTTAGTTGTTTAAGGCTCGTTTGACGGACTTAACTTAGGCCTGCCGCGTTCCAATTTAAAATTGCTCTCCTCTCATTTTCACAGCCTAGCAGACATCTAACTTGCTATTCCGACCCATGTGTTATTAGTGTTAATGTGTTAATGGTTAATAGTTTACAAGATAATGAGGAGATTAATTTGTTGCCGAGTGAAAAACATGCTTTAGAATTGAAGCGATATGCTCAAGATACATGTCCCAATTTACATGATCTTCTTCTAAGTATGAGAAGGGTTGTCTGCAGAATAGTTCGGTTGGTTCTCTCTGATGCATTGCTCTGGGGAGAACGGAATGGCGTTTTTATGTGCTGCATTTCATAACGATCTGAAAGATTTGAAAACAGATTGGATTAAAACCGCCTGCCTTTGGCAGACACAATCACTTCTGGGACTGAAAACACACAAGAAAGATTTCCTTTTTAAGATAATCACAAAACATTGGGATTTGGATTTTTTTGGCCATCTCAAATAGACGTGATATCTCGGAAAAATGTCCCATCGGTGGTGGTGTGAAATAATTGGTGACATTTGACATTTTACACTGAACGAAATTGTTACCAAACTGAAAAATATCTTTCACCATTCCAAACCAGAAATAGTAACGTTCAAGTCGCTTCGCCGTTTTATATATGCTCATATGACCTGACAATAAAGGAACATCTGCAGTTTCCATAATAAGTACATGGAACTAAACTTTTAGGAATAACTAATTTCAAGTTCGGTATATCCGTTTCTAAATAACATATACCATAAGATTGGGAAATAAGCAATTTTTCACATTGAACCCTGAAATTAGTTTCGGTAACACCAAGGTGTTGGTATCTTCGGAAATCGCAACATATATATTGTCATTAAATGCTTTTGAGTGTAAGGCCACTTCCAGTCTACGGTCCGTTTTGACGGTCAATTGGCCTTACCAACCCTCAATTTGAAAGTTGTAACTCTGCAATTTGAGGGTCCACCTAGCCTGGCTTTTTCACGTGGTCTATGATAATTGTGAATTTGGAACTTTCTAGTGATACTGTACTTTCTTTGAACTTTTAAGGATGTTCCGAATCACTGATTTTCTGGAACAGTACTCCTCCTATACCTCTAGAAAATGCGACAACTTATAACTCGTAGTTAGGATGCACGATATTGGGGGCCGATATTTGGCGTTCCTTTAATAGATTGAAGGAGACCTTTGCTTCATTAATCCAAGCAATCTTAGATTTGGATTTGAAAAGGTCGGTGACTGGAGCTGATATCGAGAAACAGTTACGTCAGTTAAGTACTTAACAGCTAAGCTTCAACAAGTTCAAGAAACGAAGTTGTTTGATTGTCTTTGGAACTGGAAACTCTTAAATGACCACACCTTGTCTCAGCCGACATTAAAGCAACCTTTCCTAATTATATATCCTAGGTATTTCAATTTTTTTTTTAGTACAAATCGATCTTTTTTTTAGTACCACACTAGAAATGAAGGTCTTGTTCTCCAATCGCCCCAGAATTCCATCGATTGGTTGGAGTGGGTAGACATCTTTCACTGCGTTAGCTCATTGACACTTCGGACGTCCAGGCACAATCTTACCTTTCTGTTTGATGTTTTTCACGGACTTTCGTTTTCTTCTATCAGTCCGAGCGCAATAATTAAGCATATAGTGCTGCTTAACTGGGTTAGCTAATCCAATGTCTATTTTGTGACATATACGATTTGTACGAACCAGATCTACTGACGCAGATAAAGCAAACAAACTAATATTTTTGCTACTTCCTGATGCTGTATTGCTGAAAGATTATGTTCGGTTATTTCTGTAGGAGTAACTTGAATATTTTCAATCTTTTCATCTTTTTTACCATAATGAACAACCTAAACTTTCTTCTTGAAATCCATTGGCAGTAAATATTAACGACGGCCAATAAAGAAAACGAACCCCTGCAAGAGTTAGTAGTTTTTTACACCCACAATATTAGCTCCCGACCACTTAATTTGGTGTTTTTCTCGAAAAAACAACCCGGAACGATGAAAATTTCATTTGGATTTATGAAGCTCAAGATCCGTGTTGTGTGCCGTATCTTGGAACACTTAACGTTCATTCGGAAAATTCGAATTTCGGGGCTTGGTTTCCCATGGAATCCATTCCCTCCTCTCCCCGATTCCCAGAAAGTAGGTTAGTCCCAATGATAGCATGACGTTCCAAACCGTGTTCCGTGTTCGTGATTGGTTGAATGATAGGTCCCCACGAGCTATTGGTAATCGCAGATGCTGCTGAACTACAGGTTGGAGATTTTCGTATGGGTTCACCTTGATGCGTGGTGATATCGAGCCTGATTATATTAGGTTCGGGAAAGCAAAACTTATGAACAACGCGACATCTTTCGGTTAAATTTGCCTCCCGAATGATTTTCAGTATGTATCACAGCTGTTCGATTTTTCAACAATCTGCGAATTGGTTTATTGACTAAAACACCCTACCAACGAATTTTTCTCGTAATCACATTCTCATGTTGTTGAGTACGATAGAGATTTCAGATTAAGGAAGAGGAATCTTAGACTGTAGCGGAATTCTTTTGCATGTATCCATAAATTCGATAATCGATTCTTTAGAGTATATTTTCTTTCTCTGTTCGAGAATTCCGTTAATATGGCTACTGTTCACGTGTTCCGCCCAATAAATTGCATTTCACTGCTGAATCGCGAATAAAACACGAACGGTTTTTGACAAAGCAGTCCACAGGAATATTTGGAACAAGAACCAAGTGTTTCACGCGGAACACAAGAGAGAAAGAGAGTTCCTCCCGAGGTAACGAGTTTGAGTTTTTGATTGAAATTAGTGAACAAGGTTTCAAAATTGGACATCATCTGATACAAAATTTGCTTTGAATTTACCTTCAAATAGTATTAACCCCAAGAGCATCTACCCCAAACTGGGCGAGGTAATGACTGTAGGATGTCTGACTACTGAGGAACATGTGGAAGGCACATACTTCACCCTCTCGTAACAAGCTTTTGGCGGTCGATTCATTATAACCATGTGTGGTTGATATATTTTTATTCATATTTGTTTCTCGACGAGTTGTTAATATTTCATATATGCTTTTCTTTAGAGTCAGCGTTTTATTGGATATTTATCTGTTCGCTGTTCAATTTTTGGAACAAATACATAAATAAATCTTCTTTAGTACGAATCATTCATCATTTTAATGTGATTTATAAATGGGAAATTAAGGTTCCTTTGGACATATTTAATCCAACCACTAAATCAAAGTTACGCTACGTAGATATAAAGAACTATTCCCAAATTACATTTTGAGAATAACCCTCCATTGTATTTACTCGAACATAAGAATATATACAGAATTTCAATTAGACTGGATAATCTTAACACTATAATAAAAATGTATATTCCGTAAATTACATCAAATCTATCATTTTCTATCCCCCGAGTGATAAACACTATCACCGTCCCAAGTTTTTTCTTCTTTCACCGGATCGAGCAAATAAAAGGAATTTTTTCTTCAGAGACTTAAATTATTTCGCCTTCGATTATAAAAAAAAAAAAAAATACAAAATACGTTAAAATAAGTTTTTTATATATACAAAGGGACTTACCGAGAGTATGAAATAAAGTTGATGTGGAGGAATATCCTCAAGCGAAACACATATTCACAAAAATTGACATGTGGTTAAACAATAAGCTTTTATTGAATTTTCTCCAAAAAAAAAAAAACTTTTTGTTGGAAAATTCGATTGTTGCGTTACGAATTGTAATTTTACGTGATAATTCTATTTCTCATTTGTGTTACCTTAGGTGATTTTCTATACGTGTATGACGGATAAAATTCAATTACACACTCATCCAAGTCAATTCCCGTATATTATTATTATTTATTAGCACAAGCGAATATTTATCAAGTTTGGGACACATATCAGATGTGACATATTCGAATAAAGTAAATATTTAATCTCATTTATACTAAATAGTTTCTAATCAATTGATAACACAAACCCAAGAATAACACACCCACCTAAAACGTTTGTCTATCGTCGTACGTCTAAAAAATATTCTCTCTCACTCTAAATTGTCTTAATTTATATATATAAGACTGTTATCTTTAAGTCAAGCAGCTCAAAGTAATAATGTTAAACGTACAAAAATAAAACTAAAGGTGAAGTGGTTTCGAATTCGAATGGGAAAAATGTATTGCGGTGGTTTATAAGTTCGTAATCGAAATTGTATTTTGTAAGCACAGATATTTCATCTCCCATCCTGATATAGACAAAAAGAAATTAAAGGGAAGAAATTTTGTTTTTATCTTGCAAACGTTAAGAAAATGATAAAAATAAAAGAAACTCAAATCCTTCTTATTTTATTGTTATTTTCTTATGCCATCTAATTCTAATGTTCGGTTGATCGTTCGTCTGAGTAAGACGTGAGTGAGGGGTGTTTTTATTTTTGGTATGCAGGTATTCCTAAAATTTTAGTAAAAACGTGCCATTTAACAATTTGATTAGCTTTTACTTTTATTATTTAGTTTCTGAAAATTTAGAAACGGGCGATTATTAAATGTAATTTAATTAAATGTACCGCGGATACTCGATGAAGAATCACTGACATTTTATTCGAATGAAAATAAGATTAAAATAAGATTTTTATTTGTTTTTTTGTATACTTTGGTTTTCCCAATTTCGGTTCATTGATATTAGTGTATTCCGTCGTAGAATTGTCGAAATGTTTTGCGAAGTCTCGAATTGTTTTTGAACGGAGAAAATACACTATTTTCGGGACGCGTAAAACGCATAAAAAACGAAAAGGACATAAATAAGAGAATATCTGAAAGCCCCCTCACCGATTTTGCCAGCACATACCTTTTGTTGTGATAGGAAATTAAACGCCAGGATTAGAATAATTTATTGATACTTTTGTCATTTGTTTTAATTTAACTTTAACGGTATTTCCTCTGATACACACTCTCTAGTATGTATATTCACTTCGATATACAGGCTTTTATCTATCTCACATCCCTATAAAGCAAAAACGTCTTAAAACTGGATAGTATTAACAATTGATTATCATAATTAAGGAGGATTTTTACGAAAATTAGAAGTTGGATTAGCATATACGATCGATAAACAGACATATTATATCGTTATACTTATTATTTTATGATTGACAGTCTATTAATCCGTTTCTACTCCTTAAATCATCATAACTACATAAATTTTAATAATTATTGTGGATTTTACCTAATTTATGTTTTAATTGAACATCTAAAGTAGCTGATATAATCGTGGATATAATGAAATTATTTATTTTTTAATTTAATTTTAAGGACGTTTGCGAAAAATTTATAATAGCGAAATCGGAACTAATTAAAAACACATGTACTAGTTTACTGACTTATGACAAACAAATTATTAATTTTCTACTAGTTTGCTGAAACATAAAAATTGAGCTGTAGTTTATAGTATTCGCATATAATGGCAATTAAGTAAAGAGTGATGACAGCTTCCCTAAAATCAAATCAAATCAAAATTTTATTAATGTGAAATAACCGATAAAAGATGAACGGACCGGACCTACTACACCTACTTTTAGTTAGATAATAATTTACTCAATGGAATCCTTGAGGTCAGGCCATTCCTTATTTTGTTTTTTTATTAGTTAAATTACAGACCTAAACCAGCAATTATTGTCTAAAATTTTAAAAAGGACTCGGAAGGCTTGCCTAGAATAAGTTCAGTGGAACTAGCCTGGTTTTCCCTGGGAATGTTGGGAAATATTTTCATAGAGCTGCTGAGGAAATAAGTTTAATGTAAATATTTTCGAAACAAAGTTAGATGGGGAAACATTTTTTCCTGTAAAAATTTTGGCGAACGAAATAAAGTTTTCAAATTCTGTTTTGAAATTTTTTGTACTAAACTTATTCCTTCAGTAAACAAATAAAAATTGAACAAAAATGTTATGCAAATATTTTCCTCAATTCTTTATTTCCAGGCAAATTCAGAATAAGGACACGGAGTGATAAAACTAAAGGAAAGTTGACCGGTCGTTCTGTCAAATTTTTAATTTTGCTGATTTCATGTGAAAAAGAAATGGCGGTAAGAATGAGAAGAAAAATAGAAACGGTGAATGTTAGTTGAACATTTTATATATTAAATTATTAAATTTTTTTTAATTCTTTGTCCTTTTTTGTAAATGCCAAACTTTTTAACGTCATTTCAATTAAAAAATAACCCTATGAAGCTGCCATTTCCGGTACACAGATTTGCAACAAAATTCAAAACTCGTACTTTCAATGAGCTAATTTTGTATGAAACTGAATTTAAAATCTTTTCGTTTTAATTGTTTTTTCAGAAATGTTTTATACTTTTCAAAATATTTGCTTAAAACGAAGAAGCTCCTATCGAAGCTGGTTTTGATTACCGTTAGATATGAAAATGTTGAGTTTTTTAAATTACGTTTGTTGTTCGTTATAAATATCGGCAGAGATTGGATGATCACTTTTGCGTATTTGTGGTGGGCACTTTTTGTGACCTAGCTTTGCTACTAAACGAGTAATAAATTTATGAATATATTGGTGTATTGAATCTTTTTTGGTTTTGTATGGAAGAGTCATGTGATTAGTATTGGTTGCTTTGTTTTAAAGTTATTGGTTTGTTTAAAGGTTAGAGGTATTAAAAGTCGAGTGTTTTTGTTTGCTGAGTGCTTAATAGCTAGTTTATGATAATCTGGCTTTTAATCTAGCTTATAAACTGAATTTGTTTATTTAGCGTCACGGGTTGCTTGATTTTCGTAAGATTATTGAACGGACTGATTTGATTTGGTTAGACGATGAGCAAATGGATTCGTTGGCATTTTGATAGAGAGTTAGATTTGATGAACGATCTTTGATTTTGTTGCATTTATCTCGTGGGTTTATGTTGGTGAGAATTTTAAAATAAACAATACACAAATTTCGGTCACAAAATTTATTATATTAAAAATTAAACACTTGGTCATTTAATTGACATTTCGTATTTCCATTGAAATGTCTCACCAACATTGGCTTCCACCTAAAATAAAATAAATCATACATTAATGAAATAAAATGTTACTTACCATAATCTACTGCGATTTATTAAGCCCCTAAGGCACATAGTTTTAATTACCTGAAAAATAATAATATTATTAGAATTTGTTACAGTTAATATTGAATTTATAACTATTAATTTGTATACTTACCTTCTTAAACACTATTTACACAAATGTCAACAAAAAGTTATAAACAAACCTGTCATTGAATGTAATTTCTATGTAAATCAAAACGTAATAGAAGTTTGCGGTACAAATCGGTTCATGGTGCGCAAACGTTATATAATTTATTATTTTTGCTATAATACCGGGAAATTTAAGTTTTCTACTTAAAGTTTAAAGAAAGCTTTTTCACTATAAATCTATTTTTGTCTACATTTTTTGGTTTACATATTAAAATGACGATTTAGTTTTTAAGAAATTAAACATTATTCATTCCTTTGTAATCTGTTGAACAGAAAAGATATAATTCTATACAAATGAATACAGTGTGTTATTATTAAATAAAGTACTTTTACAATATGTAGTTTGGTTCTAAGTTTTTCATTCAGTGTGTGCAATTTATCTCAATAGTGCAACTTGTTTTCTCCATCAATAAAATTGAACTCTAGCCATCATCAACCATCATATAGTTCTGCAGCAAGTCATCAACCAGCTTTTCATTAATTTTTATTTTTCATCACGACAACTTTTCCACATACAGTTTAGTTTAATCTGTTTGCTGGCGAAGATTTGTTTTTCGTTAGTGTTTGTTGTTTCGATCAAATTTATAAATTATTAAGAAATGAACAAGCATTCCTCTGCTGCTGCGATATAATTCCTTAAGTGCGATTTAGTTTTTATATAAAAAAAGGCTGTTCAAATTAAAATTACAAATTTTGTAAACATTGTAGCGGCTTTTTTTTAGATTCCCTTCAAAATTGACATTTGTGTTTAGTATTGGTTGGTAACTCATCCTGGAAAGATACAGAGTAGCACAGCGTTTAGAAATTGTTAAAATTTATTACAAAAATAAAGAATCTATTCGAGATACATTTCGCGCAACACGTGTTTATGGTCAACATTATAGACCTACAGAGGTTACTACTCATAATATAATTAAAAAATTCACGTGAGTCACGTCATAAATCCCATTTTGGAAATCTCACCGTTTCCTTATTTTGTCGAGTATTATTTGATTGTGCAATTTTGTGTGTTTAACGGTAAAATTTGTACATAATGTACTTTGGGAGATAATGTGGGATTTCTGACGTGATTATCACACCAGAAATCCCATAGATCCGTTGAATGAATAAAACATATGTTTTGCTTTAGTTTAATTGTGCAAAACTGTGCATGTGAAAAACAATTTAGTTCTCTTCCAGAATTGGTCATGATTTTTCCTAGAACGGCTAAATCTGCCTATTTACATGGGATATGTACAACGCCTACTCAAGTAGATCAACTATGGAAAAATATCGTATATTTCTTGTCACAATGTTTAGATTCGATGTTTATAACCTAAAAAAACCAAAATTCAATAGTGGCATACTCCTCATCAGTGAGAATCGCACTTACAAATCCCTTCCTTCAACACACTTCCTTCAATTACATAGTACATTTATTTTAGATTTATTTCGCACAAATATTTATGGGATCGGCACAAAAAAATTTCAAAATTTATGATTGTGGCATTAAAACAATTCTTTATTGTATGAAAGATTTTATTTTTAAATGTGTAAATATGAATACCATTAATATCTACGAAGATTTTATAAATATGATTTTACAATTTAACATTTATTCTCATGTATTTAATGTAATGTTGTTTAATTTTGTAATTTCTTTCGATTTTATTTTTTTAGCTAAGATAATACAAATATAAAAAAACCTTTTCGGGCTGAAAAGACTTCTGGATAGGTTATCATACGTGTCTTAGTCATATTTCTGATAAATAAGGGGTTACGAAATACTTGTAAAAAAATAAAAATTCTATGAACTGTTTTGCACCAATTGGTTATCCAAACCTGTAGCAAGGTACAGAAATTCATAGAAATCGAAATTCAAGAGATCTGATAATAATATTTCTTAATTCATCTAAAAGATGAATGGTATATTCCTCAAACCCTCGTGGTAAAAATTATTACTAAACTTCTTCCTAAGTTACAACAAAATACAAAGAAATCATCGATGGTATTAAACCGATTAAAAATATTGTACATTTTTAATTTCCAAGAGGGTCTATTCTAGTGAGTGATTTAGGACGTCCAGTTTTGCACAATTCTGATTAATACACTTGCATTTGTACATATTTCATTGTAGCGTGAAAATCTCAATTGTTTAAGACAATATCTTAGAATGTGCATTTTTCTTCTGATCATTATGTAGCACGTGGTATGTTCCAAATCCTTTAATTGTTTTAGCTAGGCAAACCCTACAATAATTTTCATTAAGAATGTCTATAAAATGTCAGGTCAATTCTTAAAATTACCCTTTATATCGGGAACAACGTGGAAAATTTCGTTGGTACAACGAGCAAAGTAGAAAACTTCACAATAAAATGTTTTTAATTAGTAATCCACTAATTTATAAATTTAATGTGAGAAGGCTAAATTAATAATTTAACATAAGAATCGAGAAAGTGTTGCCGTAAAAGCCGACCAGCGAAACTGGTGCGGACGGACAGACAGACACAAATTCTAAAAACACTTGTTTTTGATTAGAACATCTCAAAACACGTAAAACCTGAGTTTTTACATTCTGTGGAAAGTATTCTAGCAAAGTTGTGTGCTACTGCACTTTGGCAATACACATAGGGTTGCGTCGAAATTGTAAAAATTCAACCGGGTCCTTTGAAAGACACAAATGAATTGTTGCGAAATCAGGAACCTTCTCATTTGATTCCTGGTACTTGAAACACCCCTGTTAACTATTTCCAAAAACATCTTTAGAGCTGTTACCGAAACCAATGATGTAAACATCCAATTACGTTGTTGATTTTTAATATTTGCAATCTGTTATAACCGAAGTACTCGCAAGTTTTTCGAGGTTCGCTTTTCACGTTCTACCTTCCGCAGTAACCAAACCGAGGTCCGATTTACGTAGACCCATTTGTATTTCACTACAATTTACATATTCGTATAAGTGCAAATTTTGTTTTTTATTTGAGTTGGATCTTGTGCTTATTTTACAAAAAAAAACGATGATTGCAACAAAATTCTATGAAATTTTATTATTTATTTGTTTTAAACAATTTTCAGCTTTAATTTAAATTTAGTATTCATATCTGATATAAAAAAACACCAAGAATATCTTTGCACACACAGAATCCGTCGATGTTATTCATTTATGATTGAGAAATTATTAAAAAGAGAACAATCCAGTAACAACAACAATGGCAGTAGAACAAAATGAAAATTTTAATGATGGAAAAGATTATTTTACAGTATATCAACAAAAAAGCAGGAGGAGATGCACCATACTTATATACACAATTTTCAATTCATAAATTTTTCAATTTAATATCGATTTTCATTCTTGATTGAATTTTTACATTTTGTTGTTGTTGTTGCTTTTTTGTTTATTATTTATATTTATTTATTATTTCGTTCGATCGTTCATTCTAATAAATTAAATAATTTTTCCAATATTGTATTTGAACCTCCATCAAATCAACATCATCGGTACTTTGCTCTATATTTACGTAACACACAATAAAAAAATAACGCATATAAAAAATTTAACGTATGTCAATTGGTAATTGGATGAGGGGCGTACATTTCGAAATGTTGACGGATTTCTTTACCGCATGCCAAGTATTCCGAAAATGTTAGGTTGCTGGTTGCAGACTTGGTAGCAATTCGATTAGTAGGTAGTAATTCGATTAAAAATATAAAATGAAAATATTTTAAGCGTTGTTTCTGTTTACCGTATACCCAAAATACAATTTAGGATTTTACGATACTGTTCATTTTCACTTAAGACAAACACCTGTGATTATATTAAGAGATTTCGAATGTTAAACAATTTTGTTTCTTTTTTTGTTCAAAATGTGATAATAAAAATATATTTAATGTGGTTTTCCTGTTGAGACCAACAAAAAAAAACAAAACGAAAGAAAAACACAAAATTTCAAAACTAAGACGAAAATTTGTTTTTATTTGACCCCAAACTCTATATATGGAAACATTTTCTTCCTTGCGTCCTTTTTGTTTCCCACACATAAAGTAAAAAGCTAATTCTCACTTTTGTGTTTCGAAGAAAATAAAATCAAATTCCCATAAGCTTTTTACGGTTATATTTTTGTATTGTTTTGCAGCATACTTCAGTTATACTATAAGAAAGGGAAAAATCAGGATTAGATATAAGTATTTATGGTAATAAAATTTATGAAATATTTTTTTCCAATATTCCGTGTGCGAGAAGTTGAGAGAATTGAGACAATTTTCTTATTGATAACAAGTAAAATCCATTATCTTTTTGTATCTTGTATACCTGTACTAAGTTTATTATTATAAGAAGAGTAGGTATCTACCTAGTGCACACATGGTTTTATTTTTATCGAAATGAAAATTAAATCTCAAAGGTTTTATCAACCGAAAATTAATTCGAAAAAATCCTGAAAAGAAATTCAAAATGAATTACCTGTCGAATTAAAATAAACACACAAATAAAATTCTGATATACAGTTGAATCTGTATGGTACCTAGATGTACAGTCAGTCGTACACCAGAGAGACAGACAAGGGAGTGGAAATAAAAATAAAAGAATTGTGAAATGGAAAATCCTATATACAAAGCTACAATATGTGTGTTATTCCATTGAGATTAGAGGAAAATAAATGGCTACTTGAACTGGAATACATACAACAACAATAACAAAATAATAGTACGTAATAAGAAGGGATAGTAGTCTGAATAATAAAAGGATTTTTGGATACCAAATTTTCCATTTGTTTCGAATTTTTCCTCGGTGGATGCCGTATTTAGCAAACTTGTTGTTATTTTAGGTGAATATACAAACAAATTTTTTTTATTTTTTACAATGATTTATTTATTTGAAATAGATTTTCGGGGTGGGATTATTGTGTTAACGAATCTGTCACACGGATTAGTTCCATTATTGTTGTTGGGCTCGTTGATGATTACTTTGTCCTCGATTATAATTTGTTGAAAGGATATGAGTCATAGAAACGGGTTGTTTATTTTAATCTCAATTACTACTGAGCGAATGGCTCATTTGTTGAAGTTGTGCGAGTATAAATCGTATTGAAAATAGATTTAAAATCATGTGATTGTAATTTTTGGAGAGATAGATTGGTGAGTGCCTTTAGTCTGTTCCAAAATCAACTGGATTAATTACAAATAAATAAATAAACGGTTTTTTACTTTCTTGAACAAAGTTATAAGAAGGCCTGTCATCATGAATAAATATGTTTCAGGTCCCGAATACTTCTTATGCCTCCTGGAGGTAACATAACAATCGTTATGCTTAGTCAACCATATTGGAACCTCTCAGTACCAAATTTTCTTTATTAATTACTAACTAGGTTTCTCAAGCGACTTGCATGAAACTGAAATTTGATTTCAAAATAATCTGCTGTAAATTTACTTGTTCTCGAAAATTAGAACCATACTGTTTTATATGGTTCATTACTCTAACAAATCTGGAAACTACTATTTACAGAATTTTGGCCTTAAGGTTTGGTCTGTAAGGCGTTACGATAAAACGAGACACACGCAGAAATAACGGTGGCCCTCAACAATTTTTTTGAATAAAACCAAACGAAAACGATTGCCAAAAAAACACTAAACACTGATTCAACCGCTTCTAAGTCTAATTGAAGCTAGGACTGCCGCCAAACTTTAGATTTTCAATACAGAAACTGTTCTGTGTAGACGCATGGCATGGACTCGACAACGCCATGAAAAAATTTTCAGACGAAAAACCTCTATTAACCGAATTGTATTTATCTTTCCCGTGTTTTTTATTTCAATTTTTTTTAAACAGACTGAAACGAAGTTTGACATTATAATACTATAAAGGAGAGTATATGACCAAATCAGTCGATTGATATGTTATTTTATGAACTTGAGTTTCTGGCTATATAGTTTGTTGTAATAAATGCTGTTTTTTCGTTTCTTCTATAGCCGTTGCTAAAAATGGCAAAAATGGCACCTACGTCGAAGCAATCTAAAAGACCTCGAAAAATTTTGTCATTAAAAGACTAGTATAATAAAATCTTTAGAAAGTGAAGTGACGATGGAAAGTTTAAAACCAAAATATAGCGTAGTAACATTGACAAGTTATGATATTCGGATAAACAAAGATAAAAAATTATTTTTTCGAAGATTGTAAAAAAAGCAAAGTTCCTTCACGTATGCCTGAAAATTGAAACTGAAAGCATTTATTCTCCTACAGTATTGGTAGTTAGCTCATATATTGTTTTGATAGCTTTACTCCATTTCTAATATTGGTTACTTTTTACCCAAGAAAAATGTCGAAAAATCAAGGCAGTACAAGTTCTTAGAAGATACAAATAAGGTATAGGTGAAGAGTTTTCGGAAAGTGATGAAGATGAATTTTCTGAAAATGAAGATATACTGGTTGAAGGTGATAATGAACTATTAGACAATGTGTTTGAATGTACAAAGGTACATTTTCGTGGACGAAAAAGAATATGATTACTCAGAAATTCTGAAGAAGAGATAGAAAAAATGGACAGCATGTTGCGATTGATGGATCTGTTTGGAAAGAAATACAAATATGTGGCCCACCCGGAAGACCACCACTTCATAACATTTTCAGACAAGAAGTAGGGCCAACAAGATATGCAAAACGTCATTATGAACCATATAACAACATTTACGACAGAAGAAAAGAAAATGTTAGGAACCGATTGGAGTTTATCTCAAGAGAAATTAGATGCGTTTATTGCAATTTTATATGCACGAGGTACATATGGAGCAAACAGATTGAAAGTTCCTTTTTTTGTTGAATAACATATATGGGGCCTAAATTTTTCTCCGAAACTATGAGCAGACATAATTTTTATCAGATTTATCCGTTTTGATAAAAAAAAAGTGAGCGGAGCCAACGTTTGAACACAGACAAATTCAGCATGGTATCTATGATTTGGAATACATTCATTGAGAACAGCAAAAACTGTTACAAACCGGATGCTAATATTACTATAGACGAACAGCTATTTTCGACTAAAGTTATAAGATGTAGATTTACGAAATGCATGCCTAATAAGCGTGAAAAATTTCATAACTGCACTTGCATATTTAAAAGATGAAAATATAGGAGCGCTTTAGTACAACTCTCTGAATGTATTGTACTCAAACACATGGAACCATTTATAGGTTGCGGAGGAGTTGTAACCAAAAACCAATTTTCCTCAAGCAAATCCCTAGCAACACAACTGCTAGCAAAAAAAAATTACGTTAGTTGGAAGTTGGAACTATCCGCACAAATAAAAGGGAATAACCAATAATTGAGAAGCAAAAGAAATATGATATGGAACGCTTTTCATCGAAAATTTTCACAACAGATAATTCCAACCTCTCCAAGTATTTTTCAATATCCTTGATTTAGCTGGCATAAATTCCTGGATTTTGTACAAGCAAACGGCAGGAGAAAATATCTCGAAACAAGATTTTTTACTCGAGCTAGTAATAGAACTTGCCGCTTATTTTCGAGGAGCCTGTGAACAACTAAAAGAAAGAACAAATACGAAAGGAACATTGCCCAAATCTTCTACAGATTCTTATCAACGTAAGATATGTCAAATAGGATATTGTATAACGAAAATAAAACCATCAAAATTTGTTCTAAATGTGAAAAACATGTTTGCGGGAAATGTACAATGGAGACACTCTGATGTGATGATCGATGTTGTAATACAACAGGAGTTCAACAATCCTCAGATAGATTGTCGGCCACTTTATTTGTCGAGGAACTGGCTGAGATGATCCAGAATGAGAATGTTAGTGCAGAAGTGATTTCCAATGCCGATGAAACTGGTGTATTTCGGCGAAGCATACCATGCAAAACCTTGATTTGTTACGATGAACCAAAACCGTCTGGACCATAGATTCCAAAGAACGTGTATAACAGTTCTTCTTTGCTCTAACGGGCACGCGCAAATGTATACTCTTTCTGATAGATCGGCAAATATGTAAAACCTCGTGCTTTTAAAAGCATCTCAAATTTTTCAGTAATTTACACGACAAACAGGCGTCCTGGATGACACAAGAATTAATGGCGCAGATCAAGGAGTAATCAAAAGTTTGAAATGTCGTTATAAGAATAGTTAACTTAAAACTTTATTAAGGCGAGACTCGAGTAGAAATATTATAAACATGATAAAGGCATTCACCATTTAAGATTTTATAAACAGCTTAAACACCGCCTGGGTAGAATTAGAGACGAGCGTTTTAAAAATTGTTGAAAACATATTTGGCCAGAATTGTTATCGGATAACAATATATTGACAATGATGAGAACTGTCTCGACCAAATTGATTACACTGCTGATGTTTTCGACAACTTCTATTTACTTGGGTGAATGAAGACAATGAAGCTTCAACTTTTGCTTCGTTAAACGACGAAGAGATTGTAGCGGAAGTAAGCAAACCAGAGGAATTATCTGAATGGACGGAGGACACCGATTCAAATAGTGGCATTGAAATAATTTCCAATAACTTAACGTTAAGTTAAGCAATAAGCATCTTGCAAGAATTAATTGATTTTTTGGAAAATGAAGATTATGTAAGCAATCAAGATGTCGTAATTTTTGTTAATTCTTAAAATTACGTTTATATTTCTTTTAATTTTTGTATGGTTGTTACCACTTAAGGTTCACTTCAAGTCAGTTACAATTATACTTAAAAAACAGTTAGTAATTATGCTGGGGACGACTGAAGGCTGATCAGCTATGGTTCTGGCCAGTAAGGCAAAATGAACAGTAAAACGATGATCGGAACAAAACCAGAGTTGCCCGAGGTAGATTACGCATGATAGTATTTGCGGTTGTCGACAGGAAATCTATTACGTAGATTACATAACGATTTTATTACATACCTGTCATCGATTATGTATAGAAAACGATGACAACCTAGGAAATGCTATTTATAATTAATTTTTCTATTTTTTTTTATTTAGCGTTAGTCAGTTTTATTATCCTAGGAGTCGAATAAATTTACATTTTGATGATAAATAGTTCAATACTGATCTAATTTAATTCTCATTTGGTATGACGTAGAGCCATTTCACAACACTTATCGTTAAACGAATCTTTAAAGTGAGTGACGGTTAATTTGGACAGTCTTCAGTCGTGGACGATTAGTATATGATGATCACTCTTAAAATTTCACCACAAATAAAAACCAACCACAGTCATGAGCGACGAAGACATAATTTCAATTGCGCCCGTATGCCCGATTTAATCTAGAATCTGTTTCATCCGTAATGCACCTCTTTTTGATAAATAACTGCATGAAAAGGCCATATTACTTTATGCAAGAAAATTTGCCAATTCAGTGAAAAAAAAAACATTTATTAATTGGTTTTAGTTCGCCCAACTGTCAGTAGATGTCAGTAATATATATTTGGTTAGATTTTTTTTACCATTTTTATAGAGATGGCTTTATGAATTCTTAATTATGGTTTTTGATGCGAACATTTACTTTTTATGTTTTGCCAGTGTTGCTAATAGTTTCGCTGGGTGCCAAATTAAGGTCAAAATAGAGTAAGATTAACTGAAATAGTGCGCTAAACAAGTTTTCGAATACAATTTACATTACAAAACACATTTTTATATTTAGAACTTGAAATGTTTCATTCCATACGAGAATAAAAATGGATGTAATGAAGGCACGAAATGCAAACAAAATGTATGTTATACTTCCATCTTATGTTCACATTTGATGAAAGAAAGACTAACATTGGTGAAAGAATTCATTCATTACATTCGTTTGATAGCCCGAGGTTATCAGGTTTTCCTTCAACACAGGAAAATTTCCTGTATTTGCAAAATGTTTCTACTGACACCAAATGTTACGAATTTCAGGTGATCGATTCGGATTTGTACTGGATTTTGCAAAAAAACACTCAGCGTTTGAAATTACAAACTTTATTTTCCAGTACCTATTAGTTTCAAATTTTATTACTGTTCATTAATTCACGCTTACGGTTCACCATTACTTTTACTTTTACTTCTTTACTTGAGCTGTTCACTGGTAAAATTTGATGTGCGCCTGCCTCCCAAATTGATCGCGCTTATATGCTCGCTGTTCGAGTTTATTCTAGTATCTGTCCGATGTATGCATATTACAATTGTAATTCTACGTCTTCAATTCCCTTGACTTAGCAAGAATACTTGACCCGACAACATTGATGCGTCTTAAGCATAATAATTGTCGCAATAAAAATATTGTATTTGACTATGTTCGAACTCACGATTTTTGAGTTAACCTTAGGTGTGCACTTAATCGACCTACTACAGTAGATAATATGAGACAAAGAATTAGAGATACTTTTAGAAATGGTGTTTCAGAAGCTGAATTAGAAGCAGTTAATATAAATTTTGTAGGACGAGTAGAAAAATGTTGTCGTTTGTCAAAAGTGGTAAAATAAAACTATTTTTCCTATCATATGCGGATGAACAACGCTGGGTGTGCAATGCTATCTCATGACACGGGGTGAAATTAAATATAATATTAACGTAATGGCGTTAGGTGTAATTTAAAGTTTTGAATCTTTCTCTAAGAAATTATTTTCTAAAGATTATCGAGATAATTAACATTTTTTAAACATAGTCAGTTTGAAGTGAAATTATTAAACCGCAGTTATTTAAATAAAATATAAATAATTTTCATGTATACAGTGTAATGCTCCTAACTAATCAGCTCTTTATATAATTTTAAATTGTTTGTTGAACTTGCATTAATCTTATATCGTAAAAGTAATTTAAAATCAATTTATTTATTTTAAAAAGCCAATAAAATAAAATTTCTATGACTTCACTAAACTTATTTAAATTTAAGCATTTTCATTTTATATTATTTGTTTGTAATCAGATTCCAATAAAAATTTGTATTTTTACCATAGAAAAAAAAATTTCAAATGAATTTTTATTTTACATAAGGATTCACTTCAATTGAAATTTCATGTTCAACAAATACTAAAAATACACATAATAATAAAAATTATTTAGTTTTACGGATTTAAAATAGGTATTGTAATGCAATTTCATTATTTAATACCACTTAAAGCATTTTATGTTGTTTTCGATATAAATATATAGTTACTCTTGTAATAATAGCATATATATGTGTAACTGGTTCTTCAGGTAGGAGAGTACATTTTAAAAATATTGAACATCATATTTATTTTAAAGAATTGGTATTATTAAGTAACGTTATGCTATTACGAAATTTTTTAATTTCTCCTGAAACTTGTGACTATATGTCGTATAATTTTAAATATACTAAAACATTTTAAAGGAAACTCTCAGTATATGATATAAAGTCACAATCAGTAATCAATCTGAAATAATAACGACGAGGTGTAATTGCCTCCCTGACCGTCCGCATGTAGTCAGAGGTTATGCCATCTGTCATAGAGTCGAGTCTGTGCAATCAGTTAGAGCGTGTATCGTAAAAAACCAACGGAATTTTACAACTCGGTTGTACAATTGAGTCGCAGTGTGTATGGGCTGGATTATTTTTACATATAGTAAAATGTAGTAATCATGAAAAAATTTGTAAAAACAGAAAGTGGGTTTTTAAAAATCTCTGTATGTGCGTGTATGCAGACTAAATATCTGTAGATTCTCCTCAGTCCAGACGGATTGGCTGGTCGGGATGACAGTTTCATCTTAAGCGTCTACCATACACTTGGAAATCCCGACCGGTCCACCAGAATTAAATTATTCTAAATTAATTTTTCAATGATATGAATATCAGTACAGATCAGTTTTCAAAAATGTATGCGGAGACGATGTTTTGACCTAAAAAAGTTTTTTTTAACTTAAATTCGGTCCCTGTACAACCCGGGATAAAACTTTATACTTAAAGTTTTAAATATTATCAAAGTAAAGTAAAGCTCCATATAAGCTAATGCCTATAATGAAGCATAAAGAAGAATTTAATATAAAATAAAAAAAACTTAATCTATCTTTGGTTGACAGCATAACATAGTTTTGTGTCTTATCCTCTTGCTAAGTGATTATGACCTTTCCAGCAAAATCTACTCCTACTTTAAGGAAAAGACTAATTACACCAACAGGCGCTTCCAGTAAGTTTTCGATTATTTGTATATAAACTGTGAACAACTTTCACGTCTAAATTTCACATATAGAATTCTGTCTCAATGTAGCCTAAGTAAGTTCGGATTTAAATTATTACTCGTATTCGCAGTATATGACTAATTTTTCAATAAAATTTTGCAAACGTTTCAGCTTACTATCTCTCATTAACACACGATGTGGCGAGATACGATGTAGTTCATCAGTAAAATGCTTGGAATTTTCAGGTTTTTACAGATTTACCATTCGCTAAAGCGCCGAAGCCAAAACAAGTAATTTTTAAAAAATCTCAAGGTGAGTGTGCATGATCCCATGCAGGTTAAATTCTGATGGTGCTCTACAGCCCAGATGGATTGACTGATTTTGTGAAATCCCAGTGCTTTTTGGCTGAAATCGGTTCATCGGAAGTGGAAATTTTCCCAGAAGCTAGTTATATTTTGAATGATTTACTAAAAGATTCTAATTTAAATTTACAAGAATGTCTGACCAAAACAGTTTAACATGTAAGAAAAAATGAAATTTTTTGACAAAAAACTGTTTTTCAACAAAAATTCGGCTTTCTTTAGCCCAGACGGGCTGAAACTTCATACATAAGTTTTTCCCACAAATTGGAAAATCATAGTGAATTTTGGTAAAAAATAGTTGCACCGGAATTTTTGCACATAATTTAAAAAGTATTATCATTCAAATGAACAACGATTATGAACTAAAAACTAATTATAAAATTAAATTCATTTTGCAACAATAACGTTCTAGCTTTCCAAAATTTAAGCGAAAAAGACGATTTCTGTCAAAAAGCCATTTTCTAACAAACATTCACCTTGTGTACAGCCCAGATGTTCTAATTGATCGGGATAAAACTTCATACCTAAGCTTTTTCCACAAATGAGAAGATGCAAGTGAATTTTGACCGAAATCAGTACACCGGAAGTGACAGTTTTCATTTTTCCACCGGAAGTAACAGCTTCAATAAGAGATTTTTCGATTTTTGCTTGCATTTTAAAAAGTAAATCCTTTACGAGAAGAACAATAATGAACTAACAGGTTCTAAATTAATTTTGCAAAAGCACCGGTCTAGATCAGTTTTCCAAAATTGAATCGGAAATGACGATTTTTGCCAAAAAAACAGTTTTTAAGAAAAAAATTTGGTCCCTGTTTCAGCCCACACAGATTGAGTGGTCGGGATGGAATTTCATACTTCTGCTTTTCTATAAATTACGAGATCCTAGTGATGTTTAGATTGATTGGTCGAAAGTAGCAGCTTCTATAAAAGTCTTTACGGTTTTTGCAAATATTTTGAAAATTATAACTATGCATTTACGACAAAACGTTTTTCAAACAAAATTACTTCAGATTTTGCTGGAAAGGACGAGTCTTGATAAAAAAAACTTTATTTCATCAAAATTCGTGGAAGCTTTTACAATTTTTGCAATGAAGATTAGATTTTCAACTTAGGTTACAGGTTTTCTAAAATTTACACAGGAAGATGGATTATTGAGGAGAAAGTCTGGTGTTGGCCAATACAAATACACCACTCCATATTTTTGTATGTAAGATGCTTGTTAAGGTTTTTGAAGTCGAATTTTTTGAGTAAAAATCTGTGTCCTCTCTAGAGCTCAGACCGATTGACTGATTGGGGTGAAACTTTATGTTTCAGCTTTTCATATAAACTGAGAGATCCAGTGATTTTGGTCGAAACCGGTCTGCCGGAAAAATATTATTTATTAAATTTTACCGGTAAAACAATATTTCACCAAAATTTGGCACCTCTAAAATCCAGGCAGATTGAGTAATCGAAATGATCCTTCATATTTAAACTTTCTCCATTAGTTTGAAGGTTGTTGCGAAATTTGAAAGAAATCTATTTACCGGAAGTGACGGCATTCATGTGAGCTTTTCAAATTGTTTGCGAAGATTCAAATAAATTTAAAAATTAAATTATCAACATTAATTGGTTTTTGAAAATTAAAACAGGAATAACGATTTTTATTTTAAAGTAGATTTTTCGCGTTAAAAAGCAGAAGTGGTGTATTCGAGGATCAATGAATATTCCTGCAGATAAAAGAATGTTGGTTGTTTTTTTATTTTTTGTTTTATGGCAAATAAAGTCCATGTAAGGATAATTTAATTTTCTTGAAAAATTAGAAATATCTGAGACTTCGAAAGAAGAAAGTTAATTTTAAATTCCATAATTTACAAAATTAAAAAAAATTAAGATTGATCGAAAATTAATTTAAATATAACGCTATCATTGATAAAGTGTGTATATGAGCTTTGTGGAGATTAAATCTCAAATTGCTTAAAGAAAATCTTTGTTCGAAATATAAACGATTTGGTATATATACGAACAATTTGGTTGGCAGTGTCATCAGCTCAAGCAGGTATGTTAGCAATTGCTTAAAAGGAGTTTTCGAGCACCAGAATTCGATTGCGATTGGTCCTGATTTCGGGAAAAAGTTTCGAGTGTACTCTGGAGGAGCTTGTGTTGCTTTTTATGTTTTTATCTCACCTAAAACGAAGTTAAGGAAAAATGCTTATAGGAAGTTTTGAGTATCAGCAATTAATTGCGATTAGTCCTGATTTAATAAAAATTTGTTTAGAAAGTTCTATGGTGGAACTCGAGTAAAAGGAGATTTTCTAACGCAAGAAATCGATTTCGGTGGGCATACTTCGGGATAATTCGTTTATTGGGTCCTCCGCGGTTATGTCTGATTCTTTTTTTAGTTATTTTGGTTTGAATGAGTTTGATAAAGATTGGATAGGCGACGTGAATCCTTCTTAAAAAATGCTTCATCATTGCTTTAATCGCTTTATGGAGAAATATTTTATGTATAATTATGATAATAATCGTTTTTTTAAATTAAAGGTTTGAACATAATTGGGAAATATGGATGAGAGATGGAAATATGGTTCGGTAGAGTCAAGAAGAGAAAACAATGGTCGGTAAAATTAAATGAAATGCATTTTACTATTTGGCAAATATTTAACCAATTATAAAAATGTTTCTGTGTAACAAAAATAAATTCCAATTCAATGAACTAAATCGTGCGACGCTCGGTGCTGAAAGGGCGTAGTTGATATATATAACTATAAGTTGAGATAAGCTCAACTTGGTCAGTAATACATTTTGAGAATACAATATGCAGAATACTCAGTCTGAAATATTTGCAGCCATCCAACAAGGATGTAGTAAGAATTAATTTTTTTAATAAAGTCGAATTAAACATATTTTACAACAGTATAGTTCTCTGATTATTTGGATCTCACCATAATTTATTGTATATTTGGATCATACAATAAAATCAAAGCAGGAGACTGATTTCACTGAATATTTTTGATAAGTCAAGACCAAATTGTTGTATGTATGACATACACAACTTAAGTTTTTGAGATTTTAGATGGAAGAAGCTCACCACATAATCACCATTCCGCGATAAGAAAGCATCTTGTATCTAATATCGCTAAATCCACCAGGAGTGACGCTGTCCTCTAGATATCAACATAACGGGTGACTGGGACTTTAGACTTCGGCCTGGTGTAACTCTTTTCTACGATAATTTTGTTATCTATGGTATGGAATTTAAAGATAAGCGGTTCTCGCGTTATTGGCACCTCATGTAGGTGTACTTCTAAGTATGTTAGCTGCATGCGGTTAATTAAATGAAATCAGTGTAAAGTATATATTACGTCCCATATTCATTTAGGCGCATATCTACAACGAGAACATGCACAGAATGTGAGATCAAAATTACTTTCATTTATATACAACTACTACCAAAAAAGCGGTATTGTTTTATGGTACCCTTGTAGCGTGGCTGAATCCTTAAAGAATATGTCTTCTATTTAGAATTGATTTTTTTTGCTTCTAATGTAATCGTGGTTTAATGATTTTTTGTGAAGAGGCTGTAATATATCGCGTTTAAAAAATTATGCAATCCGCGTATAATCCAACGTATTGGCAAGCAAAAAAATACGTGACAATTAATCTAATTATGCAAAATCAATTAATTGCCCGTAATCCTGCAAAACTTGAACGGTGCGGTGCGTATATATAGCGCGGCTTTACTTAATATCAAATCTTTGTTATACACAAAGGAAAAGAAACAATCATCGTCATCAACACAAAATAACAATTAGGGAGTGAAAATTATTTATAGGTCGTGCAGAATAGGGAAATAAAATTTCCATTTTTCCTTTTAAATATTTTTTTTTTCTGCGTGCAAATTCCATTCCATTTCCACGAAATGTCATTTACGATTCCACACCACCAACAACAACGCTGCGCTGAAATAAAGAAAAATGAATATTTTAAGCCCGAAACACATAACACTCACAAAACAATAGACATGATTGACATCCATCATTATATTGCGAGGGGTGATAATTTACGGAGAATTTTTAAGTACAAGAAATTTTACTTATTTAAAAGTGCGAGTTGGGAATGTTCGTCGCTGGGCGACTGGGAAAAGGGATGTGCCACATATGTACGAGTATTATGATTTAAATGTGATTTAATTGAGAGTAACTAGGAATGCTATATTCGTATTTATTTGATTATTGGATTTAATTTTGACACGTTTTGATTTATTTTATAAATAAAAGGATGTAGCTATGAGGAGATACAGCATATATTATAGTGTGTAGTGGGTAGTTTAAAAAATAAACCACCCTTTATATAAAGTATATGTAATTTAATTTTTAAATCATTTAACTGGAATATTTACATGTTTAGATTTAATTGAAATTAATTAATTCGAAACGAGACTTCAAAGTCGTAGTGATATATAGTTGGTACCTATATTCAGCATCGTCCTCCCTTTTATTATGTTTTGATATTTTTAAATATAATAATCCCTTTGGTTTTAAATATGTTTCTAGCAAACAAACAAAAAATTTAAAAATTATTAATCAAAAGAGTTGTTCAAGTGTAATGTTTGCCAATATTGATAAAATAAATTTGCTAAAACAAAAAAAAAAATAATAGTAATAATTATTGATAGGGTTCTCGTGATAAACCACCCTTAAATATTAATCCATGTTTGCATATGTACTTAGGATTAAAGATATATTCATACACTTTACATTATTAAGTATGTACATATTATGTCAGGTTAGTTTTGTTGTTTTAATTTAATTTTTAAAATGTTTTTCTATAGTATGTTGTTTCCTTCATGTTATTGTTTTTGTTGGAAAATCTACCTTGAGGCCAATATTAGAACAACAAAATACTGAATTTGAATTTTAGATTTGTCTTTCATGTTTGTTTTTTCAATTTTCGTACACTAATCTAATAAAAAATTATTAAGAAGTTATACGTCCATGGTCCATTCCCTCCAAAATTTAGGAAAACATTATTCTGCTACCCTCTTGTTATAATTCAATCTGTCACGTATTCGGGTGTGCTATGTGTTACACTATGGATATTTTATTGTGGAAGAAGACTTTGTATATAGGCAAATCATATACATATAACGTTTCAGTGCTGCTCTAACAACCGCAGGCAATTTTCTATTACATAAATTATGAAATATTTATTTGATATGTGTGCAGTGTTGTCAATTAACGTCTATTACATTGTTTTTGTTATGTTGAAACTATTTTACGTAGGTAAGAATTGATCCATGAAATATTCATTAATTATTGAAAATTAGTCTTGAATACTAATTATTGCCATTTTCCACTATAATTTAAATGATTTTTGCCTAGGATTTTCTTCGCTTTTATTAAATATTTTAGCAGCTGAATTTCAAACACACCTTACTACTCCTCCCTTACCCTTAATTTGAAAGTTAACCCGATAAGCTACATCTAAATCGTTAAGGTTTTTTATTTGTTATAATATTGTAATATTTATATTAATTAATAAGATTTTTATAAGAAATTATTTGATTAGAATTTTCATAAACAGTCCCAGGAGCATCGAGCGTTGCTCTAATAGTTTTAATAGTTTTTTTCGTAAATACTATATTATTAAAAATATTCGTAAAAAACGATAAGTACTTATTTAAAAAAGGTTTTTATTGAAAATTGTCATTCCGTATCTACCAATTTTTTTGCAGATAATAGATGAATTTCCACCAGGCGAAATTCCACCAAATTTCATTAGGATCATCTACTTTATGAAAAACAAATTAATTATATTAATTATAACGTTTTATCCAAATCAGTAAATCCGTATGTGCTGTAGAAGACACAGACAGACAGACGCACCATCTTGAAAGCCACGTGTTCGCAATTCGGGAGTATAGCGAAAGATGGTTAAGCAAAGGCTTAGCTTTATTCAATTTAATAAACCCGTGTTTTTGTTACAATCCAATTGGACATTTTCATAGTACCACCCGAATGTTATGCTATAGTTGTTTTTCCATCCAATTTACTCGATTTTTAAAAGGACAAACGGAACTGATTTTGACATCCTATTCGATGTTTAAGATACCAAGAGAGTTGTATCTCAATCGGTTAAGAATAATGGCTTAGATAAATTTAAATAGACAATTTCCCAGTGGTATATCGAACATTACCCCTTCGATTGAGGTAACAAAGTGAGCTTATTGTGGAACAAGATGCAACATAGTGGCTAAACCGGAATGTCTCTATACAAATTACCCTAAATCATGATTTATAATCATATCCCATTTCAGAACCCCATTAATAAATTTTCCCGAATTTAAAATGCATCACAAATGATTGTTAGACTAGAAAGCCCATCCCATTTTTATTTAAGGTTGTTCTACATGAATAACCATTAAATAATGATTCTCAAGGTTTGGTCTTATCTGAATCTATTTATGATATTAGATTACATTCATCCCCGGAATTTTTATCCAAATGATTCAAACCGAAAAAAATTAAAAAAGATTCTCGGGTCGCGCAGATAGACATTATACAAAGTTCGTAAACAAGAAGGTCCAATATTAGCGCACTTCACAATCGATTCTCTAAACTTGATTCCTTGGTATTCCTGTCACCAATTCTTATCAAAGTGATAACGGAAAAAAAATTAATAAAGCGACCTGGGTCGCAACAGAGAGCATAAAGATGATTGAAGGCGGAACAAAACATGAAAAAGTGACCGGAGTCAAAACATAAATTATATACCGAATGCTACAAATCGATATTGTTACATCTAATATCAAAATAACACAACCAACATACCGCAATACGACCAAATGAAACGCCATATATTTAATTAATGAAAAACACAAGACACAACACAAAACCACATGACGCAACATTCCACAAAATTGATCGATATAGTACAAAATGGTGCAATATGTAGTAATATCCCACAAGATGATTTAACATTGAACAACATGGTGCAACATCACACAACATGTGGCAATATGATGCAACGTGATTAAAAATTTCCCTACTGGATTACCCCCTAAATGAATTTTCCCGAAATAAGACACTCATCAAAATCGGTTTTTGGTAATTGAAAACTTTCCTTCAGTAATTTTTTTTAAAAATCGAGCGAGCCGAAAAAAATTAGAGAAAGAGACCCGGGCTCCACCGGAAACGATCACCAATTATGTTATAAATTCAAGCGAGCCAAAGAAAAATGAATGTAAGGAACCCGGGGCACGAGTAAGAAAAATAATATACGAACCCAGGCCCACCGGATGGTCCTCTCAACCAATTCCTACAGTATCAGAATTAACAGCAATCGAACTCATAAATATATTGTGATTCGATATAAATATAAATACATGAGGACAAAAATACTACACGCGGTTAAATTAGGACCATAAAGACACACAATCAACAAAATGTTAACAGCACAAGGTGCAGCTTGTGAAAAATTCACAACTCAGCAAAATATATTTGTATATATTGTGCAAACAGCGGGAAGTGATATAAAAATCAATTAAAAAATTGCGGCACCAAGTATTTATGAACTTCGGTAATGATAGCGAACCGATTTTGTTGTCTTATCGGAATTAACGACGAATAGTGGAAGCCCAAATTGAACGAAAAAGGAATTTTATCACAATATCACCAGGACTAGACAAACCTTTAAAAAACTTAAACATCAATACAAGTAAATAACATCGAAACACGAAATCAAAATTTGGTGGTTAAGTAAGGCTTACTGCGAATGATCATCAACAACTTTGTGGCATTATTCGGCAAAATTGTATGATGATGCACAAACCTTAACACTCTTGTGCGTGCGGAGATCACAACAATTACGGTTGCTCCAATTTATACAAAAACTTTTCCTACAATTCTTCAGTTTGGTTTCTAGATAAATAACAAATGCAAGCATTGGCACTTCGGAATAATTCACTAATATATATTTAACTTCGGTCCTCTACATCAAAATGAAGGAAAGCGATATTTCTAAAACGGCATGCCCTTCAATGAATGGAACATTTGATTTTACCAAACTACCACTTGGCTTGAAGAATGCACCAGAAAGAAGAAGCATAGTTTCATAGATACAAATAATAATACTGAAATAAAAGCGGATCCCACAGAAATAGCACACAACAATACAAAAAATGAAACCCCCGGAAATATCTCAAGGAGCTAAAAAGATTTTTTGGTATAGGACTTTGCAAAATGTCACTGACAATAATTTAATAATTAATAATTTCAATTTCAATTTCAATTTCAATTTCAATTTCAATTTCAATTTCAATTTCAATTTCAATTTCAATTTCAATTTCAATTTCAATATCAATATCAATATCAATTTCAATTTCAATTTCAATTTAAATTTCAATTTCAATTTCAATATCAATATCAACTACAATTTCAATTTTAATTTTTTGTTTCAATCTTGATGGTCATACTAAGACTACGAAAGAGAAACTACCAGATGATCGTGTATCCCGCAGAGCGGAAGAGTTAAAACGATAAAAGCACACTATTAGTAAAATGTGAGCAATACGTTGTGCAGCTTATGATAAATTCGAAAATCAAAAAAATATCCTTCGAAGTAGATATTTTGCTAATTGCGCGTCTCTATATCATTTGATACTTATTCCTCTCCCACATTAATGCTAAATTAAATTTGGGCATGAACAGAACATTGTGAAGCATAGTCACTGACTGAAAAATGGTCTTAGGTAAGACTATTTATCTTTGTTTTGAGTTTAGTCTTAATTATGAGACTTTTCGTATTCTGCGCGTAGTCTGTGACCATTAACACCACCAAATGTGTATGTAAGAATTTTTTTAAGACCAATGCTAACTAAGACTATGCACAGAACACGAAAAGTCTCATAACTAAGGCAAAAAGTCTTACCTAAGACTATTTTTCATTTAGTGACTCTGATTCAGAATCGGGATATAAGTCTAAGTTTGGATTCAATAAAAAGGACATCAGTTCAATAAAATAATTTTTTATTAAATTAAATTTAACATTTAATTTTAACTGGTATATGTAAAGCATCGTGACATTAAGCGACACGCATTAGGGGCAATTTATATGTTGAGGTACATTTGTAAAAGTTTTTGATTCTCGGATCTAAAAATAAAAGAAGTTTGCCTACAGAGAAATTGAAATCACACAAGCTATTTTGAAATATCATCGGAAAAGAGGAATATTAAGAAAAATGGATTTACCCAGGGGTGATTTTTTATCAGGATTATAAGCATTAATTAATAAATTAGTACTTACAATGAAAACTGGCAGGATTATTGTTTTTTAAGCGACCGTGTTCAGCGCTCCCAAAATAATAATAATTATTATATTAATGTAATAAAATACAGGGTTATCCAATTCGAGGTTGATAAAGTAGAAATCTGTATACCGACATTTGTCAAAGATAAACGTCAAGTACGCTGTCATTTATTTAGTTGACATTCTGCCATTTAAGAATATGGAGCATTTAACAATCGACCAACGCGTTAAAATTAAACGCGGAAAAACAGGCCGTCGATGCTGATTTTTCGAACAAAATTTTCTTCAGTGATGAAGCTCATTTTTCGCTTGGTGGATACGTTAATAAGCAAAACTGTAGAATTTGGGGCTCAGAAAATCCACAATTGATTGTAGAGAAGCCATTACACCCGGAAAAAGTCACTGTTTGGTGCGCATTGTGGTCTGGTGGTGTGATTGGGCCGTATTTTTTTGAGAACAACCATGGACGAACCGTTACCGTCAATTCTGAGCGCTATGGCCGCATGTTAACCGATTATTTTTTTACGAAAATCGAAGATTATGATCTTGACGATATGTGGTTCCAGCAGGATGGAGCAACCAGTCACGTAACACGAGCAAATCGAGATCTTTTGCAAGAGAAATTTCCTGGACGTTTGATTTCGCGATTGGCTGATGTCAATTGGCCTCCAAGATCCTGTGATTTAACGCCTTTGGATTTCTTTTTGTAGGGCTACGCGAAAGATCGTGTTTACGCAAACAATCCTCAAACTCTTGACGAATTGAAAACTAATATTCGTAAGGTAATGGCCGAGATACCGCCCGAAATGTGCCGAAAAGTCATTGAAAATTACCTCAAAAGAATCAAGGCCTGTAAGAAGTCCCGTGGAGGACATTTGAATGATATCTTGTTTAACTAAAAATGGCAAGGATCAATCTGTAAAATGAAATAAAAATTACAATACATTCCGAATATTTTGTGTGTTTTTTTAAAGTTTACTTTATCAACCTCGAATTGGATAACCCTTTATTTATTTACATAATTATTAATTTATTAATGATAATTATTGAATTGTTTGGTGTAATCGTTGATTTACAATATTTTTAATAAAAACATGACCTCGTATATTTTTGTATTATAAAATGTTCATATAAACAACAAGTAATAATATTTTTTAATTGCTTATTTAATTCAGATAATAATTTTAAATTAAAAATATAAACTGATTAATCATAATTATAATTTAATTGTCTTTAATTGATTTGACATTGTTAATTCAAATAATATATTTATCGATATTTACATTACTCCTTCCTTTTATAGAGATTTAATATCAAAAAAAAACAATTCGATTTGTAAAATTTAAAATGTTATTATCTGTGTGCCTGTATATGAGTAAATTAAACATAAATTACATAAAAACATATTTGTTTCAAAATATTTTTTATGGTTTTGATTTAATTTATCAATAAATAATAAAGGGAGTTGTTTAATGCATGATTGATTATCGTTACAACATAATAGTATACATATTCGATTTTTATAATTCTTTTTGTTTAAATTAGGTTATCGATTTGTATGTGGTGCGGTGCGTTGGTGATTATATTGGGTGATTTTAGCTGTTCCGATTTAGAATATTAAAAATGAGAGCTCTAGTTGCGAATATAAAAACAAAATTCCAATGATCAATCTGCCATTTGATTATCGATTTTATTGTTACCAAGTAATTCATTTCGCTGACAAAGTTCATGTAACCATGACAAACTCAACAATCGACGTCCAGTTAAAATATAAATTTATCCATATGTACTCGTGCATGGTGCATGTAGATCAAACAATAAATATCTGAAAATTCTTTAATTAATTCAACTTTCAATAACAAAAAAAATATTGAAAAATCATAAAACAGGAAAAATGGTTATCCTATTAAAAAACAAATTTGATTTAATTTTTTGCTATCCTGCATATTCCGTGTGTGTATAACATAGTTATTGTCAATTTGACGTCTAGTAATTTCCAATTTTAATATGTAAAAAAAATTGTTGTTGCTGCTTTCTGTTCCCATTATGCATTTTGATGCGCGTTATTATTGTTATTTTAAAGGATATTTTGTGTGCTGGACAATGTTCTTGTTGTTGCGGAATATTGATTGATTTTTACTCGGAAGCAAGTTTTATCATTACACAGAGGAAATAAAAGAATCACAATGCTTTTGTACATTTTTTTGTGCATATTCAATTTATTTTTTGTTTGCTTTATGGTGTTTTTTGGAACTGAGAAGCAACGAGGGCATAAGACTGGTATGATCAACTGAAACTAAACTGTTGTTGCTTATTGTTGTTGTAAATTCCCAGTATTGACTTAAGTTTCATATCATTTTTTAGTTGGAATTTGACATAAAACTGTATTAATAAAACAATTTAAAATCAAGCCAATTCTAGAACGCTTTTTTTACTAAACCTCTTGTATTTTGGTATAATTTTAATAAAACAATGTCAGCTTATCCTGTACGAGGTACCTATATGGTTTCAAGGATTTAATTTTAATAAACGTTTTCCGTTTAATCTTTTTGGCAATATTTATTCACCAACAATACAACAAACTATTTTATACAATGCAAATTGAATTTTGATTGTTCTATTATTGAATTTCATTGTTTATGTACGTTTTTATTTTTAATACATATTTCCAATTTATAATAATCATCAATGTTGATGACATGCACAAAGCACAATCGTACACAACACAACATAAAAAAATGAAATTTTAATTTTTAAATACTTGAAAATAAATATTTTAATAATGTAAATACATATTAAAAAATAATGTTTTTTTGTATTTATATTTTTAATGAAACAAGCTTTCGAAGGATTTAATTATTCGTTGTGTGCGGATAATGAAATTTTCGTTACCTGGAACAGAAATAAATAACGCATTATAAATTTATATATTTCTTATAAATTTGGAAATGGATTTGTAATCAAATTAAATTAAAAACTATTTAACCACTATTTTAATACGGTTCTCATGATTCCGAAAGCTATGTCATTGTTCTGAAAAAAAATTTGAACTCATTGTTAGAATTTAAGGTGTATTTCAAAAATCGTGTAAAGGTTTTGCAATTGAAACATTGAATGTGCACTTTTCTAAATATTATATAAAACACCTTCCCGAATTAAATTTTATCCCCAGCGTACCAAGCTAACATATCTTTGGATATTTCAAGACCCTTCTTTTTAAGGGATTCCATGACATATACGTTTTTTAAGAGCTTTGGATTTAGATTATCTTTGATTTTTAGTTCCTTATACGGTCCGTACGGTGCCTTTGCTTCCCATTCGTGGGCGGTCATTAGCATTGCATTTTCTATTTATTTAATTTTTAATCGAGTATGTGTCCTAGTATATAAAACATTTCGGCACATGCTGACAATGGTAAAGTGACCATTTATACTTCGATGAACAATACACTAAAATTTGATGAGCAATTTGTGGGAAAGTTTAGAAAATGGAGAATTCAAAAATTTCAAACAACATGAACAATTCAAAGTTTTGGTAAATACAAAATCCGCCGGTAGGTGAATACGATTTTAAACTTTATTACCGAGTTAGGAATTGAATCCATAACCATGCCCAAGCTTAAAGTATTTTTTCTATTTACGTGTGGAAGTCAAAATAAATTTAAAATATTTTCTAAATGAAGTAACCGTACTCGGCCCGATTGCCCGATTTTATTTATACTGAATTGATGGATTGGACAGATTAGTTAGTTAATGTAATGTAAACCGGTTAGAAAAAGACAGCAAAAATAGTTTTGATTTTTGCGCCGTAGAAATTTCTACCAATCACCGTTCTGAAAATGTTTTAATTTAAATAATTTAATTCATGTGAGCGTAGATTTATGTTTAGGTAGACAGAACTACATCAATTCCACTCACGATTGTACCGAAACCGGTTAAACTTTTCAGGCGGTGACTCCAGAGTGTAACCAACAAATTTTAAGTATTTAAGCCTGCAGGACCTGATTTAATTATATTGTATACCTAAATGTGCTAAAGTAAAGATATTTATACCAAAAGCGAAAAAGGATGTAACTGCACTCTCAAAGTCATTTATTCATAAGGCTTTTCTCCGTTTTACTAAAACTTTTGGAAAGATAAAGAGAAAGGATCGTCTCGTACCGACTTACTGAGATTTCCATTTAGTATAATACTAACTGACTAACTTTCTGAAAATTGAGATGACTCGTATGTCTGGTTGTGGTAAAGCAGATAAGCTGAACAGATTATATTTTTTAGTCGAGGATCTTTATGGTTAATCTGTTAGGATCCTATGCATTAACTGAGTTTTAAGTATCGCTTTCTCTAAACGTTTATCATTAATGATCAGTTACTAGACCTGAAAGGAATTGGTTCTTAAGTGGTTGTGTATGTGGTTGATTTTGCCATCAGGGTTTTAGTTTAATACCCTAGCACCATAAGTACAAGTTGGCCAAATGAAAACTCAAACCAAAAAAAAAAAAAATTGAAAATGCGGTACAAATTAAAGTATTTGATTCCGATGAGGTTGTGGGTATTTGAGACAGACAAAGAATATTTTAGGTCAATACAATAAGAGAAAAAAATTTCTTTTATCACACTGATGATAAAACATTTTCAATAATGATACGGATTCCTGCGTCTCCAGTTTGAAGGCTTGGAGCTGTCTCCTCTTCTTAACAACAGTAACACCTGAATTTTGAATGTTTTTATTAAAAGGTATCCAATAATTTTAAAAATGTTTGACTCAATCACAGCAATTAAAACAAAATTGTAATATACTCATACATTACATGTGATTTATTTAAACTTTAATATCCCAGTACCTAGTGTGCAGTTGTGCACATGTTGTTTATATGACTCTATGTATTATGTTATCTAAAATGTAATCGTAGTTTGGAAAAAAAAATTGAGAATAATCTCAATCAAATTCTAATAAAATTTTATTATCCGATTACTTTAGATTGTCTAACAAAAGTATTAAAAACAAAGTACAAAATACAAACAAACGTAAAACAAACATAAACAGACAATCGTAGGATATAGAATATAAACAAACATAGTACTGCATTTTTCATTTTCCCCTCCTTAACTGAAACTAAAATATTCAAACCCACCATTTTCTCCATTATTTGTACCATTTTGTACTGTAGTAAAAACCTAGTAAAATATAAAAAAAAAGTCAAACAATAAAATCGTAACAAGAAATCCTTCAATTTACTTTTAATCAATCATCATTTTGATCCTGAATCGTGTTGTTGCTATTGTTGTTCTTGTTGTTTTATACAGTTTTGTTTGTATTTTAAAGTTGAAACAAAAAGTATTGGAAAATCTATACAGTGAAATCTAAACGTATATACAATAGAAGAAAATGCTAACTAGAAAAAATAGGGTTGATTGTATTTATCGTGAATTTTAAATAAAAAAACTAGATCTCATCTCATCTCAGTTTTAACTAGGGAGCAAATATGGTCGTATTGCGATATATTGTTTGGATTGTACATGCGAATACGGATAGAATGAACGCAAGGTTGCAAATAATGGACACTACGCAAGGAAGATACGTAATTCATGGGATGAAGTACTGGCTTCCACACCAGACAAAACCATAAAAACTAATCTTAAATGTATCTCGTGGTATGTGTTTTAGAGAATATGAGTCCTTGTACTGATTATCATGTGTGTCTTATTTATTTAATAAGAAATGTTATTGTCCCTCTCCCAAGAATTATATTTTATCAAGGTGACTTTGTCTCCTCTCTGATTTTATTTTCTTAATAGAAGTGATTATGTTCTTTTTTCTGTGATAGTACTATGATACAGGGTGTAATGGTTATTTGGAGTTAACCAAGAACCATCTAACCGAATTATTTTACCAATAATATTTTAAACCTTTCTTAATATTGTAACACCAGTTTTTGGGTGGGTGATATTCACCCGTCTACCTGTCGTTTACGAAGGTTGCTTTTAGATTTCGGGGTTAGAGAACAAAAATAAATATTTATATATCAAAAAAAATTTTATTGTTTTTCAAAATATTCTCCAGTAAAATCAATATCCTGCGATTGAACCAATTTTCGTATTTTTCCACTCCGACTGAGGAACTTCCAAAACATTAGGTGACCAAAAACGTTTACCTCACAATTTAATTTTGGTTTGCGGGAATAAAACGAAGTCATTTTGTGTCAAATCAAGACCTTACGGTGGATGACAGATTAATTCGCTGTCTTGACTCCTCGAATATTCAGTTGTGTGTGCTAATGTGTGAGAGCTCGTATTGTCGAGGTGGATAAAGGTCCGTCGTCAGCGGTTGCTTTACTTCGCCGAAGACTTCTGGCTAACAAATGATTGCGTAGTGTGTACCATTTAAAATTGGCCGTTATACGTTGCACCAATGGTTGCGACATGTTCAGTTTTCCTGAAAAAATCCGGTGACCATTCACTTCGAAAACTTTTATTGCATTTCTTCATTGAGCATTTCTTTCGACCAATTGTGACTAGTATTTTTTGGACGTTGGCCAAATTGTGTGGGTTCCAACGCGAACAAATCTTTTTGACGGTGAAATGTTCATGCAATATGGAATTTAATTTATGTCCTTCTAATGCCCAAGAATGCCTCAATCTCACGATAAGTCGCGATCAATGATGATCTTGCAGTATCAGTTCTTTAGAACAACGTAATAAAACAACGTAATGTAATATTCAAAAGAGGTGTATGTATTTCGAAATTGAATTAAAAATTTGTTGCTGTTTGTGCTGAACCCAGTCCATTAAAAGGGCTTGAATTTATCGGAAAATTTAAGGGAACGCTCGGTGAAGTATTCAAAAGTTGAATAACTAAAATTCGCGTTAAAAGTGCTAAGGTATTTTCAAGATGTTACTACGACTGGAGTGAGTTTTCAGTTTGATCTAGACCCAATTAAATTAAAAACATAATTTTTCCCAGTAGTCAAGATTGAATAAATCATTGATAGTATCAATTATACTTTGAGTTGTGAAGTTCCGATTTTGATTACAGATACTTTTGCCAACGTTTGTTACGGAGGTTATGCAATTTGCAAAGTTCGCTATTATACCAGGGAAGACCAAATTTACTATTTATATTGGATAGTGTATGATAGAAATTTAAAAATACCTATAGAGAAAGGAGTAAAAATTGACAGCCTGGAATTGAAAATTTTCGGAAATTTATATATAAAGATAGCAGCGAAATCCACATTTCTTAACAGGTCATTAAGTTTCTAAAATCCACCGATAATATATGCTGAAATGTCCAACGATAATATGATGAATTCTGTTTTGTCTGCACCAAACCAGAATTCAGCATATTCTCGATTGAAATTAACTGTTTTCCTGTGCTTGAACTGGCATGGAATCCGAGATAAAATCAAGAGCGTTGATAAATTGTTAATATGTTTTGAACGGACTATTGAGACGCAAGTAGTAATAAGGAATACATAAATTTTTCACTGGGTCATGTTAATTGGTTTTAAAGCATATTATATCGATACATTCAGTGTCTGGAATATACACCACCAAACCATCAAAGTCGACATAAACCGAAACCTCCAGTTTGTTTCTATTAGTGCAAACACATCAAAAGAGTCTTCTTGTGATTGCAGAGATACGTTGCGGCTTTTAGTATTGTAAATAGCTTTTTAGAGCGGTGATAAAATTAGAGTTAATGTTGTTTCGCATGTCCACAAGGTCGTCTTAAAATTTTGAGGTATAGGCCATCAATTATGATCTGTTATTTTAAATAAGATTTCGTGGCTTTTATATCGAGTAATATTTCTGCATTTAATCAAATTATCTTTAGCATGGATACTGAATTGAAATAATATTGATTTACCTTGACAGTATGTCAAGGGGCATTTAAATGTAAATTAAATGAATATCATTTGGGAGGTCTTGAAATCCAAAACGAGTCTCTACTATTATTATTTTTAATTAACGGGGACACTGGGAGCACTTGGTGTAATATTCAAAAGATGTATATCTAAAAATGTAATTAAAGGTGCTGTGTTCTAAAATAGTTCTGAGAAGTTACTAAGGCTGGAAGGAATGTTTTCACTTTGTATTAGACCAAATTCTGTTAAAAAACATGAATTTTGCGGAAAATCTAGGGCAACACTGCGTATAATATTCAAAAGTTGTATTGGCTCAAAACCGCATTAGCAGGTCTGCAATCTGAGACATTCTAATAGGTTACTACGCCTAGATCCCCTTTAATTGGTTTGGGTCTAGTACAAAGTAAAAAGAGAATTTGCAGCCGAAATACCCCTTAAGAAATATCCTCTTGATAGATTCGTTAAAAATAAATGAGATTGTTCTTTTCCGCATAATTAAAAAGAAAATTAACATTTAAAATTTTTGATATTGGTTAATTTAAAATGATACATATTTGATGCGTATCATCTTGTTCTAAATTTAACTGATAATATCGAAAATTTAATAATAATTTACAGCGTTTAATTACATTTAGAATGAAATTTGTGGTTACGACAGTTTGGGACAAACTGCACTTGATTATATAGTATATTCGTATGAAGCTTGCCCTAAACTTGCTCTAAAATTTGTTGTTGCTTTAGGACAAACTCTGCGCGAATTTTAAAACTCAAGTAGTGTTTTTTTAAACAAGATGGCACGGCCTAAGAACAAAAAAAATATGCCGATATACAAAAACCTATTTCGCAGCTTTACATTCCGTAGTGGTTTACCTAGTCTGCGACTATTCATATATTTTATACAGAAAATGATAATATTGATGATTTTTAATTGCCGATTACACTTTAGTCATACTTGTTGGAAATATTTTTTTGATCGGTAGTACTCCCAGTACTCATTATGAACTATTTAATATAACGTTTGATAATTTTTATAGTTATTTTTCTGTTTTTGATATGTCAGGCTCAGTACTGTGGAAAGGTTTAACAATGTTTCGCGATTGTGTGTCATACATATAAATTTTGTAAATAATTTCCTTCTTGTGAATGGATCAACCGTAAATCTGAATTTTAGATATATAAAATCTAACATACGAGGAGCCATACTACTTAGTTTACCACAAGTTAAGGGAAACTTCGATTTAGAAGGCAGGACTGAAAAAATAATTGAAGAACTTGCACCTGGTAATTTTATTATTACAAAGAAATTCAGAAATGTGTTTGTGCTTAAAAAGGAAATTTCATGCCCCAGAATGTTTTAAAATTTCTACGCTTAAAAAAATGCACGTGACTGTTGGGATAAACTTCTTCAAATGTTAATACACTTATTAGTGGTTACTCAAAAACAGTTCGGTGTCCAATATCAAGAAAAATGTTGAATATCACACAATTGCATATCACAATTGCAAAGTAAACAATACATTTTCCGTGCGACACACTTTAAGTTTATATTCAACATTTCGAGATCAGAGTGTTTGGGATTTGATGTTTACCAATAGGTAGGTTATTAGCAAAGTATATGTATAGGAATAAGTTTATTATGTTACCAATTTTTTATTACAGCCAATATAAAATTATCAAATCAAAGCATTTACATGATATTAAGTATTTTACGGAACTCCTTCGCAATATTGAAAATGTATGGAATTCATCTGGATATAATATTTCCTACAAAATTCGTTTCGCTGTATTTATGTTACTGCCCCTTTAATATTAAAGTAGGGACGGGACACCTCTAATATTTCGAGCACTTTGGAGGAAACATGTATATATTTTTTAAATCAGCCACCGTTCGATAGTATATGCGTCTAACTAAAATATCAGAATAAACAATTTATTAATGTAATTTATGATCATGTTTTATTCAATTTTAACTAATTTTTTGTATTAATTTTCTGAAAATGTGAACAAGAACTGTCTGTGTGCATAATTTTTCATACAATATAATAAAACTAATGATGAGGCTATACTGGCATAAACTAATAAGTTCAAACCATATAGGAACCAAACATCTGCATTGTTGGAAATTACGTACAATTTTAAGAAGTCGGTCCATCCTGGAGGCTTCGTCGAGTATAAACAATAAATATTAAACGTAATATTTGGCTGAATTCCATTTTCATATACAGCACAACCAATCCGCCCACGTATGTGGTTTTCCGTCCAAACATTATCTATGTTACTGAGTTCGTCCCCAAATTGTTTTTCACCCGTGAAATTAAATGATCCAATTTGTGTATACTGAGCTTGACATAAATCACTATTATTTAGGTTCTGCTCCACTATCCGGTGCGCTAGGCACTGCAAATTATAATCCCATTCATTAAATTTGCTTCTCATTGTTTGATCTAGTTTCTTTAATATAAATCGGGTCGATGTAAAATTGATTTGTTGTATTCGCATTTGATTGTTGGCATCTGATTTAATAAAATTGTTATACAATTGAGAAATGGAATGAGAACTGCAAGAAAAATTACCGTGCAGGCATATTAAATCCATGGTAAACGGGGCTGGATTACACTCTTCTTTATATCCAAAACTTTCGTTGAAATAATTCAATTCATATCCATTAACAATGCAGACAAAATATTTACGAGTATTTTCCATTGCACATCCAATTTCGGTCGAATAAGCACTAAAAATCCACGATAAGCTGGAATTAATTAAATGCATGCTGCTGGACAACGATCTAAGTAAAAATCTTTTCTTTGACTGAAAAATATTTCGAATTTGTACGGGAATCGAAATACTTGCATTAAATTCGGGCATCATTTCTTTAAAATATAACAAATTTTTGTATGTTTGAGTCACAATACAAACATCATCAAAATTTTCTTTTGAAATTGCCGCTCGCGCTAAATTTTCTAATTCTTTACTCCATTTTAAATCGTGCAAGTTACAAATAAAATGAAACCTATGTAAATTGTTTCGAAATCCATTAATTGGATGGAGTATTGCTTGCTGATCCATATAATTAATACGGGTGGTCCAAGGGCTATTCCACCATCCACATAATAAATGTGTTTTGTTTAGACACTGCGGCAAATTGGCCAAATCACAATAATTTATTTCACATTTAATAAAAAGTAATTGATAACCGATAACAAAGTATAGAACGTATTGTATCATGTTCATCATAAACATGACAGGCTTTTAACATTAATGGCATATTATACTGTATGAGTACGCGGATGAGCATATTAAAAAAAAACAATTCCACGATCACTCGATAATTTAAAAATAGCCTTTTTATCGAATTTTATGTGCTGATTAATCATTTCCAAACTTACAGTGCCAAACCCAACATTTCGCAACTCGACACTTGGCCCTTTGAAATTCAGCCCTTTGTACCCATTCCAAAAATTCTAATAGAATAATTTCGAAGTGGCAAGGTATGTACGTATGGCTAACAACTAAGTAATAGCTATACGCAAACGAAATAACGATAGTGGTGCATGAGAATGGAGCGGAGGAAGTTGCACCCGACCAGAAAGAAAATATGATCTGATTGGTTGAAAAAATAAAAAGTTTTTTTTTATTTTTACAAGAAGATATAAAATAGGTAGATGACGTGAAAAACACACGCAGGCAAGGCAGGAAAGGGACTGTTTTTGTTTTTGATGGTCAAATCCTTTTTTTTGATCGACCGGATTTTTGAAAAGGAGAAAAATAAGGCTGTCGCAAGTTGTAGAGTGTTTGGTGTGTTGGTGTGGTAAAAAAAGAGAGAAGTAAAATCATAGTCGGCCGCGATTAGTTACACGGCAGTGTGTTGAATTTGGGTTTCGTGCATTGGGATAAAGAAAATTAGACGGCTGCCATCAAAAAAAGGTTTCATTAAAATGTCCGGGTGTACAATTTTTTGTGTGAAATAATAGCCGGCCTTAGTTGGTACAAATTTTATTGAGACGATCTGTATTGTATTGTGTTTTTGTGAATTCGGGATTATTCGACCGCTAGTAATTTAAAAAACGGGTTCGTTAAGATGCGTGCTTACTAATTTATATTTTTTTGTGTAAAGAAAAAAGGGAACTATGAATAAAAGGTGTGCCATTCTGACTTAGAAAAATGGGCTGTAAAAGTGGATCAGTGAAGTGCCGTGTGCTCTATTGTATTGTGTCAATCAATTCAATATTGTGTTTTATTGTATTAACATAAAAAGTTTCCGTAAGACGACCAAGTGCTAGATTGTGATTCTTAGTGAATAATAAAACAGAGTATTTCCCCATTTTAATACCCAGCCCGAAGAGTTTTATGCCGCAGCTGATTTCAAGAAATGCGTGTTCAACAAATTGCGATAGTGTAACTTTTGACCTGTTAATTTGAGGAAAAGATAAATAGACATTAAATGAGGTACGAGAGATTGGATGATTCTCTCGTTTCATAAATAAAATAATAGCTTAAAGGAATAATTTATCGGTGATAAATTCAGTGTTTTTCTTATCGATAACCATCTCATGAGCATCTGGTGACGAAAGATGTAATTATCATGCTTCTGAAACCTCCATCCGAATAATGGCACCCGATAAATTACTGAAGAACTCGCTCGTAATTTCATAAGGGCGAAATACTTTCAAAGTACAATAACGAATCAACCCTCGAATTGATCGGAATATCGGAAAGATCCAGATTACGAATAAAGAACCAAATCAACGTTTACAGTCAAGTAAGTCCGCAGCAAGAACCATTACTTAATGATGTAAGATAATTTACTCGCTTTACCGAAATTATAAATAAATAAATATTAAGCAAAAAACTAATGTTTCCCTCTTTATCTATTTTTTTTAAGTCACCTCGTAAATGTTCAATATTTCGAAATTTATTAAGGAGTGCAATAGTACCCAGTAGTACAGGCACACTGGCTGTATTAGGACTTTTAAAAACTTAAAATTGTTGTATACAAATTCCTTCTTAGGCTTGCTGAAGGCAATTTATTTTTATATAAAACTAGCTGAAGTACCCGGCTTTGCCCAGGTTAAAATTCAACTGCTGAACTTCAACAGGTGTTTTTTTATTTTATAACTAATTAGAAATTCTTAAGTGAATTGAATAAAATCAATACAAAAATAATTTGTTGTGCTTACCGCAATGCTTGCTTGTAAACCACAGCTAAAACATACAAACTTTTGAAGTCCTTACTGTTGAGCATGCCACATACAACTGGCCGTGAGGCAAGCAAAGACTTTTCAAATTCACGCCTGTAAACTTACTGGATTTGTTGATGGTTTTGGCAAATGAAAGTCTAATTAGGAACTCGACTCGTTTAAAGCTGAATGGTAGATCGGTTGGTATCAACGGTATTTGCGGCGAATGAATATAGGTTCTCTCTTTTTGCAATCCCCGTCAATACATTGGGTCTGATCACATTTAGCAAAATACTTTTGACACGGAGCCAGATGGTGGGTCCAGATTCCGCAGAAGCATTATTGATGATCCTCCAGGTGGCGCCATTTTGTAATAATCTCGGTCGATACACAACAAATATTGATACATATAAAATATTTGTTAACACTCCCACAGTTTTTCTTGGCTGCCAAAATCTGTTTACGCTAAAGTTGTAGAAGAGAAGAGGTAACATGTTTTGATCACTACCCCCCTTTATTTTTTCTCGGCTTCTTAAAAGTATTCTTGCAAAAATTGGGAGCAATCGCTCGAGTGGATCAAAGTTTTTGTGGAACAAATATAGTTACATAGTTTTCTTCTTTATATAAATAGATTGTAACTCACTTCGCTTGATGACATTTCTATTAATCTTATTAATATGAAATAAACTACAAAATATTGAGAGATTAGTCGCGCAACCCGCTTAACCACGTATCCCGATATCTCGAACTGAGCACTCTACACAGAGTAATCTTGAAAAATTACTAAATGAGCTTATCTCCATTTGGTGGACGCAAATTTAAATCTAAATTTGGGCGATAAATTATTAATCCGAATTGTCAACAACCAGTACACTCACACACATAAACATTTATGTAATTTAATAAGTTTACGAACAATAATCCAGTATTAACGACGATCGAACGTAAAATTATGAAATTCATTCTCATGCTGGTTATGTTATGATAATTTTATGTTGTTTGGTTTATTTGAGGTTTTCCAACCACCAAAAAAAAAAAAAAAAAAGAATCGACAAAAAATTTATTTGGATTGAGTTAATTGAATTCTAAATGTTTAGATAGAATTTAATTGTTTATGATATTTTCTATTATTTTGATAGTGGTTTGATATAATTCGACAACATAAAAAAAAATGTGTGTACATAATTTATAATTAAAATTATTTTATGTTTATTTAACTTTTTTGTTGCTTTATGTATCTAAAAAAAAATAATATTTAATTAAGGGCATCGAAAATAAATTATGAATTATAATTTATGTTAACAAATACAATTCAGATGGTTCCTTTACATCATTTATACAGTATAGTGGCACAAATTCATTAATAAACCACTTATTTGGATCCGATCCGAAATAAAAAATCATTAACATATTGTGAACCGCATATGACTGGATGGTTTTCCAATCACGGTTGGTTTATCACGAAAAACTGGTTTCACCTTTTTCGTGTACAGTAGTTAAATGTTTTCCCGCAAAGGTCGTTTAAAATCAATCAAATGATAAAATTTTATTTATACGGTTGCACAATCAAAGATGTTGTTGCTGTGTGTATTTTTTTATGGCACTGAACATTTGAAGCACAACGAACGGAAAATGGCGAAAAGTCATAAAAATAAATCAAGTCCTTTCCCCAATTTTTTTATGTTCGTTCATCCCATTTTTCATTAAGTGCAAGGAGTAGATATACAACATCAAGATTGTTATTGGCTGCTTTAGCTTTAATGCAATCTCATTTCATTTTTAAAATCCCCAAGGATTTGTCTTAAATAGAGCATCAAATTAGACATTTACATTTGCACAGTAAATTATTTTAAATAGTTTATTATGTTATTGCTGATTAATTTAAACCATGGTAAGCTTGTTAATCTCTCCGTATTACAAACGAAAATTGGTCCCATTTGCTTATAAATTTATATAAACTTGTCATGCTTGACTGTCATTGTTGAGTCACTAGTGTGACGTTAATAATTTCGTGCTGGGTTATGAAAGCATCACTTGCAAAATAACCTATCTTACGCTGTCGTGCCCACGTATATTGTTGTTAATCTAAAGTATCAAAAAAATGTGTATAAGTTTTCTCTTATTTTGATGTTAATAATACCTACCTTTTACTTACAAGTATTAACTGGGAAATTTTAAAGCAATACCTACATAGATACATACATAGGTCTTTACTTTCTCACAAGGAAGTACTTCTGGCAATTTAATTCTGTTTAAATATTTACTTTTACACAAACAAAAATTATATACTTTCTATATATCATACAATATTCATCCTCGTGACTGCTTATGTCTCCCACGATTTTCAGTAGCCATTATTATCACCCTTTCTTTCGAATGTATTTTGTTGAACTTTAATTCTTCCTCTTGGGAAGGCTGCTTCTTATACTGAGTTAACAACCATGGTGTTAATCCATATCCACTGACCCCTAGTAAAGAAGCAGACCCGTTAAATCTCGCTAATTTTTGATAAACTTCACTGCGCTTGTAAAATCCTACTATCATGAGTACTTCCTGGCCACTGGACGTCAAGGCTGTCGTCTTTCTGTTGATATAATTGTCGCCAAAATGTTTCGTCCTCAATATTTCCACATGCGTATAATTCAATGCCCCAAAAACTGTCGGAGTTTTGAAACGCGTTTGCCATTTTTCCACAGCTTCCTCGAACTATCCTTGTGTTACAGAAAATTTTATTCATTCGTGGGATTTTTGTAAATATTTTCTCGGTGACACAAGAAATGGTCTTACAAACGGTAGTTCTCTACTCCGATATGCTCAGCAATTTGATATCCTGGATCACTTAATTAGCGTTATAAAATTGTCGTTTTTTGATATGCACTCAGCTCTCCAGCTCTACTCTCAAAATGTTCAATCAATGTTCAATGTTTCCATCGCGATAACTTTTTGTTTCACGATAATTTACAATACCTGCCATTCTGATCAACATATATTTCGAAACTAAATTCAAGCCTGCTTGTATGCAACCTTGTAAATAAGCATTTATGGAAGTAGTAAGAGAGTTTACTTTTTTTGGATACTATGGGAAATATTTATGTGTTATAAAAAAAATAGTTACTTAAACGTTTAATATCCACTGATCGACCAAGTATAAGTACTTAAATTTTATTGGCTTGCTTACAAGCTTATACTTGAAAAAAACGCGAGCTTAAGCATTTACTTTTTTATTCACTCCACACATTGATATCTAAATATTTCATTCATCGCAGATTCAAAATCGAGCAAGCGTGTGATCAACTTATGAAAAAATTATTTCGACAAAGTAATCGATTTTGCGGGTCCGTTTAATAATAAGACGGCTTAGAGAGAGAGAGAGAGACAGAGAGAGAGAGAGTGCAGAACCTACAGCGGTTACAGGGTGATTTTATCTGTTTTTCAGACAACACATAACCCATATAGATTTAGTAGCGGAATTCAACACAGAAGAGTTTGTAAGATTCGAGGCGGGGTTATACAGTAACATGTGCGGTGAAAAGAAAAAGAATCTTTGTTAGATCCAACAACCAACCTAAAATAATGTAGAAAGACTAAGATGGAATAACTATATATGCGCCTGCAGAACCTCGTATTTAAATCTGTTTAAAATAAAATATAAAGGCATTGGGATCTATATGGCTATGAACAGCTACGACTAAACTACGAAAATTTTGGCTGGGAATCTAATCAAATGGAATTGAAAATTATAATGTAACAATGGTAGAATGAGAGCATCGCACTCATCAGCTTAACCCATATTAGCCCAGCGATCTATTTGTAGATCAATACAAAAAAAACTCTTAAAAAGAGAATTGGAGAAATTATAACGGAATACTTTTACTGCAATGTTCTGTTTCAATAAAAAATTTTTCGAACAATTTTCCAACAATTTTTGTTTTCCAAATTCATCATTCGAAATATTTACTATAAGCAGTTTATATTCTAACAAAGAAAATTAATTTGGGCTAATATGGGTTAACAGGTTATACCCAAATGTGTGAAGCACTGAACATCTTGCCTAAATTTAAAAGAGCGGAATAAGATATTGAATGGGAAACTGTTATTAATAGTTGATGATCCTATCTGTTGCAAACATGAATAATTTGGAAATAAATGTTTGCTACGTACTAAAATATTTTTAATTTAACCCTCTTCCATAAATCTATATGTATTATAATATATGGCTCCTAATTAAATTATTTTCTACCACGGTTTTGTTCGAAACTCGAATCATCCCTTCTATTTAAATATACAGTCAGTCAAGTAAGAGCGTGGTCGGGTTAATTTATAAAAAAATTTATTTGGTGAAACTTTCATATTTATAAATATATTGTACACATTACAAACGATGATGCAATTCGGTTAATATTGTGTCCAGTTACCATCGGCGTCGATAATTGCCTGACATCTCCGAGGCATGCTTTCTACTAATTTGACGGCGTATTCTAGTGGCAACGATCTCCAGATCCGACGAATTTCGCAAGAAATTGTGTGTGCGTCTTCCACGAAGTTTCTGTTTAATATATGCCCAAATTTATAGATTTTAATCATTTTTTCGGCATTTAGGTTGTCGGTAAAGAGGTACAAAGTGCCAAATCCCTGCTTTGAGAAGCAGCCCCAAAGATGCACCTTTATTCCGTGTTTTACACGAAAAAATACTGGTTACAACGAAGAAAAAACTGAATGATTCAAGAAAAATGAGCACTTGATTTTCAGCTAAGATAACTATTTCATAATGCAAACTTTCAATTTCTTCATTTAATGTTTTTATTTAAATATTGAAATAATAATTTTTTTTTTATTATTGAAAGAAATTCAATTTCTTAAAGCAAGAAAATATTATTTTGTAGAGCAAATCGCTTTTCTAAGTTTTTAATATCTATTTCTTCATTAAAGATAACAAATTCTTGTTTTAAGGTGACCGTATCTCAAAATACAATAAATGGAGGCTTGTATTAAGAAATTTTACATATCATTGTATGATCTACATTTCTTTAGTAAAGAGTCATTTTCTTATAATTAAAATGCATTTTCTGTCAGAAAACATTTTTTTTCGTGATAGAAGAACCCATTTATAAATTGTAGAGAAGGAATTGCTTAAATACTTCAAACGCTTTTCTTGGAAAAGCTTTTGAATTTCTAGATTGCAGAAAGTAACTTCTGAAAGCTGTAAAAGTATTTCTTGTTTCCAGCTATTTTGCCTGTTTATTGGAGCAACATTAAATATAATTTCCAAAATAATAACAATAGAATTTAATTATATATTTTTTATTTTAATTTATTATAAGAAATATAAAGATTCGATTTAATATTAATTAGCTATGTCATACAAATTACAATAATAAAATACAAATTAATTAAACAGAAGACATAATTGGCTTCAATATATTTACGCTATGATTTATCAAGAAAACTTTACAACTAACCTTTTATACAATATCAACAATAATGAAAAGTTTAATATTTTGATAGCTTACTGCATGTATTCCACAGTGAAACAATTTTTTTCAGTAAAAAATATTGAGAAACCGAAAAGGCGAGAGTATTCATATTAAAATTACGTTAGAGTGATACAGAAAACAAATGTTGCCATAAAAAGTATTGAGTTTCATACTTTTTATGGCAACATTTTCCCCATTTTCTATTTTAACATGCAGCAACAAATAAACGTCGGTGAATTTTGAAAAAATTAACATTTAAATTAACAGCTAAACATTAGTTTTTGGTTTACAGTCGTACCTGTAGTTTCTGCAGTAATGATTATTTTATTGATTTTTTTGCATTAAGATTACTATTTTTAAATTTATTTTTCAAATAGCCTATCCCCGGAGCTTACATTAGTGATTTCTATGCTTGTTGTATAAAAAATCTGCTGGCTTACCCGCCTTATAATACAATTCCTGAAACTAAGACAATAATTAGCAAAGATTTTTATATATAACTCATTGTTAGTTACCTTCTTTTCTCCAGGAACAAATGCTCGATATCACTAGCAATTGTTTTTAATAAATCAGCTGATATAGGGTTTTTGACCAATATATCCTCAACTGTAGATACTAGTAGATTGCGGGTCCTTCCGTCGAGCTGTGGTTGCTGCATTAAAATGTTTAAGATTTTAAGCCCTTTGGTTGAGTCGAGAAACTGGTCAAAGCTGCTGATGACATTTTTCCACTTGAAGAAGAAGAAGGGACTAATTTATGTTGTGTCCTGATCCAGTCAAACAACGATGAATTTACAGAACCAGTTACTGTTGCTATTTAAATTTAGTATTTTCGTCAGCAATTTCTCTGATTAAAACCATTTAAATAAAACTCTAAAATCATTATGCACAAATTACTCACACAAAACACACAAAAGAGAGCGATCACTTTTTAATTTAAATTATAAATATATGTAATATATATGTATACAACTTACATTTAATTACTTAGCTTCACCTTAATTATTTTTCAACACCACTAAAACATATTTTATTTGACAATCACAAAAAACACGTTGTTTCTATTAAACTGTTCAAGAGATAATAAATATTACTTATTTGATTTATATTTCTCAAATGTTCCATCGTTTTCTTGATTTAAAAATTTTAGAGTGTACATTGAAAAATCCTTTTCTATAATTAAAAGTATTCTCTCAGCATGAGACATACATATTAAACCAAGAAATATTATGTTGAAGTTTAAAAAAATACTTTTTTGTGATAAGAAAAACTTTTCTTGAAGTAACATAGCAAATTGTATTGAAATTATTGAAAAATTTCTATCTTCATTAAAGAAAACTTGGAATAAGTAAAGATTCATTATTTCTTCAATCAAGATAACTTTTTTGAAATTCTAGAATTCATTAATTTATCAGAAAGAGAAATAATTTTTTTATTATCAAGAAACGTTTTCAATTTTAAAATGTTGTATTTTAATAAAATTTATGTTTTTGTTTTAAGAAAATATTAAATTTCTCGTTTTAAGAAAATGAAAGATTAAATTAAAAGTATTTCTCTTCAAACTAAATTTTTTCTCTTATTATAAAGAATTTATAGCAACGATAAATACAAGAAAAATAATTCTCAAGATGGAATTTAATTTTAAAACTTCAGTCAAGAAATAATTCTCTTCGTAAGAAAACTATTTTTATAACTAGAAAAACTGGTATCGACATAGAAATTTGGTTTTTAAAGTAATCCCGGTAAACCAGTAAGTCGAAAATGTTCAAAATGTTAGTCGTATGACTGTGGTTGTTTTTGAAGTTATTAATCTGACTTCTGTGCCTTTTCATTGTATATCTATAAGGAGCGCAAATGTACAATTTGTGTTTTAGTCTTTAATGTTATACGTATAACTAAAACGGAAGTCATTTTATGAAATTCCGACTTGGAAGTCAATCTTACCAGAAAATTAAATAACTTTTTTAGAATTTCGGCTTGCAATTTAATCATTTGACATTCAAAGACGCTAGTTACAGAACTTTGGCTTGGGCGTTCATTAAATGTCCATGTTTGATACTGGATTACAGAATACTGACATAATCGACATATTATTCGATGAACTCAAAAGTGATCTACCAAAAATTTGACTTTAATGTTCAATACTAAGAATGGATATTAAAGTCAGATACAAATAAAATAATAACTAATCTGAATATTGGTTTTCGGGACAGCCATATGACAGAAATCGAAGTAAATTATAAGACACTGACATAATCGGCCTATCGTTCGACGAATTCCGGGATTAGGTTCACGGAATTGGGTTGATGGTTAGTAGTACGATTGAACATTAAAGTCAAATTCAGAAAACTGTAAAAATATGCTGAACTTTGACTTCGGGGTCGGTCATATGACAATAATTAATGTTAATTACAGAACACTGACCTATGTACCAATCATTCGATCGGCTTAAAAGCTCGTTCCACAAATTTGACTATGAAGTCAGAAGTATTGTTAAATATTAAAGTCAAACACATAAGTTCGAATGTGAAAGACGAAGTTTAGTGTACAAATAAATGACTTTATTTCCCGTTTTACTGTGAACAAAGCAAGCACACGTTTAATTTAGCGCATTACAAGTGTTTCTTGGAGAGTAACAGGTAAGTACATTTTCATTTTTGTATTGTAATAATTTGTGAGTTGTTTAATCGTGCGACAAGTGGTTTCTTAAATTTAAAATGAGTTCTTTGCTAAAAAATAATAAGATAAGAACTAAATTAATAAATAACTTAAAACAAAGAATTAAAAAAATTAATAAAGAAAGGTTAAATAGTATTTTAGAAAGTAATCGAAAAACAATAAATCCAATTAATCAAACACGTGGTGATGTAAAACTAAAAAGTTTATCGAAATCTAACGATAGTAATGGCGAGTGTAATAACTGTGTGCTTAATTTTGAGTCAATTGAAATTGATGTAAACGATCTAAATAACAAATCAAATAATCCTGATCCTTCAAATATCGCTGAAAGTTTTAATATTAGAAGTTTTATTGAACCATATGACAACCCAGAAATTACATATTATGTTAAATGTTTCTTACAAAAGTGGTCCATTAAATATAATATAAACAAGAACTCTCTATCCGAATTACTAAAATTTTTCAAAGGATTTTTTCCTGATTTACCAATGGACTCTCGAACATTATTACAAACGCCTAGAAAACTAGAAAAAATTTCAGTCTCTCCAGGAGAATATGTGCATGTTGGTTTAAAAAATAATCTAAATCGAATTTTAAACCAAACTAACTTAAACTTGGCATCATTGCCACAAACATTGTATCTTGATATAAATGTCGATGGATTGCCTGTATTTAGCGATAACACTGAGCATTCATTTTGGCTAGTACTAGGCCGAGTTATCAGTAGAGAAACAGTATACAAAAAAATTACTATTATACTTATATATTCTTACACATTAATATTATAGCTAAATTATTATTTCATTTAAAATGATTATTGTTTCATTCTCTACGTATGTACATTCATTAGACAAAACAACAATTCAACTGAATAATTTGAAAATTTTTATTGCGACTACCACATGCATATTAGTCTGGTTTGCTATCCAAGTTTAACACAAATATAATATTTGAAGGCTTCGAATTTGAGTACAAAAGTAAACAATGTCGAATAAAGAAGAAAACGATAACTTTGCTATTGTGGAGTTCGAGCCTGATGAAAACCATCCACATAAAAGGCTCGTGGAGGTAATTAAATACGCATGGCTGACGGATGAAGGCGACAAATGTTTTTGTCCAAATCCAAAATACTGGAGCTATGAGTTAAAAAATCACGGGTTACCCAGAGAATGCTGGGTTAAGCATCCTTGCCGGGTTTTAAAATACAACATAGGTAAGCAGTTTTATTATTAACAAATAATTACATTTTAAATTTGTTTTTATTGTGGTTAAATCTCAAAATTTATTTTAACACATTTCATTATATCGTCAAAAGTCTAAAATAAAATTTGATGTTACAACCAGTAGACGTATGATGTATATTTAGTGGCTTATTATCGGTCGGCTCTCAACTCATCGATCCGCCACTGAAAACATGGCCACTGGATTAAGTCAATCTGAATTTTAAATTATTATTTTCTCGGATTGTTATTTATTCTTGCGATTCCAAAATGGAAATTTGCGAAGCCAGAAAGTCATTGCAAACTATTGATCGTGAAAATATCAATTTAAAGTTTTATTTGCTATGGTATAATGTATCGAGTAGTTGCATTTGAAGTAGTAAAAATTTAACATTTTTGCATTCGATCGCAAGTTACATTTTCGCTGCCACAAATACGCCCGGTACAGTATACCATAGAAATTTGAATTTAAAATTATCCACACCATGACATTATCCAGAACGTTTGATTATTTTTGAAATTACAAAATGAAAATCTATCAATCTATGTTTGTAGTAATATATGTTCAATTTCGAAGTTACATCATGTCGCCTCTGGAATAATTGTTTATTATCTACTTTTTATTGTTCATGTATTATTTTTGAAGCCACAATCAAAGCTGCTAATATTGAGTGTAACAAATGATTCAATTACACCACATCAGAACTATCGGACGAGGAAGTGCTACAAACGCCACAATTGGACGAACGCTACCCTGAAAAACCAACTATTTCAGATTATAATAATCTGTTTGATAAACTACAGGACTCTTCTATTATAAACCTACCTCTGAATGATGATTTAAATGTCCCAACTATTAGCGAGCAAAATTCAACGAACCATGTGATATACACATTACAACACGACTCTTTACAAACAGCATTGTTAGAGTTAGTTGAGCTGAAGAATTTTAACGAGAAGTTATTGACTGAAGTTGCCGAGATTAAAAATTCAATGTTACTAGAAGTGGATGAGCAACGAAATTTCAACGAGACCATATTATTCAAAATGGATCACATTCAGTCAAGTATGGACAAAGTGATTGCACAAAATGAAACGATGATGAAAACGCAAATGGAATCGTTCAAAAAATCTCCAAATTCATCATCGTTTATACCAGTAACAAATATTAATTCGAAAGAAAAATTGGATGACTTGGAAATACAATTAGAAGAAGAAGAATTCTTTCAAAACATGGTATGCATTTTTTATTCATAGTTACTAAGCAAATAATAATATATAGATATTTGTTTGTTTTGTTTTCTTTCATTAGGCTTATGCATATATGCGTTCAAAGGAGACGCCAAAAAGGAAGTGAATGGTTTCACGAAATCTGTATTACAGAAACTCTTAGATGACAAATTTGCTGAAATTGTAAGATGGGATAGATTAAAAAGGTTGAAGTTACCGGTAATTTTAGTTTCAGCCAATTTGTCTTTCAAAAGATACACAAAAATATTGGAATTTATAACGGAAGTATGCAACAAAAACAGAAAAGACCTACGCGGGTTCTATAATAAGGACAATATTTCGCAGGCGGCACAGGACTATTTCAAAAGACAAAATTATAATAAGAAGTAGTAACAAATGTAACGAATGAATTCATTTTATTTTATCTTTTTTATTTTTATTATTTATGAAATTTTATATACATAGTTTATTATATATTATATATAGTTTATTATTTATGATATGATTTTTAATATGAATTTATTATTTTAAATACGTTAATAAAAATTAATAAAAAGAAAATAAGTTAGAAAAGTTTCCACATTCATTTTAACAATTTTATTACTTCTAATTCTTTTCTAATTCTTAATAAGGATATATATATATATATATATATATATATATATATATATATATATATATATATATATATATATATATATATATATAAACTTTTTCGTCATCTAAAGTCAGACATGAGCGACTACAATATATTTATAACATAACCGTCTGTTTGACGACTGACGTCAACGCCAGACATTTAATTATCATTGAAGTTAAGATTTAGTATACAATAAACTTTGTCTAAAGTCAGACTTTGGAGTTAGAAATATAATACGCTTAAACGTTTAAATTTGTTTAGACAGTTAATTGACATCAAAGTGACATCTTGCACTTGCGAAAGTCTGTTATACGAATAGAGCTGGCCTGCTTTTCATATATCCTTATATATGGCGTGCCTGTATTATTTTCCGACTTGGTTCGTCGACAAATGATATTTAAAGTTTTCGAATATCTAGGCGAATAAGTGGCTTTTGGTTTACCGGGTAAGCAAAAATATTTTTTATTAAATAAAGAAAAATATTTCTTTAAGATAGTATGCTTATTTTTTTCCGTGTACGGTCCGCTGAACAAGCCTATTGGTGGAAGTTGACCAGGCTTCAAAATCTCTATCGATATTCTCATGCGCCCAAGCGAGTCGCTTTTTCACATGTTTTCCAGTCAACAGAGGCTTCTACATTGTGTTGCGCCATTTCAGGTCATGAGTACGGAGATGGGTTCGGATAGTTTCGTAGGATATATCTAAACCTTTTGCCTTTAATTTTGCTTGTCCTTGCCGCAGTGTTAAACCAGAATTCCGCGGAAACAGATTCACTATTCTTTTTTCATCTTTTTTGTCCACTTTTCCTATCGAGCCACGTTCTGGTAAATCATCGACATTTTTAGCCACTTTATATCGCTGTACCCACTTATGTACAAATGCCTTCGACTTTCTCATATATTTAGCAGCCGCTGATTGCGACATTTTGGGACCTTTCGGGTGGGTGCAAAGGATCACAGCCTCGTAGCGCGACGCATATTTAGCACTCATGGCGCTAAACGTGATTCTCTTTCAAAAGATCAACGACAACTGAATCTTTGTTGACAATGCATCAAGGACAAAGCTTCCCTCTATCGGCTCGCAAAGGAATTAGAGCGAAATCTTTCATTACCTGTCGGTAATGACGACCACGCTCTTACTTGACTGACTGTATATTAGACGTACAATATATATTCTTATCCTTCGTAAATTGCATTCCTTAATTTAAACCATATTGATTGTATTACAATACCCAAATAAAACTAAAAAATCGTAATAAAATTCGTTTTTAACTTCCCCAAAAGTTTGTGAAGATTTGTGGTTTTAAGGATTTCAACAAAAACAGAAACAAAATTTAATATGATAACAAGTGTGATTAAAAATATCCTTTTTATAAAAAAATTATTTACACAAAAAAACTATTTTCAGGTTTCAAATTGCAAAGTTATTTTGCGCACCCTAGCTATAAGATTAACAAAATAAAAAAAATTTCTTATACATTTAAATTAAAAACAATAAACAGACCAAGTTTCGAGGGGTGCAAATCAAACCTATAGTGATCCATCCATACCATAAAATAATGTTATGCATACAACAACAAAAATAATTTAAAATTAACAGAAATATGAAAACCATAACAAATTTTATTTAATAATTTGCGTCTTATCCCTTGATACTTGGGATGTATGTGAAGTATGAAACAGCTTTCGATATTATGATTCGTTGTTAGATTTTTTATAGCGATTAACAGAACCATATTTTTATATAATTGAGAGATGCAAAATTTCAATCTCTTATAAAGAGTTGCGCAACATATCAAGACGGCGAGTTATACTTTCAACTTATCTCGACTATAACTTCGCGAATAACAATAAAGTTTGTGAAAGGGTTTGTAAGTTTTTTGTGTGTGCTTATCTTCTTTAAAATTTCTAAGTTTTCAAGAAATAGAAACATATTTTATGGATCCCATACTCCAAAAAGAAACACAAAGTCTTATATTTTATGTTATCGTTCACCTCTTGTCGTCTTATACGATAATATGAACATATTCGTATTTTGTGTAATATTTTTCATGCAGATTTGGAATCACACAATCGTTCTTATTCTGATGAGACTTTGAGTTATAATTCTTTAAGTAAACTGTACGATTATTCCCATACATTTAAATTTCGTAAGATATGGATGGTTTATTAGTGTTGAAGAAGTAATGTTAGCATATAATATCATATTGAAGTTTTATTTGATGTGCAATAACATCCGTTAACTAGGCGTAAATAATTCACACGAATGTATTTCATAGAGATCTTCATATTTTTAAAACTTTTAAAAAGCAAATATAAATATGAATTTTGATAAACTAGAACTTAATTTTGTTTCAATTGCGATTTTCATTTGGATTGAAGCATCAGAATGAAAAAAATACAAAGTTTGCCCAAAACTGTGATAGTAGATATGGTAGTGTGGTGTAATGTTAAGAAAACTTTATTAAATATTTGATTATTAGAATTGGTTTAAACGGTTTATTTGATTTACAAATTTGTTGAAGGTTTGTATCAAAACGTACACGGGTGTAGTTGATAAAAGAGCGAAGACTCAAATAAAATATTTCGTTTTACAAGTAGTATTAGTTGAGGTGTGTTTAAGCTGCCAACCAATAGGTGTCTGGTTTTGAATTACCAACCACCTTACTGTTAAGATACGGAACAAATCGAAAGATGGATCGAAGTTACTATCGAGGTACCATTTCGAAAGTGGCATAGATTGATGAGGCTCAATTGAACGAAAACAAAAATAAAAGTCTAACTAAAACCTAAATCCTGATAAAGACACAGGAATGTAATTAACTAGATATTCCACCTGGTAGGTCCTAATAGTAGGCAACCAAAGACTAAGTTTTGGGCAAGTCTGACGATGATAGGATGGTGTAAGTTACTAGGAACTCTGAAATTTACGAAACTAAAGGTCTAATCCACACACTTTATGTAAGCTCTGTAAACTGGTCGATTATAATTTTTTTATATCATCTTTGACATTTATAAAGCAGACAGCTGCACAATTTTAACGATTTTTTTTAAGTATCGTAAAAATTGTCTTTTTTATGTAAATAATCATCCAAATGAGTCAACAATTCAAAGGTTAGTGAAAAAATTTGAAGAAACTGGTTCTGTCGAGGATTGAAAAAAGCCTGGCCGACCAAAAAGTGAACGTTCTAGAAATATTTTTAGAACATTGCTGCTGTGGCCTAAAGTGACCTTGAACATCGACATCACGACCTTCTCAGGAATTAGGCATTCATCTATCGACTGTTTAGCGAATTTTGCGGATTTGCATTTGCATCCTTTCAAAATTCTATTAACACAAAAGTTAAAACAAACCAATCATTATCAACGCAGAATTTACGTTAATTGTTTGTTAGAACATGGTGCTAGTTTTTCACACAAATTTATCTTTAGTGAGGAACCTCTTTTCAATTTGAAGGGTTTCGTCAACAAACAAAATTGTCGTATCTGTGGAGAAGAAAATCCTCGAATAATTTCAGAAAAATCATTACATCCACAAAAATGTACTATTTGGTGTGGTTTTTGAGCTGGCGGAATCATTGGTCCATTTTTCTTCGAAGGTGCAAATGAAAGAGCTATTACTGCTAATGAAGAGCGCTATATAGACAAATGATTGAATATTTTCTGTGGCCTTAATTTGAACAAATAGACATAGAATATCGTTATTTTCAACAAGATGGAACTACGAGTCACACAACACGTGAAAATATCCAGCTATTGCGGTCTAAGTTTCTAGGTCGATTTCACGTAATGGTGACATAAACTGGCTACCTAAATCATGCGGTATAACGCCATTACCCATTGTTTTCTTTGGGGTTTCTTGAAAACTAAAGTTTATGTGATTAAAACAACAACATTTGCACAGCTGATAATAAAATTCGGACCGAAATTGATGAACTTAATCCGGTAATGTGTGAGCGAGTTCTTAAAGTTTTGATTTTCGTATAGAAGCCTGTAGATGTCCCCGTGGTGGATATTTAAATGAAGTCATTTTTCACAAATAATTGTCAAAAGCAATATCTCACAAAAAAAAATATAAAACACCAAAACATATTTAAGTATTTCAATGTTTTATTTAAAAAAAACATCTAGGCACGCTTATTGAAAGACCCTTTATAAACGTAAGATTTGATGACGTAAAGTTACATATCGAAGTTTCGAGAGCGAGTAGCTCGAAACAATTGTCATTTTCTGAAGTGGTTTTCGCATATATATGTTGTAGCATCTCTATACCAACAAAAGTTAATTGTAGTTTTTGAGCTTTAAAAAAAATTATTTAAGATTTTTACTTTTCTTATATACGCCTAAAGGTGTATAATAAATACATACACGCTAAGTCGAAACAAATAGTTTGTCTGCGATATGCAAATAAAAATATTGTTCTTAATGAATAGAAACAGAGGACGCCAACAAACATAGCAAATTTTATTCTAACTCGATTTTACGTCAATATTCGAGTGCCGCCATATATTATAACATGAAATAGCGTTTCGTTAAAAGGGCGAATTTATTACGTATGAATTTCATTTTGGTGTACCATGAAAAAATTTCAAAAATTCTTCTCTTTTCATCTGATAGGAACAAATCCTTGGTATGCAAAAAATTCCAAAATTTTCGTAGCCTTCTTTAATCGGGACCATACTGATCGTTTGATTGGTGCGTGAATATCCGAAGTTTAGTTGATGTTAAATTCAAGTTCAATAGTTGCCACTGACCCAGTTTAGCTCGAGTTAAGTCTGTCGGCCGCAAAATTCAATCGATACCTTATAGAGAAAGTGGGATGTTTTATCCCAATGTATGAAGTTTTATCCCAATCAATCAATCAGTCTGGGCTGCACATAGCCCAATTTTTGTTGAACAACTTCTTTTGTCAAAAAACGTATTTCCCGATTAAATTTGACAAAGTGATGCAAATTTAATTTAAAATTGTTTAGTTCATAGTGGTTTTCTTGTAAATAAGCAACATACATTTAGTCTGCACGGAACCTCGCACATACAGCGATTTTATAAAACTCTGGACTTCGACGGTATATGTTATAGCTAATAATAAATCTGCAAAAAATCTCGATGTCAAATTTTTTCATGATTACTATACTTTATTTTACTATTATGTCTTTAGGTGTAGTATTTTTACAACGAACAACTTTTCAGAATTAAAATTCTTTATATTTACTGGAATATTAATCTGAATAACAAAAAACTGTTATAAAATTTATTGAGGCGTGGAATAGATCGGTTGATCACCATAAATCGCATCTTCTGATTGTGAACGGAATTTACAAACAATTCGTATACAAATTAAAATTATTATAATATTTGCGAATAATAAAATGATCAGACCATATATCACGTACGTATTGTCGTGTGCGATTGATTTTAAGTATTCGTGCGAAGCTACAACTGGATACATTGAAATATCGTTTCTGGTCACAGTATCATACAAGCATAAAACGCGTAACGAGGTTTCCTGTAGATCGTAAAATGTACATCCAATTTTATAATTTTCCGAATCTTTTAAAACTTCAAAATCACCATTTTCAATCATCCTTTGAACGATATTTGCAACGCTGAAATAACCAATTTCTCCCACGTACATGTTTATTGGCGATAATTTAATTTTACGTTGATCTGTAAATAAATTTACTATAAATTTGGAATTCGATATATTTGAACTAATTAATAAAAAACCTTTAGTATAACATATATTGGATGTATTTGAAGCTACACTGCCCTGGGCCAAATATTCTAGCTCGTTGTCCCAATCAACTCTTTTAACATTTTTTACTTGATTGATTATCGCAAATGCCGTGGTATCATTTAAATAACAAATACCTGCATAGAATTTGGCATACTCTATTCCACAATATCGATCATCAGTTGCCATATACTGTTGAAAGTCCTTAAACGGATCGTGATCACTGAATAAACACAGCAAATCAGTATGATCGTTTGCGCAACCAAACCCTTTTATATTCATAAGCGATGTCAATTCATCAATAGTTTCTGTGTCGGATTGCAATGGATGATAGTGTACCACTCGAACATTTTGATGTAATCGGGTTGCAAAACATACATCGTTTTTGTACCACAAACCATGAATCAGAGCTCGAACTGCCATATTCGATAAATAATCGACTAAAAACATTTTTTTTCTGCCATTGTTTATTTGATTGCATAGCTCATTACGTTTAAACTGGTTCGAATAACTTCTGATTAAAGCGTCATCAGTATTTTGTACTGATGAAAGTTTGGTATCATTGGAGGCGCACAATATATGATTCGGTTTATCAGGGCACCACGTTTTATATAATGGCCCGGGACAATTTTCACTCAAACCCGAAATTCTACACAAAAATTGTATAAACACCACTAGTACTATATTAACGATTCTGAACATTATTTCAAACTGGGAATTTGATTACCTATATACAAGTTTTTATGTGATTTCATAAACATATATAATTCACGAACCTGATAATGTTATATTATTAGTTTAGTGTCGTAATTCATTATCACTTTCATACATAACAAATAAATCGAATTATGATTTAATAATGATAATCACATCATTTTTGTCCCAAAACAATGAAACCTTTATTAGAATTGTTTACCAGATTAATTATAACATTTTTTACACTTAGCATTAACCTGCAATTTTTGTGAGGGGTAACATTAGCTAAAACTGTACCACGCTTTGGTATTTCTGCTAATAGTTATTTTATTGCTTTATGGGTTAAACTGGATTTTGAATAATTTATAATAATATATTTGCATAGTTTAACCATTTATTAAATATCTTATATAGAACAGACGTGTTCTTCGTTTCTCTTATAATACCGAACTTTCCGTAATTAGATTTTTTGCCACGAAGTAGATCAAATACAATTAAAAAGTTCACTATTTTTGGTTTGGTTATTAAAGTGTGAATAAACAGACCAAAGTGGGTTTTATCCGGATCATATATCATTATATACAGAAAAAAGATGCAAAAACCATTGAATGGATTCCCGAATTGACTTACTATCCCAGGGGAATCAAATATATTCCCATCAACTGATTGGTGTTCCAATGAGATTTCAAATCCTCCAGTACATATAGATATAACGTGCCGAATTATTAGGTCTTTCGGATGGCCCGCAGGTGGTTGCTAACAGTATTTTAGAGGTTGTGAATAAGGGTGACACAATAATACCAATGCAACAGGTACTTATAGCTGGATTAATGCGAAGGATTTGATTATGGCTGTTTGCTCGAATCTTATTGGAACGTTATATATGATCGTCTCCAAGAAATACTTGAAATGGACCTATATTCCACTTTGGAATGTTTAATTTTAATTGTTTAAAGAGGCGATATTATGTCGCGCAGGACAATTGAGTATCATGCTGGATTACGTTAAAGACAAATTTAAACAAAACCAATATAATACACACCGAATACCAATTGATTTACTTGTGTCACTTGGTTGGGCCATTCTTGCAGCGTATCATCCCAATGATTGTACTTGGTTCAACTGGGTGATCTGATTTATCACGTCAAATACATGTATAATATGTCGGGAATAGCATGAAACCGGATTGTAAAGGATTAATTTTGCGGCTAAGACCGACATTACAAATATGGTTGAGATTTATCATGCATTTAAACATCGACAACAATTGATGAGGATGAAATGATGTGTCCATAGCAAATGTTCCAACACCTAAAGCACACGCGCAACAAATTGCAGTCAAACTTCAAGTTCAACAAATGACGCAAAATGTGGTTGCAGCTCAACAACCGCCGCAGCAGCAACCACAACCACCCCAGCCTGGAATTAATTTTATACCGTAAAAACCAGAGCTTTCGATATTCTCTCTCTGAGGCAATCCTGATATACATTGTCAGTTGCTGTATTTAAAACTTGACCAACAAATTCAAATTAGTTCTGTTATATCCCTTTTTCGGTCAGAAAAAATATTGTTTTTGCTTCAATTTAACTCCGCCATACACAAATGTGTAAATAACCATAGTTTGTGATCGCGTTGTTTTTTTTCATGATTCTCTTTCAAACAAATTTTTACGTAACCCATTGTGATCGCGGGTCGGAAAAGGGATATAATATAGGTTTAGCATTTCAGGCAATAAACGGTCTTCTCTCAAAAAAAAAAAAAGAATTTAACTTCAATACAAAAAAATATCTTACTGTTCAGGTTCACTGTTAATCAATTCATACCATTGGCGCATTGCGTCGCCTAGCACCATAGGAAGTTGATTCAAATCCCTAACAATAACATAGTAAGGGCATGGGAATGAATCCAAATACGAATTCAACGTTATTTGTTCTTATCCGTACCAAAGTTCGGTACTCCAATTTCAAGTATCTAGTGTTACTTCTCTGGATTGTCGATAATAACGTACACAATAAAAATATGCTGAAACTGCGCTAATTTAACAGCATTTTTGAATCTTTCCTCGTCCTCACAAAATATATTTCGACCATTTCTTCTGATAAGCAACAGATTCTAGAACAATCCGTTTCCAGACAAACCGCCGTCGTTCAAATTCGATACACGTACAAAATTTATTAATTTCGCTATCCCGCTCTGGTTCTGCAAAAAATTCAACGTATTTACTAATTACAAACCACTATATTACTTAAGAAAAATTTGCTGTTTCTCACAAAACGAAATCACATTTAGTTTTCCGCTCTGGAGTGGAGTTAGCACCTGCAATACCAACGATATTGATTCTAGTGTGAAATATTTGGACTGGTTGTGATCCATCGATTTCGAATCATCAATGGCGATTGTGATTTTATAATCTTACATATTTTGGTGTTGTGTCGCAACCAAATTTTGTTTTGCGAAATTGAGTAGCACGGTATGGAATAATTTGAATTTTCGTGTGAGATAAAAATTCCGTCTCATATTTTCTAGTCACTATACAAATTTTGAAATACACTGGTTTCTCAACACTAATTTCTACAGATCAGCGTACGTTAAATTTTTAATACCAGAAGAATGACATAATTTTACATAAGCATTGACCAATGTGTTCGTGTTATATCGAGTGCTGTTCCTTAATATCACAAAACCACATCATACAATACCCCGATTTTCAGTACGAAACGGTTGAGTTCAATTCGTCGTTTATTTAACAAATATTAAATAGTAATAAAATTAAATAAAAATAAAAATTTATTAATTTTCATGACATAAATTTTTATGGCTTGACATATTTATTTACATTTTTATTTTGACAACTAAGCTACACAGTTAAATTTTGTTTTACTTTTTCACTAGCTGTGTTGATTTTCGATTTTTTTTTCGAACTTGAACTAAAACGACTAACTTCGTTCTTGTCCTATAGAAAAAATAGGGCCTGGGGGCACTGTATAGCTATTATTATTGATGGCCATTCATTATTCTTATTTGCCTTCCAAGTCATACGACGCAGTTCCTGCAACCGATCGATGTTTTTTTAAATCTTTAAAAACCAATGGAGGAATGCAATAAATATGTACGCATACTAAAGCAGGTAGTAAATAAGCAGACTCGTAACACTATATCAATATTTTTAAAGGCTTGGAGTAAATCAGCGACAGCAGAAAAAGCCGTTTCCGCATTTAAGGCAACTATGGAATAGGACCACTTGATCCTGACGCTATACCAAGCTACGAATTTTTGACCACTTTGGATAATTCTGATCTGACAGCTTCGTCCAGGTAATAAATAAAAAACCATTTATTTTAATTAAATTTAATATTTAAAGCAAAAATTCATTATCGCTGTAATGCTAGTTACCGTCCAGTACGGAACTTTTTTTAAAATTGATAAATCTTCCAAGTAGTAGCAATTCATACATGTTACTAGTGAGAGCTTCTGAAAACATTTTGTTAACCAGGAAAAACTCTGGATCAGCTTTCTCCTATACCTAGTATACAGGATAAAACAACTAGAAGACAATTGGTTTATATTCTTACGTCTCCAGAAACTCCAAAAATAACTCCGTTTCAATAAAAAAATTGAACGCGGCTCATACGAAGAAAAAAACGCCAAACAAGCTCATCCACCGGAGAGTGATGATGGATCCCTACAGTCAGCTGATGGAGCCGATTCAAAAGAGGAATTTTCTGAAAACAAATACGTCACTTGCAGCGAAGATTACCGCCAAACAACCAAGAGTAAACACTGTTTCCAATGCATCCATTGTAAATTTTGGCTTCATGCTGGTTTTGCTGAGCATTTAAAAATATCTGTGACAAATGTAGATCTAATTTTCAGAAAAAAATCGTGCGGTACTAGTGACTAGTACCATCTATCCTTTTACACTGTGCCATCTCACTTATTTATTTTAGGTCAGATGGAACGTTAACAATTTTTAGTTTGTTTATTATCTATGTTGAGGCAAATCGTAGATGCTTTTAAATTTTAATCTAAAGTTGAATTTTATGTTTTGTTTTATTTCTAACGTTTAATTTGTCAAAGTTACATCCATTATATAGAACATGAATATTATCTCTCCTCGAATTACCCTATTACAAATATGTATATCCACAAATCCTCAAATTTTTTTAGCCGCAATACCATCTGCTTCAGTGTTCATTTATAAGTATAAGTTCCGTCTAAGTGGCATCGTTTCCGAGATCAAGCCTGGCATTTATTGTAAAACTCAACAACCTCATAATCTGAAGAACACAAGGATGCACAAGGATTCGTATGCACACGAAATAAAATAAAATCTTTAGTTAAAAATGAAAAAATAAGATAACTTATGAAATGGATAAAAATAAACAAAAAATCACAATTTCTTTGAAACACTTAGAGACCCCGGGGTGGGTTAGTCCATAAAATTGGTAAAGAGTTCAATTTGTTTATCGTACGTAATTTCTTTGCGTTTTTCCTAGGTCTAAAAATACTTATGGTAAATAATAGACACATTTTTTGGTTCTTCTGGGTTAAAACTAAAACTTAAACATCTTTCCATTGAAAAATCTAGGGACCTCAAAAAATCAATAGGTCAATTTGCATATCATTTGATTTTCAGAACATTTTTTTCAAACTTTAGAAAAACCGCTACCAGATACAAAGCACACTTTTGGATTATTCGGGATTAAACGATTAGATGAACAACATTGCATTGAATAATATAAAGACCCAGGGTGTTTTAGTATATAAAGTTGTTTTCCAGTTGTTTGTTATCAAAATTTGGCTAGGTCTTATTTTTTTATTTTGAAATCAAGTGCTGTGTATGCGCGATATATTTCTAAATTGTAGGGTGTTGGCCACACCATAGTGATGTCTAATTATTTTAGAAGAAAACTAATAGCATTATGTCTTTGATATACTATTTTTTCCGATATGCTACGGACAATCTTCCAGAGTTTTCTAAAATGCAAAATTTATGTAATAATTTTGCAGAGGTAAAAACCTTTAGTTACTGAAATATTAATCTGAATAACGAAACTGTTATAAAATTTATTGAGGCGTGGAATAGATCGGTTGATCACCATAAATCGCATCTTCTGATTGTGAACGGAATTTACATACAATTCGTATACAAATTAAAATTATTATAATATTTGCGAATAATAAAATGATCAGACCATATATCACGTACGTATTGTCATGTGCAATTGATTTTAAGTATTCGTGCGAAGCTACAATTGGAGACATTGAAACATCGTTTCTCGTCAACGCATCATACAAGCATAAAACGCGTAATGAGGTTTCCTGTAGATCATAAAATGTACATCCTATTTTGTAATATTCCGAATCTTTTAAAATTTCAAAATCACCATTTTCAATCATCCTTTGAACGATATTTGCAACGCTGAAATAACCCATTTCTCCCACGTAGATGTTTATTGGCGATAATTTAATTTTACGTTGATCTGTAAATAAATTTACTATAAATTTGGAATTCGATATATTTGAACTAATTAATAAAAAACCTTTAGTATAACATATATTTGATGTGTTTGAAGCTACACTGCCCTGGGCCAAATATTCTAGCTCGTTGTCCCAATCAACTCTTTTAACATTTTTTACTAGATTGATTATCGCAACAGCCGTGGTATCATTTAAATAGCAAATACCTTCATAGAATTTAGCATACTCTATTCCACAATATCGATCATCAATTGTCACATACTGTTGAAAGTCCTTAAACGGATCGTGATCACTGAATAAACACAGCAAATCAGTATGATCGTTTGCGCAACCAAATCCTTTTATATTCATGAGCGATGTCAATTCATCAATAGATTCTGTCTCAGATTGCAATGGATGATAGTGTACCACTCGAACATTTTGATGTAATCGGGTTGCAAAACAAATATCAGTTTTGTACCATAAACCATGAATCAGAGCTCGAACTGCCATATTCGATAAATATTCGACTAAAAATAATTTTGTTCTTGGATTGTTTATTTGATTACAGAGTTTATTACGTTTAAATTTGTTCGAATATCTTCTGATTAAAGTTTTATTAGTATGTTGTACTGATGAAAGTTTGGTATCATTGGAGGCGCACAATATATGATTGGGTTTATCAGGGCACCATGTTTTGTATAATGGCCCGGGACAATTTTGACTCAAAACCGGAAATAAACACAGAAATTGTACAAAGACCACTAGCACTATATTAACGATTCTGAACATTATTTCAAACTGGGAATTCGATTACCTATATACAAGTTTTTATGTGATTTCATAAACATAAATCATTACACGAAACTGATATTGTTTTATTATTAGATTCGTAATTCGTTAACATTGTCATACACAACAAATAAATTTAATTGCGTGATATACTAATAATAACCGTTTTGTAAATAAATGGCTTCAGTACTGCATCACCATTAATCTGTAATTCCTGTCTATGGGGTCATATTAGCTAAAGCTACCACGCTTTTTGTATTTCTGCTAATATTTATTTTATTGCATTAAGGGTGATAGTGGATTATTTTTACGAATTTATCACAATATATTTGCATAGTTCAACTATTAAAATCTACCTCAACCTATAAAGGGGTAAAACCCTTTGAAGAACACTTTTTGTTGTATGATGCTACTTACTGCCACATAAAAATGAAGAATTTTTAAATTATAGTACTGCTAGAACGAGGTTGCTATCTTATACTTCATATTGTGTTTTCCAAAATTTTAGAAGTTCACATTAAACTATTACTAAAAAAACGGATGAGATTAGCACGTTTAAAATAATTCTAGATATTACAAATATATTAAAAAAAATGTAGTCGCAATGCAATCTGGTTTAGTAAACATTTACAAGTAATTTTCATGTACGTTGCGTCGTTTCCGAGATTAATGCATGACATTTAATAAGAAACTCACCCTATAGCTTAATCGTTTAGTCTCAAGAAAACAAGAAAAACACTTGTTATGAAGTGGGTCAAAATAAATTAAAATAATCAGAATTTCAATGAAGCATATGGTCTCTAGATGGGGTGGTTTAGTTCATAAAATTAGTAAAGGATTCAATTAGTGCTTTTCCTAGGTCTAAAAAACTTATACCAAATACAAAACATACTTTTCGGTTGTTCTGGGTTTAAACTAACAGGAAAATCTAGGAAGCCCGGATGTTTCAGAATATTAAAATGGTAAATCGGTCGATTTGCGTATCGTTTACTTTCTTCGAGAATTTTCCCAAATTCCAGAGAAATCACTACCCAATACTAAGCACACTTCTGGGTAGTTCATGTTTAAAACTATCAGTTTAGAATTGATCGATATTTTAAACTAAGCGCTAGATTTTCAAGAATTTTGAAAATTTATTGCAATATTCTTTTCAATATTCCCAACATATTCAACATTTTAGAAAAGCTTAGTTTCTTATTTTCATATAAATGTTCGAAACACTAGATTTTTCATTATTTTAGATTCATTAAAACCAAGAAATGCATAAACATGTTAATGAATGAATCAAAATTCTGCAATTGTTAAAGTGATTATTAAAAAGTAGTGTGAGTTTCTAAGAAATTTTTTCGTAAATAGAGAGTACTTTTTATTTAAAACTAACTAAAATTTAACAAAATCCATTTTAATTTTCCGCTTGGCTATAATAAAAAAACCCTCATAAATGCTTCAATATTTGGATACCTATCATGCGGGCCCGGCGTCATTTGGGAGTCTCACAAAATTGACTGAAATATATGACCATTCAATCGATCAATCAATAGGAATACAAGGAGAGATATTTTTAATGCTGATGATATATTTTCTTTTATTTTTTTTTCTTTGCAGAAAATTAACAGTTTGACGGCTCTGTCTTTCGGTTAAGAACATAACTGTAATCGTGTATAAGTTCATCATTTTAACACAGATTTTTCGATTTTCTCCGATTTTTTTCTAAAAACTAAAACTTTATAAAATGTGGGTAGCAATCATCATCTTCATCTTAAAATGTTCCCATTATCACAAAGAAATTTTAGAAATTTACTTATAGTTAACAGACATAGTCTGTTAACATACACATTAATCTTTAGTCCAATTAAAGTCGCGAACAATGAATATCGGATTCGCATGAACCACGAGATAAAGCAAAATCTTGGAATTTGCGATATTATCGGATTCATGAAATCCAATCGAGTTAGATGGCTGGGCCACGTTACAAGGTCCCCACAACAACGGATGACCAATAAACTGTTCCATCAACAACCGCAGCCGGTGTGCGTCGTAAAGGAAGACCCCGACTGTGCTGGCGTGACGACGTCGAACAAGATCTACATGCACTGGATGTCGAAACTGGAGGACGAGAGCGATGGACCGAGACGGATGGAGGACCATAGTGCAGGCGGCAACATCCTTTCATAGGATGTGAAGCTAGAGAGAGAGAGAGAAAGAGAGAGAGAGAGAGAGAGAGAGAGAGAGAGAGAGAGAGAGAGAGAGAGAGAGAGAGAGAGAGAGAGAGAGAGAGAGAGAGAGAGAGAGAACAGGCACAATTTTTTTGACATATTGCCCACATTTTCTACATCATCGTCGCCGGGATATATATTGTGTGCACATGTTAGCTTACTATGCTGTGTAGACAAAACGGCACAACACTGGTTATGACACGTATGATAGCTTAGCAAGAAATCTTTTCAGCCCGAAAAGGCTTTCTATATTTGTGTCTTAGCTAAAAAAAAAAAAATCGAAAGAAATTACAACATAAACAACATTTCATTAAATACATAAAAATAAATATTAAATTGTAAAATCTTTATCAAATTTATAAAATCCTTGTAGATATTACTGATATTCATATTTCACACGTTTAAAAATAAAATCTTTTATGCAATTAAGAATTTTTTTAATGCCACAATCATACATTTTAAACATTTCTTTTGCGAATCCCATAAATATCTGTGAGAAATACTTCTAGAATAAATATGTAATTAGTTAGGACAAACAACTGTTCAACTACCAATCAAATAACAAGGGGCCCATATATTTCCTTATTCTATCAGATGCAAATTAAGCCAAACTTCTGTTAATTTGATATACAGTGGCGCCGATCTCAAAACACAAAACTACCAAATGGTTAGTGGTTTCAGACTTCTGAATCATTCTAAAGTTCATAATAATTCATAATGCGCAAGTGGTAGAATGATTCAATAAATTATTTCTACCAGTATTCCCCATGATATCGTAATGAGATTTTGTGGTCGTGTTGTCCAATAATTCAGAAGCCTGAAACCACTACCCATTTGGTCCAGACATTTCGAAGATTGGAGATAGAAAATTCCAAATTTACTAAAGTTTATAATAATTCATAATATGCAACATAATATTTCATATTATTGAATATATGTACATTAATTGTACATATTTAAAAAGAATATTACTTTCTCGGGATGAAGTAATGTTTTATGATTAAAACATATTTTTTTTTGTTGATAATTATTATTCTGGCTAGAAAAAAAATTTCGGGATGAAACTCACATTTTGATAATTTTTTTATTTTTTTTCGGGCTGACATATGAATTTATCATGGAAACACAACACATAAAAAAAGTCTTTTCGGTGATGGTTTTTTCGGGCCAAATTAGCAGACATGGTTAAGACCATGTAAAGTTATCTGCAACAACCCTTCAATAAGAACCCTATCTTCAGATCTTGCAAAATTGAACATTATTCAATATGTTTTAGTAGAAATATTGTACGAAAATATGCCATTTAGTTAAGATTATCGTTGCTAACTGCACATTGCTTTATTCGTAAATTTGCACCTAAGCATCTATATACATAGTTTATTTTATTTATTTATTTATTTGTTTTTTTATTTGTTCATTGACATTACAATTTTGGTAAAGGAGAAGCACATATGGAAGCAATATAAATGAAGAACAACAACAACCAAAAAAAATTAAAAAAAATACTTCCATTAGGCATAAAAACCTCAGATTTTTTCAAAAAACAAATCCACTCCATGCTAGTACCCTCCGTATTGAGTCCAAGCTCATTTGTTACAGAGAACACGACAAGAAGTGAATACTTACATACTACATACAAAAATAATACAAATGAAAAAAATTATTACAAAAATAGTACTACATGTATTATCATTCAAGCGCGCCATGCTAAATAATCCGCTTTAAAAGATTTAGGCGACGCTGACCTCATAATTTCTAGTGGAATAGAATTCCAAAGAGAAATACCCCTAACAGAAAAGGATGTATTTAAAGACCTACACAGATTTATAGGGAAAAGTAAACGTAAATTAGAAGAATGGGACCTACTGAACAATAACTTGTTAAATAAATAGGGAGGTTGCTTCGATCTGAGAAGCTTAAAAATAAAAAGACACACACGAAGTTCATAGAAGTTAATCAAACTACAGCCAAGAGTCAAATTTAAGAAGGGAGAAATGTGATCATATTTCCTAATACTAAAAATGAAACGAGTACAAGCATTGAAACATCTTTGGAGAACATTCATATTATCCTGAAACATTCCAAACGAAACAACGTCACCATAAAGAAAATGTGGAAGAAAATGCGAGAGGAACATACTCTTTTTAAAACTACTATCGGCGAGCCCTACAACCTTATACAAACAACTAAGCAATCCAAAAACCGTTTTACTAACCTTAACTAAATGATCACCCCAAGTAAGAGTTTTATTAAAAATTAACCCTAAATTTCTAACTGTATTAGAGAATGGAACTAAACAATCACCGAGAATAATTCCAGGAAAAGAGGAAGTATTTAAAGATTTTTTATAGATTATAATAGACTGGGATTTACTAGTATTAAAAGCGAGTCGGTTAGATAATGACCAACTATAAATTCTTTCCAAATCATCGTTAATTAAAGAAATATTAGAGTGAATGGAATCATTATCTAAGCGACTACTCCTATATATTTGGATATCATCAGCAAATATATGAAAAGAAGAATGACGAATGGAACATGCAATGTCGTTAATATACATTGAGAATAGTAAAGGGCCAAGAACCGACCCCTGAGGAACGCCAGAAGAGACAGGTAAAAAGTCAAAAAAAGAATTGTCATAAAAGACTGCCTGGAAGCGACCCGAAATATAGTCTAAAATCAATTTTGCAGCAGAAAGAGAAACATTAAAGTTTGAAATAAGCTTATTAAATAAAATTTGATAATTAATCGAATCAAACGCTTTAGAAAAATCTAACAGAGTAAGGCAAGTCATTCCTCTTTTACTCATACTACGACGAATATCATCACAAACATTCAGTAAAGCAGTGGTAGTACCGTGAAGCCTTCTAAAACCTGATTGAAAAAGGCTAAGCAAATTAAAGCTATCAATATGAGATTGAATTTGGTTTTTTACTACCAATTCAAACGCCTTGGACAGAGAACTTAAAATGCTAATAGGGCGGAAATGGGAAAGCTCAGAAGGATTACTAATTTTAGGAATAGGAATAATTTTACTCATCTTCCACTGAGCGGGATATGAAGAGGTCGTTAAAATAAAATTGAAAATATGTAACAAATACCTTGATACAATAGGAAAAATGCGCTTAACTAATTTCAAACTAACCATATCTAAGCCAGTGGATTGCGATTTAACTTCCCAAATAGCAGAATGCAAATCAACAGTAGATATATTTGCAAACGAAAAAGAATTAAGAGGTTCGACGGACACTAAATCAATAATGGAAATATCATGAGTGTGACTAGAGTTAATTAGATAAAGGTTAAAATCATTTGCTTTGAAATCTACAGAAGCAGTCCCTTTGCAACTACCAAGGCCCAAGTAGCGCACGTTAGGCCAAAATATCGTAGAGGGAAGTGAGGGATCTAACTTATCCTTGAAACAATTTTGCTTAGCGATACGAATTAAACCTACCACTCTATTTCGAGATTCCTTATAAATTAGATAAGTCAAAGAATTAGGGCTAATTTTCCAAAGATGCTATTTGCAAAAACGAACAGAAATAGCACTCAAAATCTCTTGCGTCATCCAAAGGGGGGATCTAGGTCTAAAATAAATTGTAGTGAGTGGAACGCAATTACATACGCAAAATACATAGTTAATAGAGGAATTAAAATAGTCAATTTGGTCAGTAGAAGTAGAGAGAGAAAAAATATTATCCCAACAAATAGAGCCACAAGTTGATGAAAGGTGAGATTCATCAATTTTAGAAAAATCCCTAAAGCTGAAACTTTTAGGTCTAGGTCGAGAGTAATAATTAACAGAAAAAACAAGAAGATCATGGTGAGAACCAATACCAAGAGACAATTGATTGAAAAAACAAATGGAATTATCAGCAGAAGCAACGACGTGATCAATGAGCGAAAAAGAACCACCACTTGCAGTAGCGCAAGAGTAAGTAGGCTCTACAGTATTATAAACCGAAAGGTTAATGCTATTTAAGATATTCAAATAGCTACGAGAAAATAAAGACTCTTGAGAAATATCAAAATTAAAATCACCCGAAATGAAAACCTCATCATACCGACAGGAAAAATAACAATAGTTATTAACAATAGTTTTGCTATTCGAAGAAGCAAGTACAATTCACATTGCACAGTCCAGCAAAAAATTAAACGATTAACCAACACTAAACAATTAAAAATTGTAAAATGATTTTAATTCGCCTAATTTGATGCAATCCCTAAAATCTATATTTTTAGTTTAAATGTTCTTATTAATCCTTTAGAAACTTTCAAATTAACATACATACGCAAGATAAAGGCTGCGAAATGGCATTAAAATTTAATATTTGAAATTTTCAAACAATCAAATGAAGTTAAGGACGTTGAAAATGAATATGCTCTCCGCCAGTGTTTCCCGATAATGCTACTTAACGAAATGTTGTTGGACCCACCGTTGATTGTGAATTTACATTCTAGAAGTTATTTGATTTACCCCCACATAAATTATGTTGTATATTGTTTCAGAAAAAGGTTACCCGTATATGTATACATAGCAAATTGGAGTGTACAATTTATTCGACGAATCAAATGATTAAACTATTTCTTATCACAAACTGAAATATACCGAACTTGAATGTTATTTCCACACACATTATTATCAAAACTATGGAATAAAAACTAGTTTAGTTTTGCACATCAAAATGCTCAAAACAGTTATTATAATCGTGGTATTTGTTATTTATAATCGTGCTGACAATTGTTCCAATAATCGAAAATGGTGTCCATCAATTAAAACTCCAATAGCATGTTACTTGGATCAGACAAATGCTCCCATCGATTATACTAATATCGATGACTCCGTACGTTACCTGAATGGATTACGACAAAAAGATTTATGTCGCCGATTAAATAACGACACGACGAAACTTCAACTTGAAGGTTATATGCGTACCTCGGCTGTTAAAACATTTCGTATTGATTTAGTGAATCAAAATCGAGTGTGCTACGCAACCGATTTGCATCCAAACGTTGCGGACATTTATTATCGGTCAGTGAAATTTTCCCCAGTACTAGAATTTAAGCAAAGGCTAAGGAATTACGATGATGATGATACACTTATCGCATCCATTATGAATTCGAAGTATATTGGTTGTGCTAACAATGCAACGGATATTTTATGCCTTATAAGTTATGATGACCCGTTTATAAAATTTGATGATTTTGTTATAAATCGTGAACAGCACTGTAGCGTAAATTACAATCAACGTAATTTTCAAATATGCTACTTACAAGATTTGACAATATTTAAGATAATGAAGGAACTGCAAAAAATCAAGTCAATCGAGTGGAACGCCGAATTGGAATATTCGGCACAGGCATCGGTAATTTCTAATATTACGACAAATTTATGTTTCTCAAATAAACTAACTTCGGTGTATTATCATTTTCAAAATATTAAAAATTACAACGTATCGGAACTTGTTCAAAGTTTAATAAATAAGGAAATTTTCAATAATCTGGAAAATTCTGGGAAATTTTCAATAGGTTGCACTGCATACAATCTAAATGGAAAGTCATTTCATTTTTTCTGTTTATGGGAAAAGATTTCAAAGTCATCCTGGCCGGAAACTGTCAATAGAACTGAATACAAAGCTGGTGTTCATTATACCGTATATATTATCTTTGGAATGATTATTTTGGTTTTGTTTAATTTCGTCATCTTATCAGTTTACATGCAGATCTTAAGGAAATTTGAAGAAAACTCACAAGATAACGGTAATGACGAGCATAGTAAAACTGCGTCAACACTGTAGCTTTATATAAAATAAATCAAAGTTGATATTATATTAATTAACACAAATAATTGATATTGTAAAATTTTAATATCATAGCAAAATATATTTGAAAGAATGTTCAAGACTAATTTAATGTTTTTACTGATATCGTAAAACCTTTAGAGATAAGAAGAAAGTTTACGAAACAAGATACTAATATACTCAAGAATGATACAGATTATGATTATACAGGTCATTAATTTTCAAATCTCATTGGACAATGAACAAAAATCAAGAAATCTTAACGACTATCATATTGACATTTCATCATCAAATCATTATTATTCTCCATTCGCGCGTCACATTAGTTTCAAAATCTTCATAAAAACACGATTAATCATTTGAATGTAATTTCTTCATCGTAACGCCTATGTACACGACACGTAACGTAACAAAAAATACGGTTCTTCGTATGTGAAATGGAAAAGGAGAAAATTGAATTTAAAAATAAGAAAAAACTTTTTTTATATTTTTAAATCGCCGAGGGTCTCAAATGATGATCAACATCATTATCATTTATTATCATGAGCAAAATCGCTAAAATGACATTTAGATTGTAAAACTGATGATGAATTTTCTGATAATAAACTTTCGGTAAAAGACAATAGAGGAATTAATGAACTTTCAAACGGTTTTTATCTTCCTCGCATTTAACTTATGTATATCTTGTTGTGTCATTTAGAGTAAATAAAATTTATATATTTTATGTTTGTCATTCGGATAAAGAAGTGGAAATTCGATATTGGAAGATGTACTTACGAGTATAATATGCGAGATTTGACCTTTCCTTGAAATGCAAGAGTCCGAAGTGACAACGAGTGAACGAGTTGATTGTGTGTCATGTATTTGTGTTGCACTCGAGCGCACGACAATTACGATAATGATAGAGCTTCATTGTGTGACTGCGATTAATTCGATTTGGTTCTCGTCATGGAATTCTTCCCCAGTGATTACCATTAGGCGTTTATGAAATGGCATGGTTTTGAACTTGTGAAGATAACACACCTTATCTATTTAATATCATAACTCTAGCGGAATTCGATCAAAATCGCATGAAATACAATTGTATGACACATTTTCCTCCGGCCTGTACTCTGTTTTTAGGCGTGATTGTTATTCGGCTCTTAAATCGACGGCGGGAGATGTCGATTTTCCGATAGCTGACTCGAAAGATACACGTGTGGATACTATTGACCTTGAGAGTAACGATTTGAAGATTTTAGCTGTTAATCTTGCTGGTGTTAGTAGTTATATTATTGTTTACATTCCATATGAATCATCACCTCATATATCCCTTTAGTGATTTACTTTTACAATTGTGCGGGTAGGGCAAAAGTACCATGTCAAAAAGTTAGTTTTGTATGTTTTTTGAACCAACTTACACATTTGTGAACTCCTTTTTAATTTATTTTCGTCCGAAAAAAACACTATATCTATACACGCAATTGTGTAGGTTTTACTTCAAATCAAGCGAAATTTTTTTATCACCAACGCCATTACATACAATGGTTTTTTCTCACACATTTGTGTGGGTTGGACTAAAATTGAGCCGAATTTTTTTTTTTCTTGGTTGAAAAAGGGATAAACGGAGAGATATCTGCGTTTTTTAAACCAACTACCAGTTGCTGCTGATTTCGAGCCTGTGATAATTTTGGGAGATCTTAATCTGACGAAAGTAAAATGGCTTACTGTTGATGATGATCTTCTGCCAATCAACGGTGATTTAAACTTAGACCTCGTGATGGACTCAATCTCAAATCTTAATCTAAGGCAGATTAATAACATCAAGAACCAGAGCACTAATTTCCTCGAACTTGGGTTCGAACCTGTGGAATTACATGGTATAATCATTGCTTGAGTTGATCTTGGCGGTTTCGAGTATTTTGCATACATCACTGCACGTCCAATTTAATTTTATAAAATTATATTAATATTAACGTAAATTATAAGTAAGTCATTTAACTTTACCAAAAACTATGATGCTTTAAATGAGGTAGGACCTTGAAATCGTGAACTGGGCAATTAAACAATTTATTCCTCGTTCGGTTGTAGTTTTGACGGCCCAAATTACGTTATTCACAAATCAAATTAAGCAGTCGTAAAAAAATAACAAGTTATAATTCAGAGACTTTTAAAACTACCAATATTTATTTAACATTTTTACACTTTACTCTTTTGACAGTTAACAATAATCTGATTTTTATGTTATGAAAGAAATTTAAACACAATTAAAAAATTATGAAGTTAGCATAAATGTAAGTAAAATTTGATTCCAAGCAAAATATTTTATATATTTTTCTTAACATAGAGTGTCACAATAACCGGTTCAGATTTAAATAAAGTACGTGATACGGGCTCCCTAGTTGACAATCCAACGCGTACCCGTGCACGGCCGTAAAAGTGTGCCAACGGCCGAGAACATCAATTCGTCATCGTGCATCGGCAATGAACATCAGCCGGTCTTCCATGCAACGAATTCTGCGTAAAGATCTTGGTTTGTGGCCCTATAAAGTTCAATTGGTCCAGTAATTGAAGCCCCGTGACCATCCGCTTTGATATCGTATCGCTGCGTGGGACTGCGACAAACTCGAAATTTATGAGGATTTTGCTCAAAAATTATCTTTTCGGAAGAGCGCATTTCCATCTCGATGGGGTCGTAAACAAACAGAACTGTCGCATTTGGTGATTAAAAAATCCACAAAGATATGTGGAGAAGCCAATGCATCAATTGCGTGTTACTGTTTGGTGCTTGTGGCGTGGCGGCATTATTGGACCGTATTTTTTCGAAGAAGAGGCCGGCGCGACCATTACGGTCAACAGAATCAACTACCGCCACAAGTTAACATCTCTTTTGTGGCCACATCTTGAAGATATTGGTTTGGACGACCTTTGGGTTCCGCAAAATGGTGCGCCATGGCCACACATCGGGCGTTACAATAGCGAAATTGCGTCAAAAATTATCAGTCGAAATAGTGACGTAAATTGACCGGCAAGGAGAATTGATTGCCTTTGGATTTTTATTTGTGGGGTGCCGTAAATGACTACCGCTATACGGACAATCCAGAAAAAATTAAGCATTTGAAAGCCAATATTGAAGCAACCATTGCCGAAATAGATTCGCACACAATCCAAAATGTGCTCAGAAATTGGACTGACCGAATGGAGTACGCCAACGCCAGCCACGGCTCCTATTTGAATGAAATCATTTTCCATAAATAACCACGAGAATTGTACTTTTAAACAAAAAAAACTTGAAAATATATTAAGTTGTTTTTGTTTAACTGAATTTTTAAATCTGAACTTCTCATTGGGACACCTTTATATTGTTTTAATTGTTGGAACTGGAATCTTATCTCTCACGTTGCTACATCTTCGACTGTAGTGGCTGGATGTGACTCCTCCTCCCTAAGAGAGGGCGAAAACGATCAAAGAGGTCTGTTTTGGACCGCTCATGCCGAATATGTTAGAGTTGGTGCTGGACTGAAACTTTCTTTAATTGATTTTGTTCTGCGAATATAGAAGATAAGTTTACTTATTATTTTCAAAATTAATCCCGTAATGGTGATTCCTGCCAAGGATTATGTGACGGTATGGTGAGTTCCTTGTAACAAAACCCTATATGATGTAATTTGTCAATATGAGCCATATTTTTGAGTGTCCAGCGGTTGACTGTCGAAATGTTGGTCTCTTCATAAATGTGCCCAAGAAGTATGTCGTTATAAGGTTTGAATACGGGTAACACAAAAGCCTGGTATGATGAAATTACAATGTTAAATGGTTCTCCATTTATTGTTACTGTGCAGTTTTTAAAGACGATTAATGTTTGGCCAGCTCAAGGTTTTCTTTTTGATTTGTTTTATTTAAATCGCATTTTGCAGGTTATTTAATATTTGAGCAACACAATTTTCAGTGATGGCTCTAAGCTTTTCCACGCGGCAGTATTCATTGGTGTTGACTCGTATATACATGGATTGGTGATAAAATGATACTTGTTTTTTGTAAGGATAATTTTGTTATAATTTGAAGGATTTGGAATGGAAAAAGTTTGGTCTATAGCGATAATTTTAATAATAAAGTTTTCAAAACTCTGGGGGCCAAAAGTTTGAGTTTTGATAGAAAATACTATGCGGATTTCATTGTAAGATCACTGTAGTTCCAGAAGATTGTATATTTCTTCATCTGAATGGATAAATACAGTTTATTTGTTGTAATCATTTGAATCCATATTACCCGTTATGGCTTATATTATTATACGCTTATATGATTCATATTCAATTCATATTCAATTCATATTCAATTCATATTCAATTCATATTCAATTCATATTCAATTCATATTCAATTCATATTCAATTCATATTCAATTCATATTCAATTCATATTCAATTCATATTCAATTCATATTCAATTCATATTCAATTCATATTCAATTCATATTCAATTCATATTCAATTCATATTCAATTCATATTCAATTCATATTCAATTCATATTCAATTCATATTCAATTCATATTCAATTCATATTCAATTCATATTCAATTCATATCCAATTCATATTCAATTCATATTCAATTCATATTCAATTCATATTCAATTCATATTCAATTCATATTCAATTCATATTCAATTCATATTCAATTCATATCCAATTCATATTCAATTCATATTCAATTCATATTCAATTCATATTCAATTCATATTCAATTCATATTCAATTCATATTCAATTCATATTCAATTCATATTCAATTCATATTCAATTCATATTCAATTCATATTCAATTCATATTCAATTCATATTCAATTCATATTCAATTCATATTCAATTCATATTCAATTCATATTCAATTCATACTCAATTCATATTCAATTCATATTCAATTCATATTCAATTCATATTCAATTCATATTCAATTCAGATTCAATTCATATTCAATTCATATTCAATTCATATTCAATTCATATCCAATTCATATTCAATTCATATTCAATTCATATTCAACTCATATTCAACTCATATTCAATTCATATTCAATTCATATTCAATTCATATTCAATTCATATTCAATTCATATTCAATTCATATTCAATTCATATTCAATTCATATTCAATTCATATTCAATTCATATTCAATTCATATTCAATTCATATTCAATTCATATTCAATTCATATTCAATTCATATTCAATTCATATTCAATTAATATTCAATTCATATTCAATCCATATTCAATTCATATTCAATTCATAGTCAATTCATATTCAATTCATATTCAATTCATATTCAATTCATATTCAATCCATATTCAATTCATATTCAATTCATATTCAATCCATCTTAAATTCATATTAAATTCATACAACTTTCATATTTATTTCATAGTAGATTAATTTTAAATGCATATTCATATTTTTCTGGGAATAGGTCTTCAGTTAAGACGTTTTTATTTTCTAGGTAGTGGATTTCTTGTGAACTGAACCTCTGAGGACTCAGTTGCCTGAAAGTTGTACCTATTAAATGGTTGAACATTTTGGTTTTATTATTTACGCAGACAGTTTTATTTATAATTGCCTGTTGACGATGTGTCCATATAGTCTCAAAATTTTGGTATGGCTTTGATGGTAAAGCCTGGCCTTATACGTGAAGTAACCGTTTTAAAAATTATTTCTGAATAGTGGATTTAGTTTATAAAACAGTTTATGATTAAATTAAGCTTTATTGGAAGGCCCTTGTTTATTGTCTATATAATTGTTCTGTTTTGATTGATATGCCTGATATGCCTTACTGGTATATATATGGAACATATCTGAGATATAGTACTAGTGTTCCTAGCTCCAAGCATTGAGCCTAACGGTTCTCTGATTCCAGCCAAGAAACTCGATAAACACATTACACAATACAGTTTCGTTTTTGCTACTTTAACATTCTCAGCTTTTCCATTTAAATTTATGAAATTTGTTAATTTCGATTGAAGGTTTAAATGCGTCAGAAGTATCGCTCGATTGTATCGTTGTTTTTGTGTATGGAGAGTAAATCCTTAATCAAACTGGTCTCATCAAGCTTAGCAGCCTAATGATATAGAAGATTTTGTTTAATTTCATCCCAATTGAGGACAGTTTTATATATTGTGAGGGTTTCGTCAGCCTAGCCTTGAACCTTATTTTGGATAGCCCGAAGAGAGGTTTTGGGTATGTCCCTATTGTTGCCTATTAATTGCTGGCATTGAGAGATGATTTCGTCGACATTATTTATAAACTCAAAAAATGTGTTTTTTATTAATTCTAGCTCTTTTGTCATTTTATTTCCTATTTCTATTTCAAATCAGTACTCGTGGCGGCATCTAAAATTTTATGTTTCAAACCATCATAATACTACCATTACAACCTTACGCATCGCAAACTATGATAAACAAATTATGCTGAGCATACAAATGGTTTTTCCGCGGAAGCGAGAATGTCAGACTGCGATAAAATATTAATTTTAGTGTTTTGCCTATTTATACCTACCAACTACAATTGAATACTACTTTTACTGACTCATATGATCATTCAATTGCATTTGAGAAATTATCGATAATATTGTGAACATATTAATAGTGCAGTCGTTTTATTTTGTAGCAGACGCCCGCATTTAATGATCATGCGTAAATTTATGTACTTTTAATTAGAGATTAGTATAGTTTTGTGGTGGCGGAAATTTAATAAACAGAATTCAATTTATTAACGAAGTGTATTACATAATTTATTGGTTTAGTTGCTAAAGAGTTATTATAAATGAAATATATAGTAAACCAATTTTGGAATTCCCCTTACCCAAAGTACCAATCTGCATTGAAATTTAAAAATAGGAATTGAACTAAAATAATTTTATGGTGTACAGACAAAGTTATGCATCAACGACAGTTTGTAAACCGTAATCATTCAGTGCGGGGGTGTAATTTTACGATGAATTATAATATTTTTTCATTATTTATCGCACTCGTTCAAACAAAATGGTTTACAATGTGTGAACCTTTTAATCACCTGATTGTAGAGGAAATCAATAGATATCGAGACGATTTGATGTGCTTAACTCCCGTAAAAGGTTTGAATTACATTACAACTAATCAAGATATTGTAACAGCAGTGGACGATACCTTAAATAATCAAGAAAAAATTAATAATTTCCATGGAGGGAGTATTACACTCGAAACCTGCGATTATACTCGTGACGACTTTTTACCAGATAAAGACAACGTCGAGAGATTTATAAAACAATGTACCACGAACGCACGCAATAAAACTAATACAAAACTTGCTTGGCTGTGGAATCCTTCAATCGTCCAAATTGGGTGTAAATTTAATACAACCAGCAAATTTGTATTTTGCCTTTTGAACGAGGTGAATGAAACATCATACACCAATATTCAATTTGAAGAACCGAATTTGACACTTAATGACGGTTAGTATCAATTAATGTAATTGGATAATGTTAAACATTTAACGTTTTTAACGTTTTAGGAAATAAAAGGACTGGACTATATACAAATCATTGTCGTGCGAGAAAGTTGGGAGAAGACACATTTAAATCATGTCATGTAAATCAACTAGCACGAAATCGTTTACTCGAGGAATTGAACAGTATGCGAAATAAAATAGCTGAGTCTAAAAATTATACAAATATAAATTATGTTAAATGGGACTCTAAATTAGAAATGGTGGCTATTGAAGCAAGTAATTTTGATCTTGATGATATAAAATTTGGTGATTGCTTTCAAACAAGTAATTAGTATGAATTATCTTTTTTAGGCCTATTTTCACTATACGGAAATTTTAATTTATTTTAGATATTTTTTTTAACAAATCTGACCTAATAAATAAAACATTTACTTTGGAAAATTGTACTGTGAATCGCTATACAAATCTTTTATCAAATTGGATTACTAGTATGAGTGAAAATGCAACAAACGAATGTAATGTAAATTCGGGAAGTAACAGTGCTCAACCGTATGGATGGATGTATGATGCAGAATTAAGGGCAATTGGATGTGCTCTCACAAAATATTTGAAAGATGGAAAAGTTCAAATGCTATGCATTGTCAATCGTGATCCAAATAGGACATTTAATTTAAAAGAAGGACAAAGAATTTGCAAAACTTGTAGAAAGCCATATTTACATTTGTGCTGTGCAATGAGTCCATATGCAGAAGTACAACACCATTTCAAGTTTACGAATTATGATATGTATATTGGAATCTTCGCATTGATTTTAGTGTACATTAGTATTATTATGGTGTTTGTGTTTCTGCGGTCCATGCAACACTATCAGCACCAACAACTTTTGTTTAGTTTTGATGGTTAACAAATGGTTAATTTTGAATTAAATATTTAAACCTTTTCCGCCGTGAATTAATCCTGGTAACGATTAAAGTATTTTTGTAAAAAAAAAAAAATCAACTCTAAATTCAGAAAATTGTTCTTGTCCAATTTTGTTACTAAATATTAAATATAATAAAACAATAATTTAGAATTGTGGTTAATAATTTTTTTCCAATTTCTGCAAAATTTCCCTAACATCTACCTTTTTCAAAAAACCTTATGTTTGAAGGTTTGTCATAATCAGTCAACATGCTTGGGCTGTTAACTAAAAAAATAACTCAATGGACACGACTTTAAATTATTACTCTCCTATTTTCATTGTTTAAACGATATTTAGGGAGGAAGGAGGAATGATGCAAAAAATATTTTTTTGAATCAATGAATTTAGACTAATACTTCATAATAAGCACTTATAAAACTGATTAACGTAAACAATTTTATGATGGGTAGTGCCTCGCGCAGCTAATGATGTGATCATAAACAGGTATAGCTTCAAAAGATCGAAAGAAATTAAAGAATGAAATATAACCTATAGTGATGCCAATTCGATTAAGTTTAGCCTATAAATATTAAACAACAAGAAAAAACCTTAATTTTAACTTTAACAATTTCTCATTATTCATATTTCTTAGCAATACCAAATATCACAATACTGTTTTCAGTTGGTGTGATTACAAAAATACACCCAGAAACTATTTCATTGCCACAATAAAAAATTAATAAACAATTGATCTTTTAGATATACGTACCATTTTATAAGCCGCCGTCACGATATCGGTTAATATAGATTTTAAAACTGAAAAAATTTAATTTATTTATAACACACATAACACGTTATATACATATATTTGCAACTCTTCTGCAACGCTCTATAGGACTCAGCATGGGTATTTAGTAGCGGCACCGAAAACGGTTGAAAATATATCTTTATTTATATAGACTAAAAGGTAACGAAACAATCGATCGAATTTTGTCTCAGTTGTATTTTGACTTAGCGACTGACGAAATTTGTGTGAAACCGTTTTCGACTTGGGTAAATTGATGTCCATCCAATTTGATCTATTGTTGAGCATCATTTTGATCGCGTAATTAGAGCTATTTTAGCACTCTATATACTATAGTACAACACGGATGTTCAGCATTTAATAAAAAGTCGTTAGGAACGATTGGTCGATGAATTATGTATGTCTCATAAATTTCGTTTTAGAACCAACTCTTGAAAATCTAGCTTCAAATCAATGTGCACCATAAATGTTGATTCGACGATACGTGGCATAGAACGCCAACAATTTCCAATATTAATTATTTTCAAATTTATTTAATTCATTTTACATATTTTTATATTACGCTTATTTTCCCGATGAAATTCTTAAAAAAATTTAATTAAAAAAAGCAAAATCTAAGAACAAGTAATAAAAAAGTTATGCAGATCAATAATTCGAAAATATCCAAATTTTTGTTGTGTGTTGATTAGAAAACGAACGAAAATACACACACACACACATATCTGTCTATATATATATATATATAAAGAAAAATAAAGGAAACTTAATTAAATTTCCATCACTAAAAAAAATTATATTTGATTTTGTTTAATCAATTTTAACTCATTATTATTGCGAAAATTATGTTAAGACTTATAGAACAAAAAGGGTTAAGAAAAGAATTTTCATTTTATCAAGAAAAAAATTGATGTTGGAAATTCGTTTATTTTTTTTATCATAAATTATTTAAAAGGAATTTTTTTCTTTTCTTAATTCATCATTATCATCGCATATCAAGATGTAAGGATTTTTTCCTCTTTGCCAGTTAATATATTTTCGTATATCTAACATTTCTATATGCCAGAGAAAGTAAAAGAATTTTTGGAAAATAATATTAAATAATTTTTTTTTGTGTGTATCCGTACACTGGCATATAAGCATTTCAGCCAAATATTATGTATGTACGCCAAAAAAGTTGGTTTGCTCTTTCTGGGGGGCGGGAATAATTTTGATTGTTATGAAGCACAAACAACAACGAAAAATTGTAAGACAAATATGCGAACGAGTTTTTTTTACATTTTATCTCAGTTTTATACTAAACTGTTCTATACAACCATCATATACCTTATTGATTTCGCATCATTAGTATTCATAAAATATTTTTAATTTTTCCCCCTTTACTAGTCATTTAATTCATTTAGAATGTTTGTTATAAAAAACAAAACAAACAAGTTTTTGTATACTGTATGAATTAATTTATTAATTTAGTTTACGATTTCGTTGCCGTGTTCTATCACAGTTCAGCAAACTAAAATAAAATTGAAATAGAAAAAAGTGAAAGCCGATGGTGATTCAGATTTTCATCACACAAAACTATTTTAACTGACTATTTGACCACAGTATTTCCTATTTAATAGCTTTGTATACATTCCACGGAGAAAACACTAAAATATGGCCCACGAAGCGAGAAAAACAAGAACTAAACTGTACATTATAGCAACTGAGCAACTGTACATTATAGCAACTAAAAAAGTTGGAGAAATTTTGACATCTACGACAGACCTTTAAATTACAATATTTAACATAAAATTAAAAATCCTTATTTTTAATGTTCGACAATAATTGTATATCCCAAAAATTACTAAATTTGGAGGGGTAAATATATTGTGGTCAACATCCGAATTTCTTTTACGACGACTGTACATGTATACATAGATCTCGAATACACCATACTTGATTTAACAAACTCACCACGCATTTGGTAAAACTGTCTTGTATAATCGAAAAACTTTATCCGTGCTTAAATTTCAGCAAACCTACATGGTCCATCCTTGTTGGTTGAAAATTTCTTTATAAAAATTTAAATTTATTTAGTCAATAACTAAATTTATTTTTTTGTCGTTTTTTGTAATTACAAATCTTCAAATCAAAGTACGAGATAAAACTTCCTATTTAACCTTTTCTCATAAATTGATTGAGAGATCCATATGATTTTTTGTTGAGTTCACTGAATCTTGTTCGTTTATTTCTAATATTTTGAAAAGTGTATCATTTACGACAAAAGCGAATATGAACCAAAATTTTTTAAATTAAATTTGCAACAATACTGGCCCAGGATAAAACCTGTAGCTTAAGCTTTTCGAGCAAATTTTTCTCAGCAAATTTTATCCGAAATCGGCCACACCCCTTTTTTACAATTATTTTGGAAAGTTTATATAAGTATATGTTTTCGAGAAAAATAAATACATGAAACAAAAGATTATAAATTAATTTTGAAACCATATTGGTCCACATAAGTTTTCCAAATTTTAGAGGGAAATGAGGTATTTTAAAAAATAATTTTTTTTCGCCCCCTGTACGTACAGGCCAGTCAGATTGATTATTCGGGATGAATCTTCAGATTAAAGGTATTTATTCGTACCCATATTACGGTACGAATAGATACCCCCTTAGGGTACCCCTGATGTATACCTTAGATGATTTTGTTATATTTATACAGAAACAATACCTTATTTTTTTAAAAAAAAAATTGGAAATCAAACTTCATACTAAAGATTTTTCCATAAATTGGAAAATTCATTCGAAATGTGCTGAACATCTTTGTACCGGAAGTGGCATTTTCCGTATGAGATTTCTCCATTTTTGCAATTAAGAATGAATTTTCGAAAAGGGTTGTTACCAATTAAGCTGGTAATTTATAATTCTAAATTAACTATATAAAAGTTCTTGTAAGTCACATAATTATTTTGTGTATTTATGGTAAGTAAATTGTAAACACATAAAAATGCTACTAAATAGTTAATCAAAATTTGGTTGGGTCTTGTAAGCACTTACCCTATCGAAAACAAAGAAAAGGGGCAACTAGCAAAGTTTCGAACCATTTTTGATCGTTTGTGATGAGATTGGGTATGTTGGATGGAAATGGGATTCTTAAATGATTTTCGGAAGAAGTTCTGGAATATGGTCATCTAGGGCGGAACTCGTTCAATTCTTAACCGATTATGATGTGATTGGGTTTGTTGGATGGAAATGGGATTCTCAAATGTATTTTGGAAAAAGTTCTGGAATATGACCTTTTAGGACAGAAATTGGGCATTGTGGATGAAATGAGATTATCAAATAATAATTTTTACAAAAAGTCCTGGAATATGACCATTGGATTATGCGCTCTTGTATTGCAAGTATCACATAAATGTAAATTGTCGCTTGGTTCTAAAGTTTCTGAAGATCTCATGATCTTAGAAGACATCATATTCCATGTTCCCGTTAATAGTTTTCGAGGTCGTTGTTGATAAGAATAATATAAATTTATTCGAGCCCTTTGTGTAGGTTTCATAACGTGATTTTTTGTGAGAGTAAGTAGTTGACCTACCGCTCAACCCACTAATCCCATGAGTGGGGTGCATACTTGTGATCATTTAGGAATCTCATTTGCATCCAGCTTACCAAATCCCATCATAATCAGTTAAGAATTGGTCGAGTTCCGTCCCAGGTGGCCATATTCCAGAACTTCTTCCAAAAATCGTTCTATAATCCCATTTCCATCCAACATACCCAATCCCATCATAATCAGTTAAGAATTGGTCGAGTTCCGTCCCAGGTGGCTATATTCCAGAACTTCTTCCAAAATCGTTCAATAATCCCATTTTCATCCAACATACGCAATCCCATCTTAATCAGTTAAGAATTGAACGAGTTCCGTGCCAGATGGCCATATTCCAGAACTTCTTCCAAAAATAATTTAAGAATCCCATTTCCATCCAACATACCCGATCACATCACAAACGATTAAGAATTGAACGAGTTCCGTCCCAGGTGGCCATATTCCAGAACTTCTTCCCAAAATCGTTCAATAATCCCATTTCAATCCAACATACCCAAACCCATCATAATCAGTTAAGAATTGGTCGAGTTCCGGCCCAGGTGGCCATATTCCAGAATTTCTTCCAAAAATTTTCTGTTAAATCGAGCGTTCGTTAAATCGAGCGTCCGTTAAATCGAGTGTCCGTTAAATCGGAGTCCGTTAAATCGAGCGTTTACTGTATATCAAGCAGCGCACAAACACTTTGTGCTGCCCAACAACGGCGATTTCCTAGGAAGTAAAGCTTTCGTATATCGGCCCAATCTGGACTGCCTGTGAATGTGAATATGTTTAGACGCTCGTAGTGACGAATATACGCAACTACATCTTGAGCGTACACATGCATATAACGTGAACTTCCTGTTTGTGAAGACGGCAAAATCGTTAGTCGTCCAATGTTACTTGAGTTACCGTCATTTACAACTTCATCTCACAAATGAACGGATGAATATCAACCGTTCTGTTTCGATTTTTACATATCGATACATATCTTCAAGGTATTGGTGAAACAATAGACGGCATTTCAAAATGTAATTGTTTTCATTCTCTCAAGCCATTAATTAATTCAGTCAATTACCGTTTTTAACAAATGCACCGATGCAATACATTTGTAGAAATTTATGCTGACCACCTGAGAACTGCGGAGCCAGTTTTATGGTAAATTTGTCTTTTTAAATTATTTCAACATTTTTATTTTTAAACAAAATTTGAAGCTTAAATTTTCAATGCAGTTTTGTAACAGATGTAATATTCAGTTTCGATGTGATAAAATCATGAAACAATTCAATCATCTTATCAGGCCATGGCGACTGAATATTATTACGTAATGATTACATTTTCTGTTCTATGTAGAGCAACCGTGTTACCGTATAGTCTAGTGAATTATATGACAACTCACTAAATTTATTATTACAAACTTACCTCTCATTCACACTTGGATTGTACTGGCGAGTGCAAGGTGAATGTAATCGCAAGATTGCTGAACGAAAGCAGGCTGATTTGAAGCGGCAGAACACGATCGCTATGCTCGCAACCGTGCATCTTCAAGTCTGTATATGAGCCATTATTTATCTGTCTCGCTTGTTCGCTCATGCGCGTACTCCTCTAGTTTGATTTGCAAATTCTCGTTGCACTGATTTCGCGAGAATGATGACTTAAGTTTGATCTTCTGACGATTTAAGTTTGATTTTGAAATAGAAGAGAAACAGTTAAAACGAAATGAAAACCAATGAAGTAATAAAAAAAAGTAAACTCACGAAATGAACTATAGAAACACAGCTCAATTCAACCGAATACATTTGAAATCTAGCAATCAGTGAAGAACTTTCGTCGAGATTTAGGTTTTTGAACAAACGAACATTTAGATTTATATTTATATAGATAGAAGGTAGATAATTTTGTTAGACTTTTTTTGACGTACAAATTTGAAGAATGACAAAATTGATATATGTATTCTCAATTAAATTTCCCTATATTAAAATTTCATTAATTCGCGAAAAGTATAGTCATTAATGCATGAAAATGACCACATATAATCTGGAGTTACAGGCCAAACTTTTCTAAATTATATTGTCATATTAGATTTGCTTTACAGTCTGTTGCATTAATAAGAAAACAGGTATACATCGTGTATTAGACAACTGAATAAAGTTCCAATTCCCGGAAATAGGACTCCATTTTCTTTTCAAAACAACTATAATTCTTTTGCCTCAATTGAAGTGGTTGTTATTCACTTTCAAAAGCTTTTGATTCGATTAACTTTAATACGACTCGTTACACGATTTTCGCCAAAACAGGGTGGTTACGTTAATAAAACGCATTTCTCAAAATCGAGTTGAACATGATAATTGATAAACATAGAAATAGGAACTACGTCTGGTTTTGTGAACTAAAGTAAGTGGTGATAACAAATTTGTTGCCTCGCCAAAAACCTTTTAAACGATATGCCACATGATTACAACAGAATGGCAAAAAATATACCTCCAGCGCCACGTATCGAAATGATGAATTTGTGAACTAAAGTACTAATAAAAATGTTGGTAATATACCTTTCAAACGATACTTCAGTGGACTATACCCAAATGAAGAATAATATTTTCTACCGCCAGCGCCTTAGCGATAGTTATTTCATCAGGTATCCGATTCCCTTAATGCATATAGGCCCTAAATACTTTTGTATTCTCAAAATTATAAATGATCATATATCGCACAGTTCAATTTATTCGCGAGATAACCAACAAATAGTCAAATTTATCCATCTAGATCCCAAGACACGAGCTTGAAAATGAAATTAATAAAGCCATTTGCTGAAAAACTAAACAATCTAATAGAGAAGGAGTTTTGGCTCCGCATTCGAGCACTGTAACTTCTAGTTTTAAGCGACACGTAATGGGACTGCTGGTGAAGATCTTAATACGGTCATTTTGGTTCGCTTATACATGATGCGGTAGCTATCGCTTCTGAATAATTCAGTCAGAGTTTTGACTATGTACAGCCACCCCTCAAGTTTTAATAGTTTTTAACATAATATATACAAATCAAATCTTTGATCGGATCCGCTCGAAACGCGATATTTCAAAATGCGATATTTCGAAACGCGATATGGTACAAAACGCGATATGGTACACCACGTGATATTTCAAAACGCGATATTTCAAAACGCGTTATGGTACAGAATGTGCATTGCGAAGCGACGAAAGCGTAGCGACCCGATTTATACCGATCCTATATTATACTCTCGCTCCTATCGAATTTTAAATTCCTATAAACTGAAATTAAATTTCCCCTTCATCCGACTGATATAACCCGATCCTAAATTCCCGTTTTGTACCATATCGCGTTTTGTACTCTATCGTGTTTTGATAATTCGCGTTTTAAAATATCGCGTTTCAATCGGGACCTATATTTGAGATGCACGGTTGGTGCTGCAACATAGAAGTTTAAAATCGTTTGAGTGAACAGGGCTCATGAATATGGTTTGTGCTTATATATTATTTTAAAAGTACAATTCTGACTCTATATAGTTTTGTTTTAAACGGGTTTACCATTCTATTTTTACATATGACACTATATAATAATTTGACGATTAAATTTTAAATTGATTTGTATTTTATAACACCGATTTAGCATTATCGCTAAAACCATTTTATAAAAACTGCTTTTAAGTCATCGGATTACACATCCAATTTCAGTACTCGATAACAACATGAAACTCGGTAATGTGTTGCTTTATTTGGTGATGTATTATATAGTGCCAAAATTGTCTGTAGTGAAGTGTGCTGATCCGAATTATTCTTGTTCGAACAAGACCCTAACAATATGTGATACAATTAATGATGCCAGGATTTTAGCTCTCAACGGTTCAAGAATGATTGAAATCATAAACAAACATCGTACTGATTTCCGAACATCAAAAAATATTTGCAATTTACCTAACATTCAATGGAATGAAGAATTAAAAAATATATTAAAGCGTTCTTTCGATGATCACCATAACGGTAACTACAGCCAACGAAAAAAAAACTATTATTATTTGAAAGCCTTTTCAAGAAATTTTAATTGTACTCAACGAGTTACAAGCCGTTGTGTTTTCAAAAAATTTGATAAGTTTATTACAAGATTACTAAAGTATAAGAATAATAATAAATATTTGAGTTTGCTTATGCAACAAACCGATTTGTCTTGGATTTTAAGTGTATACTCAAAGGAAATCGGATGTGTTGCTTACGTGTGTGATCAAGATTCAAAAAATGTAACACTTTTGTGCATGGTAAATTCGCCATCATTAAGACTACCTGAAGATGGCTACGGTTACGGAAACAACTGCAAATCAAAATCGAACATATTTCTTTCCAACACGAACTGCAATCAAATTGAGACTAATTGTAAATATAAAGATCATTTCGTATGCTCGTGCACCCCAAAAAAATCTACAGAAATATTTGAAATGGATTACACAACAATAAATTTTATGATGCTTAAACTGCGCCAGTCTAACAATGCAGTTGAATTGGATTATAATTTACAATACTTAGCTAAACGTATGGTACAAGGAAATTTAACCTCGTTTGAGCAATGCCTGGCAATAGGTATCTGATTATTTATGAAATAAACCAAACCACTTAATATTATTTTGTTTTTACATTTTAGGAAAATATGCGCAAATGGAAAATCAACTTTATAAAAAGCCAATTTTGTTCACGGATCAAATCAGCAACATTGAATATGTGGTTGAAAATGTGAAATTATCAGGTCGCATTGGCTGTGTCTTGTACAATGCATGGGATAAAAACAGAACGATTTTGTACTGCATTAAGGGAGAATATAAAACTAACATACTCGATCAGTTATTTTTCAATAGCTGTGAACAATTTGATGTTTTGCTAATTTATGGCCTAATTATCTTAACATATTTAGATGTGATTGCTGCTCTACTATTCCTCTATATCTTAAAAAAATTCCAAACAAAACAATTATTATATACATTTAATGATTTTTAATAAAATTTATTGGTACTAGTTGGTACCTATTATGTATTGTAGATGTCTCTTTATTATAGAAAAATATTTTTTGTTGTTACTTTTAATAAAAAAAAAATTACAATGGTTTTAAACACCTGGCAGATGAAGTCGCTTAAATTACACAATTTTTTGGTGGTTAAGAAAATGTAACGGGCCCTCTGGTGGAATGCAAATATTGGTACCGATTCATTGTCCATGTCAGTTTACAGACTGTCATGGAGCACAATGGTATTTACTGTAATGGTATACGAGTGAGTAGATTAATGCTATGGTTTCACAACGGTAATAAACAACTTGTTTTTATCTTAATTTAGTAAGTTGTAATTAAAGCAGGTTAGTTTATAAAAACTAAATCTTTGATTATAAAAAACAAGGACGTTTTATATTCAAATGTAAAAGCGGTTTAGAACAAAACTAACTACTTATGAATTTTTTTGTTGTTGCAAAATTCGACTTTATTCGAAGAACGATTTAGCTTTGACCCCACAATAGACGTTGGTTTCACTTCAGCATTTAAAGCAACTCTCTTTCCCTGATCGCTGGAAGCCAGATCCGGAGCACAAAAAATGTTTGATGGTATTTCCATTTTTAAGATAGTGAACAAACGAAGATCAAAACTTTAGTTGCCGACATTTGCGTTCTTGGTTGAATCGTGATGTTTTAATTTCGTATAGTGCGTAGTGGTGGATTAACGTTTCATTAATTCATTTACGTTCATACTTACATAAAAATCCTGTTTTTTATGGTTAAATAGCTCCAAATATGTAACCCACTTTAAACACAGCTTTCTCATGGACAAACGATCCAGCAGAAAATTGTATACACCGCCTTCCATTACATTTAAGGAGTCAGCAGTCTAAATTAATTTCACTTCGCGGTCTTCCAAATTGATTTTGGGTACATTTATGTCTTTTCTGGAATAAGTGCAGAATTCGTGCGACTAAAGCGTTCAGCATCACAGTGTTTGTACAGCTACGCTTAAACTCAGCAAACCAACGTTCGACAGTTGCAAACGTTGAAGCAGAGTCCCTATAATTCTTGTCAAGCCACTGATCTTCCATTATGTTGTGAAATTTTCTTTTTTTCAAAAGAAAGTTGGTCGGTTACTAAAATAACTATGACTTGTAAAGTAATTTTTAAATTTATTTTAGAGAAGTCCACAAATTTTACTTGAGAACATATTAAATTTAGGTACAGTGAAAATATATATATAAAGGGTGTTCCATCTATGATGTTTTTTAACTTCCGACAAAATATTTATTGTGCGGCGGCAACCCGAAAATTTTTGACAAATGAAAAGTCAAAGCTATGCCATTTTCAGCAAAGTGTACGTTTACATCACAATACCGCATTTTAGCTATCCAAACTTATTACGATAACAAACATCTCGTAAATTACTTAATAATTTTGAAGAGCTAAGCATCTTTCTCAGGCATGTTAACTGAAATGTTGTGACCAAAATTGGTCGAAACTGATTAAGATGATCTTTGGTATCAATAAGATGGGATCATGTCACATAAATTGTGAAACACTCGAATGTCCTTAGACCTGAAGTTCTCCAGTACTCCTTTTGGACCATCAGATTGATGAAATGATCCTTATTCGAGCTGTAGCTCCACCAAGCGAGGGAGTATTTGTCCCATATCTTACGGTGAAAATGCAAATATTAGTATACCATGAGATAGAAATGCACATAGAAATGCATCTTGGTGATCTCAAATATGAAAATTACGAGGAAAATATCATCAGTGACTATCAATGTGGTTTTTGTTCCAACTGATGAATCGTATGTCGTAGGGGATGAGGCTAGATTACACTGGCGCGACGACGACGAACAGAAACTTTAAATAATGAGATATAGTGCCTGGAGAGAGCGTGCACGAAGCGATACAGTTGTATGAACACCGTGCAGGCGGCAAAATCTTATTTGTTGATGTAATAGCTAGAGAGAAAATAGTGAGAGAGAGGCAGATAACGAATTACAGAATTGGTCATATGTGCCTATAATTTAGTACAAAAAAAATATTTTCATTTATTTGGTTCTTTATGACATCTAACCTTTCTGCACTTAAGAATCCGCAATAATGAAAGTCCATTATAATTTCGACGAAATTCGAAACTCAAACTAATGATTCTAGTACAGTCGACGTTAGTCTTGGTTCAATTGTCACCATGTAAATTAAAAATAATACAAAGTTAAATTTTGGTTTAAAATGTCCAGATTAGTCGGAGAAATTACCAAAACAGAAGAATTCTTTATCGATTAAAAAATTCTTAAATATGTTTTGCTAAGAAAAAGAAACATTTCACTAATTTAAAGTACATTAATGCTTAAACCAGTCACTTAAGAGCTTAAGTTACACGCCGATTTCACCTCTTAGGAGAGCGGTACGACCACCAAAATTTTAGAGGTCAGTTGTTTTTTTGTTACGAGAAGCCTATAAAATTTTGTTGATTGTAGCACTAACCGAAGTGGTACAATCGGCGTGTAACTTAAGCTCTTAAGTCGTGACAGGTTGAGGCATAAGTCACTTCAAATCGAACTAAATAATACGATTGGCCTGAAATTATTTACTTACGCAGGTCGAGTTTCACCCTGTTTCCGGTTTACTATTAAGATAATTCCAAATTAGTTTATCGTTCTAGGCTGTAGAAGGCCAAGAGAAACTACCTACAAAACAAATTTTTCAAACTACCGCGATCTAGTGTATGGTAAATCTGTAAAAATTTAGAGGCTTATTTTCATGATTGCTCAAGTTAATTAAATAACAGTTGTTAGATAAAAATGAGGGCGGTTGTCAAATATAGCACAGGTTTATAGTACAAATATACCCACATGGAAACATTAAAGAAGAGAGTGAAATTTGAGTCGAACGAAACATCCATCTGGCATGCCAGTATTCCAGAAGCCCCTGGAGTTGGCAACGATTCAATGGACCAACAAATACTACGAAATAAATAATATTATTCGGCAAACACAAGTATCGACTCTTGGCTATCATACACGGACACAAAACCGATATTCTTGACCTAGCTAATCAAAGATGGCAATAATGAAATGGAAACCAGTTCATAGCAGAATAATTGTAGCAATATTCTATTCAAAAATACGAAATACAATCATAATTCAGTGCTATGTATTATGCCATAACAGAAGATATGGCTGTTCTAAATAAACAAATAGAATTGGTCAGATATCTTGTAGCAATTTTATGGGTAGCATAATACAATTTTTATCACAGAGCGCTCCATTTAAAGCGAAATATCCTGAATAATAAAATATTTAACCCTCGTCAGGCGGCATAGGTACAATTGTACCTTTTCTGTTTTTAAATACTAATAAGTCTTCTTCTAGAACCCGGAGAGAGTTAAAGCTTTGTGAGATCTCTACATTTTAATAATGTGGGAATTCCAAATATTATCTATTTACAAAAATTATGTCTTTAGTGACGATTTTTATATAAAATATATGAAAGTACAATTGTACGTCTGTCGCCTTTAAGCGTTGTAAGATTATGCCGCCGGACGAAGGTTAAATTAGAAAAAAGCCACATCCCATCTTAATTTTGAAAGACAATTTGTTGTAGTAAAATTATTAACGAAGATTTGCCTCCGTCCTGTCTGGCCGTCTTGTGATATGTCATTTTGAAAGGTATTTTAATTCTACGTATAACGGTGTGTGGTTCTCGAAAGTATTTTGGGCCAAAGAGCCACTGAGTTATAAAAGACAAAATGATCCAATTAGTGATAGATATCGTAAAATAGGGGACTTCGCATAAGGTCTGTTTTACTGAATTGAAGTTAGAGTAGTAGTTTTGAATATAGCTTCAAAATTTTATCCTTTTTTCATTGTATAATTATTCTCTAGTACAACTTAGTATTTATTTGGTTCATTTTCAAAAACCACTGCAGTACCAACTGCACTTAGAATTAAATTACCGTTCAACCCCCGGTCCCATTTGATATATATTAATCAACTTTGGAGCTAAAGGGGACTATTACTGTGCCATTCTATTATTAATTTTTGTTCATAAAATTATGTTGGAAGTTATTCAATAATTTGTGCAATACCAGTGAAGTGATAATATTATTGTTAATATAGCATCGGAGCCTGCATTGGAAAGAAATAGCTTTCATTACAGTGCATAAAACGTTTTATAATACAGATCCAGTAAACAAAATGCAACAGCCGGTTTTTAAGAGTTAAATATTGAAAATGATTTTATGTAAAATAATAAAAATATTGAAATCTTGAATAAAAATAAGTAATGTCGTTTTTTTCGAAGCCACCCGCATAAATGTAGTGTTAATATAATATTTAATAAGAATTTGAACTTAAGTTATAAATAAAGGAAAACCTCGTGAGTTTGATTTACTGATTAAGGAATTTCTAAGAAAACATCGCACAAAGAAGTGCTAACAAGAAATAATTGCAAATGCAACTAACATAATTCATAAAAAAACAGTCGATCGCGATTAAGCTTTAAATATGTAAATTACAATTTTTAGATATTTTTTATACTGTACGTATGTGTCTGGCCTGGATGTTGTAAATATAGCTTGCTTATCGTGTATTGGTGATAACCGTAAACAGGAATAATCTAGCGGTGACGATAGCCCCGTGTAATTTGTATGATAAAAAAATGGATGTTGAATATGTGGTGCTGAACACCCGACTTACTTTTACCACAAATGTATATACATACATAGATCTCGAATATACCACCCTTGGTTTCTAAAGCGAAATAACCGATTCCTTCTTGGTTAAAAATTTAATCATTAAATTTGTTCAAATCTTTTAATTCTTTTTCGTATTTTGTAAATGCTAAATATTTCAACATCATTGCAAAATTTGAAAGAGCTACCATATTGACGCTGCTGCCGGTCAAAAATCTATGGGATCTCCTAATTTATGCTTAAATATGTAGGTCCTGGTCAATCAATCCGTATATGCTGTCATGATCGATTTTTTCTGAAAAACAATTTTTTACTAAATTAATTCAGAATCTTTCAGGTTTCAGGAAAAAATCAATGGGATCTCCCAATTTTTGATGAAATTTAGTCTGAACGGAAACACCACGCACGCACACGCATATGAGATTTTTAAAAACCACTTGTTTTGCTTAAGCGATATAGCGAATAGAAAATCTGTAAAATTCTCAGGGCAAAGATGCTAGATTTCAAATGTTTTGTGGCGCAGCATTTCTCATGTGGATAACAATTAACGTTAGGATTAAAATCTTCAATTAAGATTAATTTTCCATACACGTTGCTTGAGAATATGCATCATGTATCTCTCATAGAATTAGAATAAATTAAAAAGAATGAATGAAAGCAGCTGTCAAATGAGTCAAATTCGGAGGGTAAAAGAGAAAGCATCTAAATCAATGGGATTACAAAAACAAAAAACAATATAAAAACCCCACGCCAACAACCAAAATTGTTTTCTTAATTTTTTCTGATTTATAACTTACAGTAAGGATACATTTATCACAAATCACTAGCTTCTTAACATAATTTACATTTTACTTTATATAAACACTTATAGATGGTAAAATATTCTTTTTCGAATTTTTCGATGCGCATTTAGCAACATTTCACAAGACACTTCATTTTATTTAAAATTATTTATAATTTTAATTATCAAATCAACGCACTACTACATAAACCACTAATTATTTTATAATTTTTTTTTTATTATTTTAATGAATTTTAATTAATAATTTTAAAAGCACAAAATTAAGTCATTACCATAGGTTGTCACTGCGCACATAAATACACAGATGATTTGGGGTTTTTATGTTGAGATATGAGTAAGCCATATGTTTCTTTTTATATAACCATCTTGCACTAACACGCCTCAAATGAAATAGCAAATTTTATATGGGAAAAACAAAATTTCAGGAGTGTGGTATCTCTATGTTATTATCAAACTTGTATTTTTGATGGTATCATGAATCTCTAAGTAACCTGACAGGTAAACCAGACAAGGACTATTTATTCCCTGTGGAAAGCTATCAAATGTTTAAAAAGACTTTAAATGCAACTGCCACCCTAAAAAAATGGTTGATTGAATTTGAACTCGCAGCAATAAGCGAAAAGCTTATATTTGTTTGTCGAACACCTACAAAAAACATTCATATGAATATTTAACACTTTTAAGAAAAATTGACAAGGTATCTGTGCTACGAGTTGCTCTGAAAGAAATCAAACAAGAAGTAAAAAACCTCAAAGATGAAAAGCCCCTGAATATGACTTGATAACGGGACAGAAAATCATAGCCCTACCAGAAAAAGTACTAAGGAAACTACAGCACATAATCAATGCTATCTTTAGAGAAAGTTATGTTCCGAGACAGTGGAAAGTAGCGAAATCGTAATGAAGATTTGGCACCGTTGTCTGAAATTTAAATTCAACGAGATTTGCCAAAACAATGTTTTATAATGCTAAAGTCTTACATCAAAGACCGTTACTTCTGGATGAGAGAAGAAAGTAAATATTCAAATCTAGAGAAAAACTTTAGCAGGGGTACAAGGTAGTGTTTTCTGAACCATGTATTATGTCTACAAATGATCTATACCAAACATAATCGAAGCTAAACTAAGAAAATTTGCTGATGACACAGCTGTTATGACCATCGATGCTAGTTGTTCTGTTAACACGGACACTACAAAATGATATTATTACAAATAGGAAATAGAATATACTCCGTTAGACTGAATTCACAACAAATTCTATGCTCTGATAACGCTTAGTACCTCGACATGACGCTAGACAGTGAGCTCGGATGCACTTGTGCTTTCAATGTTTAAAAGAAATAAGGGAAGAAATAAATTTAAAATTCAATAAAATGCACTGGCTTATTGGAAGAAACTCCGAACTAACAACTCACAACAAACTGCTGTTATATAAAGCCTAAAATCTATCTGGACGTATGCGGTATTAGCTTTAGGACTACAAAAACATAAACATACATATACGCCCCAATGAACCGAAGATTTCTGCCATTTCGGATTGGTCATGTAATAAATGTAATAAGGAGCTCCATGATTAGTAATAAATTGACATTGCATCTACGTTGACATTGTCTGTGTAGTGCAAGGTGACACAACCTGTTAGTATGTGGTATTACAATCCTACGGAAAGTGGGAGGTCCTTAAACCTACGTGACATCATAATTATAAACAAAACACATTGCTGTTTTTACTAGTCGCGATATTTTGTCATTCTTTCAGTTGTCGAGTATACCACCATCGAGAACCACCAACGTACGGAATTTGAATTTGTCAAACGAGGCGATTCTAAGGCAGTGAATTTAATTTCCCAAGGAACGACATGGCAAAATAGTGAATGCAAAAAACTGAAAAAGACAGTCAAGTTTGAATATCGAAACCGAGGTGATCTGAGGAAAAGAAGGTTGGAAACTATAAGATAGTACGTGCGTGTGCCTCGGTAGTGTAATCAAATATTAAAGTTATATGTAAACATTTTTTTTTTTTTTTTTTTTTTTTTAATTTTCATAGTTTTATTTTATAAAGTCCCATGGAATACATTCATTGTCAACAGAAAATAGTACAGCATAAAAATAAAACTAGATAGTGAGCTCCTGATTTAACATGTCACGGAGTCACGATTCTTTTGTAAAAATAATAAAAAAAGAAATTATATACAAGTTAGCGTTTGCTAATTTTTTTTTTTTTTTTTTTTTTACGCTATTTGCCGTAGGCACTTGGCGAAACACACTTATATATAATAAACACATTTTTTATTAATCACTTGTTTTTTGTTTCGCAGTTATTTATATCAATTATATTTATTTATTTATTTAATATAAATGTTTGAAGTTCTTATGAACCTATTACATTAGTGGCAACTACTTATTTTAATTTATTTCTAATTTATTAATTGAATTAACCTATAGGTGTGCAGCAACATTTTAGCGATTCATCAACTTGAAATTGGCAAAAAATAGAATTTTGATTTTATTAAGGTGAAGAAAAGTATTTTTTCCGAAACACGGCAGGGGATTTAGATTTCTTAACGTTATTACTTAACGAATTCCACATGCTAACTCCCCTCACAAAAAATGATGAATTAATCAGATTACATTTGTTTATAGCCGGAGTCAAAAGATGAATACGACGATTGGAAGACGAAACCAATTTCTCTACAATATAGGTGGGTTGTTTATACTTTAAGAACTTGAAAATGTATAAACAAACTCGAAACTCATAGAATTCAGCAAGAGAACAACCAAGTAATGAATTACTAAAATTTGAGATGTGGTCGTACTTTCTTAGCCCGTATACATATCTCACACAAGAATTAAATATCAATCGAAGCTCATTAAAGTACTTCTTCTTTAATTCAAAGAAGACAATATCGCCGTACAAAAAATGTGGAAGGATGTAAAATTTCACCAACTGGAGTCTAAGATTGGTATTAAAACACTTCGTGGTAGCCCATAACATTCTTAATAAAAAAAATACTCGATTACAAACTGTAATGTGATGTGGTAACTCCAGCATAAGCACTTGTCAAAAGTTAAGCCTAAATTATTCACAGAATCAGAGAAATCAACCTCTTCTCCTAGTACGCTGATTTTAGGTATAGGTTGTGCGTATCACGAATTGTAGAAGATATAATAATAGATTTGGTTTTTGCAGCATTAAGTTCCAGATTATTTTCTATAGACCATTTTGTAATCAATTGAATTTCGAAATTAACAGTTCCGATAGAATTTGTAATCTCGTTGGGCCTACAAAATCTATAAATTTGCAGGTCGTCCGCGAAAAGGTGATTTTTGCATTGAGTGATAACTGCAGGTAGGTCGTTTATATACATCATGAACAGAAAAGGACCTAATACCGAACCCTGAGGAACACCGCAATTAGTATAACAAGAGCTTGAGATTCCTGAATTAGTTCTAACCAATTGTGATCGATTTGATAGATATGACAAAACCAAACGACAAGCCGACATTGAAAATTTAAAACTGTTACGAAGCTTGCTAACCAAAATTGAATGATCAATTTTATCGAAAGCTTTACTGAAGTCTAAAAGAACCAGCGTACAAAGATAACCCTTATCTATGGCCCTGCGGATGTCATCATTGATATGTAGTAAAGCACTATTAGTGCTGAAATGACGTCTGTAAGCAGACTGGTACATTGATAGTAAATTTTCCGATTCAATGTAAGTTAATATTTGTGACTGTAGTATTTTTTCAAAAACTTTAGACAAAGCAGGAAGCAGACTAATAGGGCGAAAATCAGATAAGCATTTGGGATTTTTATTCGATTGCTTCCATTCTCTGGAAAAATAGAAAACGTTATTAAGCTATTGAAAATATGTAGTAAGTAGCAATCAAGCTTTGGTAAAATAAGTTTAACAAACTTAATTGGTATTTCGTCAACTCCAACAGCGTTTGATTTAACGGAATCTTAAGCATCCATAAGGTCAGTGCAATCGGTGTTTTTAAAACTAAAGTTACCTTCCATCGCACGAGGATTCATTAATACATCAAAAGTTAGTAACCCCGCTGAACCTGCACTGTTAAGAGAAAAATAATTATTGAACTCATTTGGTGAAAATTGTGGTGATGGTTTTTCGTTGGATGATAGAAAGGGATCAACAGATTTTAAATTTTTCCAAAAAACTTTTGAAGGAAGGGATGGGTATAGATGAAATATATAGATGAAAAATATTTGGCCTTTGTGCGTTTTAAAATATTATTACCCCTATTTCGTACAGCTTTATATTCTTGGTACAGTTCAACTCTTCTTGTACGCTACCACCGACGTAAAATAAAATCCCTGAAATTTATGGCATCCCTGATCTCATCATTGAACCAAGGCGGCTGTTTAGGTTTGGGGGATATAGTCCTTAGTGGTACAAATTCTTCAAACAAGTCTACAACTAGTTCTGTAAAGTATACTACTTTATCAACAGGGTTGTTAAAATTGTAAACCATGCTCCAATTTAAATTATTGCATTTATCAAGCAAATCTGATAACCTAATGCTATTGTAGTCACGAAATGAAATTTTAGGAATAGATCTCTCATGTTTAATATCATAGGAAAAATAAAGAAGATCGTGATCACTAAATCCAACCGAGATTTGGTTATGAAATACAATTTTATTCGTATTAGAAATTATACAGTCCAATAATGAACTAGAGTGTGACGTGAAATATGTTGGCTCGGTGTTCACAGGAGTGAGAGAAATTTCAGTTAGCAACCTTTTAAATTTCTTCGTTGTCGATTTATGTAGTCTCTTTGAGGTCACAATTGAAGTCACCGCACAGTACAATATCATTATAGTTAACACTATAATTTTGCAAGAAGGCCCCAAAATCTTCAAGGAAACGTTTATTCGGCGGTTTATATGCAACAACCAACAATACCTTAGTTGCTCCGAATAATAGTTCTATGAACATTACCTCCAAATTAGGTGCACAATGACCATGTACCAGTTTATATCAAATGCCTGATTTCAGGAAAACGCAAATACCACCTCCCGTTTTTTTTCCATCCAAATTTCGGTCCAATCGTAATATATCATATCCAGAAAGACAAATTGAAGCGTCCGGAATGCGATCATGGAGCCATGCCTCAACAAAGCAGAGAACATCAAGTTTTACGCCGCACACTAAATCTCTTATTTCATCAATCTTGTGAAGAATACTACGAGTGTTAAGAAAAGAAAAATTCAGACCTTTGTACCTATTAATTGAAGATTTGAGAACCACATTGTTTACTATTGAGGAGAAAGCATGTGAATTAACACGTAGATTATTCATGTAACATCCCAGTATGTTTCGGAAAAAATAAGATATATAAGAAACATAAAAATCAAAATGAAATTAATATCAAAATCAATGAATAGCCTGTCGCTGCACACACCAAAGGTAACTATAACATTCGGAACTAACTTACTAAAACTATATATATTCATTAAATTAGCAATAATTATTATTCTAGTCTCATAAAACAAATGTAAGAAAAGGATGTAATTAATTCAAATAAATGCAATTAAATTAATAATATAAATTGAAACGTTGTACAAAATACATGATTAAGAAAATAATTCATAATAATATCAATTATATCAATAACTGCGAAACAAAAAATAAGTGATTAATAAAAAATGTGTTTATTAAGTATTAAGTTTGCTAATTTGTTCAACACTAATGTACCACCTATCAACATAATTATAGCGGATTCACAAACTAAATCGTATTTACACTCTTCAACAGAATTACTCTTAATTTTTGGTAATGTCATGAATGGACTCAGGAGTTGTCGTACAGCTGCTGAACAGGTTCAGATTATTTTAGCTACTGCCATCAAATATAATCTGATTCTCTTCTGTTAATAAAAAGCATGAGGTAATTTATTTCATTAACAAATATAATATTGACATACTTCTACTTACAGAAACTCATCTTGAAAATGGCACTGCGTTTTACATACCCCATTATCATATTTATCAGAATGATCGTACTGATCAAGTATGTGGAGGTGTTGCTATAGCTATCAAAAACTCTATTCAACACACAGATTTTCCTGTTCCAATGTTGTGTTACAAAGCACTGATAATTTGTCTCTATTTTTGTCTCTATACCTACTGGAATAATAAAGGTTACATGCGCTTATAGTCCATACTCCAGCCACAAAATTTTTAGACATCTAATCCGACTCATGAGATCTAAGTCACCCTCATTCTAGGTGGAGACTTCAATTGCAGACATTCCTTTTGGCATTGTAGCAGAACAAATAAGGGTGGTCGTGTTTAATATGATTTCATAACCAATAGCTCGAACATGGCGTTACATTATCCTGATACCCCTACCTACTTCCAAAATAACGGAGCCCATAGTACACTAGGTTTTTTGATTACTATAAAGTTTCAGTTAGTAAAATCAAATCAAAAATTTAACTAAATTTCCACCATCTACCGGTAATATGCTTCATCAACAGTTCTATTTTGCATACTGACCCTTCTACCAAGTTATATGACTACATACTTTTCGACTGGTTTATCAATCAAAAAATAATGGACGGCAAAATCAAGGTTCTTAATTTTCCTGAAACAACGACAAGCTCCATACAAATAGACGATGCTATTGATTATGTTAATTTTTCTATCAATCATGCTATTCACCTGACTGTTCCAACAAAACCAACTTCATCCAAGTATAAATTAATACTCTCGGATGAAGTATTGTTATTGCAATACGCGTCATAAAAAAAATTAAAACCTTCTTCAAACCAAATGGATAATACTAAAACATTTTCCACACCTGAAAAATGTGAAATCCTTGCAGCTGAGTCATTTCAAAGTAATTATCAATTATCTCCAAACGTCATAGAATATAACGATATTAAACTTAGTCTTCGAAATCTTGATGATTATTCAGAGCAAGACCGTTCTAACTTCGAAGTTTACGCAGAGGAGGTGAGAAACATCATGCGTTACAGTCGCCCATTCAAAGCCCCAGGTTCAGATTCAATTATGAACATAATGTTAAAACATCTTCCTGAGTTGGGTTTCATATTTCACTCTAATCTTTTTGGTACCTGTCCTAAAAACTAAATTATTTTCCAACTCAATGGAAAACCTCAAAAGTAGTAGCGATTGCCAAACCAGATAAAAATCCTTCTGATATCAAAAGCATATCGAACGATTAGTCTTCTTAGTTCTGTAAATAATGTTTTCGAGTGCATATTAAAAAACAGACAATGTTCACCCGGAAACTAACAATATTCTGATTCCTCAGCAATTTGGATTCCAACATAAACATTCCTCTATACACCAAGTTAATCGTATTATCAATCATATCAAACATCATAGAAATTTGAAAAAGTCTCCTGGGATGGTCCTTCTAGACCTCGAGAAAGCATTTCATACGGTTTTGATAAATGGTCTTCTACATAAAATGCAGGGCTACAAATTTCAGGGCTATAGCCGACATTTGTCTCGGCGGAATTATATCGAATTGTTAAATATGAAAAATCGAAACAACAAGAAACAATAGATATGTTATCTGGAATGTTACATCTTTTTTTCGATGTATTAACAAATAATGCATTAGTACACTTCGTAAAAATGATGTTCCTTTTTTTATTAATTAAAATATGCAAGACGGCTATAGCCGTCATTTACCTATCACCAAAATCCGACGGCTAAAGCTGTCATTTGCGGCTACGGGTTATAAACAAATTCGACCTTGACAAGAAGTTATTCGACCTGCTGTTTTAAGTTTATTACATGATTTCACCACAGTGGAAATTAATAAGAATAGGATGACGAAAATAAAATAATCAAATAGCCACGTTGACAACATCTATTTATGTGGAGATTCTAGGATTTTTCTTTCTTTCTATTCTATTTGGTCGAATTCTTGTTTTGACTTAGAATAGACACCCAAAAAAAATTACTTTCACGAAATGTTAGATCCTAGTCTGATGAACAAGGCCACGTCTACTATATTTCCAACTACTAATACTATGTATGCCATATAGTTTTTTGTCAACAAAAAATAAAAATAAAATAAAAACATAGAACTGTTTCAGCAATTTTTTATAATTCAATCAATTTTTTTTATTATAAATGTAAAATGGAAAAACATCACATCCGGGAGTAAAAAATTAATCGTATTAATCCAATTGTGCACAATTGTGTTAAACGCTTTTCTTTAATTTAAAATAAATAAACTTTTGAATTTTGAGATATTTTGCTGTATTTGAACTTTCCAACTTTGTGCGCTAAAAAGTTTTTCCTGAATACAAAAATTCAATTTCTCTTACTCAATTTTCCATTACTTCAATAATAATCATAATAGCGGCAATAATGATTATGATAATTTTTATGATATTCGGTACAAATAAATATTAAGTGTCTGCTGGTTGCGTAATGCCAGTTACATACTTGCTGTGCTACTGCCACCAACATGGGAAGATAGGCAACACAGTCTGTACTGTTAATAAAATCACACGTAATTTATTGGAATATTAAATAAAAAATCGCGAATCAAACAAAATCCATATTAAATACAGATTTTTTTTTTTCGATTTGAGTCATTTTCCATCATCATCAATATCATTATTGTTGTCATCATCCGCCGTACTATAAGATTAATCCCTATATAAATGAAGAAAAATGTTGCTCGTGTATTAAAAAGATTATAAGATGGCTTGTACATAGCACAAGAAGCAGCAACATCATTATTTTAATAAATTTCAATCAGATAAAAAAAATTCTTGAATATAATATTGCTTTATTGCAATTCAAAGGAATTTATTAAAATAAAATTAAATAACGAAATATAAAATAATCTTGATAGTCATTTTTATATTGAATAAATTTTCAACGTTAGGTATATTAAGGGTTAATTTTTTACATTGCAATCAAATTTTCGATTTTCATTCGAATTATACAGATTGGCAACCACTTTTCGAGTTATTCACTAAACGAGAGACATATTCATCGAATGCCACATATGAAGCCGCTTATATGATCAAACATCTGATCAATAATGATAATTGGTGTAAGTATTGGTGAGGCAATTAAAAGATTACGAATGATCTATGAGCCAAAACGGCGAATTCTGGACAATCAACCAATAATACACAAAACTACTGCAAATATCGCAAGTACACGGTAGAGCGGTTGAAGTTATTCTAGGCCTGAAAAGTTTGGGACCACAAACTGAATCAACACACCTACGGTTGGTGTACAATTTAACTGGTAAATAAGATGAAAACACAAAAAGATGGTGGATACTCATTTCTCAACTATATATAAAGGAACTATTAAAATTTGTATAAAAGGCAATGCAGTGTTAATTTGAACAGAGGCAATGCAGTCAAAAACTTAATTTAACGACCAAAACGCGATCACAACGTTTATAACTGCAATGCAAATCAAAATTCAAATGTCAAATTTGCTTTATAAAGTATCATAGTTTACTGTATTGATTTATTTAGAGTTCTTACGGAGTCCTAACTTTATAAAGAAATTTGAAGAGCTTAGTCATATGACGAAAATTGGTTCAGCTGAGATGCTTTGAGGAAAGAATCCAAAATGACGATGGTTATCGTTTCTAGAATGTTAATTAAAGGCGTATTTATTGACGGTGTCATGACTCAATCGACGATCTAATTTATGCGAAATTTGTTTCAGTGGAACAATTCAAACAAAATGGGTTTAACCTATAGAAATTACAATCAAATAATATAGCTCTTGTGTCGAATAATGGTCCTATGCACAATACTGGAACTTTTAAAACAACATACAATTAGAACGCTTTTATGAGAGTCGATCAAAATTTTCGATCCATTGGGTTGAGTGTCACAAAAAATATCAGCAATGGCAACAAATTAGAAATAGTGGCTTTACAACCACTAACGTGGTTGTCATCTCATCCCAAACGAGAAAAATTTTACATTGTCAATCGAGCGTCAATGATTATTGTAAATTATTATTGTGATTGCTGGAGGTAAAGCTTTTAAAATATGATCAACAAAAATATTTTCTTGACGATTAGTAGTTACCGTAGTATGTGAAAACGCGATTTCGTTAAATAGCAATTTTGAATTGTTAAATTTATAAATTTCCATGTAGAGAATTAAACTTTAACGGATTGGATGGACTATTGTGGACCGTTTAGTATGCAAATTTGCCGATGTAACTCAATTTATATAGCGACGATAATTACTTGAGCTAAATTGGGCTACATTTGTAAGTTCCATAATATAAATACCAATTAAATCAACACGTTCCTATTAAGACCCAAGTGAAATATTTTACCACCGAAGTCTCAACATACGGGATGGCTTTTATAAGAGGGTTCAGTAATGCTGTTGAAGTTCAACTTGAACCGGGTCATTGGCAACAGCAGTTTATCAGTACAAGAAATCGAAACATTATTTATTTAAAATATGGAATAAGCAATTAATCGAGAATACGTTTTGCTGATGAATTAGAAGAAATTGATTGCTGCTAGGTTAGCTAGATCATTGAATGATACTCCCGACTTAAAACACTACAATAAATCAATGGCAAATAACCAAAATGTATTCAACCTTTTTGTGACGGTGATTCAAGGATTATATCATTTCTCTGTAAAACAGGACTAAGTGGCAAAGTTCAAAATAGAATATAAAATTTTAAGATATCGTGCTGTTAGCCGTTGCATCTTGGTCAAATGATTTGATATTGGTAGTAATTAATGATGACAATATCGATAACATCGTTCAAAGAGCTGCTAATAAAATTTGTAATGGACGAGACGACTCAGTGCCGTCGGAATGTTCGAACATAATTAAAATAATAAATCTTTTGGCTGGTTTGTTTGCTTAATTATTTAGTTTATTATATTTATACTAAATATACTAAATAATTTTCCTCTATTATCGACAATAGTGTCGCTTCTGAATCCAATCTAATCCTCTGTGCCATAAATGTATACCACCCTCCCATTTTGATCACCTTTGGTCTGGAGCAAGACAATCTCAATGTCAACTCTATAACTCCACATACGTTTCAATTTTCGTAAGACCGACTTTGTGAAGCTTAAACATTTATTGGCTAACGTTGACTTCAACACAATTTTAAATGATCATAACGTTATAGAAACACAAACTGTCAATTTTTACTCTGCATTTTTTGAATGTTTTAAACATTCCATTCCGTATACCCACCAAAAAACTGCATCGCTATCACCTCCTTGGTATAATAATGAATTGCGAACGTTACGTTACCTTAGGAACAAACGTTGGCAAAGATTCCTCAAAACTAAATCTGACTCTGATTACTCTAACTATTTAAATACTTATAATGATTTCAGTAGTTTGTCTGACCAACTTTATGGGAATTATATCAGACTCATGCAATCCATTCTAATCGCTGAGCCTAAGTGTTTCTGGCGCTTTATCAATATGAAGAAAAAGTCCGACGGATACCCTTCCACTTTCAAATATAAGGATCATTCCTCTAATGATCCTAAAGTCATAACAAACCATTTTGCTAACTTCTTCAGTCTGGCTTTCACAAGCAGTGATTTTAAACCTGATCAATGTTACTTTACATGCTTGAATAATTGTAATGAAACAACCTTAACTTCAATTGAAATCGATTATGATCCATGGTACAAAAGATTTCCGAACTTAAAGATGATTTTTCATCCGGCCCTGACGGTTTACCATCCATCGTCCTAAAAAACTGCAGTGATTTTCTTGCTCAGCCACTGACGACACTTTTCCAAAAGTCGCTCTCGCTTGGAATTTTTCCATCCATTTGGAAAAGTTCTTTTATAGTTCCGATTCATAAGAACGGCTGCAAATCAGACATCTGTAATTACCGACCAATTGCAAAATTATCTAGTATTCCTAAGCTGTTTGAAAGTATTGTGTATGATTCACTGTACTTTCATTGTAAACCGTTGTTTTCTGACAATCAGCATGGTTTTCTCAAAGCACGGTCCATGACCACAAACCTTATTGAATTCACTTCACAAACACTAAATACGATGGAAGCAGGAAAAGAGGTTGACGTTATCTTCACCGATTTTAGCAAGACGTTTGACAGGATTTCTCATGAAGTTATTTTGTTTAAGCTTAGGGCCCTTGGCTTTCCTCCCCAAATTCTCCGTTGGGTGGGCTCTTATCTCAAAGGCCGTTTATACCATGTTCTATTCAGGTCATCAGTATCAACTTATATATCAGCAACATCTGGAGTGCCCCAGGGCAGCCATCTGGGGCCAATTTTTTTCATTCTATCAATCAACGACGCTGATTGTTTAATAAAAAATTCATCGATATCTATATACGCCGATGACATGAAGATTTACAAACGGATTTCAAACACAACGGATAAGTGCCTATTACAATCCGACCTCAATAACTTCTCCACTTGGTGTGCTAAGAACAACCTTGATTTGAACGTGGGTAAATGTCAGCCAATCACCTACTCTCAAAAACGTGTACAGTCCATTTCTCGCAACTATTACATTAACAGCGATCCCATTACCAGAGCCAGTTCTGTTCGTGATTTGGGAGTCATTTGCGACAGTGAATTGAATTTCAGACAACACATCGATCGTATTATCAATCAAGCCAACTCTGCCCTTGGTTTCATCAAGCGTTGGTCGAAAGAATTCGATGATCCTTATGTTACGAAGGCTCTCTATTCAACATTCGTTCGTCCCCTGCTCGAGTATGCTAGCCAGGTGTGGTCGCCTTATCATGAGGTTCATATTAAGAGGATTGAAGCATTCCTGCGAAGATTTCTTCGCTTTGCTTTACGGGGGCTACCGTGGGTGGACATGTTCAACCTGCCTCCATATCAGGATCGTCTAAAGCTAATTAAATTACAACCACTTAGTAAGCGCCGAGTTGTTGCAGACGTGGTTTTCATTCATCAAATACTAACCGGCGGTATCGATTCTACAGTTCGTGCTTGGTAAAATTATTCTAAATATAAATTCGCGTTATTTAAGAACGGTACCTATGTTTAGAATCGACCCTCATCGAACTGATTACGGCACGTATGAGCCCGTCTCTAGAATGCTGTTCGAAGCTAATCAGCACTTCCATTTGATCGATTTTAATATGACGAAACGCATGTTGAAAAAACTTTTTTATTTTTCTTGATTATAGTTTGATGTTTTATTTAACTTATTTGTTTTTATTTGTTTCATTTTATTCTGCTTTACTTTATCTTGTTTTATCTATTTTAAATCTGCTTGTACTAAGCAGACTCGACTTCCGTTTTCCTTCCGTCTGCGATGGGTATGGTTTTGCTTAACTATTCACTTAGCTATTCATTTATAATCATATTTGATTTTTATACTTTACATATTTAGCCGTTTCAACATTAAATTTTTCAATTTCACTGGTTAAGCAACTCGACATCCTTGTTTATAATTCACTTGAATTATACTCAAAAAAATAATAATAATACAGATGGAGACTCCCCGCGCGCGGTTGGGAGGGATAATAGGTCGTTGGGATAATTATTATTATTGTAACAGTAATTTACGCATACTTTTTTTTATTGCTATTTAGTATTTGCAATCTGTTCTGGATACGAAGCACTCCTAACTCTTTCGCAGTTCGCTTTATTTCATGTCTTTACCTTACGCAATCGCCTGCCAAATGAGGGACGTACGGCGATAAGTCCGAGTTTCGTAACCATTGGCACATTGCATAGCTCCATGTCAGCCTATAATACTTAATGGAAGATGGGTCGCAGGGGCGAAGGGTCCATAGAAGCTAGGGAAGCACTGCATCCCTTTCAAAAATCACTATCGTTAAAATAAAATTTCAAATTTGATTTATTTTATGTATAACACATTTGATTAAAAATATTTTTTTCACAATAATATGCACTATTCTGCCTTACAGGTCTGCACATATAGATATCTAGTTTAATTAACTTTAAAAATATTTTGTATATTTCTTTCCTACTTTGATTTCTCATTATAATTTATTTTATACACATTATACACCTTCATATTGCATAGTACATACATAGAACCAAAATAAAAACAAATACGAATACTCTCGTTCATTTATAGCATGCGTGTTGCATCCAACGCAACAAAACAGAATAACAAAAGATATTCTCTCTGATGGAAGCTGCTTTTAGTTTAGCTTTACCTTATTTCCCTTCACCGTGATATTATTAACAAAATTAATTATCGATGTGTATGTGTTTTATCTATTCATAGATTTGTTTATACTCTCACTTGTTACTCTCAGAATACGCTGCAACTTTAGCAGCTTATTAAGAAAATACTGAAATGAATTATTTGTTTTCAATTTTGCACAAATTAACTTCTCATGTTCTCGTGAAGCGACAAGTGATCGGTTTATTGAAAAATTTATTAAAAAAGGTAATAAAGATGTGATTAGGGATAAATTTTAGAGTTTTTAGGAAAAAACTAAAGCTGTCGTGGAAATTGATGAAACGCGATTCTCACTCGAGTGGTGCGAGTGAGAATCACACTCGAAATCATCAAAAATTTAAAAACTTCTTATAGAAAATTATTTTTTGAAATAATTGATCATATTTCAACTGAATTAAGTACTAGATTTCAAAATATTGCTGAGTTCACGTTCTTGGAACTTATAAATTCAAAAAAAAATTCTAAATTTAAATTGAATTTTCCGGAGCAACAATTTAAAAATCTCCAAGATTTTTATGGCAAACGATTCGATTTTCCATAATTGAGAAGTGAATTAATTGTTGTGTATAGCGATGAGAACTTTTTGGACAAATCAATATTAGAGATGTTAGAATTTCTAAAGACAAAGATTTAATAAGTTCATTCAATGAAGTATCACCCTTATGTCGACTATTCTTAACGATTCCATCTACAAGTGTACCATCCGAAAGAAGTTTTTCTGCTTTACGTAGAAATAAAACTTATTTAAGAAGTACTATTGGAGATGAACGGCTTTCTCATGTTTCGTTAATTTCTATGGAAAAGAAACTAATGTCTCAGATTAAAATGTCACCAGATTTCTATAAATTAATTTGTAATGAAAATTTTTGTTTTTAAAAAGAATCGACGAATTGAATTATATTTTAAATAAATCTTGTAAATAAAACATTTTTATGTTGTCAATAAAAATCAGGCTTAATTTAATTTTCTTAGTTATTGTGTATTTTAGGTCTAATTTTTTATATTTTGAATGTATAAAAAAATGAGATTATTTCATCAATTTGTCTGATAATTTGGCTCAACAATACTTTTTATTCTAAATTCCAAGAGAATTCAAACTCCATTTTTTAACGCAGCTTCCTCTACTCTCCAGTTCACGAGTCGCCTATGATGGGTCGTCCATGATTTTAGTTCTAACTGTATAACACGATCAGTTAAAATCTTATATTTACACTGTTAACATCGTAAGAAAAATATCGAGTAACAATTATTTAAAATGTCTCCAAAAGCGGCACTTTTTTAATAAAAGACGTAGTGGAAGGAAAAGAGCAACAACATCTGCAGATGATCATAGAAAAGTGATTATTAGCAAGATGAATAGACGCAAAATAGCCCCGGAAATAACTGCAGAACTAAGTGCTGGTCGCCTAAAACCAGCTAGTGTTTCTACGGTTAAACGTCGCCTACAAAAAACCAGACTCCATGGTCGTATTGCTATCAAGAAATCATTACGGCCCTTGAACACCAACAATGGATGATAGAAGATTGGAACAAGGTTTCATGGACAAATGATTTCAAATTTGAAGTGTTCGGGATCCGAAGACAATTATTCGTGAGAAGATCTGTGAGTGAACGTACCAGGAAAGTGTGTATTGCTGCTACCGTAAAGCAAGGAGCTGGTTCAGTGATGATTTGGGGTTGTCTAGCTATAACTAGTGTAGCGATGTTGTGAAAATTGACGGAATCCTAAAAAAAGAAGTATACCGAAAAGTTTTGGTGAACAACGCAATACCTTCAGGAATTTGACTTTTGGGTCCAAATTTTATCTTTCAAGAAGATAATGACCCAAAGCATTCATCAAAATTATGTGAAGGACATTTAGAAGAGGAAGGAATAATTACAATTTTGGAATAACCTTCCTAGAGCCCTGACTCTATTGAGTTACTGTGTGAAGAACTGAACCGGGAAGTACAGTAATCAGCTCCAACATCAGCTACTGTTATATGTGGAACAAACTCCAATCAATTTGGAGAATGTGCTGCGATTGTGCGTATGTACCTAGAAAATAAATATTTTCGCAATTTTACTCAGTTTTTGTATGTTTTATTCTGTTTTTGACAGTGCCTTAACACTTATGAGCGGTAGTGTATATAGCCGTAACCTTGTGATGATTTGAATTTGAGTCCAATTATTTTTTATTATTATACAGTTCTTGCAGTATTGTTAAACAATTTAGTGACCTGTTTATGAAAAATATAGCTACAAATTAACGAAAAGTGTAAAAGAACAAATAAAAGAAAAGTGTAACTATACAAAAGTGTAGCAACGAGAAAGTGAAAATAGCATTTCTTTGCTAAAAAAAAGTTGAAGCTTATTGAAAATTATTTAATTTTAAATGTTCGAAATGACATATGCTACACTATGACCAATTAAAAGAATAACGGAAATATTACCAAGTGAGTATGAGATCCTCTAATAATGGACGAATTAAGTAGTTTATAAAAATTATTTACATTAAGGTCAAACGATTTGGGTTGGCTTATCATAATTACGTAGTACAATTTTTTCAATAATCAAATATTCTTTAAAATGCTATACTGCGATGGATTCCAGGAATCTTGGAGATGTTACCAAGTGGTCACTGATAGTGGTAGAATTAATTAGTTCAAAACAGTTATCCGATTAAAATAAAAAACTTGTTGTTGGCTTCACATAAGTTTTACGTTGTCAAATTTATTAAAATATCAAATTTTCGTAAAAATACCTGCAAACACCATTGAAATAAAAGCATTTTGGATGACGCCACACAAGTCGTTATACTTATGTTTTTGGTGAATAACTGGACAAAACAATGGGGAATAACACTTAACGAATCGAAATCAACACACATCAACTTTACAAATAGGAAATTAGAATATATTTCGATTAGACTGAATTCACAACAAATACCATATTCTGATAATGCTAAGTACCTCGGCATGACGTTAGACTCTAAACTCAGGTGGAAAGCGCATGTTAAAAAGAAAAGGCAGGAACTGAATTTAAAATTCAGAAAAATGCACTGGCTTATTGGAAGAAACTCCGAATCGACAACACACAACAAACTGCTGATATATAAACAAAACCTTAACCTATCTGGACGTATGGTATATCCCTTTTTCAACCAAGAAAACAAAAAAATTGGCTCAGTTTTAGTCCAACCCACACAAATGTGTGAGTAAAAAACCATCGTATGTAATGGCGTTGTTGATAAAAAATTTCGCATGATTTGAAGTAGAACCAACACAATTGTGTGTATAGATATAGTGTTTTTTTTCGGACGAAAATGAGTTAAAAAGGAATTCACAAATGTATAAGTTGGTTCAAAAAACATATAAAACTAAATTTTTGACATGGTACTTTTGCCCTACCCGCACAATTGTGTTAGTAAATCACTAAAGGGATATTCAGCTTTGGGGCTGCGCAAGGAAAACTGTAGTGAAGATCATTCAAACATTTCAAAATAAAGTGCTACGTAGCATTGTGAATGCTCCTTGGTACCTCCATCGAGACTTAAAGATGGAAAACGTCAGCGATGAAATACAAAAATTTGCAAAGGGTCATGTACTGCGACTGCAGCAGCATGACAACGAGGAGCTGCGAAACCTACTGGATTGCACCAATGGACCAAAGCGCCTAAAAAGAACAAAGCCTTTAGAATTAGTGGTTCCTTGAGCCGCTTAAATCAAAGGATTGACATAGCTGGGATGAACCGATAGGTCTCATCCCACAAGAATGGACTACTTAACTTTAAAACAATTACTAAATATTCCATATGATTAGTTGTAATATTATACAGAAATAAAGATTTCTTTACAAAACAAAAAAAAAAAAAAAATACTTATGTTTTAATTTGTCAAAATTTTGAAAGAGTTAAATATTCGTAAAAATACTTGCTACACATCCTCTGATGGTAAAGAAACTGAACTGTTCACAACAGTTTACCACATTAAAATAAATGTGGTTGCCCAAGAATAGGTTGCGCAATATAGAAAACTATTAACTCTTCTGCTTTGAGGAGCTTCAGTTCTGGTTCTTCATGTTTTCGTTTTTATTAGTGAGTTTCGTTAGAAATGATTCTTTTTATTATTTACCGTCATTCAATGGCCGAAATTCTTTATTAATTTGTGAACGATCGTCTTGTGAACGCACATACATCTGTGAACGCAGCTTATTGAGCTCCGATAGCCTCTAGACAACATTTTAAAAAATATTTCAGAAACGATTGAAGTTAGACAAATTTTATGGAAAATTTGAATTCGTTATGGTCGTTTTACTGTAGCTACATTCTAACTCAAATTCACCAAAAATTGGACATAGACAAGAATAATTCTAAGGCGACAATATGTTCACACTCTGTGATTATTTTATTCGCCCTTTTAGTTTAACATAATATTCTACATATTATGTCATTTCAAACATTTAAAGCATCATTTTTTTTATAAGCTCAAGCTAATAAAGGAGCTAATATAATGATGATCTTTTTAGCAAAGATTGGCTGTTCACACCTTATCATTGTTACAATTTTTAATAGTTACCCTTTTTATAATTTTTTTTTTTTTTTGTTTTTATCCCTACAATCTGTTCTGGGGACTGTTCAGCTCTCCCTCCTCTTTCGCGGTTTGCTTATTTCTTTCCTTACTTTACGCCAGTCAGCTAATTCAAGGACGTACGGCTATAGGACCGATTTTAAGACCATCTGCCCATTGCAGCTCCATGCCAGCCAATACTGACTTGGGCGATGGGTCGGCCTATGAGTTATGCACTCCGGCAGGGGTCATAGATGTGTTACATTTCATCCCAGATCAGAAAAAATCTACTTCGGTTCAATAAAGTTGTTGGCTACATTAATTTACCGGAGCAATCAGTTTCAATAACTGAATCAAATTGTGTGCAGCCTTTCTTATTCAAAGCTATTAAAAACCCAACTAAGCGTTAGAATATTTTACCCAGAACCCGATATAAAACCGTAGAGTAGACATCCCGACGCTTACTTACCGAAGTGCCCATTGCTTGCAATTCTATAGGAGGAATTAAATATTAGTACTAAAATCGTCCCATGAAGTTATATTAGGCTAAGAATTTAATTATTTGCCTACCATTTTGTGTATGAATTCCCGTTTAACGAAAATTTTCCCTTTCCCTAATTGATACTACAGGCTACTCAATCACATTTTTAAGAAGCGGTGAATTGGTCTCGTTTAACATTTTTTAAGCGCCAGATTTTTTATACATCGGACTAAAATTTTGTTGTGTATAGTGCAGTTTTAATTCCGGTTTATGCGAATTCACCGGTTCAAGTTTATGAATAAAATTAAATAAATAAGCTTTTCATCAAACAACAACATTTATGATTAAAATTCCGCGCGTTCGTTTTGGTCGTTTGCTTTCACTGTATACACGTTTTCAACGCTAGAAAACTGCAACGAATTTATTTTTGACAATTATAATTTATAAAACTTTATTGTTTTACTTACTCTATATTTCTACGTAAATTGTGCACTGCTGCATTCCTCGTTTCCCCACATAACAGTATTCCGTTTTGTTGCTGTATGAAAATACCAAAACAAATTTTCTAAATTTATTTGCTCTATGTACTTAATACTTATTACATTTTTATTACTATTAAAGAATTTTCCCATTTGTTAGTTTAAAGTTTTCTTGCATTTTCAATCTTTTGTTTTTGTTAAGTTGTTTTATAGGTTTCCGGCAAAAATAAAATTTTTTGACGGAAATAATAAATTTATAAACAAGTGAATTCAAACCGAACAACTTTTCCAGAATGATATTATGATTTTAAAATACGTAAATTGCGTTCAACACGATTGTGCAGGATGAGACAAGTTTAAGTTCGATTATACGATTTACGGCAAAGCACCAACGTATTCCAATAGAATCTCAGCATTATGGAATTCCAATCTATATATATACTTTTATTAGTTTCCATAAAATTTTCTTTAAAGGTCTAAAGGTTATTTAATTTTTCCATTCCGCTCCATCTCCGCACACTCTGTGGTCGCAATCATTTCTCGTATTACCGCATTATATACGCTTCATGATGATCATATTCATAATGTATCGATCGGATCGGTTATACACTACACATGTAATTTATAATAATGTTTTATTCGTATTTCGGCACACATTTATTATTTTCATGTAATAAACAAGATAATAATTTACCAAATTAAATTAAGTGAGAATAAAAAATAATCGCACAATAACCACACAGAGCTCTAGCTTGAATTGCATTACGTTTTGCGTTTCCCTCCCTTTTGATTAATATAAAAATCGCGAATTTCTTGCGTCATGATTTACGGTCATGAATAAAATATAAGAAATAAAATTTATCGTTAAAAGGTAATCATTAGCGCGAGATAATTTGTTTAAAATTGGTCAATAAATTAGTTGCGGATGTTAAAAGTTGGCTCGCACAAAAAAAAAAGAAACGTTGATAAGGCCCGATTGGAAGAATAAAAATATCCGCAACATTTTTTGCACAAAAATATTCTAAATCTTTTTCGAAGCGGAGTACCAAAAGTTTGGTTTCCAACTTATGAACAGCAGTCAATTATTTTACTGAGAAATTCATAAAACGAATCGTAGAACAGTCAAAAAGTGTAAACGAACGACATCTCCGCCTTTTAAACACTCCATCTAAAGGCGTCGATACAAATGATAGTAAGAGTGGGTTGGTCATCGTATGGTCAGGATTGGTCTTCACATTTTGGAATTTGTTCACCAATGGGCCACTTTATAATTCGAAAAGACGAACTCAAAATTGTATTATTTAAATTAAACCAGCCTCGTCGTAATTTGGGAATTACTAAAGGAATTTCTAATGGCAACAACTAAATGCGAAACATTGTTTAGAATAAAATAATCTTAACGATTGGTATCGTTTTGATCACTGTCTTTGAGGATGTTTTCGTTTGGTTACGCCTATACGAAACGATTTATTGCGAAAATTCGTTAAAACTCATCTTTCTACACGATTCGAAATGTTTGAGTCAGGAAAGTTGACCAATGCTAATAATTTTATAAATACAACGATCGAGATCGTTTGCTCAACTGTCATTGAAGATTGGCCACTTGTGATTCTTTTGGTCACATATCTAATTTTCGCAATAAATTCTTACGTAAGGTTGACCAAACGAAACCAATTAGTGATCAATCTTCATTGACAAGACTAAACGATTCGAACCGTTGGATTTATAAAATTAGTAGTATAGGTAAACTTTTAAGACCAGAATAAAATTTGATCCAACGATGTTGATTATATTATATTATGAGCTGATTTGTTAAATTTGTCGTTCGCATTTTGTCTGTTGTGAAGACTCAAGGGGAAATGTTCACAGGAGTCACACATCAACACGAAATATTGCCCGACATAGAGGAATATCTCTAACTGTCTCTCGCGCTTAGAATCGAATAATCAATTTCATGCATACAACTACAGAAAACTATCATTAAATGATTTTATGAACAGACATCAATTTTGCCATTGACCCAGGCAACGAATTGAAGAAAATTCAAACTTCTTCCCATAAATATTCTATAAGCAGACGAGGCTATATTTAAAAGTGACGGTAATGTGAACGGGCGTAACTTACATTGTTGGAGCTTTGTATAATTTATTTATCTTTATTTTATATACCATTTATAAAAATTTGTTGCAACATTAAAGTCTACAAACATTATTTAAAAATTAAAATAGATTATATAAATTTAGATAAAAACGAAATGAAATAAGTACATCAATTAAAAGTGACATGCACTTGTGTAAATTGGAGACAATAATTTTTGATATTAACTAAAAACTTTTAGAAATTTGTGTGAGGTGAATACTTTTTCATTAAACTTGCGTGGATTTACGAAATTTACATTGGCTTCAATTCGTGTAGTATTTTAATTCATAATTTGACACTTTTTCGAAAATTGGCTTATAAGATCTTTAAATAAAAATAAACTTTTAAATTTACACATACAAAACAAACTACTATTATAAATGTAGCTCAATTTGGTCGTGGTTATCAAAAGAAAGTAGCCATGTCTTCAAGTTTCTCAGAAATTCTGATTTTGATGAGCTTAACTTGATATGAGATGGTAAATTATTATATAATGTTGGAGTTTTGAATATATAGAAATGCCGACAGTATTCTTATTTGGTGAAGTTTACAATTCACAGGTTGTTATGTCGGAATAATACCTATCAATCAACCTCCTTTATTGAAAAAAAAAAACGTTAAGTACTTTATAGAAATATAAATATCTCAATGGTAGTATTTTATATTATCAACGAATAAAGAAAAAGTGTGGTCCGTAGAACATTCACTATACATGAAACGAATTACGTATTTTTGCTCCACAATCAAACTATTTAGCGACTTAAAGACAGCGCCACCCCAAAGAGCTAGACCATAATCTAACCTCGAGTGAATTAAAGCAAAGTATAAAGGTTTTAACAGAGCTCTGGGACACAATTCTCGCAAAATGTAAAATTTTCTAATTGTTGATATTATTTGATTATAAAGCCTTACAATATGGGGCTCAAAATTCAATTTGGTATCAATAATCACTACCAAGTGCTTGTACACTTCCACTTTTTTAATCGATATACACTTATCATCACACCGATTGAAAACACAATAGGACGAATGTAGAGTTATAACATCTGGGGTACTATCATTTTGGTTGCGCATTGAGTTTTACACCTTAAAACCATACTATGTGCACTAAACCATGATTCCAAATTGTCAGATCGTCCTTTTCTTTTGATACAATTTGGTTCCAATTCTCAGCTTGATAGGAGAAAGCTGTGTCGTCGGCAAACGCCACTACTTTTCCTTTAAGTTTAAGACTGCACAACGAGTCAACATATAGACCAGAAATAAAACAGGACCCAATACCGATCCCTGAGGTACCTCACAAACGGCATACTCAAAATCACTGGACAAGCCATCAAGCATAACAGTTTGTGAACGAAGTGATACGAACGATTTCAGCATGTCAAATGGAACACCGCGAAATCTGGCCATGTATAATTTTTTCAATAGTAACACGTGATTCACAGTAGCAAATGCTTTAGTTACATCTATAAAAAGACCACCAAATTTCCGGTTTGAATTCAAGTTAGTATACATATTAGTAAAGTAACCCAAGAGCGCATCTTCTGTATTCAAATGAGGTCAAAAACCAAATTGATAAGTGTTAAGAAAATTTGATTTGATTAGGTACTGAAGATTTTTTTTTCTCAAAATTTTCTCCAGAATTTTAGAGAATTCAGATAATGTGGAAATAGGTCGGAAATTTTATGTACATGTTAGATGAATTAATTGACTCGTATCTAGGAAATGCAACGATATACCGTAAGACTCAAGAGAAAATGTTGCCGATGTTCCATTCAAGATCACCTTTAAACGCCCATCACTAAACAATTTCATTATTAGTAATTTTTTCCGATTTTGCACCGTTTCCGAGTTAAAGATCTGACATTTATTAAAAAACGAGAACTTTGTGTGCCTTCCATGTCAAGTGAGAAGAAATTATGCTGATTGAGAGAATGTTTCAAGAACAAGTGTAAATAAAATTAGTCTGAGATGGATTCGTCTATTGAAATATCGAAAATTACCAGTGACTCTTGTTTCCTCTTGCAAAGTTTTAACCTAAATATATGAATTTCGTCTTAAAGGCCACGGGAAGCGAATTGATGCATTAACAAAAAATTTAAAAATAACTCAAATTCGCAGACATACACTCGTGCTTGTAAGATAGCACTCAAATCATGATTATGTCTTCAAGCGTCATAAAATGTTCAATTAACAACGACGAGTGATAAACCAATATACTCACGAAAAAACGTTAGGACAAAGATATGGGATACTTCACGTCTCTGCTTATTTATGCGCAGTACTTATAAGTGTGGTTTCTTAATTTACACTAGCTTACCAGTTTATTTGTTTCATTTGTACCATTTGTTAGTGGCTTCTGATATCGATAATAGTGCTCATACATTGCCATAAATATCTACAATTACTCATTTTTTAGTTTGCTTAGTCAGAATTTTTTTATGTTTCTGTTTTTAGAAATATCTATTTACAATTTCACAATGGGTTAAAGTCAAAATGCCACAAAACCAAATGCCACATAATTTTTCAATTATGACTTTATCACCAATCGAAATTTGGTCTAAACCGGGTCTCTCCAGATTTCGTGTACTATGTTTACTTGTAACATGCTTATTTCGCTTTCTCAGGCGGAATCGTAAAATTAACAGAAGTGATGGTTTTCCTTGGTTAATTTTAATTATAAAATTTACTGCACAAAATTTTATCGCAAACTTTTATTTACTATTTTATGTGGTACGTTTTATAGCTTGCCTTGTTTGGTATTTGTTGTCCACACCAGTTGTCCACTGGATTCGGATGAGGAATTCCAACTCTATCAGTATTCCCTTCACTCTGTTCTATTTCTATTGAATACTCTCACTTAATGTTTAAGTTAATAAAAAAATCAGTAAACCCTGGGCTCATTGAATCATCGCCCCATGGTCCAAGACAATAGTTTGTGGTATTTCAAATAGGGTAAACAGTGATGTTTTCGTGATTTTTGAAAACATCATGTTGGCTATCTTTTGAAAAAAGTCCTGCCTATAAATCTGAATCTTACATCTGAGTATTTTTTGTCTGTCTAAGTCACGCTTTCGACCATTTTGGTAAATTTTATTAATAAGTTTTCTCTACATATTTCCTGAATGATTCTTTATAGGATTTCAGGGGTGAAATTGTGGATTATTTTTTATTAAGGAAATTTTTCAGATAATAATAATAGATGATGTCTTTCTTTTTGCACTTTTTAGTAATTACTGTGTTCATTATAGGATTCTTGAAGCATTTTCACATTAGATTGTGTAAATATTCACATATTCGTTCTTGTCAATAAGCAAGTTCATCTGTAAGATGTTTATAAAGGGCGTCGGATACAACATATGAATTAAAATTCTAGAAATTTTCCAACACCAACCACAAGCTAATAATTTTAAAGTTATAATATAATACGTAATTGGCTTATATGAACTTTTTACCATTTAGGTATTGAGCTAGTATTTCTCAGTGGTTTTCTAGATTGAACCTGCGACGATGATGTTGCATGAGATAAGTAAAGAAAACCTTATCTACTAGTGTGATATGGCCCGATAAAACATTACCATTTTGCAAAATGAGTGACATTCATGTGAATTTAAATTGGTTCTGATCGGTGGAAAATGTTGTTTTTCTTACAAATATTTCAAAAAAGAAGCACGGGATTAAGGCTGTTAATACTACTTTTAAATGGAGTGTTTAACTGGTATAAGAGAACTTTGAAATAATTCTCCAAGGAGTCTTGGTAATGCTTGTAGTGCAAGTATCAGTGATTAAAATAATGAAATTGTTGTATTGGTGGCAGTCGCTAGAAATAAGCACTATATATAATACATAAGAAATAGCTCGTGATTCAACATTGAACACGACCAATTTTTAGAAATTTTTAAGACGTCAAGATAATATAATCAAACAAAGCTCCCTTTTAATTGATTTCTCTTATCCGAAATATACTATTTTTCAATTATGATGATCCACCTTATAATCATTGGTGTAAAAGACATGCTCTTTACCTTTAACATCTTCAAGCTGTTAGTTGTGTGGTATTTTTTTTTGCTGAGAATTAGTTTTTGACTGAAAAATGCAACGACTCTTTCTTGTGACTTTTCAATGTGAATGTTCTGAAAATCGGAATTTGACAATATCGGGGGTGAAACTATATTTGATTTTAATTACAAAAATACGTCATTTTCAGCCACAGTCTACAGTTAAATGTTTTACCCATTTTTAAGGTATCAGAAATTGGGGATGAAATCGATGCAAAACTACGATAAAATCTTCTGTAGCAACCGATACAACAACTTTCGGCGAGTTTGGTACAGGATAGTTTAAAATGGCTTCAACCTTTAATGGATCAGTACGTAGGCGCTTTTATGAAATGACTAATATTGTATTCTTTTTCGCAAGCACTTTGATTTAGCCAAATTAATAGGGGATAACGGATAATTTCATTGTTTAATATTCTTTGAGCCTCCTGTATTTATAAAATATGTTAAAATATTCGTTTTCCTAGATTCTTATTTGTAGCAATCAAAAACTGGGTAATAGTATTTTTTAATTTTAACATCTCACCCTCGGTTAAATGGATTTGACATTTATGCATCTTGTATTCAAATTGAGATGATGAATTTGTTATCGAATCGATTCCAAAAACTCATGCCTAAATTTAAACCGTAAACGGGACATTAATATATCCTTTCGTGTTCTGTTGAGTACCATCCTGTGAAAATGCTTGAATTATCATCGAAAATGGTTGGTTTTAATGATGAAATTATTTAGTCATTTTCTGGCCCAAATATTTATCAACTAACACCGGAGATCCAAAAGATCTGTAACAATGCCGCTACTGCTTCTAACTTTTCATTGCGGTTACAACCGGAATTTTGTTTAAATAGAATTTTGAACTTTATGGTAATTGGCGTGAGTATGCCCAACAGATCGAACATATTACGTGACCTTAAGAATAATCTTGGATTAGTGTGTACAGATATTTTGCAATTTAATAAATGGAAAAGAGACGCTTCTTTCAATGGAAGATGTATTATAAATTTATAATAGCTATGTCTGATAGTAGTATTCGAAACGAGAACTTCACAATCGTCTACTGGCGACCTTTTATTAGCGTTATAGGTATTGCTTCCGGCTCCCAAAATTGCTTTAATGAGAAATGTAACTCATAATCCAATGTAGGTGTGATAGACTTACACATTTTCAAATTTTGTATAGTTTTTATATTCAAAAACTACGAAAAAATATTTACTCCAAACAACTCTTGTGGCATTACAAAGGGCCTATTTTTTATTTCAACCTGAGCAAGCAGTGCGCTGTCAAAAAATACTCTGTGCTTTTTTATTCAACCTGAGTAACTTTACTCTGCACACTGCGTTTTTATTTGCGAACTGTACTTACACCGCGCTTACTCGGTTCTTCAAATTTTACTCTGAAATTAATGTCAGTGTACGAAGAGTGTGCAAAGTAAAAAGCAATTTTTTACTCTATGCGCACCGGATATTTTTACCCAGTACAACTTTTGCTCGGTGTACACTGCCCGGGGTAAGCCTGCTTGCTCGGGTTGAATTACAAAATAGACCCAAAATGTAAATTTTAAAATTTGTGGCTTTTTGTACTTTCGACATTTTGAACGATACCACTGAATCATATAATTGATAACATCAGTTTAAACCATATAATATTTCTATCTAATACTCAGTACAGTGTTGGGTTAGCATGAATATGCAAACTATTAACGAATGGAGATTGTTACTGTTTATTATTGCCATTAGTAATGTGCATATTTCAGAAAGCAGTTATTGTAATTTACCCGCATGTTTAAATAAACAGCATTTGCTATGTAACGTGAGTTTTTAGATGAACTTTTATCAATTAACAATAATTTTATTGTCTTGCAGGTCACATATGATTTGTACGAAGATGAAACTACAATTAATTCAATACTAGGGCCATTGAATGAGGTTCGGAGCCGTTTAAAACTTTATAAATTTGTTTGTAACTTACCCAAATTTACTTGGAATTTGGATTTCGAAAAAATAGCGAGATTTTCGTTTTCTAAATCGGAATACTGTAATATAACATCTGATTATAGAAGCCTAATTGAGTTCAGTCATACCATTCACAAAAATGAAAATCTTACGTTAACACTCACAAATCATTTTTTGTTTCTATCGAAAAACCTTCAGTTCAATTCATGGGCTGCTAGTGCCTATTCAACTGAGATTGGATGTAGCTTAATTCAAATTAGTAATACACTTAATATAATTTTGAGATGTATCACTAATGGTATTAAATTGCACGATTACAGGCAAAGTTTCGGATACGCAGAGCAGTGCAACGCGCGACAATTCCTCGATAAAACCTGTACCATTACGCAACCGTTGTGTACCAAATCCTTTGTTCGAGTATGTGAGCGACACGATAATTTTGAAAATTTAACGCTGGAAAACCCCGATTTTTCAACAGTGCGGTACATTTTGTATAAATTGGAACAAGAACAACAGAATGTTACTTGGAACTTATATTTACAACATTATGCAGAACGTGTAGTTGTTGCTCAATTGTCAGACCACGAAAAATGTTTGATACAAAGTACGATAAACAAAAATATTTTTCAAATCACTATTGTTAATAAATTTATTTATTTCAGGACAATTTGCAAATCTGTCATATTTTCATATGAATGGAACTCAGTTCTTTAGCAAACAAATAAGTAATATTGATAATGTTTGGGTACGACAAAATTTTAGTAGAGAAATTGGATGTGCAATGTTCAGTTCAAACTTCACACGAGAACAGACTTTTCATTTATATTGTCTTGGAACAGATCGTTCCTATGCTGATCATTTAGAAAAAGATCCACTAACGGAGTTTTTCAAATATATTAAATTTGCCTCAACCGATTTTTGGTTAATATACATGCTTTTAATTTTAACGGGCTTAGATTTAATAGCTATCTTTATTGTTTTGAACCGTTTAAACGTACATGAGCGCAGGAGACTAATATTTTCATATCAATACTCTTAGATTTAAAGACGACTGGCCAAATTGTACTTTAAATAAAATACTGGAAATGTTTTAAAATTATAAAAAGTCTTTTTAGTTTTGGAATAGAATGCAGGACTTCTGATTATTTACATTGTATGTAAAATTTCTCCTGAATGTATGCCAACAATAGACATGACGGCAAACTGCGTTGGATACTAATTGATAGATGTTTGAAACTGTATGAGCGTGGAACTGCGTAGAGAATAAATTAGTTCCACATAATTTGAGTTCAGGTAGGCTTACTTGCTTGTTTAGAGCCACTTTACTTCATGCAGTTAACAAATTGACAATAATGGCATTTTTCGTGCGGAAGGAAATGTAATTTGCCGCGGAATACACGAATTCACCCGAATCACTAAAACCATCAAGTTGAATATCGTCGTTTAAAACAATTGTAGATCGAGGTGTTTTATTATTCTTCAACTGTTTTAATTAATTTATGAATTCATATCATAACCTTAAAACGACCTAAAAACGTTTGTTTCATATCGAACTGCATTGGCAGTCAACAATCTTAAATGAGAATATATTAAATTCAGGGTTCCAATACAGGCCTAATAAATCTGGTTTTTGACATTCGTCAATGATTTGCGATTCGTCGTTACCATCGCCTAGATGTCAGACGCAGAATAAGCTAAAACTTGCACCCAACGAGTTAATTAGTTAATTAGGTTTAATGGCAATTCAATCCCTAGAATTTGCTACATTGAGGTGTCTATTGGATTAACTAAACATTGATGATACACGTTGCTAATGTAACCGCTTATTGCTACATTAAATGTTCTGAAGCAATAAGAAGATCTTGAAGATACCCAGTATCCCTGGATATTCCATTAAAAGGACATTCAATGATTTGTCATTCGATGACGCTGCTCGAAACGCAATCCTCAGATTTTTTGTAGCACTCTACTGGCACAAAATGCTTCTTTAGCCTTGTACGTAATTCATCAGTAGTTAGATAGCATTCTCATATTGCCCAGTACCTCGAAATCAGCCATACCTAAATCTCACTGTTGCTCGATTTGGTTTAAATGGTAAATGTTCTATAAATCACCTATTGATCCTTTTGTACATCTAAATGAATTCACATAATTGGTGAAGGTTGGGTTTCACATAATTGGTTCTGAGACAATAAATCCAGCTATCTCTAAAACGCCGACGAAGTAATCAGTTCCTACTTATATCTATGTTATATTCTTACGGTGGAAGTTGGGATTGTCTTTGTCATTGTTGTTTTTATGTCATTGCTCGATGGTAGTGTTTTGGTTATTTAACTGTAGATAGCTGAGAGTTCGAGTCCAATAGAAGAATATACGTTCAATATTGATCGTCTCTTGCTTTTGCCTCCACCGTAGCTGTTAGAAGTAAATCAGTGCCAATAAAATAAATTCTCTTGAATTTGCTTGAAGCTTGCCCCTGAATTTTACCCAACGACGTTTATATAACACTAACTATAGCAAAATGTTTATTCGCTAAACCAGTTAACATGTACGCTCGATGTCTCGTCATGTTGCAGCACGTACAATATTCCAGAGGACCGGAACCGTTCTATTGCTTTAGTTAAGCAGCCTTCACTGTGACTGACTTGCTTGTGGTGGCTTATAGTTTGTCCCAAGCGATAGTATAATCAGTTGTGGTAAAGTTATGTGGTTTATAAGATCTGCCGCCTCATCCTGAAGATGTTTCATCATAAACTGGAATTATTCGACAGCATGGATTCCTAATTTGCGTTGTATATAGTAGCTACATTCAGATATTTTAAACTAGGAAACGGTTTATAATCACCCGAGAAATTTGATACATTTAACTTTGAAAGTTGTACTAAAATGCGAGGTTTGGGAAAGGGAGTTCGTAGAGTAGATATATAGTTAGTAGTTGGAGATAACTATCTACATTTGAAAGATAGGTCAATTTAGCCATTATAGGTCCAACTAAGGGTGCGAACAACGAATATTGGAGAATATTGGTTACTGCGAGGTTATCGGATTCATTAAATCCAACTGCGTGAGTTAGTTGGCTGCTCTATACGTTGAAAGATGTCCATTAGGCCTTATGAAAAGAAAATGGTTACATCAACAACAACTCGGCGTACGTCGTAGTGAAAAACTACTACGCTGGCATGACGACATCGAGCAATGAATAATATGATTTTGAAACTATAGGGAGCGAGCAAAGAACAGAGATATGTAGTTGGAAGACCACTATACAGGTGGCAACATTTCTTTGGGTCTCGTACCTTATCATACAGCTTATTCTTTTCTAACTAATGTTTGATGTCGAACTAGCACCCCAGAATTGCATGGCATCTTTCCACAATATTCCGACTTTGTCTTCGTAAGGCGGTAACGAGAGAAGCGAGTTTTTACGATCAAGTAGAACATTATTGCTAAGTGCTTGAATATTGTCGTAAACGGTTTTGTGTTCAACTTCCATGGTGATAAACATTTCTGCCTAACGAATTAAATCAACAAAATTCAAATTATTTGTAAAATAAAAAAATTTAAAATTACCGATAAAATTCTTTTGAACATGATGAATAATGAACTTGGTTAAAACATACGAATCAGTCTCAATGGACTGCATTTAACTGTTATGACTGGTTCTGTTCCACATTTCTCGCAAATTATCTCAACTTTTTTGAATTATTGCTAGTTGACTGAATTATTTCATACTTGAGGTGTCAGAAGAATCCTTCCAGTAATAAGTTAGTTAGTTTTTTCCGTAAAAATTTAAAAATCAATCATTCAATTTTTTTATTTCACCTAGCATTCACGAAAAAACTACCGTAAATGCTAGGTCATTTTCAAAATATTTGAAAAATACAATAAAGGTCCTACCTTCAGAGAGCCGATTTTGGCCAAACATCACTATAATGCCTTTAAATTTATGAAAAAAGCTCAAGTATAAAGTTTCATCTCGCACAATCATTCCATCTGGGCTTTAGAAAGATCAAATTTTTGTAAAAAACAGTTTTATGTCGAAAATCGTAATTTTCGCTTAATTTTTGGAAGAATTGTTCAAAGGATTATTTGGGATAGGAATTTGTATTTGGGAATACTACACGTCACCTAAAATTTCAGCTTTCTTAGATTTGTTGAATAATGGCGCTGTTACAACTATGTTTGGTATTCCACTATTCACCCTCAGAATTGATGACTAATACTGCTGTATATGCATAGAAATCATACAACAAAGGACGTTTCATCCTTCGCAGTTATTCGTAGATTTTCCATAAAAAAAATTGAAAATTAATCTTATAAAAATTAGAAAAGATTACTTAAGACTTATGTACGCTATTATATGATTATAATTATAATTGAAAAGTTAAATAAAGAACAAAATACTAATGAAACGATTTTCGTGATTTAAGACGAAGAGGACGAGAAAAATTGTAGCGCAGAAGGGTTGCTTTTGAAATTTTCGTCGATTCTCTCCATCTTTTTGTTGTGTAACACAATAATCAACCACTAAGACGACAAAAAAAAGAAATAATTTTTATTTTTGGTATCTAGAACTTTTCAATTAAGAAAATTAACGAAACCATTTAAAAAGAAATATTTTATTTTTTTGAAAAGATTAAATTTATTTATTTATTTTACACAAAAAAATGTTACATTTTTCTAAACTTGAATAATAATTTAAGCTATAGGTAGCTTATGCGAAAACTTTGTAAAAATGGTTGAATGTAGGGATATTAGAACTTGATATCACTTGAACACTGTGTATTACGGGGTGTACATTCGTATATAGCATATCGTATAGCGCAGTTGTCCATAACACAACCACTATACTATCAAATTTGCATGCTCAATAAAAAAAAACGAATTGAACAAGATTTTGCGTATACATATGTAAAATCTCTATTATTTATGACGTTTTATATATAATATTAGTCTTGAAAGCTTGAGCGCTCTAGCAAATCTAGAAGTTTGTGGACATTCGCAATTACAAAAGATCGCGGACAGACAAACAAATACACTCGATATACTCTTATATTTGAATGGAATATTTCAAATGTTCGGGGATTGCTAAGCCGGTTATGTGATCAAATCAATTATTTGAGAACATGATTTGAAAATGTATTACATTTCATGTTAAATTCTGAAGTGCAGCTTCTACAAACATTCATATACACATAGAACTATTTCAAAGCCGATTTCTATTTATCATCGATAAGTCGAACAATAAATTTAACAAAATATCGATATCGTGTTTGGTTCGTTTTCTTAGATGCACAATGCCTGACCTGTCTAATACCATGAATTTTGATTTCCGACAGGGCGTCTATAAATTTATTGAATTCTTATCATCCTTTTAAAAATTTTGTTTGCAATTATCACGTATTTATTTATTTATTTACTCTGCCATACAGCATGTCAATGCAATTGGTTATTTACAAAAAACGAGCATCATATGACACTTGTGTACTCTGTAGAATTTCGTTTAATAAATCCCAACATTGAATAGGTTTTATTAACAATCGCATCGATGTGCGAGCTAAACGTTAAATCAGATCTTAAAATAACCCCCAAATCATTAATCATATTAACTCTATTCAAAATACAGTAATTTAAAGAGTAAAAAACAGTATTGGAGACTTGGATCTACAATATGATTTGTAACACACGAGTCGCAAAACATGTTCAAGTTCAGCTGAAACAGAACACGGTCTAATTCGCATGACATGTTAGCAAATATTTTCAAGTCGTCTGCAAATAAAATATAAAATCAGCGAATGTAGAAGAAACAGTCCACAACGCCGTTAATAAATAATAAAAATAATTTGGGCTCCAGTGGCCACCAGACAAAGAAATGAAATACTTTCAGCACGTTATATGAATCTTGACAAACATTTTACGATTTGATAAGCTTATTCAACAATAACCGGTGATTGAGTTTATCGAAGGCTTAAGCGAAGTTCGTATAAACCACATCGACGTGAATTTTTAAAGCAATGGAATTAATTAACTTATTCTGTAAAACTGCCAAATAAGTGACCGTTGAGCGGCCTGGAAAGAATCCGTGCTGACGTGTGCTAATACCTTGCTTGGAATAGGAGAAGATTACATTGTTGACCATTGATTCGAAGAGATTTGGAATGCAGGACAGAATAACAATGCCATGATAATTAGTCGCATCACTGCGGGATTCATTTTTATAGATTGGAATTACATTTGATATTTTCCAACAAACATTAGGGACAACGCCTTGTCGGAGACTCGTATTAAACAATTGCCATTAAGGGGGACGGCAAAACCAAAACGCTATTGAAATAATCGGCACAAAAAATTGCAGATTGTTAATGGATTAACGGATTTTTGAACAGCGAATTCTATAAACGACGGTAATCCGTTATTTTGGTCCTTCAGTTTCAAAACTCTCCAAAATTTCTTCGGGTTACAGCGTTAATCGTCCTTTACACATCAATCATGTAATTATTGTACAGGAAACGGAAAAAGAGACTAGTACGCCTATATCTCTTGTGAGTTTTATTACGCAGGGCATCCAATTGCTTGAGCTCCTGAGTGAGTCATGGGCAATGACGGGCGTGATGCTTTTTTATTATCTTTTTAGGGATAAATTTTCGTGTAGCATTACTTGACAACTCAATTAGGGTGTCTACTGCATAATTGATATCCATGTTTTATAGAACAACTGTTCAATCAAATTCAGCTAGGAAATTTCTTATAGAATCGTGCCGTGGTTGCCATTCGCATAATCAAATACAGAGCAATTCTTAATAATATTCAACTTATTTGAAAATCTATCGGAAACCGTGATTGAAACTGAAGTCGTCGCAGCGCTCAAGTTTATAAGATCGATTATTGTTGGTATAAAAAATTAAGTCCAGAAAAATTCCACAACTGTTTGGTATAATGTTTATCTGAAAAGCACCTATATTTGCCATAAAATCGCATGCATGCTCCAGCAACCGGAGGTCCCGGGTTTGATTCCCGGTGGTGACAAAGAAAAATTTTCACGGCTGGTTTGGGGTCAATGAATTAATCACCCATTATCCGAAATGAGAATATGATTATGAAAACTCATTTGAGGCGGCCAAATCCCTTTATAGGATCTAGTGCCAGAAAGAAAGAGGGATCGTTAGTATTAGCTGAAATGAATACATGTCGTCCATCATCAGACTAACTCTGGAAAGTTGAAATCGCCAAAAATAATCGAGCCAACGCTCTCATTCATAAATCGCCGGATTAAGTGGAAAATAAACGGTGCTAACTATTAAATGAAATGTATTAATTTTTAATTAAACCGCTATAAATTTAATGCTTTGGTCGGAATATAAAAGTTCACAGCAGTAAGATATACGCACCGCAATAAGCACGCCGCAAACCATTACGATTTATACTAAAGCTATAACGATCACGGAAATTTCATCAAAGATTTTTTTTTAAATTTAGACCGCATTCCACTGCAGTTTAAATAAAAAATTGATAAGTTATGGATGAAATTGTTGCCACCAATGGTGTTATTGCTAGAATTTGATACAGGAATTAGGATTATTAGTAGTCAACGTGTTAGTATATTATTAGAAAAATTTGATGGATTAGTATTTGAAATGATAGACCTTAATTTAGAAATCCAATTTAAAATGGTTGAGCTCATTAGAGATGAGCGAGGCACTTAAAAATGCTTCGAAGACTGTTGACGATAATATAAAAATTCTTTAACCAATACACCTGTGGCACTATTCTGGCAATTCTCCGGGAATAGGGAACTAGGGAAAGAATTTATATGTAATTTCTGTTCAAATATTTTTTCCGGCATACTGAGGAGAGAAGTTTTTTGCAAATATTTATAAATTGGGACTTTATAGAAAATCATTCCCAATTTAATTTGGTTTTCAAAAAATTTAACAATAGCTTTTTATCTCTGTATGCCGGAGAAAATTATTTAAACAAAAATTGTATATGAATTCTTTACCCAGTTCCCAATCCCCGTGGAATTACCAGAATAGTGCCACTGGAAGCCAAAGTGATCAAATTTAAATGATATATAATCCAGATCATCGTTACGTTTCATACGAACCAAAGCAGATTTATCAATCTCGAATTTGTTTTTTATGTACAAGAAAGTTATTTTAAAAATCGAAATATATATTTAATTATCCAATTATTCAAATAAAATGAAAACTAAAAAGGAAACGTTTTCGTTCAAGATTGATCAACGATTTTAACATAATTGTTAGTGCTATAATGTCTAAATACGTTAAAATCAAAAGAACATAAATCAACCAGACGTTGTTTTTATCAAATCCAATAAATTTTAGAAAACATATTAACGACGTGCATTTTGGAGTTCGATGTTGGCCAGTTAAACAGTACACATGAAAGAATCCTGGATCCACGGTTCTATTTAAGTTTATAGCATTGTTAAATAGCACACAACCAATTTTTTCGCCGACATTTGCGAGGGGCTTCCACACATAATCAATGCTACTTATTTGCCCAAGAAAGATTTGACTACCATTAAAATGAATATCCCACATTTTTGAATATTTTTCTAAAATGAAATTGTTTATAAGATTAATATATGAAATTATGTTCATTCGCTTGTTCTTCACCTACCTAGTGCCAAACACTTGTCATTTTCTGTTATACTGTTATTAACTATTCGTTCAGCAAAATATTGCAAATCGATGTCCCAGGCCACAGTTTTATTCTCTTTCTCAAACTTTGTGAGAATAAACTTTCTGCTCGTAAAATTAATGTACATTGGCTCAATGCTTTGAAAAACAGGAAGTAGGTTACACATTATGTGATTAGTAGTACAATTAGATTGTCTACCATGGCACTTAATTTCTCCGATATTTGATTTCATTGAAGCGCAATCACTTCCAAATCCAACACTTTGGTTAAAATGATCTAATTGGATGCCACTGATGACGCATACTAAATAACTATCATTTGATATTATACATCCAATGTCTGTTGAAAATGCACTGTAAGCCCAGGATTTTATTGGATCTTTTGCACTCGAGCTAGTATTAATGGAATCTGTTAAACGTTCCAACTGTTTCTTTATTTGTTTTTGTACCTTTGTTTCTTCCAAATCAATCTCACTTGTATCTATTCTACGATGAAAGACGATATAGTTTTTGTGCTCCAGTGTGATGGAACAAAACTGGTTATGATCAAATATTGAAGTTCCCTGAGCTATTGTTGCTAATTCGTTATTCCATTGAAATATATTTAAGTTGCAAATATCGTGTGCCTGACGCATCCTTTTGCGAAAATCATTCAATGGCTTGAGTACGTTTTTTTGTTTGTTGTCAGATAAAACATATTTTTTAAAGAGGGGCTAAAAGAAGATTAAAACAAAAACAATCAGTTAAAGGGTGTTAATATTGTTAATAGTAAACTTACTCCACAAAGTAAATGAGGCTTATCCAAGCATATTGGTTTTCTCGACCATTCACAATAGTTTGGTCTACATATGACTGTTGTTAACAAGAGTATAAGGAATGATATTAAATGCTTAATTTCCATTGTGACTGTAAGCCGTGTTGGAACTGGGAAAGAACTAAATTTGTACAAATGTATTTAGATACTTTGATAAAAAAATATTTTTAAACCGTTGTTGGTTTACTCATTATTCATAAATGATTACATTTTCAATGATGAAGTCAGTTTTTATCATATTTTATTATTCATTCGTTCGTGATGCACCCATCGTTCGACTATATATAAAGTGACATTTCTGACTGACTGATTTATTAACAAACAGCACAAGCTAAAGAAGCAGCAATCTCTAAATTTGAGTGATTATATTAAAAAATATGTGTTATTTAAAAAACTTTGTTCACTAAAAATATGATATGATTTCATAAGATATGGTATGTGAAACGGCAAACTTCTACGTGTATGAGCAGATTAGTTTCATAGATTTTTTTGTAATAAATCGCTGTTGCTCTCCATGCGGCATAGGTACCCACCGCTCCAGCCCCTATAGTGTTGTTTTTGGGACGAAAACGATTTAAGTGGAACACAAATATGTGTGTTGGTCCAAAATATATACAAAAATTAATAATTGTCATGATTATTTTCGCATATGATATGATATGATATGATATGATATGATATGATATGATATGATATGATATGATATGATATGATATGATATGATATGATATGATATGATATGATATGATATGATATGATATGATATGATATGATATGATATGATATGATATGATATGATATGATATGATATGATATGATATGATATGATATGATATGATATGATATGATATGATATGATATGATATGATATGATATGATATGATATGATATGATATGATATGATATGATATGATATGATATGATATGATATGATATGATATGATATGATATGATATGATATGATATGATATGATATGATATGATATGATATGATATGATATGATATGATATGATATGATATGATATGATATGATATGATATGATATGATATGATATGATATGATATGATATGATATGATATGATATGATATGATATGATATGATATGATATGATATGATATGATATGATATGATATGATATGATATGATATGATATGATATGATATGATATGATATGATATGATATGATATGATATGATATGATATGATATGATATGATATGATATGATATGATATGATATGATATGATATGATATGATATGATATGATATGATATGATATGATATGATATGATATGATATGATATGATATGATATGATATGATATGATATGATATGATATGATATGATATGATATGATATGATATGATATGATATGATATGATATGATATGATATGATATGATATGATATGATATGATATGATATGATATGATATGATATGATATGATATGATATGATATGATATGATATGATATGATATGATATGATATGATATGATATGATATGATATGATATGATATGATATGATATGATATGATATGATATGATATGATATGATATGATATGATATGATATGATATGATATGATATGATATGATATGATGTGATGTGATGTGATATGATATGATATGATATGATATGATATGATATGATATGATATGATATGATATGATATGATATGATATGATATGATATGATATGATATGATATGATATGATATGACATGATATATAATATGTTACTTCCATTTTCCTGTGTCAACAGAAACGGCAACGTGTGTGCGCTCAGATTCCAACACCCTTTTAGAGTTTAGAGCGTTGGTCTTCCTGCGCGTTTTTGCTCTGGTTAAGTTTGATTGAGCAGGATTTCATTTTTATTTCTCATTTGCAGTATTCTAAGAGTAGGCGCTTTTTAACAACTCTGACATTTTAGTAAATTATGATAAATGACAAATTTCACTAATACTTTTCTCACTTATAGTAATGTTATTTCATTCAGTGTGGCGACTTTGATATTGTTCATAACAATTATTTTAATTTGGGACGCAGGGTATATATTTTGTTATTTTGGTAGAAACTCAACTCCGATTCAGAATGATTCGCTACCATATAAGTTTTTGCTGTTGCGGCTTGAATAGTGGTTCCATATTACAGCTGGTTGTTGCTAAACTATTTGTATTTCCCGTTTGAAATTGAATTTGGCATTTGATTAATTTTTTATAGTAGTACACGCGGATATGAATCAATAACGACAAGCGTTTAAGTTGCGAGAGTAGTGTGCAGGTTATTTTTGACGAATTATTAACTCAGAGCTAATGGAATTTCTGCTTTTCATGTTTCTAAGGAAATGATAATTAGATGGAGAGGAAAACATTTACCCCTAAAACACTGCCGCGAACACCTATTAGAATATTTTACAATATAAATCCTTGTGTCAACGCTTATAACAATTTGGTATGAAAACCAATCATAATAAAAATTTAAATTTTTTCTAATCTCAATGGAACATTTTTAGAACATAAACATTTATTTTGCATGTCACTTGAGTCGAGCGATGCGAGCAAGTACACAAAAATTTTGAGGGTAACAATATAAGAACAATAGCTAGCTATTACACCGATCATTTCCCACTATTTTATGAAAATACCAATCTAACATAATATGTATAACAGTTCCTCGTAAATCATTTCGTAGAATACGAAGCAAAGTGACAGGTACAAAAAAAAATTGAATTTCCATATTTAATTTTATTTTTTTGTTGCCAAAATGGAAAAATTTCAAGTCCAAGGGCCAAAATTTAATTTACGCTAAAAGAAGAAAATGAAGACAAAATGTATACGCTTATCTTGTTATCATTAGCATATTATATATAATACACGATGTACTCGAGACGAGAATAATCTCGTAATATAATTCATGTATATATATTGGGCGTATTGTATATACGAATTTTCATTTAATTTTCCAGCAAAACAATAAAGAGATGATATTCAAATGATATAAGCCAAGCTTGTTGTAAATACGATTAGGTCTACTCGTATTTGTAAGAATACAGAAAAAATTGAATTAAATTTTAGATAAAGTACAACAACAGCAAAATCTAATAATTTATTTTTTTTAAATAAATTTTTGGAAATGTATGGTGGTGGTGAGTCTTGTATACAATACATATTGTATATTGTTTAGCTGTTAGCAACCACCTAAAAATACATAAAACATAAGTTATCCACGGCTTATCTTATTATAATTATAATATGTTATTTTATCTAGAAAATATAAATTATAATTTCATTTCGTTTGTTTCTCGCTCTCGTTATTTATATTACATATTTACCATAACTCCAAAAAATACCCAAAAATAAAACTAATTTTCAACAAAATATTTTCCCTCTATTTTCTTGCGTTTTATAAATCCGAGCTTCGAGTATATACGTACTCGTATATGAATTACATTAACCCTCTCTGGTATGGCATGGTATATTTATATAAAGTACTGTGAAACTAGGAGGAAAACAACAACAAAAAGTATTTCAGATAAAAAAAAGAACAAAGAAAATTTTAATTTCATTTTCATCATATTCAATATAACCCCCGAAAAAAACAAAAGAAAAATTGGAAATAAGCATATACACACACACATTTATTTAACTACGAAGAAAAAAAAAGTTATATTGCAACAGTACAATCATGGTTCGTTCGGTACACGAGTTTTACTAGCAGTAAAATAAATTTTCCAATCCCTGGGAATTATTATTCTGTTTCGACCGATTATATTCAATGCATGTAATTTAATTAGCACATTTAATTAATTTTACATGGAAATTTAATTATTTTAACGAGATAAATAAACCTTGCGTGTATCGTCAGTGGGCAATAATTTGATTTACTTGTTCATAAGGTGTTTATGATTATAACAACAAGACTGTCGCAGAATCATTTCTTAAACGATTTAAAAGTTACAAATAAATCTGTGAAGCACAAAAATACATGATGATTCGTGACGTTATAATCCAAATGAAATTTTTGCAAGCTGAATGGAAGAAGCAACTTTAGAAGAAACTCTATTACAAAATCTAATAGATTGGTGTTCAGGTAGAAATTTCCGGTGTTATGGCCTGGATTTCATTTGTATTGTTGTGTTTCTGGTATGGTCGCATAATAATCAAGTCCAAAGGAAACAGTTGGGAGCGGTTAAATCTAGTAAACGCAGCGGCTTTTTGAAACTCAAAAATCAAGCTGTTTTTTATTTTGTCCGTCTTCATTCTTCACAGGCTGAATTTTATATTTAAAATGCCATCCAAAATTCTCTGTGTGACCCTTCGCGATAGTCCCAGATGTATTGAACGTTTCCTTTTCGACGTTTTTGGACCATTCAGAATACTCTCCAGTACACGTTGACTATTATCATCCGTGTGCGTCGCACGTCACTTTCTGAAACCTAGGAGGTGTCCTACGACACCTTGTTGCTGGAAATTTGGAACCAAACGGTTTACTGTTGGCCTAGATGGTACAAAACGCGCATTAAAATACCTTCGACTTGGTTTTTATAATATAATTCGTTGTTCCATTGTGTAATTTCCCACTATATAAATTTCCCAAGTTTGTTTTACAAAATTCATAAAAATAAAATTCATATTTAAGAAAGAAAGTTGCTAAACATTCACGCCCTTTTGCGCCATGAAAGATCTCTTCCATTAAATTTGCAGTTGCCAAAAACTCAGTTGGCACTAGCCAATACTCGCAAATATTTCCAGCTACTCATACCTACAAAATCAAAAATTTTATTTTATTTCTAACTAACAAATTTGCAATCCATTTGATTCCATCTGCCCTAAAGTACTTGCAAGTACTTTGCTAACCCCAATGGAAACCGGCTATATGCATTGCTTTTAAGGTGATATTGCAGTCGGGGAACAATCACTTTTTATAGAATTTCGGATATTGCTGTTTCGGAGAATTTGTAAATGTAAATTTTGACGATATTCCTAGAAGCTTCATCCCAACCCATAGAAGTAGAATTATCTATTTGTAATATTAACATGTATTTTCAGTTACTGAACCAAATTTTAGAAGTGGAAGTTCAATATTGTAAAGATTAACTAGCAATTTGAATTAAAGTGTTTGTACTCTGTAGTACTCAACATTAGAAAGAAAATAATATAATTTCTTTGCTACATTACCTCTAGATTTGTTACAATAACTTCACCAATTTTAAAATTCATAGCTAGGCTAGTATTTATGTCAAAACAAGTTTTGTTTAATATACTATTTATGAGATACCACACCTTCCTAGATTTGTTAATATTCAATTCAAATTGTCTTGAGTAGTAGCCTTGTTAAGATTTAATAAATTCAGCTTTGCGCATTGTTTTTTTCGAGTTTTAAAATTAAAATTAATGGCTACTTTTTCTAACATATTATCATATTCTTACAGCATGTTGTGCAAAAACCTACTTAACCACGGTTTATTGTATAAATCCGTCAACCGATTGCCTTCTCCATTTTCCGTGTACAAGTCACAGTATTCACAATTGGCCAATCAAAGTTGTTATAGTCAATATCGTTTATAACATTTTATCGATGTGCAAATTTATTAATTTTTTATTTACCACGTAATAAATAGGTTTTGAGGTTTCTTTCAGTGATATGAAGAACATGATTTTTCCATTAATTGAAGCATAGATATGGTTAATTAGTGAGCTAATTGAGTTCGATTTTCTTCCTGCATATTCCACGTTCTTGTTGGTAACTGACTTATATCCATTCAAGACAAGGTTGTCACGGTTGCATTACTGCTGTTTAACAGATTAATGTTAAAATTGCCAATAGTTATAAAATTGAGGGAACTTTAAAGAAGTTGTTCCAATTGCTCTAGGAACTGTTATGATTCTTTATCAGGTGGTTTGTATAATTTAATAATACACATTTCATTTTTTGATGGCATTCGGAAAAGTTTATCGTTTTACAAACCCCACAGTGAAATTACTTTTAAAACAAAGCTAAATTCAACTAGAGAATATAGAATTGTATTGATAACTGATCTGTGCATGTTATGGAGATTATTACGAAATTTATAGATGTTGCGACTCACTGATTTTAAAATTTGTTGGCCTAATATTGTTGGCCTAAGCATATATGCTTCCGCTACATAACTAGGTTACTTTTTACAACCACGCATGCCCGACTAACCTGTACTTTTGATAAATGTATTAATAGATTTATGACGGTGCGTGCATATGTTAATATAATTCAATATTTTTATCAGTATGGTGGTGTTTATTTTTTCTGCAAAGTGTTATCAGCACTGGTTCGTGATGATTATATTTATCAGTCGCTCATGTTAGTTTTAGTAATTTTTTAGTAAATTTTGATAATTTTAGTGAAACCACCTAAACCAGTATCGAATTAATGGGAATTTGTAAATTTTTCAGTTGGCGCAGTACATAAAAATTACACAAGAAATCTTATTTTGTACTGACTTCTTATTAAGTTGGCACAGTGTATATGAAAACGACTCATTTTATATTTCGTTTGTTAAATACAACAAACAATCCTATAAATTAAAATACATATTTTTTCTAACGTAGCATTGCTCTACTCGTACATTTTCTTCTTAAAGATTTAATTTTTTTATATTTATAATCGAAAAGAAGTAACGCGAGGAGGAACTAGTAAACCATATTCACCCCAAAAATGCGTACAATAAAAAAATAAATAATTTTCGCGTGAAATTTTTTTGAATTGGAAAATTTAATGGATTTTAATTTGTTGTGATCCTCTATACGTTTTTGGGCAATAGAAAGTTTATTTATATAAGGCTTCCCAATAAAAGGTATACATGCATTATTTTCCTTCTACTGCAGATTATAAAATTTATACAAACTTATCAATACGCAGCTGATAACGATTGCCTCTTGATTCACAAATTTAAAAAAACATGTCATTTGTTGCGCATTTTTCGTCAATTGCTGCTCTTAATTCTCCTTCCAGTAAACTTTACTTTTTTTTTATGCAACATTTCCAGTTACACCGTCTTAAAAAGCAATAAACACTTGATTTGCTGATGCCAATCTCACGGCATGATTGTATTACTAATCTTTTGGACCTTTAACAATCTCTTTCTGTACTTATTCTTGGCTGGTGACACTGCTTGATATTCTTGATCTTCCAGAACGTTGACTATGAGTGTAAAAATTTAATTATTATTTGTCAATTTTTATAAATGCTAAGTTTTTAAACATCTTTGCAGAAATTGAAAAGCTCTCATTGAAGCTGCCAATTCTAATCCATAAGAATCCGGTACAAATTAATGGATACAGTTCAAGCATTAAGTTTTATTTGTATAGTCAGAAGTCGCCTCTCGTAAAGATGCCGAATATTGGTGAACTAAAGTTTCTTATCAAAATTCGTTATTTCCGGTAAAACTATTTTACAGTTTTTTCAAAATTTAACCGGAAATTACGATTTTTACAAAAATGGTTCTGGATAAAACTTCTCATTTAAGTGCCAGCTTCGGTAGGAGCTTTTTCGCATTTTTGCAAATATTTTGAAAAGAATTTCATTTATGAGAAAAACGATCATCAACTTAAATATGGTAAATTAATTTTGCACTGGACCGGTGTCCGCAGAAATTTTACAAGTTTTAAGCAGAAATGACGATTTCTGACAAAAAACACATTTTCATCAAAAATTCGGTAAATTTGGAGATCTCCGTGATTTTCAGTCGACATCGGTCCACTGGAAGTGGCAGATTTTATAGAAGCTTTTTTGTTTCTTCTTACAATTACTTAGAAAAAATGTAGCAGTAACAGCTTCAATTAGATTTAAATTTTTGCATTGATGAAGAAAAGTTTAGTATTTACAAAAAAACGACAACGAATTAAACGATTCAAATAAATTGGAAAATTAAATTTTCAACAAGGGTTGAGCTGGTTAGATTTCTGAAATTTAGTGCTTTGTGATTCTCAGAAAATATCTAAATTCCATTTTTTTGACACTATTTAAACTTTCAAATTATGTGTCCAAACTGGTGTGTATTTTTAATAAATTTGATTACCCAAATTTTGTTCAATTAATTTAACTTTCTTCACAAATATTGTTCTTGTGTGTAAAATTAATAAACTAATTACTTAATCTTCATCATAAAATTCCATACTATAAATTAATAACCACTAATCGTGGACATATTCCTTATTTATTAATTTATCACAAATAAATAAAAAAGGGGCAATAAAAAAGTATTCTAGTTAAATTGTTATGCGACGTCAATAAATAATAATCAGAAAATAATTTCATTTGACGTAGTTTATCCATACATTTGGTCAATTGGTAAATTTTTGTGTTGAAAAATTGGTTTCTATTATGAAGGAATGTTGCATTATACAAGAAAAAGTCTGATATTTTAATTTTCCGCTTAAAGCCAAATTTAGTTTAATTTTTTTTGTTGATGCTTTTTTTTGTGAAATAATTTCAGAGATTCAAAAGCTCTTCTAAATCCGCTAAAACCTCCCAATTTATGAAAAGTGCGAAATTTCATTTTAAGCAGTCCATACTTCTGGATTGTAGTTCGAACACAGAGCGATTGACAGACGGACACAAAATACTCTGCAGTACGAGTCAAAGTTAACAAAATACACTTCATTAACAGTCATGATCCTGTGATCGATAATTCTGTAATTATTAGAATAATTAAGTTCTACCGGTCATCAAGATTATTTTGCGACTGATAGCACAAATACGAGATAGCTACAAACAAAGTCACCACTGGTTGCCAATAAAATTTTTGAGGCAGCCATGCTTCAATTCAACAAAATGAACATGCTGCATTGTAGACAAAAACATAACTCTTTTAAAATAAAATGAGAAAAACAGACTAATTTATAGTATTCCTAAGGGAGGTAAATAGGATCAGTGTAACGTTTACAGGAATGAAATAAATACTGGTAAAAGCTAATCAAACCCACCGAATATTTTAATAATATTCAGTTTTCTCTGAGCTTAAAAGAACGAGATATAAAACAAACTTGGCGAATGCGAACTACTGGTGAAATATAAACCACAATGTTGAAGAGTAGCATGAATTTTGTAAAAGTCACTTAAATGCATTTTAAAAATCATTTTTAATCGCTTTATTTTAGGTGCTCGAGCTTACGTAAAATTTTGTAGTTCGGGAACACACAATTACTATTCATTCACAATGAGTATATTTAGGAACTTTATGCCTCATTCCATAAAGAAAATTGAGGATTGTTTATCTTCATTGTATCAGAGTTATCGGATTTGCCTCAACGGTCTTATACAAATTTAGCACATTTAATTATACCAAACCAAAGGCGGTATAATTAAATGTGCTCAATATTTATAGGACCGTTGAAGCAAAACCGATTTTTTTACATCCTATCTTATTAATTTCGATTCACTTTACACTAAAAATATTTATTTCACCACTAGATAGATAAAAATATAAAATAAAAATTCCGAATGAAAAAGGATCGTTGCTATAATATCCGTTTTTTACTGTTCAACACAAACTATTTAACACACAATAAAAATAAAAAATCTTTAACTAGAACTATTTTATTTTAAGAATGGTCTTGAACAAGAAGTGGAAGTAAAAAGAACAGAAGGATATCTATACTCACATAATGAATTATATGAGGGCATAGTAAAAAAAAAATATGGGAAAAAGGATGGAAATGATTGGATGACTCGGGATGATATAGAAAAATAAATTCTGTAAATTAACAAAAAAAAATCTATTATTTTTTATGTATGTTCTGTTTCGTGTTGGGTTGTATATTATTTTTTGGCTGGGGTGTGGAGAAAATTTATTATTACACAAAACATTTTTTAGTTCTGTAATGTGGTGTAAATTGAAAGGGGATGTTAAATTATTTTCCTTCTAAATCTACTTACATACATACAACCATTCAATGTGATGATATTTTATTTTCTTAACGAAAACAGTTAGTTGCTTTGTTTATGCTTATACAACATGTACTTAACGTGCAATTATTAAATTTCTCTCAAAAATTTGTAAGATTTTAAAAAGATTTTTTTTTGAGTACTTTTCCTAGTGTAAATTAAAGTGCTGGCATAAATGGTGTATACATCGCTAAATGTAACAAAAATTTAATCCTTAAATAAATGTCAATTACGTTTTTAGTTAAATGAGTTAATTTTTTAGTTTAATATTATGACTTATATCGCTATTTCTGGCTTACTGTAACAGAACTAGATCATTTTTTAAGCGGTTATTATGATATTTGTTAAGATTGTGAAAATTTATTCTACTCTAAATCATTTTTTCACTCCCCTGAAGCATAGAAATAAATCGAAAGCTGAAATTAGAACCTTGCTTAGCAGATCAATTGATGTATTTGATTGCGTTACAGGAATATATACACGGCAGTTGTATTCTGATTCATAAATAACAATTGTATTCGTTTTCACGCTAAAATGTCAAATTTATTATTTTAATTAAGTTTGCATTCAATTTTCAAAGTAGACATACGTATTGATGCAAAATAAGTAAAATTGTTTGTAAAAAAAAATTAATCAAATTATCATTTCACCTTGCTTCGTGAATAAGTGGTTCTGTTTGTAAATGGTTAAGTAAAATCAAACACAGCCAAATTCTTAGGGCTTCCTTCTTAATGTAACTTATAATTAAATTAAATACTACCTAGGATCTAAATTTCTGCATTGCTGATTAAGAAGTTAGCATTATATAGTACAACAACACCAAAATTCTTTAAGATACGTCTAAGTCATGATTAACATTGTAAAATTCCAAAATTCGAGTAACTGGCTTCCTTAAACTGGGAGGTTAACCAGTTTTTTAAAAATGCTTTAAGCCAGCCCTAGTGGAAAAAATCAAATATTTAAACCAAAAAATTATACTGAGGAATACCAAAATCAATTTATTTTTGTATAAATGATTAATTTAAATACGAAATATACTTTAAATTGGTTAAAGTTTAATACATTTCTAGACCAAAATACTACTTAAATTATACATCTCAAAAATTATACAAATTTAAGTATAAATTTTGTATATACAAATATTTAAATTAAGTCAAAATTAAACATAAATATACATAAAATATGATTTTAAATATTATACACATAAAAGTGTTAATTTTAACCTAAAATTAACTCTTAAATTCAAATTTTAAACTAAATTAAGTATATTTGGGATAAATACTTAATACGATAGTTTTATAGTTTAATAATGTTTAAATATTTTATACAAATTTAAGTATGATTTTGGTATATCCAAATATTTAAAGTTAGTCAAAATTAAACATGAATATACATAAAATATTTTAACCTAAAATTAACACTTGAATTCAAATTTTAAACTAAATTAAGTATATTTGAGATAAATACGTATATATGGCGGTTTAAAATTTTAATTATGGTTAAATATTTTATACAAATTTAAATATTAGTTTTGTATATACAAATATTTAAATTTAGTCAAAATTAAACATAGGTTTAAACAATTATTTTAAGCAAATTATTGGAATCGAAAATTGTGTATTACACATTTTAGAAAAATTATTTTTTTTAATCATCACTTTTCATCCCGTACGAGAGATGAATTTCCCGCAAAAAGGAAAATTTCCCACGAACTGGCAACACTGATACGAATCAATACTATCGTGCTGAAAAAATGTATTTAGTTGTAATCGTATTTCGCGGTCTTTTGTATGTTGGTGTGCTGGTGTAGTTTGCAGCAAATGAAATAAACCAAATTAAGTATATTTTAAGTTTAATTGTGTATATTTAAATATATTGATTTATATTGCTGAATTAAACTCTACATAGTTATTGCTTTGGTGGTGCAGTGGTTAAGGTGTACACCGCTACGTGTTTATTAAAGTCGCCGGTTCGAGTCCAGTCAGAGTCCAAAATTTATGCAATTATTATTCTAATTAGGCAACGATGCTATCGGGTCAACTATTCACCACGCTGATTGAAAATTGACTGAAAATACTAGAATTAACAACGGCGTGAAATAATCAATGGAGAGGAACTGATGACGTGGCATGTCCGCAAATACAAACCACCACATGGAAAAAAGTTATAAAATTATAATACGCATACATCGGCAGTCACAATGAAAGGAAATATTTTCAATATTATATTCTATCTCAAGTATAATTTTTGTTTAAATTTAAAAATTATACTAAAATTATATTGCCATAACCTACTAAAATTATACTTAAAATACACTGATATTGGTATTAATTTTATAACACAATATACAAAAATTATACTTTTAACTAGATAATTTGCAAAAGTATAATTTCTGTTTAATTTTTAAAATTATACTAAAATTATATTGCCATAACCTACTAAAATTATACAAAAAATATTATTAAATTTCTATGAAATCGTAAGTTTATTTTTAGTATAAAAAATTTCAATTTTTCCACTAGGGAGGTTTATTACAAATTTAATTTAGAATCCTTTGTTTTTAATTGATTTGGCGCAGATGCTAAATGCATTTCCTCTGGCTCAATTTCCACCAAATTTCATTGGGATCCCACATTTTATGAAAAACGTTTTAATGTGACGTTTGATTCAAATCAGTAGGCCCGTCAGAGCTATAGGGGTACAAAGACTTAAAGATAGCACCTTAGAAAACCACTTTTTTGCACTTCGGCAGTACAACGAATGGTATATAAGTTAAAATCTCTATGTCGAAAATATCCCTGATTCCTCTACACTTACTACGGCTTAGTTCTATCCAATTTAAAGAACCGAATTCCTTACTATTCGTTTGAGAATGGTTTTCCTTCCATCCAATGAACCTTTTTTTAAATTACACCCGAAACTCATTTTAGAATCCTATCGTATGCGTTTAACATACATACAAATAGAGCTGTATCCCAATCGATTAAGAAATGGCTTGGGTTAATTTTAATAGACAATTTCCCAGAGGCATGTCCAAAATTACTTTTAGATTCTCATTTTCAACATTAATCTCAGTCCCAACCCCTAATATTAAGATAACGTATTGGCTAGTGGACATATTGTGGAACAAGATGCAACATAGCGGCTAAACTGGAGCATCTCTTCCCTCAAATTGACTCGGATGCAATTTGAGATCTCCCTAAACAAATTTCCCGAAAATTAGAAATTATCAAAATCGGTTCCTAGCACTCGAAATCCCATCCCAACCATTTTTATTAAACGTCGTTCGATCTGAAAAACCACATACCCATAATAACCCACATTTTCAAAAGGACGAGATTAGCCCAACCATTTAATCTTATATTATGTAACATTCCGCAATAACACGTCAGCTACATGTCGCATTCTGGAAATATTTAGAAATCAGAATTCCTTATAATCATTTCGTTTACTTTAATCAATATCGTTGAAGCAAAATGAAAGGTTCAAAATAGCCCCAGCATCAGGTCACGATTTTTAATCAAAAGCGTTCAAGCCAAATAGAAGGTTAAAAGTAAGCATCATGTTGGTGCAACATAGTGGAACATTATACAACATTTATCAAAAAGAACACCAAACAACATGGTGCAGCACATGCAACATTGTGAAGTATAACCAAACATGATGCAATATCTGTAGCATGACGCAACATGGTGCAATATAATGCAGCATCGTGCAACATCACGCAACATGGTGCGGTGCAACATAATGGATGAATTTTATCAAAATTGTCGTTTAATACCGTAGTTTTTATTAAAGCTTGTTTTATGCTTCAAATGTTAAACATCATAATTAAAACAAATTAATCATAATAGTTTGTTCCCTAAGAATTATTTTAATTTACTTACATCTCACATAAATAATTATAATTTTTTTTTATTAGGTTAATGTACACTGTCTAATGATTACAATACAATTTCTCATAAACCTGTCATGTAGATCGGTATCCAAGCACAACACAATCAACAGTTTATTATTCACTAGTACTTCCTGATCTCTGACCTTGAATCGTAATATTTTAAATTCATTGTCCTTGTTTATTGCTAGTGGATGGAATCAATGTACTTGTACAAAAGGATTAAAAGAATTTTGATTGTCATTTATTAAACATATATAAATAAGTATTAACCTTTTAAACACCTTTTTTTGGTGGTTGATGACGCGTTGCCGATCAAGTTGTTATTTCTTATATGTTATTTATTTTAATGATTCAAGCATTTAAAATTAACGATCATCAATCAAAATAATTTACATTAACTTTTAGTACAATAATATTATGATTATTTTATTTATTTATTTATTTTAGTTCATGTCGATATATCCAATATACAATAAATTAGATACATCGATCGATCGATCGTATATAACATTATAGTTTTTCACTTCGTAGACCCCAAAAATAAAAAAAAAAATTATTATGGACTGCGGTCAAAATTAATTTGAACGTTTCATCTTCATGTCTTCTTGGATTACAAAAAATAGACACACACCCGATTAATGTCCCTCGAGTTATTTTACAAAAGTCTAACTAAATCAACAACAACAACATTTGTTAGCGTTAATAAATAATAATAAATTTTATTTGTTGATAACTAAATGCTTTATTTATGTACACGAGGGTATACGAGCATATAAAAAATTAGACAATAATAAGTGTCTATTTTCTAAATTTATTATTTCGATCTATTGAACATTAATTCATGATTGTTTGTAATTGTACGTACGAGTATATACATAAAGCAACAATAATGAAATATGCCGAATCATAACTTGAATGGGTTAAATTTTTTTTTTTTACTTAAAGTCAAATTTTGATTGAATGTAAGCTGAGATTATGATTTGTATTATAACAAAACCAAAAACATTGGATGGAAAGGAGGTACGATGAAGAATATTTTTTATTCTACACATAAGATGGTGATGATGATGATTGATCAAGTTGATCGTAACAAATTTTTAGGAATTTTTCCTATTTTTGAAGTTTTTTTTTTGTAATGAAATTTGTTTTCGTTTATAATTTAAGGTGATTTTGAGAGTACTTTGATATATAATGTAAAGTGTTATTTCGTAACACGAATCTGTTTGAAGTGCAAATTTTTTTTAAGGGGTATAACAAAATGTTATTAATCGAATGGGTCTTAAGCTAACATTATACCTACGAAGTCACTGTAGATTTTAGAAAGCTTTAGTGTAATTTCCTCCTTTAAAACTTTATTCACTCTGATCAAAAACAAAGTTATTAGCCAAATAAATCCAAAAGGTACAGGTCTAGAGGTTCTACAAAAAGAAGTATTTAATAATTTTTCAGGTATTAATTGTATAAAATTCTCCTCAAATCCGTTTGCCTCTTTCCCGCTATACCTAGAGTTTCACTAAATAGTAAACTATATCATTAATTAGTTTATATAGATTGCTTAACTAGACAGAAGTGGAATACTTCTCTAAGGTTTTCTCAGCTAAATGTCATTAATTTCTCAGCCAATATCCCAAATACAAACTAATTAATGCACACATCAAAGGATCATCTGGTTAGGATTTAACTTTAAAGTCAAGCGTTATGAAACCAAAAAAAGCCCAGGGCTCCTGAACCCAATGTTTAGAGTGCCTTACCCATTGAGGAACTGAAAGTCATGAGTAAATACTAAAAGTTAAGGAATAGTGTTCTTCTTAACGATTTAAAATAATGTATAAATATATCTATCAAATTATTGCTTTCATTCACACCAGTGGAAAGCTTGTTTTGTTTACTTTTGTTTACTACATAAACTTTCAAGCCTTTGCTATTCGACAATCATTACAAAGAGGAACATGAACTAATCTGGTCATGATTTAGACCTGGATCATTCATACTCGGTATATAGCACAGACAAATTGAAAATGCTTAAGACATGTTCATCGAGGAATGCCGAGGTTATCGTGTAACCTTATAAACTCATTAAAAAGAGAGAGGGGCTTACAGAAAGTATTTTCATCAAAATAAACCCAGATGTAATTGGGCAGCAACCAAAGGGGACGAAAAATTTATAGCGTCCTTAAATAAGCCAACCAAATGCAATCGTATATGGCATCCGTTGATTACTCCATTACACAGAATGATAATTCTAATGAACCATTACTTTACGAGCGACATATAAAATTGAAGCTCTTATTCGGGAAGCTGGACAATATTGATAGCAGGGTTTTAAAACAAGTTGTTGCCCTCGTACCTATACTTCAGTGATAATTGAAAAATTATACAAGTAATTGGTCAATACAACCGAACTTTATGAAAGACTTACCACGAGGCCATGAACTGTAATGAAGAGTATGCGTCAACATCTCGGATATAAAATCCCGGTTTTCAAAAACCCTGTTTCAAAATCAGGGTTTTCAAAATCAAAATCTCGGTTTTCTTTTCTACGACTTCTAAAGTCTTGATTTGGAAAAAAAAAACATTTTTCATTAATTCGGGTTGCTCGAACAAATAATATTTTAACATAAAAATAAGATACCTTGCCAAAAAACTAACTAGAAAAAACCAAGGCTACGAAGTCAGAGGCGGGAGTTGGTTTCGTGAAGTCGGTGCTATTTTATCGGAGTCGGTGTTAATACAACATTTTGAAATGCAATAATTGTAGTGGCTAACGGCTTTGATAACTCTCACGGACGTAGGAGCAGGTATCAGCAAACATGTCGCACTGCGTGCCGCACGTAGGAGTGGATTATATACAATCTATTAATGACACCTCTCTCTTTCTCTCTCTCTTTCTCTCTCTCTCTCTCTCTCTCTCCCCTCTCTCTCTCTCTATGGCACTGTATCCCATCAAGGGATATGGCCGCCTCAAATGAGGTTCCATAATCATATTTTCATTTCGGATAATGAGTGAATTATTCATTGATCCTAAACCAGCTGTGGAACTTTTTCCTTGTCACTACAGAACTAACACTACATATTTTGTTATGCAATATTTTGTAATTGCAACTTTTTGTAGTTGCAAGATTATAAATAAAAAAGCAATATTTTGTTAATGAAACATTTTTAAATGCAATATTTTATATCGATCCCACAAAAAATATTTCACTAAATATTCATTATTTCTTCATAATATAATCAAAATAATTATTTCAAAAATCACAAATTTAAAAAACAAGATTTTGTCTAAAAGAATTTTGATAAACTATATCAAATAAAAAACCTCTTAACGAGGTAAATGTTCGAGTGACGAAAGCCGAATTCAATTCACAAAATTTCTGATATCAAATTTGTGCCGAAAAAAACAATTGCATTCGATTTGTCAACGATTTTTTGGAATGTTAGTGCATTCAGCGCGTTGTTGTTGAACATTCCGAAAAATCGTTGACATGTTGTTGTTTTTGACATCTAGAAAGAAAAACTTAAACTAACGCGCCGAATGCACTAACATTCCGAAAAATCGTTGACAAATCGAATGCAACTGTTTTTTTCGGCACAAATTTGATATCAGAAATTTTGTGAATTGAATTCGGCTTTCGTCACTCGAACATTTACCTCGTTAAAAGGTTTTTTATTTGATATCAATGATTTTGGCACGACAAATTGAAAATGAATTGAATTGCGATTCGTTTTATTGTTGTCAGTCAAAACAATTCACACACACTCGATAGCACACCAGTGGAAAATGTAATTTATCCGATTTGATTAGTTTTAATTTAGATGGGTGGGAAATGAAGATAGTTATTGCGATAAGTGCAGGAATCCACTGAAAAGTCAGTGTTAACTTGAGAATACGCGTCGCGTTCTCATATTTTCACTTGTCATTGCCGATCAATACTACGTGAAAATTAAGAGTCTTCAACTTTTTTCTGTATCTCAGATAGAATTAAGCTTTGAAAATAAAAAATATGTTTTGTCAAGTGCCATTTTCCATCATGGCACAGAATTAAAAGGAGGCTATTACACAGTAATTTTGAGAAAGATAGGAAGCTTTCTTAGAACAGATGATGGCGTCATCTCACCATGCTCTTGACCTCGAAATAGTAAAGACTTATATTATCTTTTTTATGTTGAAAAGTAGCGTCAGGTCTCATCATTTGGTTTAGATAGGTAGTTTTTTTTATTATGTTCAGCATGATAGCCTATATACGTTCTGGTGTACTGTTTATGGTGTGTGGTAGGCGATTCTCTTTCTTTATTTTGCATGCATTTTTGCAATCTTCATTTTGTAGTATTTTAGTAGATTTTATTTCAGAATCCTTTACCACATGCCATAAACAGGTCATGCTGGGTGTGATCTTATTACACACCCGGTTCTCGTAGGCTATCGGCTGAAATTTTGTAGTTTAATTTTTAGTGCATGTTACATAGTAGTAAAAATTTAGATAAGATGCATGTGTTTTTGGTAGAAATTCGATTGAGTAATTCAACATTTTTTCCCAACTTTCTTGCTGTTTTGTCACTAACCGCATGCGGCTTCCATTCATATTTGATTCCTAAAACAATACAATAAAATTTACATATTTTAGTGTGTTAGTTGGAAACAAAAATTAATGGTAGCTACCCTCTCGCTGATATTCCATCTTCATGCGATGGGAGGAGGGATAAGATCTATTTTTTAAAGAAATCATCATAAAGATTAAAAAAATAATGATTTGATGCAGGGACTGTCAAATGTTCAATGTTTTTGGTGATTTTTTCGATTACATCAATTTGTCAGTTTTTTTCATTTTTTTTTTGTTATGAAAAAAGGGTCACTAGTAAAAATTCTCTGAGAAATGATAATTATATGAAGTATTTATATTTGTTTCATTGTAATACGTTGATTCACTATCATTATGAACCGCAACGGACCGATATTAGGGTGCATTTGAGCCAAAAAATGAAATTTGCAAAAAATTATGGTGGCTTTTAAGTTAAGGAGGTCAATATCTAAAATATAAGAGTTTTCTGGGACAAACGGTTTATATCATATTGTAGGTGAGGTTTGTGGCTAATAATCCTGAAAATATGAACCAAAAGTCTTGGGCTAATTTTTTTAAACAATTTAACCGAATGTGGCCGGCCGATTTGGAATTTTTCAGTTTTTTGGCCAAAATGACCTTCCACCCTAATTTGTTGATTTTTTTTATATGCTATTTGATAGTTGGCGTCAATACCTTTCCAACGATATGCATATCTCCGGGGTATGTCAAATAGGTTCAGCGCTCTGGGCGTGGCAAAAATAAACAAAAACGGCCGTTCAGATCCCGGCCACAGCCAACATGGCGGCCGAATCAAAAAATTGTAGAAAAAAAGTTTCTTAGTTTTTCAAGTACTACAAACCCTGAAAATATGAGATGAAATGAAAGAAGTGTGGATAAACAAACAAACAAACATATATACCAAAGCAAGATTATATGGTGACGTCATAGAAAAATTTCCAAATGTCATAACTTTGGTCAAAATCATCCGTTTTGGACGTTTGAGCTGTCATTGAATTGGTATTGACGTCTACAATCATAATTAATTGGTAGTTAAAAAATAATTAGGGCACTCTTTGGGGCAGTTATACCCGAAAAACTGATTTTTTGGGACAATTTTCGGAAGGTCATATCTCTACTCAATGTTTGTAGAAATTGATGCTTTTATACATTATTTGGGTCTACTATTCAAGACCTTTCCAATGGTATATACCATAATCCTGGCGGCCTCAAAGGGAAAAAGTTCGAAACTAGCTGTATATATACGAGTTCGACTTCCAGCACAGTAAGTGCTTTCGTCACTCGTTTGGACTGCCATCCAAAGTGATTTTATACGGTAAGAGTGCAAAAAAGAAGATTAAATGCAAAACAAGATTTGTCCTGCAGGCAAATACCCCGATCCCAGTTTTTTTAATTTAAAAAGTCGATTAAATAGCTATTCGATATTTTCGCGATGGCCATATTTCGGAGCTTTATCAAAAAATCATTTTAGAAATCTATTTCCATCGCACTTGTAGAATTTCAACAAAATCGGTTCAGAAATGGCCTAGTTCCATCTCTATTGACCGCTTTATCGAAAAATCATTTTACAATCCTATTTCCATCGTACGTATCGAATTTCAACAAAATCTGAATTGAAATGGCCGAATTCCATCCCTATTAGCCATTTTCTAGAACTTCATCACAAACACATTTTTGAATTTTGTCAAAAAAATCATTTAAGAGTTCCATTTTCCCACATGTCAAATTTTAAAAATTCAAACCGGGATTATCTATAAATCGAGATATTTTTTACACAAAACCGGGATTTTGAAAACCAACTGAAACCAAACTGGAATATTACCAATTTCGGTTTGACCCTCGGTGTTCCAGTCGTTAGTATTTTAGGATGAAAGAAGACCATAAAACCCCGTATTCTAACATTCCTTATATGCCAGACCACTATTTTGTATATCAACATTAAAAGAGGATAGTTTTTTCGTCACAACATATACGATCGATTAATGACGAACCATATCCACAACTCGAGATGAGAGTAGATTTCGCCGTATGATAGTCCAACCACATTACTGGGACAGCCGTGGTAAAAAGTCGTATACTATATGCGGATGTCTCAGCCTTAATAGACAAAGTATCAGGACACTGCAGAAATCGACCAGTGCCTCAGGCTACAGCTGTGCAATAGAAACATCGAGATTACAGGAATTAGAGCAACAACAATCGTCCAATACTCGCTACATTTCATTTATGTGTTTAAAATTAACTGACGTCGTCATATCGGTAGGAAATTTAAGCATATATAAGTGATGCTGAAAATATGAAAGGCAATTCCAGAATGTCAAAATACTAAACCACGAACAATTGGCAATTGGGGTTAGTTAGGCCTCATCGACCGAAGGTTGGACAAGCTCGCCCTTAAAATATTTAATTGGGACTGAAGGTATGATTTCATCAGTCATCGAATAATAAACGGCCTGGTCCAACCCGAACTTTGCACTGTAAAATAATTTATTGGTGGTGTTAGTTAGATCAAGGAAAGATTAAGTTGTTGTCTAAGCGGACATAGAGAAATATTTAAAAATGGAAAATCAATTATCTTAGATAATTCTATGTAGAGAAAGCAAACTTCGATCACTACAAGAATATCAACTGCGGACATTTTAACTACGGATCATTCATTTATGGTGATGTGATATTGAAAATAAAATAGATAAAGACGTACATCGGCCGTCCTAAATAATGAAACTGCTGGATAAAAACGAAATGGAGTTAGGGAAATGGCCCAATAACTACTAAGATTTTTTGAACGAAATACACATAGAAAAATTTTAATCGGTAACCTCACCTACTTCGAGTTCGAGTATTTGTTCTACTGCGGACTATTTGGCATTCCATGTGAGCCAAATATCTATCAATGCCTGACTGTCCAAACGTCAGCTTCTGCCAGAAATGTCAAGAGATTTTGACCTATTGGCGTAGTGTCGATAATGGTCAGCCACGGCTAATAATATTCCAGATATTATGAGAACAGAAGTTAGAATGAGATAAGACTTTACAAGCAAATTTCGATGAGAGACGGGATCAGATCATACCAGATCTGAAATTTATACAACTTTTGCAAGTTCGCCAACACGTCAATTATAATTGAATATTGGAATTGGATTTTCACCAACGGTCAGGTTCTAGGTAAGCTCACGCTTATAAAAATAAAAATTATCATTTCATGACTAGAGCTATGTGACGCAATATTATTAAGCATATATTGTCCCGATGTGTAATAAAGGAGGAACTTCACGTTTGTTAGTTGAAAATTGAATGTTTAAATTTATTTATATCTTTTAATTCTTTGTCGGTCGTCATCAATTGTAAATGCTATGCTTTTCAACATCATTGAAAAATTGAATAGCAATCATTAAAGCTGCCACTTGCAGATTTTCATCAAATTTCGCAAGAATCTCCCAATTAATGGGACTTGACTTTTTAAAAATCCATGCCACCTGTTTTGGGGCCAAAGTACTTCCTGCTCTTTTGCGGTTTATATTCCCGTCCTTCTTTATGCAATTACTGCCAAATTAAAAAATTGAAGACCTACGGCTATGGGACCGATTTAAGTTATCATCTGCCCATTGCTTAGCTCCATGCCAATCTATCTGGACATAGTAGATGGGTCGGCTCATGAATTTTGTACGCCGACAGGGGGTCCTCGTTGTGTTGTTTTTAATAACAGATCGTAATCTGTTGATAAAAATTTCCTTTTTCATCCATCCTGCTCCTATTGGGATTCGAACTCGCTACCTCCCGATCCAAACGCCAGAGCTTTAACCACTATACCATTTGGTCGGTTGAATTAATTTTGTTATACTACTATATACTTTTCAAAATATTTACCAAAAACGAAAGATTGGAACGGAAGCTGTCACTTCCGGTGGACCTATTTCGCCCAAACAACATTAGGCTGTAGGGAAGCTACAAACATCTGTTTGGCACGATACCATCTCCGGAAGCACACAAACAGATTTTTCAACTTTAATAAAAATTCCTCAAAGTATAATTACAGCTCGTTAAGTTTTAAAAGTAATTTATTAAGGATTCATTTGCATAGAACGTACTGTAAATCTCATTGCACTCAAAAATATCTATTGTAATTGAAAATTGTTACTTTTACTGTGCAATAATATGTATATAGTAAGGTAAAAGTCACGCGTGCGTGTAAAATCAACTAGAAGTCAACTGATAAAAGTTGTTGAGCCAATTGGACCTTGTATGGATGCATGTGCAAATTTCAAGATAATATCGGCGAAGTGGTGTTCTACACATGCCCAGTTGTCCAGAACGTCTTCGCGTTGATGTTTCTGGATATTCTTCAACACTGTCCCGTACACGATCAATTGTCACCTGTTTCTGCACAGTTTTCGGTCTTCCTGTTCGTGGCGAGTGTGACACTGAACCTTGTTGTCAGAGCCATGCAATTTGACGATTAATTTCGTTTCGCTATGGAATGGAAAAGTAAAATTATACCACTTTGGTCCGTTGCTAGTTCGTGTAATTTTGCATGTTGGTGTAACAAGGTTCAATGAATAAAATCTGAAAATAGTCATAAACAAAAATTTTATTCAATTTGTACACGCAGACGTGAATTTTTCACCCTGTAGAAACGAATTTTTATAATGATTCCGTAATTGGTAATTATTAAAATTTATATTGTGATAGCAGCATTTATTTACCGAAACCATGACTCGCCGCTGGTTTACTAATACCACAATCTGAATTTTAGACCAAATGATATCATTAACGACAAACTACAATATTTCTTGAAGCAATTTTCATTGTATCTTTTATATATGTATATTAAATTTATTACAAGAGCCAAAAAGATCATGCAATAATTGTATGAAGAGCAATGATTCAAAACGAGATTTTAATACGAAAACCCAGCCAAAATGAAAAATGAGAATTAAGATGTTATTTTAAAATCGTTCGTGATATTAATTTATTTGAGAAGTTTCTGATTTGATGATATAATTTGCCAAATCGATAGATTCTTGTTTTATACTATAGGTATAGAGCAAGAGTTGAATTTTTACAGTTTGGTCGTTGCGACCTGATGGGTACACCCGCTGCCGAGAAGAGACCTAAGATAGTTCTCATTATTGTAAGGGTTTGTGTATTTTTATACAAGAACCCTGAGGCTAGAAATGGGGGGGGGGATATGTGAAATGATAACGAGAAATATTGTGAGTAAATGGCCTCTTTGTTTTCTAAGGCTAGAAAAGTCGTAAACATTGTATCGGTGCCAAATAAAAACGAGAATGTTTATATGTTAGATTTATCAAAGATATTCGAGACTCGCTTTTTGACACCCACGAAAAACTTCAAAACTATTTTTTAAAGTTTCTTTACAGCCTTATAGTATTACTCCGCGCAACAATCCTTTGCACTAGGCCTCGTATCACTAATAATAATTCAATAATTTAATTTGGGGCTTTTATTCGAGTTGAGGCATTCGAGTTGCTCACCCCTTTATACTACCTTTTAACTTCTTAAATTGTGTGGTGCAATGGCAAAAATAATCAAACATTTCACACACAAAAAGAATTTCATGGTAAGCCTTTAATTTAAAAAAAATAAAATTTAACGCCTAAAAGAATGTTGTGGAGATGAATTAATATTTTGGACAAAGTCCAGATTTAATTTTTTTCTTCGCCATTACTCAATATTCTAAATTGTCTTTACTAAGTACTAATTATATTTTCTTATGGTCACAAACGTATTTATTGGATAGGTAATTATAAGAAAATAGGTCAAGGATGGATGATATCTGAGTATAATTAAACCCCGGATTAAACTATTTACTTATTTTGAAATAAAGGACATGCAATATATTATTCCCGAAACCTAATAGATAATATACGATTATATCCCTTAAATGTAATCCCAATAATTCTAATTAAATGGATATTTCACTTACAATAACCATAATTAATTTCTTAAATCCATAAAATACTAGTGGGGTTTGGTTTTTTCTTTTGACTTTCTATTGATTATTCCATCTCTAAATAAATCCTAATTTCAAACCTAACTAAAATAAAATAAGACAAAAAAACACACTACGAAGCGAATTACCTAATTTACCAATATAAAAAAAACGAACGAGTTCAATATATACTATACTCGTACATTCTTTGCCGAAAGTAAAAAAAAAAAAATCAAGAAGGAACACAAACAGAAAAATCCTAAGGATAATCGTACAACCAAATAAAAACAACAAAAAACAAAACCATAAAAATTTATGACCCACATTTCCATTATGAGTTTTTCTCTAGTTCGACTCGGAATTTTTTGTTTTTATTTCACTTGTTTTTTTGTTGTTATTCTGCTCGTCGTTGTTGGCTTGATTCCAAATAACCAACTTACCCAATTTATTTCTTTCAATTTCCCGAGAAAAACAACCAACCAACCAACCAACCAAAATAAGAAACCAAACAAGTAGATGTTCCTCTTATTTCATTTAGATTTTTCTCTGTGTGTAGCAGTTTTCAATTTTTTGTGTTCGTTTTTCTGGTGAAATAGACGGGTATGGTGTTTTGGTGACGGTGGCTTGATAAAAGTTCGTAAATTCATCGATTTGAGTCCAACAACATATACAACAAGGAGAATAAATTCTAAATTTGGAACTCACATTTTATCCATTAAATTTTTTTTTGGGTAGCACCGGCTATGTGTGAGTTATTTTTTCCCGAATTTTATGTGTTACTGTCACAATGTCCTTTTTGTTGTATTATCGTTTTTATTCAATTCTCATTGCGTCTCGCACACGAGAGTATTATTTTATATAGAAAATGGTAACTTGTATGATTCTTTGAGAGACATAAATTTCCTTTTACACAAATTTCATGCTGGTTTTGTTTTGTTTATGAAATTCTTTTCTTAATTTATTTAAAAGAATGGAATGAAGTAAAAAGTGCAAAAGGACATGTGTAAGGAGTTTTAAATAAAATTTATGATTTTATTGTTATTCGACAGAATAGTTTTGTATATAGGAATCAGGGGGCGTATATACAAAAAAATTCAAGACGTGTGCATGAATTTTGTAGACGTGTGGAATATTATTGCTGCTGGGACGATATACAATGAAGAATAATGAAACTGTATGTGGTCCAGGAATGTAACAGAAGTGTTGGGATTTTATGATTTAATCATTCTACTTATACCAACTGAACAGTAAGTAGTTTATTTAGTATTTTTACGCCTGATTATGATGTTCATAGACTAAGTAGATGGTTTGCCGAAATTTTATTTAACTTTAATTTACTGCCTGTTGTAAAATTAGGTCAAATTATTTTTTCTGGAATTAGAAAGTTTCTTATACATTGTAGAATATTACGGAGCCGAGTACATTAGTTTTATGTTCGGTATTTCTGTAAAGGTTTCCTTTTCTTATCTTTAAATAATCAAGCTGTGTGTAGCTGAGATGCTTAATGATTGGCTGATTATATAAAATGGCTACGTATTCTAAAGAGTTTGACAATTCACTCAATTTAAAACTGTGTTACTCATCGTATATAATACACATTCATTGTCTACGTAATCAACATGATTTTGAAAAGTATTTTAAAAAATGGTTCTATGCCGACGTATCAAAATTATCCCTTGGATATCCATGCGACTCATATTTTAATAAAATTACTTGTAAATTTCCACATTAAAAGGATTATTTTGAAAGATTAAGACTATGGGTGGTTTTGAGATGAATGGTCTCATTCATGCCTTACTTTTAAGAATACTGAAGAGAAATCGTTCAGTTGTCTAATATGTCATTCTTATATGTATAATACTTGCAGAATCTTTCACTTCACGTGACTCCACATTAGATCACGCATTTTAAAACAAAGGAGAAAGTGCAACATCCTGTGGTTCAGGTCAAAAACAGTAATAATCATCGAAACATCGGTGAGATTGTGAATAGGCGCAAAGATACATACAAGAATGACGTTTTACAGCGGTACAAAAAACCATTAAAAACTTTTCACAGAACCAGCGACTTTAAAATTTAGAGCTTAAGTATACCAACTGGGCCAACCAAAGTAAATTGGGGGTTTTCCTGTACCATATACAAACAGCTTTTGGATGGTTTTGCCAGCGGCAATTATAAATGATCGATGATCATAATCAAAGCTGTCAAAAAGGGTTTTTAATTTTTGGACATAATTTTGATTCATTCTATTCCAAAATAAAAATACGTTTGGTTCAGATTCTTGATCAACTGTCGATACCAAATTTTTCATTCTGATATTTGGTAAGTCCCAACCCAAATAATTTTTCGCCAAATTACAGTCAATAGACCAAATAATTATTCCTTTTTTCGTGTAACATTCAAATAGGAACAAGGTTTATTTTTGGAGAACAAGTTTTCCAGTTATTCTATTTCTCATTCCCGAATCACCAATACAACAAGATATAACATTTCAATTATCCTAATTTACAGAAAAAAAATGTTTAAGGCGAAAAATTCGAATTTCGTTTTAACTATAATGCAATGCAACAACATGATGACCCTAATTTATGTTGGTCAAATATAAGAAACCCGATTCTGACTCAGAGAATTTAACGACCCTTTAATTATATTTATGTGTGTTTCTCTAATTTCGTACATTTTCTCTAATATCTAATTCGTTACAAAACATGACTGTATAGTTTATGTCCGTACCCAAAAGAAATTATAGTGTACAGCTCTTATCTTAATTAGATCGGACATTTTAAAAATTCATCATTCGATTTGTAGAACGAACTGTACTAAAAAAAATTGTATTTTGTGTTTGGTCATAAATTATAATTCTTGTGAATTTCTTCTATACTCAACAAGACGTCATATATAGCTCAGGTCGGTCGATCCCTATGTGAATTCGATGAGTTGTTAGATTTTTTTTGTTATAAACCCAAAATCATTCAGTCAACAAAACAATTATTTCTGATTACAGTGATGATGGCACCTGATTATAGTTAATATTAAAGTTTTGTTTTGTAATTCGACCGAGTAAAAAAAAAAAAAATTTTTTAAATTAAATTAAAATTTAATTATAATTATCATTATTTTACGTACTCGTATGTGTGTATGTGAGCCTGTGTAAATTTAAATTGGTAACAATTTTTTACAATGATTTTGTATTTTGTTTTATAAAATACCGAACAATTTTAACACACGAGACTGAATCTAATTGGATGAATGTGCGCGGTATAATTTTTGTCCGAGTAGCACATCATATGACTGACACCGTAAGTGCGATTTTACGTTAATCACTTTATTTATACGGCATAAATTGGTAATAATTTCGGAAATTTTCCACATGTTCGGGAAGGCATAACATCTTAATAAATAATTAACAGATACGATATAATAAATTAAGGGGTATCTCCTCGATATCTATTAAACAGAGTAATGTCTAAGTTTTCATTCTTGTAATGAGTAAACATGAATCGTCAAAATTCTAATAGAAGAAACGGCTGCACATTATCAACTGTATTGGAAAACAACAGATGAAAGTTGGAATTACATATTCAGAGGGTGCTGATTATAATATAAGAAATCCATTAAAAAAATATTACTTATTATATGGCTAGTTTCTCTTAGCATGAAACCTAGGCCAGGCAAAGGTCTCCTCCATATTATAGTTTAAAACTGTTAATTCAAATTATGCACAGATTGACTGATTATTGTGAGTAGATTGTCTGTCAAAATGATCCTTTGAGCAGAACTGAAGCAGAATCTACCAACGGCAAATTGACCAGAATAAGGTAACAACCCGGTCTACGATGCCTACGGTTAAACTATTAAACCATTAAACTCAGTTTTTGAGCATAAAACCCGTTATCAGATACATAGATAAAAGAAAGAGCCGGCCTAGTTTAGCAGGATTATCTATATCATATAAATTGTACATTCAAAGTAATGTACTCTCAGGGAGTACTCACCTTCTGAGCAAAAGAAAAAGTAGTGCTCGCCAGTTTGAGCAGAATCATCCTGCTAGCTCGTTTTTAAGTAAAGTAGTCCTATTTTATTATAAAATCTAACTAACTTTAAATTTATAATTACTCATCAAAATTAAACAGTGTCATGAATTCTTGTGTTTATCGTGAAAAAGTGATATTTTCGCGCACGCCATCCTATTAATCCTTTTCAAAATAGCTGAACTGACAATGTTAAAACAACAACGTTCTCATAAAAAGTTATAATTGATGAATATCCCAAATTTTGAGGAGCAGTTGTCACAATAATTTGCAGAGACGAGTGTATTTTTTTCTCACTATAGCTATTAGTGACGAACCAGAAGTTCACTGCGATGAAGTATACTACGATGCCGTTACTGTTTTCAATATATATATATATTCAATCCAAGGCAACATACACAGTTAGAAATTTTGCTGCAATTTTTAATGCAACCCTTGCATTAAAGCTTATACGATGCAATCATGTATTACATTCTAATGTAAAGCTTGCATTGAAAATAATTATGATGCAGTTGCGTCAAAAATTACTGCAGTACTGCGTCGAAAGAAAATTTCTATATAATCTGGGGCTAACTATATGCGGGCAGTGTAATATCATTAAAAACAAAATTGAATGCAATGCACAAATGTCCATCCTAAGACAAAATGAATAAAGTGATTCACAAACCCACGTTTTTGGCAATTCCAAAGCTTATATATTTACAAAATCGGTTACCAACTACGATAAAGCCGCTGAATCCACGATATTCACCAAATACTTTATCGAAGTCTGTTTTACCAACCGATTTAATAAAAAGAACTTTATAAATTCTTTCAGGAATACCTTTTCAAACCGCTACATGCCGGATTGGAACTCACAAGCCATCCTCAATTCCAGAACAGCATTCCACAGAGACACAAAAAGTTCAGTGGCTATCTTGCTCAAACCTAAATGATGATTTTCTGTCACCAGTTCCTTCAGTTTATTGATGTCATCTTCAGTTGAAAACGTTGATTGCCGCCGAAAATCGATTCACCGTAAGCCTTCTGTAACTTTTTTAGCGATTCGGCACATGAATCCTAGAACTGAAAAGAACTGACAAAAAGACCACAGTAATCGAACTAAATGACAGATCGCACTGAAACTTCGTTATACAGAGGACAGTTGTGCCAACTTAACGACAAAATTTTTTTAAATTCCCGTTGCTTTCTTGACATACTGTGTAACATTTAATAGTGCATTTCCCGATCGATCTTAACCAAAAAAAAGAAATATTGTTGACCAGAAATTAATAAAAGAATTAAACGTTAATGCCCAAAAATAGGAGGAGACAAAGAAAGAAAAAAAAATATGAAAGAAATTAAATTAAGAAATGGAAAAGCCAAAAATTAATAAATTTGAAAGGAAATTAGTAACATGCGATACTTTACATGAGATGATAATGAAAACTGCGACTCCTGTTTTTATAGCGTCTCACCGCGTCGCCAACACAACGGCTTGCCGATGCACACCATTGCTTGTATCTTGATGAAGCAGAATGGTGATGCGTCTCCTCTTTATTCGAGTCTGTTGTGAATAGACTGTGAGCACAACGGCTTGCCGATGCACACCGTTGGTTGTATCTTGTTGAAGCAGGATGAATAATGATGATGACGTCTCCCCACAACGGCTTGCCGATGCATACCGTTGGTTGAATATTGATGGAGCAGATGTTAAGATGGTATATCCCCGTTGATAACTAAATGCTACGTTTGGTTTCTTATGACCTTGTCACTAGGTACGCGGTTCACCAGAATGTAGTGATGACGTAGCGAAGTTTTCTGGTACGTATTAAACAACAGCCTTATTGTTAATGAACACCGTTTGAATCATGCGGGCCGGCATTCGACGTTGATTCACCCCTTCTCACTTGGCTGTTACTTCGATAACACCGGGAAAAAAACTAATAGCCAACACAGCTTTGCTTTCAGCACAAACCGCATAGAATTAATTGCACACTATCGTACCACGTATTTATTTATTATTGGTTGGAACTGGGTGATTTACATATTCATAATTTACACTGTATAAATGCACAAAATTACGGTTCACCAGCAGGTTTGAAAGAAAATTAAGAAGATATAATTTTTGGTTTTTTTTCTTTATATTTTATCACCAAAATAAATAAGTTTAAATTATTCACAAAAAACTTTAACAAAATTCCTTGATTTCGGTATATGAATAAATTATGTCTATTATCAAACTAATAGATTTTAATGAACAATTTATTTTTTATCACAAATTTTTATTTTCTTTTATTTTTAAGTAAAGCTCGATCTGGCTTATCACTCATTCAAAAACTAACTCAAAAAAACTTATCATGTAGCTCCTCTCGTCAATTCGATTGCAACTCATGTTTTTCCGTTTTTATATCTGTCCTCTTCTTGTGGACGACAAGTATATCACCAGCTGATTAACTTTCGGGTTGTCACAGTAAATATCAACAAACAAGGTGGGTAGGTATGAGACAGGTTGTATGGTATAAAGGCGGTAAGCAAACAAAAAAAATCCTGAGTGGTAAGTACGAGTATAAATTTTTTTTAAAAGTCTCTTGTTCAAAGAGACAATGCCTACAAAAACACAATCAGACTGGAGCTTCGTTACAAGTTTGGTTCTGAAGGAGGGATAAAATGCCAAATGGGCTGCATTAGTTTACTAGCTCCTTCAAAGTTGGTTCAATTGTCCCTGTATATATGAGCTACGTTGCCTCGTCGAGCAGTGAATCGAATAAAGGCACTTACGAATCCTTCCGTGCTGAAATCCCATGTTGGGCAGATATACCCCTTGTAGAATTTATTTCCACGGCCTCTGCTCGTCTGTATGTTAATGGGTCCTGCACAATCCACTCCAGTATATGTGAGTGGTCGAGTAACAGTGACTCGAGGAGCAGGAAAGTTTCCCATGAGCTCTTTCGAAGTTTTAACCGCGGTGCGTGTGTTGTTTAACTGTTTGAACGCCTTTGATGATCCAGAACCGTTTGCGAATACCATGTCGGTAAAGCGCCCCTTGTATGGGATTATTACCGGATATCGTATTTTAGACGAGAGCTCTGAATTTTTCAGTCTACCTTCTATCCAAATTACCTTGTTTTTGTCCAGGAATGGATATAGTGAATGAATGCTTATTAAGAGGCTTGTTTCTGCTTATAGCGATGAATGTGCTTCTGCGAATGAAAGTTGCTGAACTATTTGAACTAAACGTTTCTAATCCGTGATCCCACTCTTCATGCTGTTTTAGTTTTCGGTGTTTGGTCCGCCATCGTAATATGTAGACTGTTATTCGAGACTGATTTTTTCAAATCAATAATGTCATCCATTCGAAACTGATTGTTGTGATTCTTACAAATTTTCCATAAGTTAAAAATTCCAATGTTATTCGGATGAGTTTGTTGAAAGATAATAGAATAATTAGCTGGTTAGTATTTGGAGATGTGAACTGAATGTGATCTCTTATGATATCTCGGAAATCTGCTCCCCCTCATATGGTTCCTTGAGGGTTCTATGGTCTGCAGGATTATGTTCCGACCGAATATGACTCCATGATTGTATGTCGCTGATATAGTATGAATCTCTGAGACCCTGTTTGCGACAAACGGTTTCCACGTAGACTGATGTTTTTAAATCCACGCCACTGTGATCATGGAATCGGTTCATAAGGTTATGTTGGTGACATTCACGTATACGGCTTTGGTTACTTGTTGTACTATTCGGTTTAACAACAGTGCTTCACTTAGTTTGGACTTTACTGCAGCCACTACGGCCACGTAGTGCGGATTTGGACGCATCACAAAATCCGTGTACCTCAACACTGCAGTTGTTTGTGGCATAATTAAGGTATCGTGCTATCTGGATAGCTTTACTTTCATTTAAGTCACTTTTTAGGTTATCCCATTTCTTAAAGAAGGGGGATAAGTCATCAAAATCTAAGTCCAAACTCCACATTGTCTGATACATCGGTTTTTAATTGATGGTTAGTGGTGCTAGCCATTTAGAAAGCGAACATTTTTGACATTTCCGACAAATATTGCCACTTAGTAAGTTTGCTGTTATTAGGTGGTAACTGGATATGGAAGATGAAGTTGTTTTCCGTTGGATATAGTAAATTTCTAATGTTTCTATCGCCTGTTCATCGGTGAAGGTAAGATCAACGATCATGATTTTATCATCCGGAATCTCTGCCAAGAGGCTCTGATGGTTGCTAGACCATTCACTTAATTCCTATTTTCCCTTATGAAGTAGTTTTACCATAGTTGGGATTGCAGTTGTTGAGCTTCAACGGTATCAGCGCCCGTTAGGTGGATAATGAGCGGACTCATCTTCAGCCAGTTGATGTAGTGTCTGAATGGCGAGGTAAGGTGTGACGGATTTCCCATACATAACGGTAGTGAGTTGGTATTATTGCAAAAGTTGATGTTTGTTCTCTCTCCATATGGTGGTTTGATAACTCTGATGATCTCTCTGCATTTGAATTTGGCGATACATCTTCTCTATATCCCGGTGAACACTATTCGATATAGTCTCCATCTGAGTAGTATGAACCACAAGTCGTTTTGTAGTAGAGGTCTAATATGCGTCACGTCATTTAGACTTGGGCCTGCAGATGTCTGCATGGAAGCATCGGACACCACACGGAGTTTTGCAGTATCTGTATTGTTCAGTATCGCATGGTGAGGCAGAAAATAGTTCCCTTTATTAAGTCTAACCAGAATCTCTCCATATTTTTCTCGGTTTTGTTACTGATATTGGAGTTGGGCCGGAGCCAACAATTACTTATTTTATAGAATAGCACCAATTACACGCTTTTTCGTGATAATGAGGTGGAAATGAAAATTAAGTTTTATATCCATTGTTACTCCTAAATTTTACTCCTTATATTTTAAGCAAAAATAGCTTGGTTATCATGCAAACAAGTGATTTTATTGAGATACAGAATACGGCTGCTTTTGATTAATTTCTCCAACGGTTAAATAAGAATTTCAATACATCGACTAAGAACCAGGAGCAGCCTTTAACAGTAATATTATCAATCCGCCTCAACCTTTAAATCATTTCTGTTTTCATTTCTGTTTTGCTTCATTATACACGTACTCCCACGTATCCCATATATTTGAAATATTTTTGAAAAAAGTCACTAAATAAGTTGAAGTTCGTTAGTACTCAGAACTTTCGTTGTGGCACTCGAGGTATAGTTACATTTAGCTCATTCCAATAAAATTATGTGACATATAAAGCATTCATGGCTGAAAAGTCTTGGAAAATTAGCTATTTTTACAAGGACTTAAGTTCTTATTTCACTGATTTGGCGCTGGTTAATCGGCCACCATTTTGGCATAATAATCAATGAAGAATAAGAAAATATTTCTAATTCGATTTGTAAAAAAAAATTGTTGTCGGAAATTTTCGAATTTCATTTTATGTGAATATTCGGGTTTGTCAATTTTCATACCGAATTTCTGATTAAGCCATGATGTTTGTTTCAGCCCATTTTCAGATTAAGTTTGCAATGTATTTATGTATTTATACTTATTAAACAAGAAAACATGTGAATATGTTAATTAACAGATAAAATACAACAATACTGCTGGAAAACCTATTGTAACTAATGGAAAACTTCTTCTTAAATGAACTGATACACATTTTCCAAATACAGCAAAACGAGAAGAAAACTATTACTAGGTACCTTTAGATAGAATACCTCTCGCACTGTTTATTATATGTATTATGGAGAAATTTCGTTAAAAATTAATTAGTATTCTTAAAATATAAAAAGCAACTTGAATTAGTAGAAATGGGAAAATTGAAAAGATGCGGAATAAAATATTCCCAAAAGAAAATGTAACACACGTACACAATATTAATGTACAGATAGTATAAAACTATGCACATAATTTTGCATTTAAAAAATAGAAAAAGATGAGAAAATAATGAAATCAAATGAAAATGTAGGAAAATTGAAATGAATTAATTCTTTTTGTAAAAGGATTAACCCAAATAGTACCAAGAATAATGTAACGTAGAAATCCGTCAACTGTGTGCGGCATCTTTATTTTAATATCAACAATTTAAATTCAAATGGTAAGTAAAACACAAAACTTTTTTTATTCGTTGGTTTTATTCTGTCGTGTATTTTTATTTCGTAGATAGTTTAAGGCACTTTTTTAAGTTTTTTTTATGGATTTTCATAAGGAAAATTCCTCGTTCAACCGTTATAGTATTTCGAGATAAAAAAATTTTTAGTAGTTAGTGCAAAAGTTTATGATGAAAATCTGGGAAAAAAATTACCAAGAAAAGTTAATTTTGAAACACCTGTTCTAATGTCTGTCATAATTCATAACGCGGTATATAATATTTACATAATATATATTTAGTGGTGTGCGGGTTCTCTTTATTCGTTGATATTTTATTTTTTACTGGATAAGCCGCGCTTAGATGCATATTTTTAAATAATCTTAGTAAGCTGGGTAATATATTGAAGATGCCTTAAATCCTCTGTAATAGTGTCGAGTAATAAGGTGGTTTTCTCTACTGCTGAAATCCACTTAATATATTTCAAGATGGTGTACCTGGAATTATATTATAGTTATGTAAAATGTACGGATCAAAGTATTTTTCGAATTCTCACAGGGTTAATTCCATATGGTGGGAAATTAATTTTTATTCCATTTGCATTTTTAGCTAAATAAAAATTTTACTCATGAATCAGAACAGATTCATCATCATATATGTACAAAAAGAAAGTTTATTTCTTATAGAGATACATATAAAGAAGAATCAAATATCATTATCACACCTTACGAATACTACATAGTAAATTATTCTCTTATCAAACTTTTATTTCAAATTTTATGCATTGAAATTAAACCAAACAAAAAGAAGGAATCCATTCGTTCTTATCATGTAATGTTTAAGATTCTGTTACCTATTTTTACGGTTATATAGCTATAGAGGTAGCTAGAGATTCCCTTTTAAAAACACATTACGTTTCTAATTCCTGAAGTTAAGTGATTTTATTTTCCATTTTTATCTTAACTGATTTAATTAGAATTGGAAAAACGAACGAAATTAGAAATAAATGAGAAAAATATTTATTTTAATTCATTTTCCTTCCCAATGCGAGAAATACACACCCACACAAACAGTGCTTGGTGTTGTTATCATTTTCTCGTTTATTACAATTGTTGTTGTTAGTGTGCGGTGCTGTTCTTGGAATTTTATTTTTGAACGTACATATACCCGTTTATACAGAACACAAAGATTGACGAAGAAAAATGATGGAAAATTTCATAATAAATTTTCTTCGTAAATTTTGAAATTAATGATTTTGAATTCAGTGACTGCGAATTTATTTAACATTTCCAAAATTTGATAAATATATAGTGGAAGAATCTAAAGAGGTGTATCGTGATATTCGTAGAAACGGTAGAGCCTCTATACCGTTTTTGTATTCCTATAAGATTCAGGCAGTACTTTTTGCTTGTGTAAATTAATTGGATACCATTCTGATTATGTGATTTCGCAAATTATTTAATTTCAATAATGTCTGTATTATCAAATACTAAAAGAAAAATGGATGCTTTCAAATCCGTCTTTAAACTGACAATCTTCTTTTGAGAATAGTATGAAAGTCAGTTTGAATAATTGGTTTTTTAAGATGAACACATCGCTTTTCGCTGCTGGTTATGTGGCAGTCGTTGTTGATATATCTACTACTCTCATACACGGAGCACTCCATTTAAAATGTTATTAAAATGTTATCGAAATCACGTGTCCTATACGAGATGTTGTGGACAATATCCGCCTTTCATTTACCACGAATGCATACATAAATCTCGAATACTCCACACTTGATTTCTAAAACGAGATGAAATTATCAGATTTTTTGTAAAATTGTTTTGTATATTCAAAAATCATATATTATTCTTGCTTAAATGTAAATTCCAAGCTTTTCATCATCATTGCAAAAATTGTAAAAGCTCCAATGGTAGCTGCCACAATACTGCAATGTACCCTTTGTACGTGGTTCGACGTCTTCCTGTTTTTTTCTGTATAGTTGAATCGGTCAGGCATAATTAAACCCCACTTTGCTAAACATCCGAGAATGAGTTACTCTGCAGGTCGGTAGATCGCTCATGGCGTTTGTTGAAGGTTATTTCTTTAATCTGAAACACGTAACACATTTCCCTACGATGTGTTGTAACAGACTTCTACCAGTAATGATCGAGGAGTTATTGCGAACGTTTGCCAAGGTTATTCGTATACCCCCATGAAGTGTTTGTTGTTTAATGCGCATCTTCAATTATTTCTTTGGTAGGATTATGGGCAGCTTTTGACTCATAGGTAGTTATGATTTGGTTTTTTGTAAAATGTTGTTCCTTTTCTCAGTGCCTGAAGTACTTTACGGAAGTACCGAAGTTGCCTAATTATTTGGGCTTTCGCAAGTTACAGTTCTGGTACTGTCACGTCCTTAGACTGTTGCCGTTGTTTATGAATATGAAGGTTTATAAACTGGCCACAAAGATTTCGAAAGATTTTCACGTCGGATGCTATCCAGCCCAAAACTATGCTGAAGTTCGTACTTCTTGGTAGTTCATGGTATTTTTGACATACACTACAAGCCTAGATAACATAATTTTTGAGCGGTTTTTGTTTTAACCTATCTTGGTACCTTTATTCTGATTAGCTGTACTAATTCGGATGGTCCTTTCTTCCATTTTAATGCTATAGTTTAAGGCAATTTATCATCATAGCAAGCAGACGGGAGCATTCAATTTTGAAAGATCGGACAATAGTAGACGTTTCGTTGGTTCCTTCTTTGAAAGATTTAGCCTTGACATTTCAAATTCCAAGGTGCCGTCTTGCGGATTGTAGACAATCCCAAGCGTTTTTATTATGTAGTTGATTCTTAAATCACTCCTTTTGCTCTTGGTTGCTCATATGAAACCCTCCGCTCTGTGTTACTTTTGCTATTATTGAATAGTTACAACCCGTTCAACCCTGTCACCTCCAGTTAGTAGATAGTACAAGTAGAAATTTCTTTCCATGATCTTTGCTGCCGTTGGATAGCTGTTGTTTACATATACTAACGACTGCATTGATGTTCTTACAGCAAGAAACATCACTGCTATTGTTGCATAGGTGACTGTTTTTAGATTGTATTCTTCTGTGAAGAATTTTTTTTTTCTACAATATTCGCTGTATAGGTTCTGGTGATTATGATGAATTTAGATTTGCCTGAACATTTTTTCCGTATCTGCATTCCGCGGATCACTTTGAATTTTGGGAGCGTTGATCATTAGGTCATTCAGTGATATTCCCGAAGAGGCATCGAAAACTACACTTAACTTTGTGATAGTATTTTCGTTGTTAATGACTCCATGATGTGTGATATGTAGTAAGTTGAACTTCACCGGGCTCATCTTTGACTACCTTCGTATATGACCTTGCCTTAGAGATAATCTTCTATTAACTCGTTTGGCGAATATGGTTTGTCTTTCAGAAATTTTCTCTTGATCTAAGAGTAATCTTGCTACTGCCCTTTTTCTGAATTCCCTTCTCTCAGCACAGATGGTTCTTCCTTCAATGGAACGTCTACCATGTATTTTTCATGTGGTAGCTGCGATGTTGTTTCCGTAAATAATTTCTCTGTGCGTGTTTTTCCATGCAGAATGTCATCATTTTATATTAAAAATCTATTTGTTGGCCAATTGTTTTAGTGGTAACCATTAGCAACTTTTTGACTTCCTGGCTGTAACCTGTAATTCTCATGAGGCAATGTACCAGATGTCGACTTTGATAAAAACAAATGAGCATAACACCATCGCTTCGAACTTAATATCAAAAGAGCTCCCGAGGATATATTTAGTTTTAGAGGTAAATGGTACCTGAAGGACCTTCGTTACATGCTGTTTCTTTACCTTGTAACCGATGAGCAGTTCAGTGTTATGTCTTTTATTACATAAAGTACATTGGTGTTTATGCTCTGCTGATAAACAGATTCAGCATAATTTATCTAGTATCACTATTAGTTATCTCTCACTGTAATTTAGTTTGCTTAATCCATCTCTGCAGTACAGTCAGATGCTTTTTGTTGTTAAAAAGGTTAAAAAGGAACCTTTTATTATTTGACATTTATTGGCTCGTGTTGTTGTGGAGGTTGCGGGTGTCATTATTGTGTGCATTCCGGATTCCATACAAACATTCGATCCTCGTATCGTAAATATTTTTCAGCCCTGCTGCCAATTCTGTGTTTAAATCTGTTTGACCGAACAACGTATTTAAATAGGATGAAATCAGGAGTCTTCTGTTGTTATACCTGTTGTTCAAAATTTCCCAAGCGGCCCGACAATTTTCTTCTGTTGATTGGAGGAGTTTAATTAGTTTAGCCGCAGCACCGACCAACTGAGCCTTAAGGTAGTTGATTTTATGGGTACCGGCAGCCAACTATCTGTTGTCTGGTTTGTTGGTTTAGTTTTTCCGGTTACTTCTATGTTCGTTGTTGTGTAAAGTACTTCATGTTTTCTTCTTGTTCATATTTGAGTTGAGATAGTTGATCCATGAGTTTCTGCGTCGTTCTTAATGAAAGTTTTATTGCCGGTATTGTCCTAGTTTCGTCTAAGCTTCCGGTCTAGTTGACTTTTCTAAAGAGGCCTCTTATCCGAATTGTCTGCCACTTTATTAGTTATTGTAGTTCAAGGTTTGTTAGATCTGATCCCATGTTTGTCTTGTTCAAGTACCTTACGGCCTTTGGGACACCTCTTTTTTTATCGCTTGCTGTTTTAATTGATGCATTTGATGGAATCTCCGTTTTGATTGGACGACGACTCAATGTTGATGTTACTGACTGATCATCGTTAAGTTTGGCTTGCATATTGTCAATAAATTCATTGTATATTATAAAGGTAGTTATTATCTACTCCTTGCAGCTTGTTTACTTGCTCGTCCCGTTCTTGGAATTTTGTACACACTTCTTTTAGTTGTTGAGTTTTTTAAGTAAGGTACATTTTTGTTTTCCTTTCGCTGCCATTCTTTTTATAATTCGTGTACATTTTATCGATTGTAACCACAAGCTGCTCGTGAGTAAAAGCAAACGATTCTTTGTGTCTATGTTTACGGCCTAGTCAACACCATATCGTCAGTTGTTTGTTGGCTCAAAGGACTACCTATTCTGAGCTTGCAGCGATTGGGTCCTATGTCGAGAACAAAAAATAACCCTGAGTATGGTTGGACTGATAATTATTTTATTATTCCCAGTTTTCAGATTATATACAAACAAATTTGCTTACGACAGTAATAATTAAAATTACAATGAAAATATGCGGAATTGCATATATCATAACAGTAATAGTTTCTGCATAAATATACGTTCTGTAATGGCAGTAACCTCTTGAGTGATATAATTAATCCTGTTCATAATGAACAAACCGAAATCCGCATACCAAAAACTTCGTACATCATCCCCCCTTTCCACTTCCTCGTTTCTTGCAGCACATAACAAAAACATACTTTAAGTTATAATAAATTAATTAACTAATTAAATCGTATAATCCATTAAAATTTATAAAAATAGACAACAACTCCAAAAAACAAAGCCTAAATATAAAAAAAACTGGAAAATAAAATCTGTAATGTAAGCCTACACCCACTGTACTCACTGTAAATTAAATTGTAAAAAAAAATCTTTTTATTTTTAATCACCTGGAGATTTTAATTTTTCAAGACAAACGAACAATGAATGATATCTAATTTAATTAAATTAATTAAAATATTTTTTGATACTTACACTAACGACGGTATTATTAAAATAAATAATAATTCATTGATTTTCGGTTTCTTTATCATTGGAATTGGAGAATCTTTCATAAAATAAATTTTAATAGAGTTTCCACCTTCCACAAAAAAGCAATCAAATAATAAAGGTCTCCTGTTGGGTTTGTTTGTCTACATCGCGTATCGTTTTATACACCATAACAACAATACACAAAAGACGGTGGTTGTCCTATTTTATGATACGTCTCTCAGTAAATATTGTGTTTAAAGATATATTTGAGTTTTGACATTTTAAATTTTAACTGATCGTGTGATAAAAAATATTAAATATATTTTCTTATATTCAAAAAATTATTAGGACGATTTTATGTGGGTTGAATATAACAACACATAACGCTAAGATGAACATAAACAAAGGTTACGTGCGCGCAGGTGATACGTTTGTTGATGCCAGTAATTGAAAATACATCGACTTTATGTCACAAAATCCTTCGTCATAATATTTTTTGGTATATATAGAAGGTATTGAAGGCCACTGCTGGCCCTAACTGTATAAAAATACATTTAACTATACACTTTATGGTATATAGAGCGGCGAATGTAGAATAAACTATAAAATTATGAAAGTAATGAAGAAATAATGAATCTGTTAATGGGCCGCAATGGCTCTATGCTAACTCTTGAGAAGGTCCAAGAATCTTCTAGTTTTCCCACCTATAGTCAAACGAACCATAGTAACAACAGCAATCAAGCGCCATTCATATCCTTAAAGGCTGAAAATCTCCTCAAAATTAGAAGGAAATAGGTTCATCGTAATAGTTTAATCATGATATCAGGTATGGAACAAAGACAGTGCGGTAATAGTATTCATAGCGCTAACAGATGACATTCCAGATATTTGCAGTACTAACAACTAGAAAATCTACAATACACCAAGTGAAATGGTATTCTAGTCATAATCGGCTTTGACTACTATTCAATCATTTTGAACAACTATAACATCAAAGGGAATCCAAAACGGTTCCAAGAAACAACAACTCAGTTAGCAAAAGGAAAATTTAAGGTCCAGTTACCAAAACTCAGGGAAGAATATCATAAGAGAGACAACATTTATCGATTAGGCAGTATAAAAATAAAATAGATGCAAGTTTGTTTAAATTTGAAACGCTTATATATCCGTACACCGATACATTTCTTAATAGATTCCAACTGAAACTTATGCTAATGGTATGTAATACTTATTACCCAAGATATTCACACAATTCAACCCATTATATAAGAAGAAATAATTTACTAATGTAGATGTTTGCCCCACTGCCACTTCTGCACTTTAGATTCTAATTGAGAATGCTCGAAGAGTGTACTGATGGTGGTCCTAACGAATGCTGAATGGATGATTAACACCATTCAAAAAATAAGGAGCAATGATGAGAAGAATGAATGAACGAGTTCAAGATATCAGATAGAAATTTAAGAAAGGATAAGAGTTTGCTTTTAGCTCGGAGGCATCTGGAAAAGCACGAGTAAAAGTGCCATGGAAATGGAAACGAGACTCAGCTGAAACCTGCAAAGCTTTAAAGAGTTGTGATACTACGTTTTTCAGGATTTATTTCTCACCAAACGATGAGATCTCAGAGTGTCAGCTAAATGTGAATAGATAGGAACGTTTTTGTAGAGGCTCAGAGGACCTGGTAGTAGTTGTTGATTTCAACATACTGAAAGCTAGCACAAGCACATCACTTGTATATTTACACTTTGTTACTTCAGTTCTGTGACAGTGAATTAAACGTATATTAAATGACAATTTGAAATCCACTGGGCTGTAATAATACCAATAAGTTGTATTGTGGGAAGCAAATAACTTCTGATGACACCAATTTCTTGGCTTAATCGCCAGCTTTGTGGAAGATCACTAAAGAACCAAGAATGAAGCTACTATCGAAAGCTCCTTCGATTTCACGAAGGAAAGTATGAAGTGAAAAGAAACAAATCAAAGGAGATAGACAACTAAGAACGAAACCTGTAAAATGTTAGGCAAAGACTGTATCGAGTACAGGGCGGAGATAAAGCGTAAGATAAGTCAGTTCTTCATAAAACGAGCCCGCAAGACGCAGTACTGGTGATTAACATATACGGCGAGATGATTAGTGTAAACCGTGCACAGCGTAGGAGGTGATTGCTGGAAGTAACCCGCATTTGTTTAACCGATGCTTGATGGTAAGAATATTCCCCTCCTGCTGGTAGAATATTGATACTGAACGAAAGTTAATTAGGTGAAATTATTTCCTCCTCGTCATTCGGCCTTCATGGTCTGCTGGATATCATATTAAAGTTGCTACATATGGAACGATTATCCCAAGACAACCTAAACTTCAAAAAGCACACTCAACCATCAAAGGATTTATGGAGGTAATTATCACATTTGAGGGTCTTAATGTGCTCGTCATAAAGCGGGGGTGCTCAGGAAGATGGAAAATTAAGATCGAATTATAGTTCTGCGGTCTGATGCAGTAGACCCTAATATTGGCAAACAGCGCGGACTGAAGTTACTCAAAAGCTAGTCCAATCTGCAATCATGCAAGACTTATCAAGTTAAAAGGACTACAATCTACGCCAAAATAAACAGAAGAACTTGTTATGACAAAATGCTAAAAATTTTGTCGATAAGCGGTAAACTAAGGTAACCTGAACTAACTTCAACGATGAACTGAACGATTACAAGACCGATGACTCAGCAGTGCCTGGAAGAGTCGTTAATAACTGCAGTCCTCCAGAGTGGAACGTGAGAATAAAGGCAGGGTTCAGTTTGAAGGAACCCTGACTATCAAGAAGAGCTGGTGTGTTGAAATTTTTTTGTTGATGAATGAATTGGTGATAAGCTTCAATAGAACGAAAATGGCCCTACACAGTCTAACACTGACGAATGATAACCCCACGCGGTGGGGTTTTATGGTATACGGACACCAAACGAAGGAAAATTGTAAATATTTTGACTAAAGTTAACAGTCAAAATACAAAAAATAACTATGCCCGAGCCATCAGTGGTACCAAAACCCTGGAAAATATTAATTACTAAAGGAATTCATGAATACTTTGCTCTATATGCGAGAAGATGAGATTATCAAAAATTTGTTGGTATTTGGTTTCGAACTGAAAATATTTCAAAATATACAATGACGACTTCTCGTTGCAGTGCAGCGGCTAACTATCCAGTGAGCCTTATAAACTATTTTATCTGGCGTAATGTAGAGTTAACCCTTACAGACCCGAGCTTTCGTTTAAATATTTAATGACAGTTTTTATGTGTTTTTAGTTAATTTGGGGTCGAAAAATTCAAATATATCATCAAAATTAAATTATGGCTTCATCCAAGAAAGTTATGGCGTACCACCATATGATGCCAAATCGACCAAACAATCAAAACAAAATGATAAGAAAAATAATTTTTAGTACTACATATTTATTTCAAGTTTTATTTTAAATAAAATCACATACAAGTTATCAAATGGGTTTTAACTTATTTTGAATTCAACCAAATACAAATCAGACTTATGTTTGCATAAAAAATAAATAAAAAGTTACAAAATAAAATAAATAAAATAAAAATAACAGCCATTTCATAAATAAGTGTGAACAGCCAAGTCGTTTGCACCGATATGCGGAATGCGATTCTTAAAAATTTGGGTAATGGTTAAAGCCATCGAAACGGATATCTGCCACTGGTCTTATTTCGTGACAACGAACCGAATCCGGAACTAATTCTAAGCCTTCGTGTAATCGTTTCCTATTTTGTAGTTGTACGTTGATTAGACTATGAGCAATATTTAATTTAAAGTCAACAAGGCTCAATGTATCGTTGATTGATAATTTATTATATTCGCATTGCTTCTTATATTCTAGATAACTAGCACATAGCGCAACACCAATAAAATGAGTCATTACACGAAGTGTCCATTTGTTGGATATAATAAATATCCTGTAGTAACTCATGTACTGGTCAACGAGATCCACACCACCCATCCCACCGTTGTATTTCTTTACAATTGTAGGCTGACTAATTTGTACATACTTTTTATTTTTTTTGTCCCAACGTTGTACCTTTTCTGGTTGGCCTATCCCACAATAGTTTGATGCTAGGTGTACTGATCTGTTATCTTGCCATTTTACCAATACAATATTACCATCCCGATTAACTATTTCTTCAGCACTACCTCGCTCTGGTTTTTTCAATAGCGCATCTGAGCTAAAGTTTGGATTATTAAATCTATTAATTCTAATTGTGAAAACTGCCTTAATTTGTTTTTGTGAGAGTATTTCAAATAATTGATAACTTGAGAAAAAATTGTCAAAAAATAACGTGTGACCTGGTAATTTTAGACGGCTTATCAAATGAAGCACCACTGGTGCGCCAAGACCTACACGCGCACGAACAAAACTTGAAATTTTCGTTTGTGTTCCCTGGTACAACACAAAATCATAGGGGTATCCTGATTTCCCACACAAAACGAATACTTTGAGACCCCAAGGACATGGTTTACCCTTAACATATTGCTTAATATTCAATCGACCTTTAAATGGTGTTATCTGTTCATCAACAGAAACAGTTTCTTCTACCGGCAATTCTAAGCATCGTCGTCTTACACAATTGATAAGTGGTCGTGATTTAATAAATTTATCATTACAATCGTGCGGAATTGTTTCGTTGTCAATGAAGTGGATGTGAGACCTAAGCCAGAAAAATCATGTCTCTGGTCATGATTGGTTCAATCGATTGTACATATTTCTAATTTTCGGCTCCAGAACATCTTACATCGAGGTAATTTCATTACTCCCATCAGCAAATGTATTCCAAATAGTTTCATTATTTCATTAGATGTTGTGTGTTTAAAACCCAAGCGGCCCTTCTGTATAGCGTACATGTTTGTATAAAGTGCAATTTCTTAATACGTTTGCTGTGGTATATATTTCTCAAATACTTCTAAAGGCGATCTGGATTCAATCAAAGTTGGGTCATTTGTTTCGAAAATGAAATGTGTTTTTGGTTCAAATGGACGTCGTCTCCAAGCTATATCTGCCTTTTCGGTTATTTTATAATTATATTGTTGGTCTACAAATTCAATTTCATTACGGCTATTACATAGCGGATATTCAATTTGATTGCCAACGCCACTTTCATTCTCGGCGACGATCACAGTATTTGCCAGATCAATATCAAACTCATCGTTCTCAACCTCCAATATTTCGATGACATCACTACGTTTATGTTCGGGAACTTCGTCAATATCTATTTCGTCGTCAACATCTTCTCAATGCATCATCCATCTCAATGTCAGAGTTATCTGCCATAATAAGATCGGCGCTTCCTCCACTGAATAAATTTTTTTTTGTCGTGACATTATATCTATATAAATGTATGCATAATTGTAATGCAAATCTAATTTAATGTTAAGATCTTGTGACGTTCACTCGATTTGGCAACGAATGTTGACATGGCAACATATGTTGCCATTACACATCAGTATGATTTGCAACAATTGTGGCCAAGGCAAGTTTTCTAATTTATTCAAAGGCAAGTGAGATATATTTCTAAATTTTATCAATTATGTAACTAAAAACTGTTAACAAAACTAATTTTATTCAACAAATTCGAAAAAACTAAATTATAATAACATAAATAGCCAATAAAACTTACAATTTTCAGCAGAACAATTTTTTTCTGTCCGTGTCACTTTAAAATCATTAATACACTAAATTATTGAACATTTGGAGGGAAAAATGACAGCTTCAACGATCTTATATTATATAGAAGAAAGAGACAACACAATAAAAATTTGTAAAATGTGAATCTAATAGCTAATTAAACGAAAATGGGCGTTGGCAACATACGTTGCCGTGAGGTCCCAAAGGGAATCTAGATTGATTAAACATATAGATCAGTTTGAAACAAACTACTAACTTTTGATAATTTCACATTCCCGCGTAAAAATAATACGACGAGTTTAATCCAAAATAAAATGCAACAATTGCACGAGGCAGACAGATTTACTATAAAATAATCCTGTAAAAACAGGCGCCTTAATCTAGATAACAAAAATTAAATATCTAATATTGGTTTTCGACTTTCGTTTAGGCGTCCCAATAATAAAATTTTCGGTAAAATTGTATTTAGTCCCATGGCGTGAGGTCCAACTGTGTGTATCGCTTATCCATCTTATACCAAATAAAATAATAAAATAAAATTTATCTTTAAGCACCGCATGACCAAACATGAAAGAACAAAACCAAACAAAAAAAATGTTGAATCAAACAATCGAGATAATAAGACAATCAAACGTTTAAAATCTCTAACAAATAGGCAACGAAAGAAGTGTTAAGGTGGGACGTTTCAACGTTTTTTTTGTTTTGTTTTTGTATTTCAATTACGGACTAAAATAAAATTTACATAAAATGTAAAAAAAAACTTTTCTTTGGTGATTTGTAATTTTAGAATTTTGTCGAATACAATTGAAATGAATTTAATTAGTGAGCTAGAAATATGTACAGATAACATAATATGTAAACGAGCTTAGAACTTCCTCATATTAATGAGATGGGTGTGTGTAATTTTTTTTTTTTGGAAATGTTTTGGATTCGTAAATATTATTCTCGTAGCTTAGTAATTAATGACTTATTGTTAGATAAATTCTCCCAAGGACTGATCTTTTCAAAACATAAAATACTTATATGCAAATTTATCTGTTGGATTTTTTGATTGATTATATTAGAGTTGAAAATGTTATATAAAATTTCGGTTTTTTCGGTTGAAATGGGATTTTAATTATTATTTGTAAAATGATTTCCAAAAAAAAAAAAATTTGTTCGAAACCATGTACCTACAATATTTACGAGTAACTTTTTCAAAATGAGTGATGAAGTACAAATTGAATTATACGGTATTTAGCATTTTACAAAACTCCCTGGAATTTTAATTTATAGTCTGTGTGTGCGTTGTGCATATTCATGGTACGCTCGTATCACAATAAAATAACCTTAGCAAAATTTCTGATGCTATGTATTCTAACCTTTGACCTTTTGAAATTAAAAAAGTTTAAATTTAATCGAATATTAATTACTTGGCCATTAGTATCTAGTTTACATCAAAATGGTAAACGTTCATTAGTTTTGCAATGAACGGTGAAATTTATTTTAAAATTTCGCCAGCCATAATTATGATTTGCTAGTAAATGAACCTAATTATATGTTCAAGTCATCTTTAATATGCCAGCCTTTTCTTATCATAAACAAAAATGTCAGATGATAGTTATCAATTCTAAGAATGTGAGTCCCCCCTTTATATAATGCGGTTTAAATCTTTGTCAAGATCAGATATTAAAATTTGCCTAATGATTTCGACAGAAAAAACGTATTGGTGACCGAATTAATAAAATTATTAAATTGTCTTGAATAGTTGGTTCAAATAATAAATTATGAAGTCAGTATCCGTTACATGATCAAGCTGAAGCGGCAACAGTGACACGAACTTTTGTGGTGGTATTTGACTCCTTTACCACGGCATGGTGGAGTTAATAAAATTTTTCATGAATTTATTTTATGACTTCATTTGCTGGAAGCAGCTCCATAATATCTAACTTGAGATGTTCTTCCCCAAACGTATTATATGATTCTTTCAAATCGCATTAGTTTCCTCCCCAAAAGCATTGAACCGTCGTAGTTCTGGCAAGTAGCTTTCTTCATACTGTGATGCATTGAACTCGAATGGTAGTTGGAAAAATAATCTTCTGCCATGTATAGTTTACTATAGTTGCCTTAAATATGGCCATACATTCAAAGTAAGTTTCTGAGAATATACTTCAATTTATTAAAATCGTTAGTCTTCCAAAACGTACGATGAAATTGAATCAGTATAATATGAAAAATTGTACTCCCTTGGGATTAAGTTAGATTGGTTGGTATTTGTCACGGTTGCTTCAATAAGCTACCAAAGAACATTAAATTCAGGATCATCTAAAATAATGATTAATTCAAATTCAAATAACCTTTTTTGAAATGGCTCGGCAGACTTGATCTAAGTTTTAATAGAAATTTATTTTTAGATTAAACATTTGCCTAAATAATTCTGTAATTATCTCGAAAAAATTGTGGGCGCGTGGCAGAGAGAGATAATGGCACAAAAACTTTACCATCATCGTGGAGGTTGCCTAGAGTAATTCCAACTTGGGTAGCCGCAAGGGAACAGCGCAGAAAAATGGTTAAAATAAAATAAAAATAGAACATAACCACCTCCCCCTCTCCCACTTTCCTCCCGAATACCAGAATGGTCTATCAAGAAGCCATAAGGCTTTGCTAGGACTCAGTAGACTAAGCCATTAATCCGTATAAAAAACAAGATTATGTTTAACCTCATAAAATAAGGCGGTTTAAAAAATAAATAAAAATAATCTGAATATCACTTAAAGTGATCAGATCAGCTGTCTGCCCTGCTTCAATGCTGAATCTGTAGTGCTTTGTTCGAGATTACCTACTCTCGAGGCACCGTCTTATGTCATTCTAGGGATCTCAAGAAATTACAGTTCGCATAAGGAGGTCGTCTATGTATAGATGTTCGATTTTGTAACTAAGAAGCATTTTGGTTTGTCGAATCCCGAACTATGTTACCCTACTTCGATAACAATATAAGTGGCTCTGGGAAAAAACAATGTTGCTTCGGACCAATGGAGCTATCATCTATACAACTCCTTTGTCGCAAATATCAGCAGTTTCGTTTCATTGATTCAGAGTGACCTGGAGCTTACATTAAGGTAATTTATGTAAATTTCGTTCTCTTCTCCAATTATTTTTCTTTACTCCAGAGTAAAGGACCAGGCAATGCAGAGTATGTATAATTTCATTTTTGTCGTTTTTTCTCACTATAATTATTTAAATAGCATGGGCCCACATACATTTTGGTGCTGTGGTTGTTGAGTTTGAGAAATTACGAATTTTCTGTTTTGTACGAATTTATCTTGAATTGTCAGCAGAAAATCAAATAGTCGATAATACAGCTAGTGGTCACGACACAGCACAAAGTTATGAGATGGTTGACAAACTTGCAAAATCTTGAAAGCGCGCCAAATTTAAAATATTCTCAACAAAATTGGAATTATCGACTATTTTCGTTCGATTTCTACAATAGATTATTATTATTTTATTTATTTTATTATTATTTTTATTTTAAATTTGCATTATCGACATTTTTTGGTTCACTACTTTCAATTGCTGCGACCAACATTTTATTACTGGCTTCTCGGTTGGCAATTAAAATCGGCTAATAACGATAATTAAAATGTTCGTTATCGACAATTTCGGTGGTAGCTGAATTGCAGTGTCAAAATTATTCGACGGATCTCAGTGCTGTCATTACCAAGATCAGAAAATGAGCTAATGCTTAGAATACTGGTTAAATGATATTGTAGTCATCAACTTTCAACAACAAGGTTTATTAAACTCTGTATGTATTTCGATAATAAACCTAATATCGAAGTGGCCAAGCAAGAGTCAATTCATGTACTCGGGGGAGTATGCTGCCGAAAAATATTTGCTGTCCTCTTTATTTTGATAGATGCGTCTATCGTGTCAATGCGGAGAAGATGCAGATGATGCTTTATGCTGAAAAGGAGTGAAGAATTTATCAAATTTACTAATTTTACCAATTTTATACCAAATTGAAGATACGGAGAACACGAAAGAATGCTGAAAGTGAACAAATCTACTAAAAACTTTTCGTGGTTTTTAGGCAGTCTAGTCCTTTTCGAACGATTTCGAACTCAACAATAGAGGAATTCATATATAAAACACATCCACTAGAAATTAGTGCTATCTAATAAAACAGGGTTCTCAGATTCAAGCGGACTTCTTAATCTGATTGGTGCGAATATAATTTCAGTTAAACGTCTCTTTCATCACTTTGGGCAAGCAACTTGGGAAAGAATAATACTATGAAAGAAAAACAAGTGTATCAAAGGAACGAAATAGGCAAAAGTCCTGAAAACTGCACGAAAACCGTCGCCGAGTAAGCTGTCGTTAAAAATCGTGTACATTAGCCCCCAAGTTTTCCTTACAGCAACAAACTCTTTATGGTAATTTCAATTTTCTATTCAACTCTACAAATACTCATCATTTTGAAACTCCCTCCTGTACCTGTAACGCAAAACTATCCTGAGCAACTGAATTTTATTCAGATGAAATCTAAATTCCTAAAGCTAACCGATATTTTGCCCGAAAAATTTGACTTGTTTCGATAATCGTTTAAATAAACTAAATATTCATGGATGAAAGATAGAAAATAGGACAGCTTTATTCTCTACACAATACATTCAATTATATTCCATCAGAAGGCATAGGTAGGTCTTCGCATTATCCCGTCACAAACCATGAGGTCACTTGGGCATTTGGCTTCTCTATCTTCCTAGATTCACAAGCAGCGATGAACACCATGACATAGCCCACATATCTTACAAGACTTTCATTAGCCAGCATTTAGGTTCACAGCACTCTGAAGCTAAAAACCTTCAGAATCCGAATTCTTCGATCAATTTGTGTGTCTAGAATTCGAAGTAGTTATGCTCTGTTTTCTAATATACGTCAAGCAGAGACGCAGCAACTTTCAGAGTAAAGTAGTATTTTACCATCAGCGTCAACAAAAAAACAAAGTGAAATAAGTGGTTGTGATCTTTCACTCTCCTATGCCTGCCTCCTTTATTTTCTGAATTGCTTCCATGGTTTATATTATCCGGCCCCAAAAGTAGAATGGTTGTTAGTAATAATGTTTTCCTTGTTTCTCTAAAGCATAAAAATATACATCGCTGGGTTTCCATTTATTCAGTCGTTTTTCTCTTTTATCGACTAGATTTACCATTTCTTCTACTGTGATAAATTAAACTGGGAAAGTAGGTTCTCACAAAATTATCTTTTTATTCACCAGTACGCTGGTATCTAACCATGATGTGGGTTATTTCGTGACAAAGGTGGCAGTCTTTCGTGCTTATAAAATGATATCAGGACATCTGTGTTTCCTTGGTGAAGAAAAGACATATTCGAGTCACTGTTTAAAACTGGATTCCCTGTTGCAGCTATTATATCTAGAATGAACTCACCTTTTGTAAATGAATCTCGCGTCACCAATATAACTAGGTTTGTTCCTATAACATGTGCGACCAACCGTATAGGATTTGCTAAAAACATCTCTACTTTACATATAGGGTTCAAAAGGACGTCCAGTGCCCTATGTTTATCGAATGGTTCTCACTTTTGTCTGTGCTTCGCCTGGCTTTACCTTGCTGTGAAAGTATTTCTAGACCTTTGGATAAGTTTGACCTACTTCTGCTTACTTTCTCAGGTACACCTACTTAACCTTAAATTTCTGCCATCCCCCCCCCCCCCCCAAAGCCTCTCTTTGGTACGCACAATCGCCATGCTGGGTGCTAGTAATTCCAATTTATATCTGCTTCTTTTATGTGTGCCTCTTCTCTTTTGTTTACTTTTCAGAGCTTGAGATTTTGTTTTTAATGCAAGATCAAAACTATTATGTTCTCTAGATTTGATCTGATTATTATTCATTTTGCTGTTAAACTGCCCTTCTCAAAATTCTTTAGACAGTCCAATGAATCGGGGTGCGTGATTCAAAGCATTTGCTTCTACCAACCTCAATAGTTTTGTTATGTTTGACTCACATCATCTAGTGTTAATTTTTTTTCCGCTTAAAACAATTATTGATAATGTAAAAAATATCTCACATTTCTCACAGAAATGGAAGCTATTCTGTTATCCTGGGAATTACGTATTGTATAAAAAGAATAACAAACAGCCTTTGTGGCATACCGTTTTGTGGTTGTTTGCCTCGCAAATATTATATACTGATTACCTAATCTCCTTACAAAATCATCCAAAATCGAGATTTCCCAGCTTATCGCACCAAACGGCCTTAACATAAATAATGATGAAAATTTTCCAGTGTTCATGCTGTTCCCTTGGCATTGTTAAAGTTTACTCTTCATATAAAATTGTGTGAAGTAAATTCACTTATTCACCAATAATACCGCCACCCAATTCTCTTGACCCGCGAGCTAGACAAATCCAAATTAGGCACAACTCAAATAAAATATATTAAATTTTTGCTATATACGATTAAAGGGGACATGAGAACACACTCCAGATAATATGGAATCCGATGTGTATAAGTTACCAAAGAGCTTGTAACGTTCATACTACATAGAAAGGCAATAATATTATTTTATAAGATGTTGAACTTGTAATCGTTTTGCTGTCCGGTAAATTCTGAATTTATATGGCTACTTTTACTATAGAGAGCTAAATATTAATATTGTCGAAGATATTGTCATACATACGACCCTGCCCTGTCAATACAGTTGATTTCTGTATAAACCAATCCTGCTTTTTACGCCTTTATATACTTCATCAAAAAAATATTTCCTTTTCCCATCTAATGTTGTGTTAATTGAAACATCAACATTAGAAATCTTATCGACAATGACAATTCCGTTCCATTCAATCGAATTTTTGACAATAAACATTTACCATTTCTAATATTTATTTATACGCTTTTTGCTTTTTTTACAGAATAATTTCCGTTTAAATGTTTATGTTCCTTTCACGACATTGAGAAAAAAATTGTTCAAAGAGAACGCCTCCATTCTTAAAGAAATATTTCGAAGAAAGGAAGAAAGGAAGATACTTGTTTTCTATTCTATTAAGGCATATACCGAAAAATTTCTAAATATTTTTGTTGTTGTAAACTACTGTTTGATTGTTGCAATTTAATGAAAAACATTTAATTTCACCATGATTTCATCTCATTTGTGGGGTTTCGGAAATATCGCGCATGCAGTTAGGTTAAATTTATCCAATCAACTATTATTCAATCAAATTATTAAATGGCATTATATAATCTGTAACAATTACCTAATAAAATTTAATAGAGATTTTTATATTTTCAAATTCCCATAATATAAAATAGTTTTTGAGTTGGTTCCAATAAAAATGTAACACGCTATTGACCCCCGTTCACATATTCGAACCAAACGAACGTTAAATCATTTTTTATAATATTGGCAGCAATATACATTGAAAATAATTTCGGTTCATATTTCAATATTTTGATACATAGAAAACATTTCTATTTTTTTTTAACTCAAGCCACCACCTAGTGTTATATCACTGCTAGTTTCCAATTGAAACTTGTGCAGAAGAAAGAAGAAGGAATTATTAACGTAATTTGAGAACATTAAAAATAATATTGCAATCACGGCTGGATATTTGATAAATATTCAAAATTGAATATTCATTCATGGCGAAATAATAAAATTTACGTCTAACTACTTATGTTACGTATATGGATTGCTGTTCACTTCGTCTGAGACTACTGCAGAATTTTTATTGTATTTTGATACAGTGAAGCAAAGAATATAATAATTTTTAACTGTTGACAAGGGAGACTGTTTTGATTGATTTAGTAAAACAGCTTTATTTTTACATAAGATACTCGATATAATGTACTGTACACAGCAATAATGAATTAAGCCTAATATAATAAGACGTTATGAGCTCGCAATTCGCAACCAAAATAATTCGAGTGATCAACATTATAGAACGTATCTATTGCAAAAATCGACACATGCATAACTTCGATAGCGTAGAATTTTTATTTTTTTTTGCAGATTATAACTGACAGCAGCCAATCGGCTAGTTTTGCATGCCCAATCAAGTAACAGTGTATTACATTTCTCCACAAATTTGAAGATTACAAACCAACATTTAGTTCATCATCTCAAATCATCTGCTAAAAAATCTCAAGCACCACCAAATAGTTTTTGATTTCGTCGTAGATCGTACAATGTTGTACGTAATGTTTCCAATGATTTCTGGTGAACCGAATATTACACTCATCCCATACGATAAGTTTGCTTTGTAGCAAAACTTTTGCCCTTCCAAATATTCTGGGGATTTTGCATGTAATGTTTTCGGTCAATTGTATGCTCAATGGCAACCTCAGAAAAAGTGAGTACCAATGTGATTTTAATTTGCGATTGTATATGGCTGTTAAAGGATTGAAACCTAAAATGTTTTTGCCATGCCTCCAGGCGCAACCAAACAATAAATTTCAACACTTTCTCGTTAACAAGTGGCATGATTGAATCGTAGGCATGTTTTTGATGATCATAATTCAATATTTGTGTATTTGATTATAGAAATGTACTCAATTGATTGCTATCAAGTTGTTGTTTGCGTCACAAATCTCGATTAAGTGTGTCGTTCATTGGGCGTTTGGGCTATATCAAACATAATTTTGCTAATGCTTTATTTGCGATCGCTAAACGTATGTCTTCAATCATAATCAATGCTCCATTATACATTTGTGTTGAGCAATTCTGGAATTGAAGTAGTGTGCGACACATTCGATGTAAAATATCATTTGTCATATGTTTATCTTCAAATACTCTAATCTAAGCTTTGGAATGATGTTGGTCCACGAACCTAAATATACAAAAAACGTAAATTTTTAATTTAGGCAACCCTAAAACTATGCGCATTACAATTTAACACAATCACAAAAGAGCGATAAGCAATTTTACATGGAAACAATTCTATACTGAACAATTCATCGAAAAATCAAATATGCGAAAAAAAAATAATTCATCGAAAAAAATTGTAATGCATATTAAAAAATATTGATCAATTTTCTCTTCGTAGTTTAATTTTGTGATAAAGGACAAAGAAGGACATTTTCGATTGAAAAATAAAATTGTATCAATATTAAGAAGAATTTGATGCGGATTATTGTTATATTGCCGTGACAGATTCGAGTTTAGTTTAAAACTATGAATCTGAAATTATGACACACTAAGTGCCCATAACTTACCATCAGCCGATATCATAAAGGTTGAGTGGAGATTTTCTTCTGATTTATATGTCTTTTTATGCATCTATCGACTTCAATCTACAGCTGTGAGTGTCTATGTTCGGGAAGTGGCCGAGGTTTTGGGCAGTATTAGGTCAAAAAATCTGTTTGTTTTTGGAGACATTAACATTGATATTCTTGGGTTTCCAAGCAACAGCATTGATTATCTAAACCTTATGTCATGTTTTGGGCTTGAGTCATTGATTTGTACTCCCACGCGGGTTACTGCTTCTTCTTCAACGTGTATTGACCACTTTTTTGCTAGACTTAGGTCTAATGATCTTTCAGGTATAAGAACATCGGCTGTGGACTTAAAAATTTCTGACCACCACTTGATTGAGATACGGTTTAAGGCTTCTCAGATACTGTTACCAAGGTCTAATTTGAACCAAAATTCCACGAGAAGTAGAAAGAAACTCAATCTGTTGTTGTTATATGAAAGGTTGAATCATATGGACTGGGGGTTCATTTTTAACATCGACAATCCATCTCTAGCTCTTGAGGTATTTTTGGATAATATTTTTATTATCTTGGAACGCTGCTACACTTATTGCTCGTCTAAAATTAAACGCCTGCAGCCTTGGATCTCCTTTGACCTTGCGCGACGTATTAATAAAAGGAATAAACTGCGGTCCAAGTTAAATAAGCGTCCTGATAATGCAGTACTTCGTGATAGCTATAACAGAATGTGCACCATAATTAATGTAGATATCAAAAATGAAAAGGAAACCTATTATTCTAAGCGTTTTTCTGCTAACCGCGGTGATATAAAAAAAAACTGGATTTTAGTGAACGAGATTCTGACTCGTAAACCTAAAACTTCACTAGTCAAATCTATTTTAGCACAGAACGGAGAACTTCTTACGAGTGATCTAGAAATTGCTAATGAGTTTAATTGTTATTTTTCTAGTGTTGCTAAAGATTTAGGTGCTAAATTTGACTCTGTCAACACGTCATCTAGTTTCAATTTGCCTTTTGATTTCGGTCCGACAACGTTTTTTATGACCCCAGTATCTAGTTATGAAGTTTTTTCAATTATTTGTGCTTTAGAACCTAAATACTCAATTGATAATGTTGGCCTGAGTAATTATATATTAAAAGTCATTGCTGGGCATATTAGTCCCGTTCTTGCACACATTTTTAACCTTTCCTTTGAGTTGGGAGTTGTACCCGATCGACTGAAAACAGCAACTATAATTCCCCTTTTCAAGAATGGTAATCGCCTTGATAAAGGTAATTATAGACCTATTGCCTTGCAGCCAGTAATCCTAAAAGTTCTTGAAAAGGTAGTTAAAAATAGGGTTTCCAATTTTTTAGATAAAACGGGTGTGCTGAGTATCCATCAACATGGTTTTCGTCATGGTATGAGTACCGAATCGGCCTTGTTAGATTTTCTAAATACAATCAACACTGGTTTAAATAAAGGTAATAGCTGCGGTGCTTTATTTATTGATACAGCTAAAGCCTTTGATATGGTTGATCACAAGCTTCTGCTATCTATTATGTATGATATAGGGTTTAGAGGAGTGGCAAATAAGTGGTTAGCATCGTATTTAGATGGTAGATCGGTGAGAGTTAAGATAAATGATAATTTAAGCGATCCGAAATTTATTGACGTTGGTGTTCCCCAGGGTTCAGTATTAGGCCCTCTGCTGTTTCTCATTTATACAAACTCCGTATTTAAATTGAATCTTCATGGTTATTCAACCGGGTTTGCTGATGACATTGCTCTGGCTTACTGTGGGAATTCTCCCAGCAACGTTATTTCGATGATCAATTCTGATTTAAAAGTTTTACTCTCATGGTTCGACAAACATCGCCTGATCTTAAGCCGGAAAACTAAATTCATGTTGTTTAAATTGTCTGGTAGCTTTAATACGTCTATTTTGCCGCGGGTGACTAATCACAGCAGGTATAAATGTGCGTCTAGTGGTTGCCACTCTGAGTGCTTTGATATCGAACAAGTTGACTCGTTTAAATATCTTGGTGTTCACTTGGATACTTGCCTTAATTGGAAAACGCATGTTAATTCAGTCCACCAGTATCTGTCATCAACTGCTAGAATTTTCTACCTTCTTCGTGATTATTGTCCTCCGTCGGTTCTAAAAATAGCTTACCGTGCGCTAGTTATGGCTAAATTGGAATATGGATTGTCGTGCTGGGGTGGTTGTTATGCTGCAACTTCGTATCCTTTATATGTTCTACAGAAAATGATTTTGAGAATATATCTAAAGAAACCAAGAACTGAACCATCATGGAATTTATTCTTTACGACGAATATTTTGCCGTTGAAACATTTGTATGTTTATAAGGTATTGAGAGTTTTTTTTAATCGAAGTGGTCAACAAATAATGAGAAGCGATTTTCGTTACAATTTTCGCGGTAACCATCAATTTCTTTGTAACATCCCAAGATTCTTCAATGACCACTTCCGACGCTCTATTCTGGTCGCTGCACCAACCTTTTTTAATGCGCTACCAATTTACATTAGGAAGGACATTCATTTGAAGTCCTTTTTACCTAGAGTTAAACAATGGCTATTTGAAACTGTTGATATCTCCTATTTATTCAGGGTTATTACATAAAACTTGATGTATTTAGTCACATATTATGAAGTTGAAATTTAGTAGTAAAAGTAGTAGTAATGGTAATGGTAGTAATAGTATTAGTATCTTAGTCATTGTATTGTAAGCTTTTATCACATTTTATTCTCATTTTAATCATTTAATTTTGTAAATATTAGGATTATGTTGTATTTTTATGTATTACGCGAATTTGCTTCTGCCGTTTTTTCGGCACAAAATTCGTTATATTTTTTTGAATAAATAAATAAATAAATAAATAAATAAATAAATAAATAAATAAATGTCGCAAACAATGCGAAACCTAACCTAAGCATGTGTTAAATTTCTATAAATACAACATTTTTGTCACTCGTTGGTTCGATCGCATATTTTCAAAAAATCAGGGTAAATTCGAAATAGTTCTCGTAAATAGGTTATTTAACCTATATAGATATGCTATATTTTTTCCTCCATCTAGAACTGTAAACCGCTTGATGATTTCTTGAGTAGGAGCTGAGATATGAATATTCGTCATTTATATCCGTGATCGAAATGAAATTTAACACAGGTTTACAATTTTTGGGACATATAGTGCGTCACAATTTTAGATTTAGTTTTTTGAACTAAGCTCGAACCATTCGTGCACCATTGCATTATTATGCGATCCCTTAATCATCTCATTTTCTCCAATATTATTCGAGCTTGCTTATATATTAGTAGTTGGGACCAACCATGACTTGCACGATAAATTCCCGAAAAGTTTGAACTATTTAGCAATTCAGCTTGATTCAAAATACTCTGCACCTCATCACAATAATTCGTTTCAAAATCTGCTCCATATCGGTGTAATTTTACTTCGATGAATTGTAAAATTCTATAGAAAATCTTTCCCTTCAAGTACATACAGTGGGTAACTTTAATATTCCGGCTTTTTCGTATTAAAATAGCGAAACTGTTAATTTATCTTTTTCAATAATTATAATTTTATTAATTTTCAATATAATTCAAATATTTTCGTATTAAATAAAATTACCGTAATACTATTTATTACATTAAAAAAAGATACTACTATTTCATCGTTACTTTAATATTCGGTCATAATAAAAAAATCCGTTATTACAGTAAAAAAAACCGACCAAATGGCACAGTGGTTAAAGCTTTGGCGTTTGGATCGGGAGGTAATGGGTTCGAATCCCGATAGGGGCATGGTGCACAAGGGATTTTTCATCATTTGATAACGATCGATTAAAGTAACTAAGTTACTAAGTTAAGATATAACTAAGTTAAGATATTAAAGTAACGTTAAAGTAGTAGTTTTAATTGTTTTATTACAATCCCTATTTATTTATTTCATATGAAACTATTTACATTTTATTAATAATTAATAAAATTTTAATTTTTGAAAAAGAATAATAAACATTTTTGCTCTTTTAACCCATTTCCGCACACTTTTATATCGATGACCGTGCTCAGAAATACACTTTTTTTTCAATTGATTATTCAATTGATTGGTTTTTCCATGAAAACTCTCGACGGCTATAGCCGTCATTTGCTCATCACATCATTTTTTCTATATATTTTCGCCTACAGAAACAAATGACAGCTGTAGCCGTCCGATTTTTTGGTGATATATAGACAAATGACGGCTATTACCGTCCTTTGCACGAACATAATAGGACGCTATAGCCGCGGTAATTTGTTTCTGTAGGCGGAAATATATCGAATTGCTAATCATGAAAATTCGCACAAAAAAACAATTGATATGTTAGCTGGAATGTTTCATCTTTTTTTCTTAGATGAATACCATTTTACAGAGCTTACACACAGTTTGTGAATTAGACCATAAATATCGCTCCTTTAAATAATTCTACAATATTCAACAACAAAACATTTTTGTGCGCACAAATTTTTTTTTGGCTGGGTTTTTATTTCTATCTATAATTTAAGTAATTCAGAACTCATATACATTTTGTCTAAATTTAAATATTTTAATTTTTTTTTAACTCAATCGATAACGACTTCTTAGATTATCGTCCGGCTGGTATCAACTAAATACAAAATCTATGTTATTTTAAGATTTTTTTTATTTTTTTTTATTTTTTTATTATTTAAATTATTACAACTCTGAATACAATTCATCTAGTAATTTTTCTTTCTTAATTTAATCACTTGTGATTGAGAAAAGGCCCATTAGCCAGCTCCATTTACAGGTTATTTACTGAAGTAGTCTTTGCTCTGGTGTCCTTAATCCATTAAATCAATTGGTTTCGTTCTCTGCAATCGTCTTACTGCATGTGAAGTGTCCAACATACCACGAAGCTCTTCATTTACGTGTTGATAGATACGTTGTCTGTGAATTACTGCAAATTTTTTTATTTCTTCTTGGGCCGTCGGGATATTTAGGTCCCTATGAAGGTCATCATTCCTAATGTACCACGGAGCGTTAACTATACCACGTAGCACTTTGTTTTGAAAAGTTTGTATTATTTTGGTGTTGGTTTTTTTTTGTACAGTCCCAGAGCTGTATTCCGTAAGTCCATACAGGCTTTAGCACCTGTTGATACAATAGCAATTTATTTTCGGTTGACAATTCCGAATTTTTCCCAAGAAGCCAATACATTTTGCGATATTTGATATTAAGCTCATCTTTTTAGCGTGCTCTTTCCATCCGAGCCTGGTATCTAAGGTCATCCCTAGATATTTAGCATTATTTGCATACGGAATCTGCTGACCGTTAATCATTACAGGTTTATAACTGACTTTTAGATTGGTGAAATTCATATGCGTGGATTTCGATTCATTGAGCCCGATACGCCACATTTTTGTCCATTTTATGATTTTGTCACATGCTTCTTGGAGTTTCGTTGTCGATTCCTCGATAGTGTCTCCTACTGAGAGAACTGCAGTGTCATCAGCAAATGTTGCAATGGTAACATCGTTTAATTGAGGTAAATCTCTGGTGTAGAGCAGGTAAAGAATAGGTCCCAAAACACTACCCTGTGGGACTCCTGCCGAAATCTGTTTTAGCTCGGAATATTCATCTTCATATTTCACCCTAAAGTGGCGATTCTCCGCATGTCTGATTTTAAAATCATATAATATTGTTTTGGTAAATCTCTATGTAGTTTGAAGAGTAAACCTCTGTGCCACACCTTATCTAAATCCTGCACCACATCTAAGAAGATACTAGAACAAACCGTTTTCGTTTCAAATGTATTCTCAATGACATCTGTAAGCCTATAAACCTGCTCAATAGTTGAGTGTTTCTGTCTAAAACCAACCTGATATTCTGGTATAAGGTTTCTTTGTTCTATGGTTCTTTTCAATCTTTTGAGCAACAGCCTCTCAAACAATTTTGCTAGTGTTGGTAGAAGTGAAATTGGCCGGTAAGATTTTCTGTCATTCGGTGGCCTGCCCGGTTTCGAAATCATTATTACTTCTGCTACTTTCCACTGCATTGGCACATGCTTTTTCCTGAGAATCGCATTGATTATGTGCAGTAATTTATGGGTACCTTTTTCAGGCAGCTCCTTTATTATTAGCCCTGTTATCAGATCATAACCAGGAGCTTTCTTTACTGTTATGTCCTTAATTTCAGCTTTTAGTTCTGTTAATGTTACAGGCCTGATCTCTTCGAAATCAGATATTCTGGGCGTATCAACAGTGTTTTCGTCATTGGTCTGCTGACCTAGAAGTTGAAATGTTTTCTTCAAGATGTTCAGCAAACAGGTCAGCTTTATCTTTCGCACTTCTAGTCCATTTCCCATCGTTTGTTTTGATTGGGGGGATCTAAGTTTTTGGTCGTTTTAAACCTTTTGTTGCTTTCCAGAGTGAATAATCGGTATCTTTAGTTGGAGCTAGGGAACAAAGGTATTTTCCAATTGTTTCATTTTTCACTTTTTTTATGAGTGCCGTAAGTTTAATTCACAAGTTGTTTAAGGAGGTTTTATCTTGCGGCGCACGCGTAGTCTGCCATTTCTTACGGGCTTTTCGTTTTTCCTGGACTAGTTCTCTTACTTCTATTGGGTAAATAACGGAGTTTTCTTTCCTGGATGATAATTTGGGGGTGCATTCCCAAGCCGACCATTGTATGACATCAAGGAGCTTGTCTAGTTCTTCTTCTATTTCATTTTCACTTTTGATTGGCACTTGAAGTTCTATTTTTTCCTATACCAACTGCCTAAACAGTTCCCAATTTGTTTTGTTGTTTGTGAGCTGTAGTAAATTGGTTTTTCTATTACATTTTCACTAACTGTCATAATAACAGGAGAATGATCAGATGTTAGACTTTCATCATTTTCTAAGAAGATGTAGCGTTCCGATACGCCTTTAGTGATGTAGAAATCTATTAGATCTGGGATTTTGTTAGGATCAGTTGGCCAGTACGTTGGTTTTCCTCCTGAATAAAATTCACAGTTTCAGTATTGGCCAGCTGCAAGTAACTCTTTGCCTTTTGGAGAGGTTAATCTTGAACCCCAGAAGGTATTTTTTGCATTAAAGTCACCTCCAATAATAAAGTTACTTCCTAATTTCTGGAACAAGTTAATGTAGTCTTCTTTCTTTAGGTTATACCGTGGGGGGCAATATATCGCAGATATATTACAGGTGTTGTGATAACCAAATTTAACCGTCACGGTGGTTACTTGCATGGATTTTTTTTTCTATTTTTAATTCTTTATGATGATATTATCCTTAATAAATATAGCTGACCCTCCTCTTGCTCGTTCTGCGGGATGAGTGGTATGGTAACAAGTATATCTCCCGATTGATACATAGGAGCTGCTGGTAAGATGTGTTTCTGATATTAAGCATATATCAATTTTGTCGGTTTTTAAAAATAGTTCTAATTCTTCTAGGTGTTGTGTTAATCCGTTTGCATTCCATGTGGCTATTCTTAATGAGTAGTTTTGATGTCTGGTTTCTGCTCCGGAATTATGAATTGAACTATTTATTGCATACATTATTTATGTTTAACTATTTTGGAGCTTGGTATATCCAGCAGATTAAGTCGGTCCAGAATTAACTTATTTAGTTTATTCTGTTCCTCAAGGCTCTTTAAAATTGCTTGGACAGTGTTTTTGAAATTTTCGGTACCGTTGGTCTCATTTTCTTTCGAATTTGAAGCGGCCTGAGCATATGTGTAATTCTCCCTATACGCACAGATGCTTCATTTCTTGCTCGATCCTTGTTTGGATGACTTAGAGGGGGTTTGCGTGCCTGATCCCTCATTTTCTGTAGCTGCCTGGCAACCTCACATCCTCGGTAGCTTGCTGGTTGTTGCCCATAACAATTTATACATTTTGCTGGTTCTTCTTTAGATAGTTTACAACTTTGTGTTGTTAACTTTTCAGCACATTTCACACATCTTGGATCGCGCGAACAATGTCGTTGCGTATGGTTATAGCCTTGGCATTTTTACATTGTACTATTCTTACACTGCCTCTTTTAACAGCTTCGATCTTTACTCGCATGTTGAGTATGCCAGTTATATTGTAAATTTTTTCTATTTGCTCGGATTTATCAAAGGTTAGCATGAACAGGGGAAGCCCTCTTTTTGAAACGGGTTCTAGTCGGTTCTCCCCGTTACGTCTCTCTTTTTTAATAATGTCCATGGCATCAAGGATTTTAAATCCTTTATTTTGTAGATCCTCCATTATTGAATTAATTTGACAGGTTGGATGTAGTCCTCTTGCCATGACCTTGATGGGACGATCGTTTTTATTTTCGTACGTGTACCACTGATATTTTTTGATATTCAGCTTCATTGACAAGTTTCTGTATGCGTTTGGATTTGAAGTGTATGTGTGTCTTCCATACATTATTGTTCAGAGCAGTAATTTTATACTCTTGTTCCGTAACATTACTCATTACACTTTGGATTTCTGAGTAGTTGGTTATTCCTACTATAAAATCGGTGGTGGGGCTTTTACTTTTGGCTGTGCTTCATTTTGTTGAGCTGGTTGCTGTTTGAGTGATTTTTCTATTTCTGGTGTGGACTCAGCGTCATTTATTGATAGAGGTGGTTTTTCTTTTGGTTTAGCTGCTTGTTGTTGTTCTAGAGCTTGTTGTTTATTGATGATTAATTGTTTTCTAGAAACCTCTTTTGAAGTTGATGGTAAAGTTTCTGCCATTTCTGGTGAGTGTTGAGCTTTCCTTTTTCTTACTTGGTCTTTTACTCCGTTTCAACATCCAATTTGTTTCTCTCTCTAATTCTTCTTCATCCGTATGGAATGGATCAATGTCATCATCGATTGTAGGGCTGGGTGTTTTCCCAAGTTCTGCACGTGTTTCAACTGCTTTTTTGAGTTTTTCATTCTCTTTCTTTAAAATTGGGAATTCTTCTTTCAATTTAATTGTAAATTCCTTTATTTCTCTTAGTTGTTCATGGAGTTCGGCATTTTCCTTCTCGTCCTATAATATATTTTCATTTGAAGATCTTGGTAATTTGGAATTTCGTCCAAATGGGTTAAACAATGATTGGCCCACCCCAAAATCTACTGGGCCTGCCTCCGAAGAGCGTGGATTTGTCAGCATATCTGCTGCTGTACCACCTGGGGTATTACTTTCTGTATTTGTTGTACCCATTGTTTGTTTTACCCAATTTATACCACTGGCATTTGGTCTCCGGTAGCACGTTGCAACTGCTGAAGCAGTACCCGCCCCCCGCGACGAGGACGCGGCTGCCTTGGTGTTACCTAGGTGTACACAGAGACAGCCGAAGCCCTCTGAATACCCTATGCTGAGAGGCGTTATTCTAAGTGGCGATTTTAAGAGCCCGATAGTTAAACCTCTAATTACATTTCTGGAGAACACGTTTCAATACGAAATGATCAATGTATCTCTTATTTGTGAAACACCTGAAAATGATTTTCAAATAAAATTTAAATAATAAATTATCTATTTTTCAAATCTGTTGAGGTAATTGAAACCTGACTTATTTAGTCGAGATAATATACTTGAAAACCATTAATCATTATGCTTTATCATATTTTAAGAAGAAATCTTTCATAACCAATAATCAGCTGTGTAACGTGAACACAAAATAATTACAATGCAAAAAATGGATCACAAAAGGAGGAAGCAAATAAAGCATAAAATTAACTGCTTGTGTGATAAATGACAAAATACATTTAATGCTGCATGTGGAACTTTGCCTCTTTGTTGATTTTTATGCTGAATTACGGCGTGTCCCCTAATTATAAAAATGTTCGTACGACCATCATAAAACTCATGTAGGTACGTCCTATTCATCATTCTGTTTGGTAGCATGATAAATAGCTAGGAGAGGGTCTGTTGCATCGTCTATTGTAAAGTCTTATACATATGAACATGTACAGTCCACAATAATATTTTTTAACAACCGAAATTGACTTATTGTTCTTCTAGAATTTTACCAGCGCAAGACAATAATAAAGCATCAGAAGGGACACATATACATTGTATTGTTTAAAAATTAACATTTTTTTTTTTTATATATCCATTGTGTCCGAACACAACAAAACATATGTCCTGTTTAAAAGGTAAGTTCCCTGTTCATTTTTGTTGGGCATTTTACATCTCTTATCGGGTTTAAGACAAAGCAATTAGTGTTGTTATCTATATGTTTGTGTATGGACGAGTTTAAAGTTTTATTAGTTTATGATTTGATTTATGGTGGCTTAAAAGGGCACTAAAAAGGATATCGTTAGTCGGCGGCGGCAACATAGCAGATGGCTTGTGTATTTATTAATCGGTTTCGACATTAATAAAATGTTAATTACAACATTAACGGAAGTAATTAGCATAGACTATTTCCGAATATCAGGTTGGATAAAATATCGTAATTTGACCTTTGCTGAAATTTAATTTTCTGTGAAATTACAAAAATTTAAGGAACTATCATTAAAATATATGTATGTAGATCCTTTTTTTGTAGGTTAAAAGTTTATGTGTACATTTCGAGGAGGAAAAGCAAAAAAATTCAACCTCCGTGAACCAAAAATTCATTATTGAGTTGAAAAATGTGTATGGTTGTGTGTTTTTCCTTTTTCTGTATTCGTATATCCTACACAAGTCTTGGATAATTAAATTTTTCTAAGTTCAAGAAAATTAAATATAAAATTAATTTTTATTTGGTTTTATACAGATACATAAATTGTATTTGTTGTTTTATGCAGAGTTTGGCAACCATTTTTGACACGCAAAATTGTGCCTATTTGTTTTTAGTAATCTCAGGTGTATAGTGAAAGGAATCTGGGAACAAATCTCCCTAGGTTATTTGAGATCGATCTAAGTAAAAGAAAAAATTAGTTCGTATGTTAGATGTAAAACTATTGAGAAAAATTTTAAGTAAGCAAATCATTAAACATTTTGAGAATCAGAATTAACCAACAAAATCTCGGAATCATAGAAATGTTATAACAATGGCTAAGGAAATTATGACAAATGCCAATTTTTATTTGTTGTTGTAGGGAAAGGTTACTAGCCCCTGTATTATTTCATAAAAGTATGTTTTGATTGTGTAATGCCATTCACTTACACATCCTAAACACATTTACTTACTACAGGGTATCCCAGTTGGGATACTTTTTCGTTTATGAATAATTCCTTATTTTACTTTAATAAAAAAATGTATGGAATGCGAAGCGGAGCTCAATTTTTATGTCTCACTGAAATAAAGTATACTAAAATCTTCAAATGCCTTCAACAGTTTTAAAATGGTGTTTTATGTTGTGCATGAGAGATCTAACACTAAAGTTTCAGTTTCATTTATCGCAATTCGATCCAGCCGTTAACGGAAATGGCATCGTTTATTTTTGTGAATGACTCCCTCAACGTATCGAGTTCTGTTGTTTGCAAACTGATTCCAAATGAGCCTAAACTAGTGGATATGGAATATGTCTGCTTTAGTGTTGAAGTCGGCGTTGATCTTAAAGGGACGGCTGTGTCTACGGAAAATTAGCCCAAAAAAGTGTTAGAGTTAGACCGCTTAACAATATAAAATCTGGTCATCGATATTTGGGCCATATTCAACCAACAAGGCGAAGTGCCCCAATTATTACACCTCGTTATTATAACTATGGCTAGTTCGTCATTTCTAGTTGTAGCTGAATATGTTGTATATGGATCCGATTCCGTTGTGCTACCTGTACCACGATTCAATGACTCGCTTATGATTTTATGTGATTCTAATTTGACTACATTCATCACACATCCATCGCATCCATCTGAACTCAAAAGTTCAACCGTTTGCATGATGCTGCTCGTTTTCTTTCCTAATTTAACTCTGCCGCCTGTGGTATTACTCTCTGCTGCAGCTTGATCTTAGATCAAACCCCGGCGTAAATCGGTAACGTTGTGTTTACGGCCTCTTACAATGTGACCAAATCTCATTTAGAAGGTAATCCTGGTCCTGATCTTTCTCTGTCACGCTACATTCAGGACCCCTCAATCTCAATTACAAAGTGTATCATATTAGCATTAGCACGTCTTTCCATCTCGTCTGTCTGGATCGCTCTCCCAGAGCCTCTTCCACGGATCTTTGTCCTACTTCTTGTAGTCAACTATTCTTTTCTCACAATTTGACAGTGGTTTTGATTGTATCATGAATACCCTGTGGTTTTTTCCACAGTCTTAGACGTAGTGACCTAAACTTGCGCATTTGAAGTTTCCAGTTAAATCTTTAACAACACCCGCTCTGCACATGACCGCCAAAATTCTCTTTAACCTTTGAAGGCAATATGCCAGCCTTTTGGTCGTTTGATACTTTCTGTTTAGTGAACAATACACAAACCACATTCGCGCTTCGTATTGAATCCAACTTTGTAATGATTGGTGTCTGTCACGCCAGCCAGAACCCTATCAGCCGGAAACCAAACCAACTACGGCAAAAGCAGCACGATGCATTGTACATCATGTTTTTTTTCAGCGGGAACTATAACCCGCCAGAACCTGATAAAGCCAGCCACAACCATACTAGAGCCAACCAACTATAGCCACCGTACCACGATCATTGAGCACTGTATAATTTTTCAGCCGGAATCCTATAAATCCAGAAATATATCACTTTTCGGGGCGAAAACCTTATAATTCCACCACCTACAGCCAAACCAACTATTTCACAAGTAGCTCGATGCATTGTGCCGGAACCTTATAAATCCAACAAAATACGATTTTTCGATAGAAACCTCATAATACACAATGACGCACAATTCATATTGCTACTTGTGCCTAAGTTAGTTTGGCTGCATACGGTATGGTGCCAGCTGAAATTGTAAGATTTTTTTGCCGAAAAATGGTATATTGCTGGATTTTTAAGGTTCCGGCTGAAAATGTATATAGTGCTCAATGATGCACAATACATCGTGCTACTTGTACCATAGTTAGTTTGGTTGTAGAACATTCCGGCTGAATTTCTATGGTTTTTTTGAAAATCGTATATTGCTGAATTTATAAGGTCCGGCTGGAATTATAAGGTTCCGTCTGAAAAAGCATACAGTGAACTATGATGCACAATATATCGTGCTCCTTGTGCCATGTAGTTGTTTGGTTCCGGCTGGCGTGACGGACACTTTGATTAGACCGTAAATTTTTCTCTGCCCTTAGTACGGTTGGCAATACATTTTATGTACTACCTTTAAAACCATTATGTTACATTTCCGTTTGAAATTGCATCCTTAAGTCCTAAAATGTAGTTTTACCATCGAATGTTGGAGGTTTCGAAATGTCGTTCGTGCATGCGCCAACAGTGTGCCGTATAAACTGTAGAACTTAATCATGGGTGTGTGGTTTGGTCTCTCCAAACAAGGATCACCTTCCTTCTTTTACTTTCCGCCTTCAGCTGGATTGTTTTTGTCGTCACATCTGCTTTCGTCTTTTAGCACTCCCGAAACAAGAAACTTAATAACCTTTAACATTTCTTTCGCAACCAGTTTGTCAGTTTTGCTCATTACGAAGCTTAGCAATTTCCACCACCGGAAAGGTTTCTGTCCAATTATTGTAATTTCGGTTATATTCCTTTTCTTCACCTGAGATTGTATAACCAAACCAAGCTTCCCTGTAATAACCTCAAGTTAAACGCGGTACGGTCGTTCTGCTGAATCTACCACCTTTGCGATGTTGCATACTTCTGTATGAATATTGTCCATTCCCCATATTAGACGGTTAAGATCTCCAGCAGTGCGACTTGTTGTTTTTCTGGTCATTCAAACTCAATATCACATATTCTGGTTGTAAATGTTATATTGCGATACGAGTTTTCTTTGTATTTAACAATTTTGCAATGTTCTTGAAATACGGATGCGTAGAATTTTCTACCAGTACTCTAAAATGCAGAACTGTAAATGACCCAATTTAAATGTTTTAGAGGTGTCAACTTCTGCTTGAGCTTTTTGATTCACAGTACGTATGTACTAATTGCTGTCTATTATTTCTGGAAATAAACAGAAGGGAGACTTAAGAGACTTTTAAGAATAAAAGTCGGTAGCCGGATGAAGCTGGGACAAGAGAATATTTGCATAGATGAGATGATCAACAAGAGTTCCGAATTTTTTGTATTTTTTTTTAGTTTGTGTCTTCCATCAAGCTGTTGTCTACCATAATAGTTCGTATACAATCTCTAAAATCTCAGGACAACCCTGAAGCTTAATTAACAAAAAGAAACTGAGCGCCAGGAATCCATGCAGGAGCAAATTCTGTTTCAGTATATGAATATGACATGGGCCCGTAAGAGTACGTGGTCCCTTACTCACACCACCAACATTACATTCTGTGCACCAATCTTCAACGTCCCTTCGGTATAATTGATTTTTATCATTTTTCAAGTATGCTTCGGATATGCTTTTTTGTCAAACTTCTTGTATCCAAATGGCAGCATAATTGTTTGTTGTCGCCATTCATCACCAAGCCTTCTTGTTAGATGAGAGAGCGGTGCTCTAAGACAAAAATGTATGCGTTTATTGTGAAGTTTTCGAAGAGAAATAGCCAAATGGTAACATCTGAGAGCCAGGTAAAGCATGAAATGTGTGGCGCTACAGTTCGTTAATGAAAAAACATATGGCACAGCAAACACAAAATTTGAAAATAAATTAGAACATCTCGAATTATTTTAAACATATTCTAATCTCACATATTTGATTTGTAAAATTAAAATATAACTTTCACAATATTGGAAGGAAAAATTACAGATGGCAACCTTTTACTGAAAACTAATTGGGAAGACAACAAAGAGCAATAATCTAAAATGAGTTGTCTACGCTATTTTCGACACAAAAATGTTGACAATTTCAAATTACGCGTAGATGGTCTTTTATATCACCACTACACTGAAGTTTTTATATATTACCACTAAATTTTTGAACACCCCGTATCTCAATGTTTATCAAAAATTGAATTTAAGTTTTTTATTTTTTTTTTCAAAATGAACCAAGGAATCACTCTTTTACGAAATATCGTCCCAAAATGGGATACCCTGTATAACCCAATATATCCTCTACTATCATCAATTTTATTGATTTTTAAATGGGATGAGAAATGAGTAAATTTTATTTAATGTATTTTTAAAAAGGATATTGTTATAATATTTTAGTATCTAGCAAAAAAAAAACTAAAAATAATTTGAAAGGGTTCTACATATTAAAATGTAAAATTTAATTTGAAACTATTTCAACTTAACTAAAATAATAACAGTAAAACGAAAATTATTTCTATTTGGTTGAATTTTATGTGCTAAGATACTCGTTAAAAAATGTTTCTTTGTCTTTTGCCTCCTCAACTCGGTGTATCACAACAATAACAACAACAAAAAAGGATAATAGTCAAATTTTGACATAATTTAAGTTTTGTTATTCTTTGAATGGTAATAAATTTTGACAAAAATGTTAGAAGCCAGCATCCATTTATACGTAACAGCTATATATAGTTTTTTAATATGACCACAAAAAAGGGTTTAATGATCAATTTAAATTTTCAATTTTTACGGAAATTATTTTTTATACTTTTTGCAATGTTTCAGTCTAAATTGAAAAATAGTCCATATTAAATGTGTTCCTTATTTTATGTAATTTTAAATATCTACCTGGGACTTAAATGGATTTTTAGGTATAGGTATAATATGGACCCAAATTATTTTCGAATCAGTGGAGAGGTTAAAGTTTGATGTGAACAAGTTCAAAGTGATGAAAATTGGAAAATTTTTATATCGGGTCCATTATACACGTTTATGGAAAGGTATATGTATAGACAAAAGTTCAAAGATTCTTTCTCTTGATATAATAAACTCGTCTGTTTTAAATAAGACTTTAATCGCTGTGATCATCAAAATTTCAAACAACAAAAATTTTGAAACCCAAAAACTGAAAAAACTGAGTCATATTTTATGTAATTGTTCTACAAAAATTCTCTTGATGTAATTGAGGTAAATTTGTTGTGGGTGGAATATTATACAAACAATGTTTATTGGGCTAGATGCAAATTAAGATTGTTTCAAAACTTACATACTCAAATTACAATTTATCATAAAATTAAACCTATTTGGTATTTTGTAGAAGTAATATTCTTCTAAGACAGCCTACACGTGCCTAACTAAAATTAGTATTTTTCGGGGTGTATCAATAAGAAATATCGTTTATTTAAAACATAAATTAACTTTTTTTTTAATTTAATTTTTAATTATTTGGTTGGTTGCTCAAAGTCTATTTTTGGTTGTTGACGAAACGTCTTGGTTTGAGAATTAAACCATCCCCCGTAATACATGTCGTATAAATACAAACACAATTAAATCAAAATTGAAATGCTGCAATGCATTAGTGAAAGTGTTTATATAGTTTTATTATATAAAATATAAGTAGCTAATATAATAGCCCTCTAATCAAATTCCCATATATAATCCCAAACAATTTTAAACACCAAACAAAAATTAAATCGCTTAAAGTTAAATTAAAAATAAACACACAGACTTACATTAAATTTTTTTTTCTTAAAGTCGTGTTCCTCTTTACACATATAATTTTGTACCTCTTAGCTTAATTGATATAATTGATACAATTTACATATAACAACAGAACAATAATTTAATAAAAAAATTAAATTCTTACAAATCATCATTGGTGCGTTGTCATGATTGGAATTAACATAGAATTGTATTTAGATGGTATAAGATCGTCAGTAGACCAAGAATAAGAAGAAATACCAAACAAAAATGTTGTTTTTGTTATGATTTGGATCGATCTTGTTCATATTCTTTGGTATATCACACACAATCACCATTTTTGTAACATGCTTATTGTCAAGAAATTTGAATAAGTAAAAATTAATTTGGTTTTGTTGTATTGTAGTTTTAAAACCACATAATTAATTATTACATTTAATATTTACTTAGCTATGTCATCATCGTCGCTCAATAATGGTTTTTTAAATTATTTCTTCTAATTTTGAACACAAAATGTGTTGAACGATTATTAGTTTTACGAAAACGACGAAATATTTGTGTATGACCATAATTTCGTTAATTTATTAAAATTAAACATTATAAACTATTAGTTAAATCTTTCAAACGGACATTCCATAGAAATCTCGCAATTTGGGGGTCATATGAATAATTGGTCCAGTCTGAGCATTGGAAAAACCCGTATACTTTAATGTGCTTTTAAAAGCGTAAGTTGAAAGCACACCAGTGGCTCTATTCTGGTAATTGCTCGGGAATATGGTACTAAGGTAAAATATTAGTGATAAATTTTTTGAACTTAAAATAAAATAGGGAATACTTTTCCCGCCCAGTTTCGGCATGGAAATATTATTCCTGATTTATAAATATTTACACCAAACTTTTTTCTTCAATGGGCCAGAAAAAATAATTTAAGCAATCATTATATGTAATCTTTCTCCAGTTCCTTATTCTGGGTGAATTACCAGATAGGGTCACAGGGCTTAACGAAAAAAATGACTATTTTGAATGGAAAACTACTATTTGCGAACGTTATATTATAAGATAGAATGCAGTTGATTTTTCATCTTAAACATTTATATAGCAAATAGCTTTAGATGTCTCTGATTTTAAATTTAATCCTGTGCAATTCAATACTTTTGTTTTATATATTAACAAATCCTTTACGGAATTGAATAATCTCTGCTTAAGAAGTACTATGGCGACAATAGGAGAAGTTCATCCAATATATAAATTAAAGTACCTCATACACAGACGCATAAATATTGGAGATCCAAAGAAAAGCTCCGGACCAATAACCATTATCATCCAGAAACTGGAAAGTCTCCGATACATTATCTGAAAATATGCCACTGGAACATAAACGATTTAGCCGATAAACACAATTTCGGAATAAATGGTTACGAAAAACCCTTTGGCAAAAGTCGAGAAGGAACTACTATTATTATAAAAGAAACAGACTTGTAATTATCTTATTAAAGATTATAAAGCACTGATGAAATCCAAGCAACTTCTTTATGACCTCGGTAAAGAAAGTTTAGTCGTCGCTTATAATATTGCCCTCCAAGTAAAATCGCTTCGGCCGCTATCTACAGAAAGTTTCTTGCAGCTCTGAGTCAACATTCTGTGGTACTCGGTGACTTTAATTTACATACCTACTGAGGTTTAAGATTGACTACTCCAGATGTTCCCTGTGGCCCTATTCTGGCTTTCCCTGGGAATAGGGAATTGGGAAAAATATTTTCATAGCATTTTTGTTGAACTTATACTTTTCTGGCCTACTGAAAGAATAATTTTAGTGCAAAAAATTTCAAAACAAAGTGATTTGGGAAACTTTTGTTCCACAAAAATTTTGTAGGGAAAAATATTTTCCCATTTAACTTTGTTTTGAAAATATTAACATTTAACACCAATCATGTTCCCTCAGTAGGCCAGAAAAATATAATTTAGACAAAAATGCTATGAAAATATTTTTCCCAATTCAATCTTCCCAGGGAAAGCCAGAACAGGGCCACTGGAGTTATAAATGTTACTCAAGAAAACCACTACGATGTCGCATCGTGTAGCCATGCAACTTATTGGATTACTATGATCGTCGAAAAATTCTAAACATCATTGATTTTGCAATCACTGAGAAAAAATCCAGCAGGTTAAACCAGTTTTAGAATTATCTTCTAAACACTCTCTGTTCTTACTACATTACCGGGCTGATCAAAAACCATGGTCTGCAAATAATGATCTAAAGACCACCTTCCCATGAGCAAACATACACCACCGTATGTCTAAACCATAACTTCCACTAAAATAGAAAAAATGTTAACAGAGAAATGCCGTTTAATATTTTTCTATCCATTGAGACACAAACTATTCATTACGAAAGGCGACTAAATACGTTAAACCGCCTTAGCAAAACTGCCGTCCTAAAGAAAAAAAGTCACAAACGCCAAAAATTTTAAAATTAGTTAGAGGCATATATGGATTCAGTAAACTAATACCTATTTATCTGCTTGATTGGAAGGTCACATTATCATCAGCCACATTCAATGCCGTCAAATTGTGTGAATTTACAATCAAGCAGATAAGTAGGTATTCGTTCGCTGAATCCAAATATGCCTCTAACTAATTTTTAAATTTTTGGCGTTTGTGACTTTTTTCTTTAGACCGGTAGAACAATACCCATCAATTTGTGTTTGTAACGGTGAATGGGCTAGAAGTGGCGAGTAAAAGCTTAAGCTTTCGGTGATCACCTTGAAAGTGTATTCACTCTAAACTTTTTCAAGCTCAACTCACTAAGTCAAACAGAAAATGTAAGAATCAGATCTGAAAGGAAATTCAAGATAAAGGAACCACTAATAAAGCTAATTATTGCACACCAAATTCAATTAAAGAAAGCCCTTAAATTGATCGAAAAAATATTTAATTCAATTTGTGAATCTACTAACTATAAAAATGATCCTGACGCCTAAAAAGGATCCTATACCAAAGTCTCGTCATACAGATCAAAAAGCCTACAACCAATCTCGAAAGTGTTCGAAAAAGCAATTATCGAAAATATTAAACCGGAACTACGAAATATAATCCCTAGTCATCAAATTGGTTTCAGAGCCGAGCATGGAACCATTGAGCAAGTGCACCGAGTAGCTACAGAAATAAGGGCAGCATACGAAGAGAAAAAATGTTGCTCCACCGTCTTTTTGGATGTTGCCCAAGTAATAAAGTTTGGCACGAGGGTCTGCTTCATAAAATTAATCTAAAATTGTCAGAATCTTACCAACTTATGAAGTCGTGTTGGTCAAATCGCAGATATTATGTCAAATACAGTACCTATAAATCGGGCAAGAAAAACATTCTGGCAAGAGCACACAAGGCAGTGTCCTTCGCCTAAAGTTATTTTTAATTTTTTACTCCGGATCTACCAACGTCTTTGCAAATTATTACGTCTACTTTCGTAGATACACTCAGAAAAAAGATTACTACCAAATACTTAGTTAAATTAATTTGGTTGTTTTAACACAAAATTTTGAGCTAGATAAACCAAATCTCTTGTTTAAATTAGAAAGTTGGTATTTTCTTACTTGGTTACTACAAAAAGTGAGTGAAATTTGAGTTACCAGGATGTTGGTACGTAGTTTTGTTTAATTTAACAAAAAAAAAATTTGTTAGGTGAACAATAATCTTGTTATAACTAACCAAATATTTTGGTTTATCTTAATTAGTTATTTTGACCTATAAGTTTTGTCATATAAACTAAGACTTAAATTCTAGCGAATCAATAAAATTCGCTAAATCATTGTGATTATACTTTGAATGTAAGTTCAAAGTATTTTCATTATTTTTGTAGTTTGATCACTGCATTCTGATGAGACGCTCCAATTTTTTAATGTAAAGAATTCAATGTTTCATTAGTTCGAAATCAAACTTCCAAGTCCAACGTGTTGGTTTGGTAAACCCACCTTGATGTAATGTGTTTAACCTTAAACGTTTGCAACATTTACCGCCATTTTTGTTACAATTACTAAGAAAATTTGGTAGAATTAAACTAGTAAAATAATAATAACTATATTAGTAAAATAATTTTTTCCCTTGGTTAACTTAACAAAATAGTTAGTCACTGTTACCAATTATTTTCAATTTCTATCCATTAAATTAACCATATGTTTTTGGTTATATTAACTAAGTTATAAATTAAATAAGCAGGATTTGGTTATTTTAAATTAAAGTTTTATTCAACTAAAATCTTGTTCGTTTTTTAACTAAGAAACTTGGTTGATCGAAAATCACCAAGATTTTGGCAAAATAGACTCAGATTTTTGTTTCTTTTGAGCCAAGTTTTTCTCTGAGTGTAATACGGCAATTGTATATGTACCCATCAAAATCGACAAACGGTCTTCGAAACTCAACATATCTATGATATTGAAATCTGGCTAAAAAAAATAAAATGTAAAGGTCAATGGACAAAAATCGACTCACGTAACCTTCACATTAAATAAGCTTACGTGTCCGCCTGTCACAATGAACGGAATAAAAATTCCTTAAGTAAATGGCGCTTCCATATGTGAAAATATTGAAAGTTTGTGTACTATTTTTTAGGATAAATGGCATATTTGAGGGAAAATGAAGTTGTAATTACCGATATGTCATCATCTTCGAGTTTCGGATACGATACGTTGTGATATATTTCGGAGAAGTTTGAAAATTTTTTCCAGTGTATAAAATAAAATGTTCTATATAATGTAACACATAGCACTGTCAATTAAGCTGCTGACATTTTTCAAACAGTCGCCAAATAAATATTTCTCTCTTAACATAATTATGTAGCGACATAAGAGACGGTATTTCTATCGTATCGAATTTTTATATACCAGCAGTCACCTAGCATTTCGATCTCGGCGAAAATTTAGCAATTTGGAACATCGTTGTTTGTATTCTAAAATGATGAATAGCATTATTGACTCAAATTGGTCTTATGAAATACTAATTTAAATTTCCCCAGTGCAACAGAATCGAGGAAGCTGATGAGAGGGCTGGAAACGTTTAGCAACTCAATATGATTTCAGAAAAGTCTTTTTTAATTATTTTTTATTTTATTATCCATGCGATCTGTTCTGGGGCCAAGGCTGTTCCAACTTTTTCGCGTTTTGCTTTTTCCTTAGTTTTACGCCGTTGCCAGCCAATTCGAAGAAGGGGAAATTTCCATTGTATCCTTCCCTTTTCGAAAATTCGAACTCGATATTACACTATCCAAATGCCAAAGCTTTAATCACTGTGCCATTTGGCCGATAAGAAAACTCTATTCAACGATCGGTAATATAAACATGGTGGTAAATACGGGTAGTACAGCAAGACAACAAGTGAGAAGGAGGTAGCAAAAAATACTGAGCGTTCGTTAACCTAGAAATGAAACATGTGTTCAACTACGCTAGGTGTAGCCGAATGGTATGTGCATTGAGCCAACTAGGGGTACCGTTCAATGTCAGAATGGTTGTAACGTGGGAGTTAAAAAGCCATTACTGTGAAAAATTATATAGGATGGGTTTTTTCAACAACGGTTGTTTGACGAGGTCAAAGTGGTGAAAATTTAAATTCAAATTTAACGACAACGCAAAGTATGTAACGAGAGCATAGCTGTTATTCAGGAATGGTATGTAAGATAGGTGTGCTACTAACTGAGCATAAAGCCAAAGCATTACTAATCACCTCCAGAGATTTCCGAGAAACGATGTCCGTCCCGGTGGGCTACTCGAAAATTGTCTCCAATTATTGTCTAAAATATTTCTGTATCATGATTTTTGCAAGGTTTTCATTCAAGGAGCACAATGAGTACATTGGTAACAAAGCAACTATACTAAATGCCGCTCTATCGCGCTTACTGCCTAGCTTGGAGGACCTAAATAAAATCTCCAAAGATTGTTTTTTCAATGACGACACATTTGTTTTACTGTATTGCCCCAATTTGGGGATCCCAAACATAGAAGATTTCCTTCAACAATTAAGAGGCAATGAAAGGGGCATTCTCTGAGTAATGTAAAAAGCGGAGGTTGGTTCTACATACCAAATAAAGAATCGTAGTATACAACTACATACAGCTGAAAAGATATTAGAACGTTTTATCTTCAACGGACCTGATTTAGCGGTAGAAGGAGCTGGTTACCTTGCACAACACCAGTATGATTTCAAAAAAGTTCTTTACACGATCGGTGCCATAAACCTGGTGGCACGACTACTGAAGATGCGTCATATGTAATAGCAAGAATGCTTCCAATTGCTGTTCTGGTATAGAGGCCTTAAACAATAAAACGAATAGCATAATTATACCCAGCTAGAGAGAATTGTCTTCTTGTAAGACCTGAGGTAATGGCTGAATGGCAACAACATTGGAGCGCATTAGAGAAGGGAAAATGGACATATCTTATTATACTTTTAAAAGACGTGTGGTTTAATCAGCAACATGTTGAAATATATTTTTGTTTTTCCTTACATATTGGTACAGGTTCGAACACTTCGAAACGCTTGATTGTCCTAGCTGTAAGGGTATGCTGAAGAATGCGGAACGTGTATTCTTCATATGCCCACAAATTAAAGAAGCAAGAGGTATACACACACATCCGACAATGGTCGTCATCGGAAAATAAAGTACCATGGCAGCTGACCCCCCACTGACTACTGATCCGCCAAAGTGATACCTAACTATCGTTCCATGGATGATTGATGCTCAGTGCAAAGTAAGTGTTTTTAGTCGGTAAAGATACGGCGTTACTATTTGAATGAGCTCGGACATTTTTCACTTTCCTACATAAAAGACAGATTTTTTTTTAAAAACCACATTATCGGACATGGACAATAAATGAAATGGTCAATTTCCAAAACTCGCGAGGTCAAAAATTTTATTGAATACTATACCATTTATTTTACTACAACTACTACAACTGTACAATGACTGCCGAAGTGAATTGCAAGATACTTTATTAAAACAAAGCCCTTTTAGATATATTTCGAAGGAATTTTTCTGACGACCAAGTTAAGTGCTTTAGATTCTTGAGTGATATTTCGACATATTACTTGGAGTAACATTCAATTTCATAACATAAATATGCACATTTTTAAGAATCCGCGTAAAGGTACAAATACCTAATCTAAAGATATAAATTCTCAGACATAATCATATACAACTTTTGAGTTTATAACCACGATATAGCATATAACATAAGATATAAGGTTACATGAACCACCAAACCCATATATATTCGTACATAAATTCTACATATGTTTGAAGGACATAACATTAAAATAAATACATCATTCGGATAAAAAATAATAATAAATAAAAAACAAAAAAGGGATCCATATAGGTGGAATTAATAGAAAATTTATAATTAAAAATTCCTTTTATTAATTTATTTATTTCGTTTTTACAAAAAAAGCAAAAAACATTTTTTATATTGTTTTGAGTGTAAACGCCTTCTTATGTATATTCGTCTTACATATTTGGATTAAATTTATTGCTAAGAACAGAGATATGGAAACAAATGAATGAATGAATCATAAATATGTTTCGAAGAGATTTCGATCGGATAACCTCGAGGAATAATTTGATTTTTATTTCAATCATATAAATCTAAAGTGTTATCTGCGGTAAATTTACCGTACTTGTTGTTTGTTGCCTCCACCCTCATTGTAAAAAATACTAATTTTCTTGAGCCATTTATCATTACATTATTATGGATTAAAGGAAATTCCTTATTTTATATTTTAATCAATTTATACATCGAGTACATGAAAAACCATTATTCATAATCCCCATAATAATTAATTTAATAATTCCGCTATAATTTTTTTCCATTATGTTTTTCCTTCTTGCCATGGAATTCAAATCGGCACATATTACTCGTATACTGAGTGATATACAAACAACAAACCAAATTTCATGCATATGGATTTCGAATATTTAATTTCACAAAAAAAAAAAAAGAAAAAAATCGGGAAAATTAAATTTAATTCTAGAGCATTCATTTATTTTCTATTATTTTTTTTACATTATTTTCATTTTCTATTTCACTACATAATCGGTAACAACTATTAACTCGACAACCGATAGATTCTATACATTTACAGTAACAAATAACAAATCGGCTGTTGTTGTATTGATCAAATTTATCCAATCAACTGAAAATTATTTATTTTATTTTTACGCTAATTAAATTGTTGAGCTATTTTATTTTATTATACTGCTAGATACAGCAATAGCAATGGCTGGATGCTCTAAATACGAGAAATAAATTAAAATTAAATTTTTTTGTTGTATATAATTATAATAATAAATTTCTATTGTAATACATTTAATAGAAATATTTATTTTTATTGTAATGTAATTTATATTTGAAAAATATTTCATCGTGGTTTTATACCCCAATCATGATTCTGATTTCAAGTTCAAGTGATATAATTTGCAAACAATATTCATTAAACGTAATTAGCTAATTAGAAAAATAAATTTGTATTGAAAAAAATGGCAGGGCGAATATGTTCTCGCCAACACTTGACTTTATATTCCATAGACGTATGTCCTTACTCGTAGATCTCGAATAGGGCACTCTTGATTTCTGAAGTAAAATATTAAGCTTTCCGAAATTTTCGTAAAATTATCTTCTATAACCAAAAATCGTTATTCATGCTTTAATTTCAGAAAACCAATCCATGTTGGTAAATTAATCTTTAAATTTGTTTGAGCCTTTTAATTCGTTATTTCTTTTTTGGAAATACTAAATTTTTCAACATAATTGCAAAAATTGTAAAAGCTTCCATGAAAACTGCCACTTGGAAGGAAGTTCACTGATTTCTACCAAATTTCGCAAGAATTTAAAAACTCATGGAAAAAGTATAAGTAGCCCATACGCCTGGACTTTAGAGAGGCCAGATTTTGATTAAATAATGTTTTTCCTCCGAACTCGTCATTTCTGCTTAAATTGAAAAATTGTGAGAAATAATTTTGTTGTAAAATTATTTTTCCAGCTTTTTGTTTTTAACCATTTTTTCGTAAATGCGCTATATAGATACTTTTGAAAATATATGCAAAACACGAAAAGGCTACGAAATAAGCTACCACTTCCGATGGGCCGATTTGGGTAATGCAGATATTGTATTTGCTATCCCAGCCGAAAGACGGTAATGCAGCTATTGTTTTTGCTATCCCAGCCGAAAAAGTAAATTATAGCCGAAAGATGCATTACTTGATATACCTATAGTTCTATATTATTTATACTACGTTTGTTAGTTAGGTCATAATCCTAATCCCCGAAATTTGGGACAAGTCTGAAGGGCATAGGAGGAGTATAATTTGGTATACATTATCTTTCGGCTGGAAACTTTTGGCTAACTTTAACAGTATCCGATTACGTGCAAAATACACTAAAATCTTGAAATTTATATAAAAAGCTTAAGTATGAAGGTTCATCTCGGTCAATCAATTCGTCAGAGCTTTATTGAAGACACAAACATTTCCATCAAAAAACTCAAGATCAAAAATTTGTATGATAACTTTAATAAAAATGGAAGGGTGTTCTTGTTTTGGCTAACAACCGACTTACTTTTACTACAAATGAAACTTAGATCGCGAATATACCAGACTTAATTTCTAAAGCAACAATTTTAACCTACCGGATTTGTCATAAAAATTGTGTTGTAATTATAATCAAAACTCATTATTCCCGCATAAATTTAAGAATAAAGTTAAAAATTTAATCTTCATTGCAAAAATTAAAAGTGCCAAATATATCTATATATGCAAAAACGAGAAAGCTCTAATGAAAGCTGCCAATTCCGGTAATGATGCAAATTTAATTTAGAATCTCTCAGTATATAGTCAATTTTCACATAACTGAGATACTTTTCAAAGTATTTGCAAAAAAAAAGAAAAAAGCTCCTGTGGAGGGTGCCAATTCCAATGAACCGATTTTGGCCAAATACCATTGATATCTCCAAACTTATGGAAAAATCTTAAGTATGAAGTTTCATTCCGTTCAATTAATCTTGGCTGTATATTTTTGTACGTACCTTCCAAAATATTTTACAAAATCCTTTAAAGCTCCTATAGAAGCTGTCATTTCCGGTAGACCGATTTTCCCCTAAATTTACTGGGATCACCCAATTTCAGGCATGAATATTCATTTCCACTTAAATTTTAGAAATTTGTTTGGAACCGTATTTTTACAAATTTTATTTAGAATCTTTTAATTCATAGTCATGTTTTTAATAAATGTAATACATTTTGCCAAAATATTTGCAAAATCAATGATGTGATTTCGACCAAAATTCGCTGCGATCTCCCAATTTGTAGAAAAAGGTTGACGATGAGGTTTCATCTCTGTCCATGTGGACTCTACCCGGCGAATGTTAGTTTAAAAAATAGTTTCTTTTAAAAAATTTCCTGTCAAATTTTGTAAAAACAATCTGGAACTGTGGAAGTTTGAAGTATTTTGCAGTATTGTTGCAAAATTAGTTTTAAACATTTTTTTATATTTCTATAGAAACTGCCGCTTCTGGTGGATGTATCTCAGCCAAAAATACTGGGATTCCCTAATTATAGCAACAAAATTAAGTTTGAAGTTACAAATACGAAAAAATTGTATTACATAGTGTTTTAATTTAATTATTTTTTTATTAGAACAAATTACAAATTATTTTGTATTAGTTAAAAACACCAAAATACTAGTTCAATTAATTGCACTACACTATGTTAAGTACTTTAACTAATTTTTGTCTTAAGTCGGCCAACTTTATTAATTACAAATTTTAACTTTTAATTAAACTTTTTAATTATCACAAAAAATAATTTTTTAACCCTTGTGTACAACCATATGACTCACATTCTCGATACTATAATGTCTTTCGATTAACAAAAATCAAGAACCCGGAATACTTTTCCGCTAATTTTAAATATTCGGTACTAGCTAAAAATATGAATTACTCTTAACTTATTAAATAAAAAAAATTTGATGATGGGGAGATCAACCCAAATTTTAGATCGTGCGAAATCAATTCATCTAATTTGTTACACTCGTGGGGCCAACCCACACCACTGGGAGGTCTGACTAAGCCTGGCTTAATAAGATATTTAAAGTTCTTAGTAGATTTTGTAAAAGTGAAATTTTTAGTATGCATTCCAATAATTCTAGTTTTATTGGAATACGCAATAGAAAGAATATGCCCGAAAATCAGATTTTTATGTCCATTAGCAGAGAACACGTATGAAGGTAAACAATGAAATTTTTACAACGAGATATTTATAAAAATATCGAGAAATTCGACTGAAAGAAGGCATGATAAACTGTGATCTGACAGGTAGATGGTTATAGCAACACTTATTATTGCGGAATTGGAATTATGCGAAAACGAAATTATTGAGCCGAACAGTTTGATGATTCCGTTTTGGCTTGGCTTATTTGAAATGTGCTCGCTCTTTCGATTCAGGGTTACTTTTCACTTTTTTACGGCTAGCCATGACGGGACATTTAGTTTCCGGAATATTCTTTTGTACAACTTGTGCGAAGTCAGAAATATGAACACAGATGCTTTAATCTGTGGAAGTGACCTTTATTAATGTTTGTAACAGAGGTTTGTGTAGAGCCGGCAGCTTGGAATGACATTTGTTTAGGCAGTACAGCTTGAATTTTCAACTGGCACGATCACAACTTGTATTTTTTGTATCAATATTAATTGTATCAGATTCAGAATCAAGATCTTCTTAATATCCTCTAAGGTATCGTAAAATAGCATTTCCTCGTCAGCCTTCCTTGACATATTCTGCTACAAGTTTCTTCATTTTAAAACCTTACAGAAGGTTAAATTCGTATTTACTATATTTAATCATCCATTAAAGTCGATCGGCAATAACACCTAAACTGTGTCATGTCCATTTCGGATTTGTGTCCAAAATCTCTGTTTCGGAATAAAAACAAAAACTAGACATTTTATTTGTACAATTAGGCTGGTGTTGATTTATGTTGACAACACATCTTAGTGTTATGCTCACATGTAAGCCGAACCCATCTTTTGTGGGGTGTTTAAATTCAAATTTTTTTATAACAATCTTTTAAATTACAATTTATGGCAGTTTTTTGTTGTGATGCCTTATGTGATATATAAATTGTTACTATTAAATATTTTATTATTTTATATCTGTAATTAAAAAATATAACCAACAAAAAAAAAGATTATATTTCCATAAAACTAAACTAAATGATGGATGAAACTACTCATAAAAAATAAAACAACAACACAAACAAATTTAACATTATTTATTGTTTTATGATTAATGAGAATGAATAATGAAGTTTTAGTTCAAGGTGGAACAGCCATCGTTCGTCTCATATTTATCTAAAATATATTGTACCTATATAATTTGTAATGGAGATTAAAATTATTTATGTATTCCAAAATATTTTTACAGCGCTCTAAATGGGTGTCTGAAATTTCTAGAAATCGGAACCGCACAAAAATTATTTATACGGCAATTAACCCAAAAAGCGGAATAAATTTATAATTAATTTGTCTGTCGATCGATTTTACAAACCCACAAAATAATACTTTTTTAATAAGCAAATTCAGTTAATACGAGTAGTTACAAAAGCACCTGTTGCCTCCGAATATATCTTGTTTTCGCCAATCAGTGTTTTAAGTAGCTTATAGCAGAGATATCCTTAAAAGATATGTTTCAAAACCTTTTCTGGTTCCCAAAAAATTATCCAAAACCAATGTAGCAGGGTAATGGGGCAACTGGAACAGAAAACTCTAAAATGAATTAAAGAACACTTCAATAATCAATTGATTTAATCTTGTATAACTTTGAAAAACAACAAAGTTCAATGAAAGCTTGAACAAAATGAAACTTAGTGAGATTTATTATAAAGTTCAATCACGTTGCTCTTGCGCCAAATATGCAATCGTTTAGAAGAGAATTTACCTTAAATAATATTTTTGAACCGTTCAGACCATGCTGTTGGGATGACTTTTCCTTTCGATTTTTCTCCCCAAACCCATTTAAAGATTGACGAATTCACATCATTATACAAACAAAACGAGTGAGTATGTGTGATTTCTTATTTATTCAAAAAGAGCTCCCGTCACTGGTTCATATTTAAGATTTAAATCCGTATTGTTACAAAGTTGCCAGAATATTCGGTTGGTTTATAATTTTAGACTTTAATTTTAATGATGCATCATGTTCATGTAATTCAATTTGCATAGGAAGGTTATTCCATTTCTGCTCGTATGTTCGTATTTTAAATTATACAGAAAATACAATAGAGAGTTGTGTTACAAAAAACTCAATTTGTGAATTTCGCCCGTTACAGTATACATTTTTTAAAAGTTCATTCTCTACATACACCATACAAGAATTTTTGTAATAATAATTTTCAAGAAAATGCTTTTTATCAATAATTTATATAAACATAGAATATTTTCTTACTATTATTATTCTCTTGTTTGTTCTACCAAAAAGTCTAACTAGAAACATCTGTCGATATTCTGTATGCGATGTGCTTTTTTCCCGAAGCATTGAAATTATTCAAACAAAAAAAATCTTGTTATTTGAAAGTGTTATTAGAAACTTTGAAAGTTCGTAATTTTATTTTTTTTATATACATATTTTAAGTGTCACAATGTTTCGAAAAATTATTTAAATTACGACAAAAGTTTTATTAAACTTAATATATATTTTTTATATACAATAATAAATTTATAGATTTAATAGTAAAGTTTTGTCTCTGTGAATAAATTAATGGTGGGATGTGATAATTTATCAATTTACACGCGCCATCACATTCACGTTAATATGTACATACATAATTAATTAATTATTTATTACACAATGGCATAAATAATTATTACAAAATGTTGTTTGTCAATTTGATTTGATTGCAATAAATCAAATTATATACGAGTTCAACCGCATTGCATATTCTGTGATATTTGGATCTTTTTTTATGTACATTTTAGGGATAATCAACTCTCAGTTCATCAACTATCGATAAATTATTATTAATTTATTTGTTATGAATCATTTAATTTATTCACCAATATATAAAATAAATTAACAAAATAAAAAAATCACTGAAAATATACAAAAAATTACGTGGAAAATTATAAAAATAAATAATTGCAGATCATTAATTTGGCACAATATGTGTAGTATGTATAAAACAGTATTTTTTTTTTGTTTGTTTATTTAAACATAACAAAAATATATATTTTTATTTTAAACCAAACATAAAAATTTTAAAACCAAAATAATAAATTTTAAATAAATAAATTTTTAATTGATTGACATATTTTTGAGTAAATAATTCCAATGTACTCGTACAAAGGAGAGTGGAAATCACACCACAACTATAATGGTTGTATGACATCGTACCGCAAACACACACTGTCATATTATACTGGAAAGGTGAAACTTTTAAATTTAAATACTAATTTTAATATTCTGGTATCGTTGACACAATACGGTGGTAGATAGAGATCAGCTCTCTCCCAAATTTCGTTCTCAGTTTTGAAATTTTGAAGGTGCAGCAGCAGCTGATCCATCCAACATAATAATGTATTACTCGTTTTAGTAATGTAATTATTTTTAGACTGTAATCTTAAATTGGTCAGTAATATGTCGGTTAAATTGGCTCAAAAAGCCATCCCGAAAATACTTTTTTTGTGGCGTGATAAATTCAATTCTCAGACTGAAAAAATGATATAACGTGATTTTCTTCCGATTTTTTTTAAGAGATCCAAGTTTGTTTCATCCAGAAATTCAGCCCGGCATTTTACTTTAAAAATCTAAGGTAATCTTTTCGAATAATGAATAATATTAAGATTTTAATTTAAAGTATCTAATTCACGATTCTTATATTTTTATATTCAAATATATCTGTAATAACTAAAAAACAATTTTGGGATCCGCGCCAATCTCAGAGATGTTTTCGCCAAATGCGTAGTTTTTTCAAGCTTGTGGTTCACTACAAAATTAAACAGCGAAATATTTATGCGATATGATGGGGATTACTGGTACAAATAATTTATTGAATCATTATACCACTGGCATATAATGAATTCGTATAATTGTTGAATCGAATACCCGACTTTCTTTTACGACTATTTTAAATCTATTCGACTATAGAAAAACTATTCTACTGGATTTGTGAAAAAATTGTCTTGTCTAATCAAAAATTATTCAAAAAATTATTTCTCTGCTTAAATTTCAGAAAACCAACAAAGTCAATCATTGTTAAAAATTCTTCGTTGGAATAATTGAAAAGCTTCTACGGAAGCTGCAACTCTTGTACACAGATGTCCACCACATTTTGCAGGCATCTTTAAAGCGTTAGTAGAAGCCGAATTTAATATATGATTTGAAACAATTTTATTTGTTATTTAATTCGCAATTTTTTTTTAATCGTTTTTTGCAAATGCTAGATACTTTGCTAAATGTTAAAATATTTGCAAGAAACTGAACAGTTTCTATGGAAGCTGCCACTTTTGGTGAACCGATTTTAACCAAATATCACTGAGATCTTACATTTATGGAAAAAACTTAAGTATAAAGTTTCATCCCGATCAATCAATTCGTATGGGTTCAATAGGGTACAAAACTTTTAAAAAAATAGTTCTTTGCAAAAAATCGCCTTTTCCTCTTAAATTTTGAAAATTTTGGACCAGTATTATACAAAATTTATTTAAAATCTATTAGGTTATAACCGTTTTTTTGAAAATGATATACTTTTCGAAATATAGGCAAAGAACGAAAAAGCTCCTTTAGAAGCTATCACTTCCTTTTGACCGATTTCGGCCTAAATTTATTGGGCCATTCCAATTTAGGGAAAAAGCTTGGATACGTAGTTTTATCGTAGTTTTAGTTTATTTAACCACCCTGGACTGTGCAAGAGCCTAATTTTTGTTGAAAAGTTTTTATGTCAGAAATCGCCATTTCCACTTAAATTTTGAAAAACTGATCTTGAATGATTTTGTTGCAAATTTAATTTAAAATCATTTAGTTTATAATTATTTTTCACATAAATCAAATGTTTTTCAAGCTATTTGCAAAAAAAGGAAAACCTTGCATGGAAGCTGTCACTTGCGGTAAACGATTTCTACAACAGTTCACTAGGATTTGGGAACATGTAGAAAAGCTTAATTACGAAGTTTCATCACGATCAATCAGTTTGGACTGTGCGTAATTTGTGTTAAACAAAATTGTATGTCGAAAATCGTCATTTCCGGTTAAATTTTGGAAAAATGATTTGGTGAAATATTGTTGCAAATTTAGTTTAAAATCTTTGAGATCATAATAGATTTTCTCCTAAATACTATATTTTTCAAACTGTTTGCAAAATCGAAAAACCTAAACCGTTGCTACTTACGTTTGACTCATTTCGAGTAAAAATCACTAGGATCGCCCAACTTATGAAAAAAGCTTAAGTATGATTCACTGGCTAGCTAATCTGTTAGTCGTAACCACGGAGGGGAAAAATACTAACGGTAGAAGACCACCGAGATGCTGGAATGATAGGTTCGATGTCCAATGCCACCACGCCGTCAAAAACAAACAAAAGCTTCGAGAAAAATGGTTTGCTCGTAATAACACATGGGCTGAAAAGTCCCGGGCCTAACAAAGAAAACAGGATTTTTTTTTGTTCAATTTTTTTTTGTTCAGTTGGTAATAACCTTCAAAAGACAACTGTAAAAATTTCATTATATTCTATTCATTAGTTTGTGAGTTATTGTGCTAAGAGTGACGCTACTTTTATTAGTTTCAAAACAATGGACCAAAAACCATTTCGTGTTTTAATTTTGCACTGCTTCTTGATGGCAAAAAATACCGTTCAAGCGAAGCAATGGCTTGAAAAGTGTTATAGGGACTCCGCTCCATCTGAAACAACAATAAAATGTTGGTTTGCTGAACCAGAAACCAGAAACCATAAAAAAATCCACAAAATCGATCGAAAAGTCAAGTTGCGTGAAAACCGACATCGTAAAGTTATCAAACGAACGTGTTGGCTTTATATTGTATGAGCATTTGACTATGAGAAAGCTCTATTCAAAATGGGTGCCGCGTTTACTCACTGTTGACCAAAAACAACATCGTGTTGATGATTCTGAGCAGTGTTTGGCCATATTTAAACGTAACAAACCGGAATTTTTGCATCGATATGTGGCAATGGATGAAACATGGATCCATCACTCTGGAATCAAAACGATCGTCATCTGAGTGGACAGCAACTGGTGAACCTCGTCCAAAGCGGCCGAAAGCACAACAATTGGCTGGAAAGGTTATGGCCTCGATATTTTGGGATGTGCGTGTTGTAATATTCATCGACTATCTTGAGAAAGGAAAAACCATCAACAGTGAATATTATAAAGCGTTATTGGAGCGTTTGAAGGCCGAAATTGCAAAAAAACGACCGCATATTCCAAACAAAAAATTTTTGTTTCATCAAGACAACGCACCGAGTCACAAGTCAATCAAAACAATGGCAAAATTACATGAATTGAACTTCGAATTACTCCCACATCCACCGTATTTCGCAGATTTGGCTCCCAGCGACTACAGGCTTTTCGTAGACCTCAAGAAAATGCTCTCCGGTAAGAAATTTTGTTCGAATGAAGAGGGTATTATGCTGAAACTGAAGCCTATTTTGAGGCAAAAGATAAATCGTTCTACAAAAGTGGTATTGAAATGTTAGAGCGACGCTGGAATGATTGTGTTGCTTTTGATGGAGATTACGTTGATGAATAAAGCCAAATTTGAACAAAAAAAGACGTGTTTTCTTTGTTAGGCCCGTGACTTTTCAGCCCATGTGTTATAGACGCACTCCAGCAGAATATATCTGTGCTAGAATTCGACGACTACTGAGATACGTCAAGCCAAATAAATGCGAATTTAGGAGGAAAAGCACCGAAAACAGCGGCGTGACAAGTAAATTGATGAAATTGTTTTGCTCACTCTAGAAGTACTGAGAGCAAAATGGGGAATGTGGAGCTGAGAACAAAATATCTGATCTTCTCTCACCATAGCTAATCAACTACAAAAGTCTGTTAGAATGATATCGGAACGACAAAGTGACATCTATTAAAACAAGTGCTCCACCAGGTGAAGAAGTCTTCCCCGCAGGATTTATTAAGCTCGGAGACATACTCTTGTATCAAATTTATGTGACGTCATCGTCTCTATTTGGGGCGAAGAAAATCTGAAAATTATCGTGCAATATTTTCATTGAAGACTACCTGCATAGGGTCGCCAGACTCATACCAATCGCCGAAAATATTATTTACAACTGTTAATGTTGCATTTCGCCCAAACCGATAAAACACTGGGTATAGCAAACAGACCATTCTAGTGTAAATGTTTAAAAACTTTTTTTAAATAAAGGTTCTTTATTTTCTCTTAAAGAATTTTGTAAGGAATACTTGTGAAATTTATAATACAACAATACACAAAAGAACAACGAATTAAAATAATTGAATTTTATACCGACGATCATTTATTTGGGTGCAGCGTGCTTATTGACGGAATTGTAATGTTCGTTCTGTACCATTAATAAACCGTCTGGTTACAAATTTTCAGCATTCAGGGCCTAAAGAACCTCTTGGTTCTGGAAGATGACGTACGGCATAGAGAGTATGCAGAATACTCAAGAAACGTCAACATGAAGACGATCAACACAGCTGATACTATCAAGAAGGCCCGTACAGAGAGTTTTGGCCACACCAAGAATGCTCGCATATAAAATTCATCTTTTACAAGAAATAAGACCGACAAACTACCAAGAATAGCTTGGTTTCCCCATTTTGTTACGAAAAAATTTCTATTGCCGGAAACTTTCAGAAGAGTTATAGAGAATATATTAGAAAGGAATGTGTGACGCAGAAAATGGCCATCACTTGCTTATTTAAAAAAAATAACTCAAGTAGTAAATAAAATTTATTAAACATTAACACCAGATTTGTATGCACTGTTTATACAGAGTGTTTGGCGCATGAACCGCCAATATTTTTGGGCAGATTGGGGGGTTATTTGGAAGTCTCCATCCCGTATAACTGATGCCCTAACTGCCACGGTAACTGAGATATGATATTTTTAAGTTTTTTTTAATTACTCAAAATCACGCCATTAAATGGTCATAACTTTTCTGTTTGTAGTCGTAAAGGCACGAAATAACTTTTGTTGTATTCTGCAATATGATTTTATTCTAAATAAATCATTATTTATTAGAATTGCTTTACAAACCTGACCCCGGCAAAATAGTATCTCTTATTTTGCCACAAAATAAGTGATTTTTATAGCATGCGAGCGCACCTTCCTCGGAATTGGATTTTTCAGGTATGTATAAGTAACTGTCTTTATATGTATAAATTTTTCAGTAAATAAAATAAATTCCGAATAGGTGATGATACCGATGAGTTCCCCAACTATGTGCCGGAGAAGGACAAGAAAAATGTATGTTATGGTAAGTTTTATGAAAATCTTTAAACCGGGTTTGTTTTACTTAATTCGTTTAAATTTAAAAGATTCCAATGATGATCAAATTGCTTTGTCTCCAACAAACGATGGAGTTAATGAAGATTGGAGAGATTTACCATTTAATTCGAGTTTTTACGGTATAGGAAATTAACTAAATTGAAGTATATTGTAGAATATATTATTTAACTATGTAATAACACATTCTACAGGCTCAAAAAATTCGTTTCCAAAGTTAACAAGAAAGAGACAAAAACATGTTAGTATGTGGAAGTAAATAAAAAGCTGAGACAGTCAGGAAGAGAATATACGAATTGGAAAAAACAACCGATGGCTGCAAGGCCAATGAAACCCGGATGTAAATATACATGCTTTTCCTATGTACAAAAAATGTATCCGAAGAAGATCGCCAGAAAATTTTTCAGAGCTTTTGGAATCTGACCGATGATGATAAAACCAAGTTTTTCTTTAAATTTGTTAAACGTGGGCCTCTAAAGCGGTGGCGAGTGTCATCTGAAAAAGGAACTGTTCATATAGATTTTTCATCCAAGCTAATGAACATGTAATTCGAGTATGTAGATTGTTTTTTCTAAATTCTCTAAACGTATCGAAAAGACCAATTTACAATTGTTTCGAAAACCATTCCGACAAAATAACGGTATGCCCACGAGCTATGAAACGAAATCACATAAATAGTTTTGAAACCTTGGACTCCCGTTATTGCCCCGCTAACTCACAAAAACAGTACCTATAGAAGGTAACTTAAATCTATCCAAAAGGTATAGGAAAAAATTTCAACAACGAGTTTAATATTTCATTCCATACGCCAAAAAAAATCTATGCGACAAATGCTTCTTATTTAAACAAAAAAAAACACCAACTCAGGAATAAATATTGGTACATGAAACACATCAACAAGGGAAGATGTAAAGCTGATAGAGATATCGATCGAAGCATTATTGATCCTATCACATGCATTTTATGCTATGACTTGCAACGAGTAATTGGCCTGCCGAAAGGAAATGCTTCGTCATTTTATTACAAGCGCAAACTCAATCTATACAACCTAACAGCTAAAGCTCTAATACCCGAAGAAGAAAATAACGTATTGTGCTATATGGACCGAGGCACATAGTGGTCGTTCCGGCAATGACATCTGCAGTGCTTTAATACGAATATTAATCAACTGATGAAAAATTTTCCCTTAACGAAACATATAGTTTTGGAGACCGATTCCTGTGTACCACAGAATCGTAACAAAATTAATACTACATCCATAAAAATGTTTGTCAACTCAAATCCGAACTAAGAATGTGTCATTCAAAAATTTTCAGAACCAGAGCACTCAAATATAGAAGAAGTTGATTGGGTTCACTCGACTATAGATTGGTACCTGAAAAACCTAGAAATACATAGCCGATTTTGTGCGATTACTACAAAATATGAATGCTCGTAATGTTACCAGTAAGTTGGATTTTACCAGAGTTCCATTTTTTAGAATTAAATCTATCTTATACGAACAAGAAGAAATCGAACTTCGCTTGCCACTCCACAAAATCTCTTTTCAACTGAAATTGCTAGACTACCAGCACGATTACCATTACAAAGGAGAAAGTTGCGGATATTAAAGACCTTTTCCAATTTCTGCCAATGGAAGATTTAAAATATCTTTCAACATTATTGATAAAAAAGCAAACTTTGATTGAATAATATGAATATTATTATAAGCCTGAATCAGTACAATTTTTTTTGAAGCTACGAAACAAAGCTGTGATCAAACCTTGTGAATTATTTTTATTATTTAATAAACTTTTTTAATTAAAACCAAATGGGGTTAGTTTTTAAAAAATGCATTTTCAATATGAGATTTAGAACTAGATTTAAGAAAAGACTCATACATAAGAATAAAACTTAGTTTATCAAAACAAAATATTCATACCACGTAACTTATTTGGAACTTGGGGCTAGAATGTTCCATATACAAATCATTTTGTTCCACATCTTATAAAGAACACCAGTTAGTGCTAAACAGGTGGATGTGGACCAAATTTAAAAAATCTAGGTTCGGTCATATTTTGATTGCTCTTTAAGTATTGGCCGAATTTTTCTTAAAACTTGCCTAGTAACTCCCAGATATGTATAAATTGCACTAAAAAATGAAAAAATTGTATCATCTACTTTTTGTTTCATTTAACATCAAACAAAGAAATCGATTTTCCCGAGTTTCAGGTAAATGGCGGATGGACCATACTAATATTACAGCGACGATAAGTCATTTTTTTAAACCAATTGCTTTAAATAATGATTTATTAAGAATAAAATACATTGCAGAATACAGTAAAATGTAAATGTAAAATGTAATGTATATTGTGCCCTTACACTACACAAACAAAAGTTATGATCATTTAAATGCGAGATTTTGAGTGAATAAAAAAAAACTTCAAAACCTTAGTTTACGTGGCACTTAGGACATCATTTGAATAGGATGAAAGCTTCCAAATGACCCCCCAATCTGCAAAAAAACTCTAAGGGTGCTCATATCGCTTAGAATTCCTGCGAAACTCGTTCCTCCGTGTAAATTATATAGGATCGTATTCGAAGGATCTGTTTCAGACTCTTTTGCAATAACATATGGTGTTCGAGAGGGAGATGCATTCGCATTGTTTAATTCGACAGTCGATTGCGCAGTAACAAAAAGCAAGCGTAGCAGCAAAACAAAAATTTCATTAACAGTCACGAGCATGTCTATAGCAAATCAAAATCAGCCATCATTATTTTGAAAGCTCAAAAAAGTTAAATACTCGGTTCATAAACAAAATAAAATACAATTAATGCTATTTTTATTAAACCATTTCTTTACAATTAGTGGTAGGCATACATTTATCTTTAAGCAAATATATCAATGGATAAACCGGCGATATGGTTACCTAGATTTCTATTTATTATTTCAAGTAATTTCTCAAAAAACCCACATAATAATTTCTCTCAAAAAAGCCACATAAACACACATGTACATTACACATCATGAGGAACATATCTACTGGAAATCTCCTCGTCACAATACTAATAATTAAGGTAACCTTTGCATGTCCTTTCAATGTCATCTTAAGATCAGACATATATAATCAACAAATACAAATAACTCGACCCCATTGAATATGTCATTTTTATCTGAAACTAAATCCTTTTAAGATATTTTATTGTCCCAGAATTTTTTGAAGAGTTGGTAAAATGTATATCCTATCTTTAAGCTATATGGTTAGAATTTCTTTGGCTCAATGCTTCGTTTGAAAAACAAAAAGATTCCCTGACACGTGCACAAAATTTAATTTAATATATATTTACCCAATGTGTAAGATACCAGTTCCATAGCATCTATAATATAATATATTATTATGATTGAATTTAATAATAAAATAATATCCATCTGTGCGCTGCTTTATATGAAACAATAATAAAATTATAGAACTTTTTTCAGCTATTTGGATAAAAAACAGAAGAAAGAATTCTTTAAAAATATATTATTTGACATTTTATATTATTTTTCATAAAAAACACATTTTATTTTTACGTACAAAAGCACATTTACTTTTTTACGGGTGCTAAATTGTGTTCAAAACACCGAGCACCAAAATATTATTTCGTTAAGTACATCTGCACATATAAAAATAGAAATGGTGCTTCAAATCTTATTACGTATACTTCTAATATTAAGATGTGGCGGTCTATTCAAACCTATTAGTAAAGTGTAATCAATCTACTTGTCTTGCGGTCGCAATTATATTCTAACAACTCTATATAATTTCGAATTTATTGTGATTGATTATTCACTAAATGGGGTATTTCCGCTTATCTAAATACATAATTTTTTATATAAATATATAAATCTTATTCTAAAAGTTCTTCTTTTAAATTTAAAAAACTCTCTCTTTATACATTCTACAATAATAATATTTAAGATCTGGACCAAAAAATATTTTGTACGTGACAAAGTAGTTTCATTGTACTCGTACATACATTTTATACAAGTAGAACGATAAATGCACATTTCTATTCAACACTCACATTAATATTCAAACTCTTTATGTCAATCACATGTGTATAACTATCTACAGATCTACATATTGTACGTACGTACATATTTCGATATGTATATAGGAAAACATAACTACCAGATACCAGAAAAATCAAAATCATATAAAATGTGAGCACTTGAAAATGTTTTAGGTACTTAGTTGTTGTGATAAGAAATGATTTTTGTATGTATCTAATGGGTTTGGTCATAAAATCAAGTATTCACACAAGAAAATTTCGTATTGTTAGATGATTGATAATAAGTTGTGTGGGTTTGGAGTTGTTCAACGAGTTATAATAGGCCAATCACAAAATATATTGCCTACTAAAATTTATGTCGTCTGACTCTGCACACAACAGATTCGAACTTTTATCGATGAGGTCACTCAAAATCAATAATAATTGAATGATTTGCAATTTTTTGTTTGCATTTATTCGCTTCACACAATTGTGAACAAATTCCAATAATGTTTTGTGTTTAAAATTTCTGTTTTAATTAAAAAAATTTACAAAAAAAAAAACAATTTAATTAAGTTTTTTTATTTTATTTTTTGGCTACACTCCGATTATTATTATTTTTGTGTGAAAATCCGGATTAATTAATTTAATTAAAATAATAACAACAGTAACAACAAAATTATTTGTATTTTATTTAATTTTAGGAATTTAAAACTGAACATTTTTGTAACCAAATCACTAAAAATTGAATTAAAAATCGCAATAAATTGGTTTGCCATACATGGTGGCACAGAGTAAAAAATTTATTTTAATGCACAAAACGCTATTGTCATCAATTTTTAATTAAATTGAAGTGTTAATTATAGGTAATGTAATTTTGGATATGGGAAAATTAGTTAACCAACCATTACGTATTATGTGCAGCAAAGTATTTTAATATAAAATTTATTAACAACATTTTTGGTTAAAATGGTATAGAAATATATTGGTGGTCGCCAAAATAACATTAATTAAACGAGTAGAAGAGTTTTAAAGTTGTGCTCATGAAGGCTCAATTTTTACAGTGGTGAAATTATCAGGTATAAGAAGAATAGATACGAGTATTAGCTAGAAAAATTACCGAGTATACGTGTTACACTCTAGAAATATATTTTTAAAGAGTTATATAAATAAAATCAGAAAGAGATTAGAAGTACTATCCCTTTCTATAATACTATTTTCAAATTGAAATTTCAAATAAAAATAATATTTAAAACGAAAAAATACTAACAAAAATCGTCGTAAGACAAAATTTATTACAATGATTAATTCCTTGTAATATCAGGGAATCGACTAACAACTAGCAACTTTCATTATTAAGGAGTACAGATGTTAGACTAATTTAAATTTTGACAATTGACATTAAAGTACCAATAATTGTTGTAAGATGTGACAAAGAGGAATATGTTAATGGCAATTCAATGTGCAATGGCAAATCCATTTATAAACCAAACCCATGTGATTTGAAAGGTTCAGTTTAAAGAAATCATCCGATAAGAGTGTTAATATTGGTAGTAACCATGCGATATCTTGGTATTGGCCGTTATATGTAAGTCACTCAAACTCTATGAGTGCATTGAATAAGTTCTTTTGATGATCCGAATGGTACACCAGCACTTGTAGCACAATCCAATGAAAATGATACTGGAATTTTTTACGTAGGCCGGCGTTAGACAAAGCTACATCACACTTTTCGTATTTTTGTTAATATTTATTGTATCGTAGTGGGAGTGGTACTGGAATTTTTTACAAATTAATTATAACATATCGACATAGTTCAACCCCCAAAAAACTACCCTAAAGGATGCAATTCTTTAAAACCCATATTTTCGGTTAAACTGTCTTTTTCGCATTTCAGTTAATATTTCTTAAATCTTACTGGGGGCAGTATTGTACTGTTTCTACAAATTAACTACAACATATTGGCAAAGCTTCCAACCCTCTTCTTCAAAAGCTACCCCTACGGGGTGCAACTTTTAAAAACTTTATTTTTCGTCACCACCACGCCTTTTGCGTTTCTGTAAATTTTTGTTGTATATAGTGCTGTGGTAGTACTACAATCTTTTTACAATAAAATGGCATAATTTAACTTATAGAAAACTACCCCAAATTGGATCAACCGTTTAAAATCATTGTATCGTACTGGTTAATACAAGAAGATTTTACTAAATAAATTACAATATATATGAATAGCTCAATTGCCAAAAACTGCCCCTCAAAAGTGCAGCTCTTTAAAACAATAATTCTCTGTATAGGTAAATCCGCAAATAGGTACTCAAGAAATTGGTACAACAACCCACACCCATAAAAATCGATCAGAATGTATTGAATTACCTTTCTATGCAAGAAATAAGAGCCCTAGAATTTATTACAACAGCCCACACCCACAAAAATCGACGTATGTGAAGCTGGCCCGAAAACCATCCCGAAAAACGACTTTACAATTTAGGTGTGTTTCTTCGCTAAATTTATTAAAAGACTATTCAGCCCGAAAAATTTAAAAAATACGGAGAAAATCAAATTCCATCCCGAGAAAATAAAAACAATCCCACGTACACAAAAACAAATTTTAAGTTAAAAATCTAGAAATTTTCTTAAATTAAACAATCTTACTATTTCGGTACACAGAGGTTGGCAGATAAAATGGTATATATGTACCTAATAAAAGCATTGACCATCGGCATTAAGTACAAAAATGCTCATTATGATATAGTGGGGATAAGGGGCCTGCCCACCTGATTTAATATTCGCTTCTCTTAGATATCGGAATTATCCTCATATATCACCTTAAATTTCTCTGTTCACAGAATTTGGCAGATATAACGGTATATACCTAATTAATGCACTAATTAATTTTAATGCACATACCGTTATATCTGCCAAACTCTGTGAACGGAGAAATTTAAGATGATATATGAGGATAATTCCGATATCTAAGAGAAGCGATTATTAAATCAGGCCCCTTATCCCCACTATATCATAATGAGCATTTTTGTGTTTAATGCTGATGGTCAATGCATTTATTAGGTACATATATACCATTTTATCTGCCAACCTCTGTGTACCGAAATATTAAGATTGTTTAATTTAAGAAAATTTCAATCAATTTTATTGAATTGTTTTTTAAATTTCTTAAGTTAAAGTGTGGTAAATCTCTTCTTGTAATAGATTTTTAACTTAAAATTTGTTTTTGTGTACGTGGGATTGTTTTTATTTTCTCGGGATGGAATTTAATTTTCTCCGTGTTTTTTTAAATTTTTCGGGCTGAATAGTCTTTTAATAAATTTAGCGAAGAAATACACCTAAATTGTAAAGACGTTTGTCGGGATAGTTTTTGGGCCAGCTTCACATACGTCAAAAATCGTTCAAAATGCCTCGAATTACATTCCTATGCAAGAAATAGGTACCAATGAATTTATTACAACAGCCCACACCCACAAAAATCGATCAAAAATTATTGAACTTCATTCCTATGCTAGAAATGAGAGCCCATTAATTTATTACAACAACTCACACCCACAAAAATTGGTTAAAAAATTATAAAACTTCATTCCTATGCAAGAAACAGGTACCCATGAATTTATTACAAATGCCCACACCAACAAAAGTCGATCAAATTGTAACGAATTTTCTTTCTATTTCTTGCTTAGCAATGTAATTCGAAGCATTTTGATCGGTTTTTGGGGGTGTGGGCTGTTGTAATAAATTCTAGGGCTCTTATTTCTTGCATAGGAATGAAGTTTTATACTTTTTGATCAATTTTCCTGGGTGTGGGCTGTTGTTATAAATTCATGGGTACCTATTTGAGAGGGTTACCTATACAGAGAATTATTGTTTTAAAGAGCTGCACTTTTATGGGTAGTTTTTGTCAATTGAGCTATTCTAATATATTGTAATTTATTTAGTAAAATCTTCTTGTATCAACCAGTACGATACAATGACTTTAAACGATTGCTCCTATTTGGGGTAGTTTTCTATAAGCTAAATTATGCCCTTTTATTGTAAAAAGATTGTAGTACTACCCCAGCACAATATACGACAAAAATTCACAGAAACGCAAAAGGCGTGGTGTAGTGGTGACGAAAAATAAGGTGTTTAAAAGTTGCAGCCCATAGGGGTAGCTTTTGGGGAAGGGGGGTTTGGAGTTTTGCCAATATGTTGTAGTTAATTTGTAGAAAAATACAATACTGCCCCCAGTACGATATAAGAAATATTAACTGAAATGCCAAAAACACAGTTTAACCTAAAATATGGGTTTTGAAGAATTGTGCACTTTAGGGGTAGTTTTTGGGGGTGAACTATGTCGATATGTTGTAATTAATTTGTAAAAAGTTCCAGTTCCACCCTCACTACGATACCATAAATATTAACAAAAAATACTGAAAGTGTGGTGTATAGCTTTGTCTAACGCCGGCCCACACACAAATTGCCGAATAACGGGATCTGTAAAAAATTGACTAATTGTGTAACAAATTTGTAATTAATTTGTAAAACATTCCAATACCATTTTCATTGGATTGTGCTACAAGTGCTGGGGCAGCATTAGGGTCATACATCCTTTTTATATCTTTTTACTTTTTTATTATAAATTCAATTTTTGCGAATCAAGTAGTATTACGGGACAAATGAGTATTTTCCTTCTCTTAACAAAGAAATCAATTTTTTTAGCAGACGTTGCTCATACTACTGTGGGCAAAAAGTAAGACTTTTTAATTTAAATTTCGCGCGGAAAATCGTTCGACGGAATATTTTTTTTTATGTTGGTATGACTGTCAGTGACATCTGTGCCAAATTTCACATCAAAATAATCATTATTAGTGTCTAGTATACGCTTGTCTTTCTGAAGTACGAAAAGTGCGTTCGGCGATTTTTACGTAATTAGTGAAATTATTCAACAAAAAAAGTTCCATTAAATTTTGTCTGTGGAATAAAATTTGTGGTGCCGAAACGTTCAGAATGTTGCAAAAGGCCTTTGGTGATAATTGTATGTCGCGAGCAAGTGTTTTTGTTTGGTACAAATTGTTCAAAGAGCTTCAAGAACGTGTTGACGACGAACCACGCCTAGGACGGCCACCAACACAACTGATGATCAACACGTTAATAAAATCAAAGAATTGGTGCTCGAGAATCGACGATTAATAGTCAGAGACTTTACTGGCATCGTTGAAATATCGGAAGGAATAGTGAAAACCATTTTGAAAGATCATTTCATCATCAATCATTTTCATCATCTCATACTGCATTGGTTTTACGTGATTTTTTCGCCAAAAATTCCACCCATATCGTTCCGCAACCACTGTATTTACCTTATTTAGCTCCGTGTGACTTCTGGCTGTTCAGCAAACTCAACGACCGCTCCGAGGAATCCGTTTTGAGTCATGTGAAGACATTAAACGAAATCGCTAGCGCATTGGAGGCTATTCCGGAATATCACTTTAACAACTGTTTCGAGGATTGGAAAAAACGTTGACACTAGTGTATTGTGGCCGGGGGGATTACTTAGCGGGGGACAAGATAGATTTGGAAAAATAAATAAAGAATTTTAAAATTATGAAAAAAGTCTTACTATTTTTTGCCCACAGTAGATAACGATAAGATTCACCAGTGACTGTAACAGCTAAACCATTCGGATTTTCGAAAAAAATATGGTCCTCCAGCCCAAATTGCACACCATACCATCACTTTCAAATGATGTAATGTTGATTGATGTTGTGGATTCTCTACCGCCCAGAACCGGCTGTTTTGTTTGTTTACATGTTCACTTAAGTAAAAGTGAGTTTTGTCATACATCCATTTTTTTTCAGAAAAACCCGGATTGATATTATCAACAGCATCTCAATTGCACTATTAAAACATTTTGTTCAATCGAATATTATTCCATGATTACGACGGTCAAGAATGAACTGTCAATAATAATAATTTTCGCCTAAATGGCGGCAAAAAATGTAAACTTTTCGGATGGACACCCTGTATATTATTTTAGCTTTATTTTTACCCCTTTCGTGATTTACTAACACAATTGTGCGGGTAGGGCAAAACTACCACCTCAAAAATTTAGTTTTGTATGTTTTTGAACCAACTTACACATTTGTGATGAATTCCTTTTTAACTTATTTTCGTCCGAAAAAAAAACACTATACCTATACACACAATTGTGTTGGTTTTACTTCAAATAAATCGAAATATTTTATCAACAACACTATTACATATTATGGTTTTATACTCACACATTTGTGTGGGTTGGACTAAAACTGAGCCAATTTTTTTGTTTTCTTGGTTGATAAAGGGTTACTTAACTTTACAAGTTTGGGAAAGACTTATCTATAATTTGGGCAGTTTTTTTCAACATCTCCACAAAATATTTTGGTTATAATATTGTGGCGCTATAGGTCTTCCAGCAACCATTTACATTTGATATCGAGCAGATATACGCAAAACTGTATGAAGCGCTTTATAGCACCGTTGTGTATTAAGATTTCTTTCTGCCCATTGATTGATCACTCGCATCAAACTATCCTGATCGCCATTGTTGTGGTTAAGCGTTATCGAGTGATATCTGGTTACTGGGAGCGTTATGGCTATTGTGACATTTTCTTCGCATTATTTGTAATTTCAATGGTCACTGAGAAGGTTCGTGTTCCAATAAAATATAACAAGAAACAGTTGTTTTCATTGGCAAATTAATAGGTTTTGAAAATGGAAAGCTGAGTACGAATAATTCAAACTATGTACTATGATTGTTAGTGAAGCAGCATTACTAATCGCATTTTTCATGGAACTCGAATTGTCTTTCAATTCATGCTTACAGCTAAGCAAATAAAGTAGTAGTAGCAGTTTGATATAAATATTAAGTAAGGTGTGATTTTACCACTTAAAAATTAGTATTATGATGTGTTAGCCGTGATTCATGTTTCTCTGGAGGGAAGAATTTTTTGAAATTCATACTTATTGCGACGTTTGTAAGAAGTAAAATGCAAGGCGGAAAACGTCCTAAATTTATAATAATAATACCTAATATAACAATAAATTAAAAAAAACAAAATTTAATTTAATTTAAATTTTGACAGTTGTACATAACTGGTGGCGATGTTGTTGGTGTATCCAACATTTTAAAAAATGCGATCGTTCACGCAGTGGTTATATTAATTATAGGCCGATTATCCTTCTTAGCTAATTTAAGTGAATTTTAGCTTAAGACAGCAGAAAATTTGGCTGTATAAATAAATCGTCAACTGAAAACGTTAATTTAACTCTTCTTTCAAGTGAAGTTTTTGCGCATTTTAATATATTACTAAGGTTTTTGATACCGTAAGTCTTAAATATTTTCTTATCAAAATTGTATCATATTGAAATTAAAGATGTTGCACTGCTTTATTATTTTAAATAATATTTTAATTTGAATTGTGACTAGTGGATTTGTATTTAATATTGAGTAACTACAATAGTTGTTTTAATTCTTTAAGCACACGTTATTTGAAAGGATTAAGTTGATATATAATTTAATAATTGCTTGTTCCCGTTAGGCTGCAGTTACCCGGATTGAATGTGACACATAATCTTGGACTATTAGTTCAGAGACGAGTTTCATCACATTATGTATCATCAGCTAGCATTACTAATCGTTAATATACTATAAGCTAGCATTACTAATCGTTTGTACTTTTATTTTCACAGAAACACCAGCCTCCCACACAAACATATCAAAATCACATCAACTAATTATTTATCACAAAACGCCACCAGTTGAAATATACTTATACGTTACAAAATATTCTTTGATCCTCAGAACAAACTATATTGAGATAAATGTGGCGACAAGCAAAAAATTATCATTGCACACCGTGAATCGCGATGAGGTAGTCACCACTTGATAAATGGATTTTTATTGCCAAAAAGTTGTTCTCATCAGATCAAACATCAAACACACACACGCATTTACCAAAAATAATTCAAAATAAATTATTTACTGCGGCATGAATGCAATACTGAATAATTTGTGTCCGTTTATAATCCAAATCCATTTATTTAGCATATTAATGTTACCCGATGTGGTTTGAACGGCAAAAGAACCATGTAAACCAAAGAAAAAAAAAATACAAAATTTGTCTCGACCTTCCCCAACTTTAGTAAAATATACGAACGAGCAAGCGACATTAACTTTGACAAATTATTTTCAATTAAAATTCTATTTCTTTGTATTTCTGCTGGATTCATAGAATGGTATTTCCTTTATACATTTATATTCCAAAACATATTTGTATAATCGAAATGATTAAAAAAATTACAAAATTTAAATTTTGACTTAAATTAATTGATCGTAATTAGTTTTGGAATTAAAATTATGAATAATATTTTGGTTTTTGTGTTGTGCGAGTTCGGTGCGCGAACCACACAATATAAACGAGCAACCCAATCAGCATAATATTAAACCTCTTGTGCGATTTCTTCGAATTTGATCTGAATGTATATGATAATGATGGTGAGATGGTGTCACTCGAAATTTCATCAAAATACATTTAGCCGATGAGTTATTTATGAGACATATTAAAAAACGGAAATTATAAAAATTTCATAAATTGTTTTTTGTATTTCGATTGTAACGCTAAAATATGATTCAGAACATTATATACAATATATGTATTGTATATTGGCTTGATATATAATATTGCATATAGAATTTTTTATAGTAAGCAATTGGAATAGAATTATACGAAAAAAGGTATTCAAATTCCAGGTAATATCGTGACTTCAAAATGATTTCTTTAATTTGATATCATTATCAAGGATTTCGCATGTGCACAATAAAAATGATTTTTTTTTGCCTTTTCATAAAATGTGTTCAAATATTGAAATGCTTAATACTCCGAATCAATCATCAAGGTGTAGTATAGGGTGGTAATCAAACTAACTCTGTATGATTTTTGAATAGTTACCTATACCATTATATTTCCTTATGAGGTGATGTTTTATTATTACTTTTTCTGGGAAAATTATCTCAACACAATTCTGCCATAAATTCTAAATTTATGAATTGAAAGCACTGTAACTATACTCGAGGAGTGCTTTTTCTCAATGATAATCGTAATCTCTCGTTTAAAAAATCCGATTAAATTTCGAAGTTGGATGAGACTAATTATCATATGGTGCAGGTCTGGAATTTAAGAAACATTCATGGTCTATTATTATATTTATCATTGTTTGCTGTATATTATACCAGCTCCCAGCGAGATGTATCGTGAATGTTTGTTTCTGTACCTCTGAAATCAGTGATTAGTGGTGACTGTATGTGGATTGTGACCTTCTTCCTTGTATTGCGAATTAGAAAAGTGCCCTAGATATTGATTGATGTTCTCAAAAAGGTCTCCTGGCGTGTTACACATAACTTATAAATTAACCATTAGCTGTGCTTCCGTTTAGCGAAACACCTACAAACCCTTCCATATTGAATTAAAAATTATTAAAATTTGCATGTGTTTCTCAATGCATTGTTTGTGATGTGCTTCCTCGATAAATAATTTAGCGGTTGGTAGCTCCAAGAGGTTGTGTTATAAACTCGGCTATACTGATGGATAAGTCATTCGAATGAAGGGTAGGAGGTATGAATTAAATTTTAATTTTATTTGCCACTCTTTCCTGGTTTGTCAGATCGAAGATTTCCTTTCGTCTTTGTGCTGTTTCGTTTGAATGTTGAGTAATATTTTTTATTTCGTTTGCCGTGGTTCAAATTATGGATCAGACCATAGTCGATTTAATGGTATTGCAATATGAAAGTCTCGCGTTTCTTATAATATCCCTGGTACTAATTGGAGTTTTCTAACAGGCATATTGCAGATTGTCCCACCATAATAAATAACTAACTGATTAGTTCGAATACTTTGATGCATAAACCACGACATCCAAAAGTATATTGGCGCTACATCGAACTTCTTGTTTTGTTATAGTTTGTTTATTAAATTCGCAATTAAACTGGCTTCACATAACTTTCTCACATCGTTGGGAGACGCCAAAGATCCACAGGATTTGTTTTAAGACTTTGGCATGTGTTAACGTTGGACATAGATAACTTAATGGATCGAACACTTTGGCTGATTCAGATAACATTTTACTTTCTTTATACGTAGTCAAATTTGCGATCAAGGTGACACTCCATAATTAAACGTTTTCCTGAAACTGGGAGATCCCAGTGATTTTTGGCCAAAATCGGTCCATCGTAGGTGGTAGAGTGGCAGCTACCGTTGGAGCTTATTCTGCAAATATTTTGGAAAGTATATTATATTAACGATTAAAACGACTTAGAAGAAGATTCAAATAAAATTTGCAACAATACCGCTCCAGAACAGTTTTCCAAAATTTAAGCGGAAATCTGTGCACCGGTGAAAGCTTCATTGGGACCTTTTTTTAATTTTTGGAAAGAATGAAAATATTCAAATAAATTTGAAAATTGAAACAAAGAGTTGGATTTGATTTATGCAAATCCTTTAATCTTTAATAGCGGAATCGTCCATAATTACCATTTTTTTTTTTGTTGTAGATGATAATAGATGTTTTGACTACTGCGTGAGGGATTCAATCAGTAAACTTTCACACACTCTCGAAATCTCTTGTACATTTCGCTGGCTACCGACAAAATTTGTTCTAGGTGAATGAATCTAGGGGCCTGGTTGGATGACCCGATTGATGGTATATTTTTTTGAAAGAAATTATTACAAAATAACGACCGTGGTTTCATGACGGTAATTCTGCAGATAATATTGATCGCACAGCATTTTTTCCTTCTTCAGAAACTTCTAAGGTTGTATTTCTTGAACTACCCAGAATTTCTTGTAATCAATATCTGTCAAGATATATCAATATTCTACCTCCGTTTTTTGAGCGATTGGTTCGCTTTAATTTCCAGTTACAACTTGGTTCATCAAGATATTTGTGTATCCCATAAATCAGTACACAATAAGATATCGATTTATTTGTAAACTAGACCAGCCTACAATATATTATTTAAATGTATTTATAATTCAAAGTGGCATTAATATTCCTGTGCGGGTTAAGGTATTGCAACATCTCCAAATTAATGCAGCCCTTGGGGAATTTTTCAACAATTTTCGAGTGCCGCTTAAGATATCTTTAACTGGGCTTTTTAGTAATAGCGTGGAATGTGTTTTGCGTGGTGCAATCGTAACACTTTATTCGACTTGTTTTTAATCTTACACATAACATTCAATATTCGACTGGATATCCCCTATAGTAAAAAGAGAGTCACATTTTGCACAAAATTTAATTGAACACTTTCGTTGGAAAAAGCTAGATAGTGGTAATATTGTTTGACCCTGTGAAGCAGGGTTTCAGTTTCTCGCAGTAGAATATAACCTTTTTCGTATAAATATTTCCTTACCTTCTCACATGGGTTCTGAATCCGTAAACTCTAAATAGAAAGATCAGACACATCTCTTTTGTCTATATGAAGCATATACGTATTGTTTTTTAGTATTTGGTATAGGAAAATTTATTAGTGCACCAATTTTGTTTGGGTCTAAGTTTTATTCCGGTTTCGCCCCCTTCGTATACTAAGTAATTTATTTATTTCGTTAGAAATTTTCTTATAGCTGCAACCCATTCTGTCAATCCAAAGTGTTTTTAATATACCGCCGATGACAATTAAATCAAGAGTCCGTCTATGAGTGGAACCGGATAGCCGGCCTGTTTCTTACCGCATTCACCTTGCAGACATCAAAGTGTAATCTTCGGTTAGATTTTATATGAAAGCTGCAAGGAACTTACTGATGGGAGTTTTCACTGATTTCAATAACGTTTAAATCTATAAATGTAAAGCCCTCTCTTAAATTTGAATAATTACACCATTTTGTCCAAGAAATGGGCACCTCTGAATTTATTACAACAACCTAAATCTACAAAATTCGATCAAAATGCATCAAATTACCTGCCTGTACTGAAAATTGGTAATTTTTAATTTTAAACAAAAGCTCATACCCACCCGAATCAATCCTAATGCATCAAATTGTTTTCTTGTACTAGAAATGGGTACCCCTTAAAACAGCCGACACGTACAAAAATCGATTATAATGCGTCGAATTACCTTCATGTACAAGAAATAAGTACCCAAAAATGTGTCACAACAACCCACACCCGATCGTAGTGCATCGATCATAATCATCGGTAATTCGATACCTGTGTGCACAAGAAATAGGTACTGAATCTAACACGCCAAACTCACACAAAAATCTAGGACATATTAAAGGATTACAATTACCGTACTAGAATAACCATTTCATAAAGCAGAGTATTAGTTCCTGCTGAACGATATCACAAGATAGTCGGCACGTGAGCAAATAACATTGCAAACCCGGTGTGAAATGAATGTACGATGGACCACAAAAAGTCCCTCGAAAAACTAAATAAACACTCCAAAACTAACGAGCCAAAATGAGGCCCTTCCTACCTAATCTTATCAGATGATTTTTGCCAAATGGCTGACGAAAACTAAATAAACCAACGGGCACCATGTACAAATCCAACTAACAAGAAATATGAGATTGCAAACTCGGAAAATGAAAGAGAGCAAGTATTTCTCGATAAATAACTTCAAGTAGGGAAAGCTATCAATACAACTACTATCCACAAAAACTCGGCAAAATCGATTTCACAAATAAGTTTTGTATCATCGTTGAAATATTCTAACAAGTCATTCGGAAAATAAACCCGAATTTCATCGAAAATTACGAATTAGCGACGCAAAACGATACATTCAACGATATTTAAAAGGCCGTCCGAGACAAGATTTTTGGTGAAAAGAAAATTTATATTTTGACAGGCGCCATGGCCCAAACGGAAGGCGATCTAGCAACAGTGGCGTGTCACTTACAAGGTGACGCGTAGAGCTGTAAAGCCTCGGAAAGCGCTGTAAATTTCAATCCAATGTGTGATTTTAATAAACCTAGCAAAAACTAGTTTGATGTTTTAAATACAAAAGAAAATAGTTCTCGCTAAAATACTGGACCCTCACCGTTAAAAGAAATACCTCGGCCAATATTATTTTAGAAATGATCTTCTCCGTCTAACAAAACTAACTATTAACATACCTAGACCTACTAGTGATCAACTTTATGTATAATATCTTGTTATCAGACAGCAACATCAGTATATTCCCAGAGAATAAACTATCGATATCCAAAAACACCGCTACTCGATAATAATTAATAAAAGCTATAAAGATTTTTTTTTAGCCAAAACGATGTTCGATCGTAATACGTCTACCACAAAACGTGTAAGCTAATTGTTTTTGTTTTGTATCTCGTTCGTCTTTAAATGAAATTTACTTGTTATCTTTCAATAAATTATGAACAATTTACCGTTAAAACCAAATTTATATGCAAATGAAGATTCTGATTTCTTTTACATATTTTTATGTACCATGCAGCCAGAGATGAATATTTCTGTTGTCTCTTATTAATTTCAATCGAATATGAAAATTCTTATAACAACTATTATTTATTATTAAGATTCGATATGGCAAACAATTTAAATTGGTTACATTACGTGTGAAATTTTTACTTCACTTATGGTGAAATCATCTGCAAATATATTTGTGAGAATGAAAGAAACAATTTTACGGGCTTTACAAAAAAAACAGAATACGAGAAATAACAAAAATATTATTTAAATAATTAGAATTAATAATCCGGGGAGGAACACTACATAGTGGAATTATCTTCTATGTACGATTTCTATGAGATGAGAATTAATTAGATTTTTTTTTTTTTAAATATCTACGAGTACTCTTCTTATTCTACGTTTTGAATTTGATTTATTAATTTTAATTTCATGGATGAATTAATTTTAGTTATTTATAAAAGTAATATGGTATCGTTTTATATAAATTATAAGATATTAATAATGAGTCGTCTTGTTTGTTTAGTTTTATGTTTTGGGAGAAAATTGTAAATTCCACACAATAGAGGTCACTGTGAACTTGATTAAAGACAGTTTTCATTATTTAGATGATTGATGCTTTTCTATTACGATCTAAGTTTACATTATTAGCTTTTGAACAAATTTAGCTTTATGGTAAGTACAATTTATTTATAAAGTGCACACTAGGTAATACTAATACACAGAATATTTACACATATGTTTCAGATTACTCAGATTCAGAGACCAAACTCAAGAGGCAATCAAAATATAATTAATTAATTAATAAAATTTCTTTTAACTATAAAAAATGGTCTCACGACCAGTGTGCAAAATGATGTTAGATTCCTTGACGTGAAGTTGTAAAGCCTTAAATGCACAAAAAGTAAAAGTAGATATCTTAGCTTGGAACACCGTATAAAATAAACTGCTAAAACTCCCTGTTAACGTAAGATACAGGGCGGGCAATAGATTTAAAAACCTGCATCCACCGCCGAACCATTAGAATATAAATCATGCGATTTGGTAAGTTCAGTCCTGAAGTCCTAAAATATTCATACATCTCTAGATTGTATTTATTTATTAGAAAAGACTTTTATTAGAAATTTGACTTTCACCGGTTCGTTTATTTACCTGAAGAAACTCTGAATTTCTCAAGGTTCTACTCGGTGCTTTAATTACAACTCAAGTTAGGTTGATGACTTATCCAGTTTAACCAGTAAGATGGTTACGAACACTTTAAAAGCTTCCATCTTTTTTTCAGCGGTGTTATAATTTAGGTTCTACAAACAGTGAGGTATGGCGGTATTTCTAGCAAGTTAACGTGATACGGTAACTTTCTGGAATATTTACGGCCAATTTAAGTAACGTACAAACTTCTTTTGGTTACTTTTGATGCTATAACTATGTTCGTTTTAATAAGGTCAACAAATATTACAAGCTTACTTAAGTTCCGATTTGACGTGGGTGAAGTACAATATCTTTATTGTTTCTATGGCGTCAATATTCTCAGTTCCCAGTTTCTTAAATCAAAACAAAAAGGTAGCTCCAGCTTTGTACTGCTCTATGCGGTTAGAGAAACTGATATTTTCAACGAAAGTAACTCCTCGGTATTTAAATTCAGATACTTTTTGTAGTACCATTTATATGGTACTGTTAGACAACAATACTTGTTGATGTTGATACTAATCAGATTGGAATCACACCAAGTAACCAGGTTGTCAATATAATGTTGTATCGTACTTTGCTGGTATATCTTTCATGTTCCCCACGGTTTTAAAGATTTTAAGTTCATCTACAAACATTAGGACAACAATTAGGTTATTAATGAATAATATTAAAAAATATGTTACGATCAGTTTAGAATCAACTTACACAATTGTGTACCCTGATTTATATGGAGCGTTCCGTCCAGGGGAATCAAACTAGTCCAGAGGAATCATATTATTTTTTTTAAATGGAATTTTTTAAAACAATTTTTCTTTCCATTAAGGCATAAATACAACTCCGGGAGCAAACTTCGTCCATTTCTTCTTCACTGTTATCTCGTCGCTTCCCTCTTACGCTTGCTATTAGTCCGAGACTACCTTACGTTTTAAACACAAGCAGAACCTTGTTTTGTTTTTTAGAATACCACACGCCATGAAGTCGGAACAACATTCCGTCCTATGCGTTAACCAGATTAGGGGTACCGTGGTAAAATACTGGTCGAAGTAAACAAAACTGTTTTTGGGAATTTGTTTAACTAAACGAAGAACGACCGCCGGTCTTATCCTCGCCTTGATAAATTTCAAAATCGACGACAAGTCATGCGGACGTCGTGTATACAAAATTTTTTTAACCAACCGACCGATGCTTATTTTTGCATATTGTCGGGCAGGGCAACGGCCGGTGTGAGGTACCATTTGTTCGTCAATGCTGTAAAAACCCACTTTCTTTGCCAAGGTTCTACACCTGCCTCTTAATGTTTTGATAAGAGAGCGCTATTCCCAAAATAGATTTGTAAAATTTCCCAAATATTCATTTAGATTTACGTAATGCAAGGAATTGTGAAGCGTATTAAATCGATTTGTGGACATAGCGTTTGATAGTGCCTCAAACCGAAAACCGCTCTTGCAATAATATCCCACTCGTGGATTTGCAATACATCCCATCATTAGACAAATACCGTACATTGTTTTTAATTCGTGAGCTGTAGTTTTAAGCTCAGCTCCTCATCCATTTCCTTGTCTATGGAACCTTCTGAGTCATCTCCCTCAATATTTCGATCAAATTCTATCATATCAGCGCCCAAAATTACGTCGTCCTCCGAATCAAACACAGAATCTTGTAGTATTTTATCTAATTCATCGTGGTTGACGAGCCACTAAACATAATATTATGTGTTATAATATTATCTTAATTACAAATTATTATTGACTTACCTTTGTACAGATCGCTCATCGTAAAATTGACACTTTTTGAGGTTAAGAAACTTATTTCAAACTACGTTTTCAGTATTTTGCTTGACGTTTTATTTTAAACAACTTATTTTCTAATAAGCTGAAGCACAATAATTAAAAATTAATTATATGAACTGAGAATTGACGCTGGTTGCTGTTGATCTTTTTGATATAAAATCATGTTGACTTTTGTGATATGTATCGTGGTACCACGGCCCTGAGTGATTTGCATATATTTTCATTTCAAATTCGGAGTTCATGAAATTGACATTATACAGCATGAAATATCATTCCGTGTTCCAGTTTTGAATATTGGTCTTACACCAATGTAAGAATCCACCGCCAAACGTTTATGATATGCATCGTTCACTGTAATTTGGGGAAGTGTATAGATACATTATGGGTGCTATCACTGAGTTTTATGAATATGTCAATGTCTTTGGACTTATACGCTGATAACAAAAATTGGAGAAACATGTTTGATATGACTTGTAGATTACAAGATTTTTGCAAATTAAACCGCATATGCCTGGGGAACCGCTTGTCTCACGTTTTCTTTGAAATTAGGTAAACAATTATTTTCCATCATTCTTCAATTGGTCTTTAATACAGGAGATATAACTTTTAAACTTCTTTTTATAAAGGAACGACAACGGTGTTGTCAAGGAAATCTCACGTTCCTAATGCTAGCAGAAGTCATACAACAGATCATTAAAAGATAGTACAAAGCTAATTGAATGCTCTATTAATTTAAGCTAAAACGCTGCGGTTCTGCTAGCTGTAGAAAAATTAAGCAGAACCCATATCAAAAAATGATTTAAAAATAATTGGAAAATGAAAGCTTAATTTTAGGCTAATTAAATGTCCTATTAATTTTTTTTTATTCTACTCGTTCTAGAAAAAGCATTAAGCTTTATCACTTCAAAGATAGCATAACCCAAATCTAAAATCGGACCAAAACCGATATAAGAATGCAAAACCAGATTCATTAAAATACCAATAATTTTTGGGTCATTATGGCCTATAAATGTTGGCCTCGGCACGTTCTTGACTAACCTTACGGTTACTTAATCCAAGCTAGCGTAACTTATTTCAAAAATCGGACCAACATCGAAATAAGAACAATCGACATACAAATAATTTTAGGATCATGATGGCCTAATCAAATGCTTCATTAAAAAATTTTAAGGGCCACAAGTTAAAACGAGAAGAACCCAAATACAAAATCGGACCTGGACCGAAATTATTACGAAAAACTAGATCTTTATTGATAAACAATTAGCCTAAGGCTGATTAAATTTTAGGCAACACTCGTTTTTGGCCAGATTTCAGGACATTTAATGTATGTTGAAAATAAGAACAACACCGAAACTAGAATCCAACACAAGATCAATTGACATACAAATAATTTTGGTCTAGAACAAAGATGAGCCGGAAAGAAATGGGGGCCAACATTTTTAAATGGGGATTTATGAGTCCATTATGAGCCTAAAATTATTTGTATGTCAATTGATCTTGTTATGCGTTTTAATTTTGGTTTTTGTCGAATTTTCGATTTTGGTTCTACTACCTTTGAATTAAATGATCGTAAGCGAGAGTTAAGAACGAGTACGACGGACGCATTTAAATAAGCCTAACAAGCTTTTTCTAGAAAGAGCATAATAAAACAAATTGGCATAAATCCAATTACTTATTTTAAAATAATTTTTGATTTGAGTATGATATAAACCATATCAAAAATTATTTAAAAATAAGTAATTATGAAGATCAAAATTGTTTAAAAGTGCATTTGAATAGCCTATTATTAGCCTATGGTGTTTTGACTTTAAGACCCGCAACAAAGAAAAGGGTTATCACCGAACCCTTACTGGCGAACGGGAGGGGCAGAATTTAACAGCGCAAATCCGTGACCATATTTTTAATCGCACAGTCCAAAGTAATTTTTTTTTCACCGTACTTCAGAATAGTCGATAGTCGACATTTTGCCCCTTGATATCGAAATTTTAATTTTGCATATCAGCAATTTATACAATTAAATCGCATTTAAAATGTTTAGCCATTTAGAATTATTTTCAATTAAAAATAAAATTTTTAAATTATTAACCGCGGAAATTTTTGTGAAAGTACTTTTAAATCAAAAATACTTGTATAGTCCTTTTTGCGACCACGTTAAATTCACTTGTGATTTAGCAGTGTAGCTAAAATCAATTTAAAAACTTTGGGTGTTAGCCAATCCATTATTATGACTTTTCATGCTGGCTAACGACCTCAGACGTTTACGAGTAATATGACCCGGAAAATTTAAATTGGTGGGAAACAACTTGGAATAACCTTAAAAAGTGGTGGTCCAGCGGCAAATCACGTTTGAAATACCAGACAACATATCCTCGCTAGAGTATAATTTATTTGGCAATCTCTTAATTAATCAGACACCATCAATCGTCTAAAACAGCAATTACACTTCTAGCCAATCACTTTAAAATTACGATATAAATTATTCTTGATCAACTTAAGATAATTTTTGTAAGTCACTTTAATTTCGAAGACCATAGAAGACGAAAGAAATAATAATTCTAATTTACTCCTATTGTGTATCGTCGGATTGCCTAAATTTTTTTTTATTTTGTTTGGTTCTTTTCTATTTATTTATAAATTTATTTTAATATCATATATGATTATATTTCTAATAAATATTTTGCCTCATCATTATTAGATGAAAATATATTTGTGAGTACGAGTATACCATATAACAACTTCTTCGGCGCCGTAATACCATTTAATCCACACTCGCATACAATTTTTATTTTTTTTTAAACGGATGGAAATAAATAAATTATTCAGTTTTTTAATTTTAATTTTTTCATAGTCATTCCTATGAACGTATGTATTTATGGTCGGGGTCTTCCTTGATATGGTTGAAGGATGAAAGGGTACATTTTAATTTCAGTTCATATTTTTTACTCGTATTTTGAGTTCGGCCATAAACGCACATATTTCTTCTGGTGTATTGTGTTTGATGATTAGATTGCAAATTTTATGATATTTTACGAAAGTTAATCCTTTATTTTGTATGTAAACATATTCATGGTAACATCATACATATGAGTAAACTAAATTTTAAAGTTAATTGTTTTACGTACATTTTGATATGGTGTATGTATGTGTGTTACGCGATAATGATAAGCAGATAAATAAAATTACCATAATGACTAAGTTAAAGATGAACTGCGTGTGTTATCAACTCTCATCCATATGTACTTGTGTTACGTATCCAGAACGTGACTTTTCCTATGAGAACAAGATATAAAATTTAAGAAAAACGCCAAAAAGATTAGAACGAAAGAAATTTGTTACTGTATAATCAGCACCTGCTGCAGCCACTATATATATACAGTATACGAGTAGCTGAGATTAAAATATACACATAAGAAGCCGATCTACACTACAAAACGTATACCAAAACATCATTAATTATGTATTTTGTAGCGTAGATGCGGTGTATGATAATTCATAATTCCTAAATTGTGTTATTTACATCTGTCAAAAAATTAAAACTCGTTTACATTCCGAAATGGATTATATGCGATTATGTAAAACATTTCGGCTACATCCATAACAATCATAGGCCGATTAATTACATATACACCAACAACGAATATAAAATGTCGCAAGGTAAATTACTCGTAATTAAAATTTTGTTTATTACACATAAAAGTTAGATATCAAATTTCAATTATAAAATTTTAGATCTGTATAATGTAATTAGAATTACCATAAAAATTTCATCAATAATTATATTTACATGCCGAAAAGTAAATTATAATTTTGAAATCAATAAATCTCATTTTGTGTTAATTGACACCTAATATCAATTAAGAGGAAGGTAATATAGTTCGTTTATAGTTGTTGTGTATAGTATTGGAAGGAAATCATTACGATAAACACTTTGTATAATTACAAAAATTGATAAAGATAAAAGTTTATGTAATAAAATCTGATAAATTTTTAATTACATCTTAATAAAATAATTACGTTTTCTTTAATCAATCAAGATACGAGAGATCTGTATAGTAGAGTTGAACGTCTACGAATATCAGGGAGAAATGTTAGGTAAACGAGTTTCGATTTTTCGGGGGATTTATTTTAGGTGTAAAGATTTTTTTCACTTGATATGGATAACTAATAAAAGAGAAACTACAGTTCTTTAATAATTCTCTACTCACAAGTCATAACATCTTAAGTCAATTTTTGCTATTTTTCAGGAGAGCAAAAACAAAGCCAAAATTATTAATTTCTTAAAAATGTGGTAACGATTTAACTTTCAAACGAAACATCAAAAGGACCGGTAATGTAGTAGCCATAGTTCTGTATAATTGCAGTTAACCTTTATTTAACCATTTTTAATTCAACCGCGGTTTAATAACCTAAGATTTTATCAAAAAACATGAAACTATAATAAGTTAATACTTAAGTCACTTAAGATGATTTTAATGATTTTTTTAAAAGTTGCTTGTTCTCTTATGTATACTTTAGATGTTTGAAAAAAGTGTTTTAGTAAATAACAAAACTTAAGATAATTTAATTCAACAATATTTTATTTCAGTCAAAAAAATATAAAAATTTAACAAAATAATATCTTTGAAGATTAGGTTTATATTCTTAAGATTAATTTTCATCCTCTGATTCTTCCGGTAAGTCTGAATGATAATCAGGGTGATCTTCAGTGGCTAAATTTTTATAAAAGCCATGGTAAATGGAGTCTACCAAATTAAGTAAATCCAGTAGATCTTTTTTTTAGCGCTGCTAATATTTACTGGGCGAGTGTAACATGGTTTTAAACTATTCAAATTTAACAAAGCATTTTTTAATCTGCGTTTTTTAATGTTTAAACATTTGAATGGTTCTATCAGATTAAGAGTATTTTGGTACTCAATTAGTCTATATGTTTTAGTGTATTGAAGCCACTTCACTGTATTCCACGCGCTTATTTCCACTTTCATCTATTTTTCTCCAAACAAATTTATCTTGGAGAATAGATGAGAAACTGTAAAACATATTCTGTTTCATTTCCTCATCTTTGAAAACGCGCTTAGAGCCGACGGATCGCACAAATTGGTATACCAATCTCTTGAGTGATGAGTGGGGTGAAATTTTTTTTTTTCTCTCTATTAAAAAGTGGTCCACGTCACCCTCCATGTGCGTGTGACCTGGAACCAAAAATGTGTGGTCAATTACCTCAATAACACATGTGCTTCTTGCATGAACAAAATGATTACACAAAATGAATACAAAATGAATTTATAACAGCCACAAACTTATTCTTGTTCTAACCAGAGCATGAGTTACTATACAATGTAAGATATTTACAGCCGTCAGAAATTTATTTCAGGTAACGAAGTAGCTTCATGCCACATCATGCATACAGGTTTGCTTGAGATACTGTCATGTACGGTGAGATTATACGTTCACAATAATAGTTTGTAAAATGATACTGATGTTTCTAAATTCGGGGTGAGTAAACATTTTTGCGAGTGAGTACTTTGCAAGCATTATCATCTTGTGCCAACATTTTGTCGTGGTTTTTGACCATCCGCTTGTTTGTGGTGCTCTTCCTGTTGCTCTTTACATTCAGCCAATTTGTGTTGATCTTTCGTCACCGTAATTGTTAGATGCAATACTTCACATTTATTATAACGATCTTTTTTTGGTTTCTTAAATATTATTTTAATGAAATATATCGGTATATTTTGTATAAGATATTGAAGTTGGATATGATTCGTTGTACAACTTATGCATTTTCTGCAAGGTAAGGTCAGATGAAAAATATTTTTGAGCCGAATGTTCTCTCGTATAATGGCTTTCATATGACGGAAAGCTGTTTATATGATCACGTATTTTTTTAATAGTATCATCCGAGATTAATAGCTTGTGACCTGGTGTATATCTTCCCCGTTGATCAATTTTAACACTTCCCGATCCTGACTTCAACTTTTGTTAGCAACCGTTTTTATTACTTGCTCACTTTCACATGGTATACAAGAAGCATTTTTGGCATACGTTGATTTTTGTAGCAGAATGACTACCCAGAATCCAGTAGCCTTCAATTGCTGTTTGATCATCAATCAGATGATATATATGTGTTTACATTTGTTTACGACAATTGCAGAGTTCTCTAATGAATCGTTGGTTAATAAATTTTCCGGTTCTTGTTAAATATCGTTTCCAGAATTCCGTTTCTGCTTCTACGATTTTATCGTTTCTTTGACATCTGACCCGGATGAAACTTTGTTAGCATGTGCTATGGTTTCAACGCAAGGATCATTTTCAATAGTTGTATTTCGGGTTTGTGTATCCATGTCCACTTGATTCACTTACCATCGATACATCATTAGACGATGGTGTATAATTGGGGTCTTTGTCAGAATTCATTATAATTATTCATTTATAATTAGATTATGAATAATATTAGATTATGAACAATAATTATTTTCAGTCAGATTCATTTATAATTAGATTCATTACAATAATAATTACATTTAAGTTGCACTTTATTTAATTAAATTTGTCTCTTTATTTATGAATAGTAAATACGTCTCACTTCATACAATTTCAGCTTAATACTAAAATTGTTGATTAGTAGTTTGCAACCTGCACGGATAAAAACATCTTAAGTGTACTTTAGTGAAAGGATTTATCAAATAGGAATTTAAAATATATATTAAGTAAACATAAGATCATATGATTTATTATGAAACTGCGGAATGCTAAGTAAACAAATTATCTTACGTTAATTTAAGGAGGTTAAATTAATTTGTTTGCATTTAAAATAACACCTTATTTTAACATAAGAAAAATATAATTTTAATTATTAAACTTTCAGCATATTATCTTAAACAAACGTAAGGATATTGAAAAAAAATTACTCTCATGTGTAAGTGGCATAAAATATTATGACAAATGCAATGTTTAGCACTATTGGACTTAAGATAATTTGATCTTCTCAATAAATTAAAAAGTAACAGTGAAACAAATATGAGAGTCAGAAGCAACATAAGATATTTTTATTTTAAATTCAAAACTGCTCTTAGATCGATTTAGTCTTAAATCAACTTAAGATGTTATGACTTGTGAGTAGAGAATTTCTCTCGTATATACAAATAAAGTTTCTGCAAAATGTTAAATTGATTTAAAAAAAAACAAAGATTCAAACCACAATTCTATGTCTTCAATTACATACTCACATAGGTGTAATGATATTCGACAAGTAAAATAGCACCTCATTATTCCCGAACTGGGATAAAATAACACTTTCTGATTTTTTTCACCTTAAAGTGTAAAAATTAATGTGCAGTTTTAAAATAAATCCGTTTTTTTAGTTCGTATATCAAGCATGTTTTTTCAGTTTATTTCGAAGGTGATGAGCATCTATCTACAACGAGGAAGACGACAAATCTTGGTTTTTCCACTTTTCATCTCAATGATCTGCAATCAAAATTTTTTGGATGTTCCTCATTTTTCATTATGAAATCCGATATCAAATCAGTAAACCTTCACAATATTAATGTCAATGGATCCAACTCGTATATTGTATCGAATCTAGAATATGAACTTCTGGAGTCTGGCAATGACCGTCTCTTAATTACTTACTTGAACAGTTTGAAATTAACAAATCATTGGAAAACGTAACCGTGAGTTCATTAAGAAGAAATGGTCGGGCTTTGTGCTTAAGACAATTGCCGTCTTAAAACAAGTAGCGGTGTTGTAAATGCAAGAATAGGAAAAAATAAGGAAATCTTTAGTGATCACCAACCTAGTGTTACCGACCCTTCGAAGCCACTGTCATGTTACACACCGCAGGGTTCTTGGCCCGGATGAGGATCTTGGTGTCGCTTTAACCAATATAGACGCGATGAATTCAACTATCTCAACAACTGGATGGAAGGTGCCTCCTCTACAGAATATAGTCTAATCGACATTCTGTTGTCTTCCGTGTTGACCGAAAGTCCTTCGAAATTCGAGCTGGTTCCAGTTCTATGTTGCGATAAGTGCTCGAGAGGATCATTTTTATAATTTGTGGACCGTAGATTAATATTTCTTTATCTTTCAGCAAGAAGAAGTCTGAATACGATTTTAGCCACGATTTGAGCCTATAACACACAAACATACCATTACGTAGCTTAAGTTAATTATGGCTTCAATTACCATTCTTAGATAATTAGTTAAACTTTATTTCTGTAAACTCAACGAGTACTAAAGATAATTAACTTGTCTTTTTCTTGCGTTAAAGATTTATTCCATTATGCATACCGCCGAGTCCGACATTGCGTTTGAGAATCCCGAAATATTAAGTGTAGGTAGTTTTAATTCAAATATCACGTTCTATTCTAAAGGGGGCCTCCCAGTTACGGGGAACTAACGAAATCGTTAGCGTACATAAAACCGGGTGTTATGTACGTTATTAAACTCGATAGCTTAAGAGCTTTAGGTGATGCCAAATTGTACCCGAGTTTCATCTGATATTACCTAACTCTACTAACTGAAATTATAATGCCATATAAAACTCGGATACGTTTATCTTTTGGGTATTTATTGGAATCCAGTCAATTAAATAAAAAAAAATCTACTTCCTTTGAGCGTAGGATGCTTCATGCATCTTTTTAATTCAGGAACAATATCTTGTTGATGGCCTGGTTTCTGGTCTGAATACTAATATAATAGTAAAACCTCCAACATGAATCACTTCTCGAAACATACACTTTAAAAAGTTATCGTCGCATTTTTTATACTTCACTTCAACCAATAAGCTCGTCCGTAAATTTTCTGAAATCTTTAAAAACAATCGTTTAATTCATTTGGAAGTTTGGAACCCATTTTTGTCTATTTTACCGTTCGATAACATGCAGTATGCTTACTGAGTTGGTAGATTCTGAGAAACGACGCTAAATAAGCGTGTTACGTTATGGGCACATTCCTGAATATTACTGAAGCATTTAATGGCCTATCTTTTGTTCCAATTATTACTACGCGTATAAAAACTACACTTATTGCCGTCGGCTCTTGGTGAAAAACAGTGAATGAAATTTTAAAATAAAACAAAAGCCAGCCTTACATAACTTTAACTCGATGGATTGCGACTTGTTTGGGGTCGAGATCGACCGAGTTAAACAAAAAATTAAATTTTGCGATTTATTTCACAATTTTTTTTTTATTATTTATTTAACTCGGTCGATCTCGACTCTGAACAAGTCGCAATCGATCGCGTTAAACTTAATGATGACTTGACTTTGTTTTATTTAAAAAAAGTTGTGAATGATATTTGGAATGGACGACACCATTACCAATTGATTGACTCGAGATACGTTTTTCCGAGTTTGAGTATAGAACAGCTTTTTGGACTCTGTAAACGTTAAAAACGGTTGTTTACAGGGTGGTGATGAACTTTTACTTAAACTTCAACAGTCCGAGATTTGAATATTGTGTCACACCTATATTGCAACAAGATTTCTATATTACGGAGTCTTGGTGCATCAATAAGGGTTTTCGCGTTAATCCAACTATAACTGGTTTTGTGGTGTTTACACAGAACGCAGAAATCAGGATTGTTTTATATCTTTCTTAGTCATAGTTGATGAGTATGCGGATCGCTGTGAAACCAAAATTTGTTATGGTCAATTCAAACCTATTCGATTGCCAATGAAAAAAAAATTTCGTTTTCTTATTTTCACGGAACTCGAATTGATCTCCTGGACTGGTATTGTTACAAAATTAATTTAAAATGCAATGATAAAACTATTAATTATTTTCTATCATAAGTAGCTAAAGCCTTTAAGCTTTTATATGAATAACATGAACAACGTCACTCAATCATTTAATTTTTTTTATAAAAATTGGAGCGTACTGAAAGAAAGCAACTTGTATGTGGCTCGGGCTTTTCATGTGTATTTTTGATTTAAAAGTATCAAAGAATATTAAATCGAGGGAGTAGCACAGAGAGAAAAGACGCCAAAATCATCTCTGCGTCAAGCAACCATTACGCTCCGGCATGCCAGTATATTTCTCATTCTGCAGATCTGGAAACTGGCTAGGATTCAATGAAGTTGTCAGTCCTACTGATTATGTAACCTGAAAAATGAGGCGACCAAATTCCTTTATGTAGCGTCAGCAAAATAAATAAAATAAAGAATATTAAATATTTATTTAATTATAATAAAAATGTTAATGATTTCAATTTTTCATCCAGGGGTCAATCGGGTGGCTAAATAGGTCAAGCGTGTTCCATCGGTTTTTTTTTTGTATCAAAAAAAACACGTAATGGATGTTAGAAGTTCAATTTTTTTTATTAGAAATGAAAGTTTGTTTTATGTTATTTATGTTTGGAGTACAACGTCGTTTATGTAACCACCACGTATCCTGTTACATGTTACATATTTATTTATTTTTTGTAACTATTGTCAAAGGCTTTATTCTTGAATCTTTCTTTATACGAAACTAACAGGAAGTGTGAAATTCTTAAAAACTATATTTTTATTTTAAATTAAGCCTTAACCTATGTTAATACTTAATATCATTATGCATTATTATTATTTAATTATCATTTACTTAATTTTAGTATGTTAGCTCCACATGCGCGTAATTATTAGATTATATTTCTCAGTTAATTAAATCTAGAGAATCTGCTCTGCGAAGCCGTCTGTATTTCGGAGAGTAGTTCTCTAGCTAATTCGTTAGGGTGTGATTCCAGTTTGGTATACTTTAGACTGCAAGATTTAATTGTCTCTTTAACAGTTTTGATTCCTAGGTCTCGATGGATGTTGCTGTTTGGAATATACCATATGGGGCATTTGTAATGCTACGAAGTATCTTTGCTTGCGTTCTTTGTACGAAATATATATATTTGATGCACTAGTTGAGCCTCATAGTTGGATACCATATGTCCATATGGGGATTAGGATCGCTTTGAATAGTAGAACCTTGCAATCTAGAAAGAGGTTCGATTTGCGGTATGATATCAAAGGGCCGAATGTCGAAGGGCCGAATGTCGAAGGGCCGAATTTCAAAGGGCCGAATGTGTCGAAGGGCCGAATGTCGAAGGGCCGAATGTCGAAGAGCCGAATGTGTCGAAGGGCCGAATGTGTCGAAGGGCCGAATGTCGAAGGGCCGAATGTCGAAGGGCCGAATGGGTCGAAGGGCTGAATGTGTCGAAGGGCCGAATGTGTCGAAGGGCCGAATGTGTCGAAGGGCCGAATGGGTCGAAGGGCCGATTTTTTTTTATTTTTTTTTATTTTTAGAAATATATTATTTTATTTAATTCAATTATTTAATTAATTATTTTTTTTATTTTTTGTACTATATACCTAAAATCAGAAATATTACGCATGACAAAATTTTCCTTCACCAAAATATATCGCTGACCGGATACGTGGAATTTCATAAATATTCAAAGGTGAAAAATATTAAAATACATAAATTCATAAGATTCATTTATTTTTAATAAAAAAAAAATATAAAACATTCTATAAAAATTAAATATGAAAAATAAAAAATTATAAAAATATTCTAAAATTCTTAAAATATTTTATTTTGTTATAAAACAACAAATTTAAATAATTATATTTCTAAAAACAAAAAAAAAATCGGCCCTTCGACCCATTCGGCCCTTCGACCCATTCGGCCCTGTGACCCATTCGGCTTTTCGACATTCGGCCCTTCGACACATTCGGCCCTTCGACACATTCGGCCCTTCGACATTCGGCCCTTCGACATTCGGCCCTTCGACACATTCGGCCCTTCGACACATTCGGCCCTTCGACATTCGGCCCTTCGACATTCGGCCCTTCGACATTCGGCCCTTCGACATTCGGCCCTTTGTACCTATTCCCGATTTGCTACCGATTATCTGTAAAGTTTAGAAAATTTTATTTTTAATTGATTGCGTTTTGTTTGAATGTGCTTTTTCCATGTCAATCTTCTATCGAGATGAAGACCGAGATATTTTACGTTTGTTGGTTGAGGTACGCTTATTCAATGTGAATGTTACATAGTTGATTTATATTCATTCGTCCTTGTCCGCCTAGTTTTTAACCAATCTTCTATTTTGTGTAGATGTTCTTGTAATTCTCTCGATGCTGTTTGAGAATTTTTGTATGAAAATAATATAGCTGTGTCATCAGCAAAAGTTCAAGTGACAATTTTTTCAGTTATTGGTAAGTCAGCTGTGAATAAAAAGTAGAGTATAGGTCCCAATACACTACCTTGCGGTACTTCTGCCTATATCTCGGTTAGATAAGTAGTGTTCGTGTTTTGTTTCACCTGGAACATTCGTTGGGCTAAGTAGTTTTCGAAAATTGAATGAAACTGTCTAGGCAGAAGAGTTTTAATTTTGTAATTTAATCCTTCATGCCTTACTTTGTCGAAAGCTTGCGCAATATCCAAGAAAACTGCCGAGCAATATTTCTTTTCTTCTAAGGAAAGCTTAATTGTATTTACAATTCTGGGCACTTGTTCTATTGTGCCGTGTTGCTCTCTAAATCCAAAATGGTGATCTGGTATAATGCGACCTTCAGATAATATATAGGTATAAGTTCTAGTAGTAGCATCTTTTCAAAAAGCTTTGATATTATCGGAAGTAGACTTATTGGCCTGTACGACGAGACTTATGGGTTTCGTCTTTACCTGGCTTATAGGAATCACGATAATTTGAGATATTTTCCATTTTTGGGGAAAGTATCCACATCTCATAATCGCGTTAAAAATATACATATGTTGTATATTTTATGCATCTTTCTGGTAATTCTTTGATCATATTTTAATAGACCTGGCGCTTTTTTAGGATTATACTGTTTTTGCTAACCGTTTTGACGCATTTCCATTTAAATTTTACAGGTTTTGGGTTCGACTCGTCGCTCGTAAACTGTGGTAGTACGCAATCGTCATTTTGTTCGTTTGGGGTGAACACTTTTTGTAGATGATTAGAGAAAGCGTTGGCCTTTTCAAAGTCACTTCTGGCCCAGTGACCATCTGGTTTCCTTATCGGTGGGTTCAATAGCTCTGGCCTTTTTAAATTTCTTGCTGCCTTCCACAGTGAGTAATCTGTTTTTTCTGCTGCTGTGAGCTCACTTAGGTAATTCTGTATTCATAAATTTTGTTCTTCCCGTGTTGCTTCTCTCTGATTTTTAATAGATCTATTTTATTTCCATTTATGAAAAAGAGATCGGTGAAGCTGCCATGTCACCGAATTGCCCGCTTTTCTGCCAATAATTTTTGAATGTTACTTGAAAGCCTTACACTGAGAGAAATCGTAATCTAATATTATGAATAGTGTATTCTTAAATGCACAAATTTAAAATTTTTAAAATTTCAAGAACATATGGTGAGGATTTATGAATTAAATGCATGAATTTAACCCAAGCAGTAAATTTTCTTCACAATTAAAGCTTTATAAATTGAAAATAATATTCTTAATTTGAAATACTCGTAAAATGCTCAAATTCAACCGATTTGTTCTAGGTTCGGATTTACTACTCTTGAATTATGAATTGTATGCACCAAATAATATTTCCACGTGTTTTATGAAATTGTGCCTAATTTATGATCAAGTCAAACAGAAATTTAGTTTACGAAATTGAGAAAATGGAATTCTTGAAACATTATTTTTAATTTAAGATTAATTTTTAATGCTTTTAATCTCAAATCCGAGCAAATATACTTAAAAGATCGCGGTATGATGATTTAAAGTTTTATAAATACATATAAACATTTTTTTGTGTATGTGATACATGATTTGAGTTTAATAATTATGATTTAAGAATTACACAAATACTTATCACGTTTTATAACTAGGAGGCAATTCAGTAAACTGATAACAAAATCGGGGGATGCAGTTTGATGCAGCAGCTATATACCTATCATCTAGTTCCGAAAAATTTCGCCGTATTGACTCCGTATTATCTTAAGCAATTATATGGGATTGGGGATGTTAGATAGAAATGGCATTCTTAAACGATTTTTGGAAGAATCTCTGGAATGGCCACCTAGGACGGAACTCGTTAATTTCATAACCGATTATGATGGGATTGGGTATGTTGGATGGAAATGGGATCCTTAAATGATTTTTGAAATAAGTTCTGGAATATGACCACCCTTTTCAGTTTCCAATAGTTTTACTTAATTCGGAAATCTAATTTCCTTTTTTGTTTGCAATAAATTTACTTAAATCGGCGAATCCATTTTGTTCAGGGTTTAAAAATTCACTCGTTCAATTGTATTATTCACTCTTTACTGATCGACCAGCGTTATTTGCAATACTAACTAGTAAGAATAATGAAAAGTAACAAAAAATAAAATGGGTGTCTCTACCACGTATACAGACATATGACGTGAATACGTACAATATTTCTGGAAGGAAACAGCCTAATCGATATATCGAGCTTTCTGGCGAACGTTAATCGGTTCAAAAAATACAGAGTTCCGCCCCAGGTGGCCATATTCCACAACTTCTTCCAAAAATTATTTAAAGATGCCATTTCCATCAAACTTACACAACCTCATCATAATCGGTTAAGAAAATACTGGATTCCACCTCAATTGGTCATATTTCAGAGCGTCTTCCAAAAATCGTTTAAAAATCCCATTTCCATCAAACATACACAATCCCATCATAATTGCTTAAGATAATACGGAGTCAATACAAACGGCGAAATTTTTCGGATGTAGATATTCACGTCAAAAAATGGATTTCCGATTTAAGTAAAATTATTGTGTGGCTCTGCAATTTTAATTATACATACGTACATTGAATTAAACCCAATCCTCTTTCTATCTCGATTTTTTTTTTCGGTCCCTTGGAACTTTGAGGCAGACAGAATTGACTGTAAATATATTACATAAAATTACATTTCATAGTCTAACCGAGGACGAAATATTTATTCAGAACTTTTAGTCACATGAATTTATATTTATGTCTTACAATCTTTGTTTATGTACAATGTACATAATTGTCTTGGGATGTGTTCTAAATATTGTTGGACCGTTGAAACAGTTTAGTAGGGATATATGTACATATAATATATAATATGTACAATTATAATTATTAGAATTCTGTTTAAATTATAAATTAAATTTAATTTTTAATTTTTTATTATAAATCAAATACAATAATTATATTTTCATATAATATTTATTCATATAGTTACAATAAAATAAAGAATTTAATTCATAATCCATGTTTAATAAGCTTAACAACACAACTAACGGTAAATTTTAACATTTGTATTGATTCTCAATTTGTGGATTATATTCTCAATCCTAGAATACATTGTCACAAATTAGATCTATAAGTTAAATGTATAATGCTTTATTTTAGATTATAAATCTCAATATCAGAATAAATTCAAGATTTGTTTATATTTTTATTTCTACTTCTCCATTTAAGATTACAATGTTTGATTTCATGTTTTATAATATCACGATTTGAAGAATACTTTTCTAGGTAGTTGTACAATAATACTTAAAAAGGAAGATATCCCAAATTGTATTTTATTTCAATCGTTTTCCTTAGTTCGTGTTGAAACTTTATACGCTAACGTTGTGTGTTATAAAATATTATATAAAAGTGAAACTGTAAATGTAAATCTTATATTTCTACTTGTAATTGTAATTTAAATATTATATGTATTTCAAGAAAAAAATGTTAGTATATTATTGAAGACAATTAAATTCGACACCCAGACTTTAGTTTACAAAGCAACTTTACAATTAAATTTCATAGATGAATTTTTATCAATTTAAAAAAAAATCTTTCAGTCTGAATACTTAAATACTATTTCAGTAATAAATTTAAATCGTTTGACCCATGTAATTACATATACAGATATTAATTATTAAATATAATATTAGATTGAATACTATATTACGTTGCATCGTAAATATATTACAAACTCAAATATGATCTATAATGTTAATTTATATTTTACAGAATTACTTATCATTACACGAAACCTCATATAAACCGATACTTTCAAGCTCAACCTACGATAATTCACCAAATATTAGCACGTATGCAACCGATGAGTCAAACAGCAGAGAACCATTTGTAAGTGTTGATTATACTAAAAGTGGATGTCTTTATATTCAATAAATTCAATAACTTATATTCAATAAATAAATTTATTTTTGGAAATGCACCCACTTTTCTTTAAATTAATTTAATAGATAAAAGTAAATTTTTAGGCATTGAATGTTACGGGAATTGCATATTTCTTTTTCTATAATCTTTTATATTTATTATTAATTTATTTCGAGTTACAAACATTGTTTCTATATTACAATCATAAACCTAGATCTTCTCAACATTCCTGAATACTGCATATGGAAGAAAAATTGTAAATCTGTATAATAGAGAAAATCCTCCCAACCCAACCAATGAGGTGCGTCAAAACCTTGTGAATTCAGTAGCCCAGGAGTTTATGTCAAAAGACGTATGCATGAAACCTGCTGATTTTAGAAAAATTACAAGAAACATTACGGAAACGTTTCCATCGGAAGAAGCTGTAAGTTATTATACTTAACATTTCTGTAAAGGTAAATCTCAAGCGAGTCGATGCTCTGTTTTTAATTCAGTCTTTTAATTCAGAAACTTATCTCGCTTGAAGCTATACAACTTCGTTATTACTAAGAATAAATGTTTGATTTTCTATATTTCACTAAGGATTACTACTACGTTCCGCCAAGCGAGAGCCAAAAAAACGCAAGTGGGAGTTTATTCACAAAATACAAAAATTGCTTGAGCCACTTGCGAAATAAGGGAATATTTACCAGCCGTAAACGCCGCAAGAGTACAAAAACTTCAGGTAAAATGCTACTTGCTTAAGAACGAATAATATATTTTTTAAATCAATATCCATTGTCTTTTCAGACAAAACAACTAGCGCTGTGGATACCACTTTTCCGGTTAATCACGAATCTGATAAAAGATGGCTTAGTTATTTTTGTGAACTTTGGGATGCTGTCGAACTTAAATGGCAGTCAACTTTTCCAGGCAGAAGAATTGAATTAAATAATTTAGCTTCTTCCACAAATAAAATAACAACATTCTTGAACGAGTGGAGCATTTTTAAACCGTCTAATGGGTGCTGATTAGTAAGTTCTAAATGTATCTAGTATCACCAGAAATCCAGAAAAATCACCAGAAATTCAGATAAAAGTACGTTACTACTAACTAAATGGGAACCATTTGTAAATATAATTGAAAATTTGCTAATGAAGCACATAAAAGATGTGAAGATTAACACTAGAACTACTAACCGGTCAAAATGGCCGGTTGCATCATTTATTTATAACATTTCCTCTTTAATAAAAATCATGACATTATCGTAAAATATTAAATAAGACAAAGAGGAAATGTTATAAATAAATGATGCAACCGGTCATTTTGACCGGTTCGTAGTTCTAGTGTTAAAAATATTGATAAATAAACAGAATTGACTGGAAATACATATTTTATATAAAAATCGTAAATAATATTGTAAACCATATTTTTCATTAAATAATAAATAAAAATTTATTTTATAAAATTAATAACGAATTTTATTTACTTAATTGGAAAATTGAATACATACTCAGCAAATATTAGTTTATTCTTAAAACAAGAACTAATTCATTGCCTTATAAAATGAAATTGTGAATTTTAGTCTCATTTTAAAATAATTTTCCTTCTAAAATGGAACTTTATCCGCTCAAAGTTTATGAATTTAAATGTTTAAATGTGAATTAAAATCTCAAAAATCGGAATTGTAATCTCAAATTAATATAGTAATTCTTATTTTGCTGCTTGATTAAGCTTAATTCCAACGCTATTAGTTTTATTATAATCATAATATTCTTAGTTTCTACCTCAAGTGCATTCCTATCAGCACAAATTTTGTGAACTATTGGCTTAGAATGCAGTTTGATCCTCTCGAATCACTAAATGTATTCTTATATTGCAATTTGACAATACTTAATTCAGGCAAAACAGATTATAATTATGATCCCTATATTCTCAATCCTAACAAAAACGTAAAAAAGGTTCACAAATAATAATTATATAATTCTTAATTTTAGAAGATTTTATTCTTAAAATATGCAATACAATCATAAATTTAGATTAACTAAAATAAATATTAACAATTTTTAACTTATATATTTACATTATTAAGAACAATAAACTTATATAAAGAATTGTATATAATGCAAACTATGCTTTTTCTTCACAATTTCGTCGTTTTCTGAAATGGTAAATCATCAATGAAATTTTCCACCCTAAACTGTATTTAAGAATAACTCCGCTTAGCGCACATTTGATCCGGTTTTATTCACGAATTCATACATTTAATGCTTAATATCAGCCATCTTTTCTCTCAGTGTATATTTTTTCGGAATTTCTGTTCTCCGGAGTAGATTTTTTTGCAGCCATTTCCATTATTTGTCTTAAGTTTTCTATCGCGGCATCAATGTCTTCTGTTGTGCGAAGTGGAACATTAAGATGACAATATCAATTTTATAATGATACTGGTATTGCCTGGTGAAGCAGCGTTTTAAGACCAAAATAACATTATCAATCCATATTTTCTCACATACCATAACATATTGTTTGTTTATGTACTTAAAAAAGAATGTCTGTAGGTCAAAAATGACAATAATGTCATAACAACGCATTCAAATACTAAAAATATCATCGGTTGGGTTCTTCTTTGCCGTGTATACAACAAAAACACCGATTCATCATCAATGAAATGAAATCATAAAATCGTCAATATATTATAATTCATAGTTTCAATTTCAAAAACTCTTATATCCATTTTAAATAAAAAATTTATTTTTATCACAAATCAATAAAATATCTCGAAAATTAATTGTCATGGTATGGCGGCTTGTCACTAATTGTAGGGAATCAATTCATTTTATTTTTTTTTTAAAACTCTCGTCGTCTGTATTTGAATTAAAAGAAATCGAAAACTGAAAATTAATCAGAAAAACTAATAATTAAATTTTTGTAGTTGAATCGTAACGTAATAACAAGTTAAAGAAGAATTAAAGCGGTTAAATATTCGGAAATTCAGTCATGCATTTAATTTTTGTGTGTGCGTGTAGAGTAGACGGTATGTAAAGATCGTAATAGGGTGTGGAGAATTTCGGAAAATTAAATCGAGAAATTACAAATTTGTGGTTCTAAACGTAATTGTCGTAAAGGCATCGCCAGTCACGGATAATTGGAATAGGATATAAATATTGTGCGTATGTGGTCGGGCGGGATGGGACTGCATTTAATTGAGGTATTTTCTCATCACAATATTTTGATGACATGTTTACGGTTGAAAAACTATACGGTTTAATAATTAACAAATTGTAGTCATTATATTGCCACCGGTGTACACATACGTAATTATATACAGGTGTGTTATTACTTTATTTAAGATGCCATAGGCCAATAAACTCAATTCGAAGTTATATTGAACACGCAGTAAAGAAGCGAGTGCGTTAATTAAGTCGTAAATAATATTGTCACGAAATCGAAATGTTCAATATTTTCAAATTTATTAATTAGCATACTTACATATACATACGCACGTGTTGTGTAAAATATTAAAAACTATAAATAGGTCGTCACCTCTAAATTCGGAACACACACGCACATAGTATAAAAGACAAATGTCTCCAGAATAAATAATTCAATAATTTAATAAGAATTTTTAACATACAAGAGACCATTAATCTTTCAATAATGTATATATTGAAAGCTGCCGAACAAATAATTTAATCATAAATTCTTATGTCGCGCAGACAGATATCTTAAATTCTTAAAGACGGAGGAAAGAGTTCGTCTCGATATATTTTTATCTTAATACATTTTTCTTTCTCTCGCGCGATATCAAACAAAATGCTACCAACCAGCTTATAAACCGAAAATAAAAATTTGATATCTAAAGCGACTCATTCAGAACTACACTTTGTCATTTAAAAGTTTTCAATCATTTAGGACAAAAAAAAAATTGTTATTAATATTTTTCGTCTTATCACGAAACATTAAAATAAAAAGAAAGAATATAAATAAAATTTTAATGGTTTCATATAGATAAGAAACGAAAACCTCCAACAGCAACAACAACCAAAAATGAATTAACTACAAAAAGGTTTAACGTAAGACAACATTTTTGGTATTGTTATAATATTGAAGGGAATATTTACATTATGCTGACATCAGTTTAACAATTTGATGGATATACGAAAAAATATTGGAATTATGGAATTATTGAATTTTGTGTGGGTGGGAATTATCATGCTACACTTTCTTCAACTCCCATAAGGTGTTTTTGTTTGAACTCTCATTTTCAATGTAATCGTTAGTTTACATGATCCAAACGTCTCGACGATATTTTTCACCCAAATATAGTACAATTGGATTTTTAGCCATGTGTCCAATTTGAAGTTTGGAACTGTTTGGAAATTCTATGTTTACATGAGACAGTGTGTGAATGGAATTTGAATTTTCACCAACGGAGGTTCATAATCATCAAAGTAATCTTTTGACTTTCCAGCGAAAGATATATATAGTCATTCGTTTGTTTCGTTCGTTTATCTGGTTTAACTAAAACAGATCTCCGTGCACCCGCGTTTTACTACTTTAACGGTTACCTATTCCTTAGGACACATTCTAATTCTAACTCTAACACGTGCTTGCTGCATGATATCGTCGTCGACTGAGGTGTCTGGGAGATAGAGGATGACAGTTTCGACCACCGGTTCTATTTATTTCCTTCTTAGATTTTGTATACTACAATAAATTAAATATGTTATAAAAATTCACCAAGAACATAAATAAAAATTTTTTTACTTACGTCGTTAAATTTTGTTTCGCCATCTTGACTTAACAAATAAAAACATCGTCCGTTATAACTATTTATAATCCGACAAGATTTGACGGTAATTTTTCGCGATTACAGTTTTCATGATACCGGTTTTTGTAAAACCGGATTATTTTCGTCAAAATTTTGACAGTACCTGATTTTAGGACTTGGGCCCTGTTTTTCAACAAAATTTCGGCTCCTTTACAGTTCAGATTGATCAGGATAAGACTTCGTACCTAAGTTTTTCAACAAGCTTTGGCAGAAATCGGTCCACAGGAAGTGGCAGCTTCAACTTGAACTTTTTCGTTGCTTAAGCTCGTTTATCGAAACATTATACTAAAGCATTTCTTATAAATCGGCTTCCGTATGAGCTTTGACAATTTTTGCAAATATTTTGGTAAATTAAATTTCAAACAAAATTAGTTCAGATGATATTTTAAATTTAACCGGAAAGAGTTTTAATAAACAAAACTTTCTTTCACCCAAACTCGGCATCCCTCTAGACCAGGCGGATTGAGTATTTAAAATAAAACTTCATACTAAAGAATTTTGATAAATTTGGAGATCCATATGAAATGTGGTGGACATCTGTCTACCAGAAGTGGAAGCTTCCGTAGAAGCATTTTTAATTTTTGCAATGAAAATTAAATTTTGATCAATGGTTGACCTGGTTGGTTTCCAAAATTTAAGCAGAAATAATGATTTTTGAGTATACAAAACATTTTTTATCACAATTCCGGTAGGTTCAATTTTTCGCTTTAGAAATTAAGTGTATAAGTGTCATAAAAAATGAAGTGTTGTGCTGCAACAACAATTACAACAAGAAAATTTTTACATCTGTAATATGTAACTAATATGTATAAAGAATTTCTTATTCAACTGTAAGTGGTGGTCCTTATTCTCTCATTGATTTCGTTGTCACATCTACTGATAATTCCATTTGTTGCTCTCATCACGATTTTCTTGTCTTGCGTGTTTATTGTTACTTTTGATAAAAACTTAATACTTTTAGCTTGCGATTTTTCCATAGCTGGACGTTTACGCCTCATGTATTAGTTTATTCGTTACGATCGAGTACTCGTCAAAAATATCGATAACTCGTAGACAATGTCGACTACTTCTAGAAAACATCGTCGTATATAACGTCCACAACTACTTGTAATGTACGTCAGTAGTGATCGAACGCGAACCTCAAGTCTGATATTTAATTTAATTAAAATTTGTTAAATAAATTAGAACTTAACAATTAAATAACTATCAACAACTGCTATGAAGTGACCATCAATTTTGTTAGTCAGAAATTTAGATAATTATGCCAGAGTGAGACAAACGGTATTAATCGTCAATTTATGACTTATACTGTATGCCTGACACAATTTTGTTTTCTAAATTTCCTAACATACTAAATTGGTGGTTAGTTGATACAACTTATTGATAGATGTCGCTAATGTATATATGCCAAAATGTGCATGACTGGCTAGAAATATTGTGGAGATTGAAAAATGCTGAAGCTATTGAGAAATGTAGACAAAAAAATCTATGTCAGGCACAAACAGGATAAATATATTTTTATTTTATCCAAGTAAAACAAAAAAAAAATGTTTTTTTGAAAATCAGTGAACCAGTAACCCATTAACAATTCATTCGAACCATATATATTTTACTGAAATCTTCTGAAATTTGGTCAATCTAAAATAAACTTAATTTGAATATAACAAAATATTTATATTCTGTCAGTGAGCTGACATGCATTTTATGCATAATTTAATTTAACAGTGCTGTAAAATTTCAAAACATTCACAGAGAAAAACAAATTTTGTTAACTGATGTATTTTTCCCAGAAATATGTTGAGATTGAATTGTGTGAGATCGAAGTAATAATGCAAATTGTCGGATTAAGCTTTAGCAAATGTTTCTCATCCACATAACCACATACAGCAGCTCGATTTGGATCAGTCCTAATGAAATAATAGAACGATAAACTTAAGGATAATTTGTCATCGAAGGTGGATAGGCCCAAGGAATCTAAAATTCATAATTAAAAGCAATCAAACTCAATATGTTCACAAAAATTATAATAAAATATAAATTAAACTTTAAATGTAAATGGCTTTGAATTATACATTATTCAGACATTTTTTCTCTAGCCACTTTTTGTCTACTTTGATTTGATTTCATTGAATGACGTGCGTGACCTGGTCTTTTGGTTGCGCCGTGATTGTGAGCACCCCATTCGTTGAAACAGATGAGTTGAATTCTATATTCACAACCGGTAATAGCTACAATAGACTCAATAATTTTTATAGCGTGTTCGTTCTTGGTCAATTGTCCATGCATGCTAATTGCTAAGTAAACGCTATGAATATAAGCCAACTCATCGATAAACTCATTCAATTTGTAAATATCGACAATTTTAGGACAAATCAAAATAATTTCAAATTATTATCATTCATCCGACAAATTGTTGTTTTTGACGGACAAGGAAAATGGTCGAGTACACTGTCAATTTTCCGATAATTATTAGATTTGATAAGAGATGTCGCATTTGTAACGAAAAAGTAGTATTTTCCGCATTATTTAGTTTACAGTGTTTAAAATATAACTGAATACATTTTACATACATTTAACATGTAAAAACCATTTAAATTACATTTTGTAATTTATACGTGCCCAACGTTGATTTTAATACCTGTATTAATTATTTATTTAATATTTGCGTTCCCCTCACTCCAATTTATATTAGAACTAGATCCCCCTTGTAAAACGCAAGAGATTTTAAATGATATTTCTGTTCATTTTTCATTCTGATATCGTTTTTCGAAAATGAGACCTAATTTTTGGTCTTATCTAGTTTATATGCAATCTCGAAATGGAGTAATCACTGGTAGGTTTAATTTGCATCGCAAAACTTAACTTTTCTTTACTTTCTTTTCAGGCAGTCTTTTGGTCGGCCACGGTCGGCTTTGGTAATGGTCGGTTCTGGGTCCTTTACTATTCTCTATGTAGATTAATGATGTTTTAAGTTCGGTTCGTCATATTTTTACTGATGAGGTGCAAATATTTATAGAGGAGTAGCCCCTTAGCTAATGATTTAATTACCCTCAACCCATTCTTCAAATTTATGAGTTTTTCCTTACGATACTTGATACGCTATTACCACAAATTCAAAAATTCAGCTTGAATAAGTTATATAAAACCTACGTAGGATTTTAAGCAACTCGAAAAATTCTTGGAATTGTAACGTCTATCAATGAATTTAGCTAGTCTATATAAACAAAAAGATTAGAGCCAAAAAACATCAAAAATTTCCCGTTTCTAAAATATTATTAGTCAAATTGCGAACAAATGTAAAACATCAAAATTACATTTTAAAGCTATGTAAATATACGAGCAGCACAGATAGTGAGAAAACCCGAAATAAATACCAAAAATAAAACACCCTCGCAAGGGAATACCGAAAAATATAAATAAAAATCTCTCTCAAAATAAAATAATTTTTCGTATTTTGTAATTTATGTTTTCTAATTACTTCCAGACATAACAACTCGCACTCGTCTTCTTATGTAGTTTAGAAGAAGAAATAACACAACAAAACCAAAAACAAAAAAAAAGTTAATTTTTATTTTCATTTGGTGGCTTGAGTGTTCGGGGTTTGTTCAAAAGAATTGCTGTACATAATCGTAATAAAACACAAATCTTTAAGATAAAAACAAAGAACCAGTAGTGTTATTATAGTAAGAAACCAAGTAGTGGCTATAAAAATAAAAAATTTAGTACGCACACAAACAATTAGAGAGATAGACAGAGAGGGGTATAAAACCACTTATTTTATGACACGACACGGATAACGAACAACAACAAAACGCGGCCGAGGAAGAATTCCCTTTTTATATTTGGGACCCCCCGTGGAATTTTTCGTTGTTAAAGTTATTTTTAGTACGGGTTTTTATGTTTTACGATCATTTAGAATTTAAATTGTTGAATAAATTACAAGGAAAACAAAAACAAGACGAGAAATCACCATAACGCAAAGTATTTTGCGATGGTGACTATTGTGTTATGTTATCGGCGCACTTGAATGTATTATTGCCAGTATTTTTGGTCTACAATGTGGGAAAAAGAAAATCCTATGTATACTAATGGTAAGGATACGTACACACTATGCTACCATCAAATAATTATTATGAACGTTACAGAAAAATTCAATTTTAAAAATTTTTTTTATTTTGTGTTGTTGTTTGCCCGCTTTTGCCATTTTCTTGCTAGGATTTTTATATTTGATTTCTTCTGGGATTTAGGGATGAAATGATATCAAATAAAAAAAATGGAATATTACGACAATTCGTAGAAAAGTATATAATGGTGCTTTATAATTTTAATTACTAAGAAAATGGTATATGTGTGTAAGTATTTTTGATGATTCAGATAGTGAAATTCAAATGGAATTAATTTTATTTCATGCGTTTGAGTTACTGGTAACGTAGCACCCAGCCATTGAAAAATTTGTATTGCGTTGAATAATCGTTCTAACCTATTAATATTAAGTTTATACTGTTTAGGCTTTCTTTAAGATCGACTTATCTAAGCAACTAAACAGAATGGTGCTATGGCTTCTGGGATAATGGAAACGATATCCTTTTTAATTTAACAAATTTGTATGTGGTTATATTTTAAACGTAAGATTCGCTTAAAATATTTAAATTTCTAGATTTCCAAAGATGAAAATCGACAGAATCTCTTAAGTAACTTTAATTACTGGTGTTAATCTAAAAGAAAATTTAAAGAACTTTTTAAGTTAATGTTTCAATCATATAGGCAATTCTTTTGTTTTCACATTTTTGTAGGAGGATATTTCTAATCTTCCTACCAAAACGGAATAGTCCAAAATTAAAAAAAAAAATCGAATCATTGTGTCATTCTTATTCTGTACAATAAGTTCGAGTTCGGAAAGCTTGGCCCGGTTAAAACCTTTTACTGTCTTCACCACTTGGAGGTGGATAACCGTTTCCTATCGTTTAGTTTGTTTTCTATCTCTACATCAAAATTTAAAATGGTAAATTATTAAAAAAAAAAATATTGGTTAACCTGTCGTTTCGAATTAAAAACTTTTCAAACTTACAAGATTATTTGAAATTTAAGCCTGAGTTTATCTAAAATCAGTATGTCGCCCTTTCGTCTCTCATTTGTCCCGGAATTTTCTGAATCCACTGATGTGATCGGACAACATAAATACCAGCTTGGTAGTTGGCCTGATTAAATTCATTTCAGTACATAACTGACCTGTAGCACTGCTGTCGAGCCTGCAATGCAGCCTTCAGACTGAAATATGTTCTACGTCAATGAAAGGTATAGCTGAAACAATTATGATTCTTAAACCAAGTAAACAAGCATTTATAAAAATCGTATAGATCTGATGTCGATCTGCCAGACTTATCAAAAATATTTGAAAAACTGCTCCTCAAACAACAGCTGCTGTTAAACAAGTTCAGATCGAGAATACGCTTGTCATTGAGGATGCTCTTGTGAATAAGACAAAATTCTCCAGCATTTTCTTAGATATAGCTCAAGCTTTCGACAAAGTTTGGCACCACGGACTTGATTTTAAACTGCATCGAAACCTGCCTAAGCATTTTTATCAAATTCTTAAATTCTTCATTCCAGATTGACATTTTCTAGTCAAATAAGAAAACGAGCACTCTAAACTAAATCCAATATCAGCAAGTGTACACAGCATGATAACTTTATTCGAGATATTTGCCGAATATTTAAGGTACTACAGTAGCAATATTTGCAGTGGTTAAAGCTTTCTTAGCAGTTGAAAAAGACAGATGGAACAGAAACAGGAAAACTGCAAAATGCTATTAACACAGTTAGTAACTCCAGCCATCTTCAATAAATGAAGCCAAGTCAGTACACGTCACCTTTACAAATCAGAATGTAAACTGGATTCTTGTGGTTCTTACCTTAAACCAAATTCAATGTGCTAATACAGTTAAATGCCTTCGCATGACCCTCAATGCTAAGCTAAAATGGGCAGAGCATATCAAGAAAAAAAAAATAGTTTATTTGGTACTGGCTCATGGGTAGAAATTCTAAACTCTAAATAGAAATTGCTTCTGTACAGACAAACACTAAAACACTAAAATCTTTGATACCTATCTTTGCGGTTGTGTCAAGAATACCAATGCACAAATGATAGAATGCTTCCAAAGTATGTAAAGTGCTGTGAGGGATTTTGAATACTCTATGGTACATTAGGAACGGCAACCTTCATAGAAAATATGTTAAACGTCACTTAGGAAGTGGAAGGCTCCAAAGGCAGAGACCGCTGGGACTGAATAGTTCTAATTTGAATTAGATGTTATTTTAAACGGTTACAAATAGGTTATTCATCATCAACTGAGAATCAAATTTAACAAAGTTAAACTACTAGACGTTCTCTGAATCAATTTAATAATTTAATGAAACATTTAGGGAAACGTTATTCTCAAGTATTTCTTCTAAATATATTTTGTATATGTAACTATAAGTAGTTCTTCCGTCAGTCGATTAGTTCTATCTATCTTGCTAGTTGTCCAGCTAGTCCGGCAACAGCTTCAGTCTAGACTCTCTTTTAAGGTTTAATAATGCCAAAGAGAATTGTTTGTTATAAGCTAGTTCATTTTCTCCGGTGGCAAAAATCATTATTTCCGCTCATCCAATTCAACCGTGTAGCCACTAAATCCTCGAATATCTTAGTCGAAGTACTTTTTTGCAAGTGCCACATATTTTTTAGCTATACTCCTACTCTGTTCAACATGAAAAAACTGCATTGAAAAAACCACTTTAGCGATGTCAGCATTTCTATATACTCTTTCCACTAACAGCCACAAAAAGTGGTCTCCTAATGTGCAGGGGACCTTTATGTTTGGTCATAATGGTCGTTTTACTCTTGCACGAACTAACCATCCTGCTTGTGGCGTTCTGATAAATTGACTTTATGAAGATACTAGAATTTCCTTTTTAGTTCAATGTCCCTCGATATCAAATTGAATTTGCGGCATACGAACTCCTGCGGCTCCCCGAACTCTTTCTCTGAATGGTTATTACTGGTGTTTCCTAAATAGGAAAGAGATGGTGATTCTCCTGATGACATTTTTTATGGTTCACTACTTATTGGGCGGCTGCGGTGGTTATTACGTTCTTTGCGCTTTCTATTTTGGTTGCATATTACTCATTTGCGTTAATCTCTGACGATTTGATTCTGATGTCTACGCAGTCCATCGAAGGACTCCAACGTGAGACGATACCTCATTTTTTCTTCAGAAACCACAACTTAAAAGCCGTGTTTCTTTTCTTCCAAAATTATTTTAAAATATTGCTTCACCATCGTTATCACACGTTACCACATTATCTCGATATTATTTGAACACTCTCAATTTTTTTTTGGTGAGACACGATTGTTTTGATTGTCCTTTGCGCAGCCATTCCGCTGGTTATTTGTCACTTACACGACCGAAAATGATAACTGGACTAATATCCAAATAAAAAAAGAGCTCTTTCACCACGACAATGCACCATGTCGTATGATGACAAAATTGCATGAATTGATTCTCGAATTGTTTCCTCATACTTTGTGTTCTGCGGATTTGGCTCCCAGCGACTACTGCCTATTCGCAGACCTAAAAAAAATTGTCTAGAAAAGAATATATTGCGAAGCAAACGAATATTTTGAAATCAAAGATAAATCATTTGTCAAAAAAAAAAACTCTGAGAAGCGTTGAAATTATTGTATCACTTTCAAGGCAACTATACACTTGGGTGCAAAAAAATTAGCACAGTTGCATTTTTTTCTTTTTTTTTTTAATTTTTCTCGCAGATTTAAATGTTTTTTTTTAATCAAAGTATGTCAAGTTAAAGATCATTGCATCAGATATGCAATGATAGAGACCACGTCTGTATATTTTCTGTTCAAAATCAGGACAATAACAAGCACCGGTTGCGGAACTTGTGGCAGGTAGAAAAGTGTACGTTTTAAGGGAATTGTCTTCACTCGCATATCAACGCTTAGCCTGAATGGTCTTCTATCGATCGTGTGTTCATCCGGAACAAGAAAACGAATTAGAACCCAACCAGAGGTAGCCGCCCTAGTTGTTGCACTAAATGATGCGAGACATATCGAAAGTGGAGTGGCTACAACTAAATTTGAGCCGATTGTCTGTTCGTCGAAAGTCGCAGGGATATCAATAAACTAGCGGTTACAGACGACGATGAGGATCTGGCTAACCTCGTTTTACAACACAGCGTGATGACCGCTTTTTTGTGACAATAGTTAGAAGAACAATTAGTTAGAAGAACAATAGAGAACAGCCCTGTTTTTTAACGAGTGCAGTATGTATTTACATGGCAACGATATGTCCGAGGCAGAGTGTAGCTAAGATCAAGGGAGCGATTTGCACAATGTTGAATTGAAGAACGTGTCTCGAATAGCGGTGGCTCTTGCATGGCCTGGGGAGGCATGTCACTGGAAGCGAAGACAGATTTTATGTTCATCTCCGGAACGAATACTGGTCGTCGATCAAAAGGATTGACTGACAGTACTTTCAAAGGGTGGATGTGCCTGTTATGGAGTGGCCAACTCATTTTCATGTTTTAATTCCATTTTGTCCACTACTTTTCATTGTGACAAATCTACAAAAAACGTGTACTTCAGATGTTGACTACAAAAATCATTTTGTTGGCACAGTATAAGTACAAAACAGGTACCACAGGATAGGTAGACTTTGAATCTGCATTCAAGAAAATAAAACAAACATTGGATTTTGCATGCAACTGTACGTTGATGAATAAAGCCGGATTTAAAAATTGTTTTTTTTAGTAGTTAATCTCGGGACTGATTGACCGACGGGTTTATTTTGGTTCGTGTAACAGTTGACTGTCAATCGTCGTCCAATCCATTTAAGGGTGGATGAAATGGGTATGTTGTAAAATGATTTAACGCTTTTGGCAAGAAAAGCTCGTAGCACTTGCTTGACGTAAATGATAATCCGTTATGTTAAACTAAGCAGTTACATATTCCTTCGATTGATAATATCACTCAAAGAACAAAACGATCGTTTCCGATATGGTATTTATTATTCCAATCATGAATGGATAATTTAAAAAAGAATCACAAAAACAACAACCACATTACGTTCAAAAATAGCCCGCGAAATCCAAGAGTACTCACTATGTGATGTATAATCTGCTATCGGTTAACTTTCGCATTCCTTACTTGGATCTGATGTAACTTCTTTACATGGTCGATACATTCGGACACACATCTTCGATATCAAGATCAATGTCAAACTACCAACATTAATTGCTTGACATCTATTTCATCCTTTCCATTCTACAATTTATAGCCTTTATTAAAATTTAGAACATGAATTCGCAAGCGTTTAGTTGTTGGTCATATCCACTTCAAAATTCGTGCACGTTTTAAAATTATCGAACGCCGTATTAGGCCGCATGTTAGTCTTGACAAACCATCTCCATTGTTTTCTAATTAAATGTTGGCTGATGCCTAATTGTGTACCAATAACCCATGAGAATAATAGCAGATCTTTTGCTTCTTCTCTATCTGGCGATTATTCAAATAACCGCCCCGATACCGTAACAACTGAAATGGACCAACATCGATCCTGGACTTTAACTACGGTATTTTATTTTCTATAGGTGCTCTTATGTCATTTTAACTCAAGTTTAAGTTTAAACTTTTCCACTTCCTAGTAAAGTTATATTATGATCGTTTATAGTTCACATCTTTTATCGTTTATAGTTCAGAAAATTTCCAATAATAATTATATTTTTCCTATTTGAATTTGGTGTAACTGTGTAATACTCACACAAACATAACATATTATTAAAACTTTCACATTTAATTAAAAATTGCTACTTCGCAAAATAATAATTTACCGAAAGAGTATTAACCGAAATTCTGACAGATTAATGGAATATAAGCAAACCCGCCGGCCGCTTTGCACAAAATTGAAGGCGTGCATTCATTGCTAAAATTGACCACCAATTTATATTTATCGCAATATAAACACTCGAAAACGATCAAGAAATCAATCCATAAATTAAAAATTATTTTTAGCACATGCCCATCACATACAACTAATTGCCATAGATTATTCCACCGATCGCACCGCACGATGATGATGAATCTCCACCACTCACCCAAACCAAAAGTATTTTCATTTATTTATTTTAAAATTATATTTTGTTGGTTATGCTTTGTGTGTTTATCTTGATTAATACAAAATTTGTTTTAAAACGATGATTCGGCATGGATCAAACAACACTTGAATGATGTCTTAAAAATAAAAAAAAAAAATTATGTTCTGAAAGTATCAAAAACAAAATTAAACGTACGATCTTACATTTCAGGTGTATTTAATACTCTGTATAGATTTGTTGACAATCATCCGGATAGAAATTTATGATGACGTCTCCTGAAGAGAAATACAAAGATGAATGATATCGGGTTTTCTCGGTCATATTTTAATAACCGTGTCAAAGGGGTTCTTCTTTTCACTCGGTCATTGATTAGGTGACAGCTTGCAGTGAATTTAGTAATTACAGTGACATTACGCGGTCGATTATATAATAACCCGGTTAATTTATATTTGTTTTTAATCCTCGTGAGGAAGATAACCTATTTATGAGAAGGCATCGTATATACGAAATGGGGAGTGACGCGCGGATACCTTTAAGTCGTATTCTTACCATTCGGTCGATATTAAGCCAGGTAAAATGGGCGTTTATCCATTCCTATTTCAATTTTTAATTCGTTTTAAAGATTTTGACGTATGATATCAAATTTCTTCTACATACTCGGTTGTATATATAAATTTTCGTTTAATGATTCTCATAAAATAGTTTTTTTTTTACAAAAATAGAGGCAGAAACATTACATTTTAATGGATTTAAAAAAATAATAATAATAAATATAAAAATAAAAATAACAATTAAATGGTAAATTAGACGGTAGATATTTAAAATTTGTTAGACTGTAAATACCTTTAAATATTCATATGTAGATTTTATCAGGGGTAGTTCACGCGTGGTGTTAGGAAATTCGCGGATGTCTATTTTTAGGGAAGCTTATGGAAACGGTTATATATTTTCCTGCCATTTTTATTGGTGAATGCTCTGATAATATTCGTTTTTATTAAGCTTCGGTAAATTTCTGAAAGAAAGTGTGGGAATGGTTATGTACCACTGATATTGACGGAAAATAAAGTCTATATAAAAACAGGTGGAATAATTTTATACTTGGCGGTTTTATGTACGTATTCATACATAAAGTTGGTTTAATGTAACTGGAAGTGAATAATACTTAAAAGATTAATTGTTTTTTATTTTGTTTTGAATATTTAAAAAAAAAATCAATTATAAAAATAAATTCAATCAAATTTGAATTTGATTCCCATCTAATGACAGACGTATAGTACATACTATGTACATAAAACCGTATCTACTCGTACAGTAGGTGTTTGGTATTTATGTATATTCAATCATATAATGCGTAAAATGATATTGATTAGTTGCAGGTAAATTAAAATAAATCTGAGGCGGGTGGAATAATACGATAAATAATTAGTTTGGTTTTAATTAAATTGAATTAATTATCATTAATTTTGTGGATATAAACAAAAAATACTTTGTGTACGAAACTTTTTCTAATCTCTCGTTACACAAGAATAGCTACCTTTTACAGATGGTGATTTATCGGTTTCTTGTATTTTATGTGTAGTAACTAATTATTTAGCGATGTATTTTATGTATTCAAATCGCATTTTTTGGTTATACGCATTGTACTTATCCGTGTATTATCTTAACATTTTCATGAAGATGAATGACTTTGCCAATAAATTATTTGATCAGCGTTTCAATTAGATTTTATGTACATATTTGCCTTTTATTATTGAGTGTGTTGCGGATGGGGACTGCACACAATTATAATTGCGATTACGAACACAAGCAAAATGTAGCAGTATATCTGGGATTGTGAATTTGTAAAATCAGCGCAGAATTATTGCGGACACGATTTCAAAAACTTCACAGCAAAGTGTTTGCCGCGAACTCGTCCGGTGGTCGATGAGGAAGACGATGTTTTGAGGGTTGACATAAAACATGTGACTTAAGTATGTTCGCCTCAAGGGTACACACCCCAAGACTGTGTAAACGTTTGAGCCTTTTGAAATTGGCCATGGTAGTCGCAAGTTTAAGCACGCTACGATCTAATATTGCAGTGTCGTCAATTTCTAGAACGTGAGCAGAGTTTCGTCAATGACGCAACGTAATTGAAGTTTGAATTTTGGCCCCACGAGCTGTCGAAACACGGCGAAGCAGGTAAAATGAAGGTCTAAATGGTACCATCTTGAGATGCAGTGCTCTAAATATTTACATCTCTATTCGACAAAGTTAGTTACATAATCGCTGGATAAGCTTTGAGTTTTACCTCTTTGCGCTGTGAACCGTTTTATGAATGCATTTATGCTGAACGAATGGTTCAGCAAAATTCCACGTGGAAGACATAGATCTCAAAGATTAGGGTCTTGTGTGGCTTGCGTGTTCCTGGCCTACACGGTGGAACAGAATAAACAAAAATTAAGCAAACTAAAGGAACTGAAATTAAATTAAACATACCAGCATTCGTAGAGTGAATCTTAAGGAACCGTAATAAATTTAATAATATCCGAGTGTGCACATCCAGAGTGACCGGATCTCCTCTTGTGACAAGTACCCAGTCTGCTGAAGAGACCCCCTAATGACCGATCAACCCCAAAAGGCCGATGCCCAGTTACAACGATGCACCATTAGAGGATAGAGACTTATCTTCAACAGACCAGGCCTCTCTTCACCCAGAGAAACCCCCAGCTACTCCCCCACAAACAGCATGAGACCACCGAGGTGCCACGGGGAGACCGTGTGGGCTCTATTTTTACTTTTTATGTATCGTACTGACCACCAAAGTAAACTGTTATTGAACAGAAAAACAAAAGTAACAAGAAAAATTTCAAGATTCCAATGATGGCGCTCTAACAGGAATCTTATCGAAAACAATGCCAAAAACACTTAAAGTTTCAAAAAAAAATTTAACCTTTCTCAAGCAAAAATAGTTTATTTATTTTTCATCTTTTATCACAAATTAATAACAGATATTTTTATAGAATTATAGAAAATCGGACTTCTATTTTTTTTATTTTTGAACAAACTTAATCAAAATTCCTAACTCGACTTTTTTTCACATTCCAAACTGAATTAACTAACAAAAAAAAAAATCTCGCTCCAAAATAATCTAGAACAATATTTTTCCGTTGTGCCTCTCGTTTTGTTTTATTCTGCGCATCACTACCCGCCCCCCCCCCCCCCCCCCCTCTACCCATACCTACCGTGCATCAATTGCACACCCCAAAACGAAAACACACCAAAAAAGACGAGATAGGTTCGGAACCGAACTCTTTAAGCATTTTTGTTGCCTGTAAAGATGTTATGTGTGATTTGCGTATTTCAAATATCACACCCACCCACATCCACCCACACCCACCTAACTCCATCTACACCCAGCCCAACTGATCTCAATCTACCTTAACTCAACCGATCCCAATCAACCGCAAACCATCGCACCTTAAAATTATTACACCCCCACACCCACTTTCCAATTCACACCCGTAAAACCAATCTCAACCGCAGCAACCTACACTCTAAAAAATTTGATCAAATTTAAACTAAAGATCAATTAATTTCATTTAAATTATTTTAGCAATTTCCATACAATAAATGAAGTAATGAAAATTTTTGTTATTTATTCAATAAAATGTTGATTTTTTTCAATTAGTTGTTTAAATTTAATCACAAATATGTTGCAAATTTAATTGTTGTTGGAAACTAAACAATACGTTCGTTGAACTTTAATCAATTCATAAATTTTCAGTAGAGATGTTGAATAAAAACCTTTTGTGAAAAATTTTAAACATAAAACTGTTGAATAATCAACAAAATAAACAAAATTCATTTACAGTTAGGTGACATATTGTATAAATTTATTAAAACTGAAGCCATATAGGACTGTAAAACGAATGTAAAAAGTTAACAGTCAAGTATAAAGTGGAATTTAAGGAGTTTGTGTAATATTTTTTCTTAAAGGTAAATACGAGCTAAAATGTTATTAAAATACTTGATAATCCTTAGTAAAAATGTAGTATGAATAATTAAACAAAGCTGCATAGCTTAATACTGTCATGTCAGATCATTCGTTTCGAATAGTTTGCATAAAACTCGCGTCTATAAAGTTACAGTAAAAAGTGTTTTAAAACTATTGTGTTTTTTCTTAAATTTGAAAAAAATCGTGAATACGGTTTATGTGTGTAACAATATATGTAATGCATAATAAATATACATTAGTTTGTTTTATCATTTATAGGAGGGACACACATGGAAGAAGTTATCAAGTCCAAACCTCGCGGACCTGAAACGTCCATGTATCAGTGGTCCAAAATTAGTGATTTGGTTCGGAAACTGGATGCCAGGTAGACCTGTACGTGTGCCTATTCGAGTACTATTGTACTGTGCTTACTATACTATTGTATTGAATAAAAAATTTCGAAATTTTATGTTAAGCCATTTTATAAATACAATTTGAAAATTTATCTTAAGTATTTAGTTATAATATAATTTAGATATAATAAATTTAAAAATAAAAGTAAATTTTGACTTCTAAAATATCAACAATTTTTAGTTTAAATTCGAACAACGAGTTATTGAAATTAAACAAATTATATGAAAAATTTAGCATATATCTTCTAAAAATTCAGCAATTCTACATGACAATTTCATCAACTATATTGTTGAAAATCACATCTAATTTGTTTCAATTCAATCATAAATATGTTTAAAAGTGTTTAAATATAATTTTATATTGTTTAAACGTAAACACATTTTGTTAATAATTCAACAATATTCAAAATATTATTAATAACTTTTTTGTTTAAATTCTCTCCTTGTAAAGTTGATGTTTAAACAGGAAGTTGAATATTTTTAACGCGTTTAAAATTACCACAATAATTGAGTGTAATCAATTACACTCAATTATTGAAGTAAAATTCAACTAAAATTTTTTAGAGTGTATGCTGCACTTTCCATATTATTACCACGTCCATACCCACTCCCACAAACACCACCCACACAAACCTTCATCCACCAAAACCCAAATTCCCTCACCAAACCCGCAGCACCTCAATCCACCCCCTCCACCGCCCATACCACCACTCCTACCACCACCATAACCACACCATTCACACAAACCTACATCCACAGGAGATATATTTTTAGTCCACATTCACATGCTCTATGAAATCAAAATAGCATAGAACATAAAAAAATCTATCAATTTTAAAGAGAGGGGTTAATCCTACATATCTTTAAACACATTAAACACAGAAATGTCCAAATCAATAGGGCTCAACTCCATAAATTGCTTGAACTTTATGTGAAGAAATTAAGTTGATATCCACATCCGTTCTCAAGCTATCGTGGACACAGATAACAGCAATGCTTAAAAATATTCTTCTACACTTTAGCCGCTCGCATACACGCACAAAGTGCACATTGGTTTCGCCCCATAATTCTCTCGCTGCTTACGAAATAGACTAGGGGTGGGTAAAACATAAAACAGAATTTTAAATCCAATTCTCAATCACAAAATAAATCTTAGTGTCAAATGCTCGAAAACAGATGGCAATGCCATCATTAAAAGACATATTTCATTCGGTGGTAACGAAATTCAAAATTTCGGATCGAAGGATCGAATTATGTTTTCGTTGGTGTGCCAAAATCAGTCGCATGCCACCGTGTAGCGTTCCAAATTGGTAAACATTTTGTCTTTGGAAAGGATAATCGGATTCTTCTTTGTGTATATGACTAATTTGATTCGTGGAGCCGCCATCCAACCAGCGGTATACCGTCACTACCAATTAAAGGGTTCACGGACACAGATGAGTTCTTGTCTAATAGATGTTCCTCGAAATGACGTCTTGATTTCTCGTGGGCGAAATGAGTTTCTTGAATCAGCTTCATTCAGCTTCCATTCGAATGACCAATAGAGCTCAGGTACCGTGATGAAGCCTTTCGAGCGCGTTGCTTTGCTGAGACGTCGATGTTGGACATAAAATTCTTTATGATTAGATTTTGGAATAAAAAATTCTTTATTTTAATCAATATAGTTTCTGAGTGAGTACGTTTCGTGTATTCCCTAAAGATGTGCTCATTTTTAAAATGCTTTTTGCAAATACTGTAGGTTATATTACATTTCTCGTATGTTCGTCTTTGTCTGAATTCAGTCAAGTAATCGGTGAAGTTTGAACACAAATTCCACATATATGGGTACTAAAATCTTTTGGACACTCATGAAAAGTGCATTTGAAAAGACGATCTCCAGTATGACTACGCGAATGCGTTACTTTTTCACAACCTAACCACTTACATGCGGGAATGGTATACACATCACCTGAGAAGTTCCCGGTCTAACGAAGAAAACACTGTCTTTTTGGGAAAAATACATTTTATTCATCAACATAATTTTCTTCTAGACCGATACAATCAGTCCATCGAATCCCTAATATTTCAATGCCTTTCTTGTAGAACGATTTATCTTTTTCCCCAAAATAAGCTTCAGTTTTGGCAATCACTTCTTCATTCGAGCCAAATCTCCTTAACTGGAGGTTTTTTAAGTATGCAAACAAATAATAATCACTGGGGGCAAAATCTGGCGATTACGGTGGATCCGAAAGCAATTCAATGTGCAACGCGTTGTCGTTTCTGAACCTTTATGGACAAATTGAGAAATGAGAAAGCTTCATGGACAAATGTTCATGCACAATGTGACCAACACGTTCCATTGATATAACTTTACAATGTCAGCTCTCTCACGCAACTTCATTTTACGGTCTTTCAAAACAATTTCGTACATTTTTGTGGTCCCCAGACCAGGGGGGGGGGGGTCATAGGGTAGACCTCGCTTCAGTTCTTTGATTTAACCATTGACTGAAGTCTTCTTGCAGCTAAAGAAGGTCTGTCTACCAAATCGGAAGGTTAAAGATAATCTGGGATTTACAAAATCCTATTGGCCTTAGAAATGCAACCTTGGTCTTGGATGACAGTATTATGATTTTGACAAATAAATCTGGTAAGTGTCGCTGAATTCGTAATTTTGAAGATTTTCGCAATTTATAGAATGATTTATCCAGAGATTTATTCTGCGAGCCAGAGAATTTCAATGATCTCAAACTATTTCGACAAGTGAGCCATTTTTGAGCAACTGATGTTGGGCTAACATTAAACAATTGGTTGAAGGAGACTAGTGTAGTGTACGTGGTTTACTGAATCTTTCCAATTCAGCTAAAGCTCAGAGTGATGCTCGCGAAGGAAGAATGTATATCTTTCGTCTCTAATGCGCGACTATGTCGATTCATATTCAGGATACCTGATCAGGAATTTTCAGATCTAATTAAAATTGTACAAAAACAAATCTTAATGTATGCCTATCGAAAACTACCGAGACACAGATCTTTCTTCGTCGTATATTCGTAGAATTTCAGCGTACGCTGAAATTTCCGTGTAAATCTGTTAGTTTATAGTCAAAACTTTAACGTATCCGGTGGGGCATGTCAAGTGCTCGTGAATCGCCTGTGAGACAAGATTCAAACGACTATATTCAGATAATTGTAGATAGAATTTTTAAGCAAATTTCTTAGTTTGTAGTCAAAAATTCAATGAATCCGGCAGTGTATGCCAAGTGCTGGTGAATTTCTTGTGAGTCAAGACTCAAACTACTATATCCAGATAGTTTCAGATAGTTTTTTTGTGCAAACCTCTTAGTTTGTAGCGAAAACTTCAACGAATCCGGCGTGATATGCCAAGTGCTCGTGAATCGCCTGTGAGATGATATTCAAACGAACAGAGATAATTTTTTTTTTAAATCTCTCAGTTTGTGGTCAAAACTTCAATCGACTATATCTATAAACAACAAAATAAAATTTCGGGGTGAAAGTTCTTGCTATATTTGGGTTGCTAGTTAGGTTTATCTTGTCTAGGTTTCCCAAAAATTGAAGTGATAATTTAAAAATACGCAAAAATTATATTTATAATTTCAGGCTGAATGCTCTAAACGTCATAACACCTTACCATGACAAATTTTACTGTTGCGACAGTGATATTTTTTCGGGCTGGGATATAAAACTTTCTCGATAGTTATAGTTTTGTATCGCTAACGGGCTTTTGGAACTGAATATCGGGATAGCTTCATATAAATGAAGAGTTTAGGTCTGACTTGGCTACCAAGCAACAGTAATATATCTTAAAAATACATGGGCTAGCTTTACATACATACTACCAGTTTAGAAATGAAAGACTTACATTCAAACGGCAGAGGTAACATCAAACGTAGTGGTGGTTAGATACGTAAATCTACTAGGGTTAAGTACGAAAAAGCCGAAAACATTGAATTTTGCGTAATACCGACGCACCAATCGAAATAAATCTAGGAGTAGCTTTCTGGAACTTTGCAGAAGCTTTTATGGAGCACCATACATTATCAGTGAAGTATAGCGTTACACATAAACCCCATTGGTGACAATGGAAACCGACACGAATTAAAGCCAAACTCTGGAAAATCATGAACAGTTTCCCCTCGTTCAGGAAAAAAGAAACAATTTATGGTTTCTATCTTCATATGAATTGCTGTTTAAGTCTTTTAAACAAATATTTAAAAAAACATATTGGACTGCCACAGTCCGATTAAGAGGTGATTATCGAGTGATGTGCCCAAAATTTGTATATTGATTACATTTTCTTAGAAAATTTTTGATATCAAGAAAGAATTGCATAATTTTAGCAAAATCTATTTATGTACAACAAAATTCCGAAATGCTTGAGCACAAAAATTATGTTGCAAGTATGTACCTACCACTTGTCTTATCAATTCCATACTACCATAGAGTGACTTCCTTGATTTACAAGAAATATACACATATTGCATTAAAAATAATAAAAGCCAACATTACATACTGCAGATATACTCGTTTATGTGCAGATGGAACATATATGAAAAATTTAACACTTCTGACCTTTTTCTATTATGATTATTATTATTATTATTGTGTATTCTTAAGATTGTCTAACTCTTAAACCAACATCGTATACATGTAGTAAGTACATGCATACCATCACTGGTACACCACCATATCCATACATACATGATTCTATTTAAAAATAATTATTATGAATAAGACCTCGATGAACTTTATTTGATTTTTAACTTTTAATACATAATTTTTGGTGTTGTTGTTGTATTTGTTATTCTTGTGTGTCGTTTACGTATGTACGTACAGCATTACAAAAGTTGTCGGTATAGAATTGGTTTTCTGTTCGTCTCTTAAATAAATTTAATTTACAAGAATAGAATATTTGAACATGAATAAGGCTGGAGTTCATGAAAAAATACTTAGAATTTTGGAAAAATTTTATTTTCTAATCTTTATTTTAACTACGAAGAAAAATTAATTTTTGATAAAAGGAAAGTGGAATGGTTTATGAGACATCACAATAAGCAATTCGTCAAGCTTAAACATATTACGTAACTGTATAATGTATAATAACATATATTATTGTATGCTGGGTATACAATCGCAGAGTAAATGGATGATTGAATTGTGCCTAGTGGCTGTAATTTTTGGTGAAAAATTTCCATAAAAATCGAATTATATCCGTACATGTGCAAATGCATGCTAAAACGATTTTTCATGCACAAGTTGGGTATGCGCGACGATCGATAACCTGAAACTATAACACCAAATTATAATCATTGTCGGCGACGAAGTAAATATTTTGGCAGAATTGTGGTAAAAAAAAATGTGCACCTCTTATCCAAGTAAAAAATATTCAAACATGATTAAAAAACTAAAAAATTTTCTTTTAATTTCAATTTACCCTCGGGCTACGTACGAGCATATGTATGTAGCTTGGACGAACCATTTATATTGTGTGTACACTTTATCGATCACTATAACAAATCATCAGGTAATTTTTTAATTCTTCTTATATTTTTTCTGAGCTCTCATCTTGTTGATATCAAAACATATAGAGATGATATCGTTTAACAGAGGAATATTAAGGCATAAAAACCAAATTTTGCGCTTCATTAAGACAAAATTTAAAAATCTTTTTAATGGATTGGATTATGTTAGCAAATCGGGATAAATACTATCAGTACTTATTGACTTGATGGATGGATGTCACAAAGAACACCACGACTTCCATTTTACGATTAAAAATGAGAAGCTTATTAAGATCCCTGTGCTAAACAATAAATGTACCTTATCGCAATACATCGAGAACTGGGTTTCGTCAAATTGTTGAAAACCACTGCTCCACTGTTCTGAATGTATTGCAATGTGCAATAACTGACGGAGAATAATTGAAAAAGGGTTAGGCACTCAAACTTCGAAGTTGTACTCAGTACAGGTAAAGACCAGAATACGCTCTATTTTTATAAAAAAACATCATCTTTGGACAAATTGTCCTGTAATCTTCGAATATAAAAACTGTTCAATTCTAAACATGTAAAATTTTACCAATGTGACGGTAATATGAGTGATATCAGACCAAAATAATAATTATAATATTAAAAATTTTAAGGATATCTTCGATCCATTACCATCATCTAAGAATTTCGGATACTTATATCATCTACCGTCCAACGTGTCTTTGGTATTTTGTTCATTTTCTTGGCCTTGAATCTCCATAGCCGGCTCAAATTAGTTACCGTTTAAAAAAGAAAAAGTCGGTGGTCGATTACTTTTCGTTACAAACGTTTCATTTCAGGCCTATAGCAGTTCCATCATTGGAGCTACAAAATCGGTTTATCGTCGAAAATAGAGACAAGACAAAACCATTCAAATTTGGGAAGCAGGGAATATTTTACTGAATTTGAAATTTGTTGTAAGGTTTCAAAACAAAAATCTGTAAACAATTGACAAATATACCCACGAATATTATAAATGAAGGGTTTTAAGGCTTTAAAGCCTCAACCAGTGAAAACTGAAGAGCTTAAGTTGTTCTCCGTTTCGACCACTTAGGGAAGCGGTACGACCACCAAAATCAGAGGTCAGTTGTTTATTTGTGACGAGAAGCCTATACAATTTTGGTGGTTATAGCACTAACTCAACTGGTACAAACAGCGTAGAACTTTAAATTCTTAAGTTTAGGCATTAGTCGGGAAACACGGGGTGAAGCGTTGATGTGTTTTTTATTACATCGGAGTGAAATGGAGGCTGTATATGCAAGCATTACGAATACGGGTTACAACTTAAACTATATTTGGTATAAAAAAGCAAATAAAAAAGCTTTTTGACGTGATTTGTCAAAAATCATATTGCTATATCATCCATCTACATTTACCGTAAGTTGTAGTGCTTACATAATCCACTGAAAGCCATATAACGTCAAAAGGTTTGTTCTTTAAGACATTTTGGTTTGTCGTAATTGTGAGTTTTTGTTGCTCGACTTGAACACATCTTAAATGCGAGATGCAACTCGTTGTGAACAAACATAAAATTTGTTAAAATTGGATTGCCTCGAACTCGCAATGTTTACTTAATTGAACCCTTTTAAACTAAAGCCCAAATTAATATAACACCTGAATCTCGAAACTATAAATATGTGTCTTACAGCCCTGTATACACGGCAAAGTCGAAGGTAAATAAAAAAATACGCGATATGCAGGCTCAATAAACGTAAACATGTGGAAAATGGTGAAATTCCGAAAGAACACTTCCTTAAAAATGAAAAACAATTTATCTAAATTTAAAATAAATACACAAAGTTCACTCTCAAGAGAATGACAATTATTTTTCTGCGACATTTACGAAATAAGGCTAATATGCAGCTGATCTTCAAAATTAAACAGATAAATATTCCATGAAAAATTAGCTTGTAGAATTTCATAAAATTTTAACACACATAGCCCTCGTATGTCGACAGTTTCGACGCACAAGGAAATTTAATTGAAGGTGAATAGAGATAATTTGTGGACAAGGGCATCCCTGTTATTAGAACCTCGTCAGCGATTGGTCGTCAATCAAATGTCGGAAAACAAATGAGATATAAATTAAAAGATTATTTATATTCTAATATAGGAACATTATAGGGCATTACGAAAATTGCCGAAATCGTATAGCGTCTTTTCTGAATTTATCTGAAATCTGAATTTATCGGCTATAATGCTTACTTATGTCGGATTATCAAACAATTGCTGCCACTGGTCACAAATCGACTTGATGTGCATGGTAGTTGGTGTTAGAATACAATCAACTAATCACTTTCGTCAATTGCGCTAAAGTCAAAATATTTTTTTCTTTGATTACAGGTTATTGTTTGCATATTGCTCATTATATAGGATGATTCAATTTGCAAAAATTTGGGTCTCTTACTAAAAGCGGTTGTAAAGATTTCGCTATCCTCAGGTTTGAATTTGATTCTTAGAAGTTTTAAAACACAAGGTAATGTACCGTACCGACAATACTCAAAGCATTCAAGCTTTTATATAATGATGATGTTTATTGATGATGTAGATGATCCAAAATTGCTTTAACTAGATGCAAGTGGTCTGAACCAAGAAAATAAACCAGACCGACCTGATCTTAATTATTTGGAATAAGATGATGAATTATATGTTATTATGTTTCCACTGAGATAAGTGCAATCTATTATGATATAAATAAGTAGAAGTATCGGGTATTCAAACTATTGAACGTTGGTCCCGTAATTTGACAGAGGATTGCTATTTTATTTCATTGAGACATTACACGTAAATTTTGTGATTTTAGGATAAATCAGCCTATTGGAGAAAACCGATTTATTGATAATATAGCTGATATTCAGCTAAGTTGTAGCGATATACAAAATTATAGCAATGCAACCGTCACATATTTTCGTCAATGACGGAAGTCGCCTAACTTAGCAGAACACAGTTGATTGGGATTACACTGGTTATAAATTTTGTTAGACGAATAAAATCACATTATGGGCTCAATATGTACGCATCTTCAAAAATGATAAATTGGCTAATTACAGGATAATCGAGTTAATGAATTAGCTTTGCTTTTATGACGAAATTATGAAGTAAGAGACATCGGTCTAGAAATTCAATATACCAGTCCAAATCTCAATCTGGCTCTGACGGCGGGATAACCGAACACTGAGAACAGGCGGGATAACCGAACACGGTTATTTCTCTGGTGAAATTAAAAGCTGCTTCAACAACTAGTTCTTATAGCAATGAATTCCAAACGAAACGAGACTTTAAACCCAGGTGGTACCACAACTGCTCAGTTGGCTAATCCACCCTCTAAGGAGCGCTCAATGGATTCTATGATTAGTCAACCATTGCGAAACGAATTCAAACCAAGTTCAAAACTATCTAGAAAACCGTCGCAAACACACTCCGCGACTCAGCATGATATCAGCATTAGCAATGTAATCGCTAAGTTAAAGAAAGAAAATGAAAAGCTGAAGAAAACCAGACTGATAAAAATGTGTAAGCTTCTCTGACTATAATTATTGGGAAAATAGCAGGATTGCTTGTACTAACACTGAGTTCCATACCGATCATCATAAGCGAGAGGCCGAGAGGTCAAGAAGGAGCTAACATCAATGCTACACTAATCAAGTAAACAAAATGTTCAGAATTGTCATTTGTAAGGCGAATGGATTTCCACAGCATGTTCCAGTACTAGAAACTTTCCTCATCCTAGAATGATTAGATATATATGTCTTGTAACAGAAGCTCATTTAACAGATATTTCATTTATTACATTACGTGATTAGGAATGCTACCAGGCTCTTCATTCAAGAGGAAACGCTAGAGCTGGATCTACCATAATTATTAATAATAATTAAACATTTCGGATAGCCTGGTATCGCAACAAAAATAAACCCATAACGTTTGTCGCCCAGGCCAACAGTTAAAACGAACACTATTGAGGATCTAAACTTACAACCACTAAAGAAAAAAAGCTGTTAAATGGAGCTTGCGACAACAACTATGAATTTAACTCTGGCGATAAACCAACACATTGGCTTACTGATTAGTGTCAATTCAATTTATTTAACATAATTTATCTTTTTGGTTCATATATTTGAATTTGACATAATCAATTTTATTCACAATTGTACACAATCAATTTTTATAACAATTTTTAAGTTAATTTACATATAAAAACCTTATAAATTACATCGTGTAAATTAGCCGCTGAACTGTGGATCACTCGTGAACTCACATTTCGGGCTGTAGGAAAAGGAAATATTTGTAGGAAAATGTTTGTAAGAATTCCTACAAATAGGAAAATATTTGTAAGAATGGAAAAGAACAAAAAAACGAATATTCTTTATTGTCCACAAATTATCTACACTCTCTACCAATTATCTACATTGTCTACACAAAAATCAATTTATTTTGGACACCGACTTATCTTCGGTGAAATGATAGCACAAAATTAAATATGAGAAACGAGCTTTATATGATTTAATGAAATATTGATCGATAATTATAAACGACGAAGATACTAATACCTGATAAAAATTATTTACAAAATCAAAATGTTAGTCAAAATAACTTTATTACTTTCGTTATGTGAACTTAAATTTAGTCTGGATATTTATGTATACATAAATCTGCAAATGCTATTAATTTGCCCTTTGGCCATGCCCGTACCATACAATTGAGAACGTATAAAAACTAATATTTTCCTAAATATTCAACAACAAAAAATTTTCGGGAAAACATGAAAAAGTGTACAACTATTTTGTTTTTATTTGTGTATGTATGTGTGGGCAAGTACGTAGGTATACAACATGGCATGGGTAAATATGGTATATCAGATTTTCTCCCACCGGTATTAAATTCCAAATACATCAAAAATATAATGTAATTTAAATTAATTTAATTATAAAATTTTCATCATTAACTCATCAATAAAAAAATATTACATAACTTTTTATAACCTCATTAAATACATTTATTATAAATTTTTAATTCGTTCATGTTGTTTTATTTCCACGAAATTGGTGAATTGAATAAAGCACGCCTTCCTTATTATAATATATTTAAGTTTAAAAATAATTAATTTTGTATTTTTAGCTAAAATATTAAAGGCTTAAAACTATTTAACTAAAGAACAATCAGTAGTTAACGAATATCTAAAATTTAATGCATGCCAACCAACCACTCATAAATATTACAACGGCAAACAACAATATTTAAATCACTTCATCTCACAACATTCTTTAAAACATTATCGTAAAATATTAAAGTTTCCATTATGTAATTAAAATTCACCTTACCTTACCTGCTGACTGACATTAGTGGTTCGACCGAGTAATTTAATATATTTTTATTACATTTTAATAAGTCTCAGTAGTAAAATTCTATCGATTAATATTATTATTATTATTTATGACAGTAGTAAAATTTTATTATACATAATTTTCATTTTAATAATTAAATTTTTAATTTATTTTCAATAAATAAATATTGGTTGTGGCAAACCTTCAATATAAAAATAATACGCGAGGCGATGTTATGTACCCGTGGTTTATAGGTACCTACTATGAATGAAGAGGAAAATTACTGAAACCATTTAACTACCAAATATAATAAAAATAAATAATAATAATAATCATTATTATTATAATAATGATTTTTAATTATTAATAAAAATAAAAAAAACTCATAAATTTATAACAAGAACAAAAACGATATAATTAATAAAATTTAAATTGATTTTTATTTTTATTTATTTGTTAATATACGTATAAAAACATGTATTGCATAAAAGCACGCCAATGTTATTGTTTCATGCTTTTTTGCGAAAACATTTTTTATTAATAACATTATGCAAATTAGTGAATCCTTTGTGCGAATTACCAACTGCAGGTATTCTGCTAGTTTTTGTAGCATTTGTTTTCAAACGATAAGAATCAAATTTAAAATTAAGATTTATTAATTATTTTTTTACAGAAGGATGAGCAAACCCAATTGCTCCGTCTGGAACGAATTGCCCTAAATTCTCAAAAGGACCATAGCATTCAAGAACACTTAGCCCAGATAACGGTTTTTAATTTTATTAAACTAGTAAAAAAATTATAGGAATATAATAATGTTGTACTGCGTCCCCTCCTCTGCTTTACTTCACTTACCACAATTTATATTCTTGCTATTGAGACTTCTAAAGATGCATGCTTGTTAGGAGTGCAGTGTGTAGTTAGAACTACTTGTGCAGGTAACTAGCTCATGGTACTTCTATCATCTTTTAAAAATGCCCAAATTCCTTTCAGAACTTTGAATTTATGAAAAATTTAAGATAATCCACATAATAAAAATTTGAAGGGTGCGAATTCTTGAAATCGGTGGAAATTTCCGCATGTGGAATATAATTTTTTGATATTCGAATTTTTCGCCGGCTACTTTAACACTCGTCAGGCAGCATAGGTATAATTGTCCTTTTCTGTTTTTAAATACTAATAAGTTTTCTTGTAGAAGCCTTAGAGAGATAAAGCTTTGTGAGATCTTTACACTTTAATATTGTGGAAGTTCTAAATATTATCTATTTACAAAGATTATTAGAGACGATTTTCATATAAAATATATGAAAGTACAATGTACGTCTGCCGCTTTTTAGCGTTGTAAAATTATGCCGCCGAACGAGCTTTAATCGTTTTTTTTTTTCAAATTTGTTTGCAAGTTTCCTATTACATATTTATTTCCTTACTAAGAGAAAAATTCCGACTGGGTAAATCGATGTGGATTTATTCTCTCAATAGAAAAATAAATAATAGAAAACTTGCAAAAAATTGAAAAAAAAACGATAGCGAAGGAGCTCGTGGGCACATACGTTACGATCTCTTTATGTTCCTATATGTCAGGCCAATTTATTAATATGTCAGACCATCCTTCATTCAGCATTTGTATATACATGAACATAAGACGTATGATCGAAGTCTAGACCATAGACGCGAAATAGCCTTTGCCGTGTTCGGTCGTGATATTCTGTGTTTTAGGAATGATTGTCCGGAGTAGCTTGAAAAGATGAGCATTTATACATTTTTATTATATATAAATTTTATATAATAAATTTCTGTGTGTTTTTTCCAAATTCCTTTGTGCACCAACAACTTTACCAGCACGGGGCCATCGTTAAATTTTTTATCGCGTTTGGCAAGCGTTTTAATGATTTAGTTTTTTTGGTTGGTCTTAATGGTTGGCCTTTAACCGATATACATTTCCGCAACGCAGCAAGAAACCGTCAAACACCAACGGTGTGGTTTATCGCCCCCGGCATAGTCAAAAATCCAATAAGTACTAAGATATTTCCAGATCATTTTGCTAAGTACAGAAGAAAAGTGTTTTTTACTAAGAGATGGAAAAGAAACTAGTGATTTTTAGTGGATATAGTGGAAAATAAATACTACCTAGTAAAATTGCACCAACAAGGCCATCTTCAGCCTACTACAAATACAGTCACGTCGATTATCCGCGAAACCAAATCGTCCTTCCTGCACCAAAGGATTATAGAGTGAAAAATAGAGCAGATATTAATTCAGCCAGTGCTAAACTATTTATATTTATTGGTGTAAATGACGACATTATGGCTGAACAACAACTAATTGTTTTTAAAATATTGTAATACACTATAACCAGTGGGGACTATTTTCGTACTTCCCCGGGAATACGGAATTGTTAATTTATATGTAAATTCTGTTCAAATAATTTTTTCCCGTTCTCTTGTAGTGGCTCTATTAATTGTCGCTTTCCCTGGGAATAGAGAATTGGGAAACATATTTTCATTGCATTTTTGTCTAAATTATATTTCTCTGGCCAACTGTTGTGTTTAGTTTGGAGTAAATATTTTACAAACAAAGTTGATTGGGAAACTTTTATTCCACAAAATTTTCCAAATATCTTTGTTTTTAAAATATTTAAAATAAGTTGTGAGCATAGTTTGTAATCACATGGCTTAATCCTGCTATTAGCTCTATAGCCGGAAATGGGAATCCGGTTAACCACCTGCATAGCTGCCATTATAGATGAAAATTAAACTTAAGTGTGCCAGAAAAATCTTAAATTAAAAATGAATGCACTTAAACTAAATGCCAGGTAAAAAGCACAGTTATTTTACAACATTATTTTTTTCACTTTCCTTCAACAAATTAAGTTTCACACCGTTTTTAATTAGCACATTACAACGCAGCTTGCAACCGCGCAAAAAAGAGATTAACAGACTGACTAATGGAATGCAAGCCATCTCAAAAGAAAATCGATAAAAATAAATATCGCAGGAAAATCAATCTTATAGGAAAATATGTGAACCACCAAAATAGGAATTAATATTTGGGGAAACAATCAAATTAAGTTTAAAGGCAGGTTCACGAATGCGATCAACAAATGATTCGAGAATCAAACCATTGATTGGCTGTCATTATTGCTCATAATTTGCCTTAAGTTAAAATTACACATAAGGGCAAACAAAAAGAAAATAAATTTACGAAAAGGAACCCCAAATGAAAATGTAAATTGACAAAAAATTTAAAAAAGTAACAGTAGCATGCTAATTGCTATACATACTTTGCATGTTCTTATGACGTAGATCAAGATGTCAATTCCCGTGCCTATGGGGTTTCGCTGCTCCACGTAAAATACACCACGGCTTGCCGATGCGCACCGTTTGTAAATGAGTCCACTTTTCGTCCACTGTAATGCAGGTGTTGAACCACCTCCCAATTACCTTTTATGACGAGAATGACGAAATTGAGCAGATAACTATTTATCTTCTACGTAAATCGATGCTAGCGCTATTACGAATAATATTAACACTATTCTACTTATTTTGTACATATATTAAAAATATATATTAATTAAAAATTATTTACAAAAGTAATTTTATTACCATATATGTTTTGAAAAAAGTAATATGTATATTATAAATAATTACATATATCAATATGCTACGGTATATCAACTAAATAGAGGCAGTGATATGGACGATGATGAATTTTACCTTGCATTAGCTGCTCACATCCCAAAACTAAGGCAATATCCGAAAGTTCTATTTAAATATACAGAAAGTCAATTCAGAGAAAGATTTAGATTTTCAAAAGTAACTGTATCCAGACTAGTTGAAATTCACGATCCTTAATTATCGCCAAGAATAAATAGGTGCAAATCGATTTCGACAATTAATCAAATATGTATTGCACTTTGGTTAGTATTATTGTTACTTCTATATATATTTAATATATAATTATTCAATTTTAAATTCAGATTTTCGGCTACGGGTTGTTTCCAAATCACATGCGGTAACTTGTTTAATTGTCACAAGTCGACAGTCTGTCACTAATTAGCCCTATTTTGGCGTATGGGCAATATAATTAAAATGCCAAACACTGAGCAAGAGTTACAGCATGCGAAATTAAACTTTTGATAAAATATGGGCCTTTCCTGGTGTTATAGGTGCAATAGGTATGTAGATTATATTACTAATTTGTTTAGATTCTATCAAATTTTTCCAATATTTATAAATATTTTATTTCAGATAGTATCCACACATAAAACTCAATCTCCAGGTGGTGACATTGGAGAAGTTTATAGAAATAAAAAAGGATATTTTTCAATAAATGTGCAGTGCGTTAGTCATCACGCCAGACTTAGTAGTGAGGAGGTGGTAAAATTGCAACAGAGGGCCCCACAATCGCAAATCCCAGATGTCATGTGTCAATACCATCTGTCACTAGACCAAACTAAAATTCTCAAATAGATCTGCCAATTAGTTCAGTTTTGACAGCCATTGAACACAGATAACCCATTGTTTTTTTGCAAACATGGAAAACGGTGAATTTCGTGTGTTAATTAATCATTATTTTGTACGTGAAAAAAACATTACGCAAACCAAAAAAAAAAGCTTGATAAATACTAATAGGACTCTTCACCATCCATTAAAATGATTCACAAGTGGTTTATTGGTTTGCGTTGTGGTCGTAAAATCACAACTGATGCCGAACTTTCAGGACGCCCAAATGAAGTCACCACACCAAAAATCGTTGACAAAATCATTGATACGGTATTGCAAGACCGCAGTGTAAAAGTGCGCGAGATAACTGAGATAATAGGCATTTCAGATGAAGGTGTGCGCAATATATTACACGAACATTTGAATATGAAAACGCCGCGTTGGGCGACGCAGGTGCCGTGTTTGCTTACAATCGACCAAAAACGCAAACGTGTAACAACTTCAGAGGCAGGTTTGGCGATATTCAAGCGAAATAAAGAGGAGTTTTTGCGTCGTTTCATAACTGTGGATAAAACATGGATCCATCAGTATACACTGGAGACCAAAAAACAGTCTAAACAGTTGATAAGTCTACTGGCGAATCTACGCCAAAGAAGCCTAAGGCGGTTTTATCGGCCAACAAGATCATGGCCACAGTTTTTTGGGATGCACGCGGCATAATCCACATCGATTACTTTGAAAAGGAGAAAACTGTCAACGGCGAATTATACTGCAACTTATTGGACCGTTGCAACGACGTTTTGAAAGAAAAACGGCCGCCTTTGGCGAAGATAAAAGTTCTTTTCCATCAAGACAATGCACGGGTGCACACCTGTGTAGTTGCCATTGCCAAAATCTACGAATTACAAACGCCATTCTCCAGACTTAGCCCCCCACGAGATTCGGCTCTAATGAGGAGATCATCGATGTAACAAACGCCTATTTTGATATGGGTTGGAGAAATTATATTATTCGGAAGGGATCGCGAATTTAGAAAAACGTTAGACTGAAAATGTTATGCCTTGTTTCATTTTTACAAGACTTCTCACTCCGCCCTCGTAATTTCTTTGAATGGTAAATATTCATATTTTCAATATTATATCTATAACTAGCATAAAAATATCTAATTACATATTATGTTTTACATAAAGTAAGGCTCTGAAGAAAAAACTTCGCAGACAGCGTTCATTGGTAGATGGCGGTTACGCAAATAAAAATTATTTATTAACTCCATTGAGTAATCCCCAAAACACAGCGAAAATTGGCTCACATTTTAACCAGAAATCCAGTCGAAAGACTATACGGAGCATGGAAAAGAAAGGAAATTTTATTGAATTTGTAATTTTAAAATTTGTTTTTTAAATATCTAATTTTAATTTTTTAATTTGAAGTGAGACTATTTTAACGTATATTGTTGCGGCTGCTGTTCTCCATAATTTGTCAAAAGAATGGAAAGATGATTTTCTCGATTTTGTCGAAGTAGATACAAATTTAATAGATATACCATCAACATCTGAAAACAGATCGAATTTTAGACGATCAACACTCATTGAAAGTCATTTCAATATAAATCTTAATAAACACAGTTTTTTACTTTTGCGAAACAAAAAACAAGTGATTAATAAAAATGTGTTTATAAGTATGTTTCGCCAAGTGCCTACGGCAAATAGCGTAAAAAGTATCAATATAAATCCATAATCAAATAATTTTTATATTATTTAAATATATAAATTACAATAATTTTTTTTATATAACTACATATCACATAGTAATTACGAAAATTCATTTTTTAAATTATTTGGTATATTTTGTGCATTAGTCTTTACTTTGTAAGAGTTGATTATGCTGCTCGTTCAGGATATACCAAGTTGAATTACATGTTGCTCTTTCCTCATCTCTAGCAGTTCATCAGCATTTCTTACCCACTTATGTAAGTAAAATTGTATGCTGGGCGTTCAATACGGCTACCTCCGATGCATGGTGCCAAGTATTGCCAGCTCATCATAAACTGCTCTAGTAGCTGACCGTTTATGTCGATTATATTGAGTGGTCCCACTTTTATTTGAAAGATCTAGACTGTTGATTTTCATCTAGAATTTCGATATCAATGGCGGTTTCTAAGTATTGAGAAGATTATTCCTCGATGCCAGATGACGCATCATTAACAAACGCTGCTTCATCGTAAAGCTTAAAAATTATATTATGCGATTACTATATTTACATTATTAATATACATACCAATTCGTCATTGTTGTAATTAGCACTGTTATCAAATCTATTTTGAAGTGGTGTAGTAGTCAGCGGTTCCATTACAAAAAGTGTTTTGTTTGAAAATTCACAAATATCCGTATTGTTCATGCCCCCTTCTGTCATAAAAGTTGCTATCGAAAAATATTAATTTATGTGTTGTAATATCTTCAAGGCTGAATAAATAAATAATATTGATACCTTCTCAGCCTAACGATCTATGTTGTGATGTCGATCTATGGGAACCAATGCTCTGAGCGTTAAAATTGGCACTTAAGGACACCCTACCTACATTCATTTTTTCTTGTTGTTGTTATCTTATCCGTTTCTTTTACACTCGATAATGTTAACCATTTTGAGGAGCAACAATTTTTCCGTATTTATAAAATTGGGTGCACGGATTTTCGGCATTTCTTGTTTTTATGAAAAAAAAACTTGCATAAAAAAGTATTACCAATGCAAATCGAAAAAATTACCTGTAACTATATACTCATTTTACCTAAACGCTAACATAAAACTTTTTTTTAAATTGTATTTTTTTAAATGTTTTTTAAATATGTTTATATATATATATATATATATATATATATATATATATATATATATATATATATATATATATATATATATATATATATATATATATTTTATAAATATAATTATATTTAATATCTATTTAATTAATAAAATGATGTGCAAAATTATATTTTATAATAAATATTTAGGCTAAAATCTATAACTAACGAAAAAACATAAATTGCAGCCAAATAATTTTCTGACTGAAAATGACAAACGTTTTAAATTTTTTGTTTATTATTTTATTTTTAGTTGGTTATGTTGGTAGGTGGGGTTGAGTAAAATATTATATCAACAATATCGACATGTTTGTAAACTAACTTGGCACAATTGTTTGTGAAACGAAATCAAATTTTAACTAGAAATTGGACTTATCAATCCAAGGTTGGTATAACCAATTGTTAACTCATTTGCTGTGCAACCGGGCATAAGGGAGCTAATTTCGTTTTTAACCAACTACCTCAGTTAACATTCTTTGGTCAATAGTTTTCTTATTTTAGGTAGTTAATTTTCATTACAAATTTTAAAACTTTTAGACCGTAATTTTCAATAACAACTAAATTATTTTTCAGGTCCCACATATGTTACAAACTACCTACCTACCACGAAAACAGTCTTATATCTTAATAACTTTAACGTCTCTAGGTTAAGTTTGCGCTCTAATAGAGACCTACTTTGTTTTATAAATTATATTGTTTGTTAAATTATATTTTTGATCAGTCTGATCACCCGCTAAGTTGGCAAGATAATTTAATTATATAAGTGGTATTGCTTTTGGTAAGCGGCAAAATTAAAATATCAAATTTTATTTCAATTTTTAATCTACATCGCAGTGAGAATTTGTAGATGTGAATTCTATTTATGCATATTTTTAAGGATCAATATAACATTGATCAACTATCAAAATTCTAGCTTCTGAAACTAAATTTAATTTAAATATGTCTAAAGCTCAACCTACATCGGATTTTAAAGGTATCGGTAATACCTCGTACACCAATATATCCAAAGCCTCAGATATTCCCGCATCACTGTCATATTAATTCAGCTCATTTAGCTCACACCATATAAATATATGATAATATTAAAAGAACTTATAACAACAACAAAAACAAGCTATTTTATACCCATAAGCCTAAATCAGATCGAAAATACCACCTCGAATTCTTCATACCTTGTTGATTATACGAATGAAATACGTTTTTAATCCACTTAGATTTTTGTTTTTTATCTAATCCTTTATCATAATTTTTAATTTTATTTTATGTTACGATGGTTCAATTTAAATCATTCTCAACCTGAAGCGATTGTCTTTATCATATTTTTCTTGTCTTGTTATATATAAGTCGATGTACATACATATATATACTTATAACAAGAATATATTTTATATGTATCTTAAGAGTTTTAATGTTATAAAAAGTCTTCTCAGTGTCAGATCGCTTTAATATTTTTCTTGTGTATGATATAGTACGTGGAAAATTTTTAATTATACGCTAGGTGTTTTATATTCAGGGAAGGCATGTGCAAGGAATACGCTCCCAATACTCGTTTTAATACAATAAAGTTAATTTAATTTGACATTTATATATAAAATTATATAATTTTAATCCATAAATTTATGGTTCACAGCACAAGTTTGTGAACCGCAAATTCTTAATACCAATACATACTCGGTATATATAAAGTGTAACAATCTAATGATGTATAATTAATGATTTTTAAACAGTGTGCAAAGACGGGATATAAGAAGAACAGAGGTTCTTGCCAATTAGCTTTATATTTATTATTTTTACCATTCCGGATTTTTAATTATAAATAAAAATACAACTTTTTTTTTGGCAATTGTATTATTTATTACAATTATTTACTGCTTCACATCATCTTACATACAATTACGATTGTTTTTATGATTTTGTTTCATATAATTAATCCATCGATATTATTGGGATAGTTTAGAAAGGCTGCGCACCTACCTTGGTTTGTATTGGGCAAAATTTTTAAACCAACCGAATATCGATACATGTCCAAAACGCCAAAAACCTAAATTAAAAAAATGTTCGTAATAACAATAAAAAGAGCGTAAAAAATTACAATAATAATAATAATAATAAAGATGAATTGTGTACCAACAAAACATCTTACAATATAAAACCGGTAGTTTTTTACTTAAAGGCATTTCAATTTTTTGCTGCCTGCTCCGAATCAACAACCAAGCTACACACAAAAATTGCGAATTAAAATTTGAAAAGAAATCATTTTAATCGATATCGGCCGATATTTTTTTATGGTTAGCCAAATAAGAAATTATTTATAGCAATCATTTATTATTAATAAATGGTTTTGTAATTAAGTATGTAAAAGTTGTATAACATTATAATGTTTACCCATGAAGATACATTTAACGTACCTACATAATCGAAACATGTTCTAATTAATAATGACAAGGCACACCTACATATATGTCTGGATCCTCACCCTTACTATAGCACATCCTCCAAAAAATCATGATTCTGTCATTTCATTCAGTCTCATCCAACCTAACGGATTACAACAATAAGAATTAGATTATTCGTTTCTCGTATTTCGTTAAATAATATTTAAACTTTAACATCATCGCGCACACATAACAATTACATTTCATTGTTCGTTTCTATATGCGAGTACAACATTATCTTAACACAACACAATTTCAACGAAACGAAATCATCATAACTCTATCTAAGTACAAATTGAATAAATCCATTAGAACCGAAAAAAATAATAAAACGCCCTACAGCTAGACGAAATATATTTTCTTAAAAATCGTCGTTGTCATATGCTTAGTTGTCACCATCTTTTCAACACAAATTGTCTGTGAACGTTACAATGGAAATAAAATTATATGTCTCAAGATTCAAATATAATTCTCTGGAACTATCATGAAATGGTACAAACTCGGTTTTATTTGGATTATTTATGAAATGAGAGTTTCTGGGCCATTGCATTAAGAAATTTGCATAGTTTAATAGCAAACTATGTATCAATGGAGTAAAATATGAGACTATTTCTCAAATGAAGAAATTACCACCAGAGGACAAGAGCAATAATCGACGTTTACTCCCGAGTTTCATATGATATTTTTCTAAGACTCTATTTTTAGTAACAATTTTGTTATAGTAACACAATATATCAAACTTTACTATTTTGTGATTATTAGAATTTAACGAAATTACAATTTTACTGTAAATTCAGGATCGTCATTTATTAGAGAATTTAATTTACAAAATTAAAAACAAATCCAATTAGAATATATGTACATATCAGATAGTGGTTTGGCTATTCCAGCCGAAAAAATATTTTCGATATATTACTCGCTATACTTCTACTTTCACTTCCAAATAATCAGAGTACAGAAAAATTCTTTCAGGACCTATATAGTATTACCAGATTATTCCTTATCAAACAAACAATTTTCGAATCTAAATTAATAAACTGTTCTGTTTGTGTAACCCGCTTGCTTATTGATTTCAACTATCGCTATCAGATAAATTACAATTCTTTGTACGGCCAGGTGGAGTTTGGGGCAAGACCGAAGGGGTTTGCGGGTGGTAATTTGATGTGATATACAAACTATAGAAAACTTCTAACTTTCGAGTAACCCATATATCCATCGAACATAGTATGGCCATTTGATAGGTTATGATCCAAGGTGCCCAGGCAGAGTTGGAGGCAAGAACAAATTGGAGGCATTTTTCATGAATGTTCGATAAGAATTGTTTCACTCATACCAAACTAAATATTTTTTCAAAATCAACAGTTGTTTTCGCTTGGTCTTCCCTAGTTACGATTTATTACGAAAGATCGTTAAAAACTTATTTTTGCGCACGATTCAATGTATTCGAGTCTGGAAAGCTCACAATATCACGGGTTAGACTGTTCGTGTCTGTAGTGTTGACCAATACTAATAGTTTTAAAAATCCAACGTTTGGAATCGTTTAGTCAATTGAGGATTGGTCACTAGTTGTTTTCGATTGGTTATCCCAACCTACATGACGATTTTTTAAAACGAATTTTCGAAATAAATCTCTGGCCAGCGGTAGGATTGCCAAACGAAAATAGTTAATCACCAATTCTCAAATACAAATATCTACACAATCGCAATCATTGAATTTGTAAAAATATTATTACTGGTCAATATTTCAGAACCCAAACAGCTGGAACGTGCGGAAACGATGAGTTTTTAAAGAATTTTCGCAGTAAATCTTTGCATAGGGAACCAAACGAAAACAGCTATATGGTAACCAATCCACAACGGCAGATTACCAAATTATTTAGATCTATAAATTTGTGAAAATATTAGGTTTAGTCAGAGTGAAACAATTCCCACCTTGTGCATTCTCGCATAAAGTTGAAAATGATATTTTGAACTTAAACGTTACCAAACGATTACCGCCATCCTTTCTATCTAAACCTTCGAATGGCGGACCCATTACGTATTGGGGGGCCTTCATCAATTATCAGAATCGACAACTCCGACCAATTGCCACTAAGAAAGGTTTAAGTTGTAGTTTTACTGAAGGCTCTATTTCTGTGAGGTTTTCCTCACAGTAGTGAGAACTGTACACAAACAAAATTTTTACACACGAAGTTTAGTGTGTGAATGAAATAGAAGGCAAATCTCAAAGAATGTATTCCATAGGATAGAAAATATTTCAGTAGCACTACAAATTCATCAAATTTTCCTATATATGTATGGAACAACGTTCCAGTGTACGCACTACAACGTCAGTCGCGATGGCCTGTTGAGTCATCGCATGTTTTCAGTCAATAATCTTATCGGATCGAAACTGAGAGCTAATCAATAGCCGTATAAATAATCCTTCGATTTTTATGATTTATAATATAAAGCAAACTCGAGTTTTATTACTACTGATAAATACGCCAACCATTGAACCATTTTCTTTTTCTCTGAAAAATTAGAATATGAACACTGTTTATTCGAAAACTGGCCTCTAATATGTTCATTCTCAACCAAATATGGCTAATATTACTTATACCTAGCTCAACTTTTAATATTCTATTCTACTGTTGCGTACAAAACCAATCAAATTTCGAGAAATGCTTTATGCCCCGTCTACTAGTTCCAAGTTGAAATATTTTCAACTTTGTTGTTGTTTTAATACACTTCGTGTGATACCGGGTATTTTTTCGAACTAACTCCTGATGTCATGTACGTAGTCTAAAAGTTTACTTGTTTTGAAAATTTAACTCAGAAGTAGTATTTTAAAATAACTTATTAAATTTAAACCAATACATTGATTGATATTTTTGGTATAAAATATGATCAAATCTGAATTTAGAAAGAAGTAGAATTATCTCCACTTCCTCACACGACAGATGCTCAAAAACTTAAATTAAATCAAAAACAAATAAATGGCTCTATATATTAGAACTATATTGATTAATACGGCTACCACCTTAAGCACCAACACTATCTAAACCAAGTTCTGTACTTATTTATGTAGATGAAGATATAATAAACCTAGCACAAAGACATCTTCTTCAAAAATCTAAACCGAATATGTCTCATTTATTGTTGATTATTCTGAACCTGCTTTTAAAACGAGTGTTGGAGAGTGTCACAGTGTTGGATATTGACCTAGTCAAAATATCTTGGAGTTAACTGAATGGATCATTGCATTTTATGGCACTGATATGGATAAACTTTCTGTGGAAAATTTTATTTATAGAGTGGAAAAGAACGAACAATTTGACAACTAATTTTTCGTCACTGCTCTTTGCTGGTAATCCCAATACCGGCAGTTGAGTGGTCAAACAACGAGGCTAAGTCATGATACAGTATAATATATCGATTTTGTGTGAGACGAACGGACGATGAATTGATATACGAAATTCATTGTATTAAGCCTAAAACATTAATGTTATCATTCTATTGGTTATTTAAAGAAAAATATGGGTTCGGGGCTTTAAGACCATTTCGATGGTCAACGTTTTTCAAATCTCAATCCCTTTATCGATACCATTAGCTGCGTTCTATGGTTATTATTACTCATAAGATGACAACGTTAAACAATTGCATATATGCGTGGAATACAACCCAATCGAGAAGTGTTTGTCTTGAGACTCTAGCATTAATTACCAAGTTCAGGCAATCATAACTCACTTAACCGTTTTCATAATGTAAACGAGTTCAGTTATGTCAAATTATATTTTTAAAGTTATCCGGTTTGCTGGAACTGCAACACTCTCTGGACTTATTTCTCTAGATAAGTTTTCTAGAGAAATAAATTTGTTTCGTTATGGATGTGGGGCTTTGAGGATTCTGAAACCTATATCATCCAAAGAGAATGGAAATCCAGAAAACCTGGGTATATGAATTCCCAAATAAAGTTGAAATCCAGATTGCAAGTCGAGAAGTGTGAGGCGAACAACGACCCAGATTTATACCAGATAGTATTAAATGTTTCCCAAACATCAATTAATCCCCAGCTCCAATACAAAACGACATGTAAATCAAGCTTTGCAACAACCAAGTTAACTAATTTCATATAATAATAAAAAAATCGTGCAAGCCCCTATGAATACGTAGTTTGATGACCACTCTTACTCCAACGTATTGAGCAGAATGCATATTGCTCCTATATTAAGTCAACCATTCTATCTTGCCATTGATTTTTGGTTGGCTTTCGGTTTAATACCGATGATGCTCATAGAACATCTTCTACGTTAAATGTTCATTTCAATATTAAACATGATCTTTCTATATTTAAAAACTCCCTGACTTTTAATGTAATAAACAGTTTCTCTTCTTGTGAGAAATCTGGCAGAATTTATCTTAGTAAATCAAAATAATTTATTGAAATAAATATTTATTATTTATTTATTTTTATATAAATATTTATTATTTATTTATTTATTTTATTTATTGAACTCGACTTTTAAGCAGAGTTAAGAAAACTTATGAAACCCCGATTTACCAACATGACCCTACATTTTGTTGTTTGGGGTGTCCATCTGGAGTTCAAAATATTGAATGAGATATTCAATTATAATTTGAACCAGGTGCCCGATTTTGTTTAAAGCCCGGCAAGATCGCGTTACTTTACATTTCTGAGATACGTTAAAGTTACGATTGACTACTAGAATGGAAACTCTTCTGCTACATACACTCGTTTAGTAGCTTTTGTAAATATAAAGTCATGAGTGATTTAAAGTAATTTATTACAACGTTACTTATTACAATACGGCTTTCAGTTTATCTTCAGTTTATAACCCGTAGTTATTGCTAAAACTATATTCTACCAATTTAGCACTTATTTTAATCACATAGCGAGAACTTATTTATGTCTTTCATATACAATTTTTTACAATGCCAATTTTGAAGTTTGGATTGCATGTGCAGCCGACAAGGTGTTTTTTCCATGCATCAATATCTGTTTAAATCTCACGATTTCAACATTTCAATTTCTTTTGTTGTTGTGCGGTGCCGTGTTTGTTATCGCCCCACTAATAAATTAGACTTAACACGTCTAAAAACGTTTTTATCCTGTTAAAACCATACCTCAAACTTGTCTTAATTATATCCACTTTCTGTAACTGATGAATTTCTTTCTTAACTCATTATTCACTACCGGTATATTATCTTTCAGTTTCTCAAGTGGCTCTATATATAGTTAAATCGAGTGTGTTTATAATTTAAAAAATGTAAAAAAACTTAAAATCCACTTATAACGTAAAATTTCATCTTAAAATTTTATCAAAACTTTATACATGGAATATATGTATACGAGTATATACGCTTATTTTTGTTAAGATTAAGAAATCAATAATAAATTAATTGCCTCATTTAGCAAAGAATGAAAAAAAAGTTATAGCATTTAACACAACAACTGATCAAATAAAAATCGATATTTTGAGTCTTTATATACGCAAAATGTTACATATGTCCTACACTACCAGAATGTTTTCAAAGCAAATATAATTGAATTGGGTTTTAATCTTAAAGCGATCAAATTTTCTACACAATTCATTCGTCGAATTAAATTTTATTACCATTTTTCTGAAAGGCTTGGATTCGAGTAAAGCAACCAACCACACCAAATTGTGAATGTTCATATATAGTTTTCAGGATTAACTGGGTTTTGTTATTCAATAATCATTTCTGTGATTGAAAGAATTTCCGAAAGTGGCAGTCGGCCAACTGTTGGCTTCTTAATTAATGAAATCATCGCCAAGTTGATTTGAAAATTTCATAGAGTTCAAAATTTTCATAACTGTTGAAGGGCGCACAATGGATCAAGTTTTTCATGATTCTTTCGTTTTATTGAACAAGTTACTGCTACGGTTATCTGTAGCATACTTTTCTAATCGCTATAGGAGCGTGTCTCTAAGATGGCAGATCGATAAAAGCTCACAGTTTCCGCGGATACTGAAGGGTAATTCCATCCTTTTAAAAGAACGCCAGTTCCATAGTATCTGGGAGTAGCCATTTGAAGAGGAATGGTTACAGAAAAGAACTCTTCTTACAAAGGTGGTTACAGAGAAGACTCTGTGTCTGGAAACAGAAAGAATGATTCTTAGTTTTAAACAATTAGAAGCATCAAAAAACAGGCTTATAATATTCCAAATTTGCTAAAACTGGTATACAAACAAATAACGGCACTGACTGCCGGTTCATACGACGGATAAAAATCTCGGGTTTTTCTATCCCAGATTTTTGTTTAATTTTTTTCAACTTTTTTGTATGAAAAGAGGCGTGTCTGTTGTATAATTTACGTGATGTAATTGGTTTAAACGGTGGGATAGAAAAATCCGAGATTTTTATCCTTCGTATGAACTCGCTGTGAGTAACGCTTGTCAAATGTTGCCAAAAATTTAGGCAGAATGAATGAACAAAAGCAGAAACTAAGTGCTCTAAACCTGCACCGACCAAATTAGCCCGCCTCAATGAAACCTGTACTATAATTTGTTACACATTTATTACAATTTATTACAACAACTCCCGATTTTATTACAGTTACCGTTTTCGAGGAACGAGTGGTCGGTTTAGCTTGTAATTAAATCTACACCGCCAAAATTGTTACTTTTGATGTAGCTGTGATATCGGGATGATTCTTGGATCATAATTTATTACAAATTAATTACATTGATTAAATGGTTCAAGATCAACCCTATATCTTGACAAAAGGTAAATTTCACCCCAAACGGTTACTTATGACAAAAACATCGATTTTACCAATACTAATAAATTATTACACCAGATCGCCACCAGATATTTACTACCAGATATACTCTTTCGACCTTGTTGAGGGCAGGTCAAACTTATACAGGTGTGTAATAAATTATCTTTGTGTCAGGTTACGCAGAATTGGCTCCAAACTGTGAAGGGTTCAAACGTCTAATTTAAAGTTCGATTTTATCACTTTCAACAATTTATTACACCAGACTGCCACCAGATATTGAGTCACATGATACTCCTGGGACCTTGTGGAGGGCAGATCAACCTTATACAGACGTTTAAACCCTTCACTGTTTGGAGCCAATTCCGCGTAACCTGATATAAAGACAATTTATTACACACCTATATAAGGTTGATCTGCCCTCCACAAGGTCCCAGGAGTAACATTTGACTCAATATCTGGTGGCGGTCTGGTGTAATAAATTGTTGAAGGTGATAAAATTGAACTTTAAATTAGACGTTTGAACTCTTTACCGTTTGGAGCCATTTCCGTGTAGCCTGATATAAAGATAATTTATTACACACCTGTATAAGGTTGGTCTACCCTCCACAATGTCTATTTGACTCAATTTCTGGTGGCGGTATTTTGTAGTAATTTATTAATATTGGTTATATCGATGTTTTTGGCATAAATAATCGTTTGGGGTGAAATTTACCCTTAGTCAAGATTTAGGGTTGATCTTGTACTATTTAATCAATGTAATTAATTTGGAATAAATTCTGGTGCACGAACTATCTCGATATCACAGCTACATCAAAAGTTACAATTTTGGCGGTGTAGGTTTAATTACAAGCTAAACCGACCACTCGTTCCTCGAAAACGGTAACTGTTATAAAATCGGGAGTTGTTGTAATAAAATGTAATAAATGTGTAACAAATTATAGTACAGGTTTCATTGAGGCGGGCTAATTTGGTCGGTGCAGGTTTATAGCACTCAGAAACTAGACAAAGTCATAAGATCAATCATCCAAAAACTCAAAAAACTAGAAAACAGCGTTAGGATAGCTACCGAAATAAAACCTTACAAATGAATAGAATTAGAATATTAGAGGGCATTGTATAAACAGGTAGCGCGAAAATATGTAACAAAAGAAATACAATCAACCAACATCAAGACCAATATCGGTCGCTAGCCATTTCTGCGGTATATTGTAGACCAAACATATAACCTGGACTAGAGAGACAGACTTTATAACTTTATAAAATTCCTAAAAAGTTCAGTGTTGAACGAGAGTTTAATGCACAACATACTCATTGGCGATCAGGGCGCAAATTCCGGCTTATTGATAAATGACATAGTAGCTTGTTGATAAATGACACAGTAATAATTTCATTATATATTGGTAATTTCTGCATTCGCTTTCAAATAATTATCGGTTTTGCTTCTTTAACCAGGCTAATGAAACTATTTTAAAAGACTGGAAATTTAAATATTTTAAAGGTCCGAACCGTCAGTTCAAACCAAGTTCAGTCATTCTCATTAGTCATTGAAGCGAAATTCATGTCCAGGACTAGTTTCCACTACAAGCAGAGAGATTCTCGGACCATTGACAAAATGTGGTTAAAACCGCGCATCCATCGAGATCTCAACACCGTTGGAGAGTTTTTTGATTAACCCACTTCTCGCAATGCTTTTAAGAGGGCAATCGCTACTCTGAAGTTTTGACTTGGTGCCACCATTGTTTTTCCTGGTCATCTTAATAAATACATGAATGCATAATTACAAATTGTGGTATTTAAATTGCATTTATGGTTATTAATTGTTGGTAATGGTTTGTTTTAGTTGCCATTTTTGGTTTTCATTTTGATAAAACTTCAATTTTTAATTTTATATGGCTTATTTTATTTTTGTTATTTCAATTAGTATTTTATATATTTCGGTATATAACCAAATGCATAGACATTCTGTATGGTAGAATAAATAAATAAATAATAGCAAAATTGGTCCGCTACTGGAAAACCACTCTTCTTCTACACATGTCAATAAAATACCCAATCTCTGACCACCCGTTCATACAGTTCACTCTCAGTGACAAGATAATAATATACAAACTGTACAATCCTGCCCTGAAAATACATCTTTATTTTGAGAAGGGCTCAAAGAAGAACTAATTAATAGAATAAAGAATAATGTACTTCTTAAAAAGAAGGAACAACTGCATGGAATAATACATCTGAAATCAAAATGATATTAAAAGATAAAGATTACCTAAAAAAAATTAGAGACCATAGTTACAAATATCCTGAATAATTTGACACAGCGAATAAGGAGAAAAATAAAGAATATGAACAATTATGTAACAAACTCGTACCTACAATCATTAACATGTGAAACAGATACTGGCTGTTCATTATGAAAGATAACAAAACGAATATAAAGCCCAATAACTCAGAGTTCACTTATAGGATCAATAGAAGTTGGGCAACACGCAATCATCAAAAGACGAAAGCCTTTGCTGATCACATATTGTGTATTTAAGCCTAATGAGGTACATAAAGCCAGACAAATGCAAAAACTAGAAGAAACTGGAGGTCAAGATATAACTCAAACTTCTGATAACAGAAAAAGTCCTTAAACAGCTTCCCAAAATCGGCATTAAAAAATTAGCCACCCTAATCAACGCAGCCTTCAGAATAAAATATTTAGCTAAGGTAGAGAAATATGCGCAAGTGCTTGTGATACCCATAGCTAGGAAAACCATTCAACGCAACCAATATCATTACATTACCTATTAGGTCAAAAATAGTTGAAAGACTTTTATTAAAACGAATGAAACTTCTAATTGAAAGTATAGAATACATCGCTCTACACCAATGCAGATTTCAAAATAGACATTCGACCAGCTTCATAGAACAACGGATATCATAGAAAAAGCGCTGCTCAGCAGTTTTCCTTGACGTACTTCATGTTTTTGACGGTCTGGCAGATTGTATGCTGCTGATGAAACTTAAGAAAGTTTTACTATACCACAATTCTGTCACCTTCCTAAATCATACATTACAGATAGGCACCTCTTGTGTTAAACAGGAATTAGCATACTCACAAATTATAGAGATGTAGTTGGAGTACCACAATTAGTGTCTTAGGTTCAGTACTATGTCTTCTATTCAACGCGACGTTCCACTAATTGATGACGAACCGATGACACTGCTATATCATATCACTAGGTGATCCCACCTACTGATTCACCAACAGAAAAGTAAACCTATTGCCTCTGCTAACTCAAAAAAATACCTCGTTAAGAATCTAAATGCTAAGCTGCGATGGAAGTTGCAAATCAAAAATAAATATGAAGAGCTCGGGATAAAACACAGAAAAATATACTGGCTTTCGGCAAGGAAGTACCAAATGTCAACACATATTAAATGCTTTTTACACTAATTGCCGTAGGCACTTGGCGAAACACACTTACACTTAATAAGCACATTTTATTAAACACTTGTTTTTTAGGTGCCATATAAATGAATGGACTCCATTTTTGTTTCCGTGGCTTTTTGTTGCGAATTAATAATTTTATTTTTATTTTTAAATGTGTAATTTATCAAATATGTATATTCTGATTTTTTTCAAAACATATAATTTATTTTTAAAACAACAACTTTTAACTATAAAAACTTTTTTAAAAATACAGTATAAGAAACTTTCTTATATAACAACAAATAATTTAATTAAAAATTTTTTTTTTTTAGGAAGACTGGTTTCGGAAATTCTTCCTTCGTCAGTTCCTTTTTTTTCGATACTACTCATTATTTTTTAAAGTTTTTTAAAATAAATTATTTATTGTTATATAAGAAAGTTTCTTATACTGTATTTTAAAAATGTTTTTATAGTTAAAAGTTGTTGTTTTACAAATAAATTATATGTTTTGAAAAAAATCAGAATATGTATACATTTTTGATAAATTACACATTTAAAAATAAAAATAAAATTATTACTTTGTTTTTTATATCGCAAAATTATATTTTTTGAATATTTTCAAAAAGTTTAAAAAATCACTCGATCGATTTCGACTTGTTAGGTCATCATCATGATCTACTGATGTATCTACTGATTTGTAAAAATAAAAATTTAAGTGTATTGAAGTACATTTAATTACCCGACGTTGTAGTTTTATAAGAATTTATATCCTTGAAGTATCATTTTCCTTTAAATAAAATTTAATCACAAGCTCAACGTACAATACTTTCAAGTTTTTTTTAACTTTGAAAGCACGTTCATTAAATTACTCACAGATATTAAGTAAAACAATTAATTTACATGAAATTTTTTCGTCGGAGGAATAAATAGAGGAAAAAAAATGAAAATTGAATAGTATCGTTATTTCAAATAGGTTTACCGAACTTATTAAACCCTCGTACTTTTCAAAATATTACCAAAAAAAAACTGCTACTTTTTTAAATGGAAAAACCTTAACTATGAAGTTTCACCGATCAGTCAACTACACAAACGGATGACATTTTGAAAACTACTTTTTCCGACTTCTGAAATCCGACTCCAAAAATCTCGATGTCAAAAGCTTTCATGTTTATTATGAAAATTAAAGTACTCGTATAATTCAGAGGATTGGAACAAAAACAACTTGTTTTTCAAGTACCTAGTTGTGTAGTTCAAAATATAAAATAACAATTGTTTTTATTTAGTAAAATCTCAAAAAATATCTTTATAGTCAAATGAGAAAGTTTTTAAAATAAAAATATTTTTTAAATTTTAAAATAATAAAAAATCGCTCTATTATCAGACACCGAACGAGTTTAAGTGTAATGGACATTTAATAGTTTGAAGGTTTTATAATTTCAAGTTTAAGGATTTCCACAATACAATCAGTTTAAGGAAGTTTAAGGATTTCCACAATAACTGGAATTCGTTGGAATAAAAAAGTGAATTTCACTCCATTTCATCACAAAAGCGTCTACAAAACGTCTTAAATGCTTTCTTTCGATATTATAACTTTTATAATTCTCCTGATAGGAGCTGCAACCTTTAGCTTATATGGTACATTTTGCTCTATTAAGTTCACTAGTTCACCATAATATTTTAAAGTTGACACTGATCTATATAACTTCCCAAGTCGCATCGGTAGAAGTGTTGCAGGCTCTCGTTCTTCCACAATGTCTTGTGGATCCCCTCTGGTAAGATGCTTCCAACGTTTCCATAAATAAGCTTCAGTTTGTTACACCAGAGGTAAAGTGTCTATCAGTAGTTGAATATGGAACAACCTTTCAAAAGTTTCCTAAACGTTAACCATCTGAAAAAATATCTTGGGCGAATGCCCAAAGGGCGCTGTAATTTTTTAAATGCCTGCATAGAAGGAGGTTAGAAACTACTGATATTTGGAATATTCCTTCTTGCAATCAAATCGAACGAAGGAAAATAGTGTTTTTTTACGTTTCTGAATAATAAATTTTGATATGTTCATAAATTTTCCACATCAACTAAAAAATTCAATTTTTTTGTTAAAAGAAAAAAAAATAAATATTTTCTTCGATTCCATTATTATGATGATGTATACCAAAATACAAAAAAAAACAAGTAATGAAGAAAATTCAAAATAAGAAATATTTTTTTTAGGTGGGAAACTACACCAGCACAAAAACTAGTCCACACAATCCATGCAAAAAATTCGATCTATTTGCTTTCCATACGAATCGGGAATTTTATTTTTTCTATTTGTCTAAAAAGGATATTATGGAAATGTTATCTACTTTGTTTTGCTAAATTTGTATGAGAGCAGGAAGATATATATAATATGGGAAAGTTCATAAAGAATTATAGATTTTTCTTTTTTTTTGCTGAATATATCGATGAATGATGATGATGTTTGGAAAAAATGGTTTGTTATAGTGTTGTCTTGTTACCCATTTCTAGTTTAGACTGTTTTTCCTTATATTGATTTTCTGTCTATTTATGGAACGAAACGATACGAGAGAGAGAGAAAAAGTTGAATCTATAATAAATTATTAGCTTAAAGCATAAGAGCTTTTGAATTGTCTTATATTATATATTTTTACACGAGACTCTTATCGTATACATGTACGGAATGATATTTAATTCATAAAGGAATTGATTTACATTAAATTTTTGTATATTTTAACGAATGAAATTATTTTGTATTTTGCTCGTAGAGGAAATCAGTGAAGGCAGATATTTCCTATTGAAAATAGATGCTTTGTTTATTGAAATAACTATGTATGGAAATTTATCCAGAGTTTCTATAGAATTTGTTACAGACTGAAGTAGATAGAAGAACATAGTCTGATTGGTCTTTTGTTTACGCGTTTCCTGCTATTATTTTGCTATATTTAAGTCAGTATAATTTATGCTATATAAATTATGGATGAATTATTTATACAACATCAACTTCACAACTTCAGCAAGTTTCTATCTTTCTGCCCTGTACTACTTTTTTGTGGGCATTATTTTGTTATTATACTAATCTCATCGGTATCAAACAAACTGGATTAATATTAACTTCATAAATATTTAGACGATTCTACGAGACGTTTTATGTCATCACATGCATGCCATTGTAGACTCGTAAATAATAAACCTAAGGAATTATAATATTTTTGATTCACATGCTTATGTGTACCAAATTCCTGAAATACGTGGCTAAATGCGTATATACCCACCACTTTGTCACAATAAAAAAAAACAAAGTGAAAATATACACGCGAGACACCTTAACCCATCAACACTTAAATAAACCTACCAAAAAAAAAAAAATTTCAAATTTGTTTTCGTTTTTTTCCCAATTTCAAATCATCATTAAATCCATTTCAGATGTAATACCTCGAGAGATATGAAAACGACAACAAATCTTTTTATATTTTTAAGACACAATCATCCGCGGCAAATAAAATTAAATTTAATTTCATTTAAAACGTTCTCTCCGCAAAGAAAATTTTATTTTGTGTGCATGCAGCAAGAGATTCTTACTTCTTTTACTTTTTACGCTATTGGCCGTAGGCACTTGGCGAAACACACTAATACTTAATAAAGACATTTTTATTAATCACTTGTTTTTTGTTTCGCAGTTATTTTGAATAATTTTCAAAAAGTTTAAAAAATCACTCGATCGATTTCGACTTGTTAGGTCATCATCAGTACACCAGTAGATACTCCTGATGATGACCTAACAAGTCGAAATCGATCGAGTGATTTTATAAACTTTTTGAAAATTATTCAAAATAACTGCGAAACAAAAAACAAGTGATTAATAAAAATGTCTTTATTAAAAATTATTAAGATTCTTACTTGTTGTTGTTGTTGTTGTTATAAGGAAATATAATTTCATTTTGATAACAAAAAATGGCATTACAACAACAACAACAGCGCACAAATGTATGTCATAATCATTATAATGGCATACACAAAACATACAGACAGACAAATTTACCAACAAATATTTTTAAAAGATTATATTGATTTATATTCAAAATAAAAATTTTCTATTTTACAATAATAAATTTTCCATTTTCTCTTTTGGAAAAAAGACGAAACGAAACGAGAAAGCATGCACACAAAAATGAATTGACAAAGTTAAAAGAAATATAGGAAAAGTAAAAAAAAAAAAAAATTACTTATGTGTAACAAAGATGAAAATTCTTTTGAAAAAGTATTAAAATGAAAAGTATTGTATATGAATTGAAAATAGAAAATCTTTGTAGGTATTTTGTTGTTATTTTTTAAATAAATTTTTCTTTGTGATGAGGAGAATTTAATTTATTTGACTTTAAAATTTGATTTATATTTATGCTATTTTATTATACATTTATGTGAATTATTACGAGTTTATAAAGACGAGACGAATATGTTTAATGAATATTATGTTTATGTAAACATTTATGTATCTAAATAGTAATATGTTTTGTTAGATAAATAAAACTTGTTTTGGAAATCTAGGTGCATGGGACCCACGATGAGAATTATTAGCATTTATTTGATAGTTATGAGACTTTGGTATATTGTAATAAAGAGCTCTGGATCAGCAATTTTTTTGCTTTTCGAATGGAAATTGGAACCTAACTCCATATTGTGTAAAGTCATTATATATAAATATTTATATAAAGAAAGGGTTACATTGGCTTTCCGGAGGTAGGTGGCATTTAAGAAACGAGTAGTCGCTTTAGTATTAGTTCGACGAAAAGATCCCGTGCGAACCGAATTCTACCAGTTTTTGTATAACCGAATTTTGTAGTTGATCTACGGAGCTTTTTTCTAAAAAATACAAATTAAACAAAATCTAATTAATTATTAAAAAGTTATTGGAATACTCACGAGGTAATCAGGGTGGTCATTTTATGGTGGTTATATCACTAATTTATATCACTATTATGGAGACTTTTTTGTGATATAATTCAAAACAAAGAAGCCTAATTTTTTTACCTGCGTTTTTACCTGCGTTTTTGTGAAAAACAATCGAGTAGAGTTCGCGATAGCTTTTTCAAATTTATCCAATTTAAAATTAAAAATTTAATTTTTTTAAAATTAAATAATTTAGATCTAATAATAATCTAAGTATATAATACAGGGTTATCCAATTCGAGGTTGATAAAGTAGAAATCTGTATACCGACATCTGTCAAAGATAAACGTCAAGTACGCTGTCATTTATTTAGTTGACATTCTGCCATTTAAGAATATGAAGCATTTAACAATCGACCAACGCGTTAAAATTATTAAATCTGCTGATGCTGATTTTTCGAACAAAATTTTCTTCAGTGATGAAGCTCATTTTTCGCTTGGTGGATACGTTAATAAGCAAAACTGTAGAATTTGGGGCTCAGAAAATCCACAATTGATTGTAGAGAAGCCATTACACCCGGAAAAAGTCACTGTTTGGTGCGCATTGTGGTCTGGTGGTGTGATTGGGCCGTATTTTTTTGAGAACAACCATGGACGAACCGTTACCGTCAATTCTGAGCGCTATGGCCGCATGTTAACCGATTATTTTTTTACGAAAATCCAAGATTATGATCTTGACGATATGTGGTTGCAGCAGGATGGAGCAACCAGTCACGTAACACGAGCAAATCGAGATCTTTTGCAAGAGAAATTTCCTGGACGTTTGATTTCGCGAATCAAGGCCTGTAAGAAGTCCCGTGGAGGACATTTGAATGATATCTTGTTTAACTAAAAATGGCAAGGATCAATCTGTAAAATGAAATATAAATTACAATACATTCCGAATATTTTGTGTGTTTTTTTTAAGTTTACTTTATCAAGCTTGAATTGGATAACCCTTTATTTCGATATAATGTTCTGTAGTTCTAGTTCTCTAGTTCTTTGATAGTAATGTTCTGTAGTTCTTCATAATAGCCGTGTTTCTCGATGCTTGATCTGATCCGGTTCAGTTTATGTTTCATGAAACAACATAAAGGCGCTTACTAGATTTCAAATCAAAATTTTTGATCTAAATTAAAATATTGTCAGGTTTTCCATATTAAATTTGAACTGATCCGGATCGCATCGTGATTGTGCATCGTGAAACACGGCAAATAACGGAACTGTTCAAAACTATACAGAACAACGATATCACAAGTAAGCTATAGAAATTTTATGATGTATTTTTTTTTGTTATACTTAGATTATTATTAGATCTAAATTATTTAATTAAAAAAAATGAAATTTTTAATTTTAAATTGGATAAATTTGAAAAAAACTATCGCGATCTCTGCTCGAATGTTTTTTTTCACAAAAATGCAGCTTTTGTTTTCATTTAGTTATATGCATAGACATAATACTATATTCTTTTTTTCTTTGAAATTTACTCACTTGACACTTAGTTATTACCGGTCTATGTATATTAGTATATGTCTATGCATTTATGATGTAGTTTGGTTTAGCTGTCAAAGAAAAACCATCAATTTTTTTTTGTTTGGATTTATTAAATGAAGTTTAATTATAATTTTGTTATAATAATGGAATCGAGTATCGGAATTTTTTTAAATAAAAATGAAGACGACCCAGTAGTAGAAGTAACGCCAGCTTGAATTATAAGAAAATGGCTACGTGATAGTTGGATAGTTGATATATTAAATTACAAATTTTTTAACATAACCTCACTTTTATCCAACCATTCACGGTTTTCTCTGGAGCACCTTTCTCTGGATACTGCAGTATCAGAATTTAGGCACACTGATAACTCACTCCATTTCATTCAAGAGACTAAAATTTCGAATTGATCAACATTTGTTGTCGTCCTATTAGGGAAATTAAAAAATAATTAATTTAATAACATGAATTTAATAACAATATTGTTTAAATTAAATTTTAATTGCAACTCACGTTTCTTAAACTTATATTTATTCACTTTTTGTTTGATTCTATAATATGAAACACGATCTTCGTCACGTCGAATGCAGTCGTATAATAATAACGAAATTATCGAGAAAAAATGGAAAAAATTCATAATCGCTCGTGCTCGATGCTATTGAAAAAAAACACTATCGGGAAATTTCATAACCACTCATTTTCGGTAATATCGAATAAAAAACACTATCAACACTAACAACGTTAACAAATAATTAAAATTTACAACAAAAAATACGAGTCGTAGACTTCAACTTCAAGAGCGGTAATTCCAATTTTTGGTCTTTATTATCGTCTCAGTAGACAAGCAATTCATAGACTAGCCAAAAAATTTGAGTCTAAATATTCGCTGCTGGATGTTCCCGTGTCAGTGAGACAACGGGTTGGTAGAAGTGCTGAGAATATTGCTGTCGTTCAAGCGTCCGTCACAAACGAACTAAAACAGTACTTAAGAATTGGGCATCGCGGCGTACGTTCTCAGATTGGGCTCTGAAAATGTTGAAAGAAAAAGATCAATTTCATTGTAAATTCTTCTTGAGTGATGAAGCGCATTTTTGGTTAAACGGTATCATCATCAATCAGAATATACGTTAGTGGTCAGATAAAAACCGTCATGTGCTTCAAGAAACACCACTTCATCCACAAAAAATAACCGTATGTTAACGTTTTCATGCTGGTGGTTTTATTCGACCCTGTTTTTCGTTAATGAAGATGCGACCGTTCCCTTCAAAATGTGTGGCCGAGTCATTGAATATTGGATTCAACGAATCAACACCTACAAACATGAATTCCATGCGTAAATGTTTTGATTGTAAATACTTCAAGACAAAAATAAAATTTTCGAGATATCTCAAATGGTTTGGGTTTTATTTAAAAAATAAAAATTGTCAAGTCCTTATTGGAAACCACTTTATAATGCCAGATTGCCAATACTTAAAGCTTCAATATCACACAATAAGATCTTTTGCGTTGTTTAATGCAGTTTATCTTGCCATAGAAATAGAGAAATTGCCAGTGCGATTGATAGCAAAAATTTGGAAAATTTAACAATAAATTATTTGAATTTTTGACTTATGTAGATAGGCAAATGTGAATAAATTATTGTAGTGACAAAATAGGAGATTTTGTACTATGATTAAAAAATATGTAAAACATGGGGAATTTCAGCAAAATTTTATTTTCGGTTCATAGTTGCAACAAAATTATATACAATTTGAAGTTCCATTAACTTTCTCAAAAAGTTTAAGTAGACACAATAGAAGCACCTCTAGAGTAAAGTATTAATGAGATATAATAATTTTTGAAAACAAGCGTCATAACAACATTTTTTTGTATTTGTGAAAACGAGATGGAAGATATCATGGTCTTTTTCATTCGAATCAGTCTACGACGTAACATAATTCACCCAAATTCATCCAAAATTGATCCAAATTATGCTACAACATTTTCTTTATATCACACTTTATATCACGAAATGTTGATCAGCACCATAAAATGACCACCCAGGACTTCGATCCGAAAACTTACAACTCAGAAAAAAAAGTTAAATGCCGGAATATCAATGGAGTGAAGTTTCCAAAATTTGCTGCGCAATTTAGCAAGCAAGAATAGAATGTCGCTTTGACAGACCTCGATTTTAACACGCAGTCATAGACATATTTTCAGTCTAATCGAAGACTGTAGAATTTTAATTCGTATTTTACACATAGTCTTATCTATCGGCATTCTTATATGCTGTATAACAGCGCATCTCCAATAGAATTCCTTTAACTTTTTCCTTACAGGAAATAAATTAAATTGTTTTTTCTCAAGTTTTTTTTTCATACTTTTCTGTAAGGAAAAAGTTAAAGAAATTCTATTGGTGATACGCTGTAAGATAGCAGAAAATTTCCAGCAGAAAAAATGTGTTTTGCTATTCACCGCTAGAGGCATCACTATCACAAAAATGAAATATTTTCTGCTGATATTTTTTGACAGCTGCAGAAAATTTTTGAAATTTTTATGCAAATTAAAAATTCTAAGCGGAAAGTTTTATGGAAAATCAGAGAATTTATAAAAAAGAAGAGAAAATGTATGTTTAAAAGTTTTCAAGAGATGAAAGTTAATTTTCTTTAAAAAATGACATTTTTTCTTCTTTTTCATAAATTCTCAGATTTTTCCTATAACTTTCTGCTGAGAATTTTTAATTTGCATAAACATTTCAAAGATTTTCTGCTGGTGTCAAAAAATATCAGCAGAAAATATTTCATTTTTGTGATAGTGATGCCTCTAGCGGTGAATTGCAAAACACATTTTTCTGCAGGAAATTTTCTGCTATCTTACACAGCATCGGTCTTATAAAATTTTTTTCGTTATCATCGGCGAAAAAGGTAGTCTTACGAAGTATTATTTTCTCATTCCGCTTACAAAGTGATTGAGGTAAACATTTTATTTGTATCTATTAATACAAAAACGGAAATATGAATATGTTGGTGTATTTATTTAATTAAGCAAATTGATGAGTACATAGAAATACTTTTAGTACATATAAAATAACACGTTTTGTAGCAATTTAAATAGAAATCCTAGATATTTCAATTGCTGAAATTGAAATACATATTATACAATTATTTACGTCCACATCATCGTAAATATTTAATCATACACCACATAATCCTAAATATTTAACCGTAGTCACGTCATCGTTTAAGAACTTAATCGCAAGCTCAATTAATCGCTAGACAAGTTATTCGTAAGACCAGTTACTTATATGGACAGTTAAACGTTCACGTCATCATATTGCTGATTTTATTGGTTACCAAACGAACAAACGAAAACTAGGATGAAAGTGATTACCAAAGTACCAAGTACCAAAATATATGAAAACATGAATATTTTTATTTAAAAAAATGTATTTCAGAGCTTTTGTGAGTTTTGATGAATATAAATAGAAAGATGAGATTGACTAGAAAATCACAGAAAAGTCAAAAGACGATAAACTTTTCAAAAAATTGTAGGGTTATGGGATAATATACCATTTTGTCAGTAGAAATTTTCTTTTAAATATTTTATTATGACGGATTCCAGATCAGTTTTAAAAAAATTAAGTCGATTTGGCACCCAAAGACGTTCCCATGTGTAGGGTCCATATCGCTAATCACAACATGCAAATTGTCTTATAATTTTTTCTACAAATTCTAGACATCATCTTTCAGTAGAGAACACTAAATTTTACACTCGGCACAAATTATTCCGATGATTTTTTGAATTAATGAAAGAATTAAGTTATTTATAGTTAGTAAAAAAACGGCAAGATACTGTCTGCGGCATAAGCAAAGCACAACTACAATAGAACCGGAAGTATTAGAAAGGTTGTCCTCTCTCACAAAAACAATTCGAGTACTCGAATATATTTACAATACCAGTGTTTTATGACCCTTTTTAAATGAGTGCTTCTTGTGTTGTAGTGTCATGTGTTAATTTTAGTAAATTGTCGTGTAGATAACAAGTTTGAGGCAATATGTTTAAATTTTAAGGTAAGCGACATATTTTTGATATTTCGAAATGGCGGTACTTTGTGGTTTACTTGTTTTCATTCGTCAGTCGTTAACGTATGCGAATATTAATTATAATCACTCAATACTTTTTGTGGGGCAAAAAAACCGCGTAACTTCCAATAAACATCTGACAGATTACGTTTCTTTGTTGCGTTAGTATAGTTGCGCTAGTTATAAGGTGCGTTAGTTTAGCGGCAAAGAAATATGTTTCATTTTATTGTTCAACTCTAGCACCTATTTCGGATAATTTAATCAGACACAATTTTAAACTTCGTTTCGACAATATTGTTTGAATTTGTAAAACTGCAAAAGACAAAGTTTCACCATTTTTTATTTTTTTATTTGTTTTAGAGCAAATTTTAATTTGTAATTTTTTTCAATGTTTCATCCTAGAGAAAACTTTAATTTCCTTACGAAAATGTTTTGTTGAAATATCTTATATTTGTCGTGATATTTTTTGGTGTCGTGACAGTTAAATTTTATATCACGTTTTGTATTAATATTAGTGCTGTCGTTTAAAAATCAATCACACTTCTGTATAAAAATTAAAATAAAATTTCCGGTCTCTTCTATACCAATACATTTATAGGCAAATATATATAATTGTAACACGAAATCGATAACGGGATAAATTTGGCATTTTTAATCAATGATTTTCATGTTTAGTTGTGTATGGACTTTCAAGTGCGATGCGTTACTTTTAAAACGCGGTTATTAAAAAAAATTGTGCGCGTTATTTCACTTCAGTAGTGTTTTATATAATACGAGTATTTAATAACCCTTTTAAATGAGCGCTTTTATATATTGATGTAGTGTCGTGTGCTAATTTTAGTGAATTGTCTTTGGTCTGCATAACAAGTTTGAGACAATATGGTTAAATTTTAAGGTAAACGACATTTTTTTGATATTTCGAAATGGTGGTACTTTGTGGCGTACTTGTTTCCATTCGTCAATTCTTAACGTATGCAAATACATACATAAAAAATACATACAATACATAAATACATACAATACATACAATATAATAAATACATACAATACATTTTTGTACTTTGAGTATCTATTTTGAATAATTTAATCTAGCTTTATATTATTTGTATTTTATATTACTATTAAAAATCCGTCATTAATATTACAAATCACCAATTTACAGGCATATATTATTGTAATTCGAATTCTCAGTAACTCTATCGTTTTCGAAACCAAATTTTTACGACATCCACTTAAACGACACTCGAACCTGAATTTAAAACTCAATCGCTTGTTTTCTTTGCTTTCAGTGCTTTAAATTTTTTAATTTCAATATCCCACTCTTTGATACAAAGAGTAAGAAAAATCTACTTGTTCGTAATTGGGTGGGTACCTTTGAAAATATTTGCAAAATAGCCCTTTATGAAAAAATCATCAAACGATTTCGATCAAAAACCGCTGCAATCCAATGTAATATAAAACCCTAAGCACAGAAAACATAAATTTAAACAGAAAAATATAGGTTCACGATATGCTGTATAAGAAAGCAAAAATTGACCAGCGGAAAATAATAGATTACGCTACTCGCCGCTAGTGGTAACACTATCGCTAAAAAGAATAAATTTTGTTACGTAATTACCAACGGCAATTTTTCATTCATTATCATTTTTTTCACTAATTAAAACATCTCGGCGGAATAAAATATTAAAAGTGATCTTTAAAATGACAAATTGATTGATTTCTGAAGTAAAGGAACTCGGTATATGAAATCTCGAAACTTAACAATATATCGTCTTTCCGCCATTTCTTAACGAGTTACGATGAAATTTGGATAGCAGTATTTATCAGGGATTTTAAAATAAGTTTTGGACAAAATTCTTGAATCTGTTCGTGGTGGACTAAACTGGCCAGTTGAGCCACCAATCTATTTGAAAAATGGTATCTGTACCATCTACACGATTTAAATAAATTTTAAACCGGAGGGAACTTGGTTTTTTCTTAATTATATTTTGTGAAACTTGCATTGCAAACAGCGACAAATCAGAAAAAATTTATGGATTCTGATTTGCACTATACTTTTTTGATTTTCCGCGGCTATATAAGTTATTTTCAGTTTTTATCCAATATCTCAAAAACTTCCACCAGTATCCAATACTGTTGGCTGTATTTCTAACAGCTTAGGTCATGTTAAGACAACATGGTAAATTTGGTGAAAATTCATGGACTAGAATTTTCACTAGAATTTTTTGATTTTCAGCGGACATATAAGTTATTTTCAGTTTTTGGCCAATATCTCAAAAACTTCCACTAGTAACCAGTACTGTCGTTTATTTTTCTATCAACCTAGGTTATGCTGAGACTACATGGAACATTTGGGGAAAAATCGATGCATTAGAATTTTCACTAGTAAAAATTATAGTCCATACATTTGGTGACGTGATGAACATTACGAACCATTAAGTCAACCTTCAAGCAAACCTGGTTTGGAACTAAGCCTCCATAATTATAATATTCCTAAAAATTCCGCTGTTCAATTATTTTGTAAAATAAAATTCGGAGGTATTGATATAAAAAAGTATTGGTAGCTATTTTCTGGTTATCAATTTGGGTGTCTAGTGCATACCTTTTATATGCAGTAATACGCCATATATTCTAAATAAATCGAAATTGGTCATATTTTCTAATTTATTTATAGAATTTATTATTAATTAAGTTGTTCTACAATAAATGCAAATTTACAGCATATTTCATTAAAATGGCCTTGATAACGATGTCACAATTTGTGCTCAAAATAAAAAAAATAACCATATTTTTAACCTCAATCAGATTAAAATAACAAAATAAAATAAAAATTATTAAATCTCAATTTATTATTATTTTGGTATAAAAATGTACATACTCGTATCTCCAAAATACACAAAATTACCATAACTCATTTATATTTAAAAATAAACTCGCATTTAGACGTAATTTAAATTGTCAATAATTTTATTTTTTATTTTTTTTTTAAATAAATAGACAACCAAATGCTACCCAACTAAAATCGTATATGACATCGCAAACATGAAACAATTTTCTATTCCAAATAAAGATGTTTCTATATAATTTTCGATTATAAAATTTTTTATGTAATAAGACTTAAACATAACCAAAATAATAATAATAAAAAAAAACTATTTTATTTCCAAAAAAAAAAATTATAATAACAGGAAATTTACTTTATTTATTCATTATTTTCCAATTTTTCCATTTTTTCGTTATGTGCACGTATGAAAAAAATATTTACATTTTTTTGGATTATTTAAATTAGACATTGACATGCAATCGCTGTATAAGGAGCACAAAAAAACAAATAAATTTAAATTAATAAGAAAATTGCAATTTTCTTGTCATTTTCCTACTTGAATTTAACTTGCTATATACTAACTGTAGAATTTAAACGACAAATTTATTTTACGAGCACAAGAAAAATTTGCAAACCGATTTGTGATTGATATTACATTCAACTAAACAACTATAAGCTTTTACTAGTTCGATTTAATGTCGTTTAAATATTAAAACATAATGTAGACTGCTATTTTAATAACATTTGTGATCGTGCGATTTTTGTAAGAATTTGAGCAGCTTTTAAAGTGAGGGTGGTAGCCAATTAGAATTAGCATGGAAGCGGGTTTCGATTTTGTCGTACTGCGTCGATCAGTTTTTTTATTCAATACTACTACTGATTCAGAGATCATCTAGTTGTTTATCTATTATATAAATTAGTTTCTCGGTTGATGATAAATAACCTAATGGTTACTCATTTCACAATAACTTTTTATTTTAAGGTCGGTATCCAGCTCGCGCTAAGATTAATTTTACATAAAAATTTAACGTAAAATTTAATTAGCAAAACAACAAAAAAATATTAAGCTCACGATTTCTTAGATGCGCGCTACGCAGCTGACGTGAAAAGTTTGTAGTTGTCTCATTCTCATATAGATTGCGCTAGTGAAAACTCTACAAACGTTTTCGCAGAAATTTATCTCCCTAGAACAATAAAATTTAGAAAAATTTTGACAGCAGAACGTGATTTTTTTTAATGGATGAACAAAATAATTTTCTAGGCTGTGAAAATATTTTCGAACAATATTTTTGTTTGTTGTACAGGACAAATAAAACAAACATCAAAATTTATCTGTACAGAAACTTTTTAAGTTACTAATTTATCTGTAATTTAGTGGAGACTTGTGCAGACCGCGTTAAAATTTAACTTAGCGCGAACTGGATACTTAGCTTTAAATAGAACAGTCCAGCACTTGGTTTCTGCCCTTGGAGTTTTTTCAATTCGTTGTTGGTCAAATATACGACGAATACCTGCATTTTCATTTCAAAATAATCCCTGAACTTCCTTCCTTTTTTGGATTTTCGAAGACAAGTCAAATATTATTTTTCCAATTTAATATCTATAGGTTGCTGATTTTGAGAAGCGATGAATGAAAACTAGCTCTCTAATCGATTCTTAATAACCATTATCCTTTCTCTCAGTAATTTGGAGTTGTGTGTCGTCTCGTGCGTACTGGAAGCCTCGGTACCCAGGTTCTTTCGACAACCGCTTGATATTTACTTATGAACAAATACTGTAAGAATGAACTCGGATTTTTCTGGGAGTCTGGCATCAATGTAATGATTGATGCTTTTAGTGCCATAATGGTTAAATTAAAGCTATTCAGTGAGCTTAATTTTCCGGATCCGTTCGAATGTTATAAAGGAAAAGGTAATTTTCTAAATTTCATTTGTGATATGCGGACTAGGCGCCCCACTATAAAGGGGAATAGATGCATGTTACTTACTTCTATTTAAAAGCTGAGCAGACTTGTTTTGAATTCAAGTGGTATTTAAAGCTGTATAAAGAAAAATACAAAGTACTCGAAATTTTTCTCTTAAGACTAATTAAATCCTTCACAAAAATTATAACAACAAATAATTGAAAAAACTACGAAACAAGATTTTCCATTAAATAACGATTATCCTTAATTTTCTTTGTTATTGACTTTTGTATTCTTTTTCTCTCCAGTTGTTCACTTTTAACACTTTAGCATTTATACTCGTAAAGCTGCTGCTCGTAATATTTTTTCGTTCTGTGAGACACGAATTTCGTTTCATTAAGCGCGCGATATTAAAAAATTAACTCACGTCGCTCCGCTTTATTCGTACGTTTTGTTTTTATCTCATCTTAAATCCGAATTTATTTTTAACAATTTTACAGCTATGGCAGATAATTTTCATTCTTAATTTTCTTGTTATTTATCTTTTTCATTGTGTGTATGTGTGTGTGTTACAACATTTTCATTACCAAAAAAAACTTTTCCATTTTCCAGTTTTTCCACTTTTTGTCGTGAAAGATAAAAATTATGTATAGCGCTGAATTTAAACGACAAAAATGAGATATTTACGTTTAGGTTTTTTTTTTATTTTTGGTTAATGAGTAAGAGAAAATGAATGAAAAGCAAACACTGTGCAGAGGAGGATATTCTACAAAGAAAAAAAAATTGTGACGCGTCTGTGGTTTGTTTTTTTAACAAATTGTGTTGTTGCTATTTTAAATTTTTAATTTAATTAAAATTAATTTTTTTAAAAGTTTCCAATTAAAATATTATTTGAAGCCTCCAAACCACTTTGCACATGAAAAAAGTTTCGCCGAACTCCATCTTTGTGTGTACACGGAATTTATAATTTTATATGTATACAAAATTAATTTGGGATTGATTTTTTTCGGGAAAGATAATTAAGGTGTTATTGGCACTTTCTTCAAGGGCTTGTGGTTTTAATTTTACAATTTTTCGTATCTAATGAAAACTAGTCACTACATCTTTACGAACAAAATAAGATTACATTTAAAATAATTTTCAGTATTGCTTCTGGACACTTTTCTTAGAAACAATTGAAAGAAAACGATGTAATGTAATTTAAAAAAAACAATGACTTTCAGCTTTGATTAAATTTATCGTAATATCTAATTGAATCAAATTACTTCGTCCATTTCAATTGCTATCTGTTTAGAGCATCTGTATCTTGATAGAAATAAATGGATCAGAACTTTGTACAACGCTTTTTTCGTACCATTGCTTCCCATATATCGCCATATTAACGATGATCAGATAACAACTAACCTTAAAGTTCCAATTTCCAATCAATTATTTTGAATACGAGTTGTTCAATATACACTGCTCGTTTATATTCAATATTGATATCTCTAATTTGCAATCAACCCATATGTTTATTGCAATTTAAAACGACAAAATAAGAAAATCATAAGAAAATTATCTTATATCTTGTATAAACGAGATGTTTCCATAAAATACAAAATCGAGAGTAATTTTCAATCAATTTAATTTTATTTTTATTATTAAATCATTATCATCCTGATTAAGTCAATCTGCAAAAAATAAAAATATAAATAAAATAAAATTTGAAATTCATGAAAATGACGTTCAATCAAATCGTGAAAATCTAATTTATTTATATGCTTCTTGTGGATCAAACTTTTCTTCCAATACTTTTCAGGAATTTTATTTTCTTAAATTAGAAAAAAACACGGAGAAAAGCATCGAGCTTTTCCTGTGTAATACACAGTCTTAACCCTTTTCCGTTTTATTATATCTTTCTAATCGAATGTTAACCTTTTTTTAGCTTATTCCTCGTCGTATTATACAAGTTATAAAAATGTTATTTTCATTGGAATGGAAAATGTCAAAAACAATTTTCTTATAAACGTTTATTTTTATTTTTTTCTTATTAATTTTTATTTTATTTTTTGTCTCTAGGAAAATAAAAAGATTTCGGGATAAAACGGAAAAGAAAAATTAAGATGATGATAAGAATGGAAAACTACTGTACGGAAAAAAAACAAAATCCCTTTTCCGATTTTCCTTTTTTTTTTTTTGGTACATACACACTCGTATATAACTGAGATAATTTTTAGAAAATCAATCCTGGAGGCGATTTTGATTATTTCCTTTTTTATAGTTTCTCCTTTTGCTTAACATTTTAAGAAAACATAAATTTTTTATGCTTTTTTCTGTTTTGTAAATCATGTATCTACGAAATATGTTCTATGTACAAAAATAGTTTTGCTTTAGGAGTATTATTTAGTAGTCTATATATAACGTTATCTATCTATGTTTATATAATATAAAGTTAGGAAAATTTGTGGATTTTCTGCTCCGTATAGCAGCAGTGAAAAGAAAAATTGTCTGGTTTCCTAAATTGTCAATCATTTATTGAGAGAAGTAGGTATCTGTGGAAAAATATTTGCATGGGAAATCAAATTCTTATTTATATATTTGAATGTACGAGTATGTTAAAAGGAAATAAATTTACAAATTGAGAGCATATCCTGAAGGCACATTACACATACATATACATAGGGGAGAACACTCTATAAATAAAATATACTTTCACATATACGTAAATGAGTTTCATTCATCACTTTAATGGGAACCGCTTTCGATGTTATATGCAGGAAATTGGTATGGTATCACTCAGAATGTCATTTAAAATCAGTAAACGATAAGTTGTGGTATGTCTATAAATCGTATCTTGTAATGATGCTGTGTGCAAAAATATTATAAACATTTATCGATGATCGTTGTACTCTATAAGGAGATTATGAATTAATTTTCAAAATTTGGTAAAAAGCATTAACGTTAGAGTTACACAGACTTCTAGACAGTTCATTGGTAAAACCTTATAAAGAAAGTGTGTCCTTAGAAACACACAGTGTTAACTGAGAGGGGTATGATTTTGAGAAAATTGAGTTTTAAAAATTTAAGTGTTACAACTTTTTTAATTAATGAAAAAATGTCCTTAAATAAAATCATAAACAACATCGTTACTGAAATACCTCTTTGTATTTAGATTAATGGGCGAAATTAATAGGTTAACCATCACTATGGCTCATCCTCCGAACTCATTCATTTGAGCAGGCCTGACTTAACAAGAATCGCATTTTTCTAAAGTTGATTTGATATTTGGTTGATTCATCCGTTAACTTACCATTTACAGTCCTCATGCCAAACTTTGACCGATAGTTAATGGGATCCCATATGTTTCGATTCTCATAAGTTTTCATTAGAAGGTACACTCAGTATATGGAGGCTTCGTTTATTCTCGTAAGTGTAATATTGATAACTAGTATTGGAACTATGGCCATTTTTATTGAGTTAAGAAAATATTAAGCTACACAATCAATGTGGCCCAAAATAAACAAAAATTACAGTTGAACACCTATCAACCATAGGAATAAATGAACGGATAAAATGAATTTCGTGAAAAATTGGCACATTAGGAACTGCTATTACGGTACTGACAGCTAAAATTAGTCTTGTTGTTGTCGTTACCAATCGACGTTTCATAAAAAAAATGTTCATCGTTAAGTCGCCATATTTTCGTCGATGACATTTAAGTTATCTTTTGGTTAGTTAAGATATCTTTTGGTTAGGGATGCTAAATACTTTAAAAAATGTTGCCAAATTTTGTTTTTTTTTAATTGATCTAAAAAGTTATGAACTAAAGATTACTGCATTAAAAATGTAATTGTTTTGTATTTACATTTAATTTTGTGTTAATTTTAAAAAATGTTATATACACTTTATAGTTCGAGTGTTTGGTGTATCTAATGTCCAAGAATACTTTGATCGTTCGGGGATACGAGAAATGTGGATTCGAAAGAAATGAGTCACAGAGATTATGAGAATCCACATAAATTGGACGAACAACTTCTACAGCAATAAACGAATGTCCAAGATACTTTTTGAAAGGAATTAAATCGTGCTGCGAGAACAATGAGCAAAATTCAAGAAACACCTTAGTTTGTGTTAAATTATCCCATAATTAAAAGCGTGATAAACTTGACTTTTTAAAAAAATCAAAAGGAAAAACTTCAGTTATACAAATATAGAGAGGAATTATTAGACAAGAAAAATCAAGATCGGAAAAATTAAAAATTCAAGGTGAAACTTTAGAATTGAAACGGGAATACCACAAGATTCATCGCAACAAAAAATAAAATCTGTGATAGATTTAACATTCCAATAATTATTTATATTTATTTATATTATATTATTTTAGTTATGTATTTTTCGCAATTATTCTTGCCACTTTGAATCCTCTAGCCTTTTCCTTTCTAGGCACAAATGTTCTGTTTGGCATTTTCTTCATACCGGTTTTGTTCAACATTTGATTGACGTCAATTGTTCGTTTTCAGTTATTTTAGCAAGTGTAGAAGCATATTTTGTAGTAGCTGCAGCATCCGCCGATGCAGTTTCGCATCTAATTTAAACTATTAATAATGACATGTTTTCATAAAAAGCCTTGCAACCATCCGTTATTAAAAAAGTAAAGTAAAGTAAAAACAGTACTATTTTATTTTTGTTGACCGTGTTATTTCAAGATCGTGCAAAAAAAAAACACCGTGGAGGAACAGGGGGCTCCTGTGTAAGAACTTGGTCGTACATTCAGGATCAATCAATCAAGTTATGTATTTTTCGGAATTACAATAAAAATTAATTCAATCAAATTAAATTGATTATCTTATTTCAAAATGTAATTATTTTCCAAATTAAAAGGATTTAGATTGATGTGAGAGCCGTCCTCACTTCCAATTAATCCAGTTATAAAAATTTTTGTAAAAATATAGTTTTGCCTTTATCTCTGCCACTTCGGAATATTGGAATATTATCCATTTAGGGCGTATCGACAGTATTGAGAATTTTCCCGCTCTATTCTGATACTTACCTTCTGCAAAAAAACGTAGATTTGTCGCCAATTTTAAAATATTAGAGATCAAAAACAATCGTTTCATGACCTTTAATTTAGGATTTATATCCTCCAGCAAATCTGTAACCGATTATTTGGAAAATCGACAAAAAATTTAGAACTAAAATTTTGTATAAAAAAAATGTAAACTCAAATGATTTTAAAATTTATTTGCGCACATAGATCACAAATGAGATTCAGGAGTCATTGAATCTTGATTGAGTTTTATGTGATGAAAGAGGTAATTCTTTTAGAATTTTTTTGAATTGTTGATTGATTTTTGACAAGTGGTGTATGCGAAAAAATTAGAGTGATTCTGACCTTCCGAGTGGTATAATCGTGGTAACAGACAGTTGAGTGTCGACAAAAGATATACCATATACAATTTTACCTCTACACCCCATATATACGAGGGTAAATCAATATATTCGTAGTATTGGTATGTAATTATGGAGTGAAAGAGAAAACCATATTTTTTTTGTTAACTTTTCAATTACAAGAAACATCTAGAAACAACTTTTGTTTTTATTTTGTTTAATCTATTTCTGGACGTCAATTTTCCAGCACGTGCTTAGACAAAAATAGAAAATGAATAAAATTGAATATCGTGCAGTAATTAAATTTTTTTGCCAAGATGAAAAACACGCTAAATTTATTTTTGATTATACATCAAAAGTTTATGGTGAATGTGGACCAAAATATTCTACAGTAATGAAGTGGATTAAATTATTCAAAAGTGATAGAGAATCGCTAGAAGATGATGAGCGCCAGGGAAGATCACAGGACGACATCACGCATGAAAGCGTTATTTTGGCAGAAAATTTTGTATTGGAGGACCGCCGTGTAAATATTGCAGAAATATCAAAAAACTTTAGGCTTTCTTTTGAGACCACATTCACAATTCTGCATGATCATCATCATCTTTCTAAAGTTACTGCAAGATGGGTTCTCCGTTTGCTAACCTCGGAACAGAAAAAAATTCGTGTCGAAACTTCAAGAAACATTTTAAATAAAGGGTTATCCAGTTCAAGCTTGATAAAGTAAACTTAAAAAAAACACACAAAATATTCGGAATGTATTGTAATTTTTATTTCATTTTACAGATTGATCCTTGCCATTTTTAGTTAAACAAGATATCATTCAAATGTCCTCCACGGGACTTCTTACAGGCCTTGATTCGCGAAATCAAACGTCCAGGAAATTTCTCTTGCAAAAGATCTCGATTTGCTCGTGTTACGTGACTGGTTGCTCCATCCTGCTGGAACCACATATCGTCAAGATCATAATCTTCGATTTTCGTAAAAAAATAATCGGTTAACATGCGGCCATAGCGCTCAGAATTGACGGTAACGGTTCGTCCATGGTTGTTCTCAAAAAAATACGGCCCAATCACACCACCAGACCACAATGCGCACCAAATAGTGACTTTTTCCGGGTGTAATGGCTTCTCTACAATCAATTGTGGATTTTCTGAGCTCCAAATTCTACAGTTTTGCTTATTAACGTATCCACCAAGCGAAAAATGAGCTTCATCACTGAAGAAAATTTTGTTCGAAAAATCAGCATCAGCAGATTTAATAATTTTAACGCGTTGGTCGATTGTTAAATGCTCCATATTCTTAAATGGCAGAATGTCAACTAAATAAATGACAGCGTACTTGACGTTTATCTTTGACAGATGTCGGTATACAGATTTCTACTTTATCAACCTCGAATTGGATAACCCTGTATGAAAGAAAATGATCCTGATAATTTCATTAATAGGATCGTGACGGATGATGAAGCATGGATTTATCATTAGGATCCGGAATCCAAACAAGAATTTATGCAATGGAAAAAATGTGATAAACCTCTCCCTAAGAAGTTTAAGGCTTAACAGTCAGCTGGGAAGGTTATGGCCACAATTTTCTAGGACGCAGAAGGAATTTTGTTAATTGATTATATGCCACAAAAGACCACTATCACAGGCAACTATTATGCGGAAATTTTATACAAATTGAAGGCTGCCGTCTTGGAGAAACGGCATGGTAAAGTTCGAATTAAGATTTTACTTCTCCACGACAACGCGCCTGTTCATAAAGCTAAAGTTGCACAAACTGCTCTGCTTGAATGTGGCTTTGAAGAAATCCCTCACCCACCCTATAGTCCAGATTTGGCCCCTAGTGATTTTTTTCTGTTTCCAAACTTAAAAGATCAATTAAGGGGCCGAAAATTTACTACTGAAGGTTATTTTGGAGACCAAAACAAAACTTTCTTTTTGACGGTTTAAATAAATTATTTGAAAGATGTGATAAATGCATTAATGTGCAGGAGATTACGTTGAAAAATAAAAATTAAATTTCTCTGAATATATAGCTCTTTGGTATCGACGCTACGAATATATTGATTTACCCTCGTAAATTAAATATTTTCTTTACATAGAAAATATGTAAAGAAAATATTTAATTTACGAGGGTAAATCAATATATTCGTAGCGAATTCGACGCGTTGTCTCGAACAACGCGTGCGGCTGGCTACTTATAATGTGTGATCTAGTAAAATACGTTTCACTCTTACTAATGGACCAATTGAGACTGGACTTGGTAATTTTAAACATCATCTTTATCACACCTTCCTCTCTCCGACTGCTTTATGCGATGATTAACTTGAAGATATTGACGATTGTGTTCATTGTGTGATCCATTGCCCAGTATTTGATAGTATTATACATAGATAACCGATTCGGTTCTTGAACCATGAACTTAGATCAACTATCAGTTAGATCGATGTCATTCTAGCTTTCTTACACTTCTGAGCTCACTACAATGGAACCATTATGGTTTGTACTTTGTGTGTTTTACACCATTGTCAAACAGAATTTTATGAAGTTTTAAGATTCTGCAATTTATGAAATAATTTCTGCGTAGCATATAACAGCTTCATTACAACTCATGACAAAAAACAAGGAATTTAAAAAAGAATCTTTATTACTTTTTTCTAAATTTAATTTAAAATCTTTTTTTTTTAATAATTATTTTCGAAGTGTTATGTAACATACTTTTCCAAACATTTGCAATAAACGGAAATCCTTTCGCGGAAGCTACAATTTCAGTGTGAAATTTCATTGGATCAACTAATCCGTTTGAAATGTTCAGGGGCCGCAAAACATTTTTTATGTCAAAAATCGTCGTTTCTTCTTGATTTGTTTGTAAACTGATCTGGACCAGTATTGTTGCGAAATTAATTTAGAATATTTAAATAGCCGTGATTTTCTCGTACATCTTTGTATATTTTTCAACATATGTATCTACAAAAACCGAAAAAGCAGCTGTGGGAGCTGCCACTACTAGTGAACCGATTATAGCCAAATCACTTATTATCGAATAAGTATAAGTATGAAATTTAATCTCGATCAGGCAGGCGCTTGAGAAAACTATTCCATTCCCATTAAATATTTTATTTACCCCGCCTTACTAATTATTTATTATGCTAAGTTTACTACCAAAATGTTTAAATCAAATAATATCAATGTTCTACACCGATTAATTAGAAATATAGGTTTGCCAGATAGCCAGCAACATTTTTGGTTGCATGCAGAACACTATAACAGAAGTTTTGCTTCATTTTATATATGGTTGTGCTTTAATCGGTCTATAAGCATACCAAACCTTTTATTATTATCAACTGACTATAATAATCGGTATCTGTTGCTAGGCCAAATTGAGATTTCAATATAACTGTTTCAATGTATTTGCAGACCTGACAAATTATTGGGTTTAGCTTACCAATTATTACAATTTTCAGCTTAATCGATGAAATTTTATGTTTTTTGATTTTCCTTACTATGGGGTGCTAAAATTTTTAGTTGTAATTCCTGAAAATAATTGATCAAACAGTGCCCAATCAGACCCAACTTTTGTTTTCACGAAAATTTGCTTGGTGACATAGCAGCACAATACCGAACTTACACAGTAATAACGAAAAAAAATAAAGGATGTGGTTGATACCGTTTGTCCTGAGGCACATATGAACAGCAAATTTGCTATTGATAAGCATATTGGGGGACAATGTTTCAAAATGAATTCTAATTTTTTTGTATTAAGGCAGCTTAGAAAAATGGGTGTGTAACGAAATCCCGGTTTTCTAAATCCCGGTTTGTCAAAACCCCGTTTTTTATAAATCCCGGTTTTCAATGTGCTGGTTTTCAAAATCCTGGTTTACAAAATCCAGGTTTTTAAATAACTCGTTTTCAAAATCACGGAATTTGGCCGTTTCTAAACCAATTTTGTTGACATTCTCACTTGCGATGGAAATGGATTTCTAAAATGATTTTTTGATAAAGTTCTGAAATATGGCAATCGCCAGGATTCAAAAAGATGCGTTTTTGATAAAGTTCTGGAATATAGCGGATATCGGTTCGAAATGGCCAGGTTTCTTCCCCAGCGGATAGGGGATGAAACCTGACCATTTCAAACCGATTATGACGAGAATCGGCATGTGGAATCTAAATGGGATTTTAAAATAATGTTTGACAAAGTTTTGAAATATTGTCTTTAGGGATCGAACTAGGTCATTTCTTAATCGATTATGTTAAAATTCGTCACGTGCGATGGAAATGGGATTATCAAATGATTTTTGATAAAGCTCTGCGAACTTAGTCAAAAAATTATTTTAGATTCTTATTTCTGTCTAAAAATAGCCACATTTAGTCGTTAATGACCATATTCTAGAGCTGTAGCCAACAATTATTTTAAAATCCTATTTATACCTTATTTGTAGAGTTTTGACACAATCAGTAAAGAAATGGTCAATGGTATCAAAAAATCAGTTTTGCATTGGAATCATTCACTTAGAATAAAATTAGAAAACTGTACCTTTATTTCTGACATGTTTTTGAATTCCGCTCTCCTAGAATTTTGTTGTTAAGGCCCTCGGAGGGCTAAACGGAGGGGAGAGTGATGCAACTTCCAGCGTGCATGCGAGAGTTACTGCAGCCTCTACAATTCGGTTTATGGTATCAAAAGGCTGAATGTCAAAGGACCGAATGTAGAAGGGCAAAATTATAAAAGGCCGAATGTGTCGAAAGTCCAAATGTGTCAAAGGGGTTACTTTTCGTTTTTGGAAATATAATTTTTTTAATTTGTTTTAAGAAATATTTCGTAATTTTTTTTTATCAAATATTAAGGAATTTGGTAGATACAATTTTCCTGTCTGATACGTGGAATTTCGTCATTTGCCTTCCTCCCGTATAATCAATTATATTCGAAAACAAATAGCAGAGTTACAAAAGTCAAAAAGAAATAAAACATTATTAAATGTTAAATAATACTTCAAAAATCACTTATTATTTTATTTAATTTTCATTTTATCCCATTACCTGCCTGCCCACACATTTGTGTGTGCAAGGCAAACGAATCAAGGGAAAAATTTATTTTTGTATGTGTTTTGAACCAACTTACACATTTATGTATTCCTTTTTAACTTATTTTCGTCCGATAATAAACAATATATCTTACACACAATTGTGTTCGGTTGTACTTCAAATCAAGCGAAATTTTTTATCAACAACGCCATTACATACTATGTTTTTTTATTCACACATTTGTGTGGTTTTGAGCCAAATTTTACTTTTCTTGGTAGATAAAGGGTTATTAGGACATTATTGTCTATTTATATATACTGTTGCTGTAGTTTGACAAAAAAATGGCGGTTCAGTTTTTCCCGCCTCTGACTTCGCAGCCTTGGCTTTTTCTAGTAAATTTTTGGCCAAGATATCTCATTGTCAAAATATTATTAGTCCGGCTTGCCCGAATTAATAAAAAATATATTTTTCAAAATTAAAACTATAGAAGAAAAGAAAATCGGGATTTTGAAAACCGGGATTTTGAAACCGGAATTTCGAAAACCGCGATTTTGAAAACGGGATTTTGAAAACAAGGATTTCGAAGTACACCCTATAGAAAAATATATCCGAAAAATTTGAGATCCCTATGTATTTGGTCTAAGCTATACTAATTCTGCATTTTTTTATTGTTGTTTTATTTATCAACATTGTGATTCTTCTGCCACTCTTGAACTTCAAAAAGTCTATAATAACACGGTCACACATATTTTGAATTTACACATGTGATCATAATTGCATCTTAAATTGTTATGGCGATATTCCAGGCTAAATCGGTGTTACGTTTTTCATAAATTGGTTTTTTGTACCTTCGGAAAAATCAAGATGAATCTGTTCGAATTAAATGTAGAATAATAGCACCAAATATTGAAGGAATGGTCATAGTTGCACGGCGTTAGCTGTGTGTTATGATTTATGGAATCAGGCGCTTGAGGTTGGATCTTGGATGTATAACCTCCCTGGAAGGCTTTAGAAATTAGAGTTCCGATATTTAAAGGTAAACTGTTAACTGTTTTATTGCATAAAATTTTAAATAAACGTTCATAATTTCATTTCAATATTTTATAAGTTGTTGATTGACACAGATGTAGATAAATACGTATGTCAATCAATCGAATGGAGCATTGTTAACTTATGATTGTTTTAATAACGGATCTTATATCCAGCAACTTGTTCGGAAGAGAAAATTAGAAATATGATAGTGCTATGCAAATCTGAGTGGATGTCGAAAAAAATCGGACTTGCAACCCTCCCTACGTGTCTCCTCCGCGAAACGGTAGTTCAATGACAATACAAATAACATTAATCAGAAATTTTAAGAACAAAAATGCAAATGTTTCTGGCTATAGCCGACTTTGCATTATGATAATTACTTTCTTTTTCATGAACATAGTACCCTAAAATTCTTGCACGTAACCGAATAATTTTTATAAATAGCTAAGTAATTTCAGCAATCTTTAGACTGTTATGTTTCATACAATTTATTAGCTTATAACAAAATTAATGAAACCTGTTAGAGAGGTAGTCTCTAGTAAGGTGCAATCACTATACAAAATTATATCGGAAAATTTGTTTTAAAATAAACTGTTTTCCAACACCCGATCACGCTGTTCAAAATTTTGTTACTAAAGCCAAGGTGACCACCGTTCGTCAATATTTCACGCTTGTAGTACGTCTTGATATGCAAGCAAGTATTTTGCAGTTGTCTCGTACTTCGTATTGTGTCATTTGTTATCATATTATCATCAGCGAGTGCATATTGTCGAATTTCGTATAAGCACCTTGCGTATTGTTAATATTCCATTAAAACCAACCCTCAATTTGCAACTTCTATTAAAAACCACATACCAGACATAGATTCCAAAAATTTATTATATTAAAATATGAAGTAGACGAAGAATTTAATTTTCACGATACGCCGCACAATATGCACCGCACCACACATAGCATCGTAATCGAGGCATCATCTACATATTTAATGTAGCTAATCACCCAACAAGAAAATAAAATTATAACAAGTAATTCTTAACTTGAACTTTCCATCTCGCATAACATAATCATAATAATTCTCATCTCGCATACTGTAATGGCAAAAATGTTAATAAGACAATAAAAAATAGAAATTCTTTAACATGCATATGTAGTACCGAGAGAACTATAAGACATTATACTCTATGGGTGTACAAAGAATAGATTTTTCTTATTATTTTAATAATAATATTTCTTCGTTATATCTTAGAAAATAACGGTAAATATAAATATGATGGTGAATTTTGATGGTAAGCAAAACAAAAAAATCCCAATAATCATATTGATGATGACTATATGAAAATCATAAAAATTGTTACTGGTATTATTATGCAATCTTGTATGTTGCGCTTTCTTTCCAATTTCTTGGCTGCTTATTATACGAAAAGTTGTGCATTTCCTTATTTGATTGATGTCCAAGATAATGTTATAATATATAGTGGATATATGTTATATATGGTGGAGGAGAGCTTGAATATTTTTCATTTTATATTTCATGTTTATGATAGTTAGATACACGTACGTTCAATATGTGAGATGTTTAGCGTGGTCGTATAATAAAAATTTATTAAGATACAATTTAATGATAGTCTATAGAATTTTTACAGTTTTTTTTCGGTTTTGGCCAGAGGTCATAATCATATATCGCTGTATTGACGCATGCGAAATTATACATTTTATATTTACGATTTACTTTGTACCTTAAGTGTTGATAGACAGAACGCACTAACATGCTAATTGAATAATTCGCTGGACGTTAATTGGAATTATGGCCAAATAGTTTTTATAACATGGTAGTTAAATTTTATGTTTACATATTGCAATAAAATTTAATGTTCCTGAGTCATCTTTAAATTATATAAATACCGTTATTTTTCTAGGAATAAAATATTGTTTTCTTTTTTCCCGTAACCCGAAATAGTTAAACAATAATTGCGTAGACGCGATATAATTTGAGGTTTGTGTCTATTTTTTAAACAAAAATTTCATAAATGAGTATAGACTGTAACCCTAAATTTGTGGTATTTAGCAAAATGATTCCTATATAATTTTTCCGAAACATTACCGATAGATCTTGGTAAAATGGTGGTTAATGTTGGGTTTTCATGCACAAGATGCTTGTATATAAGTATATGGGATTAATTAATTAACTGGAATCGTGCTCTGTAATCTGGAAAGGTATATGGTTGAAATTATACTATGCCTGCAAAAACATATTTCCAGATTAAGTTTAAATGAAATTTGGTTCAAATAAAAAGGTTTATAATATCCTAATTAGCATCTATTAACAGATTAGAACTAGACTTGCGATATTCAAAATTATAGTTGCTGGCAATTGGCATACGGCAATAGCATATTCGGGAATATTAAATCCGCCTACTCTAAAAACAAACATGAAAATGAACTACGGGGTTGTATCTTATAAGCAACAACTTAATAATTTAACGTTTCATTAAAAACTATTTTTCAATCTTTAGAAGCAAAAATTTTCCATAAACGGTTATGAGTAGTTATAAATAAATATTAAGACTGAGTGCAAGAAGAGACCAGAATTATTCTATCTCTAAATGTCTTAATATGAAGCATCGTCAATTAGAGACGTTTGCTAACAAATTGTACATAGCGAAGTAATTGTAAACTACTGTAAATTTTGATACAAATGATGCTTGCTTTGCCAATTTGTCAAAAACCTCAAGACTACAAAATATTCAAGTATCTAATTTTGGCATTTAGAGGTTTTAAGCAAAGTTCGTGACGTTTCACTATTAGCAACGGTCAAAATTTTAGGACACAAGGAGGTTTTGGTATTACTTCGAATAAAATCTACAAAGATTTAACTTGCCGTTAATATAAAAGATAATAAAGCACTCGTAAAGTACCCATGGCATTAATGTCGTAGTGCAGAAGGGAGTTGTGTGGAAGAATGGAAAACGTGGAATTAGTTTTTATCTACTTTGTAGTATAAATTCGGGAATTTTAATAAGAAATTAATTTAAAAAAAAATTTATTTCTTCATTCATCTAACCTTAATCCTATCCAATTTCGATGACCATAAAAATGTATGTCTCTTCATTACGCTGATAAGAGAAAATTGAGATACATCAACTCAGCAACTTGTCTCAAAAATTTGCAATCATCGACAAAATCAAGACGAAAGAACATTTAGTTAATACTAATAATGTTCTCAAGAAACCGCATCGAAACCGAGCATTCAACGTTTTTATCAGGGCACTAAAGAAAGATTTGCCATGAATGCGATTGCGATACACAAAGGTATGTCAATAATTCTGTAACTACTCTAAGAAACTAAATTTTCCCACGACCAAACACTAATTCATCGGAATCTCAGAGAAATCATTACCACAAAGGAACATGTCGTAATATTCAAACCCAGTATACCAAAGGACCAGACAACTCCCCACATATATCGGTTAAAGCAACAATTTTAACCAAGGACCACAATTATTCAAGAGAGAAAGTCCTACCACGACAAACAGCAAAGAGTTTACCATATAGAAATTTAGCAAGTGGAGGATATATATAGTATATACATTTTTTCCAATAACTTGGTCTTACAGACCGAAGCTAAAACTTTGTTCGTCCGTTTAAATACCTGGATAACTGTATCGATGATATTTCAAAAATCGGTTATGTGATTCGATTTGTTTTTTTCGCGAATCGTCTCTTATTTTTAATTTTGAGAATTAAAAAGCTTTCGGGAGCTTCACCTCAAAGAGGCCGAGTTCTTGCCATAGAAAATCACCCAATACGATATAGCTTTTCCTTTTTTCCATACACTTGTGTAGTATATCGTTTAAAAGCTCTTGGATCACACAACAGTTTTGAACAATTACTTTAGTTCATAAATCCACAGGTTTGGCGCTTGTTGCTAATTTTTCGATTATCATAGAATACGTACTTGTCGTCTATGAATCGATGAAAAGGTTTAGAAGAATACTATAACTTTTCTGAACACCGTAATACTCAAAACAACCGTTTTGGTACTGGAAGCAGGTACAATTTTTATTATTCTCATATAATCATGTGGCATATCATTTCAAAATTCTTGGAAAAATAATTTTGTAATTAACGCTTTGGTTCGCAAGTTCACCGTTTTGGCGCTGGCAGTTAATTATTAAATTATTATGTAAGGTCGTGTTTCAATTGGTTTAAATACCGCATAAAAAGTTAAAAAGTTAAAAATTTATTTTGTGGTAATTTTTTTTAACTTTTTAACTTTTTATCTGTTTCAACTGGTTAAAAATTTTGACACAAGGTTGCTTATTTTATGTGTAATTGTGAACATATATAGCAAATTTAAATATGAGAAAAATGTAAAATAAATACTTTTTAAATATATATTAGTCAATTATGGTCAGTTTAAATATATATTATTGCAATTTTTCTCAAAATTTGTACATGGAAAATTTTTGTTTACAAACAAATATTTTTGTTAGCCAAATGTTTTCTATATAAAAATTTTATCAGCTCTTGAAGCAGATAAAAAGTTTGACATTTTTATTCACCACAATTTTTAACTTTTTAACTTTTTATGCGGTATTTAAACCAATTGAAACACGCTCTAATAATAATGTGTCATATCTCATTAAAAAGGTCCACTATGGTATTTGGAACTACCGTTGTAGCATTTTCAGTGTAACTGCTGTAAATTTCCATGATCATACAGAACAATATTTGAAAGGTCTTGGAAAAAGCACCAATTCTGTTTAAAAAGAAAATCCACCGTGCTGGTGCTGGCAGCTAATTTCGATTTACTATTTTATTGAGTGTGACATGTCAGTGAAAATGTCTTAGAAGTTAGTTAATACATACTCCAAATTAGCTTTGTGGCGTAGATATATGTTTTCTCATCTTGATATGGTCATGTCGATTTTAAGATTTTGGACAAATACAATTTTTTCCAGTTTTTTCACAAATTCAGCATTTTGATGCTTGTGGCAAATTATTCCTTTGGTATATAGAATATATATATACGTATCGCATGTCATGTAAAAGGCCTACGTGTGGAGCTACAAAGGTTCCCATAGATTCCACTAGGAAATAGCTCTCAATTCCAATAACATGAACGAAAATTTAAAGATATTATGGTGAAAGGCTTCGAACTTTATGTACCTATCTGTTGTAAATCACAAAGTGCTCATCCTCAGTCACTCGATGATAGACTAGTTAACTTAAAAAATTGGAAGTAGATAGCGTATGCCAAAATGTAAAAAGCAAGTATCTCGATCAAATTTAAGAAAAAATCAAAGTTTATCCAAAACACTTTTGGAAATACTTTAGGAATGAATGCAAAATTGGAGGATACCCTGCTAAAATGACCTACAAAAATACAAGCTTCTTAAACGCAGAAGGAGTAGCTGACATGGTACTCTCCTCTTTCTAATCAGTGTATAGATCAAGCGTTAATAGTGGACTGTACGAGCTACGCAGCAATAACAACGTATCAATAACCGCTCTACAAAGGAATATCAACGTCAGCATGGATTTATGCCTGGCCTTTGTAAATCGTCTAATTTTGTTGACTTTACTAGTACAATAATTATCGAAATAGAAAAACATCATCAAGTTGATGTAGTGCTCACGGATTTCAGTAAAGTTTATTCGCATTTGGATTTTCACTTGGTTACATAAATTGGTTCAAGTCATATCTATCAAACTGACTACAATTTGTAATAATTGGAAATGACGAATCAAATGTTGTTAAAATTACTTCTGGGGTTCCCCTACAGATGACACACATCATGAGTGTTATTTTTTCATAGACCGAATAACCAATATAATCAAAAACTCAAGCGTGATCGTATTTGCTGATGTGAAAATTTTACGTTCGATTAATGGGATGTTTTATACGGAGAAACTTCATGAAGACATAAATAGATTATGAGAGTTGTGTGGTCAAAACTCGCTATACATAACTTCACACAAAGTCATCAGCGAATTATTGCAAAAGTCAATGGTATGGATAAGATGTTATATTTGTTGAAAATAGCAGTTTCAATAAACATATCGAAAATTGTATTGCGAAAGCGAATGCCATGTTTGGATTTGTTAAACGGTAAACCGGTGAATTTCAAGATACTCAAATATTATGCTCACTCTATTCCAATTATGTTCGATCCCAACTGGAATACCCTGTAACGGTCAGGAATCCCGATTATGGTATGAACATAAAAATAATTTAAAAATTTATGTGATATGCAGGACATTTTGAAACCGTGAGTTTTTACCGCTAGAACAACATTCCATAAGCTGTAAAGAAACAACCCATTTAGGTTGTTAAAATCATTGGATATCATCGATGACCTATTTGACTTTAATTTATCAAAGGACAACTTCAAAAAATACTTTTCAAATTTTTTCAAAATTGCGATTTGTTGATGAAATTTTGATTTGTTCGAAAAGTAAATAAATATATTTTCAAAAACAATGATGATCGTAAGAACCTGTTCCTGTGTTATTGATGTTATTGATACACATGATTCTTTGACGTGTTCTCATACGGTTACACCCGGTTTCATATTTTCATAATAATGGCTTGCGGTGGTGATGAAGCTGTTATGATCTTTTCTCGCTTTGTTACTCCACCTAGGGGGAAGAGTTATAGGAAATAATAGTAATATTATATAGCCTCTATTCCATTAGTCGTAGCACCTCATCTATAATCTGTTTTGTTCAATTTTCTACAAAACTCAAATTGAATTATTTTAATTTCAAATGATTGAGTTGCAAGGAAATACTTTTAAACCAGCTTATTAAGATTTAAAAAATAGTCACAACGTGTTTAGTAAGCAATTATTTTGTAAGTTTCGATTTAATAATCTAGTAACCAAGATGAGTAGCCAGGTTCCGTGAAGTGACGCGACTAAAGGATTAAAGGATGCAACACATTAAACAGCAGCAGCGAGCACCAAATTTGAATTTTGGCTTATTCGCTTATGTGCGAATCAAATATTTTGTAATTTTAAAAGATCCTTAGGTGCTACTTCATTCAATATAATTTTGTTTAAATATACATCTTTCTATTAAAATTACAAAATATTGGATTTCTTTTATTGGAAATACGTATATTTACACCCAAACTATGATTTTGTATCATTATACATAAACGAATAAGCCAATATTTAAATTTAGTGCTCACTGATGCTGCTTGGTGTATTTCATCCTTAAGCGAATAGAGGTGTATATTTTAACAAAAATGCATTTACTTGGCCAACACAAACAAAAACTTGGAAATTTTTACCCCTTTATTACGCAAGTTGGAGAATAACAATTTCTCGTTTAAACAGTATCATAATGAGTAAGCTCTGTGCTTTCGAATATTTTCATAACACCGAACATTTCGAACATTTTTATAGAACATGGAAACATTGAATATATACGGATTTGGTAACACAAATGCTTTATAAACAAAATTAAGGAAATAAAACGAAAAATTATATTTTATCACGTCGCGTATTCAAAATCTGTCTGTATTCATCTTTAATAATACCTTGGAGGAAAATTACCAAGCTTTTATCATCGCGCTGCGGTATCTTTGGTTATATTGAATATGTAATATATTTTTTGTTTTGTAGCAATAACTCAATAAAACTATCGTAATAGGTGAGCGTAATAAAAATTAGTTTGCGTGATAACACGAACACATCGTTAAGTCCGTCCTTATCTCTTAATTCATGATATGTGTGTGTATAAAATTGGATTCCAGCTAAAACACTTTCCGCATATATATTCATATCCACATATAAATTAATACGAGTACATAGCCCCGTTTGTATATCGTACCTGCTATAATATTTTGTACGTACCTTTGGGTCTTTTTTATGACATAGACAACTATATATATATGAAATCATCATAATTGTTATCGGTATGTGGTACTAAAGAGATTATTATAACGATCTTAGTTTTCTTATGGCGTTTTGTTTTATGTACATACATGTCGATATCCACCAAGAAGCGAACACTAGAATTATCTTATTTTGTAAGTCAATTTTTGATTTATCGAGAACAATTTAGACAATTTAATGTGATACAATGTTACAAGTGCTACTATAATAAATTATTTAATATTATTTTTTTTATAAAAATGATCTGATTTAATTTCAGTATTTATGATACAGATTTTGAAATAAATTTGTTCGCGGTACCAAATTTTGTACATAGTGGTAATTTAGTTGTCTAAATTGGTTTAAAATTGAATAAGTTTTATTAGCAGCTTTTATGTGATCTTTAACTTAGCACTTTTAGGTGACGACTACTAGTTTCTGTATGTCTGACGATTCCCATTAGATATATATCATTTACAAATAAGCAAAAATGTTCTAAATGAATCTAAATATATAATTAATAGCATTCCTATAATAGCGCATTTGGGTTACAAAACAACAAAAACGAGTGTTTAGACTTTAAAATCAAAGTAAACAAATAACGTTGAGTATTTTTACGACTCCGACTAGCACATTGTTTAGATAGTTTGAAAAAATATTACTATGATTGTAAAACAAAAATTCCTTGACACTCTTGTAAACATTTAGTAGGTTTAGTGCAATAGTGACAAAACTCAAATTTCAGTCATTTCTAAGACATTCGAATCAAAACGATACCCAATAATTCATAATTTTGTTATTTTGTATCAAAACATTCTCTCCTAAGTAGCTATTTCTAGCAAATTAGGAAAAATTGAATATAAAATATCACTCAATTCGCGAAAGAATCAATGACATTATGGGACGCACTATTGGTATTCTTACACGTGATTTTCAAAAAACTTCACCATCAGTCATCCCCAGAACAACTATGGTGGGCGACATAAATGCGTGAAGTTAAAAAAATTTGAGATACAAGACTCAAATGATTATGGCGGCTAAGCATTTCTGAATATCCGCCGAAAATTGAAAACGGAATAGTGATAGAAGATAAGGAGACTGGAAAATCAATTCTAATGAAATTTGCACACGCTCTATTTATTTATTGAAAGAATATGATTCCTGAAATGGATACAAAAATGTAACGTATCAGTACAATGATATAGTAACATACTTCTTTAACGAATTAAAAAAAATAAAACTAAAGACCAAATCATAAATAAGATCACAATTAAAATTAGGAAAAGTGTTTCTTCAGTTGTCTGTTGAAGTCATCGCCACAACTTGGAAATTCAAAAAATGCGTACTTCGCCAAAAGTTGTTGACATTTCGTTAATTGGTTAATATTTATCACATCTAGTTCTATGCAGCTCAGGTTTTCATTTCAAATTCATTTGTAAGCTGAGTGAGTAAACCCAAGTAATTTTTGTCTATTAGCAAAAGTCTACATAGGCAATCACCTAGCTCGTTTACTATTCTATGCTTTCAATGTTATGTCTTGTTCAGTCGTAAATGGCTGGTATTTTGTCCGTTTGAATTTCACAGTTTTACATTGTATAGTCGCTAATTCTAATTGGAATCTTAACCGATGTGAAACTGGCCCGATAAGTAGCCCGAAAAAATGTGTCTTTGCTTCATCTGTAATAATTTCGGGCTGGCCCGAAATATTTAGAAAAACTGCATCACCTTTACTTCTTATCTCGTTTTTTTGCAATAACATTCTACAACCATATTTGAATTTGCAAACCAATACTAAATAATAAAAATTAAAATTAATAAATAAACAAATATGTTTATGAAGAGCAAATTTAGTGGTAGCTTCAAAAAATAAATCTGTAATAAAAATACGAGTATAATAATTATACGTAAAATTTTGCAAAAAAAAAATACGTTTACGTTAATCGAAACTGAAATAATGAACCCTTATTTCTATACGAAGTTAAAAGAAGCGCGTGCCAGTCTCAGTATGTAACGATTTTCGACAAAAAATTTACTAAGAAATTTTCTTCCGTGGCGGTTTTCACAGGGATTACCTGAAACTTCGACGACTGTCTACAAATAGTGTAGGCCATCTGGAATCCAAAAAATTGAGCCCCATTTCTGTACGAGTTGGAAAGAAGGTTCGTACCAGGCTCAGTATGTAACGATTTTCGACAATAAATTTACTAAGAAATTTTTTTGTGGCGGTTTTCACAGGGATTACCTGAAACTTCGGCGTCTATCGACAATAAGTGTAGGCCATCTGAAATCGAAATAATGTAGCCCCATTTCTGTACGAGGTGGAAAGGAGGTTCGTACCAGTCTCAGTATGTAACGATTATCGACAAAAAATTTAATAAGAAATTTTGTTCTGTGGCGGTTTTCACAGGGGTTACCTGAAACTTCGGCGTCTATCGACAATGAGTGTAGGCCATCTGAAAGCGAAATAATGTAGCCCCATTTCTGTACGAGTTGGAAAGAAGGTTCGTACCAGGCTCAGTATGTAACGATTTTCGACAATAAATTTACTAAGAAATTTTTTTGTGGCGGTTTTCACAGGGATTACCTGAAACTTCGACGACTGTCTACAATTAGTGTAGGCCATCTGGAATCCAAATAATGTAGCCCCATTTCTGTACGAGGTGGAAAGGTTCGTACCAGTCTCAGTATCTAACGATTTTCGACTAAAAAATTTACTAAGAAAATTTGTTCTTTGGCGGTTTTCACAGGGATTACCTGAAACTTCGGCGACTATCGACAATTAGTGTAGGCCATTTGAAAGCGAAATAATGTAGCCCCATTTCTGTACAAGGTGGAAAGGAGGTTCATTTCCACCTCGTACAGAAATGGGGCTACATTATACTTCGCTTTCAAATGGCCTACACCAATTGTCGATAGTCACCGAAGTTTCAGGTAATCTCTGTGAAAACCGCGACAGATGAAAATTTCTTAGTAAATTTAGTGTCGAAAATCGTTACATATTGAGACTGGTATGAACCTCCTTTCCACCTCGGACAGAAATGGGGCTACAATATTAAGATTTCAGATGGCCTACACTAATTGTCGACAGTCGCCGAAGTTTCAGGTAATCCCTGTGAAAACCGCCACAGAAGAAAATTTCTTAGTAAATATTTTGTTGAAAATCGTTACATACTGAGACTGGTATGAACCTTCTTTCCACCTCGTTCAGAAATGGGGCTACATTATTTCGCTTTCAGATGGCCTACACTAATTGTCGATAGTCGCCAAAGTTTCAGGTAATCCCTGTGAAAACCGCCATAGAAGAACATTTTTTAGTAAATATTTTGTTGAAAATCGTTACATACTGAGACTGGTACGAACCTCCTTTCCACCTCGTACAGAAATAGGGCTACATTTTTTGGATTCCAGATGGCCTACACTAATTGTCAATAGTCGCCGAAAATTTCAGGTAATCCCTGTGAAAACCGCTACAGAAGAATATTTATTAGTAAATTTTTTGTTGAAAATCGTTACATACTGAGACTGGTACGAACCTCCTTTCCATCTCGTACAGAAATGGGGCTACATTATTTAGTTTTCAAATGGCCTACACTTATTGTCGACAGTCGCCGAAGTTTGAAAACCGTAACAGAAAAAAATATTCTTAGTAAATTTTTTGTTGAAAATCGTTACATACTGAGACTGGTACGAACCTCCTTTCCACCTCGTACAGAAATGGCGCTACAATCTTTGGATGCCAGATGGCCTACACTAATGTCGACAGTCGTCGAAGTTTCAGGTAATCCCTGTGAAAACCGCCACAGAATAAAATTTCTTAGTAAATTTTTTCTTGAAAACCGTTACATACTGAGACTGGTACGAACACCCCTTTCCACCTCGTACAGAAGTGGGGCTGCATTATTTAGGTTTTAAATAACGTAGACTAATTCTTGACAGTGGCCAAAGTTTAAGGCAATCCCTGTTTAAATTTCTTATTTCAAAATTTTGGGTAATTTTTTTTTAAATCTTACGTAATATCTTTCACTCGTATTTTTTAGACTATTTTTTTGAAATTTTCATTAAATTTGCTTTTTATATACATAACATTTTTTTTCTATTTTTCGTGTTGGCTTGTAAAATCAAATCTTGATGTAGTATGTTGATATAAAAAAAAATCGGGATGAGAATTAAAGGTAATGCAGTTTTTCTAAATTTTCCGAAAAATTTCGTGATATGAATTAAAGGTAATGCAGTTTTTCTAAATTTTTAAAGTATTACCGATTAAGCAAAGACACATTTTTTTCGGGCTACTTTTCGGGCCAACTTCACATAAATGGAATCTTAAGAGTTTTCAATACTCTTTCAGATGCTTAAATGATCCGCAAATATAACTACCATGCGCCCACATACATACTATTTCAACTTTTTCCCCCAATATCAATATATTGTAAGCTATACGACAAGCATGAGAAAAACCAATTGATAAAAACCGCAGAACAACGAAAGAAGTTCAGACTGGTCAAAGCTTTACTATTACTAAGTCAAATGCTTGATTAAATGCCGTGCACATTGAGGACACCTGTTGATGTTCTTCAATGGCTCTAAGACACTACTGGCTTTCTAAACTAAATTTGCCTTTGTGAATTTATTAGGCATAAATCCATGTTGAAAATTGCGCTGATGTCGTGAAGTGCTATGTTTGAACGTTTTACACACATTTATTTCGAATACTTCGGTATAATTGATGTGGTTCCTATTCCTCTATAACAAGAAATATCGTTTATTTTTCCTGATTTGAAAATCGGTGTAATTTACTAGATCTTCCATCTGTTGAGCAATAATCCTCTACGGAGAAACAAATTTCTGGCTAGGTTAAGCGGCAGAAAAAATTGATTAACATGCAATTTCATAATAATAAACACTGGAATTTCATTCGGACGGCAGCCGTCCCCAATTTCGCTAATTGCATTCATGACAATTTATCATGGCCGATGACTGACATACAAATTGTTGCAGATTTATTGCAATGCAATTTAAGTTCAGTTTGTAGTCTTGAATATCTTCCAGTTTGTAGACTATTTGAAAAAAACTGAGCTAACATTTTGGCTATTTCTTTGTGATTTGATGTTTTAGAAGTAACTAAGACAAATCATGCTAATGATTGAAAAAAATTCAATAAGTATTTGTTTCAGTATTTAATATTAAATCCGGAATTCTGTCATTCAAGCTTGAGATGTTCTTTATTTAATTAAGAATGCATCTGAGTCTAGCGTCAATGAATAAACGTTTGGTTTCTATAGAGCTACATTGTGTGGTAAATCACAAGTGTCTTCATAATCACGGATCCATGGAATATATGATATTGAAATTCCCAAGTCTCAGAATAATATCTGAGCGTTCGAGATCGTTAAAAACTTCTTCAATTTCACCACAATATGCTGCTTACAGGTTACTTCCCGAATTTTTTACACATAATTTCTCAAAAGAAGATGGAGTTATTCAAATTCTGCATTACCAAGTGATGAACGAATGACCAAAACAACACTTCATACGGATTTGTTTCAGCTTAATGCTACATAATTGCTTGAAAAAAACTCAGAGCTATGTATTCCTGGACCAAAAAACGTTTCGCAGATGAAGTAAATGGGATCTGATGTACAGGGTAGAATAGAAGAAAGTTAAGCTAGATATTTTGATTTTATGTTCATTGAAATTATGCGTTCGGTGCACTTTACTGACAAATATAAACCTTCTAAGTTTGACTATCGCATGAGATCAGGCTGGTTATTTCTAGATTGTATATTACATTTTAAATCTTTCAGACTTGTTATGTAATAAGCTATTTATTTCCATTTTACACTCCGGGCAAATTAAACATAAATGCTGCATCATTTATCCAATACGTATTTCATAATATTTTACATCACTGGGACATTTCTTCAGCAGTTTTTTGACGTGTTGGGCAGAACTTAAAATCAAAAATAGAACAGTATAAACATTTTAACTCAAACAAAAATAAATAAATCTAAAAATTAACAAAGACAACCATTTTGTTTTTGTATGAAAATTAAAGCATTTCGTATCTTGATCTCAATTACAACGTGACATCTCAGGCCGGGCTGCAAAAACGGGTGCTTCTTGTTCCAATCAACATAAAAGTGGACAAAATTAATTTTCATATTAAAAAGTTGAGTCCGCCACCACTTGACAATTTTATGTGATCAACAAAATTTCAGATAAAGAAGTAACAACCAGTAGATAAATTTTCTCAATTCTCGGAACCTGAATCCTTCACTTTGGTAAATCTTGAAATCTTGGAACCTTCACTTAGGTAAATCTTGAAAGTTGGAAGTCCTATAACTTTGCTGTGGAACTCAAACTTGCTGAGGGCCTCAAACTCATGCGCTACTGAATCCTACTAATAGTTTTTAATAATGAACTAGATTTACACTTTTGAAAGTTCTTATCCTAAAGCGGATGAATCCCTTATTAATATTTTAAGTTCCACTTCAAGATCTTTTAAGACAGTGGGAAAATCTCAAGGTCAGGGTTAAATGGACAGCAATGATTTGATTAGTATATTTTAGTGGGGCTTACAATATTTCGTAACACTTATTCTAATTTACTAAATATCTGTGAAGGTATTGGATTCATTTAATCAATTTTATTTAATAAATTTATACTTTTTACGCTAGTTGCTGTAGGCACTTGGCGAAACACACTTATACTTAATAAACAAATTTTTATTAATCACTTGTTTCGCAAAATTATTTTGAATATTTTCAAAAAGTTTAAAAAATCACTCGATCGATTTCGAATTGTTAGGTCATCATACTCCTGATGATACTCCTGAGAAGATACTCCTGATGATGACCTAACAAGTTGGAATCGATCGAGTGATTTTTTAAACTTTTTGAAAATATTCAAAATAATTTTGCGAAACAAAAAACAAGTGCTTAATAAAAATGTGTTTATTAAGTAATTTTATATTTCCGATTATTATGGCTATAAGAATTTTATTAATTCTTACTAGTTTTGTAATCGTCCTTAATCCACGTTTCTAACAAATCTCTTTCAGAGTTTCTTGGGTATCGATTGGTTCTATGGATTTCTTAGATTTAGAATCTTCTGTTCATCATTTTGTTTATTTTTTATGGAAAACATTCAGTTTTGTAAAAGTTGCCGGAAGATTTCCTGTTTTCCGTAGTGCTGTGTACAATGTTTTTACTGCGGGCGACTTAATGCTCAGCAAATTTTTATCTTGGGCGTCAAAACGGATTTTGGTAATTTATGAACTCATCGTTTAAAATTGCAAAATTTTCTTAGATCAACATTTTCACGACCCTTTGGTCGATAATATTTGGAAGTGTATACCCAAGCACCGGACCACCTAGCTTAACATCGCGTGCATCTATGTAGAATGACCTATCATCAACTTTAAAATACAAAATTTTGACAACGACATTAGCATTATTCGAGATTTTACTCATTTCCAATATTGACTGAAACTTTTATTAATTCAAAAAACCTCATTTACCACAGACACAGGTTCACACAATTAATCATTGGATTTTTAAATATTTCGATTTTAATTGACAGTAAATATAGCCGCGCACACGATAAGACAACAATAATTTGTCATTTTTAACCGCATAACAATGACAAATGTGTGGTCATCATACATGTCAGTGATTCATCTGATGAAGGTGAATGATTAACTATTGTAAACCTTGTTTTATTATTCTGTGTGCGGTTTGCGACAATACAAAACATTGTTTATCGCGCACATAAGATAAACGTATAAGTCAATTTTAACAACCATTAAAATCAATTAAATATGAGTAATCTTGTGTAAATATGCCGTTATTCAATTAAACTTTGGATGTAAGCTTCGTGAATCAATCACAACATTCATCTAAGAAAAAGAAAAATTATGATCGTGATATTGCTGCATTTTTCTTAATTAAATTAATAGAGCCCCAATTTAAATAAATAGGTGTGAACATTTCAATTTTATTAACTTAACACGACCAAGGTAGGTGGAACAAAAATATTGTTAAATGAAGTTTAATTTTATTACATCAAATCTGATTTAAATTTTTAGAAATGAATTTATTTTATTTTATTACGATAATCTCACAATTAAATTATTTTATTATTTTTATAAATACGTCGAAGTATAAACTAACCGATCTTGTTTAAATAAAATAAATTCATAATTTTTCTACTTTATATACTTCAGCAGTCGTTTTGATCTCGCGGGGAGTACACAAGAAATCTGTAGCGCGCATATAAATAAAATAAATCCACAATATTTTGTTATTTTATATTTTGTTGCTTTTTATATAATAATTTTGAAGAAACATTTTTAATATTTTCTTTTTGAAATTCTTGTTTACATTTCGGTCTGGACTTGGAAAATGACAGAAGTAATATTTAAAAATTATTTATGTAAGATATTATTAGCGATTTTGTTTTTGTTGTAAATGAATTTTTGATTTTATTTAATATTTTTTTTATGTTTGTAGGTGAGTTCATAACACTTCACAGTATTATTGGAAGATTATAGAAATGTGGAAATTTGTGAGAAATGTATTTTTGGAAATTATTGTTATTATAAGATTTGATAGGTTTAATAGGTGTTTTCATAATTATGTTAATCAAGATTTGTGTGAGAGATTAACATTTTTTGGTTACTTAAATCATATAAAAATGTAAAATTTTGTAAATGGGTCGGATCGTAGGGTCACTCTTTCGCAAATTTGTGTAATGATCAGATTACTAATTTCCAAATCAATAAAATTATTTAAACGTAACATTTGTACGAGATATATGCGTGAGCTATGATGACACATGACACAAAATTGTGTTTTTCGTCATACTGTCAAAAATATATTTATGGAAAACATGAAAATGGTTACAACACGGAGTAACCCAAACTGAAGATTAAGAGCCATCAATCAGCATTTCGGTCACTAGCCCAGAATCCCAGATCCCAAAAAATTGTGAACCTGATGTTGGAATTACGTATACATCTCTGCGTTTGGAGCATGCAATGTTCTCCACCCCGGGTTTAAGTATGCAATACTGCGAATGAGTCGATGAAAATTTATTCAGTTCTATTACTGTTTTTTTTCAGTTCTGTCGTAAATGCACTTATTTAATTGCGTTTCATGCATCTGACTTCTTTATCCAAAACCAGTATGACAATTTTGACCAGTTTTGAAAGAAGCAAAGGGGCATTCAGTTCAAATCTTGGTAGTGTTGGTGTTATCTAGTTTGTTTTAACGGAGCAACGTTTGTTTTGTCAGCATCATTGTTGTTCATTGTTAATCTTACTGTACCACTGCAGCATTATGCTTGGTTAGAGGCGTCACAGAAACGTGATAGTTCAATCTTAGCATCGCTTGTGTAGTTATGAAACTAAAGTTTGTAGTTAACTATCTTTGAACCAGTTTGATAATTTGAAGCTTCATTTGAAGCTAATTATTATTGTAACGTTTTTATAGCCAAATAAGTTTAAGATGCCGTGCCATTTGTGATAACCTCTCATTTGTTTATTTGGGTCTGACCATCGGAGTATTCGTGATCTGTTCTATAACAACTTTGATTTTCTGAACATTTTCTCAATGTTCGATGTGATTATCTTGGATGTGATATGCTTCTTCTACCTCATCAATATTGCAGTTAGGTCGTCTTGTAATGCTGGAGCTATCATTACGTTTGGAGATGTGCATGTTGTTCTTTTGCAGGAAGCGTCGAAAACTACTCTGAACTGCGTTGTTGTGCGCTATCTTCTTTTATTGCGGTGATGAATGATGATTTGGCATGAAGTAAACACGAAAAGCCTTTGTTAAATAATCATTTTTGGCCAGTTTCATTTGGTTGAGCTGGATATATTAGTTTATGTACTTGTAATATTGATCCTTGAAGTCTTCGTTCTTCTTGAATCGCAGTTTCATTTGTAAGTAATTTAGCTACCGCCTTGGCTTTAGAGTATCCCTTTGCCACTTCTTTTAGTTGGTGTTTATTTTAGCGAATGATCAGGATAATGCTAATTCTAGCTAGGCGACCATATATTATCCATCCTAGTTCTAATCTTTCTGCTATACACTTATGATGGATATCTAGAACTGTTGTTTATCTATTATCTGTTGGTGCGATCATCCTTTTCTTGTTGGATTTCCGGAAACTTCAGCTACAACCGAAGTTTTGTGACATGGCATCACAAACGTTATGACAATATGCTCATAAATTGTGCAACATAACCTTTTGATTTCTTTGGAAACACTCATTCTTTTAAAACGTTGGCATGGTTTGGTCCTATGGTTATGTTAACAGCACATCCAAATTGATAATACTGATCTGTTGCTACCGATTGATTCTATAAAGATTGAAAATGCTTATCTAGGAATTTGAAAAATTAGCTTCTTTTGAAATTCCCTTGGGTTTTCTAGAAAAATGTCATATAAACGTCGTAACTCATTGTTTAAATTTGTTTTAATAAGATTAAGATGATTAGTGGACTTCTAGTGTCTAATTTGATGCCTGAGTTGGGAGATTCCAGTAATATTTGGCCAACATCTGTCTACCGAAAGTGACAATTTACGTATGAGCTTTCTCATTGAGAAAAACGAATATAAACTTAAAAGTTTTAAATTAAATTAGCAACATTAATGGGCAGGATCACTTCCAATATTTAAGCTGAAATGATAATTATTAACAAAAAAAAGCTCTTTTTAAACAAAAAGACAACCCCGTGTACCTCTTTCTCCACAAATTATGGCATCCCAGTGTTTTTGGTCGGACCTCCGGAAGTAGCAAGCTTTTTTATTTTCGCAAATAATTTAACAAGTACACCATTTATGACGAAAACGAAAATTAATTTTACAACAATCCGGTCCAGATCAGTTTTCTAAAATTTAAGTGGAAATGATAATTTTGAAGGAAAGATTACTTTTCAGCAAAAAATTCTTCCCTCTGTTCCTATTTTAATTTCAAAGTTACTCTCTACCCCACTTACAAGAAGAGGAGAAGAGGTACTAATTTTAGCACTAATGTATGTCCCTCCCAGAATGATTAAATTTTGATAATGGCCATTTTTTTCGCAGAGTGCTTATTTTCCGAGATATTTGAAAGTTTCTGCTTAAAAAAATCCCCCAGTATATAGGTATCTTTATCTACAAAATATCTATAGTCAATGGGCATACAAGGAAATATGTGAAAGTTAAATACTGCTTGATAAAATGTTCTAGTTGACACTCAGCATTTTTTAACATATAACGATAGAAGTCGTGAATGCACCAGTTCATGTTATTTACTTGAACACACGCCATTTACTTTAAAGAATGGGTAAACCTTAATTCACAATGTTAACCACAAGTAAAGTTTAAATTTACACTTTTTTTTTTAGAAATTAGTTATTCTCAGTTAGTTCGTTATTCGACCATGCAAGAAAACATATAAAATTGTCAGTTGAATTCAAACCACTTCAAGGTCAGTTATATTGCGAAACAATTCTGTGTATGGTTATTGAACCAAATCTTGAAGTCAATGGGTTTAAACAATCGTGGAAGGTTGTTCCTGTAAAATTGTGATTTTGTTTGTTGCACGGTAATAAAATTATGTTTTAGTAAGATTGACGAAAGGAAACTTTAGAAAAGCTGTAAAATTCTAATCCTTATCTCACCGCACTTAAAACTAACAATAATGATGATGGTGCGCTCATAAAAATTGGATCGGCGCCAGAATCGGTTCATACAAACCCAATAAATTGTGCACGACAACGTTATGTTCGTATCATAATTTTATTGCAAACCAAAACATATTCACTATATTTATATCGATTATGGACGATCAGTGACCCAAATATTTTATTGAATTCAACATAATATTTATTTTATTAGTATTCCATATAATTCCCATAAAAATAGGAATAAAATCGGGATTAAATAGTTTAAAAAATAAAAATAAAAATTGGTCAATTAAAACAAACCAGAAAGTTATTATCAATTTTAATTTATTTTTATATTGTTATCATTTGTATACGTGTGTAATGTGTATACGGAATTTCTAGCGCAGCCAGATACTCGAAACCATGATGGTACGTGTAAAACGAAAAATCCGTAAATTTTAATAAAATTCCGAACAATAAAAACATTTAAGCCAAACTATATAAAAGACTTAAAATAGTAATTAAATATTCCAAAAAAATAAAAATATAACGATTTAATATAAAAAAAATTCAAGAAATATTTTATGAAAATCCAAAATTTATGAGATGACAACTGAAGTTTATTTTTATCCCATATACGAATAGGTAGAGATTTGTCGGTCTTAGTCGCAGGAAATTAACATAAAAACATCGAAAACGCTACACACTCACTAATAACGTATGGGATTATCAATATATGTAGAAGCTATTATGGAATCGTTAATCATACTAATTAGAGGCGAGATTCAATTTTTATCGGCCGAATTGAATTGATTTTTTTTTCTTGTGTGTACCGAACACTGCAGAGATAATGATGGTATACGTCATGCTGTGCGCATTCTATATAAATTTTACATGATTGACATGGAATAACAAACAAAACGTATCGATCGACGCGACTAATGATTTTGATTGTTTGGTTTACAATATTATTCCTGATTAAAATGTCAATTTTTGGCCGCCTTATAAATTGCACTTAATCAGTTATGAATTATACATGTTATACATAAAATGTGTCGTTTGATGTTTATTGTAGCGCGCTCGCACACACGTTGTTTGAGTTAATCATGAAATTTTATTTACAGTTTTAAAGGTTTCACAAAATTGAAATTTAATGGAATTTGGAAAGTGCCCCGATTCAAATAAATGTCATTTTAAATACTAATGAACAAGGCGTTAATTTACGTGAACGCCTAAATATTTCTAGACGTTATTTTAGTCGGAGCAACTCCAAATTAAAGGCTCCTAAAAATAATATATTTAATATTTTGAGTGAGAGGCGAAATACTTGATCATTATGTTTTACATTCCGATACATTTACAAATTAACGGATCCAGTTTTGAGAAGTTACGTATGGGCTTATACTTATGGTCACTATATTTCGACGTCCAACGATTTGGGTGGGACGATAAAAACGTTAACTTCGAAAAAGTTCTTCATGAAATCGTTAAACTTTTACAAACAGTATATTGACAAAGCATTGCTGCAGTACCGAACAAGTTTTCAAAATTTTGGCGATATGTTTATCTATCGATGTACATACGGCTATCTACATTAAGAGATTGCAGAGTTTAGGACCTGTCATTTATATTTTGTTATATCTCTTGTTACTGGAACTCAAATAAGGTTCAACACTAATGCCACAAGGATCCCATGGTGCAAAGAGGTTTGTATGTAGACTACAAATGGGTTCAAGAGTTGTTTTTGCTTTATATTTTGAAATATAGGCAACAGGTACAGAACTGAGTCATTCTTAATCGATCATGATTATATTGTGATACCAATTTTGGGTTAAGGTAAACAAAGCAAATATCTGTTTTTTGATCTTTTGTTAAACAAAATTCATTAAAACTGCAATCTTTCAATCACATCGAAAGCCTTTCAAACCCAATTTTAGAAAATATACTAGTAATAGTCCTTAAAACTAGCTATGTTAGTCATAGCCTAGTCCTCTTATTAAAAAAAATAAGTTTGAAACTCAACTTACAACGGTCAAGTAATGCGATCAGTATAAGCTAAAATATAAGTAAGCTTAGAAACAAAGTAACTTTGAACATTGTGAAGGGACTTTGGCATTCCTCGCAATGGTATGTCAGTTATCGACATTGATATTGAATAATTTTCCAAGTGTTGCTTTTTATGCACTAATGTGAGATAGGAGCCGAAAATGTAAAGCAGAAAATTATTTATTTGAAAATAAATCGTTGCCACACCTCATCCACCTCGACTTTCACCTTGCAATATGATCCAAAACCATTTGATAAACGTGATGTGATCTTCTCGCTTGCCTGACATGAAGTTATGTTCATTTTTCGAAAATATAAGGAAAATCAATATTAACAGCAACAGGTGGAATAAAACCAATGAAATCTTCGTCCAAAAGAAGTCGCCTATTTTCAAACGTTGTGTATTTCGCTATTTCTTAAGTGCGGAGGTAACCGAGCCACATTTTGATAAAACAAATTTTTGTTTAACCCATAAGTTTCATTTAACAAAAAAAACAACTCTTTTAAATGCTTTCTATTACATAGAAACCTCTTTTATCCGGAAATCTATTGTCCGGAAAAATATCTAATGTCCGGAATATGTTTTTTTTCGTATTTTTCATTTTCTCTTTTATTTACCTTATTTTTCAAAAATGAAATAATTTTTTTACTATGTAATTAACTAACATAAATTTAAAATCTTAATAAATGACACTGAAGTTTAAAAAATATAAAAATATACTGTTTTACTATGAAATTATTAAAAAAATCTTTTATCCGGAAAAATCTTTTATCCGGAATTGTTTGCCCCAGTCGTTCCGGATAAAAGAGGTTGCACTGTAATTTTATTTACTTTACCGTTCCTCCCAAATGCTTTTAAAAAACTAGGACTTTTTGTGTGCCTTAGAGCCGCCGGATTAAAGTCCAGTTGCACGAGTTAATTGTCTTTCGGAAGTAAAGGAGCTAAATTATTTAAGTTTCTAAATTATTTCGAACTTTACGTTGTACATTTTAAACAAGTTATAGACTCAGCTGCTTTATAATTTTCTCGATAAGGTAAATTTCCTTTAAGTTAAAATACCTCTTCGCGAAATGTACCAGTCGTTAATCTCGACATTTCTCTTAAATTTGGTTCTTTTTTAAAATTAAATTTTTGTGTCCATTACGTATCGTGGTACCATATCCGAGAAAAGAATAATCCGCGCCTAAAAGTAAGGCTATGATCCCACCGTGGAAACTTTCCAACTCGTTCCGTTTTTAAAGTGGATGTGGTGACGACAGCATTTATGAGAGCAACAAAAAAAGGAACAAAGTTTATTAAAAGCTTCAAAATTGAAAATTTATACATAGTTAAAAGACACACTTTGAGCTGGTTTTTGTTCAAACTATTTTGATACATAGCAAAGGTTTTCGTGGCTGGCTCCGGACAGTAGCCTGTAACTTTATTTAGTTTTAAATATATTTTTTTCTTACTTAAAACACACTGATCGTCATCTAAATAGGGCCAAACGATTTTGATTTTCATTTTCGTTCATAAAAGGCTTTATTACACATCAAGAGGTTCCTGATTTCACGAGATATTTCGAGATATTTACTATTTTGTTTAAGTCCCGCGATTATATCATCCGTATTGTTAAACATCTTCTCATTCATCTTGAAACCTTACTGATTTTGTGATACAACAGTCTGTTATGAATCGAAACCACACAAAATTTTCTTGTCCTATCTGAATAAGGTGGCACACAGTGAATCGTGGTAAAATGAACTACGTTGGGATTTAAGTATATGACAATCTCTCAAGGTCAGGCTGAATTTTTGAAGGTCTGTTATCTTTTCATTTCCAATAATTATATTCTGGACATTTTTCTTCTACAATTCCAGGTATATTAGGCCGGTAATAAAAAAGCCTTGAAAGCATACATGTTTACGTACAGGCATACATTTTCTGTTTAAATAGAGGGTTGCCCAATCACATTTTTTCACAATTGAATTTGATATCACCATTGCCCTTGATTATTCAAAACTTTTATCGTATGATGCTTGCCAATAGGATTATTGTGGGATAATTATATTTCATATGCGCGTTTCTGAGACATTTGACTGCTTCGCGATTCATAACCAACTACTCTAATGCTCTTATAGCCAAGGGGAGGATTCAAGTGCAGGATTCAAGATCCGCACTAATATCTTTGGCATCTTAGAAGCTCGAATTTCGGTTCTTTGGTCGTCAAATTCTATGTGTGGTTGGTTTCTTCCATATCAATCATTAGTTTTAAAGGTCCGCAGCACCAAAATATACTTTGCTCAAATATGACGGGATAAGGATTGTTGGATGGAAATAGGATTAGAAAATTATTTTTGCAAGAAGTTCTGGATTTTACCACTTGAGACGGAGTTTGGTCATTTCTTATGAGATAATTATCGGATTAGCTACTTTAATGTTATTGTAAAAAGAGTTTTGAGAGAAGTTTTGGAATATGGTCACTTGGACTGAACTTGCTTTTTCTTAACCAATCATGACGGAATTGGGTATGTTGAATGGAAATGGGTTTCTAAAGTACTTTTAGAAGCAGTGGCTGCCTGGGATGGAACTCGGCTATTTTTTAACTATTAAGATGAGATTGGGTATGTTGGATGGAAACAAGATTTTAAAATTACTTTTGGAATAAATTCTGGAAAACGGCGTTCTAAGTCGACGGACCTCGGTCATTTCTTAACAAATTATGATGAGATTTAGTATTTTGGACGAAAATGGAATTATTATATAGTTTTTGGAGGAAGTCATGGAATATTGCCAACTGGATTAGGTGTATTGCCAACCTGAGACAGAACTCAGCCATTTTTTAACAGATTATTATGAGATTGAGTATATTAGATGAAAATGAGACTCTAAAATGATTTTTGAAAGTCAGCCATTTTTTAACCGATCATGAGCGGAATAAGTATGTTTGATGGAAGTGAGATTCTAAAATGAGTTTTGAAAAAGTTAGCTACCTATGAAGAACTCGGCCATTTCTTTATTGATTATGATGAGTTTGGACATGTTGGATGGAAATGGGTTCCTAAACTGATTTTTGGAAAAGTTATGGATTATGGCTGCCTGGAACGGAAGTCGGCCATTACGAATTGGGTATATTTAAAGGAAATAGCATCTTACATGAGTTCTGCAAAACTTCTGGAATCACCTGGATGTTGGGACTGGACTCAAACTATTTTTGAAAGCAGTTCTGTATTTTTGCCACTTGGGCTAGAACTCGGCCATTTCTTAACAGATAATAGTGAGAATATTAATTTTGGATGAAAATAAAATAATTTTTGAAAGAAGTTCTGGAATTTTGCTACCTGTGGTGGAACTCGGCCATTTCTTTACCGATTATATAGATATTTTATATATAGAAATGCGATTATAAAATGATTTTTAGAATAGGTTTTGAAATAGGCAACCTATAGGGCGGAACTAAGTTATTTTTAACCAATTATGATGGGAATGAGACTAAGTTGGATGGACATGAGATTTTAAAATGGGTTTGATAGAAGTTTAGGAATATGGTCACCTGGGATGGAAGTCGGTCATTGTTTAACCGATATTGATCGGATTATGTATGTTTGATAAAAATGGGATTACAAAATGAGTTTTGAGAGACGCTGTTTAATATGGTCACTTGGGACTGAACTATTCTTTGTCGAGTATTTCGTATGAAATTAGGATTCGAAAATGGTTTTTGTAATAAATTCTGGATATGGCCGCCTGGGACGGAATTGGGCCCGATCTGTTTTGGATATATTGGATGGAATTTGCATTTTAAAATGAGTTTTTGCCGTACGAGTGCAGCTGGTTTGCCTACCAACTAGCCTAAACGATTTTGCAATTTTTGAGTGCCAATAAAATTCTTTTGGTGGTGTGTTGTGGAACTGCAATAGTAAAAAAAGGACTGCCAGTCAATGTAGTAACCATTGAACTTTGAGATGTTTACGTTATAGTAGCTTTATTTTCAGGTTCTTTTACTTAGACGTGTTCTTTTACAAGCTAGCCAATATTGAACGGTGCTTGGTTGAATAGCATAAAATTACCGCCGTATTGTTTCGTTGTAGTATGGCGCCTTCTTGCTTACTACAGAATTCTACAGTATTTAGCTGACGTCGAAATACTTATATTCTACATATTGTTGATAATCTCTTGTATATCCTCAAAACTCTGTACTTTCAAATTTTTTCGAGACAAATAAATAACTAACGATCGACAAATAAATAACCAGTCGATCCCGTGGCGAGCTGCAACTATCGGGGGGCTCACAGGTGGTGGATTGTGAACGGCCTATCGATAGGTAGGTTAGCGGTGAATTAAATAAGCCGTCCCCAACCGCAGCTCTGCTGGAAGGAGAGTCTAAGAGAACGGGGGAGTGGTTAACCTCTGTTCACTAAATTCTGAGTGCCTATGATACCCAGTAGGGAAAGGCGAATTGAATGCGCCATAAAACCATCGACCACAACCACGGTGAACTAAACGTCACTTCTCCCTGCGCTCTCGAGCCTCCAGGTAGGGAGTAGGGAACCCTATAAACGGTAATCCCGGGGTAGATGGGTGAATGAGTGAGTGGATGTTGGGGGGGGCGTGGAAGGCGGGGTACTCGGTGAGCCAATGGGCTAGATTAAGGTGTTATGCGACCCGTGCTGATGATCGACTAGACTGGGGGCCCATTTAACAAAGCCCAGTCGTTAACGGAGCCCTCTGGATACCTGGCGACCTCCAGTTGTATTTAGCCTTACCTGCGTATACGGATCTCTGCGCAGGTGGACGTATGTCTCCGATACTCGTGGGAATAAATGGAAGATTTAAAAAATAATAAAAACAAGGGGACCGGTACCCACCAAAAACCGGAAAGTACTATAGAGGGGAGTAACTCTAACCAGAAAGGTGGGGCTCCCTCAACTGAGGCAAGGGTAAGCAACACCATGACATCGAAGCCAGGTGGAAGCGGAACTGCCAAACAGAACAGTGGGGGACCGAGAGAGATCCCCCCATCAAAACGACGGTACAGAGAGAGACGGTCGGCATTTAGAGTTCTGGAGAAACTGGCTGCGACTCCTGAGGGGCAGCTTACAGTTGCGCAGAAGGAATCTGTAGCATGGGCTAAGAAAACTGTTGGCTGCGATAGCTCGGAGAGGGTCCTTGTGTCTAAAAGACAGAGGTCCTAGGATGAGCTTGAAGCAGAAGGCAGTAAGCGGGCCAAAGTGCAAGCAGACATGACGTCGGGTGCTCCTAAGGAGCAGAAACTGAAATTATTCAGTGAAATCCTGAAGGAGCACGTGCTGGTGCTAGCCGTCATTGACAAAGGTCAGGAAGATGGGAGCATCACGTCGGAAAAGTGTAGGGTAGTGTACAATGCACAAAACTCCATTTTCTTGAGGATCCTTAGAGAAAATCCGGGATCCCCCCCGTCCTGCAGAGATGCGGGATGGCACCAAGGGCGCGTTAAGTTAACTGCGTGCTCAGACCAGAGATCGGTCGATCTCTATAAAAGGGCAGTGACCGAGGTAGGCGAGGTGTGGCCGGGCGCGAGGCTGGAAGCAGTCAGCAGAGCGGAAATTCCGAGCAGGCCGCGAGCACGCGTCTGGTTACCAACCGAGCCGGATAAGCCAGAGGAGATCATTGAGATTATCCGGGCCAGTAATCCCGATCTTCCAACGGAAGGATGGAGGATTGTGAAGCAGGAGGAGGCTAAGGGGGGCTTTAGATTGGCAATCATGCTGATCAATAAGGAATCCTTGGTTTCCCTTGCTAGATCTAAGGGAGTGATCAACTTCGGTTTCGGGTCGATCAATCTTAAAGTTTATAGGAAAGACGAGGTGGATAAGGGCGCGGAAGACCAGCCTGGGGGCGACGTAGAACGGACCTGGCAGGAAACGGTCAAGCGGGCTGAGGACGACCAGAGTAGTCGTTTCGATATTTCGGACGAAGTGAAGTTGGTGATGGAAGGAAGCCTCCTCTCTCTGAAGTACGATGAGGGCAACCCGTCGAACACACGACGGGAGGGGGTTTGCGACCAAACCAACGAGCCAAATGACACTATCCTGATGCAGGGAGTGCATGAAGTGGTGAGTAAGGTAGATTACAATGGTTAGCATTGTACAAATAAACCTGCACCACACGAAGGCTGCCTCGGCAGCTCTCGTGCTCAGACTGACTAAGTCAGATGAGGACTTGGTGTTAATCCAAGAACCTTGGATTAATAATAACAGGATCTGTGGCCTCAGAATGAAAGGGTATAAATTATTATACTCAAGCAACTCTGAAAAGATCAGGTCGTGTATCTTAGCGAAAAATAATTTGAATATTTTTCTTCTTCCACAATTTAGTAGCGGGGACTCAGCCTACATGGATCGCGAGAAGGAGGTTCCACCGGACAACCTGGGGGAACTGATCCGGAAAGCAGGTCAGAAAAAGGTAGGTGTGATACTTGGATGTGATGTAAACGCGCATCACACAATCTGGGGAAGCACAGACATTAATGAAAGGGGTGAGTTATTTTTTGATTACTTATTAAATACTAACCTTGTAGTTTGCAATATTGGGTGTGAACCAACATTCATTGTTAGAAATCGACAGGAGGTTCTAGATGTAACCTGTGCGTCAGAAACAATTGTTGATATGATCAGTGGGTGGAGAGTGGCGAAAGAGCACTCATTCTCTGATCACCGATATATTACATATAACCTCAACATCAAACCTGTGGCCCGGAAAGCCTTCAGGAATCCCAGAAGGACAAACTGGAACAAATATGGGGAGGTGTTGAAGGAACTATTGCCGCTGGAGGTTCCTGGACTTCCGGCGACAGTAGAGGAACTAGATGGCATGGTTGATATTGTCACAAAGGCATGCAATCTTTCATTTAATGCTGTGTGCCCCCTAATAAAGCCTAGGGGCAGGCAGAAACCAACAAGGTGGACCACGGGGTTGGGAACCTATCGGAGAGCGTGTAGGACAGCCTTTAATAAGGCTAAGAACACCAGGGAAAATCGAGATTGGGATTCCTATAAGGAAGACCTGAGAAAATACAAAAAAGAGTTGAGGAGGACACAAAGGGGGTCTTTGAGACTCTTCTGTTGTAGAATGGAGGAGGTCTCCGAAACTTCTCGCCTAAGGAAAATTCTATCTACTAACCCAACCAGTCCTAGTTACTTAATTAGGCCGGACGGGTTATGGACAGCTTCAAGTGTGGAATCATTGGAACTTCTCATTGAGACCCATTTTCCGGGAAGCATTGATGACTCGATGGAGCCTGGAGCTCATCGAGGAACACGTTTAACAGATGTGGATGGCATCGTGGACAGGAAACAAATCCTGTGGGCACTGAACGGTTTTAAGCCTTATAAATCGGCGGGCCCGGATCGGATTATACCAGCAGAGATCCAAAGGAACTCTGCGGTCATCCTCCCCTGGCTGGAGGTTATCTTCAGGGGATGTCTGCAATTGGTCTATATTCCCAGGAAATGGACGGAGGTCAGAGTGGTTTTTATCCCGAAATCGGGAAAAAGCTCACAGGCTTATCCAAAGGACCCGAGGTCTATAACTCTATCATCCTTTCTGTTGAAAACCTTGGAAAGATTGGTAGACGTATTTATTCGAACAAAAGTTGATCCGAGGAATTGGGCAATGTCTCAGCATGCGTACTGTAAGGGAAAGTCGGTGGACACAGCTCTGCACGATCTAGTACGCATGATTGAGAAGTCAATTTACTCGCAAGAGTTCTGTATGGTAGCATTTCTCGACATTGAGGGTGCCTTTAATAATGTAAAAACGGAGGCGATCATGGAAGGATTGTCATTTTTGAAGGTGGATTATCCTATAAGTAGGTTGATAAATCAGATGCTGGTAAGCAGGATTATTATCTCGGAACTGGGAGAGTCCACCATTAGAAGGCGGGTAGTTACAGGAACTCCGCAGGGAGGAGTAATGTCCCCCTTTCTTTGGAGTGCAGTGGTGAATGGATTGCTGTTGGAACTGGAGAAAGAAGGGATGGGGGTTGTAGGGTATGCAGATGATGTAGCGATAGCTGTCTCAGGCAAATATCTGGATACGATTAGGGATGTTATGCAGAATGCACTCCTGATCGTTGCGAAATGGGCCGGCAAATGCGGATTAAGGATCAACCCGTCCAAGACAGAGCTGGTATTGTTTACTAAGAAATATAAAATTCCGGTAGTTAGCCCTCCTACTGTGAACGGTATTAGACTGGCTTTTGCTGACAGAGCGAGATTTTTGGGCATAATCTTGGACAGTAAGCTCAGCTGGAAGCCTAACCTTGTAGAAAGGGTGAATAAGGCTAATGTAGCCATCTACTCGTGTAGAAACGCAATAGGGAAGAAATGGGGTTTGAAACCAGAGCTGGTACACTGGCTCTATACCGCAGTGGTAAGGCCTGTGCTGATGTACGGGGTGGGCGTGTGGTGGCCAGCTCTGGAAAAGGTAACCTTCATAAGGATGTTGGAGAAGGTGCAAAGAACGGCCTGTATGCTTATAAGCGGGGCGCTTAGGACAACACCTACACGCGCTTTAGAGGTTTTATTCCACCTTATTCCAATCGAATTTTTTGGCAAGCAGATGGCAGCCAATGTGGCTACAAGGCTCTCGGCTGTCTCTCAGTGGAAGTCTCTTCAGGTGGGACACTCGACGATAGTTAGATCACTAAGGGAAGAACTGGTGAATCTAGATTATATTAAACCAACGTTGTGCTTCGATATAGGTTTCCGGATCATCTGTCCTTCTAGGGAATCCTGGAGGAACGGATCAATACGGGAAAACGAGGCACTGACATTTTTCACGGACGGCTCTAAGCTAGACGGCAAAGTAGGAGCTGGAGTCTTCTGTGAGAAGCTCAATGTTAATATTTCTGTTCGTCTCCCTGACTACTGCAGCGTGTACCAGGCTGAAGTGGTGGTGATAGGGGAAGTCGTGACATGGTTGAAGCATAACGTGGTATCTGTTAGGGATATCGCGATTTATGTGGACAGTCAAGCGGCACTCAGGTCACTAGAGGCGGTTTCTCTGAAGTCACGGGTGGCGCTGGATTGCCGACCATCTCTTAATGAGATGAGCGAGTATTTCAGTATCCAGATGATCTGGGTCCCTGGTCACTCGGACGTCACGGGAAACTGCAGGGCAGACGAACTAGCTAGGTACGGTACGACTTTCCAGATGCAACCGGAAAGGGCAGGTCTGGGGAGACCTATAGCAGCGCTCAAATTGACGCTCAGTAAAAAGGCAATCGCCTTAACAGATGAGAGGTGGACCAACACTCGCACGTGCAGGGTAGCAAAACAGGTTTGGCCGAAACTGGACCTGCGGCGCTCCAAAGCACTTGTATCCCTTGGAAAACGAGATTTAGGATTGGTCGTAGGGATACTAACAGGACACTGCCTTTTTGGAGAACATGCGAGGAGGCTGGGTATAGAGACGAATGACTTTTGTAGAAGTTGTATGGACGAAGAGGAGGAAGAGACGCTAGTTTACTTCCTATGCTCATGTCCGGCACTATCATACAAAAGACGTAAGTACTTGGGTGTGTACAACATGGACAGCCTTTCTGAACTCGCGGACTGTAGGGTGCGAGATATTTTACGCTACATCAGTAGCTCTGGTTGGTTTCAGCGGGAGTAAGGGGAGATTGGATCCTGTGGTATCACAATGGGCCATTATTGGCCTTAGTGTGCGATAGCAGCCACTCTAACCTAACCTTACCTAAATAACCAAAGCTGGATTTACTAAACAAAACAAGAAACTACTGTTTAAGTAAATCAATATTGCAAGTTTTGACTAGAAATCGTAATTGAAAATAAAATAAAAAAATTATATTTTTATGATAAATGATAATACACTATATGAGCATACTACTATACTACTTATTTCTTCTTCTTCGTCTTCGACGTTGTCATCATCTTTTAGCATGTTCTAATGTAATATGTTGAACACATATAAAATTAAGTTCATAAATCAAGACAATGGTTCGATATATCGTATACGTTCGAGACCATTTGTTGCATATCGACTTATTGTAGAATATTTTGTCGTCATATACAGGACAAATAAAGGTACCAACAAAATATGTCAAATAACGATAAATTAAAACGGATTAAGTTTATAATTTAAAGTATTAATTATATCTACTGGTCTTGCCATACGTTTTCTTACGTATTATCATCATCATTCTATATACATACGAGTATACGAGTATGTACACACATATTCATTCTTTAAGAACTTACCTCTTTCATTAATTTATTACGACTTGTTATTGTTGTTGCTGTTTTATTTTATTATAATAATATTGAAATGAAGATAAAGTTCTTTCACATGCTTTGAGGATTAAATTTTAATATTTTCTACTGGTACTTTATAAGACCCAGTGTTGTCATTATTTCCAGTCGTTGTTATAATAAATGTACATATTTTGTACACCAGACAGATGTACATAATCGTAATTATACTTTCCTTATCATTATTTGACAAAACAAAAAAAAAATACACCAACAACAAATTATTAATAATTTTATATGTTAAACAGACCGCAAGCACCAGCCAGCACACACAAAATTGGTCGTTCTTGGTTTCTTAATGAAAATAAAAATAATTCTTTAAAAGTCATCAATGGATTAAGATAATAACAAAATAAAAAACCAAAACGACGAATAAATTGATGGTTTTGGTTTAAAATGTAATATAAATTTAGAGGTTAAGTATTAAACGAGTTAATGTGTGCTGGCTGCTTCTTCACGACGATAAATTTATACTTTTTAATGTTAATTAGATTTGATTAAATGTTTTTGATAAGACGCGTATTTTTATTTAAAATCCCAAGTGAACTAATTCTAATCACATTTAATGTGTTTCACAAATTTTTTTGTTGAGACCTTGAAATCTACTTAACATAGAAAAGCACAGGTGAGGATCTTTAATATATATGAAACGTATAGTTAAAGTATTTTAATTAAGCTCATAAAAAATGTTCAAAATCAAAATTAATGATTTGTATGGGATGCTGCAGGCCTCGTTTGAAACCTCCTCTTGCGTTATTCCTCAAATTTTAAGGTAATTGATCATTAAATTAAAGAGCACTCATATACTTTTATGACAGATTAACCACTTCATTTACATCACCATTATGTACCAGTCTGCTGCCACCGCGCTTATACATATTATAAATTAACTACAGTTGAACCAAAAATTGTTGATAATAATAAATGACACAAAAATGTTAATAACTCAAAATATTTCTCCTGGGTATTAAAATATTTTGATCTCGCGCCCCATTTTAAAATATCTATATATATTTTATAAACATAGTTCCAATCTAAAAAATAGCGATGAGACTGCGTTGTTTCGTAATTTCATTTAATAAACTGAAAAAAACTGTCATCGCTCATCCCATTGTCAATTACAATCGATGTCAAAACATTTTCAAATTTTTGAATATCCATCTGCTTCAATTTTATCAACCGTAAGACATGCAACTACATCAACAAAAAAATATTCTGTCATTTAATTTAATCATAATTTCTAATCCCGATGTACATACATAGAGATACGCTTAAACAATATAATCAATTTTGATTTCATCGTTTTTCGAAATTTTCCAAAAAAAACCAAAAACACAAAACACGCATTCTTCGTACCCACCAAATATGTCGTTTAAACATGAAATTGAACTCAACACACAACAAACGAATATTAAAAGCATTCAAATCAATTCTTATTAAAATATTTGTTGCTGTTGCCTTCATTATTGTAGTAAATTTTATTTCGCCTTGTCTCCTTTTTTTTGGGATGACACAATCACCTGTTTCCAATATCATATATATAATATGGTTTGTATAGTAAACTGTCTCAAAACAAATATTCTAATCGGGATTTGAAATGTGTATTAGATTTTCTCCAATCGATTATGATAATTTTATATTTTTTTGTGACTCCGTTCGTCGAGTGTACACACTGTGTGTCTGCCGATACGATGAACGATGATACGCCATATTGAAAATCTATAATTGAAAATGTTTGTTTGTTACTGTTAGTGACATTATGATAAATTTTTTGACAAACTCAAATATTGTTTATTTTATTATTGTTGGAACGGTTCATTAGATGTCTAAATATTCCATTATTGTAACAAACAATTTATAATAAATTGCAATCAACAACCGTGAAATCAGGTTCATATGATGCATAAAATTATAGCAAGTTCAAGGGTATGTTAGCTTATTTTTTGTTGACTTGGGAAATACTATTGAGCTAATTTACAATTAAGCTTTTCAATTTTATTAAAAGTGCTATATAACCTTGGAGACTTATGTCTCATTAGTTTAATAATATAGTGAAATTCGGAATACGAATACACTTTGCAGCACTTCCATTTCTATCGCTCGAAACTTCATATAGAATTGTCATTCTATATGAAGTTTCGAGCGATAGAAATGGAAGTGCTGCAAAGTGTATGCGCTTATAACCGACGAAAATTTACCAAAAAGGTAATTGTTTTCGTACGATATATTTTACAACAATGTTGAAAGCGTAAGGAATGGGTCTACCATACAAAGAACTAATTTTTTAGCCTAGAAATTGAAAAAAGTTTCATTAATCAGAAAAAGAAAAATGTTTACAGCTGAGGCAAAATCAGAAATTATTATTTGTCATTTAGAATAGAAGCTAGAGAATCAAATACTTAGCTGAGTTCTGCGCTCGAAATGGTATACTCTCTATGTATTTCTACAAAGCTTTTAGATTATAGTTTAAATTACGACGTAGTTAGAATGTTTCGATAAATGAAGCAAAAAGCCAACCGGTTCGGAAAATTATTCAAAACATCTCTGACCCGTGAAATAAAGCATAAAACGTATGTATGACGTCCCTTAAACTAGAAGAACCCATGAAACAGAACATTACGACATAATATGAATAGTTATAGGTTTATTATAGTCTAATTAAATGCTCTATTAAAAAATTTTGAGCTCCATCCCTTCCAGTTAAAACAAAGGCACTGCTAGCTTTAGAAAAAGCTAACAGAACCAGTATCAAAAAACGATTTAAAAACAATTGGGAAATATAATATTAATTTTACGCTAATGGAATGCCTCATTTAATTAATTAATAATTATAATTTTAGGCTATTATGGCCTAATCAAACGCCTCATTATAAATGTTGGGCTCCATTCGTTCTTGATCAAAATTCAAGTCATTTAATCTAAAGCTAGCAGAGCTAGCAGGAGTCCAAGCACAAATCGCTTGGGAACACTACAACTCAAGATACCTTGGTCACTGATAGAGCTTTCCACTTTAACCACTTGACGAAGATTTTTGAGCCTCAACGATTTTTGGTCTATGAACCTCAATTTCATATCCAAAATTCGTGATTATTCGAATGCTTTCGATATATCTAAAAATAAAGCAGTAGGCTCTTGAGACTTGACTTTATGGCCAAATATAATAAGTATATACAAAGTGCAACAATGTTTCCTCAGTAGATTTCTCCGCTGTGAAACCGATTTTTTTCTTGTTTAGAAATTTAATCTTACCGAGGTAATTGGGCAATCTCCGCAGGCTTATAATTACTAAGCTCCAGCTGATTTCATTTTTATAAAGCTGTATTGCCAGAGCTAGTTTAAATACGTTTGAATTGATTCCCCTATCCAGGCTCAAATTAAACAGATATTTCAAAATATCTAACAAATACCAAGAACAATTTGTCATTAAAAATTTTCAATAACTTTGGATGGTTTGTTTTTCAATTTTTTAATTTCGAATATAAGTTTTACCGATTGTATTGGTTCAAAAACGCAAGATGTCTTATAACCATTGGAAGAACCCGTTGCACATCTTGAGAATCCATTGAGATCGATGGATAATGTAGCATAGTTAAACATTGAGAATGTGCCGGATGTAACATTTGTAAAGTTATTGCGTGTTCTTGGAGTTGTTACCTGCTGAAGCAAATTTATTTTTGTGTAGCCTTGACACTGCTCTTCACATTATTTAACAGTTTTTAACGATTTTTGTAGTCTACCGTTGAATGGATTACACTTTAGTTTCTTCGAAAACTTGTGAATCTTATTTATTTAACGTAAAAGATGTGAGTTCATCCATGGCTTGAGTTTTCTAGGGTTACCAATAGCTACTGTATAACGCGAAGAGGCGATATGCGATTTAAGAATGCTAAGAAATTTTTCAAAGTCTAAGAAAATGCTTCACAATAAACTGAATCCCAAGTTTCGAATAGCAAAGAATTTTTAAGGATATCGTTATTTATATTTACTCTAGGATAATATCATAGAACAACCACCGTGTTCACCTGATATGGCTTCGGCTGACTTTTTTCTTTTTCTAAATCCCAAATTACCACTTCGAGGCACCCGTTTTCAGTCGATAGAAGAGAAAAAAAAGAGAATTCGTGGCGAGAACTGAAGTCAATTCTAGCATTTTGGTCTGATTTTTGATTTAGTTTTGCTGGCTTTAGATTAAATTACCTGAAGTTTGGTTAATATCTAGGGGAGCCCAACATTTTTTAATGAAGCTTTTGGATAGGACATAAAGCACCTAAAATTATTTGTATGTCAATCGATCTTGTTTTGCGTTCTAATTTCTATTTTGGGCCGATTTTCAATTTGAGTTCTGCTAAATTTAGATTAAATGACCTTCAGCTTCGTCAATAATGAGTGGAGCCCAGATTTTTAAAAAAGGGCATTTGATTAGGCCATAATAAGCCTAAAACTATTTGTATGTAAATTGATCTTGTTTTGCGTTCTAATTTGATTTTAATACAAAGATAACAGAAAGAAACAGATGTTTCGATGGTTCCCATTTGGAACGCGATATTTTAAAAAGTGATATTTCAAAACGCGATATGGTACAAAACGCGATATTTTAAAAATTTTAAATTTTAAAATGATAGGAGCGGGAATTTAGAATGTCTGGGTTATATCAGGTGGATGAAGGGGAAATTTAATTTCAGTTTATAGGAATCTAAAATCGATAGGAGCGGGAGTATAGAACCGGGTTATAACAAGCGGGTCACTGCGCTGCCGTTGCTTTGCAAGCACATTCTGTACCGTGTTTTGTATCGTGTTTTGTACTATAACGCATTTAGTACCATATCGCACACATGATATATATTTAATAAACAAAAACTCTCTTCCCATAAGAGAATGCGTCCTCCTATAAAGTGGATTTTTTAAACTAATCGGCCGTTTCAGATGAATGAGTATAACTTAGTTGAACTCGACTGCTATTCGCGTTTTTCGACAAAGTAAAAATGTAAATGTTAGTTTGCTTTGAAGCAAGAGGGATTAAAACTGTCATTACAATGAATTTGACAGTTCTCGTCCCCATTGTAGACATAGAAACCAACGATATCTACATTCGATTAAAATCGCCAATAACAATTATTTTATGATCTTTGAAAAGAAACAATTGTTTTGGGCGAAAGGCACAATTAAGAGTGTGGCGTGGTCTATACTTTATTTTACCTTGATATTACCTTAATCAGTTTTCAACTTAAAAGATAAAACGGTTTTATTTTAGAACAACTGCAACGTATTTGAAACGGTTTATAAAAACCGTTTTGTAAATCTTAATATTGAGTAAAATACATTATTATTGGTTCTAATATTTTTTCTTTTACTTAGGTATTTTTACCACTGGAGATAATAATGGTTTACCAACTTCTAAAATAATTCGTTAAATCATTATATATTATGTATTTTTATAAACACAAACAATATATTGCTTGGTATGTTTAGAGTCGAACTCGGACAATACCGCCTGCTAATAAACATGATGAATGAAGGATCTTATACATAATAAGATTTATCAAGTAAATTGATAAACTCACCTTGAAGTGAAAACCAAATCTAGCTACAAATTTTTTTTAAATGTATTATCGGAACTTAAAATGGTTTTAAGTTTTTATAAAATCAGTTGGAACTGAAATTAATCCATATTTCATTTTCAGAGATATTCAGTTTTTTTACAAACCGCATTAAAACAGATCTTTACGGGTTTTTGTTATGGTGTTTATGAAACTTGGAACCATTAGGTTTGTTACCGCTCCAAAGAAACTTAAAAATTGTTATAATACTAATATTTTAAATAATTTAAAACCGTTTCAAAAAATCTAAGGTTTTTTTAGATCTGTTTATAAACGGTTCCTCTTTAGTAAAAATGAAACGAGATGGTATCAAAAACCGCGGTTAAAAGCAGTACCTGCTAAGGCTTTGTAACGTGTCGGAAACGTGTCTCAAACCATTTCAAAAACTTTTTGGTTTTAAAACATAGCTCCGTATTGGTTATAAAATCAATTTGAAACCAAAAATTGCTACTTGGAATGTTTTATTCCGAGGAAATATTTAGCTTGCTTTAAAAAACATTTAACTGGCGCACTTAACTGCTGTCGGCCAATAATCATTTTCCTGTCCAACTGGCCATAAGTGTGAGTTTCAATAGGTTTAAATACCGCATAAATAGTTAAACATTTAGAAGTGGTAATTTTTTTAACTTTTTATCTGGCTAAAAATGTTGACACTGCTTTACGATTGTCGACAAGTCATTCTTGCAACACTCAACTTTCTTTTAGCTGCACGAATGTACATAGATTTCGAATACACCAACCATTTTTGATTTCTAAAATAAAGAGTAACCTTACCTTAAGAGTAATCTTGTAATCAAAATTCGCTGTTCTTGCGTAAATTTCACAAAACCAAACATGTTGAGTTAATTTTTAAATTTATATAAATTTTTTAATTCTTCGTCATTTTTTGTAAATGCTAAATTTTTCAACATCATGGCAACAATTAAAAAAGCTTACATGGAGGCTGCCACTTCCAGTACGCAAATTTCTACGAAATTTTGTAAAGTATTCCCAATTACTACAAAAAAACTAGGTCTGAGGTTTCATTCCGTATAGTTAACCCGCCTGGACTGTAGAGATGTGCATTTTAGTGCAATATCTCTTTGATTTTACCCGTTTTCTCGTAAATTTTATACACTTAAAGTATAATTGCAAAAACCAAAAAAGCTTCTATGGAAGATGCCACTTAAGACAGTACGATTTAGACCAAAAATCACTGGGATGTCCCTATATATCGAAAACCTTAAGTATGAAATTTCATCCCGATCAGTCGCTCTGCACTGCGATCGTCATTAGATTGTCTATAAACAAAAATACTGTTTTATTTTAATTCACAACACTTGCACTTATTTTTTTAACTTACCGTATCACATGCATTACACAATTTTTTTATTTAATTCAAACACTACACTATTCAAGTAATTAAATTAATTATTAATTTTGATATTGCACAAAAATTAAATTTCAGGAAATCTAAAATATCACGCGCACGAGAACACTGATTAAATTTGCGACACTAACTTTCATGTATTACTATAAAATAAACAGCGGGATTTAATTTTTTTACAAAACGCAATTAAACGTAAAACATAAAATAAAGTAACATTATTGTCAAACAAATGGGTTTTAAATGCAAAGAATCTTTTTTTTAAATTTATAAATGTTTCAAATAAATCAAATAAATGTTTTCTTTAAACTTAAAAGGTATTTTGTAAATAATTTTACAAAATTTATTAAAACCAAATTTTTTTTATCAATTTTTAAAAATTTCATTTAATAACAAACAAATACTTTTTAAATTCAAAAGAATTTCAAATTTTTAGAAATCAAAAACTTTGTTTTTCAATTTTACAAATCAAAATTTTTCTCAGTGTGACTGAGCCGTAAATAGGACATAGACATTAACCCCCCGATTCTAACATACAGTCACAGACGCATTTTCAGTCGTATGGTTAACTTTTGTCTTAACGAAGACTAAAGACTTTAAATTCTTATTCTGCACTTAGTCTTATCTGTCAGTAATCTTAAAAAATTGTTTTCGTTAATATTATCGAAATAGATGGTCTTAGGAATCATAATTTTGATATTTAAACAGAAACAATAATTTTATGTATTTGATTATTAAAAACAGAAACAATAAAATATGTACTATTTTATATTGTTATATACACTCTTAGCATATATAACATAAATTTGAGTACAATTTCGAATTGAACTGTCGCTTTTCGTACATAAATTTCAAACAATATGGTGAAAATTGGGTTTTGGCAGCTCTACAAAAGTCTTTGGAAGAGATTCTAATATATTTTTAAGACTACTGCCTTCACAATTTCTATGAAGACTTAGGTCTTACAAAAAAAAAAGTCTTCACAAGAAAGTCTTAGCTACACTGAGAAAAATTTTGGTTTGTAAAATTAAAAAACGAAGTTTTTAATTTCTCAAAGTTATAAATTTTTTTGAATTTCAAAAGTATTTTTTTGAAATTAAATGAAATTTTTGCAAACTAATAAAAAGCTTTTTTATTTTAAAAACATATTTTGTAAAATGATTTATAAAATACTTTTTAGATTTAAAAAGTTTATTTACTTAAACATAATAATTTATTTCAAAAGAAGTGTTTTAGCATTTAAAAATAATTTTTTGATAATAATAACAACTTATGAAAATGTTTATATTTATTGTTTTGCCAGAAATCCCGTTGTATTATTTTTCAATTCGTTTATATTTTATGTTTTATTTTAAAGTTTTTTCGGCTATTTATATAATTCGCCAAATCGATATGTTCTTGTGTTATACTAAAGGTATGAAGGTTTGACTGACTAAGTAGAACAACTTTTTATCAGTACGAAACGAAACCAAACCGCAAAAAAAGAATTTCAGGAGGTTCTCATTATATTTTTTAAGGGTTGTGTGTATTTTTACACAATGACCCTGGGGGTTAAAAATTGGGGAGGGCGAGGTTATTTTCTACTTTTCGTGGTTAATATGTTATGTTCTTATGAGTAGCTGACTCTTTGGTTTTGCTGACTTTAAGTGAACAGTCGCAAACATTGATTACTTTGATTTAAAAATATTGTGACATACGAGTATGTTAAAAAATAATTATTTAAAAATTAAAATAAATCTTTTAAAACTAACCAATAGTTTTTTTATTCTTAAAAAACAATCTCTTAAAATTTAAGAAAACTATTTGACATAAGTAAGGAAATTATTTTTGAAAATAAAAACAATTTTTTTATTTTTATAAACAAATTTGGTAAAAAAATTTATTTTAAAAATAAAAAGATTATCCTTTTGATTTTAAAAACGAGACTTTTCGCCTAAAAAATATATGTATATTTTTTTGATTTTATATGTATATTTTTTTATTTTTACTGGTTTTTTTTTCTCAGTGTAACATGATTTTAGTGGTCTTATTGTCAGAATCGGGGGTTAATCAAAAAACTCGAGTTCCAAAATTTTCATGATTATAAAATTCAAAAAACGATTTCCCCAATTTAGCGTAAAACTCAAACAAATTTTAATTCGTTTTATACCTTAGAGGACAGGGCTGCCGGCCCAATCCATTTGCAGACAGATCAAAAAGATTGGATCACTTGTATCGCTTCTACTGATAGATCTACTACATATACAAAATGTTGACTTTTAATGTTTTAACATTCTATATTTCAAATCAATTTGATTAAAATTCAACTATCTGCGAACTTTTAACTATCTGATTAGTATCTGCGTATGTTTGTATATTATAAATTTTGCGAACAAAATGTTTTGTTATCATTATCTCTTAAGGCAGATTCGCGTATGCGATCAAAAACGATTCGCGAATCAATCAAATCATTAGAAACATACAAATTTCCCCATCCGAGATGAAATAATTTTAAGTGAGTCATTATTGGATTGCATTCGCGAACCTGCCTTATAACGCAAAATTTGCCTTACTGAAAAGTTCTTCCAGAAAAATGGTTTCTAAAATAAAAGTGAGTTCAGAAAGGAGTTTTACATTAAAATTTCGAGTAACACTAGAAATAGTTCTTGTTGCAAATTTATTTAAAAATCTTTTAGTTCATAGTGTATTTTCTCACAATCGATATACTTTTAAAAATATTTGCGAAAATCCTTCCGTAGGACTGAAAATTTACCTTGATGTCAGACGGTCGAGTTTTATTTTTTTCATCTCATATTTTGCTGATATCAACGAAACTTCGGCAAACATTCACCAGCATCCCCCAATTAGTGGATAAATCTTAGGTATGAAGTTTCATACAAACCATCTGGGGTATACAGAGGCTGAATTTTTATTGAAAAGCGGTTTTGGTCAGAAATCATAATTTCTGTTTAAATTTTGAGAAACTGGTCCCCCTTCTAGAGTGTTGTTGGGCAATTAATTTAGAATTTTTTACAACATAACCGTTTTTCTTGTAAATCATATACTTTTTAAAATATTTGCAAATAACAAAAATCTCCTTTGACAGCTGTCACTTCAGGTGGATCGGTTTCGGCTAAAGTTTTAAAGGTATTATAATTTAAATAAAGTAATTGTTTTGCCTTATAAGGAGGATATTGAATTTCTCTTCCAGCAATATGTTATAAATACCTAGGATCGCCCTTATGGTTGGTCCGTATGTTTCTTATCATATCATATCATATACTATCAAAGCTCGACTAGTAATTGAATCCCAAATACGTTGGATTTTTCTTTTAAAGCAGAAAGAGCATAATTGTACGTTTAAATGAAAAATTTGTACCAAAACTTATTGTATCTCGTAATATGCAAGAGTCTCGATACTTGAGTTGCTAGGTCCATGTTCACCTCAATTTTTTTAAATTTAAAAATTGGCAAACCGCAGCTGTATGATGTTTGAGCAGTGTTTGAATCGTTTGCATTTATTTCTAATGTTTATTTGGTGTAAATAAAGTTGCTTCTGAACGTATTTTGATCAAACCGTAAAAGTTGCTTTAGTTTATCAGAATTTCGAAGAAATTCGTTACTTGTTTTAACTTGTAGTGTACTTTTGTTTATCGTAAATTTTATTTAAGGAAATATCGAATTTTTGACGAAACGGCGAGCTTGAAAATGTTTAAAGTCGTAATCTGCGTAAAGCTTTAAAATAAATAATAATCGACATTTGATAATTTAAGAATTCAAGGGAAGAAGGTAGCTACAACATTTTTGATCAAAATGTCTTTTTATTTTCAACTCCCAGTTTTATCAATTAAATATACTTCTAAAGCAAAGTTTCTCTTGCAAAAGAACGTTTTATTCGACGTTCTTTCTTATTGGATTCAAGTGTGTTTATTTCTGTTATTTAGCTGACATGAATGTTGTACTCTATATCCGAGTGTTTTTAATGATTGGTTTTTAATGGGTAAGGTTGCAATAATTGACGATGTACAAAATTTAGGTAGAATTCAAATTTAATAATTGATGATCGACTAAAAATGATTAGGACATCATACGTATAAACATGATGTCGGGACGGGATATGTATCCCGAGGATTAGATGGTGTAGGGTCGATGTAGTGCAGCAGCTTTATGTATAGCATATGACCGCTGGATGTAATTGATAAATTATTCCAGTCGTTTACAACTGGGAACGATAGATACATATGCAGAAATTTCAAAATCATATACCTAGTCACAACCAACACAGTTTAATAAATCAACAATTCCTATCTACGGAAAGTGTATGTGTAAATAATTTACAGTCGCATAAATAATTTATTAACAAAATAAAGAAAAGATAAAGACTTTGCTGCGTATTAGTCCATTCTATGACTACTAATCCTCTCCTTATATTAACTTGAGAGTGAGGATGCAGGCGGGGCCCTTGCCCTCATAATTCTGGAGTACGACTCGTTTTTCAATTATTTTTTTTGATATTGGATTCCTTTACGGATTTTGATATTGGATTCATTATGGTTGGCCTGTACGTCTTTTATCATATCAATCATAAAATCACTGAAAAATTAGTTTGGTAGTTTTGATTACTTTTAACAAGACTATTTCTTATTTTAAAAATCATCACCAAATATTCGTAATCGATTTACTGTCAATATGTTTTCATTATATAGAGAATATTGTTATGCAGGTTATTACAGGATCGCCTTGATAGCTTCATTTTGTAAAATTTGTAGATGGCTGGTTTGAGTAACATTTGCAGATCCCTAAATTTTAATTAAATATCAGATTTGAGTTCACATAACTAAATGAATTTACTGTCTCAGTACTACAATAATTGGAGATACTTTAATTGGTATGCATGATATGTGGTTTTTCCATGAGAACCGACAATCAAAACTTAACCCAAGATAACAAACATTGTCTACACGTTTAATAATGCTGTTATTAATATAAATTTCATTTACTACCCTTACAGGCTAAAGTAATAAGTAAAATGATTTTGAGATATTCAATAGTAGCTTGTTATGCATATATCAAGATCATATAGTTTAAATTTAGATTTAACATTTCATTAACATAAACTAGAAATTACGGAAGAAGTTCCAGGTAAGACATATACAAAATCTGCAACATAAACTAATCAACGTGAGTTATATTTATTTTGAGTCGAAACAAAAATTGATGTGCTAGTAAATTTTAGATGTAAGTATAAAGTTAGGAAATTTTCATTTCAAGAATCAGTCCAATTTTAAATTTTAAGCGCAAAACTTGTAATACTGCTTCTAGAAAATAAAATAAATAACATAAAATAAAGTTTAATATTTTTAACAACATCAAAACTACGAAAATATAATTATATGTTTAATTTTAATTTGAAGTAGTTGCATCATGCAGGTACTCGTTTTATGTTATTTTTTCCATATTTTTCGTAGACATAATGATTTTAAGAATTTTTCAATCTGATATAATATTATGATAAACTCGAAAATAAAATTGAAGGAATTTAGATCTGGTATAATTTTCAACTACAATTCGCACGATATTAGATTTTTGGTGCGCTGACATTGCTACGGCACCAAGCATCATGAATCAAAAAAAAAATTGTCAAAGTCTTGGGAGCAATTATCCTACGGCCTATAGAATCTAGGAAACACTAACACCTTAATTAATCCATTAAGCAATCTCTTAATGACACCGCGTGAGAAAAATTAAAAACCCATTAGTTTCTTTCCCAATTAATACATAGAAAAACTAATAAAACTACTTTCATCATGAATGAGTACCATATCACCTTAAAGCAAATAAATAAGACAAATAAAAAATTATTTCAAATTAACTTCAGTACCTTAACAACAACAACAACAACAGCAACACTTAATAGTTCATCTAACTGTGGTGAAGAGTAATTTTTATGGCTCGATTAAGTTGATTTTAAAGACAACATTTTCGCTTCATTTACACACACTTGGTTGGGTAGACGACATGCACATATAAATTCATCAAAACTTAAACTATTTTTTGTGTACGTACGAGTAGTTTAAACGTATTATGAAGAGAAAATTACCCAGCATCATCATTACGTATTTTTAATTTATGTATGATAAAAAAGACGCTATTATTATTTTAAAATGATGACATCCGTTTTCATGTTAGAACTCTTTCGTGTATTTTGATCACACACATACACAAAATTTGGTCTCTTATCTCTTAAGAAAAAAGAAAAGAAAAAACAAATCAATTGAAAATAATTTACGTTCTAAGATTAAAACATAAAACGAAGACGACAAGAAAAGGTGTGTAAGCTGCATATAGGGTAAATAAAAATAGGAAATGTGTTATTAGTTTCCTATTAAGCTCTATATCTGGAGTGTGTGTGAGGTCGTCGAAGTATACACAAAAAAAATAAACCTAAAAATTACACGTCTTAATGATCCCATTTCGTTCGTATACAACAGCATCTTCAATTATAAGAACATAATGTTCTCGGAGTATCTCTACTATTGTGTGCAGAAAATTCACATAAATCATGTACCTGGTTTTAGTTCAGAAACCTTATTTTTTTAATCAATCACCCAACTTCCATGTATAAACCGTGATGATTATTTCCGTCCTAGACGTAACCATTTCCAACAACAACACAACAATAACAATCATAAAAAACGTAAAACCGCATAATGGAAAACCGCAAGACCGTGGTGGTGAACGAAAGATATCGCAATCTACATACTTTCATCGAGATGAGTTATGTTTTATATGATTTTGTTCATTAATTTCAGGTTCTTCATTTTGTCTTAAATTACCAATTTTGGAGATCAGATCTTTTGCATCGTACGCAACACTACATATATAGAAAACTAAAAGATGATAATATTTTGTTATGACAACGTTGGAGGTCGCCCAGTATTATAAAGCCCCATAAAAAGACTTAAAATTTATGTGCATTCAAAATTATATTCAATAATCTTATTCTTAAAAAATTATGAAAAATTAGAATAAAAAATTAAATAAATGATAATCATTTGTTATCATAATTGATCAAAACAATAAAATCTTAGATTATACATGCGTGTACGTAATAATGTACATAATACAGAAGAGATAAATGGTTATCTATGTGACACTATTACCGGTTCTGTACGTTTGATCGCGGTCGACTCTCGTACACGTATATATGGGATGAATATGAGGAATTACAATAAACCAGTAGTTTTGTATTGTCTTTGAATAAATAAATGGAATTATCTCTTGTTGGTTATAAGAAGATTAAAGATGACTTTATACAATTAAATGTTATGTAGCTCCATGTATTGATTTAATCAGCCCTACCGCATATTTTAGCGTTTTTTGTTTGTTTGTTTGTTTATTATTGTAACCTGTTATTCTAAATGGTTTGTTTATTGTATCGCTTAATAGATTTTTAAATGAATTGAACTTTATTTTGTGTTCGTCGTCGTCTTTGGCTTTTTGATCTAAAAATGGAGATATAGAAATAAAAGATGTCTTTCGTGAGAAATTTTTATAAATAGCGTGTTGCAGTTGACACATAAAATGTGTATGGCTCATTAATAAAGGAGTGCTACTGCGGTTTTTAGGCAGAAAGTTTCAGTGATATTCTTGTTATGCTTCTAGGGGTCGATAATGGTCTAAAATCGCTATGCGAATAAACTAAGATAAGTTGGGTCGTATCCAGAAACTCGGTTTTTATTTATTTATTACTGACAGATTACAGTGTCCGTAGTGACTAAAACTACATTACGCATGTGATAACATCAAATTCAAATACAAAACGATTAACTCAGTTTAATCACAAAAAAATCTGCAACAGGTGAAATTAAATAATGGATTTCGTTGAACTTTGAAGAAACGATTTATTCAACTTGATGGTAATTACTACTTATTTGATTATGAAATATTCAATTAATTGCAAAAAATAAAAATTTCAATATATTTATTCAGTTCGACGAAATGTCAGCAAAATTAAGAAAAACACTCTTTAATTTGAATGAAAGGTAATCAAATTGATTACCCATCTTCGTTGACGCTATATCAAACGCCATTTCTTCAATTTGACTGACGATTTTTTCAGACTAACCATTTTATTTTTTTTGGGTGTAAACTTCAACTGACGACAGCAGATCTGATTTTACCATTCGTTAAAGCATTAAAATATTTACAGCGCTCTTCTCTATAATTAGGTAAATAAATATAAATCTATAGCGTCCAATAAATGTTAATGATTTTCTGCCAAATTCAGTTTTAATTTGGGAGCACTTCAATTAACTAGATTTTCTTGGAAACCAGCCATGATCTAAAATTTTGAATTGTACAATCGAAAGTAATGATGGGGTGTTCAAACACTTGAACAAGTACACCGATATTGTTCAGCTAAAGCAAAGGTTGAAGAATCAAATGAGAAGCGGGTATGAATAAATGAGAAATGATTTTTTTTAAAACATGTACTGGAACAAAACCAGTCAATTTTCTTATCAAGCAAGCCATGCCATATGTTTCTCGAATATTAATCCAAGATACTTGCATGTATCCACTCGTTCTATATAGACTTATTTATTTGCTTCTTATAGTGGTGGTAAATCACAGTGTCGTAGACATGGAAAGTGAAAACTTAAAAATATTGTAAGAAAATTTAAAACTTAAATAATTGCATCCCTTTTATGTGACTGTGACATAGCTAGCTGACAACCTCTGGAATCGTAGAGGATGACTGTATCATCACCAAAAAACTTTATATGACCTACGAATGGTAATAAGGCCGTATCATTTATGTAGATAAAAAACCATCAAGAGCAAAGAACACTTCCTTGAGGATTCCTTTTTACATCATTTTTTACACCAAACTGCTTTCGATTGTACAAGTAACTTGCTAAAAGTTTCCATTTCAGGCTACAGAATCTATACAGTCAAAAGTATACGATCGTCTTAAAATAGGTCAAATATGTCAAAGTTAGGTAGGTCAAATCGGTAATGTCTATTAGCGAAGTCTGTACCAAAATCTTGTCAAAATTCATACTGAAATTTGTTTTATTTAGAAAATCAATCATCTGGTTAGCAATATTTTTTCTAAATATTTGTCAAATAAAAGCAAACCTGAAATTGGACGATAATTATTAATTAGTTTAGAATTTTTAGACATAAAGATGGGCGACACTTTAGCAATTTTAAGACAATCGGAGTCTACACCGCTTTCCAAAACCATATTAAATAGATTAGTTATAGTAATTAAGGTAAAGATAAAGCTAAGATAAAATGTTTACAACGCAGGGCAGCTGTTAGAGGGTTTTGACCTATAATGAACAACGTAGCAACTGAATTACTTTAGCATATGCGTACAACCGCTTTGGCTGCTGCTTTCGATTTTCATTTAATTATTCGAAGAAATTTACTAAATGACATACGATTCGGTGTCCAAACTGATTAGGAATCCTGAACCTGCGAAATTTTCTAATATACTGAAGGATAAGGATGTGTTAAAAATTCTAGCTTATAAGAGAACCTACTTGAGCAAACTATCATTTCTCCACATAACAGATCGGTGTTTCTTCTCACAAGTGTGTCATTCATAACAAAATCAAAGCTTCCGAATTAGTAAATGATTATTGTAATGAGTAAAGTTTGAAGGTTGGTTGGAACATTTCCGTGGACTATCTTCCGTCGACTTTAACCGACTTAATATTTTCTAATTGTTATAATATTCTTCTGATTTATTCCTGAAATCCCAGAATATCACGAATCACTTTGTCGATGCTCTCAGCATCGTAATTAAAAGACATGAAGAACGCTGATCCATCGGTACAAATAGGTCACCCTTCATTTTATGTACTGAATTTATTCAGTAAAAATGTACGTAAAATAATATTTAATTACCGAAACATATCTTCAAAGTTCCAAGAACTTAGTTTATTTAAATTTAATCACGTTTTAACTTGGAAACACTAAACTGAAAGAGAAAAAATCAAAGAGTAAAAAAGCTTCGTGAAATACAAATATATACAGGTTTAACGTACATAAATAATCGGTGGTATATTGACAGACATGTATTAATTTAAATCTTTAAGGGATATTCTAAAATTTCTATGTACCATCTTTAAAATTTTCAGTAAAATTTATTTAAAATATAAAAAGTAATCTAATAAAATTCTATAAATATCTTCATCAATTCATAAATTTTAGCCTAACAATTAACCAAACCCTCAAACGTCTACCTAGCACCCCATCGTCAGGAGCCAAAAGTGAACACAAAACTGGTGTTTATTACGTGTTTGCAAGAAACGTGACACGTTCTTATTATTTGAACTCTAAACTTCCACTAATTTTAGAAATACAACTTGTTTATTTCAGATATATCTGTAAACCGTGATTCCAACAAATGCCTACACAGTAATTTTTTAAGTTACCCTTTTACAACTTTAATAAAATAACTAATTTTAAAATTCCGATAGAGTAATCTCTCGATGTGCCGCTCGCTTCATATAACGAAAAAAAAATCTATTGGTTTCATGTTAAAATTATTTAAATGAACAGATTTTGTGCTAGAACTGCTTGCTGACGCAGAAGAATCAATAAGGTTAACAAACCTGTGGTTAAATATTTTAACAATAGCATTAAGATCACGGTACTCAACATCATTGTAAATAACGGAGTGAATCATATTCTTAGAATTATTTTCCATGAAAAGCTTTAACTACTTCCAAATTTCTTTTCGCTCAAATTATTAAATAAATTTTCGAAATATCGTCAAAATTATTCGAAATAATTTGGATGTGAAGGCAAATATATCCATAGTCGAGTTCTAATAAATGCGGCTGTAAAACACAATATTGGATTTCTCACTTGCTTCACACTTTTGAAAGTTCAAAATAACTGGAGAGTTGGAAATCCATTTGGTTAATTTTATTGTCGTCAACAATATTTTTAAGAATCGAAACCCCAAAAAACAAAGTATCTATGGTTAATTAAAATTGATACAAAAACTCTGAACGATACGGTTACATCAACTAATTTTTTGGAACATGGCATCTTTCTTATCAATTTGCACCTGTAGGTACATTTTTTATGCGTCGTCGATAATGACAAATTTATGCTCGTAGAAACTGAAAATATATGACGCAATTGTTGATGATCATTAAGATAATCTTGATACTGTCTCTGAAAATCACGAATCAAACAGTGCTCTAACGCTTCGAAATCGTTGCATTTATTTGATCTAACTATAAAAGGGCCAGTCGTAAAACTATTGACATTCGCTGTACTCTCCGGAAAAATATAATATGTATATTTATCTTGGGTATTTTAGCGACCCTGGACATGCATGCTTTGCGTTAAAGGATATTCAGCAACTACCAGTTTCGCTCAAATCCAAGTAAAATTCTGCTCCCACGCCAGATCGGGGTCTTGAAGGACAAAATAAAATAAATGGGCTAATTATTATAGAATATGTTGCAATATGCCATGAATCGTCCATGAGGTTCGTGTTCAAATGGTCAGTGATTAAAACGATATGATCTCAATATTTGCTTTCCAAGTGAAATTCGTTTCATTCGGGAAATTTGAAAAGTAGATTTTTCTATTACTCAAATGGCGTTCGCTATTCTGGTTGTTTATAATTACCAAAGTACCAAACTTAAGAAAATACTGATACATCCTTCGTGAACAAATTAAAAAAAAACTATTCATTATGCGTCTATATCCAAAAATTAGTCCATTAAGTGTCCGTGTTGATTGCACGCAACTAAACTATTTCAACGATGAATCGCCACTTCCAGACCGCACGCAGGGTGTCACCATCTGTATTCCTTTAATTTTTCTAAGTATAATTGAAGAGAACAAAAGTTTCAGGCAAGATAATAAGAAGAATTTAAAATTACAACATTCATCAAAATCAAAAAATAATAACTCGTTACTGACTAGTACATAATATATGGTATACCTTGGAGGTGAAAGGGATTCTGACACCCTTGCCTGTTTAGTACAAAAAGACAAAAAGAGTGAAAAAATAAACATTAATTAAATTTAATAAAGTTGTTTATGGTTTAAGTCTCGTTTTTTATTTTAAATAAAATAAAACAATTTAATAACTGAGCTTTCGATGTCTCATCGACATCATTTTCAAAGCTAATGAAAATTTTCTATATAAATTTTTCAAAAACAAATATTAAAAGCCTATACAATAAATACAATTTTTTCCAAATACAAAGTAAATTTTAAAGTAAATTTTTAAAACAAATTTGATTATGTTAAGCTTAAATTTTCGATAAAGTTTTGTAACAGAAGTAATATCCAGTTTCGATCTGATAAGATCATGAAAAAATGCAATCATATTATTTATAGGTACGTAACGTAATATAGTAGCATCTCTAAAATTTATCTTTTCCTAAAATTATCTAATATTTTGACATTATTTAGGCTAAAATGACCTGAGTTCTTTAAAGGTGTTGTACGAGTAAGTGTACACAATTTTTATGTTGATAAATTATTTTTTCCAAAAATTGTTTCATTTGATCCGTATTAGCAACATTACTTTCACATTTTACTTCATAAACTAATTTGACTGCTTATTGAGTGGTATAGGTTCTTTAAGTTTAGAAACAAGAATTTTATTTAAACAAATTGAAGAATTACTGACAATTTTGAAATTATAATTTTTGAACAAGTGTTTGGTTTTTTCATATAAATGTTTGACATAAAGAATTCAAAAATTATTTTTATCATTAAAATTTTTTATCGTTAATGAGACGAATTTCAGAACTTCTTTCAGAATTTTGGGGGATATAATGATTAGTTAACAATGTTTTTTTAATATTTTAATTTTTTTTTGCGCAATTTGGGATCTGAAAGTTTTAAAATTTTTTGAGCTAAAATGTTTACTGTATTAATTTTATAGGAAGTAGGATGCCAAGAATGAAAATTTAAATATCTACCAGACCAACGATCTTTGTGATACCAATCAAATGAAATTTTGGGATCAGGCTCGTGGATCAAAAGTAAATCTAAAAATGGAATTTTGTTGTAAACTTCTTTTTCCAAAGTAAATTTTATTGGATTAAAAATTTTGTTAAAGCTGTTCAAAAATATATCAATTTTGTTTTCAGGAATAGCCGTTATGACATCATCAACATATCGATAGTAATATAATGGCTGAAAATCTAAAGAATTTAAGGTCAAACACTACAAATTTTCCATTAATAAATTTGCTAATAGAAGGCTTATGGGAGAATCCACTGGAGAACCAAACATTTGTTTATAATTTTTATTGTCAAAAGAAAATTACGAATTATCTAAAACAATGCTTAGACCTTCAAGAAATTGGACTTTCGACAATTTTCATTTTGCGTTAATTCTTTTTAATGTCTTTCTAATTTTTTCTGATAATATCCGTAACTATATAACTAGCTACATTAGTAAATAACGAAATCACGTCTAAAGAAATTAACAAAAAATTTTGATGTATAATGAAATTTCGAATTTTTGGTTTAAAATCTTTGGAGTTTAGAGCAAAGAATTAGTTTTTCCTACACTTAATTTAAGAATATTACCTAACAAGGCCGATAAACCGTATGTGGGATTATCTATTGACTCACGATCTGTTGGGTATATGCGGTTTAGGGGTTTTAGGTAAACAATATAATTTAGGAACTACTGGAATATAACTAGTTAATTTTTCTTTGTAAATTCATCAATGAAACCAGATTTTTCCAATTTCTTACTAAAGTGTTTATCGTAGTTTGAATTGGAGTAGAATTATTTTATGCGTCTATAAGTTGTGTCATCATTTAATAGGCTATTCATTTTTTCAACATAATCATTACGTGTGGTTAATACGGTTATAATGCATTTGTCTGCTCGAGTCACCATAATGTTCGGATTATTTTTCAAAATCGTTTCCGCTTGTTTAAGGCTAGATAAAATACGGTTTCAACAGATGAAAGATTCTGCAACGATGAACAATTTTTAAAATTAACATCAAAACATTAACAAATTGATTACGAATTTGGGTACGACTATTTTCCGGACAATTAAAAATTGCACTTTCAACACAAGATATAGTTTTGAAATAAGATACATATGTAACTACCAACGGTTTGTGGACAAAATGTATTACCTAATTTTAAAATAAATTTAACTTTAATTGGGAAGATCAATATTAGAGATATCTACTAACCATTTTTCACTACCATTAACCGAATCATCTGTTAAAAAGTTGATACTATCTACAAGAATGTTATCTAATTTCGAAATTTGTCTTACCTTAAAAGTAAATTACGCATGCTGGGCAAAATCCTGGAGAGCTTGGATGGAACAATATCTTCCTTATTTTGCTTAGTAGTTGCCAAAATATTTTTGGTTGAATTGATCGCTTTTATGGTAATTTTAATTTCCTCGTTGATTACTCCAAAAATGAATTGGTTTTGAGGTCGGGTAAAATCTTCATTATTAATGTTGAAAACGTTTTTAAAATTTTTTTTTTTTTAGATAAACATGCTTTTTTCGGCATTTTAGCAGGAAATGTTGTTTATTAATTAATTTAGCCAGTCTATATTCCATAAATAGCCCTAAACCATAAAAAACTTTATTAAAATAGTTATTATTGGTTCAATAAATAATTTTTAATAACATTAAGATTGTAAAAGAAAAATTTAATTAAAGAAAGTAAAAATTCAAGTCATTTCAAAAAATTAAAAGCTAAAGTGAAAAATAAAAATACCGCAGTGAGGTGGAATAGAAAAGTTTGTTAAAAGGCTACTTACTGTGATTATAGTCAAAAGGATCAAAATTAATAATCTCTCGTGTCACTAATTTTGTAACATGCTCATTTTGACCATAATTAGTAGTTTGATGTAGGAATTGGTTTAATATCTGGTACCGACCTTCCCGTGAATCCCGTGAATTTAACTAAAAACTTATGTTTCCGAGAAGCGACACTCCTAGACCTCTTGCAACAACACGGCACCTTCCGATTGATTGTATGTTTCTCAGCTTTAACTGGTTCTGATACGCAGATGAGTTGTAGTTATTTAGAAAAGGCAGTCCTCGTGGTGCAAAGTAGAGAAATCTATACACTTAATAAACACATTTTTATTAACCACTTGTTTTTTATTTCGCAAAATTATTTTGAATATTTTCAAAAAGTATAAAAAATCACTCGATCGATTTCGACTTGTTAGGTCATCATCAGGAGTATCTACTATCTACAGTAGATACTCCTGATGATGACCTAACAAGTCGAAATCGATCGAGTGATTTTTTATACTTTTTGAAAATATTCAAAATAATTTTGCGAAATAAAAAACAAGTGGTTAAGAAAAATGTGTTTATTAAGTATAAGTGTGTTTCGCCAAGTGCGTACGTCAAATAGCGTAAAAAGTAGAAATCTATACGCGGCACTGGAGAATGTATCCTTGACTGGCATACTCAAGTAACGATCTTATAAAGGTTGTAAGACCTATCCATCGGATTTACGTTTGATATTGATAAACTTACAAAAACACTTAGTTACTTCAGTGATGTCAAATGGCATACAGATACGAGTATATAATCATTACAGACCGAGATGACGACATGTTATTTAGGGTATGATTAAAAAATTGTACTAAAATACATGTTGGTTATCAATTCGTTAAGCTTATCAAAACCTGCATTAATAATTTTTAGTGATAAGATCTTGTTGGTTCTATTTTAACATTACCAAACTAATAAAAACGGGTTCAAAATTGGACGATGGTAGAGACGAACAATTGAAAGGAAACAATTATTGTATTTTCTGTGATGACTGACTTGCAAACCAAAGTTAAAACTTATTGTAGGCAAAAAAAAATGTTCTGATAGAACGAGAAATGAGTGTAAACATTTCGAAAATGATAACACTTTTTTTATATTTAAAAAAAAAAAATTAAATTCCAGTAAGTAAATCTTGGATATATAACCTCTATTAAGGTCCATTTATGCAAACATAAACTCAAGAAAAATAGTTTCTTCAGGTAAAACGAATGATTTGTTTTATTATCTTTGCAATCTTTACTGCGCTCAGGCACTCCCAACTCTGTCGCGGTTCGCAATTTTGATTCTTACTTTTACTTTGTTGCCAGCCAATTCGAGGCCGTATTGCTACAGGTCCGATTTTTGTAAAACTAGCTGCACATTGCGTAGCTCCATGCTAGCCTATAGTACTGGAATGGAAGATGGGTCGGCCGATTATTATTATCGTAATCAGTGTTTCTCACCAGATTTGATACTGCGGTTCACTTGGTCGTCGAATTTGACTTTTAAATGCAAATTTTATTGTAATAATCTTGCGGAACGTAGAATATATTTTTATTGAGAAAAGTGAACAATTATAGTACTCAGTAAAATAGTAATGAATAAAAATTTAAACATAGCAATCTAACTGCACTCTTCTTTTGTTTTTTGGAATACAGTTTCTATTGAACTTATTTTATGAGTTCAGTTGAATAGACCATTTTAAAATTTATGTATGTATGAGTAAATTTCGGTGTAAGTTGCTAAAATATTTTTCAAGATTTTTAAATTAATTATTCAGTAGCTGATCATGAATTTAAATGGGTGGAAAAAATATTTTAAATGTGGCAGGTAGTGCCAAAATCGGAGCCCTTTACACCAACAAAATCAGATCGTCAGGCTGGGCTTAATGCGAGCAAACCAACAGTTCGTAGAGCAATTTTAAGTGCTTGATTTTTAAAATTTAAAAGGTTTAGAAAAACCACCTATAAATCAAGTACACAATCATCAAAGATTGAAATTCTTCAAGCAACACATGACGTGAGATATGCATCCGCAAACAATGAATAATAATTGGAAAAAAGTTGTTTCTTCGGATGAACAAAAATTTAATGTTGATGGGTCAGACGGCTAGGTATAAATATTATTTTCATGACATTCGCAAAGAAGAACAGTTTTTGACTCTCCGTCATGCCAGAAAAGGGGGAGTAAGAATGTAACAGTGCTGTTACAGTCAGAACTTCAGGACCTATTTGAGTCTTTTCATTCGCATGCTGTAAAGTCAACGATTGCGAGTAAAACGTTGAGTTATTACCATGGCCAACCTAGTCCACTGATTTAAATAGCTATCACCGAAAACGTTTGGGGGTTCACTCGCAAATTTTATGAAGTAGACAAACAATACAAATCCAACAAAAAGCTGATTGCTAGAATTGAAGTTACCTGGGCAGAAATTTCGTTGGGCTACTTAAAATCTTTATACAATTCTGCCAAGCACAGGATCTTTGAAGTAATTTTAAAGAATGGGGGTAGTGCACATTACTAAAAACAGCAAGATTAAAGAATTTCTAAATAAAAAAAAAATTAAAATAAAAGTATGAATGACTGTGTTTTCATTGTATTTAAAAGTTGCATCTAAGCAACTGAACCGAGAAAATAACATTAATTTTGCTCTTATCTTAAAAAAAATTGAAAGGCGAGTTAATTTGCTTACTCAGAATAATTATTGATTATAGATTTATTGAGTAGGGACTTCTCTCTTCTCAAGAAAGATATTTTATTGGTTCCACAAGAAATTACAGTAAAATTTACATTTCAATGTAAAATCATAAGTACGTTTAATGAAGTGAAGCGCAGTGTTTGTTGATCAATCTAAGAAAGGATATATGATAAACACTAGGAATTTTATTTGCTCAGGAGATCTGAGTGTAATCTTAGTTTTTGGTCTGAAAAATATTTCAAGATTAACAAGTTGACACTCTTAACGGATTCCTATAATATCACAAAAAGAGCCCACAATTGAAACACACTCAATAATTTTGTATTCTAAAGCATATGTAGATTACTTAGATAAAATTCCTAGCGCTCCAAAATTCCATATTTTTTATTACTTTAGGTCTATTCGACATATCTCGTAAAAAAAAGTTTATTGTTAAGTCCCGAACCAGTTTGCCATAAACCCATTAAGTTCTGAATGTTTTTCTCGAGGTATAAAATCACTTTATTTGCAAAACCACTTTATAACGCGTAGACGCTAAACACTGTCGGTTATTTATATTGATTTGTTTACTTTCCTTTATTCCTTTATCAACCAAGAAAATAAAAAAATTTACTCAGTTTTAGTTCAACCCACACAAATGTGTGAGTAAAAAACCATAGAATATAATGGCGTTGTTGATAAAAAATTTCACTTTATTTGAAGTAAAACCAACACAATTGTGTGTATAAATATAGTGTTTTTTTCAGACGAAAATAAGTTAAAAAGGAATTCACAAATGTGTAAGTTTTTTCAAAAAACATACAATACTAAATTTTTAGCATGGTATTTTTGCCCTACCCGCACAATTGTGTTAGTAAATCACTAAAGGGTTATAGCCACATTTCCAGTACAACTGTTCTACTCTTTTCGGTATTTAAATAAATAATTATTGGTTATTGTCACTAAAATGTTAATTTAAAATAAATTTTTAATACATATTTTGTGCTATTTACAAATAAGAAAATTATATAGGCAAATAAAAGAAATAGTTCATCATAATTATTGGTGTGTTGTAGATGGCAGCACCTCCTCGACAATATTTGTAAAATGTTTCCCCATTATGTTTATGTCAGACAAACTTGATTATAAATCCACCAAATATGCGTCAGCCAGTATAATGTATATTCTACGTTCAGTATTTAGTGTCCACATTTATATAAATCATTCGATAATATGAATTAAGCAACATAATCGTATCAATGTCATTCTTCTGAAATATTTAAACCAATATTCTATTAACCGAAAATAAGAATCATTATTAATTCAAAATATTACACATATACATATGCCCGCACTATATAACATAAGAAACCAGTATAAGTTATTAAGTCCAACAGTGTGACGTCCAACAAAATAATTCAATGTCAATTCAATCAAAAATTATACGAAAAACTATAAAGAGAGTTAACAAAATTAATAATTAGAGAGGGGATGGAGAATATTTCCAGTCGTTATGGAAATATATTGGAATTCTAATTTGGAATACTTCCAAATTTATTCAATTTTACTGGAAGTCTTTTATGAAGTAGGGGAATCGATATTCCCAGGTTAAATACAATTTATATTGAGACTGTGGTGTCGGAAAGAGCGAGACAAAAAACTAGTCTCGCATAAGAGAGAACAAGTAAACAAAAGAGTATGTAATATGTATACAGATAAACTATTGGAAGTAAATTTTGTTTACAGTAAATGTCTGCGTTTCGTGTGTAAAGATACAATATTTTTACGATTCAAGTGTGTAACAATATTTACTTCGGCTTCGGCGCAAAGCTAAAATCCAATTCAGATGAGACTCAACACATAACCGTCTAACACTATGCTGGAATACAAAAAATAAAAGAACACAACTACTTTTGTGTATTTTGGATTCGATTGAGCAAAGTATAGAAAAAAAAAGTATCACATGAATCGAACACAAGAAGAAGTCGGGAAAAAATAAGAAATCCAACCAACAACGATTTTTTTATTTTATTTTTTTTAATGAAATGAAATAAAAATTTGAACTTCAGTCATGTCGCGACTTTAGAACAAGAGTTTATAGAGGTTTTTTTTCTTAAAAAAAAATATTTATTAAATAAATAAATAACGAATTACGAAATTTAAAATAAAAATTGTGTTTTGATTAAAATACACAAAAAAATTTATTTCAATGATTTCAGTTTATTACGTTACAACGTTACGTTAAAATCGTATTTCGTACCGGATAATTTTGCACGGGAAAATATTTAAACGATTGCGAATTTTTTTCTGTTTGTTTTGTTTTGTTTTTTTCGGTATTACTATGAAATGGAAAATTTATTATTTGACATTTTATTGTGGAGCTTTTATTTATTTATTTTTATAAAAATGGATAAAATTCCATAAAATATATAAACGATATTTTTCTATAGAATCATTTTCGTTGTAAATATTCGACGACGACCGAGAGAAAAACATTTTTTTACCGGCAGCTCGAGAATTGTTGTTGTCATTATTATTTATGTTTTTTTTCGTATACAATATTTCGGAATAGACAACGAACAAAAAAGTTCGAAAAGACAAAAAACTTTATATTTTCCAAAAAGCTCCCTTTAAGTAATTTTTCATCAAAAATATACGAAAATCTCGGATTTCTCGCTCATTTAATACAATTTTTTTTTTTACTTTATAATTACAATTTTCCTCTAGTTTGTTAAGTGTCAGTGTGGAAAATCTTTGATTATAAAAGCTCTCCAACAAAAAAGTATATAATGCAGTGTTTTATTTGTGAAATTATTTTGTGAAAATATTTTAAAGTTAAAAAAAGAAAAAGTTTTTTTTACAACAAAAAAAAAAGAAAATTTTGTGCTGGTTTATTGTAGTATTTTGTTGTTTTGGTTTTTCATCTCATTATATATAATATTTTGATTTGTGTGTGTATGTTTTTCTATTCATAATATAAGAAGAAAAGAAAAGGAAATATAGTAAAGTGTTTTTGTTGTTGTGTGTGCTTTCTTTATATATTATAAATAATCATATAATATACAGATGTGTATATGCTGTACAACATAATATAAAGAAAAGCGTTCGATTTAAACTTGTCTGAGATTTAAAGAGGAAACTCCATACCGCATTAACATATAAAGAGTAAGTACATGCATTTTCCACTCAAATTGAGTGAAATATTTTCTTATTGATTTTATTTCTTTATATTCTCCTATATATACTCTAGGTATAATCAATTTAATGACTTGTTCATCATTTTAATTATAAATTTTTTTATTTTCATTCAGTGATATTAATCAAGATGTAATTTTACTGATAATAATTAAATTTCTAATGAATTTATTATCAAGTCGATTGTAATTAAACTTAATTGAATTAGAACAACAGCAACACAGTGGAAAAAAGTGGAAACAAGAAAATTTCTCACTGCTAAATATAATTATGTATTGATTAAATATAAATAGAGAGAAAATTATTTTCAGTTTTTATTTTTGTAATTTCTTGAGCAACTTAAGGTCGTTAACAGTTGCTGACATTATTTACTTGCGTCGCGGTTTTGTAAAGTGTGGAACTATACATAGTGTGATATCGGATTAATATTAAATAAGTTTTCGCGCCAATTCTGTTCACACAGTGTTATTGTTTGGAGCGGTTGTTCTCGTTTTACTGTAAAGGAAAATTTATGGGTATTAAAGCTTTTATTTTTGTTTTGTGGGAAATACTGGTTATTAAAATATACGGTGTGTAGCTGTTAAACGATAAAATGTAATAAATGAGAATAATTCGTGCTGGATTTATGGTTCAATTACCGGTGACCCCATAATAGAATTATATATTTTTTAGACTTATATTTACATTATTTACCGAAAGTTTGTTTAAAAGTTCTGGTAAACGATAAATATAGAAAACTACTCTAGTCCCAACTACAAGACATATTTTAGTGTTTATTCCGATATATTTATTAGTTTAACAGTGGACGATACTCTTTGTGGAAACCTCACTAAAAATATTTATTGGGTCACTAATTAAACATTTTAACCATAAGGTTGGCATTTCTAACGAATGTGAAATGTGTGACTAGTGTTGAGTCTCAAAACCAAAACAAAAGTTTTCAAACTACACTAACATTGAACTTGTGTTATAGAACCACATAATATTTGAAGTTCTTCTCGGCGATTCATCTTGCCTCTCTATATCGACGTTTTTACTAAACGTATAAGTGTGCAATTTCTCATGTATGAATAACTGTGAAATGAGAGGTCTTACGAAAGGTTTAATATAAATTAGTTTACAATAAAATCGTTTTATTCCTTAAATTGGCATTGATTGGTTATCGTGGCCCCTCTTTGTTTTAGAATTAAATTAAAAATGCAATTAGTAGTAAATACCTTACCTACTCGGCATTACACCTGAAGAGCTAGAATAAGGTGCAGAAAGGAACATTTGCAACTTCTTAAACAACGATTTAATTTTGTTTGGCCATTAATTGAGATTTCGGAAGCAATTTTTGTTTCACCTAACGATGATGTTGTAAGGCAACCATCATTATTATTCGATCAATTGTCAGATATCTAATAACTATTTCTATCTAGAATATACCATATTTGGCTAAATTCCAGATACAATTTTAATGGAAATTGGCTGTTGCCCACTAGATTTTAATAAGAAAGCGACTCTTAGACGTTATTCGTAGCAAATAATTCTGTATAGAAAATTCATATATATAAACACTAAAATGACAAAGGATTTAATTTTTATTTTTATAGCAAACATTTATTAAACGAAGGTGAAATAAGTCTAAATGCACACAAACAATTTGGATATATTAAAACATCAGTCTCAAAATTATTCATCAATTGGCTGTACTGAACATATGGGATTTTATTACATCTGAAAACTTATCTAACTGCTAAATATTACATTTCTTTACAATCCGGTAAAATTTTAACTATTTTGTTGTACTAGTATTTCTAACTATCAACATTTGTCAAAGAGGTCAGGCCATTACCAAAAACGTTTCTTGAATTTCTTCGCACTTGAAAGTATGTATTACTTAATGAAGAGCGGTGACATATGTTACATGTTTGCATATATACTATTATCATAAATGGGCTATACCCCGAAGTCCCAACATAACCCTACTCGGACTATATATTTCACATTATTGTTGACGTATCTATTTCTTAGGCCAAATAATAATAAAAAGTTGGTCTATACTCGACAAATGCGTATCGAAAGCTTAAAATATGACAAGATTCGATGAATTTATATTAACCATAATTGGGCTTCAATATGATACTGATAGGGCGTTGTAATGAGATAGCTAGTTAATGCTTGAAGTGTATTTCAGGGGCACAAATATAAGAATAAAACTTTATAATAAATACTCAAAATTACTTCGATACTCATACAATGATTTGAACTTTCGATACGCTAGCGGTTTTTTGTGCAAAAATTCATTTATAACTTGTAAACTTGTTTAGCCAGCGGCAAGTAACGAACTCGGGACCGCGATGTAGTACGATGATGATAACCTTTTAAGACACTAATATTAAAAGGACATTATATGTTTCTATGACTATTTCCCAGAATTTTTTCTATGAGATCTAGCTCGACGGTGCTAAATTCTAAGTTTTTTAAAATATCTATTTTAACAAACGGGGATTGGATTCATCCAAATTCCAACCGATTTAAAATTAGAAGAAATTCGGTTACTAAATGTTGATAATCGAATAGTATACTATCACTTAAGATCGTTATAACTCAAAGTTTTTGGAACAGATATTTTTCAATATTTTCTGCCAACCTTAAAGTAAAAATTATTGCACCGGGTCGCTTAAATCAAGCAAGTTTTTTAGCCGACCAAGTCGATTTTGTGGTCAATGTTTTGAAATTACTGGTATTAATCCAATATTATGACCACTGCTGTGTTAAATTTTATTTTATTATTAAAAGTTTTATCAGTTGATTTATGCGTTTTTAACCGTGTATGGACGAAGACTATTTAAATATTTCAAACAACTTAGACTAGGAACTTAAAATGAATCAATTTAAAGGCAACTATATAAAAGCCTTCTAGCCTCGTTGCTTGGCCGATAAATAATCTCATAACCTTCGCATTAATCTTAATTCCATTCGAACAAAAATTATCAACATCTAAATAAATTTTTCACCTAAAAAGTGATCTGCCACTAATAACTTTTCAAATTTTACTTTACTGTTTCTACACATAGACAGACATATTATTTTACTTAAATTCTTAAATGAGAAAATTAGTTTGTATGAAAAATTTCTGATAAAATTAAAACTTTAATGTAGAATTTGGAAAACCCTCCGTTCAATATTCTGCAATTATTATTTGAGTGGCCCGAACATTATATTACATTGATCGGTGAAGCGGTAAACTTCTAAACTTCACTGAATCGCTATACTGATTCAAATGATAACATCTAATCGTACCTTTATGGTGTTTAGTTCATATTGTTAGTGTAATGACAGAAAAAACGAGCAGAGTTATCTAGGTGTTTTGAAAAGATTCGGAAATAAAGTGAAATGCTCAAAATGGTCTCGGAAATTATATTTTTCCTGTTGAACTAACAATTTTCGATGAATATTCAATTTAAATTGGGTAACAAACCAAATTTATCAAGTTCGTTAAATTTTTAGAGAACGAGTTGTAATTATAGTACTGTCAGTAAATCAAAGAAGAATTAGGAATAGGGAATTGGGAAAACTATTTTCATAACAAGTTGTATTTTTCTAGCCTACGGCTCAGAACCTAATTAGTTAGGCGCAAATAGTGGGACGAATCCTGAATATCGCCACTGATCTTTTAAATGATTCTAATTGATTTTGTGATTAATATTAGAGGATTTCATTCAATAATTAGTGTAAGCACACACTTACCCTACATTTTGCAATTGTACTATCGGTTTCATAAAAAGATATGCGGGAAAATCTAAAAGTTTAATAAAAATTTTTGATAATAATCTGCCAAGATGCAGCGGGACTGTAAAAAAAACTTTTTAAGAAAGGTTTGTGGTGCAATAATTGCTCTTACTCAAAATGGGAAATCGGACTCATTTATTGTTGGTATTTTAATTTTACGACTTCATCAAATAATTTATAATAAAAACTAATTATTTCGTTGTGTAAATAGGAAGCACCCCAATCCTAGGGCCTCTAAAAATGTATCTCATTCCGACAAAAAATAGTAGTGTACGATATGCAACTTTCATAAGACCGGTAGCAGAATCTGGCTAAAATGGAGAAATATTTCATCACAGGCAGAAAATGGAAGTAAAACTGACCGTTGAGCATGGGTTATTTAGGTTGGCTTTTTCAGAGACTCAACAAGAGACTAAGACATTCGACAAAATATATGTCTCATTTTCCGGGACACAACTAGCATTCTATTTCGCTGTCTCTTCAACATTTACAAAATTTTTGTTATAATGAAAATTTAAGGCGACCTGTACATAATTTTTTAACCCTGACCTATTTGAGTTCAATAATTACGCATAGTTCTTAAAATATTTTGATTGCTGCATCGACTTATAACGTACCAGATAAAATTATACTTGCACAAAAATAATAGAGTTGTGCAAAAACTAGGTTGCACGTTTTAACGTAGAATTTAGTTCTTTTGAAGATAATTCAGATTTTATATCGAATATTTTTCTTCTTCAGGAGATATTTAGATAAAAAATAGTTACCTCACATTGAGGAAACGTATAGATGATCTCTATATTAAGATTACTAAATGCATTTTTTAAAGGTGTTGGCTACAACATATACCCACGTCAATAAGTTAACTATATTAAACTTTGGATTCACCATTTTAAAAATTGTATGTTATTTTAACTTAAATTCTTAATCAGTGGACCCACAAATCTTACATTTTTCTTTTATTTACCCAATTGAATCCAATATGATTTAGAACTATCACCTAAAGCTAATTTGTGAATGAGTCGTATTTAAACATGAAGAATTGAACTATTATATTTGGACAACAATTATATTAAGAATAATTCAAATTTAATATTCGAAGCTGCTAATATCTCATCAGATTTTGTGTTGTGACTTTATTAAAATATAAATGAGTAAGTGCCTCAAATCACATTAAAGACTTAGGCCCGTTGCACATTTCTGCTAAGCTAAGCTAAGCGAGAATAGTAAGTTCATCGCTCTTGGTTGTTGTAATTAAAAAGTTTTATTGGAGAACGATGCACGCACATGAGGTAAACTATGCAAGCTCGGGTTGTCTTTGGATTGCAAAAGTCAGCTATATCGCTCACACATATATTCCTATTATTATGTACATATTTATATTATATTGAAGTTTCGATGACATTTAAGTATTGTTGTTCCCGCCTTTGTGATTCTAATATTATTTTGGCAGACATAATATTTTACTTGTGTTGAAATGTATGTGTAAGCGATATAATTAGCTCAAATGTGTATAGCGGAATGAACTGTGTTACCTAAACTATGCTAATAGAAACTTGGTTTCTCGCTACATACACAAAATTCATCCTTCTTTATTTAAATTTAAAATAGCTTACACTCGCATATGCACTAGTTTTCCCTTGAGGTATAAAAATTTAAAATTGGGGCAGTATGTTGTACCATCACTACGTTTGTTGTTATATCATTGACGAATCGCGATAAATGATAATGTTTCATCATTTAAAACCAAAGTAATAATAAATGTACCTGATATTTCATTCTAGAATAAGTATTGCAAGATTAAAAAACGATAAAAGTCGAAAAGGATAAACAACATGCCAACTATCACTTTTTTCGATTTGACTTTTTTCGAATTTAAATTCGAAGTGATGGTACAACATATCGCCCTTGGTCTATAAAATATGGCCAACGCCATATGAATTCAATCAATATTTATTAAGCCTTTTCACAATTATTAATTTCGTTTTATTATTTCATTTCGTGATGGCGAATAGGTTTCAAATACTTAAGCAAAAAATTCGCAATAAATTAGGGCTGCGGGCCAATAGTCGGGTAAAAGTCAATTTTAAGTAAACTTTTCGGTAAGTTCATTTATTTTTCAAAAACTCTATGGCAAACTGATCGATATATCTGTTCTAAATCCGATTTTTACCATAGTAAACGATTTACCTGACTTTTGGCTCACAGCGTAAGTACATGATTTATAACAAGCTCAAAAGATCTATTTATGTAATCGTATTAATTCTTGCTAAGATATAAAATAATAACAATTAGACCCAATAAAATATTAGCCGACGGCTAGTTTATATTTTCTATGACTACCATGGAAAATCGGCTTTTGTGCACAAATTTTAAATCGCAAAGCAGAGAAAGACAATTGACAAAATAGGCTGCGACACAATAGTCGGGTAACTATTGGCCCGCAGCCATAAATGGATTTGATTTTTAAATCTAAATAAAACAAGTCATGTTTGAGGTATCGACTCAATTTTTTTTTTCAGGAATATTTTATAGCATTGAGCAAGTAATATAACGTCGTTCAAATGTCTACCACGGGTTTGCTTGTTAGCACGTATCAGGAGATCCAATTTTCGATGACTTTGTTGGCATTCGTTATGTTAACTTTGAGAGCATCAATTATTTGTGATTTATTCGAATAAGTAGACTTGTGAGTTAAGATGACCAGCCATTTTTTTTTGATTGGAGAATAAAATTTGATGATTTGCACACGTTGCTCAACGCTATAACCTTCCATTGTGATTTGCCATACACTACTGAACAAAAAAAAATCAAAATCAAATTAAAAGTGCATCGGGTTCTCAAAAAAAATAAAGCAGCAAAGTTTAAGATGTGGCCAAGGCTGTTTTTCAGTGGTCTCAAGAGGTTATTCGAGAAACATACCTATAAATGACTGACTTATTCGTGAGAAAGCTCTAGAATTATCTAAATGGTCTGATCATAACAAGTTTCAGGCAAGTGTAAATTGTATGGTCATAACGAGTTTCAGGCATCTCGTGATAGATTTGGTATCTCATTTAAGATAATTTGTGGCAAATTAAAAAGTGTAACACTAGAAAAAGAAAACGAATGGCGCCGCGTAGGTAAATAATTTTAACATGTACATTAACAGGAATTTAAAATATCTAAACTTTTTCTTTACGGTGTTATAAAAAATATTTTAAAAGTATATGACATGATGAATATTTTCTACGTAGATGAAATGGGAGTGTTTTACCAGCTTCTGCCGAATAAAACTCAAACTGAAAGGTGAATCTTGCAAAGGTGGAACAAAGTTAAAACAACGACTTACCGCATTTTTTTGTTTCTGTTGCAACGCCACAGGAACAGGAAAAATGAAACCTCTGTGATTGGAAAATCTCTGAACCCACGGTATTTCAAATACCTTCAGTCATCACCTTGCGAATATCAGGCCAATTAAAAGGCATGGATGAGCCAAATTCTTTCAACGAGTGGCTTGTCGAACTTGATATGAAATTTAAAAACATAACCGTCAAATTTTATTGCTGTTCGATAATTCTATAGCTCATAATTTAAACTCCCAGTTAACAAATGTTAATGTTCAATATTTGCCACCTCATTGTACCTGTGGATTTGGGAATAATCCAGGCGGTTAAAATTAATTTTCGTAAGAAGTTGGTACAGAAAGTACTTTTAAATTTATTGAACGATACTAAAATTAATGGAAAAGGGTGTAAATTATTAACAGCATCCTGGTGGGACATTTGGGGATCAATAATTCAGAAATGTTTTCGGAAAACGCAACTTTTCGTATCAGAATACGATCAAGATGATATGTAACTGATTGAGAATGAAACAACAATACCTCAAGTCATATTTCAGGGTTATGTGAACGTCAATAATCAACTTTTAATTTCAGACGAATTAACTAATGAGTCATCTGCTTCAGTGGGATTATCACACGAAAGTGATAGCGATGACAGTACCGAACCAGTAAATAAAACTAAAATATCGTTTTCTATAGCTCTGGATAGTTTAAGTGATGTCAAATGTTGTTTGCCTTCAGTAACTCATGTCTCTGATGAAACATTTCAAAATATTCAGGCCATCGAAAATTTTATTCTGTAAACGGCCACAGATAATCCAAACTAACTGATTTTTTTAGTCAGTAATGATGGTGTCCAATTATATACATTTATTTAATTTGAATATTTTTTCATCGACGGTTAGATGTAACAGTTTTCCATTTTGTACAAACGTATGTACATACATACAATTAATTTTACGTTTAACTATCATTATAATTTGAATTTTGTAAACGAAGTCTGTGATTTGCATTACCTCCTCGTATGTTAAATATGTAACTTGAAACTAAAAGTTGAAATGTCGTTATAACGAAATTCCGATATAACAAAATAATTTTTTCGGTCCCGTCGGCTTCGTATAACAACAAGATTTCACTGTAGTATTTTTCAATTTTAGTAAAGCATTTGACAAAATTTGTATTTTACTTGTAAAGCAGCATGAATATATCGAGAATGATAATCTCCCTTTAATGTAAATTCAATAATGTTTGACGAATCGGCTGAAGTACTCCCAACTCTTTCGTAGTTCGTTTCCGACATTTAATCTTACGCAATAGCTCGCCCAATCGAAGACGTTCGGCTATAAATCGATTAAATTAGAACCACCTGTGCATTGCATAGCTCAATGTCAATGGAACATGGAAGATGACATAGAAGATGGATGGGCTCATAATATAATGTTGTAGTTAGTAATTTAAAGGTTCTGTACCTCAAAGGAGTCAACTCAGACTTTTTACTTTTTACGTATAATAAACTAAAGTATAGAGTAAGCATGAAAAATCTTACCTCGAGATTTTCTCAAATTAGCTATATCGGTGAATTTGAAAAAATTTAGGTTTTAAAAATCTGTGTGTTTGTGTGTGGAATGTCGTGCAGACTGGATGTATGTGCTTTATTCACGAAATAACGAGTTTTGACGAAACACTGTTTCAACAAAAATTCGACCGCTGTTAAACGGGATCAAACGTCATACCTTATTTTTTTCAATAAATTGGGACATCCCATTGATTTTTGGCCGAACTCGGTTCACGGAAATAGCTTCTATTGAAGCTTTTCGTGTTTTGTAAATACTTTGAATAGAACAGTTTTTCATCAAAAATTCGGCCCCCTTACAGCCCAGGAGGATTGAATAATAGACATAAAAGTTCACACTTTATAAACGCGTTTTGCATAAATTTGGAGGTACCAGTGATATTTGCCGGAAATGGCTCTATCGGAAGTGGGAGCTTCCATTGGAGCTTTTACGCTTTTTTTATTTATTTTGAAAACTATATAACATTTACCTAAAAATACGGTTAAATTTGAAAAACATTTTAAATTAAATTTCATACAAAATTCGTTCGGATCATTTTTTAAATTTAGTCAAAATTAACTCTATTTCATCAAAATTCGGCATGTTTTGTATACAATCCAGTTGGATTGACTATTCGGAATAAATTTTCATACTTAAACTTTTCTTGAATTTAAGAAGGAATAATCTTTTTTATTAAACAAGACCGTTTTACCAATAGTTCAGCAGATTTTAACTTTCGTTTTAGAAATCAACTAGTGATATATTCGAGATTTATAAGTGTCCATTCGAGGTAAAAGAAGTTTGGGTGTTCGCCATAACATATTCACCAGTCCATTTTATTTATTTAGATAATGACTTGAATCTATGCTACAAACCCTGTAAAGTTTTGTTGAAACCGAAGATGTATTTTGATGCCATTTTTTGTATGTTAAGCAGTTCAAGTTATAACCAGTACCATTTCTGAATGGTGTAATTTCATGTATTTTAATAGAAAGTAATTATTTTTCTAGAAGTCAAATAGAATATTAATTTACTTTTTAATGGAATTGAATTGAGCAAAGTTAATACTCTTCTTAGTTCAGGATAGAGAACATCCTAAAACTTATTAACAGATTTATCAACGAAATATAATTAAACGTTACAATTAAACACGGAAGATGTTTCCAAGACCAAAAAATTTAGTGGTTTTTAATTCTCAGCGCCTTCCTAAATTTGAACATTGCGGGAAACTTATTTATGTAGACGCCAATAAATCATTCAAATTGAAATTCTCTTATATCCATTTGGTCTAATCTCGTCAATAATCTGGTTGATGCTTACTTGATTTGCATTTTATTTTTTTGTTGTTGTTACGGTATCTTACCTGAATAGTTTTTTTAGAAGAATCTGAAAAAAATTAATTCTTTTTAAAGGTGATTTTTCGGATGATTATGTGATTAACAGCGATTTATTTACTAAGAAGCGTTGGTATGAGTATATCTTATTAACTTTTGCGATAAAATCAAAATAGATTCGGAGATTTTTTGTAAATTATTTAATATTTGAGCCGCTCGGCATTGAAGGAGAAACTTTAAATTTTAATAATTACAAAAGTATTTGTATACACTGAACTCATTTTTTTTAAATGGATGCTGCATTTTCCATATTACACGAATTATAGAATTTAATCTGGCGAACATTTTTCTAACTAATTTTGTGGCGATAGACTGAAATTCATTCAGATTTTCAGTTAACTGTTTGGTTTCAGTTTTATACACATAAAGTTTTATTTTTCTACTTCTATAAACAGATATTTCTTTGAATCGAGATATTTTCACATCGTGCATGTAACTACCGGCGCTCATTTGAAGACGTTCTTCCATAAATAAAGCCTTTTAATTAAATTTAATCCGTGACAAATAGAAAACGTAGATCCCTTTCCATGACCGCACAATTTACACTTCCATTTGTTGTGCAATTGTGGACAGTATTCTTAATAAATTACTTAAAACAACAAACATTGAAATCCATTAATTTTCATGATAAAAACCAATACATATCCCTGCCAGTGTTGTGTTCTAGTTAAAGATTTTTGTTGCTTCTTGTCTTATATTTTTAAATTTCTATTATCTATTACACAAAAAATAACTAAACCAAACACTACAACTCGTATGTATATACATGATGCTGAAACTATATAGCTCTTCTTTAAGTAGAGGACAAAATGTATATTATAGAAAATTATTGTAGAAAAATCTGTACAAGAGTTTTCCTCCCACTGCTGGTTTCGGTAAAGCTTCTGACTAAAAATTATTTTTATCGGTCACAATATTATTGCTGCTGCTACTGGTACCGCTCATATACACGTTACACACAGAAACTCACAACCTAGCATGAAAATGAAAAATTAGAGAGAACAAAAACAATGACAAATTAAAAAGTTTTCTTTTAGGAAAGTAGTTGAAATGATATAAAATAAAATATATTTAGAAGGAAAAACTTTTTTTTTTCGTCGTATGTTTTGAAAAATCCTTTTTTGTTGTTTTTGCTATAAGTAATAAATTAATGCGAAGTAGAACTATTATAAGGCTTAATTTAGAATTTAGTGTTATTGTAGTTGGAGCTATCCAAATATACATAAATATATTTCAATGTAAAGTCGATAAAAATTTTACGGTTCGCTAGGCCTAATATATATCGCATTTCTATACAGTACACACGGATTTTTTTTATATAAAGTACTTTGAGTAAATTTTCCAACTGGGTGGTTAAAATTGTTGGCCCAGAAAATTTTATGTAATAAATAGAAATTGAAAATACAGGAACAGCATATTAAAAAGAACAAAAAAAAACGGGTTAAATGGTTTAACAATCTAAATAGACGAGCGAACATAAGAAAAATTTGCATAATTCAAGGTGTGGTTTCGGTTTTCTTAACGATATGGTGAGAAAATTTTCTTATTTATATATTCTCGAATACCCAACCGAACCAATATTATTATTTTATTTATTTAATAAAAATTATTATTAATATATTTAAAACGATAATGATGGGTTGGTTGGTTGGTTTTCGTTAAAATAACAAAAATTTTCAATTGACTTTGATGGAAAAGGAGGGGTTCCACTTTTGTGTTTTCATTTCAAATCGTATTTACGTATATAGTCGAATACAGGTGTGTTTTGTTATTTTTCAATATTCTCGACTCATCTGTGTACATACGAGTACATAATATAATAAATTTTGAATTCAAGAGGATAACATTTGATTCCTTATTATTAGTATTCGTCTTGAACGCAGATATATTACTGCGAGTAAATAGCCTTAAGACATGTGACATTTTATATTATATTAAAATTAAAGACGATGAGCTTTACAGTCGGATCTCGACTCGACTCTAAGGTACTTATATATGTATACGTAGACTATAATAATGAACTCTGATTTACATGTCTTGGGGATTATAACGCTTGTTGTGTCTTACAAAAATACAAACCGTGTTTGAATGGTTTTATATCATGCAATTTAGGTACGTACTTGGCGCACAGACGAACAAAAATTAAATATGTTTTTTTGTGTACGGATGGATAGACGCATTTCTAATTTAATTTTGGTACGTATAATTTTCTTTTTTAAGTTGTGAGAAGTGATTCAAGTAATTCACCAAAAAAGGTAGACCAGGTTGGTATATTTAGTCAACGATTGAGAAAATTAAAGTTGTTAAATGGCACAAGTGCTTTAATGTCATATAAAATAATTGTATTTTTAACATAAATATTTTGTCTCGCGTGTCTGTGGTGTAATATAAATATCTAGAGAAAGTAAACCAATCGGTCCATAACGTCAATATTAGTTTTTAAAAGCATACAAGAGAATAGAGTCATTAAAATTGTATGTCCATAAACAGTTTACTTTCTTAATATTTTATGTACTCTACGGTTTATAACTAGCCCGCGAAGTATATACAGATAAGATCAGCTTATTATTTTACTTAACAATAGCATTTGATTGTTTTTGACGATTAGAGGAGAAAGTCAAGTACTTCTTATATATACAGCTGTTTATCGTGATTGTTAAAAAAAACGTTCCCTATAATTAAATCGTTGCATACAGGTAATTGGTGCCAAGTTTAGTTATAAAACTGACGTCACACATATATAAAAATCCAATAAATTGATCGATTTATATTTTAGATAAGCTAGACCGAACATATTCCGGTCACATTTGCAATTAAATTCAAAATACACGTATTTATTTCTATATAAGTTTGATGTTGTATTTTTAGAAGAATTTCACAAATCACAAATCACCCAAAGTACAAAACACATAAAAATACAACAAAAAAGACATAAAAACCATATCACGATTAGATCATTTTTTAAATAATAAAAAACAAATCTTTAAAAAAAAAATAAGGAAGAAGACGTGAACTTCTTGTACGTATATACCATAATACTGTAGTGTCCTTTAAAACAAGATAATATGTATAAAAAAAATGCCCACACGTTATTTTTTGTGTATTGTTTGTGTATCCTGAAGATGGATTTCGTTTGGGTTGTATTGTTTGGCATTCTGTTTTGTTTGTACATTTCGTCTGAATAAATATTTGGAAAGGATCCGTTTCATAAATAAATTTGTACTCTCAAGTGATTGTTTTATAAAATTAGATTGTATTTGAAAATACTTTACAGAAAAATTTTAGACCAAGCTGTGACCAATCCTAGGTACTTAGAAGAAGGTTTACTAATCCTGCAGAAACTCTTGACTGATTTTATGTTTCTTGAAATATGCGTTGCGATCTTAAGAATTTGAAACGCTGAAATTTCTGTAGATTCTACATATAGGAAATTATTGTCCTCTAATGCAATGAAGTATATTGTAACTCTACCAAAAAAAAACGCTATTTAAGAGCTAATATATGGTTAGCCATCATTGTAAATGTTTGATTATTACACATCAAAGGATAGATATTTGATAAAGGAAATAACTGAAAATAAGTTTCCAATAATGTAAGGCGGAGAAAGGTTCACCAAAGCTGTGTAAAAGGCTAGTATGCACCTGACGTGAAATGAAATTTTTCATACAAAAATCACACAAGCAAAAACGAAAATGATAATTTCGCTTCTAAATTTTATTTTCTGGTACGCAGTTTAGCTAGTGAAATTGGTATGTTTTGTATTAAAATGTATATGTCTCTGTTTGACTCTACACATTTTTCACTGCATTTTTATCTGCACCCTAAAAGTAAGCTAAATTTTTGACATTTCACCAATTATCTTTATTTGTTGTTAAACCAAATCACATAAAAATATTTTGAATTTGTTATAGCAAAATAATAATTCAACATGAAGCTACCGTGCTAAAACTTTACAAAATTCTACAAACTAATTTTCCATGGATCATTTATCTGCTTAATTTTGGAGACCTAAAGCCTAGTACTCAGTTCGATTTCACGTGAAATCTTCATACGAATTTACTAAAGTGAAATTAGAAATGAAAAATTCCACTTCTGTTTTCATTTTGTAGTACTCAGTTCACCAGCGAAAAAGCCAAGTATGTTCAATACATAAAAGATGGAGCGCGTAAACTCTCCAAATTATTTTCCTGTGAAAATAATGTCTCGGCAGATTATTTTCACGTGAAATTTTGACATTTGCTTGTGTTTAACAGTAAAAAAAACATTAAATACCATAAATCTTTAAATTTTTAATAAAATCAATTAAATAAATTTATTCACGTAAAATAAACAAATTCATCTATGTATTTTATACGCTAAAAATAAAAATTCTCCAAATAAAATTTGATTTCTATTTCACTCGAAAATAAATAGATTTTTGAAGACCGCGTTAAAATTTCATTTCACTTTGAACTGAGTACTAAGTTTAAATAGATAAACTTACTTTTTTAAATTAGTGTCCTTTTACTTTTTAATCGTTTCTTCCATTAATTATTTCATTTAATTTTGAACAAAATCAAATTAATTTAATTCCGTTTTATTTGAAATTTATAGATTTATGGTATTTTATTATTATCAAACAAGTGATAATGTCAAAATTTCACGTGAAAAAATGTACCAAGACATTATTTTCACATGGAAATATTTTGTAGAGTCTATACACGCCACCTTCGATGTATTGAACGCACTTGGCTTTTTCGCTGGTGAACTAAGATACTATAAAATGAAAACAGAAGTCGACTTTTTTCATTTCTGATTTCACTTTGGTTAAATCTATAGGCAGATCTCACGTAAAATCGAAAATAAGGGGTAACCATATGCCGTATAAATGCCGTTTCTGTGCTTTCACCCATGGAAAAATTAATTTAAAATAAAAACTTCGTTTGTCACTTAATAAAAATTATTGGAGCTAAATTTAGCGTCCAAACCTAAAAAAAATTAAAAGTTGTATCGGCGATCTAAAAAAACAACAAACAATAAATAGCTGTCATTATACTCGTTACGACTAGTCTGGTTGGAAAATCATTAAAAATTAGTGTCGTCCAAATTTTTAATTTTTTTTAATATTATAATTTTTTTATGGTTGACCCTTTAGTACTAGGCTGAACCAGATAAATTCCATCCACATCATGTCAAAATATTTTTTATGTGAATTTGTTTAGCTTACGATTTAGCTTACTTTTATCGTACCTGTGGCACTATTCTGGTTTTCCCTGGGAATAGCGAATTAGGAAAATATTTTCATAACCGCTTTGAGTGTGCGATGCAATCTCCCAATAAATTCATTGCATTTGTGGTTATAGCTGGTTGCGCTTCTGCATTCGAAACCAAATATTTATTTCTGCGTTTATTGAATGTCCCTATGTACTCAGAAATGTGAGATCCATGTGTTGATTACTGCTCTTACCATAAGATTTCTGCTCTGATATCTGGAACAGGTGCTGTTTCTCTTAATCTTATAAAGTGGTCTATGAAAGTTACGCATTAACATTGTCTCTCGGATTCTGGTAATCTATCAATGATGTTTAGTTGTAATGGGTGCGTAATTTCTCAGGTTGCTTGAAGCAAGGCGATATCCTTGGAACTTTTAGCGTGCTAGGTAGCATTGGGCCATTTTATAACATCATATTTAACATGGTTTTAATCGAGGTTTGAATATTTGCGAATGTGATAGGTTACGTTCATATTCAAATGCCAACCTTCACAAATCCGGTTGTAAATAAGAAAGATTCCCAGTCATGACGTTGCAATAGGTACTTAAATCTGAATCGAAAGCTGAACGAATTTTCCATAGCTTTTAAGGTTTCGCATATGATCGGATAATCTTATTAAAACGATCCTGCATGAAGTGTCCGCTACTACATTTTGTGTTCAAGATATATGTTGTTTATATCTTTGGTAAACTAGCCAATGTAGTCTGTATATATGTATAGCAATAGGCGTGGTGATGCTTTATCTGAGTTCAAGTAAACCGCGCAGTTCAGTTCGCTACGATCGGAGAATAATGTGCATTTACGACCTTCGATAAGATAATGTAATATTTTGATTGTGGCATAAGCGGCATTATCACAAGTATAATATCGTTGTTGAGTTTCCATTATAGTTTCTATGAGAAAAGTTTTAGTCGCTGCTAGATGTTTTGAATTTCTCTTCCAATGGCTTTGTCGGATCAGTTTTCAGCTGCCTTACCGTTACGACAAGCATTCGGTATATAACCGAACATTATTCGAGTGAATTCTCATATCGATAGTTATAATCTGTTTTCCCGGTAAGTGATGAGTAAACTCCTGGAGGTAAGGTATTGATTATCTATCGGGCGCAGTCATTGTAGTTTAGAGTGTTTAGAGCACGGCAATTACCACATAGGCTCCTCCCCGTGCAACAATCTGTGTTTGAACTCTTGGAATAACCTCTATAGGTTGGCAATTTTTGATTGGTATAGATCTAAGTCACTCGGCTATTCAGAGTGCTAGGAAAATTATTGTAACAAGTTGGTTCCGCATTGATTTTGCCGAGAGCGAATTGTGACAAAACATATGATTGTTGTGATGAAGTCATTCATGGTCTAAAATCCCTTGGATCAAGTGCCGAGTTAGGAAATTTTAAGTTGGTTTACCTAGCCGAAAGAAAATAAGATGATATCATGCTGAGTCATCAGAGCTAGATATCCCACGATCGAGCAATTTCTTGAGTTCTAAATAAAGGTATGAATTTTATTGAAGGTGTTATGGACAAATCCAGCAAAATTCAACCCAGTCAGAATGTGAGGCCACGGACATTGCTTGAAGAATTGATTACCAAAATGCAGTTTATTTGTCGTTCAACAACATAATTTATGTGACTGCCCCAAGTTTATCGAAATGAGTTCAGATAAATGTAGATAATACGCGTTAGCAAGAGCACCAGATATACCAGAAAACACCTTTCAATGACTTATACAGACAAAATAATTAGACCATTTCATTCGAGATAAACGAATTTCACAGCAGTTTTCTCAAAGTCTAAATTATGTAAACATGGCGATGACTATCCCGTCACCAGTTTGCGTTGGTCACCTAAATGTAATGCTGACGCCCTAATACGAATGGCAATGTTTGAAATTCGCAATAGGTTAGGCAATTGGCAACCTTATCGCGCTTTTTTCAACTTCGCATCAACGAGGTCATACAGCCGGAGGCTGTACAAGTCGATTAAGCGTTATAAGATAAAACACATGCAGATCAAAACAGGTGACATCAATTATTATAAGATCCAGGAATAATACTGAATTCACCATACGGTTGTAACTGTATTCGTTATATTCAAAATAACAAAATACTGTCCGACCCAAATTTCGACACAAAACTCTAAACCGCTTTCTATTGATTGGATGCGAAGGATTTTGGCTGCTTTTATTCGATGGTCATATAATTAAAGGTCCTGGTCAGCTTATTGTGCCAAAAACCACCCTCCATTAGGAGGAGAATACCAATTTAATTACCTCTGTGAAGATAGCCCAAATTTCTATCCCCGAAAATCGAAAAAGTTACTTATGGCAATACTATACATTTTTATGTATACTATTGCGACATTTAATTATTAATTATAGCAATAAATCTAAATTTGGCAATTATTCCAGGAAATTTTTGAAATGGTTTCAATTTTTTTTTTTTTTAATTAGTTTGACACTTGAAGAATTGTATAAATTGTGGAAAAGCGGGGTTTTGGGGGAGCCTCCATCTTCTAAGGTATACAACGAATTAAAATAACATTAAAAAATATTTTGTATATACTGATAGTTGGATTTTTTTAACATTTGTGGCTCTATCAGAAGAAGCGATAAGAGCGATAAAAACTCTTTGATCTGTGTCTGCAAGGTTGACGAAGCAATTATTATTAATAAAAATAAACATTTTCCCCTTCTAAAAACTGATAGGAAACAATCCTGCATTTAAAAATGAATTCTCCTTACCTGATTTTCTCGATGTATACGTAAAGTAAAATTACGCCAAATATACCGACAGCGAAAATCAAAAATTACTTTAAATATTCTTCCTTCACCAAAATGCAATATTTTTAGTCTCAGCTCAGAAAAATGTTTGTGTGATGATAGTTTTAGCTGTCATGACAATAAATTTTCTGGGCTGACAGTAAAAATGTCGTCATTTTTTGGGCTGAGAGTAAAAAAAATGTCATGATAGCAATAATTAGTGTTGCCATCGCATATTTTGGGGATGGAATTTGGGCTATCTTCACATACATAATTTAATTGCTCACGAAGAAGTTAACATTGATAAATCATTGAAAATGTTCTAGGAGACAGAGAGCCTACCAGCAGTGCAGCAATAAACAGATAAAGAAAGGTTTTGTATTCAGCATTTCAAAAGGAAAATCAATCAAAATTACAAATCGACCACCATTTAAGCATAATAAACCCATATTTGTAGATTACCTAAATCAAGCGTTATGGCAGAAGACAAATCACTTGAGCACATGGAATTTGCCACACCATCCCGTTTTGAAGGAAAGTGCAGCTACTAAGTTGCATGTAATATTCGACGCATTAGCGAATTTATCAATTGGTGTAGCACAACGGTTATGGTTGAACCAACCGTCCAAAATTGTTGGTTAAAGATACTTATCTGATTTTAGATTATAAGCTGGACACGAATTACCAACTCATTATCTGGCGCGATTTTCCAAAGTCGCCAATAAAATATTACCGGCTTCTGACTTAAGGAGTGGCATCAGGCTACACAGTCTCTCAACAAATTGTCACAACTGCACTTTCAAACCTATCCAAACGCAGTAAATATATTAATGAGGGACTTTTATAAGGATGATCTCATGAGACTTAGTAGGTCTCAAAAGTCTCAGTTATTCGAGAACGTAGAGGGCCACAAGTTAATTTCTATTCTGGGAATTAAATTCGATCCACAATCCGACGGTTTCTCTTTTTTCGTTTCGTTAAATCAAAAACCAAAAAAACCAGCAGATGATAAAGTACCATCGCTAAATTCAGATAAAAATTTACGATTACATCGCACTTCGCTTAAACTGCAACGGAGATGGTGCATGTCATGTTATCAATATCATAACGACAAAAACCAAAGTTGCGCCAATAAAGTGTGCATATGTATAAATTATACCAAAAGTTTCTAAAGGAAGCTCAACTTTCAAGTTTTATTGAAGAAATTACTAGTCTGATAAATAATTTCTCCATAAAGAAATCTTACATTTCGTTCATATATCCATTCCTAGGTAATGCAAGCATTTTGCGTGGTATTCTGCAGGAAACGCCAAGAAACAATACCATTTGAAATATCCCAAAATCACAGAACCAAATCTACTACCTTCGCAATTTTGTGCTGTAAGGTTATCGACGCGTAATCTTCGCCTGTATTGACTGCGCACGTCACAACAAAATATTTACTATACCAAATTATGGGACTTTTACCACCACTATAGGGGTCAATTTAATTCGTGCAATTTGAAGACCAATGTAGACGCTGTACGCTTGTCCGTATATCATTAAAAGGAAGTTACCATCTACAAGGGATACATTCTATAGTGTTTGTATATATGGCAACCAAGGCCATACACTTAGAATTGACATCTGACATGACAAAATAAACCTTCCTTGCTACATTCAAAAGCTTTTAGAATCGAAGTGGAACCTGCACCGACGATTGCAGCGATAATGATACTAATTTTGAGGACGCTGCAAACGAAACCAGATACTTTTATCAACTGTTGTAAAATGATGAACAACAAATCTTAAACTGAGCGACTTCCAACAACACGAAGTGGCATGTTGCACCACCAGCATCACCACATGTCAACAGCCTTTGCAAATATGATACGGAAAATTTGATAAATCATTAACGCAGATAATAGCTCTACTAAATTTCCGGCCTCTTTGTGACTTATTGTGCATTTCATTATTTTACAATCACGCACCTTAAATTAAACCGATTATCTTGTAGGCAGATCATGCAACAGATGTTCCACCATTTGGCTAGAAGTTGGCAATCAGAATACCTAATAACATTAAAGAGCTTGTCGAAGTGGCGACAAAAACTAAATAACATTAAAATTTGTGAATTGTTTTTTTGAGAGATGGCAACACTCCTCCAGGACAATGGGCATTAGGATGGATTTCCGAAATTTACCCTGGGTGACATGAAATTGTTGATGCATGTGGTGACGATTAAATCTTTAAATGGATTACGATTTATAAAACGGCCTTTTCATAAAATATGCTTGTTTTCCAATAATTGGCTCATCCAAGGAATGAAATGAACTTTTCTCCTTTCGTTTCACGTACTCGGAAGAATTAATGTAAGTGAACTTAAATGAGAGATAACTCGTGCATCAGTAGAAAAAACTTGAAGAATGCAAGCCTTATAAATTTGTAAGTAATATTGTAAAAAACTAATCAGCATTACATGCTGGAAGTGATTAATTTACGTTTTTTTGGTTAGGCGAATCCTCCTCTCACAAAACAAATCGACGATGTAATAACAAATAACTTTGATCAGCCTACATGATTTTGGTCAGTTTTACTTTAGGCAACATGCAAAAGATCATAAATTTGGCAAGGAGCTCCTTGGCTAATAAAGTGAGTGTAATAAAAGTTACGTGAAATGCGGCGCATGCTTTTAATGGTTAACTCTGAATTTTTAACTCGCTTTTTGCCGTAGACACTTTGCGAAACACACTGATGCTTAATAAGCACAATTTTTTAATCACTTGCTTATTTTACGAAACAAAAGACAAGTGATTAAAAAAATGTGGTTGTTGAAGGTTAATTATGTAGTACTCTAAAATACTGCTCAGCTCTTCGGACTCAGGCAATTGCAAGAACATTTTATTTCATCTTTTTTAAGTAATTGGCACTTTTACATAAAAATTATTTGTAAAAAAATGATCAACGCCCATTTTAATGAGTTGTTTAAGGATGTGCCATTCGTTATGCAAAAAAGAGATTTCCACAAAAACTGTTAAAGCCAATCCAATTAGTTCTGTTGTATAAATTTGAGTATTTAGTAAGGAGTAAAATATTTAATTGCAAAAGTCGAAGAGGGCAGCTATAATTCAGCTTGTCGGAACTCATTGCCATAAATTTTACGTAATTAAAACGGTTTGTTAATTAAAACATATTGATGAGTACACCGGTTCAGACAACAAAATAAAATTGCCCATTACCAATGATCATTCCCAGGCGCAAACAAAAATTTAACCAAAACTTTTATTTTTCACCCAATTAATTAATTTAAAAAAATAAAAAAATTATAATAAAATCGAAAACTTACGGCTAATGAAAACACGTCGAATTTACAAAACAAAAAAAAAACTGAATCGAAAACAAACCAAGTAGAATTTCTTTAATCATCAAGATCGTTAATGATCACTTTCGTGTTGTGTGAGTTGGTTGTTATTTGAATTTTTATTTGTTTATATTTAAGTTTGTTTCTCGCATTGTTGCTTGTGTGTACGATGTTTATATGAACATTTTAATGCCGCGAGATTACAATATTATTTTTTGTGTGTACTGTATGCTGTGTTTTTCTAATGATTATCATCATGATATTCGAGATGTTAATGATCTTCGCGCACAGTGTTTTATTTAATGTTCTTTAAGGAAAAATATTATATATAATTGTATCTTTTTACCATCTTACCAACTTGCTTATTTTATCTCATTAAATTTATTTTTTATTTTCAATTTTAATGTTTTGAAAATATGTGTCTGTGTGCCTTGTTTGAATTACATACTCGAACACAGCATCAGCGCATTTACACAAAACAAAATTATTTTAATTATTTTACTGTTTATGTCTGTCTGAATAGGTATACATTTTACTCCTCTGGTACAACATTTTACTGTGTGTTTAATTTGACTAATGAGGTAACGCAAGTGTTAAATATTTTTATTTATTTTCTTACATTTATACGTAGGTAAGAAGTAAATTAGAGTTTGAAGAATAATTCTTGGAGCGCACACACTAAAAAAACGTGTTAGATTTTTAAAAACTTTAACGAACTGAATTCTATACTGAAAGTAAACGTTTTATGTCTTGTGGTGATTTAATACATACTTAAAGATGATTAGCTGTATATCTATCTGTCTTGTATAAACATTTATAACGCGATGATTTAATACTTGACGAGTGGTAGTTAAGTTTTATTTTGTTGCAATTTATATGTAATAATAAATTTTCGCTAATCAGTAGCGATCTTCGTTTTATTCGTAATTAGGAGTAAGCTACTTACCGAAATCGTAAACTGTGTATTTTGAAATAAAAGTTGTGAGGTCATAATGAAAACTATATATTTCGCAAATATAGAGCGGATATATTTGCACAAGTCATATCTATTTTTAAACACTGTGTGAAACTAGACACTGCTATTACATTTCAGTTTTGGTTTTTGTTCAACAATAGCATAAAAATCGCAACAACACGTAACATTATTAAATGCTGACGATATACAGCGTTGCAGAATAGTTAAATAATTGTGCATAGATACGAATGCATGCGAAAAAAAATGTTTACATTTCATATTTACGTTCATATACACAGTAGCTTTAATTGAATCAAAATTCATTCAGTCCAATAAACTAATACCTGCGAATTTTTTACTTTTTTTTTATGTCAACGTTTTACTAACAAGCATAGTTTAAAAAAACGAAAGTTTTGTTCCTTGCAATGTTCATAAAACAGAGTCTTGTATACCTCGCGTTCACATTTTTGTGTGTTGGCGTATTATGATGTATGATGCGGTGTAAGTTTTAATTTTCGAAAAGTTATGTTGACTATCGTAAACAAGATTGTCGTATAATTTAGTATAATTATAGTCATAACATCTTTAATATTTTTTGAAACAGAGATTCTAAAATGATAAAAAAAAACCGATAAAACGATATATTTTTTTATCTTAGGGACGATAAACGTAAAGGCCAGATTGGAAAAAGTTTAAATCCAATTTGATAATTTGATGCTAATTAAATGCAATTGGCCTCAAATAAATGGTTTTGAGATTTTGGTTGATAGCATTCGCTACTAACTTTTCTAAAGCTAACTTTAGGCGAGTTTGTATGGCAGATCAAAGCTCAAATTTTGTTGATAAAATAAAATAGAAAATGTTCATATACTCAACAAGCAATAACACCAGTAGATATGGTTAATTCAAAAATAATAAAATCCGTAATAGAAAGATGGTAAAAGTACAAAACCACACTCATGAATCTAGAAGATAGACCAACAATTCCAATTTATTTAATGATGCGTTCCCATTAATTTTATTTTATAATTCCAATTTGTTTATAATTTTTCACGTTTTTTTAATTTGACAGTCTATTCTTACGAGTGTTGTTTCCGACCGCCACAAGAAGATGGCAGCACTCGTCAACAAAACTGTGGGAGTTTGCACATGCGTTTAAAGGTACTCACCGAAATATCAGCCATTTTAGACACTCAATTGTTGTTTAACAATCGTGTGAGTGAGTCGATGTGAGTGTTTTTGTGTAAATGGGAAGCAGTAGAGCTAGAGAGAAAAAGAAAGAGTATCGAGCTCCCATTAAATATTTATTCCTTCGGCTGAGAAAATGAAGGTGAATATTTTCTGGGACAGTCATGTAGCTATCTCAGTCGATCATCTTCAAAAGGAGGAAACCATTAAAGAAGCATACTACGCATCATTAATTGAAAAGCTGAAGGCAGAAATTGCAAAAAATGGCGCGAATCCGCAAAATATGGTTAGAACTGCTTCACCATCCTCTTTAATCCCCAGATTTAGGCTAAAGCGACTTTTTTCGTTCTCTAAGCTAAAAATTGCGCTTGGAGGACAGAGATTTCCGCCGAATGAGGGAGGCCATCACCTTCGTAAACAACTATGTTGCAGAGAATGGCGTCTTTCTATTTCTGTTCTTTCTTGTACTGTTTGGACGGATTGAAGAGATGGGAGCATCGCTGGGAGAAGTGTACAGACTTACAACGAGATGTATAAAAATAAAAATTAATTTGAAAAACAATGTCTTCTATTTGTATGTTAGGTCGGAAACTGTTTAAACAACCCTTCGTACCTGTTCATAAAAAATTTTGCACTCACGCATTTTCCATATACAAAAAATTCAAATTTGTTGTTAAATTTTAGTCTTTCATTTCGGTAAATGTTTAAAAAAAAATGCTCTATTTGTTGTATGGTGTGTCGAGAAGGTGTTTGCAAAAACTCTAAAATGGGTAAAGTGAATATGGACCAACCAGAAAAAAGAGCTTGATTAATTCTTGCAATGAAGCTCAAGCTAGTTAACCTGAACACGGTGGTATAATTTTTGAAGATATGCGTAGAATATAGACTAGTACCAAATTTTGCAAGAAGCAAAGTTATAGAATTTACAACGAAGTAATCTCGTGTACATCAAGAACTTAAAACTAAATATGCGTAATTCGGACAAGTGGGTTTAGAAACATACTATCAAAATTTAAAATTGGTATAATTTACTATAATGAGACTTTGTGTTACTGGGCTGTCTGGGATATCAAAAAAAAAACTACGGAACCATAAATCACAGAAGACAAATCAAAATGGTGGAAAATTTTTTCAAACCAATCGAACACAAACGCCACTATATGAATTGTAGCCGCAGAAATTTAAAAGTTATAGTGAAAATTTTAACCGATAAATTTTCCTCAAATTTATTTTCTACCCTGGGTATAACCTTAGCTTTAAAAAACAACCGAAGGTTTTGGTTAATTGTGGGAGTTTTTGAGATATTGGCCAGATACTGTAAAGAACTTTTATGACCGCAGAAACCGTATTGGCCGTAACCTAAAAAGAAATTATATAGCCATAGTCTAACAATTTTACTGAAATTTTTTAAATGTTCCTCTAATTTTCCATTTAGTCTCAGTATGACGTAAGCTTGGAGAAGTTTTTGACCAGCAGCTGAAAAGAACGTATATAAGGCCGCATTTTAAAAGACACTGAATAAGTAGTGCAAACATATCATCAACCTTCTTTGTCAGTCGAACAGTGTCACGATTTTGTTGATTCCAGTTCACAGCGACATTAAAAAAAACGAGATCGCCGATAGTCTAGGCAAAGCAGGCTCATAAATAAAATTTACTAGCGATGAACTTTTTATCCCATTATCACTTAGCGGAGGAAGGTTTAAAAAAATGCATGTTCGAGTTTAGTAAGGCATGACTTGCCACCACTACCTGCTGAAGTATTTTATTTTTTAGCCTAAACGTATTTCATCGAAAATTATCATATGAGGATCTTTCTTGGATTTCTTCTACATTATTTTCGTGGTTCAAGTTGATTGACTGTATACCAAGAAAGCGGAGTGCAATTGCATTTTTACTTGAATCCCAGGTTTTCAAAACGGACTCTTTTTAGCATTGATCCTGAACATTGTGAGTTCCAACCATTTAAAAAATCATTACATTATTATTTTTATATGTATCGGTATGCATCTTGAACTGTTTGCATATAAATTATTCAAATTCTATATTGCTCCGATATAGTCGTTCTTACAAATGACCCATTTGAACAAAACTTTTAGTTTTCTTTGTAAAGAATCTGGCTAATAAATAATAATCGACAGATTCACGAAAGAAATCACTGACAATGGAGCAAAATATACAATGCTCGAGGCTCTTTGAAGACCAACCTATACTATGTAGCCTATGCTACAGCCAGTATTAATTTTTTGGATTAAGCGAGGCAAAATACATGGAATGGGTCACATTTGCCTATTTCGCAGCAAATGAACATTCAGCTCTTATCAACAACCGTGAAATGCTATTGTATCTAACTGAAAAAACACACTCGAGAATAGTGGATAAATAAGATCTTGAATACTTATAGGGAAAGTTATTTAATCTTAGCTATACCACCAAGAAGAGAAACAGAAAATTATTGCGATACTTTAACTTGATATGTATGAATACACAACACATAATCTGCTGAATAACATTGAGCAAAATCTAATAGGCGTAAACTTTTCAACCCCCCAAATTAATAAAGAAGTCAAGTGAGGCGATTTCAGAGATCTTCCATTTGGAACTTGAACTTTCAATGTGAACGCACGCTTAAACATATAACCAAACTGTCAGTGTCAAAACATTCAGTAAAGACAACTTCTATATCATGGTGTAGTACACAACCGAACAACGTTTACAAATAAAAAAAATTTCTACAAAAATTCCAAGATGGTGACTGCAACTTCAAGAGCGTTAATTCCAATTTTTGATCGTACTTATCGTCCCAGTAGACAAGCAAGTCATAGTCTAGTGAAAACATTTGAATCTTAATATTCGCTGTTGGATGTTCCCGTGCCAGCGAGGTAATAAGTTGGTCGAAGCGCAAAGAATATTGCTGCCGTTCATGCGTCCATCACAAACGAACAAAAAAAGTAGATTCCACGGCGTACTAAAGAATTGGGCATCGCGACGTACGTTCTCGGATTGGGCTCTGGAAATGTTGAAAGAAGATGACCAACTTTATCGCAAATTTTTCTTTAGTGATGAGGCGCTTTTCTGGAAAAGCGGCTAGGTCAACAAACAGAATATGTGTTATTGGTCAGGTGAAAACCCTTATGTGATTCAAGAAACACCACTTCATCCACAAAAAATAACTGTATGGTGTGGTTTTCATGCTGGTGGTGTGATTGAACCGTTTTTTTCGTTGATGAAAACGACCGTCACGTTATAGTCAAGGGAGATCGCTATACAGAAACATGTGCAACGTTATTTCTTTGATCAATTGCATGAGCTAAACATTAATGATATGTTGTTTCAACAGGACGATGTGATATGCCAAACAGCGGCTCTAACAATCGACTTACTGAAATCTAAATTCGATGAACGTGTTATATCCAGAAATGGTCCTTCGAGTGGCCGCCTAGATCGTGTGATTAACCACCTACAGATTTCTGCTTTATGTCGCTAGAGGAGTTCAGAGCGAATATTGAACGAGATATAATGGTCATTTCTGTCGGAATGTGTGGCCAAGTCATCGAAAATTGGGTTTAACGAGTCGACACCTGCAAAACGTGCCCGTGGTGGACGAATGAACGGCGTCGAATTCCATACGTAAATGTTTTGATTGTACTTCAAGCCATTAATAAAATTTTCGAGATATCTCACATGATTTACGTTTTATTTAAAAAAAAATTTGTCAAGTCCTTATTGGAAAGCCCTTTATATACAGTGAAAAATGTGAAGTGACCCTGACATCGAATCGGTGTCAAATAACATCTCAGCGATCGGATTAAAGTTTAATGGCTATTTACACTTTTTGGATAATATTTTTGACAATTACAAAATATCAGTCTCGTAAATTTTTTAGTGTAAAAACGCACCATTTATAAAAAAATCGGTTCTTGTAATCAAATCTATCCTTCTCCCAACGAGGTACGATTTCAAAAAGGAGGTAGCTATTTGTGTTTTGCACTAATGAGATATCTCGTGAGACTGCAGTGATTAAACTACAAAAACAAAGTTTAACATTTTTTTGCAACGTTATATATCGTTGATGGCTTAATTACCAACGGCCCTAACCCATACATTCCAAATTGTTGGAAAATCAAGAAAAACAGTTAAACAACCAAAATTTGAATAGAATCTGAATTTAGAACGAATTGGCGGTTTTCTGTCATACTCACTTTTGTATCAAAATGTCATTTTTCAAAAACTATGGATTAGGGCCTTTGTTAATTAAGTCGATTGGTTAAACATTTCTCTCTTGCATATTATTTCGTTGAAAAGAAAATCCCAAGTGAGTAACCTTCTTAAACGTCAGAAAACCTCAAACAACTTTGAATTACACAAATTAAAACCATTTTCGGAGTAAGTTTACTTTTACATCGAAGAGTGTTAATAAACCAAAAAAATGTCCTATTTGAAATTTCAAAATTGGTGACGGAGATTCCAGTGTAAATTTTATACTATAGGATAAAAATAAATAATTTTTCCAGATAAAATATGGACCGATATTATTGAAAAATTAGCGTAGTACCTTTTACTTCATAACTGCTTTTTTTTTGTAAATTATATTCTTTTCAAACTTTTTGCAAAAAACTAAAGCTCATATTAAAGTTACCAATTCTAGTAGGCCGATTTCGACCAAAATTAACTAATACCTCCAAATTTATATAAAATAAAAGCTTAAGTATGATCATCACGATCGAGTAAATTGCCCAAACCATACAGATAACACGGAAGTTTAGTCTGCACAGCACAACACACGGAATTACAGACGTTTAAAACTACTTTTTTCCCTTCGGCATAGAGCCGATGATAACTCTGCAAAAAGAGTTGATGGCAGCATAATCAAATAAATGATATGATTTTGTTTGTGTTTCTTTCCTGTTTTTGTGAAAAACCTGTCCGCAAGTTCATTCCATCAAAGACGAGATTAACTTCTTTATAAACAACGGTAACAGTTCTGTTACTAGCGACTCTCTATAGTCACGCTCAGAACAATCGAAACGCTTAACATACCGAGCACAACAATCTAACCGAAAGCGTTTTAAATCTTCTACCAAAACATAAGAGGTCTTGGAACTAAAATGATCATGGACAGTGTCAAGTAGTGACGCGATTTGTCAGGTGTTCAATAAGCTGATAGACTAAAGGACGTTCTTATTACATCGAATGCAAGCAACTCATTAGTTGAACTATCAAATCTGCTTGTATCTATGGTCGATAAGTTTACTGCGTTTAATTGTTTGCTGTTATCTATGATTTATGTTTATGAAACCATTTGCTCGGGCAATGATGTTGGCCGCAGATTACATGAGGTTTACTTAAAAAAGCAACTTTATCTTCTTAATCAGTTCTTGATTGAAATAGGTTTTTATTTTGTTCTGACTGTTCCGATATTGATACGTCTGTAAGTTTGTATTTGAAATTAATGTTCTATCCAGTAATCATTTAAAAACTAGTAGAGCTTCAGAATCCAAAAGCAATCTTCGTCAAAACACTTCTGCAATTTTTATTGTATTAATTTACAAACTAAATTTGACCATAACTTGCTTTGAATTTTAACTGAAAAACTGTATGTTTAAGGAACAGAATTTTAACTACCCATGGATTTTAAATCGACTTATATAGGTAAATTGTATAAAGCTTACGTATTAAGTTCGGCCAGATCAAATTTCCACACCGGGAGTATGATTTTCATAAAACAAAAATTACGACCTAATTGACTGAAAACGAAAATGAATTGGTCAACAAATTTTATTTTTTACGCAGCAGATTTTTTTCTCATTGTGCTTTTGTTGTTTTCCAATTTCCAATGAAAACCGAAAAAGCCCATCGGGTATTTCACTTTTTTTGTGTATTTAAATTTTGTTTTCATAATTTATATCCTACCGAAATTGATCGGTTTGTCTTTTCTCCGTTTATAGTATAAAAAATACCGTTGTTTTTGCACAGTAATTTTCCTTTTTCGTTGTTATGGGTTGTTGCTCTGCACCTCCTCATCATTGTTCACAGGATGATTATGATTATTTTCATATACTCTTGTCTAGACTTAAAAAAATATAAATAAATAATAAAACACATTTTTTTTCAATTTTTTAGAAATTTTCTCTCGATTTTTGTTGTTGCGAGTTTTAAATTTTCCCATTGATTTTTCCAGCAATTTTTCCACTCTTATTTTATTGTTCATTTAGCAACACAAAAATATTTTTACTTTCTTCGTATATCGTCTATATATTTAATACGGCAGAACAATGTAACAGCACAGCATCCCAAAAAAATTGGGAAAAAAGGAAATACTATAGATCCCTAAAGGCAAACGATTTTTTTTCGTATTGTTCTCATCTCTTCATTTAAGCAAACTTTCAACGATAACGAACGAAAAAAGGTTTTTCCTATTAAAAACTTCTTGTCGTTGACCTAATTTTCATACTTACTAAAATATAATTCATTCTGATGAAAATTCAGATGAATGCGCCGCGGAATACAATAGATGGATGATATACATATACAGAGCATATAAAAAAATTTATCCAACTGGATATGATTATTGACCATTTCCTTATTTGCCATATCCTTATGTAATAAAAAATTTATCGTATTTTACTGTTATACGAACAGCCAAGAAAAAAATTCGTTTTAAACATTATACAGTACAAGCACAAAAATTCATAAGCTGTATATTGTTAATATCGAATAGTGGCGGACTGTATATTTTATTAAATTAATATCCTTCCGCTTCATCAGACCACCAACCCCAACCCAAAATAATAATCATCGTTATCATCAAGCTTGTTACAAGCATCATTCATGAGAGTAGTCAATAAGGAAATTGGACACCATAACACTAACAGTCATATGGTATATCTTGGCTATATAAACTGGATAAAAAGATGGTCTACTCATTTTAGATTAACCTTTTAAATTAGTTGATATGTTCATCTATTCTCCAGCATATTCAGTATCACATATTGGATGTGTATATGATACATGGTATATAGTACAATACTATATAAGGAAGCAGGATAATACCAAAAAAGTTTCTAGCAGTTTGTTGTTGTATTTTATTTCGATTCGCTTGGTTACCAACTATTCTCTTAAGAGATGAGATAAAAACTATAAAAAAAAAGTTTAATATTTTTTTTATATGTATTTTGCTTAAATGGTTTGAGGATTATCTGTGTTCCATATAGTTGAATGCAAAAAAATTATAAAGTGGTAAGGGAATGCGGTTGACAGTTTTTATTGATTGACATTGAAAAAATTGTCAGTATATGTTGTATACGGTTTGCCAAGGATATCGCATTTATGTTGAGTCTTTTAGGGATTTATTGAAATAGAAATGGTTTTGTATCGAATTTATAGCAGACAGTTCTTAAATAGATAAACTTATGGATGTAGGCACATCCGACCTAATATTTCTAGCCTACTATGATTGACGGTGTCTTTAAGATTAGTCGTTGATGTGCTCCCCCATTGATTCACTGTATTCTTATTAAAATTCCTTATATTTAATGTTAGTGAATATTATTTTGCGTAGCATATTCCGCTGAGCAATTAAGGTGCAATGATTATATTTTACCGTTCTTTCACACATTTAGGTTATCCTTGTAACACATCATTTACTATTCCATTTGAAAAGTTTTTTTGAGGTGGTACTCTGCTTATCTTAGGTTTAGAATTAAGTTTATTTCTGGATATAAATTAAATTTAGTCGTTGCCGTTGTTTCACTATATATTACAGTTTCAAGTTCCAGTAATTCGTAATTATTTACGTTTTTAAAACAGAAAACCCCATACCAATGAACATGAGATTAAATCACTTATTTACTGGCCGATTTATTATATTACGTACTAGAAGGGGTTAGATACATAATGCTGTTTTCTAAATCTTGGTTTTTAAATGTTTTTTTTTGGAAAAAACAAGATTGACTTGAATAACATAGAGACACTAAGCAACTAAGGAAAGTTACATGAAAAAATAGCCCTGTTAAAAATGTGCATTAGTGGGTTTATTCCCCGTTAGACAAATCATAATTCTAATGTATTCAAACGCTTTCCATTATAAACTATAGTTTCGTCTTATACAAAAAATCCAATTAAACCTGACAGAGAATAAATCAGCTACTACTTCGTGTTATGTTCTTTCGATCTATATCACGAATACATCTGATGCACCAGGAACAGATTATCTGAGAAAGCACTAAGACTCGTACACCCATATGATTTAATTGAAAAATAGATTCAGAGAATTAAAATTATTTCTAAATTTAATTTCAAATTCTGTGTAAATTTAAAAATAAACTCTCAACACACAATTATCAAAGTTCCAGCATTTTATGCACAAACAAGATTTTTAAAACCAATATTTTAAAAATTAGTATTTTGAAAACTATGATATATGCTTGCACTCTTGCAAAAAGAACTTCAAATTCGCAACAATACAGAAAAAATTTAAAAATTGTTCGATTTAGTCCCTAGGACAGGTTGAAATGAAATCTAAGAATTCAAGATTTACTACTTCAGGAAACTGAATACAAAATTAAGGTGTAGCACCCCCTACATTACGAGTATGTTATAAATTTGACAAAAAAAAATGCATTTCACACTGTGTTTATGTGATTATGGATGGCATGTACTTTCAATATGCAAGGTGCCCGTCACTCAATTTAGTATCGAGTATAAACGCCAATAGCATAGTAACCGCTTCCTCAGTTTTACTTGTAAAACGAATAATCAGAATATCGAGTTGAGCCGCACTTTCTTTGTACGAATTACCGAGTGTACTCCTCCACAGTGTACTCCTTAGGAATTTAATGAATACTTTCTGAAATTTTCCTTCAAGGGCAAAGACCCTAGCATACAATTAAAAATGTAAAAGAAAATCGTTTTCACATAAAATGTACACAATATTGTCAAACATATTTGTATATCAGTATGGAGCTTGGTCAGAAAAACACTAAATAACTTTATTTATCGAAAATCAAACTTTGGTACTGAGCTTTTAACAAACTAAATAACTAAATTTCCCTTGACTTTGATTCACAAAACTAATGTAAGCGAAATACATTTACACCGTCCAAATGGCACAGTGGTTGAAGCTTTGGCTTTTGAATCGGAACGTATCGGGTACATTTACATCATAAATTAAATAAATGTTAATTTATAAATTCGGAATTACAGAAATGGATTGGGATGAAATTGTCTATGAAGGATGGAAAAGTGACACAACTCAAAAATTTAAATTTTTCAGGAGAGGAAAAACAAAAAATACTAATTACGTTATTTAATACCAAAATCATAATATGAACAGCAACACTTCGCGCTCTATTATTTTCGATAAAGCAAAAACAAAAATCTTTTTATTGCAGGACATTGCGCATCTTTGTAGTGAATTAACTCAAAAATTTCAGTTTTTAAGTTGCATCAATTTTCCATATCATGTACGAATATTCCAAAGTTGACTGCAATGGGTACTTAAAGGTATCATGATTAGTGAAATCATCGCCAATTTGGTTTGAAAATATCAAAGTGCTAAACATTTTCACAACGGCTCAGTTTTTTTTTTTTTAATTTTAAAAGAAGAGCATTGGAGAATTACTCAAAGGTTCAATTAAATAATACAAAAAGACTGAACACTTCCACGTACTAAAATAAGCTGAAAATTTCCATCGAAAATGTCTGGGTTATCGCCTAAACTGGATTCACTTAATTTCTTATCCGCAGGTTGTTATGGAGTAGGCAATAATATGAAGTTTCATTCTGATCCATTAATCGGTCTAAGTCTATAGAAAAAGCCTATTTCTAAGAAATGAAAGTTTTATCTAAAACCATTTTACTTAAATTTTAGAGCAGTTTGAAAAACTTGATTTCAAAAATTTTGGTTCAATCGTTTTTCGTAAATGCTATATGTGCTCGTATATATATTTAAAATTACATATTTGCAAAAACTATACAATAAGCTTTCTCCGGGTTTCCTATTTCCACATTTTACTAGCGTCTTCGAGTTTACGGAAATGCTTAGACATGTTTTTTCATCCCGGTGAATCAATCCTTTTAGGATGTATGATACCTAATTATTGTGGGGAAACTATATTTTTTGTCGTAACTTCCGCTTAATTTTTGAAAATTTGATGTGGACCATAGTATTGTTACAAATTTAGTTTACAATCTTTAGGTTCATAGTTGATTTAATTTTTTTAAATACATATTTGCAAAAAAATCAAAAAGTTTCTACTAAATAGAGTACATCCGGTAAACAGATTTCAACGAGATATCAGTGCGATTTCCAAATATCCCTAGAAACCTTAGGATTAAACCGTCATCCCAATCAATTGTTCCATCTGACCGTAAAGATGCTACAACTTAATCTGCACGATACCACAAAGAATGCGACTACACACACATAACTTTTTAAATCCATTTTTTCTGACCTGAGCGATATAACGAATGGTAAATCTAAGAAAATTTTGAAGTTGAAAATTTTCATTATTATTAGAAAAACCCTTCTTTCATTATTATGGATCCCAAGAACTTGTCAAAAGTTTCGAGTCCAATATGTATCCTCCTTTAACGGAGAAAACAAATTGGGGTGGCTACGATTTTTTTTTTCAATAAAATTTTAGATTAGATTAGATTTTAGATAGAATTTTTAAATTGATTATAGTACAAAATTTATTTTACTATCCGTAACAGAAAGTAAAAGAGTCATTAAGAAGGAATCTTTCCAGATAAAACTGAGTCAATCAAATGACGAATAAAAATAAACAAGTAAAAAAATGGTATAACTCAAGGCAACCACATCTGCGACAGTCCAGCATTTACTAGTTGTTTCTAATTTATTGTAGGTAGATTGATTAACTTTAGGTGATCCTGGTAAGGCGTCAAATTGTATATGTCAAACCATAATAGTAAGAAAGGCATAAATTAGAAACGAGCGATAAAAGCGTTGACTGTAAAATAGTCTCGAGACGTATAGACACGCGTTTACGAGATAGAGGTTTTCACTGATATTTTAGTCAAGGAAATTATTTGAACACCACACGGCACAGCTGTTTAAGTCGAATTCGACCATCTAAGTGTTACTTCTGTTTGAGATATTACGACAAATTTTAGAAACCGTTAAAATATGTTGTTTTGCATGATCTGAAAGACACCTGATATTGCACTTGATTGCAGTAAAAGTGCACTGAATCACATACTATGTTTTCTAACAGTTTATAAATACACCGATAGTTTGAAATTTGTCTAAAATTACATATAATTGATTTGCTACCTTTTTTGTTGCTAGGGACTATGGAAGAATAATTCCAAATCGATAATAATAATTCGAACGTGAGCAATTTTTTAAAAATAATCGTGAGTGCCTGTGCAAAAGTGCTTTTTTTGTTTTTTAGAACGATGGATCGAAAAGCATCGGATCCAAGAAACATTTCTTTCTGTTGTTCTGTTGTTGCGAATAACGTCAAAATCTATTTGGATGGAGTTAGAATTGGTTATGGATTAAGGTAATTAACATCTGGATCGATCATTAAAAAATTTCAAAATCTTCTTGATTCTTGTTTGTAATTTGATGTGTTTTGAGTAATTGATTTCACTTTCGGTGCCAGGGTAAAATTGTTCGAGTAAAAAATGCAGGGTTACCTAAAATATGTTTATTTTTGGAACAAAAAATTCTCTGCTACAGCCATAATTTAAAGTTATTAACTAAAGAATTCAGTTAAAATATAATTTAACGGTGTTCCTACAGGGTACACCTGAATGAGACATGAGCCTTAACCGTTTTATAAGAACTTCCTTACTAGTGACAGAAGTGATATCCAGTATCAACCAATATCACTTCATATATCACTCATTGGATAAAGATGTTTTCGAAATGCGTACTTTAATCCATTGCCTTAAAATATGTTAATATGTATCAAGTAAATTACAATTTTTTTTCTATCAACGTAAAGCATTATTTTCAATTACTGATAAAATATGTTAAGAATGGGATTCTTTCAATTAAGTAGATTATCAAACAAACTCTCAAAATTCCGTAGACTAAATTATTTTTAGTCCGGTCACTTTGAATGTTGTTTTGAAGTTTCCGTTAAATTTCTCGATAGTTGGGGACTAGGGTACATATATTAATGGCAGGTTAGTATTGAATGAAATTTGCAAAATAATAATGAATTTGTAGATTATGTATCATGGGAGTAAAATAAGAGATTATTGCTCGAGTGAAGAATGCTATTAAGCGCAACATTTTTATATTAGCAGATACGACTAGAACTTGATGTTCGATATCTAGTAGTTCATTTTCACAAAAACTTCCAAATTCCGAGAAAAAGTTGTTCTCGCGTTCTTTTTAAAAGCTAGTAAATTTGCTACGAATCTCTAAATACGATTTCCCTCAAAATCCATTGGTTATTTACAAAATTCTGAATCATTCAATACACCATTATGATAATAGTTAATTCACTCGGTATAATGCTTAGAGTTTTGTTCTTTACTAAGTCGTATTCATTGTATTAATTGATAATGATAAAAAAATCCGTAAATAGAATCTCATAGTTGCTTACACCTTTGTGCCCATAAGCTAGGCGGCTGTGTTGGAGCTGTATTCCCGATTCAGAACGATATTATGTGACGGAAGGTGCGTTATTGTCAGAAAAACGTAGATAAAAATATTAATTCGCTAAATCAATAGGTTCCGAGTTTGATAAGTGTAAATCTGTGTCGTGATCCTCTATATCCAGAACTGGACGCCTCGTACCTATGCCATGCATATCAGTCAATCCGAAAAAGATCATGATCTTACATAAATTTCAATTAGGAGGTTTCGACTTTCTAATAAACTCCTTTAAATTCCATTCTTGGTCTGTACCCTTCAAATTACATAGAATTCAAAACTTTAACCAAATATTGCTTATCATAAAGCCGATTAATTAAGGTTAATAGATAATATGGTTAATATTTGAAATGTTCAACATTTGTTTTCATAATCCGTTTATTTGCTTCTAGCTAGGTTGAATTAGCTGAGTGAAATGCTAACTATCGTTTAATTTTATTAATTTTCTGTGTAATTGGCTTGTTGGCCACTGACTGATGAACATCAACTTTCCTCAATGTATGGTAAATTTTGTTCAAAATTTATCCTCTTTGGCACAAATCAAGAACCTTTTCTTCAAATATATTAAATTTTTAATTAACGCGGTTAATAATCAAATTTAAAAACTGAGTTTTCGTGATATGAACCAAGGAGTAGAAAGCTAAAACAATTCAAAGTAGAAATAAATAAATTTTAGTTTCGTTTGAAGTGGTTTCATCAACCACCCTGGGAAGATTATTTTTCAAAAAAGAAATACTTTGAGTTAAAACTAATTATTATTTAAATTAATAAATTAACATTAATTTGGATAATAATCGGATATAATAACAAACAATTAATAAATGTGATACGTTGCAAAAGCTCCAAGAATTTCAAAACCCGAATTGATTTTACTCAGATCTTCGATTTTATTCTCTCCAGTGGCACTATTCTGGACCTTGGAAACCAGTTTACATAGCTTTTATCTAAAAATCAGTTTTTTTCGATACTGCGAAAAAAGTTTGATTTAAATATTTGTTGATTGGGCATAAATTAAATTTACCATAGATAAATTACCAAGGAAAGCTGTTCGCAATTTTATTATGTTTTCAAAAAAATTACCACTATAGCTTTTTATCTTAGTATGATATAGTAAAAATATATTTTAATATAATTTACATGTAAAATTTTCTCCCAATTTCCTAATCCCGGGGGAATTCAAGAATAGTGCCACTGGGCAATTGAGACTACATAATAGTATGTACACATATATATTCTGGGGGTGTTGTATATAAAAGTTTGCTGGCGGTGCTTCCAAATTATAAAAAAATAATTTGAAAATTCCGATCTCGAAACTTACCGTTCGTTACGTCCATTTGGCGGTCAACTTAATGAAGTTATCCCAGAATTCTATCCCAGAAAATAAAAATATTTAATCAGGCAACACTAACCTATCAATAACCAATTTGCTCTTGTGTGAAGTTAGTAAACAAAATTAAAATCTACAGTATCAAAAAACTGTAAAATTTTGAGTTACATATATAGTTACATGAGTTGAGTTACATATATAGTGATCGAAAATTACAGGCAATGTGAGAAAAAAAAATTCGGTTATTGTTATATAATTTTTCGTCCTGCTCCATAAATCTAAAATTATTCTGCCAAAACTAAAAAAGTCTCGGGTCAAAGCTACATATATTTAGATTTATCGAGCGGGACGAAACACTATATAACCATCAATGAAATGCCTACACAAGAGTTCATTTTCAGGTACTTGCCACGGAGCAAATTTTTTCTCACATTGCCTGTAATTTTTGATCACTATATGGCACTCAAAATTTTACAGTTTTTTGATACTGTGATACTGTTTCGTTTTTTCATTAAAATTGATAAAAATTGTTGGCTGGGCTAACTTCACACAAGAGCAAATTGGTTATTGATATATTGGTGTTGCATGAAGTTCCAATAACCATGGATTGTTTTTGTATTAAACATAAGCTTTTGATACAAAAATTCAAGAAGTTTTCCCATAAATATGGGTCACACCCTATACGAAAACGGTCAATCAAATTTGACGACGCTGTATTTCCCAACTATTTGGGAACTAAAAACTTTTTGTGTGAATGTTTACCATTTAACCTTGACACTTAAGCTTGACACATCTTTAATACTATGAACTTTTGCTTTGAAAAATATTTAAATAATCTTGCTATTAAGCTACTTACATATAAAAAAATTTTGAAATCAAAGCAAATTTGTTGTGTTCATGATCCAGTCAAATATTTTCTAATTCGAGTAGCATGTAGGAGTCAAGAACAAGAAAAAAAAAAACGAAAATACTTATACGAACAATAACACAAAAAAAATCTTAGAAATTTAATCTCATGGGTGTTCCAGCCTCTATATCACTACACCATACTCTAAATGAATGAACCCACATTATTATTACATTTTATGTATGTATGTGCGATTGCGATGACTAGTGATACTACAAATTGAAATATAATAATAAAAAAAAAAACAATTTAATTGTAATTTTAATAAGTTATTCTAATTTCATTATGTGAGACGAATTTAATTTGAAAGAATATACAAGAAATAATATTCTTGCTTTCTGTTTCCTTCAACTACCAATTGTTGAAATATTTTTGTTTTGTTTTGTTAACATCTTTCATGTCTTCAACACTCCTTTACGAAATATATATAATCAAACAAAAGATATTTTTTATCTTTTACCGTCGGTTTTGTGTGATCTGCTCTGTTGCTGCTGCTACTGGTGATGGTGCGACTATTATTATTATTCATTCCTCCTCACAGAGAGACTGACAAATTTGTAATATTTTCTAACAAGTTTATCCATACAGCTACTGTGCAATAATAATTGTTATCACATTGAATACCAATTCAAAGATTTGTATGCCGGCCAGAACAATAGGGTACATATCGGAGAGATATCCGTTTACAAATATATACATACATAATAAACAACAACAGCAACAAATGTGTACAGTAGAAATCTAGGGATTAAATACTGTGGACACAAAATTTAATTAAAACAATCATCCAAATCCAATTCCATAAACGGAGAAATAAAAATTTTTAATCGCGATTTCTGTTGAATTTTAACTCGTCAGAATTCTGTATGTATATGTGTGTTGGTCTTGGTTTGCTTTCGAGGATAAAAGCTTAAAATATCTCTCGGGACTCGAGGGAAAAAAATGTTTATATTCATTTTACAAAAATAACACAAACTTTTGACAAAACAAGATATGTTCACACAGGATGGGCACAGGATAAAAATTACAACAACAAAAAAAACACAAAATAGGGAAATGTTAAATAAAATTTGAATAAAATGACACAAAAAATTACAGGACATGAGATTTTATTTTGTGTATGTATTATAATATATTTGTGTGTACGAATATTATTTTTACTTTGGTTTTTTGTCCAGGTCCTGTTTGAAGAGGATTTTGAATTAATTAAATTAATGTTAGTTAAATGATAGGATGTATAATTTTTTGAACGGAGTAATCATTTTTTTTTCTCTCTGTGCACAGAGTAATTATAGGATTTTACACTTGAGGGAATAAAATTAAATATTTTTGAAACTTTTCAAGATAAAATAATGTTTGAAATGTATTTGTGGCAGGAAGAATAATACAAAATGGCCAGAGGGTACACGATATATCCTTTTGGATACCGCTAAATTGGAGTACCGTTTTATCATGAAGTCTCAAAATGTCAGACGAGCTGTATTTTATGTCATAACCGTACGTATTTGTGAGAATGAAATTTAAATGCTAGTGTTCATTATTCAAAAAAAGCAAAAATATAGCCAACTTGGGAATATGATATCTAACTGAAAAGAGCACGAGACGTGAGCCAGTAAAATTCACAAAATGCGGAGAAAAAACACTATGTTTGTTAACTTCCAGAAAACGGAAACACTTTGCCGATACGAAAGCAAGATATATGATTGATATAATTCTGATAATGTTCGTGTTATAATTTCTTCACAGAACTTGCTAACTTTAATCCATAATAAGGGATAAAAGAACATACATATTCCTTAAATAACGTACAGATGGGACAGTTTTAAATTTTGTAATAATGATGAAATGTCAGTAGCAGCCTCCAGTTTGGAAGATTTGAGGGTATTGTTAAGACGGAATTAGAAAAGGAAAATAACCACCTTATTGATCAAAACTCTCTAAAATGTCGAAAAAAAACGTATTGAAAGTCACGTAGAAGAAACTCGGGTCCCTTTGCAATTAAGTTATGAAACTTACTGCAGTGGGTTTACGTTCTCTTATGATCTCATAAACAAATTATTAAAGCAGGCAAGATCGAATCGTATTCCATTTGAAGAAAATTGTGCTGTCTTTCAATGAAAATTGTTATAAACAAAATTAGATGTTTCCCTGATTGGACACTTGATTTGATGTTGTACTTACAATCGGATACTTTTGACCAAAACCTTAACCTCTGAGATATACTCGGACGTGACTGTGATATTACTGCTAAAGACTCGTTAATTGCATCGAATGTAATCGCTGTAGTTTGTAATCATATATATTTACTTTTGAGTCGTTGGTCGTGTTGAGTTTATCTCAAGGGTGAACAATTATAATAACAAGAATAGGCATTTTAAATCGTTCGCACTCTCTAAACTGAATTGAGCAATAGTTATTCCGATTTATTTCATTAGTTTTGTCATTGTGCTGGTTGTGAAATGCGAGAGGTTTATAGCCATAATGTTCATGTTTTATTCGACGGTATAGCTTAAAAAAAAATTATTTTAGTAGCAGAGAAGTATGTTACTATAGAATCATATTTCAGATAAATAGTGAGACGGGTCAGATAAATATATCCGAACTATGGCGTAATTGCAAGACTCGAACGGAACTGACAGTTTGCATTTTGAAAGCAACTTAATGTACAAGATGCTGAATAAATTTTAAAATTTACAGCGGTAAGTTTAAACACATACATATCATTGGAATTCACATAATCTAAAAACAAACCCAGGAAAAAATTACAATTTTGTGGATTTATTGATTCTTCGAAAACTCGGGATTGGAAAATACCTTATTTCAGTAAAACTTTCTATCCTAAATGTGAGTGATTGATTAATGCTGGTTATTCCCTCAATTGACCACATAGAGATTATTCTACTCAGATTGAGTCATAATGTAATATTTCGAGATCAGTTAAAAATCAGTCAATTTTATCGTAAGAGTGATCTCGAGTTCAAACTGATGTTGTTTATTTTCTAACCAAAGTTGCGTTATTCTAGTGATCTTGTAATTACCCAATTTCCTCGAATCTATACAATTTGTGTTGCTTCTTTGTTGTCCCTTACGACTACAGAATTTAAAAATATTTTTTATTCGCGTTTCAAGTGAAATTTAAATTGATAATTGTTTTGCTTTTCTAGATATTGTAAAGATACGTGATGAAAATGGAAATTTGAGTGCCGATTGTATCATAAAACAGCATTGCCAGGCCGATAATTAAATTATGGCTCTTCGCTTCTACAGTCGTATAAAAATAATATAGCGTATTAAGTAAAAAATAGGCATCCGGGAAATTTCATCAATAGGAATATGAGGAATGCTATCGATCAGTGTTGTGAGTCTACTAATTTGGAATTGTCGACATGTTGGCATCGAAAATAGCGTAGACAATTAGTTTTGGTGTAGACAATTTCGAGAAATAGTCAAGTATATAGAATTTACAAAGTCAATTTAGATTATTGCTCGTTTGTTGTTTGCCATGCATTTTCACGGTGTTGCCATCTCACAGTTCTGCATATACGATTTTCCAATAATGTGAAAGTTATAATTCAATTTTTATAAAACAAATATTTAAGATTAATATTTAAGCACATATTAATAAGATTAATATGTGCTTAAAATAATTCATTTTCAAATTTTTTAATTTGCATAAGGCATTATGTTTTTTGCATGCATAAAAAAAAATTACCCATTTGTGCAGATGCGGGTGATTTTTTTTACCAGGGAAACTAATTTAATTTTATTTACCACATTTCAGATGTCACCATTTGGTCACTTCGTTTCGGAAACATATTATTTTGGAAAAATACTCATATACCAACAAACTGTTAAAAAGTTTATTTTGAAATTGAAAAAACTACCACCTGCAAAAAGTGAAATACTGGCGGATCAAAAACCACCAGCTTTAACCAAAGTGACAAAATGTGAACACATCCGAGGCCAGCATTGGCTATTTTTTCTAGAAATAAGCATATTTGTACTCTGCTCCTTGAAAATGTAATCCCCGAAAATTAAATAAAAATTTCGAACCCATATCCAAATTTAATCAGTTAACAGAAATCTTAGGTATTTTATGTACATATATATGTGTGAGTCTCTCAATACCTTATTTTTTACCGTTATATACGTAAGTCTACCCAAAATAAGCATAAAAAACCGAAATGTCTGAAAAAAATTATTATATTTTTGTTACTGTGTGGTTTCAGTTTCCTCTGTTATCAAAACCAAAATAAGATTTAATCTCTAAACATTATATTTTATTTTCATCTTGCACACATAAATATTGATTCGTGAAATATATATAATTTTCGAGTCAAGCCGTGTCTTTTGACATATCAGGTAGTCGTCGAAAACAATATTTCTTAGAATATTCGTTAAAATCGAGATTGTAATCTAGAAATGTGATTGTGGACAGTGTTAATATAAAAATTGCACATTTCAGTCACGTGTTTTGAGCATCTTGTACCAAACATAAGAAATATTAACAACAACAACATTAAATTTTAGAAAAGGTTATATCTTATACTATATATATGATGTATAAAGGTAATTTGATAGCGCGTAACTCATCCGATATACTCGTACTTCGTGTCCATATAACACAAAAACATTATTTGACAAAACAATAAATTCACAGCATGAAGAAGTGAGAATTTTATTACAAACAAAAAAAAAATCAAAGAATTAATTATTAAAAAATAAATAAATCATCTTTAGACACAAAAGGTATCTTATTTAATAAATAAATTATTTTTTATATAAAATCTTATAAAAATTGTTAATGAAATTTTATTAATTATTCATAAGGAGTTCATGCTGTGATTTAGACAAAGATAGTTTTGTAGTTTGTTGTTGTTTATGCATCTCTTGGTGATAAACATCAACATATAAGTAATATAACAAACGTAAATGCGACACAAACGTCTATAGCCATGCGCGATGCTGCGATGAAGATTTGAGCGCGACAAAAAATGTGCAAATCAATTAGAATATTTTTGCGTTTGTTTATTTTTGGGGATATAGAATTTCGCGATCGTACATCTTAATGGTGACGTTATGTTATTTTGTTAAATGAAACCTTATGTTTGTGGAGATGTTGTTTATACAAACTGTGAGAATTTGTATATTTTGTTTTGGTTAAAGTCATGTGTCATATTGGAAAGAAAAATTCTTGGAGTGGGCGGTGTGCATAAATAATACCTACTGTAATATTAGAAAGATTATGGGGAACTTGAAAATATGAATAGAAACATTCCGTTCCTCTGTTGTAAACAGAATCATATTTATTTTGAAAACATGTTTAAACGAGTATGAACTAAAATAATACTTGTGCAATTTTTATTTATTTGGAAACCAATGTTTTTGGGATCATCTCTCAACTCGTTAACAAACATTCTAAAGTTATTTTTCATATTGCTAAACGTTAAGTTATTAAACAAGGCTTGAAATGGAACTTTTGTACTAGATCGATTAGTGGTACGCCTTAATTTAGAAAACTAGTGAACTGTATTTCAAAATTTCTTTGCGAATCATTGATGATTTAATTTTTGCAAAGAATTCACAGTTGAGCTGTTAAAAATATTTGTAGCGTTATTTGCATTGACTAACAACAATTTTATTGAAATAAATTGAGTTGCTATAAAACTTTTACTGGTTTACTGAAGATGACTGTTTTGTTAAAATAACACTATACACAAAAATATTTGCCGATAACAAACTAAATTACAGAATATTAAAGCTAATTTCAAATGCTGTAAATTGCTGAAATTAAACGTTTCAAAAAGCAATGGTTAAACATAAATTATAACCGACAAGTATACAGGGTTACTTAAATCTCACTCGTTTTGAATGATGCATAAATTCAATTTCTATAATATTTTAAGAGCAATAACTAATCTGGGCGCATATTATTGTAATTCAATCGAATAAAATGGTCTACGATTGTTTTCAATTAAAAAACTGACACCAACTAACTGTCATCATGGTCAAATTCTCGTCGTGTGGTGATTATAGTTATGTCAAAAACATTGATGTTTTTTGGTGTAAGTTGTGTTTTGTCATTCTATAAAGTCCGTGAGGGCTTCTTTTTGTTGTTTAGAGATATGCCCTAACTTTTGTTTGATTTTTCCATTTATGAAATGCAAAATGTTATTTGACAGATAAACGTAAGCGAAAATGAAATTCACCAGTTTTATACAAGTAGAAAATTTTCGTCTACTTTTTTATTGAAAATTTTCGCTTACAAGTTTCAAAAATGCAATAATTTAAATTTTCGATTGGGATGACGTATTTTGGCAGAAATTCGTCGACAATCTTATTCCATTGAATTTCAATAATATGCGCCCAGGGGCCGTATTCTTGAAATCTGTGTTAATTTCCTCAATCGAAATACAATTTGCTTTGGAATTCTATATATTATTCGAATTTTTCGCTGGCAACTTTAATAATTTTTTCAAATTTGTTTTCAAGTATACTAATATTTGTCTCCCTACTACCAAATATAACGGGTGATTTTTTAAGAGCTTGAGAACTTTTTTTTAAAAAAAAACGCATAAAATTTGCAAAATCTCATCGGTTCTTTATTTGAAACGTTAGATTGGTCCATGACATTTACTTTTTGAAGATAATTTCATTTAAATGTTGACCGCGGCTGCGTCTTAGGTGGTCCATTCGGAAAGTCCAATTTTGGGCAACTTTTTCGAGCATTTCGGCCGGAATAGCCCGAATTTCTTCGGAAATGTTGTCTTTCAAAACTGGAATAGTTGCTGGCTTATTTCTGTAGACTTTAGACTTGACGTAGCCCCACAAAAAATAGTCTAAAGGCGTCAAATCGCATGATCTTGGTGGCCAACTTACCGGGCCATTTCTTGAGATGAATTGTTCTCCGAAGTTTTCCCTCAAAATGGCCATAGAATCGCGAGCTGTGTGGCATGTTGCGCCATCTTGTTGAAACCACATATCAACTAAGTTCAGTTCTTCCATTTTTGGCAACAAAAAGTTTGTTAGCATCGAACGATAGCGATCGCCATTCACCGTAACGTTGCGTCCAACAGCATCTTTGAAAAAATACGGTCCAATGATTCCACCAGCGTACAAACCACACCAAACAGTGCATTTTTCGGGATGCATGGGCAGTTCTTGAACGGCTTCTGGTTGCTCTTCACTCCAAATGCGGCAATTTTGCTTATTTACGTAGCCATTCAACCAGAAATGAGCCTCATCGCTGAACAAAATTTGTCGATAAAAAAGCGGATTTTCTGCCAACTTTTCTAGGGCCAAGCGTTGCTCGTTAGTAAGTCTATTTGCAAGCGTTGCTCGTTAGTAAGTCTATTCATTATGAAATGTCAAAGCATACTGAGCATCTTTCTCTTTGACACCTTGTCTGAAATCCCGCGTGATCTGTCAAATACTAATGCATGAAAATCCTAACCACAAAAAAAACACCCTTTAGTAGGGGGAAAGAACTATGTATCTTAATTTAAACAAAGAAAACAAATTTAAAAAATGATTGAAGTAACTGGCAAAAATTCGAGTAATATAGAGAATTCCAAAGCAAATTGTATTCCAATTGGAGGATTTTGAACCGATTTGAAGAATACGGCTCCTAGCCGAAATTCAATGTCTACCGGTAGCACATTTCGGTTCATAATTGCTCGATTTATGCTCAAAACAGAACAAGAGCGAAGGCTGCGAACGAAATTGCCTGTCATATTACAAAACACCGACATCATGAAATACAAACAAACCCACCAACACTGGCAGCGACGGTTTTTTTTCGTTGAAATAAATTTAGAGTCTATTTCAATTTTTATCGCCGGCGAAACAATGTTGCCAACTATTGTACTATATATATATGTAAGTTGGCAATGCCCCAACATCATATGCCAAAAAGATAAACAATTTTATAATTTCAATTTTTTTATTATTCGAGTAGGCTAACTTTTAGAATCCATCACACATTTCGTGGTTATGTCGTTTGTAACGTGTTTTTATCGCCAAACTCTGACGCTCTTGTTCTGTTAACTACCGCGGCGCTATTTTTTATTAATTCGACAACGCTCGTCGTTGTCGCTCATGTTTTGTTTCGAGCATAATAAATTGTTGTCGAATAAAATTTTGCCGTTAAACATTTATTTATTTGTGTTTTCATACAAAATATCTAAGGCAACTTAGACCATTTCCGGTCATTTTTGTGTTTGATCATTGAAAATTTTTAAAACAAATGATTTTTCTGGTCTGATTTCAAGATCTCGCAACAGTTTTAAATTATTTTGAAACACTTAGGTAAATCAAGATTTAAAACGAAAAGGCGTACATATCAAGGACAAGTAGATTTTGCAGTTCGAATCGGAATTACTGAATTTTATCTGATACTGCGAGTCGTATGGTCCTAGTATTCTGCATTCACTTTCCTTTCATATTTTGCATTTGTCAGGTTTCTTTGTGATTGTGTCATAAGTGCTGCACTTTAATGGTATTTACCACAGATTCATCTTGAATATTTGTTTGTAGAGTCTTGGTTTTAGAGGGTATGTATATGTAGATGAACCAGTGCTTGTCGGCAATATATCCTAACGTCAACAAATAATTGAGCACAATTCATTATTGTATTCCTCATTATTGGAGAATTAACTTGGTATGAAAATGCAGACATATAGTACGTCGTATTTTGAATGCAACCAATAGAGTGAGAATATTCCAAAGGCAGAAACTGTCGGATTTGGGCAATTCAAATAAGGAATTATTGAAAAATCGAGAAATTAATTTAAGATTGATAAATTGCTTAATGATCTCTGAGTTAAAATAATGAATACAATATTTTTTTTTAAGAAATTCTATTGTGTTGATCAAAACGAGCACATACTCATTTTTAAGTAAATATTTTTTTTTTAATAAAATGTTAGTTTTCTGTAATTCTAAATAAAAATGCACGATTTTATATTGCAAATGAAGACTAACCAATTTCTGTTAAAGATACAAGAAGACACAAGAGCTGAAAAGAGTTTCCAAAAACAAAATACACAACGAATTAAATTCGTATTATTAACGCGAAGTTCAAATTACTTATCTTATTGTGGCCAACGAACGTGGAACGACCTCTCTCTAACTCACTCTTCTTAAACAAAGTGTAATCTTTAATAGAACGAATTTTACATTTAATCAAAACAGATTTAAAAAACATTAATCATAATTTATTTAAATTCGTAACATAACTTACCTTACGTTAAATAGTTTGTTTACTTAACTGTCTAAAACACCAGAGAGCTGATGAATTATACCTCTACACAAATTCTTTGACAATTCAAATAATAGCCTTAATAATTTTAAAGCATTATAATATTTATAGTAAATTTAATTATTAGTTGAGACTTTGAAAGACATCGCATCGTAAATATTTGACCTCGCCCCCCCTCCCCACACATTTAATTGGACACGACCTTGACAATTTAGAACATGGAACAATTTGAATACGAGATTTTCTAATATAGACTTTTGGATACCGCTACATGAGCAATAAACTTTACTGTGATAACAGGTGCCTTGGCGCAAACAATCAAAACCTGTAATAGTTCGGTAAACATTATTTGAACTAAGACATTGGGTTCACACTGCGATATTACTAGCAACAGTGAATTATCTAGCACAAAATAATTCCCCCCCCCCCCCCCCAAATTCTTTTGTTTCGTCAGGTTTCTAACATTAATGTTCCTAAAAAGTCTAATTGGGAGTTTATGAAAGTCTTTAATTATGAAAAACTTTATGATGATCCTATTTGGAATAGGATCTCTAGTGCTACTAACATTAATGATTTTGTGGGCAGTGTTAAACAGCTAGTTTGTAACAACACAAAGATAATTAAAAAAAGACCATGGAAACATAATCAACATGAATGGATGGCAAATGATATTTTACGTATCATCAATGAACGGGATACATTTTTTAAGAACGATTATATCCTACGGATGTATTTATAGTAAATCGTCACAAAGCGCTGAACTTGTTGGTAGCTACGGAAATAAAAAAAGCGAAGAGAAAGCTAAATTCAGATTTTGTCGGTATGCATATAAACAAACCCAAGCAACTTTGGAATTTTTTGAATGAAATTATATTCAACAAAACCAGATCCACCAAAGATTGGGCTTTAGTTGACACTGATGGTATAGTTACGAGTAATAATGAAATAGTCAATCTCTTTAATAACTACTTTGGTAATATATCATCTACCTTGGGCCATTATTTTCAAGCACTAGTTCATAAAGATTTTCATTATATTAATTATAGAATTATTTATCCGCTACAGTTAACGCATACCACCGAACAAGAAGTGCGGAATATAATTTTGAATTTAACACATTGACTGCCAACTACGATTATACTCGTAGTTGGCGTCCCTGCCTAGACGCCAACTACGAGTATACTCGTAGTTGGCATATGATTTTTATTTGTTAATGAAATTCTTTAGCATACAGAGTTAGAGTCTGAATTTTGGTTTGGCAACTGAGAATAACCAGGAAAAAAAAATGTGCTAGCTTTTTTTTGCCTTATTTTGTGCTGAAGTTTTGAAAACAAATCTGAAGTCTCCATTTAAATTTAAAGTTAAAAAAACAATTATGCTAGGTATATCATTGCTATAATCTAATTACAAGCCAGAAAAACTTCTTTAATTTATAGTTCTTTATTTAAAAAACTTTTATTTTTAATAAAAAATACATTTTCATATTAATTTCAATCTTAATTAATATATCAAACATAAAAATAGGAAAACATAAAAAGATTTTATTCATTTCAATTTTAATGTATTATAAAAAGAAGCAAAAATAAGAAATTTTATAGTACCAAAGTAAGTATATTTAATTTTAGATATTTTGGTGGTAAATTTTGAAACAGTCTACGACGCATAAAGCTGGTTTATCTGGACATGATTCGCAAAAGTATCTGGTTTCCTTGCGACGTTTGGCTTTAGTACAAACTCGGCATTGTTTAGTTGGATTTTTTTTACCAGTTGAAGGAAGTACTTGTAAGTAGTGCATTTTGGATTGCCGTGAACTGATGCGAGGTTGCCTAGTTGCTGGTTGTGTAAATGATGGTCCTGGTGTCGTAGTATAGGCATTTTAGCTCAAATTAAATGAGCCATAAATTGTTCTCTAAATTCCAGTGATTTAATTTTTTAATATTTGGTTGGTTGGAGTACATAATGTGTGCATTTTGTATATATATTTCAAAGAAATGGATGCCGAGTTTTTTATACCATCGTAGAGTTTTTCTCAAACACGAATAATAAGAAAGCATCTGATCGGATTTGTCGATTCCAGACATTCCATCAATATAATCTTTTATTATATTTGGTTTTTTAGAAACTTTCTTATTGGCATTTGTATAGTCTATCATTTCAACTTTATGCATATTAGAAATCGACAGCACGTCTCGCTTGTCTTTCCATTTGCACACCACAACACTATCAGATCGCATCCATGAATGTTCACCACGTTTCAATTTTTTTTTCTACGAGCTCTTTTGGATTATCCTTTCTATTGAATCTTAGAGTGCCACATATGTAAGTAGAACGATCAGTTATTGTTTTTGTTAATGCAACCGAATTATAAAAATTATCAGTAAAAAGGATGTGCCCTTTATGAAGGAATCCGTCCATAAGAGTTATTACCACTTCAGATGTAAGACTTACTCCAGTGGGTGGATCTTTTGATTTTCCGCAATATACTTGAATTTTCAATACATTTCCATTGGATTCGCACAATTCATATAGTTTTATTCCAAATTTATGCATTTTATTTTTTATATATTAATCTTCCACGCCAAAGTACCATTGACTCATCAATGCATAAATTTTGTCCTGGACTATATATTGTGTCCATTGTATTATTTATGTGGTTTAGAACCGGTCTTATTTTATGCAATCTATCTGTCGAAGCTATTGGATCATTATTATCTGAATAATGTAAAAAACGTAATAAAATCTGAAATCGATTACGACTCATTATATTTCGCCAAAATGGCACATTATAAAATGCACTAGATTTCCAATAATGTTCAATAGTTGGAAGAGAAAATGGGCCCATATGGAAAAGCAAGCCTAAGAATATTTTCATTTCAGAAACATTAGTATCATGCCATTGTTTGAAACGAGATGATCTGAGCATAAGACCCTTTTTGTGATTTCTTGAGCCGCATATTTATTAGTTTCGTTCACTAATAACATCATAAGTTCATCGTTGAAAAACAAATCAGCAAAACATTTTGGAGAAAGCTCTTGTGAAGATAGTTTCAGTCCTTGAATACCTTAAAAATCGAATTTCGGTGGTTCTTGTGGAACATTTGTCCATCCGTGTTGATTTACCTGTGGCACAGGCACTGATTGCGTTGGTTTCCTGGAGCGAATCTTAAGTGTAACTGCAAAACTGTCCAAATCTGAATCGCTTTCATCAGAAGAACTTTCCTCTAAATATTCAGATTCAGAACCAGAAAAATCTTCCAAATCCGTTGAAAATCCATCTTGGGATTCATCGTCATCCTCCATCAATAAATCTATTATTTGTTCAGAATTTAGCGCCATATTCTAAGGAATAAATTTACTTTCCTAAAAACAAAATTATATAACTGGATAATAAAATGCAAAATATATTTTCCAATATAATAATCAAAATTCTTACTCAGAATATACCTACAGACCACTAGTAATATAAAATTATAAAGAAATGTATTCAACCAATAGTTCACAAAATATTTCTAACACATAAATTTCCTCTTTTCACAACAATCGCCAACACGCAATTAAAAAATAATAACAAAACGGCACAATTATAAAAAATTATTTATTTTCAAAACACCTCCATTGCCAAACTACGAGTTAACTCGTATGCCCTGCACTACGAGTTAACTCGTAGCCGGCAATGAGAACTAAAATGGGTATCTCTATTGCCACAAACGAGTTAACTCGTATATCCTTTTTATTGCATATATGAATTCTAAATTCAATTTCATACTTGCACACAAAATCCCGCGTTTTTATTTTTTATATTTCATGAAAATTCAACGTTGGCAAATGGTGTACACACAACAAAATCGAGTTGGCAGTCAATGGGTATATGAATGCGGCTACTGGAATGGATGGAATCTCTACTAATTTTCTACAATACACAGTTAGCATCATATCTCCATTGCTGGCTTTATATGTAAATGACTCTTTTGAGACGGGAGTATTTCCAGATATTTGTAAAATAGGCAAAGTACTTCCGATTCATAAAGCTGGAAGTGCAATGGATATATCTAACTACCGTCCTATAACGATTTTATCTTCCATTTCAAAAATATTTGAAAAGATTATACTGCTTAGACTAAATCAGTTCTTAGAAATAAATACTGTAATAAGCAGATGGCAATTCGGCTTTAGGGCCAAGTCCAACACCACGGCTGCCTGCCTAAGTTTAACGGATTCTTTGAGTAAAAGCGTTGAAAAGAAAATGTTCTGTGCGGGTCTATTTCTAGATATTCGCAAAGCCTTTGATATGGTACATCCTGACATTCTACTATTTAAATTAAAAGGTATGGAGGCTTACCAACATTCAGCTAAAATTATTTGAAAGTTATCTATGTAACAGAAGACAGATTGTTAAAATAGAAGAGAGTAAAAGTAATGAAATACGGCTGAATCTTGGAGTTCCCCAGGGCTCGATAGTAGGTCCCGCATTATTCATTATTTTTGTTAATGATATTACTCACATCAGCTTAGAAGGAAGAATACAATTGTATGCGGACGATGCTGTTGTTGCTTATGAAGCCGAAACCCTAGAATCTCTAGAATATCCCCCCAATCACTTATAACTCTTTTGTGATTGAAAGAGTTATTAAGTGGAATTATCTAGGTCTAGTGATAGATTGTAAATTTAATTGGTCGTGTCACTTCGAAAAAAATAAAAAGTATATACTACCTTATATATTTGCCATAAACAGAACCAAACACAAACTTCCTAAAAAATCCTTGTTACTCCTGTACTTTACATTCATTCAATCGCGTTTGGTTTACCTAAACCCAATTTAGAGCGGCTGTGCAAACTACATGATAAATGAGTTAAAATTATTGCAGAAACGAGCTCTAACCAGCGTCATTTGTGTGATCATACGTTATCCAACGCAAAAGCTGTTTGAAGAATTTCAATCTCTCCATTTCCTAATCGATCGAGAGCTAATAATCTTAATATTCAAAATAGTAAATAATCAGATAAATCACAGTTTTCAATTGACCAAAATACATGATCGTCATAGATATGAAACAAGAAGAAGGTCAAATTTTGTAATTGATTCCTATACATGAAACGCATCCTAATAACATACTGTATCGGGGTCTTAATAAATTCAATTCACTTCCATGCAATATTAAATATATTGAATCTCTGAAAATATTTAAAATCAAACTGACAGAACCTTTGAAGGGTCAAAATAGTTAGCGAATCTGCATTGAGGACTTATCACCAATGTCATAAAATCATGAATGAATGTAAATTTAATGTTTTATTTTAATATTATAGTAACCAATATTATATAAAATGTAATAATTTTGAAGTAAGTAGTTTTTTAAACTTAGTTCTTGATAGTTCTCAGAAAATAATTTATTGTGAAGTTGCGCTACAACCAGCATTGGTTCGAGCGACTGAATATTTAATGATGAATTTATAGTTATATTGAATTGTTACATGATTTTGTCTAATAAAATTGAATAAATAAAAAAAAAAAAATAAAAAAAACTGGTTCACTGGCATCTTTTTCAAATATAAAATAAAAATAATTTTGTTTGTCTCAGTGCCAAATTTCGTATTTGTGAATTACAATTCTCCCCAATCCACCAGCCAAGTCTGGCAAATCAGTAATTTAATAAGCTCTATATCAACTAAATCTGATGGATATCCAGCCATATTCTTACTTATCCTAATGAATCTACTGAAGATCCGGGAATCATAATCACCCTCAGATTTATTTTGTCTCCTTGAATATTATGACTCAGCTATCTAAAAGATAAATAAATTAAATTATAACTATTTTTTTGAGTCAGATGGCTTGCCAACTATTGTTTTGTTCGGATCAATATCACATACAATTAATATTCTGGAAAGCGGTAAGGAGCTTCATGTCATTGCAACGAACTTTAGCAAGGCCGTTGACAAAATCTCACACAAGGTAATATTGTACAAGGTTATAGTTGTGAGTTCCCACCAGGCCGTCTGCTTTGGCTTAAGTCCTAACTTCACATAAATTTAATACCGTGTAATGGTTAGATCATCACATCTAAGCCGTTCATCAAAATGTCTAGTATACTACAAGGAAGCCCTCTTTGACTATTAATCTTCATATTGGCCATTAATGCAGTGGGACATATACTGGAAAAAACTGGAACGTGAACGAAAGTCATTACTAACAGTTCCATTACATTTGCCAAATTTTGAATTATTGTTTTGGCTACAGTATACATTGGTCGTCGATACTTAAAATCGGAATGTTTCATTAAACCGAAAACATGTTTACTATCTATGTTTGCGTATAAAATTTAATCCACTTTTCAAGTTCACACAGGGAGGCTTCTAAATACTTAAATCGTTTTTTAAGAAATTACCTATTTACACTAAGTTTCTACTTAAATAATATAAGTAATAAATTTCTAGTTCCTTAGATGACTCAGACTTTTTTAATTGTATATTAGGAACCTTGATTGTAATAAGAAATATATTATTAATACATTGTCGAAGTAACTGGAAAAACGATTCACAATTCTTTTAATCTTATCCAAAAAATTAAGAGAGGATTAAGGATTGATCAATTAATTTTAGATTTCATTAATTAAAACACAAAGTTTACCCATATTTCAAATTCATAAATACCGCCGATCCAGCATCATCCTGATTAAAATGTAAACAGAAATGTACTAACATACTTACTTGTCACTTCGTCATCTTGAATCTCCTAACATTGAAATATAAAACATTTACATTTATATTCGTATTTGCTTATGGTCATCTGAATACTGGAATGTAACGACAAACGGCACATTTCACGTTATCTTAAATTATTTACGTATAAATGTTTATGTTATCAGTGAGCTTAAAGGTGAAGTACTGTGTACAAACCATAATTATACTAGAAAAGTGTTTAAAAATTACTGTAGAATAAATATTTTATGCAATCAATTTATGAAAGGTTCAGTTTGGATAAAGTGTGATGTGATGAATCATTAATTTAATAGTATTTTAAGGTCGGTAACAAATTTGATAAAATAAATTGCACAGTGTTTGGCCATTTTATAGTAAATTAGGTTATTTATAGTCCAAAAAAGTGATAATTCTTCTTAAATTTTAATTTTGGTATCGATCGGCTACTCGTCATTTGCTTTCAATAAGATGATCTCGTTGATTATTTATCTGCTCGATGATGTAGAAAATATTCTGTATAAGTTTAATAAAAAATGTTTTTGACACTCGTTAGTTGAATATTTGACTGCACACTTCTTTTATATAATTTTTCTTTTTTTTAATTAATTTTAAAGCTTTGTCGCATTTCTCAAATTTCAATTGCTGAATAATTCACAATTTCTATGACGAAACAGCATTTATCAATGATTTACGGAATGCCTCTTTTCACATTATTTAATTACAGTTTCCGGATTCTTATTCTTTCCAACATTTTTACTAAGTAACATTTTTTTGGTATTGGCAAACATTGATTATCATAACTGATTAACGGTATACTATGTTATATACTAATATTCGGTTAAAAACTTCATTTCGACAAGCTTGAGTTACTGGTGCAATTATTTCAAAATAGATATTCTACGATTGTGAAATAATTGCACCAGTGTAGAGACACTAGCATGGTATGGTTAGGACTAATTTAGAATCGAAGCTTGGAATTAATTTTGAATTGAAATGGAATCCGTTTTAATTTTAATGATTGATCTAAACTTAATTTGCTATTTAGAAATTACTGTTTTAATTAATGAAATCAGTGACATTTCTATATAACTGGAGTAAACTAGCCTGCAGTCAAGTTTGTGGGAAATTTATACTAAAAAATTGGCTTGAGGCACATATCATTAATTAAATCGTTTTAAGTAATAAATATTCTATTTAATTTAAGAATTACTAATTTAAAATTAAAGTATATTGGTACTGTAAAGAAACACTTAATGTTGAAATTATAAAATTTCTGGGCAGTTTAAATAATCTGGTTAAATATCCCAATTAACAAAATTACTCCTTTTTTAAATTGAAATATTTAATAACTTTATTTAATCGGCATAATTTTATAATTAAACATTAAGATGTAAAATGATTTTCTACTCTCAAATAAGGCTTTTATTCCACCGCCAGTTTTATCGTTTAAGCATCCTTGAAAAACAGAACAAGTTTAGACCATTGGTTGGACGTCATGTTTACCTCTAAGCAATGATCAAACGCGCTACTTTGAGTAAGCCGCATGCAAACAAACTTAAAAAAAAGAAACGATAAAATGTATTCCACGCTCCTTTGCATTTTAAACGTTAGATTTAGATCAGGTTGTGAAATAGTTAGCAACCCTGCTAACATACAGCATGAAGCTTAATTTCTAGGCTGATTTCGAGAGCAAGTTTACAAAAAACAAGACTACGTTTGATGAACATTATCACTGCCGTGCTAAGAAAAAAAAATCTTATTAAACTCTTATTTTATAAACGAAATTTTATGGCATTCAATGAAGGATATGGAACTTTTTAGTTAAGCCGATAAATAGGTAATCGTTCGCTGAACCTAAATATATCTTTAACTATAATTTTTCGATTTTGGCGTTTGTGACTTTCTCCTTTACGATGGCAGATCAGATCAGTTTATTAAGAATTGATGCACCAAATTTCAACAATTTAGAAAGCATGCTGCTTTATGTCAGATATGAAAATCAGATCTTTCCATGAGTAAGTTATAACTATATATCGTCAACAACCTTGGATTGCGGATTATTGAACTAAAAGTTTAACGAAACCCGTAAGGCGCAGAAATGGTTAAAGTACATAAACATGTGGAAAATCTTTGGTAACTTCTACGGAAACTGAAACGATACCCTTGAGAAATTCTTTATTTTAATCCAAAAATAAATTCGTTAGCATTGTTTCACAGGATCTCCCGACTTTGTATATGCTGCGTGTTACTGAGGGGAAAAATAGTTTAGAAGTGGTTCTTAATGAATCCCCTTATAATGTTAGAATATTTCGGGTGGCCAAATTTAGGTATCAAATGATTCTACTCCTTATCCACGACATGGGAATGAGACAAAGGCAATGCAAGCTAGTAAAAGAAGAAGTACGTAGTCTTTTTTTATAAGATAATTGTGTTGTTTTCCAGCAGAAAATTTTTGTCTGGACCACTCATTTTAAACCAACCTCATTTTAAAGAGAATAAACTTAAATGCAGGATTTAGTATGTAATTGGCGTTTACGAAAATTTGAGATCAACCACAACAGCAAAGGCATATTAGTTTGTTGTGGATGACTGTTCTAAACGGAAAAATGAGCGGGAAGGAGTCCTCCACAAACCTGTTTTGGTTAGGGTACCTCGCCCTTATATAAACGAGGTGGTTGAAGTCTACAGTTGTCATTTTTAGCCGATATTTTTGTTGAGCCCGGTAAATGCTGATATCTATAGATTTCATCGCACCATCTTCTCATTGAAAATGTTTGACCGATACTGATCTGTAATTATCGGAATAATCCCAACCCGATCGAAAATTTATTTTTCTATAGTTATACATTTTTCAGTTTTGTAATAACGGGTGATTTCTTAAGAGCTTTTGGATTTGATTTAAACAAAAACACATAAAATTTAGAGAAATGTATGAAATCTTTATTTGAGTTGATAGAACGATCTATATAATTAAATGTTTAAAGATGATTTTATGTAAATATTGACCGCGGTCACGCCTCAAATGGTTCATACGATGGGTCCAAGTTTGGCATACTCTCTCCAACATATCGGCTGATATCTCACGAATAAATTCTTCAATATTAGCTTCCAGTGCATCAACCGTTGCGGGTTTGTTTCTATAGACATAGCCTTAACATAACCCCATAACAAAAAGTCTAAAGGCGTTAAATCGCACGATCTAGGCGGCCAATTGACCGGCCCCAAACATCAAATAAACTGTTCACCGAACTCGCCTCTCAATTGGGCCATTGTTTCGCGTGCTTTTTGGCATATCACACCGTTTTTTTGAAACTACATGTCAGCCCAGTTCAGCTCTTCCATTTTGGGTAAAAAAAAATTTGTAATCATCGTACGGTAGTGCTCGCCATTCACAGTAACGTTTCTGCCTTCGTCGTCTTTGAAAAAGTACGGTCCAATGATATCACCGGCCCATAATCCACACCAAACAGTGCATTTTTCGGGATACATTGGCAGTTGTTGCAATGCTTCTGCCTGTTCTTCTCACCAAACACGGCAATTTTGCTTGTTCACGTATCCAAAAAGTGAATCTTCATCTTTTTATTCCGATAAAAAAGTGGATTTTTATTTTCATAATAATAAAATTCAATAATCTGTAAGCGTTGTTCGTTTGTAAGTCTATTCATGGTTAAATTATAGACCAAACTGAACATTTTTAACATAGTAACATGTTACACGAAAACAGCTGAACTGCCAAAAACAGTGTTGCTAAAAAGAAAGTTGCAGAATGGTTTACAATAGGCGAGTAAATCCAATTCGACAGTTTTCTGGACCTATAGATAAATTATTTTTAATTCGCCGGGAACGAGATTGACTAAAATGGTACCAACGTTATGAAATACTCCTTTGCTATTAATTATTGGACTGCTCCAAATGCTGTGATGTGTTTGCGTCACAACCAATCATAATTGGAGTTCTCGTATTCAGACTCGATGAAATAAGAGCTACAAGTTTCTCTGATGGAGATAGTTTAAGGGAATTGTTAACGCCAAAATTAACTCTGTAAAATGGTTGCCACTCATAAATGAGACATAACTCTTACGGAAAATCTCATTATTACTATAGTATTCAGTCCAGGAATCATACCACCACCGTCTATGTACATTAATTGATATCAGCAAGGGGTACCAGTAGATGACGAAGAGACAAAGATCCTATCCAAAACTTACTGATATGAGTTGCTTGAACCAGTAGTGTTCTCGAAATATGTTCGGTTGATCACGAAGATTATATAGTTTGGCGTTTCACCCCATATTTGACGACCTTTTAAAGATAATTCTTCAGTCCAGTCGTTTCCACAACCAGTAGCATTGCATATGTCCTTGAAATTGGAGGTTCCGTTGCAAAGCCACCTATAACTTTATTTGTTAGCACATTTAAAAATGAAGATGGCACCAGCTTAATTAATATCTCTATCTGATTTAGTTCATTTAATTTATTTGATAAAGAATCTCTTTAAATTAAAAAAAGTAAAGCGGTTTCGATTTTATCTCGTCTCACAATGTTTGGAGTTATAATTAAAGAGGTGGTAAATTTGGTAATTGTTATGGAAACAAACCTTTTATATGTAGAATCAGCGAAAAGCGGAAGCGGGCCGCTTTTAAATTCGAAAAATTGTTCATTTTCGTAACAAAATTTTCCACGGACATTTTGAGGAATACTTTCAGAAATTATTTTGCCCTGGAATTCCTAGAATAAAATAAATCAGTTCATTAGATGTCAACTAAAGACTGTTTCGATTTTGATAAATTTTGTATTTATTGGGCCTGTTAACCTGGGTGAGACCTCAATGATAATAATATGAAATATTTTGTAGCAGTATTTGTTTAAACAGACATTTATCTTGTAATTTTGAAAGAATCAGTATAAGATATTAAAGTGTAAAGTTTAAAAGTGTTGCAAAGTCAAAGTTGATTCATCTTACTAATATTCAAAATGTTAACTCCTTTCGAATCTCAAATGAATGTGCAATTGTATGCCAGTTTTAAGGAAGATGATAAAGAGACACAAGAACACGGTTTCTAAGTCATATGACCTGTTTTATATTTTTCAGAGTTTTCTGATCTTGAAAAAGGACGAAATTTGATAAGTCTGAGCTATTAAAGCATTTCAATACTTTATTTTGCATTTCCATATTCAATATTCAATTTTTGAAACACTTCATCATTTTAAAACAGTATCATTATTTATTAAAACGTCTCTAAACTATGTAAAACATATAACGTCGGTGGAAAATTTCAATTCAAAATATATTATTCAATGGTGCGGTGGAATGCAACTATATTTAGCAATTTTATTTTATTTTGCAACTAAATTTATATACCAACTATGTTTATGGACCACTTCACCACTTCGATCTTGCGACCCGTAAGATCTCTTCTTTATATCCTGTGCTCAAATTCACTGTATTGCGGCTCCTACCTAGCTTGTCCACGAACTGTTGTCAACGTTATCATTTCAAGCATTTAGTGTTATGATATTTTTCTTTCAGTACTGGTATTTTGTGAGGTGTACGTGGTGGAATAGTTCTAGAAGCCTAAGGTTACATATAATTGTGATGAGACAGTGTTGCATCCTATTCAATTATGGTGCAAATGCTGCGAGTTGCTTTTTCATAAATTAGGCCACAACGCTCGACTCTATATGCCAATGACTTTACTTTAATGAGACTTCAAATACATTTCAGTGTATTTATTTGTATTCCGATTCTACCTTTAAATCCTTAATTTAAAATTAAATAAATGTTGAGGCGAATTAATTTCAGAATCTTAAATGGAACCAATTTTATAGTCACTGATATCAGAATAATAATTATGTGTGAGAGAAGGACCAGAATTACGTACCCAATGTTTTGTATAGCACGCAGAGTTTATGTAAATCTGTTTCTTCTAAAGTTGGACCATAGATGAATCACTAAATTGTCGTGAATAGGTTTGATTTACTTATTGTACACTTAATACCTGAATAACCTAAATATTAAATCTTGAATCTATCTAAACCCCAAAAATATAACTCAAAAATTATAATCCAACCCGCAAAAAGGTAGATCACAAATCTTAATTAAAGTCAAAAACAATTTTGCGATTTTCCAAAATATCTATAACCTACATCTTATTGTAACGTATCCATTATAAGAAGTGTCAAAAAATATCAAACCGCACATCGCACCTAAAGTCTAGGATTAGTCTGAATTGGAAAATTTTAAACTTGGCATTATAAAATACTATAAGAGTTAAAAGAGTAACGGCAAAGTATTATTTTGCACGTCGTTCTATTCCAAACATAACATTGGAGGAGTACACTAAATAAGAAACAGATATAATTTTTTAACAAGATAGGATAAATAGAACTTAACCTTATGACCTTCTTTCAGGCATTATAATATGTATACCAAAAACAAAAAAATCTCGTTTTTTAAATCTCACGTAAATGAGATTAGATTTTTCTTGTTTTGTTTTTCGTTTTCCATCCTTGTATATTTAAAGATAAAACAGACATTTTTTTTTTTACTTTTTGGAAAATTCTCTAGATAATATTATCATTATCATTATTGTTAGATCATCATTAGGGATTTAAAATATAAAATAAAATAAAAAATTGTTAAGAGTACTTTTATACTTGTTCATGCGATGTACAGAGCACTCCTACCGAATTGTGTTTTTATGCTGTGTAGACTGCACACTAAACAAATTTTTTTTCACGTTTTGATTTTGAATGAAAAATCGATTGTATAAATTGTATATCCCGGATATTTTAGAAAAATTTATTATATATCATGTATAATTCCCAGCAGTTTTCTCTCGTTTGTATACTCTCTTATCTAATCAAAATCATATCACATTATAATATATTTTCTCACACTGCATATAGATTGTGGTGTCTAATTTTATACGGTTCAATTAGAAATCAAATATATTATGTATGTGTGTCGATTTGTTTTTAAGAAACAAATTAGATGGTTCAATAAACAATACTACTCGATTTAATGGTTCAGTACCTATAAACAACAATAATATAAATTTGATTTTTTATAAGCTCAGTAGAAAGAGAATATTTTATCAGTTGTCATAACATAACTAACCAAACTATTTATTAACCCTTTCGAACCCTTTTTCTTATTTTAAATATTAGTAGTTTGTCTTATCAAAATATAATATCTGAATTTTTTTAAACATAGTAAAATTCATTCAACCATTTTACTATTATTTAAATTATTATTATTATTATTATTACCATGATTATCGTTATTAATGCTATCATTTCTATTTTGATTGTTTAATAAACTACCCTCCATACAAATTATAAATAGCCACCTAATAAACATCTGGTGCTGCTGCTATATATTATACCGCTGCCTAATCGAGTGGTATTGGGCTGTTTACGCACAACCGAGAAAATGAAAAAATAATGTAATTTAAAGGTAATTTTGTGTGTGTGTTTTTTTACCTGTGTGTGTGTGTGTGGTAGCATGACATGTAATAGATTATTAAAAATTATTTATTAAAATATTCAATTTCCTGTTGCCAATCCATTAAGCTTTCCAAACATAATATACATACAAACATAACATAAAGCAGGTACGAGGCGAAATATATAAGACGAAAATGTTTTTTTTTTTTTTTGAAAGAAAGCCAAGGGAAACGAAAATAAAGCTTTTCCGAGAAACTCGTATCCAATTCAAATTTTCAATCAAATGGATGTTATGTTTTATGATTTATTTATGTTTCTTTATTTATGTAACGTAGAAAAACCAAAAATTCGATTAAGAATTATGCTTATTTATTTATAGAATCATATTACGGAGAAGTAGGTATCTGAGCTTCTTTCTAACAAATGTATGTGCAACTACACATGTTTACGCGAGATGTCAATTTTTTTCCTCCTCGACTTATCGATCATTACATTAAAACGTTGGATTTTTGGTTCGAATTTTTTGAACTTTATTTTCAAAGTTATTTGAAATAATAGATGATGGTCACAAAGAGGCACAGCATTTATTTAACTTGTAATAAAATCTATCTTCTAGTATGTACTATATATTCTATACAACTACTCTTAAAATTGATATTTATAGGGTTCGAGTTATTTTAGAATTTCATGAAAACTAGGAATTCATTAAATACTAAGAGATCAGCAAGACAAAAGCCGGTAGTAGTTCAACATTATTTCAATTATAAAGTAGCAGGAAGAATTCCTTTCTTGAGGATTCACAGTCAAATTATTTTTCTCAAATTTCAAGTAATTTTTTATTATCAGTTCTCGAGTTTTCTTGATGTTACGAAAAAATTCACAATAATTTTGTGAATTTAGCTACAATATGAAAAGTATAAGTATTTTTTGGTGCTGAATTCTAATATTGAAGATTTTTAAAACCTACTGGTAAAAGACAAAATTTGTTTGAAAAAATACAATTATCTGCTTGAGCAGTTTATTTTGTAAACTCAACTACTTAGCACTACTTAAAAAATTATTTGAAACCAATGCATACAAATTCTTCATTTTCCTAAATAGTTTTTCTGGTGGTTTGATCTTTCCACTTAAGTAAACTGTCGAAATCGAAAGGCTTATGTTTTTCCGGTAGTATATACTCTGGCACAATAAAGTCTACATTTTTAAAAACTCCGTTTTTAATAAAACTAATGTGTGCTCATTAATATTTTTTTTAAAGTCATGCCTTTTCATTTAAAATTACAAACGTTACGGCAAAAAAATCTACGTACACTGAAAGTACTATGTTACAATTTTGAATCTATCAGCAACCTTAGTTAACGATTTTTTTGTAATTAATTTGACGTGGGAATTGATTAAAAGAAGCACCAATACAATTTTAATGGTTTGATTTGTGCAGAAATAATTAAAAATACTGCCAAAAATAAAAAAACGTCATGAAATTTCGCAAGAAATTAACAAGCTAATTGTTGAGCTACGAAGTGAAGTTAAATCTTATGCTGAAATTGCAAAAGCTATTAGAAAAAGTCGTTCAACATTTCAAACATTTATAAAAATTTTTAAGTTAACCAAAAACCTTTCAAAATAAACATGGAATGGGCAGACTAAACAAGCTATCTGATCGCGATAAACGAGATAATGTTAAGATTATCAGAGCTGAGCCGAGAACTAACGCTGTTGAAATTGCCAAAGAAATTTTTAAAGAAATAGTTTCACGCATTGGTATTCCAAGACAAAAACCTTTGATTCTACAAAAGCGGATATAATTCGCAAAGCAACATTGAAACGATGATTTCGACGATTTTTCGAAAAATGTTACTGAGGAATCCAAATATAAATTTTTTTGATTCGATGTAAGCAAACAGTTTAGCGTAAACCTAATACAGATATTGATTTCAAGAGTTTAATGCCAACATAGCATAGTGGAGGATCGGTTATGGTTTGGGGGTCCATGTCAGCGGCCGAACATAACGATCCAAAACATACGTCCCTCGTTGTAAAGGAATGGTTGCATTATAACGTTTCAAGGTAATTGCATTCATCACCCTAATTTCCGGATATGAATCCAATCAAGAATTTATGGGATGAATTAGATCGAAAAATTCGGAAACGTTAAATAATCAGCAAGGCAGATCTGAAAAAGTTGTTGCTTAGAACTCCACCAGAAGCTAGTAAAAAGCTAGTATCTTCGATGCCGAGACGTATTGAAACTTAATAAGCACCGAAAGGTGGGCCTCCAAAATAAAAGCCTTTATTTTTTATAAATATTATAAATTTAAAATAAACTTAATCTTTCCGTAGACTTTTCTGTGGTTGGACTAAACATTTTTTTAAGTCAATGTACTTAAATCAAATTTAAAAATATCAATTCTTGATTAATCTGAGCTCTATTTTCTTAATAATATGTAAGTTTACAGTAGTTAACTTAGACCTTTATATGGTGAACGTAGACTTTATTATCCCACTGTACATTTCAGTGTAAGCTTGGTAATAAAATAGTTCTCGAATACGGTTCTACCGTTAAACTTTCGTTTATTTATGTTTTCACACAAAATTTTCTAGGCCAACTTTGATAATTTTTCAATTTTTTTTTTTGTGTTTATTCATTCCAATATTTTGAAACAATTGATCTTTCGGGTTGGATTTTAAGGCAAGTATGCATTGAAATATGGATGAAATATTTGTTTTAGGATGCGACTTTATATTCAATTATACCCCAATATTTAAAAAATATTAAATTATGATTCAAATTCAAGCTTTTGGAAAAAAGTTTAACAGCTTACGTTGACGATCTACTGCGGATAATTATTCATCTACCAACTGTCAATTTCAATTGCATAGTTTTTGTGATGCTTTAAAATAGGGCCATAATAATAAGATATGGTCTGTTTGCACTGTGAAAAACTTCGTGATCTTATGGTAGTTGGGAAAGTTTTGGTCATTGAAAAATAATAAGCTATGATGAATTATTTGGCAACGTTATTGGTATTGTTTAACATCAATTGTAAGCAAGAAAGATTCTAAATGACGTGTCGGTGCTAGTACTTGTGGGGGTTGATGTGTAAACATTTTAGTTTGTATCAGATAAACATTTTAAAGAGAACATTTATTAATTTTAAGGGATTCTATTGATAAACTGCAGCCTTATTTTAAAAAGTGGTTAGTATTTGATTACTTAAAATATTGTTCATCGCCAGCTATTACATTTTCTTATCTATCTGGGAGTATATGGATACCAGGTCAAAAAAGTTACTCGTTTTGCATTATAATCGGCAAAGTAATTCAGAAGTCATGTATTGTTTCCACTCTCACTACATTCCATAAAGGAATTGGGCCATATTATTTAATTTTTAGTAATAAAGTGAATTTTGGACTTTGAATGATTTGTGTATTGACTTCACTAAATTCCATCATGGCCGGTTGAAAACTGCCTTACAGGTTAAAAATGGATCTGTTTCATTCAAAAACGCTATTTACAGAACCACATTTGGAACTCATATGGAACTACCATACCTTAAATTTCCAATTGTCATTTTTTCAGAGCTACACCTAGAAAACGTATATACATATTCGATTAGTTATCTTCATACAAACCAAGTTCAATCATAATCCGTTGAGAAGTAAGTAGTTTAGTTTCTTTTAAATTGGAAATGGAAATATAGAATTTATATTGTGCAAAATAACGCAATATGGAGCAACATGAAGTGATGTAATGTAACTACTGCAATTTTGTCTGAAGTAGGGACTCATATCAACCGCTTGTTAAACTCAAGAATCTTCTCAGTTTTTTACACTGCTTTGAACTGAGAAAAATTTAACAAATGGAACACGAACCCTTTCCACGACAAACGGTGGATAAAAGTTTTAAATCCAAACTGATCACAATCGATTCCTGCCACTCGAAATCGCCAATTTGTCAAAATTATTCGAGCTGAGCAAGATATTTGTTTAAACCAGTAATCATCGCAATCGTTTTCTGGCAGTTCATTCCAACGTTCGTTTTATTATCAACGGTTATTATTATTGGTGATAAAAGTTATACAAGACTATCCTGAATGTACTTCGAAATAGTATCGAAAAATTTTCTGACCAAGTGATTTAGCACTAAATTGGACTTACAATTGGGATCGAACAATAAATTTGAACTTTCCTTATTTGACCTCGTTTGCAGACGGTTACAGGGAAAAAACTGCATTTGTAAGAACTTTTCAATTTTTCAAAGAATTTTAGGTCAGGGTTACCATCAAATTTATATCATTCACTTTAGTAGCTAATGGACTTATACTATCAAAAAGAAATCCGGAAAAAATAAATGGAAAGGTCCAATGAGTAATAACTGGGCAGCATGGCCCCTATTCACCATTTTTTTGTACAACGGCAGTTTGAATTAGATTGCGTTTTCAAAACTAATTGAAATTTTCTAAGCTAAATCGTAACGGATTTTGCAAATAAAACTCACCCTTTAAAATTTCAAAGTTTACTTAAGCGGTTACTCGTAGAAAATTACTAGATCGCTCTATGAACGTTCGGGACGTTCAAATACAGCAACCACAGATGATAACTTCGGTCAAGTTCGCTTGTCACATATTGAATCAGTATATAGTCATACAGAAGCTGTACGCATGTTGGGTGATGCGTTTGCCCACTTCGGAGCAGACACGTGTTCGAATGAACATTTCCAACGCTCAGTTAGAGCAGTTTAGGGACAATAAGTTAGAGTTTTTCACCGCCTTATGACTGTTGTTGAAACTTGGATATACCTTTACATTCCAGAATCAAAAATACAATCAAAATAGTGGACTGCCAAGGAGAATCGGCTCCAAAAAAGGCAAAGGCTATTTTCTTCCTGGGAAAGGGATGGCGACTGTTTTCTGGGACCATCATGGAGTTATCTTAATCGATTATTTTCTAAAAGAGAAAAACATTACAGGAGCGAAAAACACCAACATTTTCGGAAAAAAACTTACTCCACTAAGAAAATGCGCTGTCCCACATATCAGTAGGTGCCATGGCTAAAATACTCGAAGTACAGTTTGAACAGCTTCACCACCCTCTTTAATGACCAGATCTAGGCCCAAGCGACTATTTTTTTTGTTCCTTAAACTAAAGTTAGCCTCTAGAAATAGAGATATTCGTCGAATGAAGAAGACGTCGAATAGTATTTGGGCGGGTTGAAGAGATGGGACCATCGCTGAGAGAAATGTGTATACTTATTTGAAAACTATGTAGAGAAACAAAAATAAATATCAATATAAAACCTTTGTTAGGTCGGAAACTTTTCAGACAACCCTCGTACATAACGAAACTAGAAATAGATTAGTAAATAATAAAAACAAATTTTAATGCAAATAATAATTTAGATAATAGATTTTTCAAATTTGGAGAAAGTAAACAAATTCGAGAAAGCATAAGAACCAAAATAATTTTAAATTAACATTCCGAACTGTATGGACTGAAATGCTCATAAGAGTAACGTAACTGTACTTCAGTACAAAATTGAATATATAGAAAAAAATGAAGTTACTTTTATCAACAACAGTGCCTTCAATGGTATCCGGATAGTTCGGATGTAGTCCATTCAAATCAATTTAAATACAATGATTGGTTCTTTCACACTAAAAATTATAGTGGTATGGTACCACGTTTGTATGGCCGGCCAAAAATGCGTGAAAATGAAATTCCTTTGGGACTAATTGTAAGTTATTTAGGTTCTCCTTAATATAATTTATTCGAATTTTTTGGCGATAAAAGTGCGGAAGATCTTGAAAATAAAATTTGAAATGTTATTCTACTAACAGGCTACATATTAGTATATTTTGACATAGTCTCACTGTTTACCACTGTAGACTTCTCGAATGAATAACCAAACGGTCGTCGAATGACGAACCATCTTCGAACGTGGTCACTCGATATCTATAATTAATGCTGTGGTACTGTAATTAACTATTATTAAGGAACACAATCTTACTAAAGGGTAAATTTCGGAAACTATTTTTAATCTTCTCGAAATTTTGAAAACGTTTAAGAAGATTCCAAAATTTTGTTGAATTACTTTATACAACAGTATTATTTTATAGATACAAAATTGTTGTTTTTAGTCAAAATTCTAAAAATTGTTTAGGTTTCGGTATTACTTTGTATAATTTGAACTATCTTTTTCGATTTTTGAATCCAGTTACTTTCAATCCCTTGAGAATGACGGAATACTCGTGTACCGCCGAAACGTCAGAATTTCTCAGAAATAAACAAAATAAATAAAATTAAAATAAAATATGGTTAAGCTTTAATCCAGTAAAATAAAATAATATTTTAATAAAAAAGCTTTTTAAATTAAAACACAAAACCTTAATTATTTTTAATAATAACGCATGCTGCTTGATACGCTTAACAAATTATGTAACGTATGAACAGTGTTTTGTGTTTGCACTGTAAAGAAAGAATTTGACATATGTAACTATTTCTATGGTTTATTTTTAAAATATTTCCAATTTCGAAAATTTGATATATTGATAGCTTGTCACACATTGTGACCCACAGAATTCTATAAACTGTTAACCAATATTCAGATTCGTTGTGGTTTTAATGGATTTTTTGGGAAGTTGAATAGTTTTGATATAGATGAATGTTTGTATATCATGTTCTACCCTGAATTATTCTTCTATCTTGATGTATCAATACTAAATATTTCATGTATCAATAATTGGGAAAAACGAAAATTCTATATCAATTATTTTTGTTCAAAATATAATAATTGAACAAATATGGTTAAAAAAATACATATTGGGATTTATCTGGATTCTATTTCGGTACTTATTTGATTTCCAAAAGAATAATTAATTCGATTCTGGCAATATATAGCAGGCATCATGATATATATTATAACTATCTCTTTGCTATAAATACAAGTCCATATACAAAAAACTTGAATGAAATCGATAACTCAAAATATTTACCTTTCGAACACGAAATAAAAAAAAATTACCTTCAAATATCGATTACAGAATTTTTCTGTTTTTGTGCTCTAACCAGATAACAACAAAACATACAGACACATATAAAAAGGATAAATCATTTTCATCCTATTTTCTATTTTGATTCCATATCTCTAGATTTAAAAAAAAAATATTTTATTTATACATTTTTTATAAATTTTGCGCACTGTTGCTGTTCCCCGTACAGCAGCAACGAGTACATTGAAGAGATTCCACTCACAAACAATTCATCCAATGTCTCTGCATGCAAATTTATGTCGATTTCTATTTAAGTATTTACGAGGGCGCAATTTATTGTGTACGAAGCATTCAGTTACAAGATTGAAACTTCGATCGGCATATGTAGAAAACGCGGCAATGCTTAATACATATTATCGACTCGTTCACTGACGTATCGAAAATAACCAAACCAAAAATTCTACAAAATCTGTAGTCTTCATACTCCTATATACGTATCTATGTATGTACTTTGTAAAACTAAAAAGCAAAAAAAATATTATTTATTTCAGTTTTTATCAAACTAAAATAGCAAAAAATAAAATAAAATTTTGTATTTGAGAGATTTATGTCAAAATAAAATATTTTATTTTATAAATAAATTTCATCTACTTTTAGCTATTAGTTTTATTTCGGTTCGTTTTTTCGATTAAAAATATAAAACCAACTATAAAGCAAATGTATTTGTTGTCGCTTGTAAAGCTTGCTTCAAAAGGATTTTCAATTTTTAAAATTCGATCGAACAAAGAAACTAGAATATTAGATCGTCGAAATGGTTGTGACGTATTTCGTTACACGTGAAACTTATTGCTAGAAAAATTACTATTATACCACATGTGTGGTCAACGTAAGCTTAATTGTCATTTAGCTCACTCGGCCAATTTGGGCTGAATCGATGTTAAGCAAAATTGGTAAAATCGAAACCTTATCCACCTATAAGACAACAATATATCTCATCTTTTGTCCTCGTTTCTAAACTCCATTCAACCTAGATCACCGAATTTGTATTAACTTTTGCTATAAGAAAGAATTATGTACAGTGCGTGTTTTGGTGTGTCTGCTTGATTTGATCAAGGGTTTACGAGTGATATAATACGTTGATGATGACTAGCACATTGGACGCCTCAAAGCATCAACAACCAATGAAAACTCGTAAAAATTGAAAGAAATGAATGAACGATCGCTGATAACAATCGATTGAAGCAGTCTGAAAATACGTCAATAGTCAATTTTTGGCTACAAACGATACTGTAATAATGCCTAAGTCTCCGTATTAACTAGATATGGTCCGTTTCACCTTTTCTGTTTTCAAAAATAAAAATAAGCTTAAATAGCCGTCGGCCTACCCGCATAGCTGAGGTATGTCAGTGGTGCACTGGTTAAAGTTTCGGTACTTGGACCAGGACCCAGGTACTAGGATTGAATCTCGAGATAGGCAGGTTACAAAAGCGGATTTTCATCATAGAATATACGATCGATGAAGTTGAGAAAAATGAGAAAATACAAAAATGGGTTTTTAAAATTTCTTGTTAATTGCTTTAACTTTAGTTAGTTTTAATGTTGTCATTATAGTGGTGTTAATACTTATTATTACAGAAATTTGTTTTGATTATATACAGTTAGGAGCCAATCAAGTACTTTGTATTAAAAATTTAAAAAAATTCAAAAAATGAAGTTAATCGGTTTGGCTTGTAAACCATCCAATATAGACCCGCTGTTGAAGTGCAGAAATCAACGGCGACTTAACAGTGAACAGGTTGATATGAAGATGTGTAGGTAGAATACTGTATTTGTGTGAGCAAGAAAATTAGTGGTGCGTACTTAAACGAAAAGAGGGAGGACCTTAAAAGGAACTTAAATCCATTGAATGATTAATAATCATACTGTTATAGTTAAGTAAAATTGATGTGGGTAATGCAAATTAAGTAGTACCGAGAAATGCCGATAATGCAGATTCATATCAAAATTAAATCAACCGGAATAATTAAACTTAACAAGAAAACTGACAGCACATTTTTTTAAATGTAGCATGCCTCTTCGTTGTAGGAATAAACTTCGTAAAATTTTGTAAAATATTTAGGGGGGGTTTGAGGTATTTTAGGTGGGATAATTTCAAATTTTTTCAATTTTTCATGAGACCCAACCCAAAAATGCCAGCCGAAAATCAAAGCGTCCTTGATACATATATATGATGTGTCTGGAAGTTTTATATAATCAGCCGAAATAATCTAAAAATGATAGAAAATGTCCTTCACTTTCAAGATTTTGGTGGTTGGCCATTAATCTAACTATGACTAGTTAATGCAGCATGGATCGACGCAAACTTTCACTGTATGGTTGGGATAGGCCGTAGGGATGTACTTTCAATTTATCCTACTACTAAAGACACAGTCTGTATAATCGACCCTTATAGATTATCGTCTGACATATTTTGGATTACGTGCTCTAATTAAACTTTATGAAAATTCGAGATTACCGCTAAAATTGGTCACCATCTGTAAAAATCTTGAATGCGTGAACATTTTATGATTTAACATGTGGAACAATCCAAAATACACCCCACAAAAATTTTTCAGGCTGGTCCCTATACTACTAAAGTATTTGACTAAGTCGAACAGTCATTATATCGTCTTTAGAAATTAATAAAATTCGACCATCCAGGAATATATCAGTATAAATGTCGTCAATAAAAATATATTTTCTTTCTTTAAAAAGTATGATTAAAAAACTGAAGCGAATGAGGACAATACTAATGAGGACAGTCTTGAAAGAGACAACATGATGTAGACGAATGCATAATTTTTCCCCAAAAAAAACAAATTCCCGTTCCTTTTTGCACAGAACTCATATCTCTATGAGCATGTCGCTATACCACAAAAAAGCAATGCGCACACTGATTCAACTGTGAGCCAGCAAGTTTCATTTAGTGATCTTTTTCGCTATCGCTGCCCCCGATTCTTCGAAAAACCACAAGATGTGCCCCACATATAATAGTTCTAAATCAAAAACTAATTAAGTTGCTGTCCATGAAGTATGCGCTAAGTGCCTCGATTGGAGCTGCCTACTACAGCATACTGCAAACCCGTCATGTGAATTATTACACGTTCGCTGCCCCAGAAATCATAATTGATATACCATTTGCAATCTCGACTCACGTGACCCGATCTCTTCAACATCAATTTATTTCGTGTTCTTCTTCTTGAACTGAATAATATTGTATCTCGGTTGAATTTTTCAAGTCATTGATTCAATTTCTCCTCGATATTCAGGCATCGGCATTGACTCTGTAACATCTTGCCCCAAATTTCCTTTCATTACTTTTTGTTTTTGATTTTATTGATCAAATTTTTTGTAACCTTCATCTGACATTTGTTTTTAGCAACCTTTACGTGCGAAAATTCAAAACTTAATGGATCGTCAACCATTTTCACCATATCTCATGTGCATCCCCTGGTTTTGCCACTATAATTTCCGGGCTTATATTTGCTGCAGCGAATTCTTAAACATCCAGGTCTACCCCTTACTTCACCATTATATTCATTTCGGCCAAACCATTTACCATTCAAAACCCACCGCGCTATCTAATTGTGTGACTATTTTACGAATAATTGGCCGTTAGCTCAATAGATAAAATCTAAATATTATTTAGACTAAACCCTAAAGTTATATAAGTACGACGGAATTGTTGTATTAGAAGTCCATTGGTTATATAAGCAGAAACTTAAAATTAAAAAATAAACAAATAAAAAAGTTGTATTTCAAGAATTGTTTAAGTCAGTCGTCGCGGAAAACTCAAATAATTTTCATCCTTCAGTTTAAGTAAATGACCTCGATGAATTCCATCAACGTTCGGTTCGGGTGGATCGTTAATCAGGCGCCTCACCGTTCAAAAACAACTCATATGCATTATTTGAATGAAGTTAGTAATGAACTGCAGGACACGCTAATCGGAAATTAAATTCTAAACATAATTATTTTTTGGAAACTCGCACTCAGATGTTATAAGTTTTTCTGTTACTAATTTCTCCTCCAAAATAATGCTAATTTGTTAGTTTAGTAGGTAGTTTTCTGGAAATATTGATAAACTGAAGTGTCTGTGTTCTTTTGAGACTCTTTGGTATCAAGTATAATTTAATCTATTAATTAATATTAAAACTTGATTTAAATTTTCATTTTGTAAGAATATTTTCGGTCATTTGATATTGCGAAAATCGATTTTTTGACTAACAACCAATATCTTATAATATTAAGCATTACAAAAAATGTATGACGAAATATCCGCGACAAACACACACACAGGCAAAATAAAACTCACAGAAAATAATTTTTTTATCATAACTTCAAGCAAATTTGTTATCCTTGTTTTATTTGCCTCCGAATCGACCAAATCTAAAAAATACATAATCATAAATTTTTTTTTATAAAATTCAATTTCCAATAAGCCATCAAAAATCCATTTTTCAAACACAAAAATTATCATCACAAATTTTATACTTTGCGCATTTCTTATGATATTGTGGACTCGTATACCTATGTTATTGGTGTAAACTACTAGAAATAGATAAACTGATAATAACGATATATGTACAACAATCCAACCAAAAATATTAGTATTGTAGTCGAAAATAAATAAATAAATTTGATCATCCATTTCATTTGTAGAATAATTTTGTTTCCTATTTCCAATCAGCAGTGTATAACCGATGGACTATCATGGCTCTTGTCTCATTTTCCTTTTGTGTCATTTGGGTAAGGAATGAAACACAAAACCTTAAAAATTTATCGAATCAATATTTTGGATAAAATTTCATATAGCTATTTTTTGGCTGAGATAAATTTAATGGTCATTATATTGAAAAATTAAATTGATTCTAATCGTTCAATTTTTGCTGGACATGTTTATGGGTTTTATTGGGTACTTATGATAACATAATTCAAACATATTATAACTGCTGTGCTGCTCAATTTTTTACTATAATACTAATTTTCTATTTTTCTCTTTTTACTTGTAGGTAAGATGCTAAACATTTTATGGAACATTATTTAGTAGTTGCACTGAAAGTTGTATGGTAAGAATTTTATAGCCAACCAGAAAACTGATAATTTCCCAAAATTTATTTTTGAAAATCGATTTTTAACCTTTACTATCTACAGTACTTGACTGCCCGGTTTAAAATTCAACTGCTGTACTTCAACAGGTGTTTTTGTTATTTTATAATTAATTAGAAATGCAGCAAGGTGTATTTGAAAACCGTTCCTCAAACGAATTGAATAAAATCAATGCAAATATTTTTTCAGTTTATTACGTCGGTTGCTTGCTTGTAGACCACATTTTTGATTTTCCTCCTATTGCTAAACCAGAAAATTTTTTGGAACTTCTGCTCGTTAGCATGCAACATACAACTGGCCATGAGAGAATTTAGGACTTTCTAAATTCGCGGTTGTAAACTTACGGGATTGTCCTTGAGCTTTATTGATGGTTATGGCAAATGAGAGTATAACTGGGAACTTCATGTAGGTTGGTATCACCCGTCTTTCCAGTTGCTACGATGACATTTGGCAAAATAGTTTTAACACAGGGCCATATTCTTTTGCAAAGATTTGCCAAGTTTAAATGCCTCAGAAGCATTATTGATGATTTTCCTTAAATTTTAAGATATGAGAAGGCATTTCAATTGGCTATAGAACATTGTTCCGCTTTAGTAAAGTCCAGCATATAATAAACGGCATCAGCGGTGTCCAATAAAGATTTGAATAAAGATTGACTTGTATGTTGTAACAGTTTCTGTGATATTTCTTCGTTAATTTGATTCACGCTCCTTTTTGGGTACCAGGATGGCTCACTCGCAAGCCTATCAAGATTTCTTAAATGTTCTTCAATGTTTTGGTATATATTTTGAATCAGCTTCTGGCACAGACATGTGATTTCACCAGCCTTTGGATCAATAGAGACAATTTCACTTTTTTGTCCCTCCTTCTTTTATTTATTTTTTATAATTTAAATCGGATTATCCCAAGTAGAGTACACATAAAGGTCTAACAAAATATTATAGTGGCAAGTTTGCCGATCGGTGAAAATCTTGAGATATGAATTTTCTTAGAATCAAATTTACTAAGAAAATCCGTTCTTCAATTGAATGTCGTTTTAGATACGCGAGGTCCATCAGAATTTTAGTCGGCTCGTTACTTGTCGAGTATACATGTAGGTCTACCAAAACATTAAACTGACATGTTTTTCGATCGTTCAAAATATTATGATTCGGAAAATATTTCAACATTTTTTATTTAATATAATTTAATGTAGAGTTTTATTTTAATTTTTTTATTTGATTTTAGACTTTTATAAACGTCTTCAATTTTATTTTAACATTATTGTTTTTAATATAAAACTTTGAATTAATTAAACAAATAAATATTTAAATAATTATTTCAATATAAATGTTTGTTGCGTTCCGCCTTCGCCTAAATGACTTCATTTTTTTCGTGTAGGAACTCTTCTTTAATCTGAGGCCAAGTGGAATTTCAAATGAATAATAAAAAGAAATCCAGATGCCAGCAAGCTTAAACGTATTTCACGACGTCTTTGACATCTTGATGCAAATGTCTTGGACTCCTTGTGAAAGCGGCAGGTAAAATAACGAATTTGCCAATATCAGCTACATTACCATAATTAGCCATGACATCTTGCAAAATAATGATTTTACCCACGAGCAGCATCATTTGATCCAGCAGAATGTAGAATAAGCGCTCTTATTGTCATTCTTCCGTCTGCAATTGCTCTAATGCAGTTGTGCTTGTATTAATCAGTGTATTATAGACATGTAGCAGTTCTTTCAGCCGGGAATATTCTGACATCGTTGATCTGGATTATTTGTTTGCTTAAAAAAAAAGTAAAGTTGCAAGAATTTTAACGATTTATTTGTGCAAACGAGAAGTGCTCCTATTTGGAGATAGATTTGACCCTGGAATTTGGGCATGAAACCTGGGGCATCAACAATTAATTTACCTCAAAAGTAGAAGTTGTGTCTTTGGATATTTTGAAGAAAATATCTTGACGCCGCTGTCATTGCAGTTATGTAAGACAGATATTCTTTGAGCAATGAATCCATTAGAGATAAGCCTCTATTATAGCGGGCTCACGTTTATACATTTTGGCAGATCAAGAGGCCACATGTCTAGTCCATTTTGCTCATTAGAAAATTAAGATAATTTTCGTATATTCAAAATGCGGATCATAGTTAAATGCCGTAAGCGCCAATTGGGCAGGTCCAACTGACCCAACTGATGAGTATCCGTCTGTTATTCTTTTTGTATAGCTCTAGACGCAACTGCCGCAATTTGCTAGCTCTTTAGCTTTATAAAAGAGGCACTCCAACTTGTATTAATTTCAGTCTGATTTCTCGCTGCACCTCATTTTCTTTACCACTACACTTCGCATTTGCAAGTATACTTTTTCACAGTCTAACTTCCCGCTGTTCCTTATTTTCAGTACCACACATTCCAATGCTAGTATTTATTATAACCGGTAATCTCGCTCTTCAGAATCGTAGAGCCGACCTCCAAAAACGTTTATGCCACAACTTGAGTATCGAGTTGCTCCAATAAATGGCGCAGATCTCCAGCGGAGTTGCTACTCGAGTTGAGAGAATCAAATCTCAATCAATATCATTAGTCGCTCTGATATTGCAGATTAGTTCGTGGAACATATGACGAGGAACATGAACTGATGTCAATGACTTGACTTCTTACATTACAACAAGGAGTAATGGGCGGTCGGGAGTCGCAACCGATAGCTAAAGGATTTCCTTGCTCGCGCTCCATAGAATTAAATTAATGTATACAAATAATAATTCAACAGAAGCATTTATTCAACATTGAATTATTTATTCAACATAGGTAGAAATGTACTAATGCAATATCAATGCAGAGATATTGGTCGAAATATGCAAGCTATGGTGTTGATGTCACGGTCCCTGTACAACAATAGCTTTTTCAGATTTCAATAAATAAACGCCATCAAGGAGATATGCTTTCTTGATGAAATATATGTTTTGCTGTTCGCAGTATAGAAAATGACGACTCTAATTCAAAGGAAGCTGATTTATTGTGGTGGCAGTAAATATCATTTACTTCAATCAGCTAATAAAAAATTAATTATAAAAAACTATTATTTTAAAATAACAAATATAAGAAAATGTTAACAACTATTATTTTTTTATTATAATACGACTATATCAGTTACGTATGTTAGTCATGAGTTCATGACACTTGTGCATGTTGTGCATATTTTAAAGTACGTCAAAAGAAGTGTTAATTATCCCGCTATTTATTGTAGGCCAATTTTCTGCACTTTTGTTTTAAACCTTTCACCTTGTGGTTTAAAAAGACAACTTAAAATAAGATAAGACTGCTTTTTGAGGGAATCATGATTTTTTGATGAAAAATATATAAATTCGCTACCTTCTAACAAAATAAATGAAATAATCGTTCTTAATTAAACTATGACGTATTATTGGCGTAAGAATGTGAAGGTATCAACTCTCATGCGTTATAAGTTTTGGCTTTGAAAAGCAAGTGTAAGCTCGAAAGCCGTCGACAATTCTGTCGACAATTCAGTTTTAAGTTCTCTGGGAGTTGGTAAAAATTACACAAACGCGTAATGTGTATTATAATTCTCATTGGATTGAGTGACTAGACTTAAACGAGATGCACTCATATATGGAAATAATAATTAAAGTATAATAAGAGTTTGAAATAATTGGTAAAATGACGAATCAATTTCGTTCATATATAATGTGAAAGGAGATTTCTACGATATGCATAATTAACTTCCCAAATAAAACTTCAATTAAAAATCGCTTTTAAAATTCGATGAAATTGGTACAGATTATTTCGTAAATTTCTAAAAATATATCGACACATTGCGGTGGGACGGTGATAAAGTGGTGGCGGCTACGGCGGCGCTTGGTCATTTGTACACCAACATCTATAAATTTCAAATTACCTAACCATAAATCACTTTATATACGCACATATATAACAGAAAAGCAATAAACAAGTAATTTATAAGATTTGTCTGATAAGACGAGCGTATACACACATACTACTTACACGGTTGATTGAACTTCATTCTTATCACAAACATTATAAGTTTTATGTACAGTAAATCCTTATGTGTAAACCACACCTGAATTTAAAAAACGTTTTACTTATTTTATTCTTTAAGAAGTCAAAATCAATATTCAATCGAACAATAAAGTAATTTTTCTTCATCTTCGACATTTTTTCTCTCTCGTACTTTGGGATAAATAATAAATAAATGTCAAACGTTTTATCAAATTACATTAATTTGAAAACACAATTTTTATAAATTATTTATTTTCTGGTGTTTTAAATTTATCGAATCTCGAGATAAGAGAAAAATTAAAGATTTGGTTCATCTATTCAAAAAAAATCAAATATTCAGGAAGAATATTATTCACTGACTGTGCGTCGGGTAATTTGATATTTTTATCAAGCAGCACCGAATGAACGAACGCAGTTTCACAAAACAAAAATTATTTTGATTGATTGTATTCAAAGTGAAAAGGGGAAATTATGTGTAATTTCCATTAACATTTGTAATTTTAGTTAATAGTTCTGTTTATATTTTATTTTTTTGGTTAATGACGTATTATACTCGTCGTGTATACACACACAGAGTTTTCTGGTGGATTTATAATGAAAACAGGAAGAAAAACCCATGTGTGAACATGATAAATTATTTCAATCATTTATCATTATTTTTCTCAACTCGTCTTGTATTGTTTTCGGGTGTCTAGGCCCAAAAACACTACTACTTGTATAATGTAGAGTGATTATGTATTGTTGTTGTTTTGTGAACTCAAATTCTCAACTAGCTGCTATAATTAACGATGATAAGAAATGAAATTATTATTTTCTGTCAGAAACAATCAAAATTATATTCTAAACTATGAGAATTATAATTTTTGTTGTTGTTGTGCTGTTAGTGATGGCGATGGTGCTTTTTAATGAATTGCCAGGGTTAAATAAAGTTCTACTGTGTACGTTGGATGGTTCGAGTTCAAATCGATTTGTTGGTAGAATTTTTAAAGACACAATTATATGTTTTAATGTGATGAAAAATGATAAATTAAAGATTTTTTATATAGGCGGAGTCCGAGCACCTGGTCTTGATGTGTAAAGTATTTTGTTATACTCATGGGGTGATGTTTGATGTCACGTGGAGAGTTGTTTTTAGAAATTTTTTACACATAATGAATTTTATTCAATTAAATCACATGCAAAAACACCTGTCAATTCTTTTGAAGGTTTTGCAGACTCGACTGGAAATGGTTTTTAAAATCAATATTACAACATTTTTAGTTATTCGTTTAAAACATTAACTATGGGACGCCCGCTATTACAACCTAATTTTATACCTTTCAACTTGAACGTATAGGATGAGTGATTTTATGATTTACTAGAATTTTAATGTATTGAACCAACATGTTCTCATTAAACGAAATCATCACTCTGTACACTCTAAAAAAATCCATTTTTAATTTCAAAACTTAAAATAAACGGAAGAAAACACAGCGTGTGCTATTTTATAAATAAAAGAAATGTTTCAACTCACTGAAAAATCTTCTTCACCGCATACCGTCATCACCAAACCTATAGCATATCGTCATTCTAAAATACACCCAAGTTTACTAAAAACAATCTTCAATTATCCAATTAATTACCAAAAAAACCGCTTTTCATCATCGCTAAACAGCAGCAGCCCGTCCATCCTCTACTCTCGCACACAGTAGTAGCTAAACGTAATTCCAAAAAATATTTAATTGATTTTTTTCTCCTTAACTTTAATTGAAATTTGACAGCAGTTGGTCTCTTTATTTATTCACTTTTAATATCCATCTCATTATAATACATTAAATAATAAGATTAAATATACAACAAAAAAGTGAAATACGCGTTTTTTTTTCAATCGAATTGTGTTTAATATTATTGTATTTAGAAATCAACACGGGAGATATAAGATACTTTGTGTTGTTTTTGGAAATAACAACAAAAAGAATACAAAAAAAAATTTCGTTTTCATGGGACACCAAAATGAAATATAATCTCCATCTACCATAGCAATGAATGGAAAATTGAAAACAAAACATTGATACAAGCTACTGTGAAATTGATAAATGAAAAGAAAATAATCCGTCCTCTCTGCGTTCGATATCTCAAGCGCGCTATTCAAACACAAATTTTATGAAATTTATATATCCACTTTGATGTTTCCCAATGAATAATGTAGGTGAGTGACAGAAATTATGCCCTTTCGTCATGATATATCGAAATATTGATTATTGCCGATATAAGCCTGGTTTCACGATATATCTACTCGAAAATTTGTTTTGTAATTAATTTCATTACATTAGAATACATGTCGACCAGAGGAATCGAAGCTGTTTTACTTTGTGATCTTGTTCCTCTACTATGCCAAAAATCTCTGGAATCACTTAATTTATGGAAAAAGCTTAAGTATGAGTTTTATCCCAATCAATCAAACTGTCTGGGATATCCAGTGTAAATGGGCCACATTTCTGTTGAAACCCGGTTTAAATTTATGGATTTTTGCGATGGTGAAGAACTACATATGAATGCACTTGGATTTGTGAAAAACCTCTTAATAATATTTGCCAGTGATCGTTTTACTCTTTTCAATGTAATCGATGTGAATGACACCGCGTGCATCCCAAAAACTGTGGCCATGTTCTTGTTGGCCGATAGAACCACCTTGTCCTTCTTTAGTGCACGTTCAGCCGTTCGAAAAAACCACTTTTTTGATTGTTCTGCTGTGTTGTGATGGATCCATGTTTCCGTCCACGATTACGGAACGGCGTAAAAACTTGTTCGAATTGGGGCTGAAAAGCACCAAACCCTCCTTTAAAGTGGTCACACTTTTTCATGTCCAAATATTCATCTAAAATGTGAAGTATCCGCTCAGTTAAGATGCCTACAGCCTCAGACACTTCACGCACTTTCACTTTTCGATCGACCAATATCATCCATGGATTTATCGACTATTTTTGGCGTGACGACCTCTGTTGGGTGACCTGAACGTTCAATGTTACTTGTCGCGCTACGACCAAAACGGAACTCAGTAAACCACTTTTTTACCATTGAAAATGAAATAGTGTAGAGTCCCCATAATATTTATCAAACCTTTCCTTGGTTTCGGCGAAAAATAATGCTTATAACCAGCACACGAAATTCACTTTTTTCACTTTAGTCTATTAATAGATGACAATTAACTTGATCAGTGTTGAATTTAAAGTTATTGCGGTGGAAATTCAAAGCGTCACTGACTTATCAAACTGCCCTCGTATATGATTGTAATCACACAATTGAAAAACTTCGAGGGTATACGCTGATATTGGATCAGATGAATGGAAGATAAAATGCATGTTACTAGGTTTTTGTTATTCCGATATAGCTATGCCGATTGAGACGAATAGATAATCTTATTAATATAGATTATTATCTAAATCAGATGGTTATGAGTTGTCACCGAGATACAACAACCAGATTAATTAAAATGTATTGCGAACACATTACTTCTAATCAGATGCATATGGATCATCTCATAGGACTTGTCTTGTGTTTTAAGCAGTTCTTTTTCCTAGAATCGTTAAGTAAATTTTGATGATTATATTCATAGCCAATCTTATACACGACATTGTCTGTTGTTGCCTAAGCTTTTAAGGTACTGTGGCGAAGAAAGAGTATTGCTAAAATTATTGTGGGCCTTACCAACAAAAGTAAAATTATATTCTTTGAGACAGAACCGTCTATAGTCGTATATCATATTTGATTATTAGGTTAAACAAAGAGTGAAAATACCCATTACAGTGAAGCGCTGGTGTGAAATTCTGGGAGTATTTGAGATGATCAAATACAGTGTCGGATAATAGACGAATATTTTTGGATGGTACTTTAACGGTGTTTCGTTTATAGGAGAGGGATAAGTGGCAATTGAAACTAAGGTATTTTCTAGACCAAGTATTTTGCGGAACCAATCAGTGGAGAGTGCCATCTGAATAATCTAGAAACGCTAATCTATTGTTGTTTTGTTTAATAAGTCGAAAAAATAATAAATTTTCTGTATGGGAATAACAGTGGCAATGTTATTGACGTCACGAAAATAGAAAGCTGGATCGAAATCAATTGGATTCGAAATATTGGTCTCTATAATTTTCGTTATAACCTCGGCCACAGCTGGCCGAGCTTGCAGCAGTCTGCAAGTTCATATAGGGGAACCTAAAAGTTGTTTGTATTTTTTTTTCATCAAAAAAAACTCGCAGTTGTATAAAATTGAGTTCAATGCATCCAGATATTATTCCTTTTTAATTTAGTTTATAAATTTAACTCGATTTAGCTTCAAATCAACTGAAAAAATTCAGTCGCTGATTTTCCGACTATGGTATTTACGCCTTAGGACACGTAAAGCAAATGTAGCAATGTTGTATACCATGGTTTCGATCAAACTAACAGTTGGCCGGAAAGGAACATTTTATTAATGAATTTTAGGAAGACCATAAATTTTTGAAACCACAAATCAATCATTGTTAATCAGCTGATACTTGTTATTGTCCTTCAACATATAATATATATACCAACACATATTTTGCCAACATATAACATATATTTAGTGACTCACGATAATAGTATGGTGTTGCGTTTTTCAGGTTTGGTGATTAACATATTTAAATGATCCTTGACGAATTTTCGTCTCCTGTCTCTGTATTCTCCTGTGAAACCGGGTTTTTAATATTAACAATTTTTTTTAAATGTATTGCCTTAATTTGTCAAATGTTTATTTAAAAACTTTGTTCATAATTGTAAACTTTCTACAAAAATAAGGAGAGATAACACTTTTAACGCATTATTATGAACTTTGGTTTTATTTATGTGATTGACTCGCCTCAAAATTTCTGCAATTTCAACCATATAGTTACCCCGAAAATAAACAGATTTTAAAAAAACGTTTGACTACTCAAGACTTTATGTTAGGAATGATTCGTTCTTTTCTATATCGGAGAAAAAATTATTGTTTGTTGTGTGCTCTAACTTATTTGAATTTTGTTTTCAGGAGGTCTCACATACTTCACTAACTCGTTTCTTCGAAAAAATCATTTTTCCCGCCAATACTTGTTTTTTTTGTGTTACCCAAATGTTGTAGAAGTGTTCTGCTCGTTTAGAACGCAAACTAGTTAATTGATTAATTAGAATATGGCCAAATAAGTAAACACATTTCTTTAATTTTCACGACCCATCATTTTCACTGTTTTATTGCTAGTAGATTGCCAGATCTAAACCTTCTCTCTAATGGCTACACGTAGTTATATTACAAAAGTCAGGTTTCTTACTGGCAGTTAATAAGTTGCGTGGCACTGGGTTAAGCTGCGACTTTTATTCGAAGTAGGAAATTTCGCTGAAGTGGGCAGTTGTGCTTCAATAAAATTAGATAATTTCAAAATAGCACCCGAGTTTCATCCAATCGTACGAGAAGCCATGTCTCGATCTATTTTAATGATTTAAAAGATTCGTGTTCAAAACTTAGTTGAAAATATATTTTTAACAAATAAATAAAATGTTGTCCCGTAAGCGGTAAGGAAATATGCTAGGTTAATTGAAATTAGCAATTTTCCAAAGGTACCGCCAGAATTTAAATTATATCTTCAATTTCATGATGCGAATTACGAATGTTTAAGTTTAGTTTTATTGTGGAGCAAAAGACGTAATAATGGCTAAACCAACTCATAATCGCTTTTCCCGAACGAATGTTCCCTTGCAGCCGCTTCATAAAAACTGGGAAGGCCTTTGCAACAAACTAGAGACCTGAACCTCACCGGAAGGCACACTTATTTTTTTTTCTTGACTAGGACTCATCGCTTTTGATTCCTGTAACCCGAATGCTTATTTAGCAATAAAACTTTTCTAGCTTATTAAAATCGTTCGAGCTAAAAAAATGTTTATAAAGAGTCCCAGGCCAAGCGGATCATCTAAAGAAATTTTCTAAAATAAAGATTAAGCACAGTCGACTTCTGGCACTCGGTAAATCCATTTTTGAAACCCTTCGACTGAACACTGGAATACTTAAAATTATCGAAAAACGAGTGATCGAACACGATGACTGGCCGCAATATCTTGCAACAAGCTGCAACATTAATGCAATGTCCTGTAATGTGATGAATCATCACGCAACGTCTTGCAACTTCATAAAACAAATTAAATGCACAGAAGCATATATTTTTGAATATTATGACTGTTTGCGATCTGCTCCTGGAACTGAAAACTGTATGTCATCAATTTTACTTAAAATTGATTTATCATTAAAATGTTATCTCTAAAAAGAGAGTTAAAATCCTACAAAAGACCTCTAACCCAATATAACTGTAATCAAGACCCTGGGTAATCACTTTCTAGCAGTCAAAAACCTCTGTTCTAATTTCATCAAAGTCATTCAAATCTAAAACTATTCTCGACAACCAATCCATTTTCAGGTTTATTTTAGTCTTGATCATTCCTCAAACAAATAAAAATTATAAATATAAAGAAAAATATAAAGAAAATTCGTGAATTCGAAAAGTTAATTATTAAAATAGAATATAGATGGAAATGTGAAAGAATCAAAAATTTCGTACGCTACGCAGTAATTCGCTAGTAGTACAACTACATGGTATTGCTCTATATATATAGAAAATATTTCAATGTAATAAACAACATCAGTCGTCGCGACCTGATGAGAAGACTGATTTTTTCAAATCATTAATCTCGTCTGTTCGAAACTGATTGTTGTGATTCTTACACATTAGCCATCTATAAGTCAAAAAATTCAAAAATAAAAATTATTGCTTATTCTCTTTTCCATGATATTTTTTTTAAAATTTCGCCCTCTTCCTATTTTAAAGAATTATTTTATGAAATAAATTCTTGAAAATGAAAAATTATTCAAGCTCTACAAAACATGGGTTAACCCATTATTAAAAATTACATTTACTACAAGAAGTTTTACGACTTTTTACATGGCTAATCATTATTGTTTCGTTGATTAGAAGATTATACTGTTAAAATGTGGGTTCTAAAGCTTACCAGCGATAGCGGTCTTACCGGACAAGTGGTGCAGTGGTTAAAGCTTCGGCACTTGGACCGGGAGGTACTGGGTTCGAATCCCATCAGGGGCTGGATGCAAAGCGAATTTTCGTCATCGATTACGATCGGTAATGGTAATAAACACAACTAAGACCCTCTGTTGGAGTGCAGAATTCAGCGCCGACCCACCGTCTATGTCAGTTTAGAGGTTGACATGGAGCTTGCAATGTGCAGGTGGTATACAGTAATTGTGTGAATGGGTGGTCTGTGCGTGAATGAAAGGGGGGTATTAATTGACCTTCAAAGGACATTAAATCCACTGGACAATTAATACTTCCTTAAAAAAAAAAAAAAAAAAAAAATAATCATCAGCGCTATTCGCGAGTGAAGGTTTTATGATTTTTTTTCCATATATTATGGTCTTGTCATTGACGGAGCTCTTTCAAATATAGTGTCGAACTTGGCGAACTTAATAAATACGAGCATTGATTTAAATTTAATAACTTTTTAGTTCAAATTGTCGTTGATGCTATTTTCTTCCCAGTATATTGTTTATAAACAGATAATCATAGATTTAGGTATCTCTCGTTTGATCAAGCTTCTATACAAGGACTCAGCAGTCTGCAGGAGAAATATTTTCCTCCTAACTAACATTTGTAGCAACATATGTAGTGCAAGAATATCTAAAAGTTGTATCGTCATCAAGTTCCTCAAATGTGTGGTTACCAATACACTTCGGGGGGCGGCTACAGCTCGCTTAGGGTCGACTAATGCTGGGATTGCTTATTTTTCTGATTAAATACTAGTTTTGAACAGATTAAAATATCTTGAAATTAAAGATGGACCTTTGTTATTTAAAATTAACCCATATTTCATTGACACTGATAGCGTTTGACTTACAAATTTCTTTGGTAGATGTACCAAACGGTACATCTGCCTGACAAATTTTAAATATTTCCAAGATGTATTTAATGAGTTGCGCTTAATGCAGTATTTAAACAGACTCATCCGAAACAATTTGGCGGAAATTAAAAAATTGGTAATCCCAAATTATTATGTGTGCCAACGATTTACAATGGGCAAGAAGCAAAACGACAATTCTCTTACTACTTGTACGGGCTCATTGACGAGATATCAATCAAAGCTGTTGAAAAATAAATTTTACATATGGCAACTTCTGATCGAATCGATCGTAGATTACGCCCATTTTGAACACTTGTCCATATAAAAATCAAAGCATTGATTATTTATTATCGATTCTGGTCTCATTTATGTTATCCCTTATTTTTGGAATAGTTTTCCACTTACCAAGACACTAAATAAAAATATAAGCTAGCCTTAATGAATTACACTAAAATGCTGTAGTAGTATATTAGGATTCGATTATGAGCTATTATAGTCTTGAACCACCATTTCATATCTCGTGACAATTTTGTAAATAATGTTTTGGGCATCCTCGCTATACAACAGTACCAGAACATTTTTGACATTTGCAGGTATTGTATAGATTTATGCAATAATTTTCCCATCGATTTCTAATGATTTCCGACCTTGCTTGAAAACCCAGTACTCACTTATAAATCGTGGTTTTATCATCAAAAGTGCTTCCATCTACTGCTCCCATCTCGAATGTTTTAAAGGCGTTTTCGTCTTGCGGAAATGATAAACTACCCTCAATTAAAAGCTCAATTTTTTCTAATTGAATATACTACCGATGGTAAAATTACTTAATATTCTTAAGAGTGGATTTTTAATTCTTGGCCGAAGACCTAGCGATATCAAAGACAGCTTCATACAGCTCGATCGCTGCGCAAGAAGACTTGGTTTGGAGGTGAACAGCAGTAAAACCAAATATTTAGTAACACCTAGGAACATCTCTACGGCAAATCTCGGAATTGGCGACCACAACTTTGATAGCGTCGAAAACTTTAAATACCTCGGGTCAGTTATAACATCGTCGAATGATATGCAGGCAGAAATAAAAACCCGATTCGCTGCTGGACAACGAGTTTTCTACGCCAAATCAAAATTATTGCGATCGAAACATCTATCGCAGTCGTGCAAGCTCGCACTTTATAAAGCACTTATAAGACCTGTGCTGGTTTTCGGAAGCGAGAGCTGGACCATGACCACTAACGATTGTAGATTATTATCTACCTTCGAAAGGAAGGTTGTCCGTTCAATCTTTGGTCCAATTAAAGTTGCGAACAACGAATATCGGATTCGTATGAATCACGAAATAAAGCAACTCCTCGGAGGCAGCGATATTATCGGATTCATCAAATCCAATCGAGTGAGATGGCTCGGCCACGTTACAAGGTCTCCCCAACAACGGATGATAAATAAAGTGTTCCATCAACAACCAGCCGGAGTACGTCGTAGAGGAAGACCCCGACAACGCTGGCGCGATGACATCGAACAAGATCTACGAACATTAGGATGTCGAAACTGGAGGACGAGAGCGGTGGATCGAGATGGATGGAGGGCCTTAGTGCAGGCGGCGAAATCCCTTCATGGGATGTGAAGGCCAGAGAGAGAGAGGGGGATTTTTAATTAAAGTGTTTCGGAAACTGGAGGCTGTATCATCAACAACTTATATAACATTCTCTCTGATTCGAAAGGATAGCATAAATATCCTTTAGAAGAAAAATTATCATAGGAGGAGGAATTTGTGAAAATAAAAACAAAATTATAATACTGTGGGTTTCTATATAGTCTGTCGATGGTGTGAAAAATGTTTAAATCTAATATTATTGATAATTTTTTTATTTTGATATAACCACCCAAGTCGTATCCAGCTATCTCGCATAAACATTATTTATAATAAAGTAAAATGAAAAACTACTTTACACATAATTTAGGCGTAATGGCACGAACAAGGATATTATTTATTGACCCACCGCTGATTTAGGGATTTCATTCCGATATCACCTCTTTTCGAACTCAAGTTGGAAAAAAAACCGTTCAAAGAATTGACCACCCATGGTTCTTATTTTTTGTTCGTTCCTCTTCTAGTTCTACATATTTTTTTTTTTGTTACTCAAGTGTGTTCGTACGAAACGTACTTCACAGCACAACAAACCGTAAAAAAATACGTATACGTAAATAAATAAATAAAAAAAGCAAAATATACTCGTATGTATGTATGTATATATCCTTAAAAATAATGGTCATTATTATGATCATCATTATCATAATAATAATAATAACAGTAATAACCATACCAAATGATCATATGTGTATGTAATAATAATAAAAATATCCTTGCTAGTTACTATACGAATTTTCACTTTTATCAGTTCATTTCGTCGTACACATTTATACTGAGGTTCTGGATGTCTCTAAAAGAGTAGATGATGATTTCTGTGTGATATCCTTTTTTTTTTTTGTAAATGTGGGTGGTGTGAAAAAATCGAATGTTATAATAGTGGTAATAATAATAATAATGAACCTTATCATATCAAACACGAAATGTACGTATGTACAGAACAGAAAAAATAATATTCAATATAAAACACCCGAAGCCCTTTCCTTATCATATTTAAAGAGACTTCAATACAATATTCTGCTGTGCTCCTTCACAACACGATATAACGTTACGTAATGTTTGGAGAAATAAGACATGAAATGTCAATTTATTATTATTACTATTTTATAAGGACTTTATACGTATGTAGTTAGTATTCTTCTTCTTCTTCTTCATTTGCTTCGTTTTATTCATCTTATAATATGTATATGAATATATAGAGCCTGAATTTAATAACCATCCTTTGAGGAAAATTAAAAGGAAGAAGGCATATACATATCTACATGTCTATAAGATGATAGTGGTGGTTAGTGGAGGAGCAAATAACATTTTTGTGTACCAAATGTACAAAAACGAAACGTTGTATTCTATTGGGACATCATTGACAATAAGGATGTGTGATTGTTTAATAATAAACGAGACAATTGTTTATTTTGGAAAATTACTTGAAAATTGTTTTTATTGAAAGGATAATTTGGTTTTTCCGATTTTTGTATTTTATTAAAATTACATTATCTTGATATATAAATTTTCTAAGAATTTAATATTGTAAACGTACGGCGGTATTGTCTTATTTATTGTAACAATATTTTGTTGTATTTAATATGGTAAAGCTTTTCTTGCGTATCTTTCTGTTATTGGATTCTTGAATTCAATTGACCGAATTTGTTGCCAAATTGAAATTTGGGACATAGGTTGGGTAATAAAAAATTGATTGCCTCCAATAGGATTTTAGGTAATTTGGCTTATTACCTATTTTATTTATATTACTTTAATAAGAGAACAAGTTGTGCTTGAAAATTACGATCTTTTTATATGGGTATTATATTTTGGTATAGTAACTAGAAACTATAATTTTGTGAATGTATGACTAACAATTATTTGTAGTTATTAATCAAAAACTACTGTATAACCAATGAGCATAATGCAAAACACCTGTGATTCAGTTAGATCGTTGGAATGAAGAACTACTTGGTAAAAATTTTGCAAAAATATATTAATTTTGGGTTGATAGGTAGATGCTAATTCATCAAAGGTAGCGAGAGCGAAGAATATAAAATAAGACTAATTATTTCAAAATGGATTTCGCGCTTTGCACCACATTTAGAGAAGTTGTAATTTTTTCAACTGAACTTGTACTTTGATTAAGTAAAGTTAGTGATCATCAAATTTTTAAAATAATGATGCCTCCAAAAACAAAACTGTTTAAGTGCCAGAGTTATCATTGAGGATCATATGACTGCCCTTACCTGCTACTAGGTAAATATTGTACAGCAGCAGTTAAGTAGACGTTTTTTTAATTGCTGATATGTTAAACATAAATATTAATTTGTACAATTTTTGATTAATTGATTGGGAGTGCACGACTCAATTCAATTGATTGTGAGTGCACAATTTAGTTTCAATTTACTTGTAACTAAAAATAAAATAATTTCTAGTATTTATATAAATCTTTATTTACTACTTCATTGGTCCCTTAAATCAACAGCTCGTCTAAAAGGTAGGTCATTGATTACAGTGAATCGGTTACTACAGTAGCTCCTGCGGTTCCCACATTGTATGGCTTGCTAGCGGCACAAAATAGTATGTAAAGTAAATGTTCGGTCCTCGAAACATCGCTACAATACATGAGTGCTACGACAGATACATTAAATAAACGAATACTCAGTCAACAAAAGTTTGACCTTGAAATAGAAAGTGGTTCAATTGGAATGTAACCTTGATGATTTTGAAAGCAAACTCAAAAGCTGGAGGAAAATGTGGACAAACCAATTAAAAATTTCCTATAATATTAATGAATATGGATTTCCCTGCGAGACTGCAGAAGTAGGTGAAATTTTATTTAACATAATTGGTAAAATTGAAGTTATATTACTTCCATCGAAAAAATGAAACACAGCAAAATTATTACAAATGTATTTAAAAATGTTTATATTGTTATTCAATCATCCTAAACAATTCTTAGAAAAAATCACTTTTTCTTGATGAAATTGACGCAGTTTACACAATTCCAAAGTAAACTCTAGTCCGGTCAATCTAGACATTCGAAGGTACATAAATTCACATCAAGCTGAAAATTGGTAGAATTGTTAAAAATGTGATTATAAATAAAACTTAAAAGTTCCCCATCATTCCCGTGGATGGAAAAAGTTTTACTCGAGGTCAAAGGTCAAAAAAATTATCTATCAAAAATGTGTCAGTGCATTTTTTTCTACGAGCCACCCTTTCTGGGATATTACTGGGCAACGTATTGAATAAGAGTGCCGCTTTTTGGTGGTAGGACATGAGGAGGACGATGAAAAACTGCTGCTGCCTCGTACATTAATGTATCATTATAAGATGCGCATAAACCAAAAGCCGAAAAGATTTGTATAAGACGTTTAGACCCGAACCTTCGATGAAAAAAAACTGCGAGGCCTAGTTGTAATTTAGACTTAAAAGACCTTGGTCGAACAACAGTCATGATACAATGGCAAATGTTTGTGCATATTAATTTTAAATGATCTAAATTTGATCGTTTATTCAATGATTCTGGGATTTCATTATTCAAATCTTCACACATGCGACTTGGTGGAGGGTAATTAGAATTATCAAACACTACGGTTTGAATATCTTCGCGAATAATAGCTGCAGCTGCGTCTAGGACTCTGAATCGTTCTTCTTTACCAGGCTTGATTCAAAATATCATGATGATTATCCACTAAGCATATGAATGTTGATGCTCCCGATTTGTCAGTGATAATAAGTTTTTCACCATACTTTAGTTTGAGTCGTAGCTTAATCGTTCTGTAATCTAATGTCGTAGTTTAGCAAACATTTTTTAATTCGTTCAAAGTGAACTGACAGTCATCGCTATTTTCAATGTAAGTGAATATTTCCTCCATTGCCAGATTCGCAGCTTCGTCTTTAGGGCGACCGACTTTAGTTCCAGTGGAAAGTTTAACGAAAGAATTATAGCAATCACGATGATACTTAGCTTAAGCAGCAACTAAATCATATTCAAATGCGACTCGAGCAAGAACAGCTTTTGCTATAGCATCGTCACGAGTCCGAGATACTTCCAGAATTGAATCTTTAAATTGAAGTGTACTTACTTGGCTAATTCGACGGCGAAAATCTGAGGATTTTCTTCTTTCATACTCTTCATTCAATTTCTGGCCACAACATAAGCATAGTTCTTTAAAACAAAAAGCTGATTCACTGACACGTGATCTAGTACGAGGAGGACTTACTGTGGATGTACTGGCTTCTTGTTCTTCACGTTGTCTTTTATTAGCTGCAGCAATAGAAGACTTTCGAGTATAATTTTTACGACAATTTTCATGTATTATCACAGATTTCTGATTTTTGAGATATTCTGAAAATTCATCTGCTCTTTCGATACTTGCATTATAATAACTTCATACCACGTTCAACAGTAACAAGTTCACTTTCAGTTAAAAGTTTAGCACAAATAAAACAATATTCAGAAATTTTTGTTATAAAAGTCAAAACAGCACGATATAGGTTAGGATAAACACGTGATTTCACGCTCAAGACTAACGGTATTTCATTTATTATAGCAGGTGTAAGACCCTAGCCACGCACACATTATAGAACAAGAGACAGATGTTGTCCTCGAAGTTACACTGGCGTATGAAGTAAGGGACTGGGTTTCATTTGACCTGATATTCTTATAGTTATATATATTTTATATTTTAAGTATAAGTTACAATCACCGATAGAAAAATATTTCAACATATATAACAACTCTAGATAAGAGATGTATATACGTGGCGCACTCATGCATGTTATGCCCATAACAACTTGAACAACTTTTTGAATCGTTATATCCCAGAAAGGGTGGCTCGTAGAAAAAAAGCACTGACACATTTTTGATAGATAATATGATGACCTACAATTTTTGTCTAATATATTTTTATGATAAGACTTACCGTTTCGCTGAAAATCGCGAAAAACTAATTTTTTTGACCTTTGACCTCGAGTAAAATTTTTTCCATACACGGGAATGATGGGGAACTTTTAAGTTTTATTTATAATCACATTTTTAACAATTCTACCAATTATCAGCTTGATGCGAATTTATGTACGTTCGCTCTCATTTTTATGTCTAGATTGACCGGACTACTCTACAACGAAAGAAAAATTTAAAGCGAAACATAAATACCGCTTCTTGTGGTATGTCAAGAATAAAATTTTACTCTCAAGCCTACCTGATTCTAATGTTCATGCAAAAAAGGACGCTTCTGAGAATCCTTTTCATGAAGAAGATCACCAAACCAGCAGCCCGTACTAGTGATGGTCAAATTTTATCTGCAATAACGGCCTCAAATTACTGGTTCACTCGAAATTTGGGCCTTAGACAATGAAGCCGAGAATATTGTTTAAGGGCGTACGATCTATTGACATCTTGCCTAAATGTACCAATTTGAATTGCAAAATTTTTATATAGTTTTCCAAACATTCAACACTGTCGGTTTGACCTTCTTTAAAAGTTCTAAATTTGTTTGAATTATTTATATATATCGCCTTGGATACTGATATCTCCATAGTTTTATTCATGAATTCAGTATAATTTTGGAAGACCTATCTCTTTCTAACTTAAATATCATGGGTGCTTTTAACACTGACTTTCTCAAGTAGAATTCAATGCATGGATTGGATAATATCTTTGAACCAACATCAGTTACAAATACCACGACCGGCCCAGATTTGATAAAGGTTTTTTTCGCTAATTTCCTACAGTGTATACGGGACTTAAAAATGTCAAACCACTGTTTAATCGAAATTAAATTATCAGGAGCGGCCTTTAATACCTATAATCTAAATCTCGAAGAAGCTCTAAAGTTTTCCAGACCGATTTTAATTATCTACATCATATCTATTGTATATGAGGAATATACTGATGTTCATTATTACAAAGATGCTTTTAATTTTATTAAAATGTTTATAGATCATATTAAAAAATGCACCTCATTTAAGTTGTTTGGCAAAATATCCACATAATTCAACGAGTGCTGATGATGCAAGTATCACGGATGAACTCAAAATATTAATCAGTCAATAAAGAACTATATTTTACCATTCTTTCGCTAAAAATAATTCAACTCCTGGTTTGGATGGTATTTCCAATACTGTTGTTAAAAATATCCTGGATTTTAGTTGATGTTTTACCGTTTAATTTAAGATTAGTAACTGGGAATTTTCCTTTATCCTTAAAGCGAGCCTTAGTAGTTTAGATCTTTAAAAATAATGATGAAACATGTCTGAACAACTATCGATCAATCTCATTAGTTTCTATGTGAGTCCTTGGCAACATTGATAAAAAATTGTAGCGTTGGAACATAAACTTAACGGTTACCGTTATTTTATTTTTTATTTATTATATTTGTAGCTTTCAATTTGAGTTTATTTTCAAAAGTATAATCACAATCGTACCAAAACGTTTTACAAAAAATTAATCAAAGAAATAGAGGTCATCTGAACTTAAGCTATTTTTTAATAGAAAATAATTTAATCGCTAGCAAAGGGGACAGAAATTCGGGGACAGAAGGGGACAGAAATCGCTAGCAAAGGGGACAGAATTTTTATGAAAAACCCAAAGTTTAAGAATAGAACGTTAATGTTCTAGTGTAAATTAAAGCTGGACATACAGCTAGTGATATTTAATTATGACAAAAAGCGTATACACCTGTTGTTAGAAACAATATATTTGTTTTCATTAATTTAATGAAGATTATCTTTAAAATCAAAACCATATTTCACTAAATATATTTTTAATTTCTTTAAAAAGAAAATTTTTGGTTTACAAAAAATTCTTTAAATAAATTTATAATATATATTTTGAGTTTGTAAATCATCTTTATGATTTTTCTAGGTCATTTGATTTAAGGTTTTTTGATTACTAAAATTTAATCGAAACGCAACTTTAGAGGTAAAATGATTCCGTTATTTTAACAAATTTTCAATAATTTTTAAAATATTTTTAACTCTGGGTTTTGAAATAGTTAATTCTTAAAATTTTTATCTCGGTGTTTAATGATTTGTTTGGTACTCTATTGTCTTGTGACTTTTATTGACTTTCTCTCGGTTGTTATCGCATTCAGTTCTTCTTGATTGCTGTTCAATTTTGTCTGAAATTGACCTGGGTTAGGAGGCTTTATTGAAGCCATGTTCTTTTATTTTCCTTTCAGTTATAGTTGAGTTCATTCGAGGGAGCGTACGTTTATTGTTCTCATTTGAGTTTATTGTCTCCGCCATGAGCTTTTTGCCTTAGTTAATGTTGCTCGTTCAATAGAGATTTTTCAGGCTGGTGAAGAATACTTTAAGAAATTAGAGCGCCTATTTTGTGTTATAATGGATGAACTCATGAGATTTTGCTGCGAGATGATCTATTTGGTTTCCATGTTTATTCAGAATATTAGCCTGTTGTTAGGTTATATTATTGTGTACCATAAAATCGTCCTTTCCTACGTCTGCAAAAGTTATTCTGAGCTGCTTATTCAAATATCGTAAAATGTCTCGCACATTACAATTTTAGAAATCCTGACAGGAAATTCATTATGATTTGACCCAAGTAGTTACACTTCTGCGCACTAATGCCGAACCGGATAAATATTAATTTATACAATACATAAAAAAATCTATGTTAGATTATTAATATTAAACTAATATTAAATGTTTAATGCCATAGGCATCCAATTTTCAAATCGTCAAAAAAAACACCTGCCTAAACGCCTTGTTTTACATACGTGCAGAAAATAATCAAAATCACCACGAGAACTTTGAGAGCAGCGTAAACGTGTATGAAACACAGGCATGCCATATTGAGAGTTTTGTCTGTTAAAAATATTTTTATTTGCATAAAAATTAGCCATGTTTTATTGAGAGTTACAGTATTAGAGGTCAGTTTTCGGAATAGATGTGTTTGTATCTGAATTTATCATAGCGAAAGAAAATTTTTCATCATAGTTTGCTACTTTATCAGTAGTAAATATGATTTTTAAAAGCTCATTTTACTGTTGAAATTTCTGCTTAAAACGATTATAGGTAGTGGAAATAATATATTTAGCTAGCAACTAACGATATTTTACATATAGATTACGTTTATTCCAGAAGAATCATATTTTAAAATCTGGTCACATTTTGCGTAATCGAACTGAAACGAAGCTCTACTCAAAATTACATCATTAACTCAAAATACCCGAAATTTACAGAATATGTGACAACAAACTGAAATGTTTGCTTTAATTATTATTCACGAGTGTCTGCACGAGAAAATTCTTTCGCGAATATGATTTTCTCCAAGGCAATCTACGTCCTTTCTATTGGTAAAATTGTCATCCAGACTTGTGATGCAGTTATTTGGTCCTTGAATGTGTTTATAAAGGTATGCAAATTTTATTTGATTATTACTTGATCGTTAATACTTCCATCAATGTATTCTAGATGACGATGTCAAATGAATATTGACAAGAGGTTGCTCTAGCATTTGAGAGTGTTTCCAGTTCTCCTTATTGTGTTGGGCGTATGGATGGGAAACACATTCTTAAAAAAATCATCACATTCTAGATAGATTTACTTTAACCATAAAAAGACTTTTAGTATTGTTCTAGTTGCAGTAGTGAATGCCAACTGCGAATCCTTGTTTGTAGACGCCGGTACTAATGGGAAAATATCTGACTGAAGATTGCTTTTGAAATCAAAATTTTGTAAGACACTACATGAACATATTTCTTTTTGGCAAGCAATTACCATATGTCTTAGTCACCGACGATGCATGCTCTTTGCAAGATGACCTATTTACTAAACCCTGACCTTCCCTAAGTAAATTTATCGCCAGATGAATTTAGTTTTAACCGGTATTTCAGTTCAGCCTGAGCTAAAGTAGAAACTACATTTGGCATATTAGTAAACCGATTTTGTAAGTTAAAACGACACTGCAGCTTTGTCCCGAAAAGAGGCAACAGTTATAATCGTTTCGCATTCTAGAAATGCCTCAGGTCAAGTAAAGCAAATTCAAAATACTTTTGTAACGCAATTTCTCATACTTCTACTCGTAAAATATAAAAAGTAATTTATTAAAGATTTTATTCTGCTTTTCGGACAAAATATTATTTTAATTGGCATTTATACAATGTTTACAACTTTTCTAGTCATAGAAAAAAAGGCTTCAAAAAACTTCATAAAAATAATTGTTTCATTTCTGCAAGTAAGTTGTTTATTTCAAAATAATTCAGAAAAAAATCTGATACTCCATTTCATTAGACGGTGGCGTTGGTGGTGGCATTGGTACAACAAACAACTAGATCGTAGAGATGTAGATACACAGATTCGAGATTGAAGATAACTGGATGGCTTTGAACCCGAAATAGAAAACTATTTAGAGTCAATTTCTCTAACTGTCGTAACTTAGTATATCTTCCATTGCTATTTTAATTCGTAAATCTTTTTTTAGAAAGAACTTGCCCATAAGTTAGCATAACTATCTGCCTCATCAGTTTCTCTTTTAGGATCCAAATTGGCAACGGCTTTACGCAGAATATAGGTTCTTTCGTTAGACGTAATTTTATTTTATGTATACATCGAGAAGATCAGGTAAGGAGTATAAATTTTGGAAATTTTTAAAAGCGGGATTGTTTACTATCCGTTTCTAGGAGAGGCAAGCTAAATTTTTCCTGACAATTTTTTGATTTTCTAGAGCAATTATTAGCAATAACTTTGTAGACACAGATTAAAGACTTTTTATCGCTTTTATCGCTTCTTCTAATAGTGCAATTTCACTCGCATTGACCTAAGTCAGTTTCGTTAAGTAACCTTGGCAATATTTTCCTACCACTTACTGTTAGAGGTGAGCACAGTTTGCATATTAGTTTCGATTTGTATTTCCATGGTTCGGTTTATATATTCTTACCGTTTGCGAGTCCTTCGCTTGAAACTTGACCGTAATATTCATCATTATCACATGGTGCTAATATAACGTTTTACTTATAGGGTTTTGGAAAGTCGTTTTATACACAGGCAAAGAATTCAGCCAAAATTTAGTGATCTAAAAAACTCAACCGATATTTTGTTTAATTCACAATTCAACATATAATATTTCAATAACTTATAAATACCGTTAGAGTCCGTCCTAAATATTTAAATTATCCATGTATAATTAGTAAACGAAAGACATTCAGTTTGTTGTTTCCGGTATATATCAGTGTCGTCGCAGGTGACATGAACTATCAAGATTTCACTAAATCTCCGTGGTGTGCATGACAAAATGTAATTAATTTTATGTAAAATGTCTCTTACAAATTTCAATACATAATACAAGAATATCAAAAATTATGTGGGCGACAACATATTTCATTAAAACCGTGCGAACACACACGGAATACACACAATATACATACATAAAAGTATTAAGCCCCGATATCATCGCGCGCAAAACATTTTTTCAATGATATCACGAGTGTTAATTGACAATGAATATATGAAATAAGAATCATTTGAGTTATGGTGAAATGAAATACAAAGCAATGTACACACCACACACAACATGAATATATGTAAAAAAAATGATCAAAGATCATTTAACGCAATTTATCTTTTTAATTTTTGTTGTCCGCTAGATCTATGTACCACCTCCTCCTATATATATATATATATATATATAATATGCGAGATGAAGAAGAACAAAACTTTACGATTAAGCTCATCCATACCAATAATTGAATTGATTCAAATTCAACAAAAGAAAATTAAGCGTGAAATATAAGTTTTTTACACTAACAAAATATATCGGTATACCGCGAGCTGTACAAAAATATTGTCATTTGTAAATACAACAAAAAATTTATATATTTTATATTTTTAATTTATTCATTGTTACAGACACGATTTCTTATAATTTTTCATTTTTTCTTCTTGCGTTCAAAGTCTCTTCGTCTTTTGATGTTTTACCATAAAGAAAATACGTTTGTACCTACAACACTAAACGTGACAATATAATAGAGGAAATAACATAAAAACGAATTAAAATTGTTTGAAAATTTTCTAGAACCGTTCGTTGTGTGTCTCTGAACAACGAATTAAGATTATGGATTTAAAGAAAAGAACTAACCGATCTGTTATGCGAATTTAATTGAACATAAATTATATTTTGCGTTACAGCTTTTCACATGATTACTTTACTCATCGTCATGTCGATTACAAAAAAGAAAAAAAAAGTAAAAATTCGATCCTTTTTCCACTACTCGAATACCTCGAGAATATGTCAAAATACAATAGCACATAAATCACTTGAAATTTTCAAGTGAGATATTTGTCTACTATTCGAATTGTGTCTGACGAAAAGGTGTTTAGTATTTTCGAAGAACCCCTTATAGTTTTTAAGATGCGACCATATACCATCGCACTTTTTACATATTTTTTACTACACAACAATACAAAGTTTTTATTGTAATTTGAGATCATTAAATGATAGTTTTATTTTTCCAAATACCTCTCTATATATTAAAAAACCACAACATTGTATATAAATATAACGATCGAATCGATCGGTTATGGATCATCAAATTTGGGTTCCTGATCAAATACATTAAAAAAAAATTGCGGTTTGTTTATAATACCAAACGGAAGTTATGCGAGTAAATTTAATGTCTTATTGAAAAAGTTTTTTCGATCAAATGATTTATATTTTATGGTTTTGTTGTACAGTGGACGAGATTAATGTATCAAGATAACCAGCAAGGTGATTTATGTAGCGTCGTATTATATAAATTTATTGAATGATGCACGCTTAACATTATTTAGGTTGATCGTGTGCTGCGATCTTTAACTTTTTTAGCGATGATGTATTACTCAAATGATAGATTTTCGACAAATCGTTTCTACATTAATTTTTAATACAGATAATTATGGTGGTAATTATAATTATGGCCGATAGTGATAATAGCTAATTATGGTCGGTTTTGCCGTTAACTAAATAAATAAGTTAAATCTATTTTTTATAATCTAAACCCTATATCTAAACGAGTTTTAACCAACCGGGAATTTTGAATTTCAATTCTAAAGCAAATTCGTGTACTTCTGATGAAAATATGAAAAACTATTTTCTAAGTTTAATGATGAAACACACTAAGAGCAAAACAATCTGTTAGAAGCGATCCGCACTATCGGCTATATATGAGCGCCAACAGCAAGCAGCGCAGCAGTTGGTTTTGTTCCAGGTCATGAGTAGTAGCAAAGAGCAGTAAATTGATGATGCTGGGTGCAGAACTTCATGCTGCCGCGGCAGATGCAACTTCAGTCATTATAATTTCTTTCAAATTTAAATTTTTTTTTAAATTAAAAATATTTGATTTGTTTTATTGAAAATTTCTATATTTATACTCAAACTATTATTTTGCATCAAATTTTCATCAACAGATTACTATTTGTGATAGAGAAAACAAAACTACGACCCCCTATCGGCGTGCAAAACTCATAAGCCGACCGCTCTTCCGTGTCCAGTACTATAGGCTGGCATGGAGCTATATGCAATGCCCACTTGGTTACGTAAATTGGACCTATAGCCGTACGTCTTCGATTTGGCATAACAGCATAAGTTAGGGCGGGAAAAAGAAACCGCAAAAGAGTTGAAAAGGCTTCTGTGCCAGAACATATTTAATTTAAGAGTGTAAAACGTATAAAACGTTACGATGATGTAACGATCATTAAGTAAATTGTTTTGAATTTTTTGTGAAATAATCGTTACTGAGATAAGCTTCACATTTCTCTCACACATTGAACTTTTCAAAAACACGAACTTATCTTATCATAATGTTAATATGTTGGTAAACTATGTTAAATGAGTTTATCTTTTCGATGACTCTGCAAAAATAATGTTGGTGTTCTCGGATTCCAATCTCAACGGTGAATAAATGCAAATACGAGATTGGATATATTTCTGTGGTCACAAGACATAATAACTTAGCGAATTTCTGTAAATTTTCAGTTGAGCTAAGTTACTGAATTTAGTGAGAAAAACGGACAACTGCTTTTAAAAACTGGTAAAAAGGTATTTGTCCGTTATTGTGAGAAGAGCGCTATAGTGTCAGAAACATATATTAGACGAAAAATGAATATAACTGACTTAAGCAGCTACTTATGTGACAGATTTGCGTCATTCAAAACTAACGCTAAGTTAAGCGATTACTGGCGAATGATGTAACTTCTATCTTGGTTTCTTAAATCAACTTAAGCTAATATACGCAAAATGATTTATCTTAATAAATAACTAAAATCTTTCTTTTATAAATTTAATTCTCCATTTTTATTTCAAATTAATTCTTCAAATTACACATTTCGATCAGAAATAAAAAATCTACAGAATCTTTGATTAAATACGGCAATCACAATCCAATAAGTGCTTATGCTGTGTGCCTGACGCCGATTTTTTTGTCTAAATTTCCGACTAACCGTTAGTTCACCCAGGTATAGACGTCTCTAATATTTATAAATCAAAATCTACCCGATATTTAGTTCTAAACAGCTAACTTAGTTCCGATTTATCAACTACCGATTTGAAATATTTCGTAGAATGTTAAATTTAAGTTTATATAGCAGATTTTAATTAAACATCAGATACGGTTTGTTTTGTGCCATCTTTTAACAATAGTATGAACTAACCATCAATTTAGTTGTTGGAAATTTAGACAAAAAAATCGACGTGAGGCACAGACCACTAGTGTTCATTTTTGTTTAAATCAGGTCCTCAACTTCCTCTTCTGGATGAGCGTTAATCATTTCAACTATTTTAAGATCTTTGTAAAAATTATGGAAGTATGTACCTAAACGGCAATAAATCTATATAGTATAGAGAGTAGTTCTTGATTTTTAAATTAGCAAGATTTGTCGTCCGGATCTATCGTGGTTGTTTAACTGTCGAAAAGGTTCCTCACTATTTAAAGTATTTTTATTGCTTAAAATTTCAGTTTTCTTTGGTATATTTAAGACACTTTACATTTTTTTATTCAAATTTTTCCCCCTTTTTAGTATTCCGCCACATACAATTATTTTTAGAAAGCCCAGAAAAATCATAAAAATCAGTTGAATTCATTTCTAGTACTATAAACTCCTGCTTAGTCCCAATTGACCAAATAAAATGGTACCAATTCCTCGAATGGTGAATTTTTACAGCGGTTTTTTCTTTTTTCGCTAGATAAGTGAGTGGTCGATATCACACTCGTATCATGCTCTGAAACCAGAAACGTATGATTGATTGTTTCGATGTCAATTTTCAATATATGGCAAAAACATACCAGCAACAAATGAATTCGTGTTCTGGCCAGGGCAAGAATTACTGTAAAATGTTAGCGATTTAAGATTATGCTTTCGAGTGAATTTACATGTTATAAACACAACGCAACATTGTTTCTACAATGCCTCATGCCACATGTATAGCATTTATGATCATTTGTAGCACAATCATAGATTATTAAATTGTAAGTCCACAGTTGTCTTTTATAGACACCAATCGTGGTCTTCAGGTATTGCGTATAGGCGTGAGATTATTGTTCGATATTAGATTATTTCATTCATTATACACCGGTTCGGGAATATCGATTTGGGTTTTTAAGATATCGCAAGTCTCGCAGCTATCTACACGTGGCGATTTAAATTTTAAACCCATACCCTTAAGACAAATTAGTAAAGTTTTATATATTTAAGCTTTTTAATATCTCTCTATTTCGCCAAAGCATATTCGATTTCATTTTTGGCAAACGGTGTCTCTAAGACCATTTATACTTTATTCGTATTTATTACCAGTATACAGACCAGCTTTCAAACCAAACGACAGCAAACCGTTTGAAAGGTTATTGGCTTTAATTATGTCAACGTATATTATGTACATCTGGATCATTCTCGTCCTCGGCAATGAAAAAAATGAGAACTATAAATGTCCGGGGTAGTGACATCTGGCGCATTAAAAATAAGCTGATTGGGTCTTTTATTATATGAAATTTTAGCACGGCATACTTTATGAAAATAAAAATTAACATACAAAAAAAGACCCAATCAGGTTAATTTTTTTGCCGTCAGATCTACAAACAGTTCTCTATAGCTAATCAGCGGAATAGTTGTAGAGTTCTTTATTTAGTGGAATTGCGGTTTAATTTATTTTAACGATGTAGGCTCGTTGTGCTTCAATAAGAATGGCACACAATTATAGGCCTATTGACAACTAGGCCCATTGCAGACTTGAGCTATGTTTTTAAGCGAAGTGAACTATGTTTTAAGATCACAGCTTCTTCGTTTATTTTTAAAAGCCGAAATAAGTGAAACCAAATTGCTCGAACGCGAGATTGTACGCGCTGATTTATTTAATATATTTATGAAATCTGTGGGATGTAAACCCGTATATTTTCCGAGAGATGTGAGCTAATTATTTATTTCCAATGTGAAAATAAAATACAATTTAAATATAATGCTTTACAGATTGGGTTGATCCTGTGATTTATCTACAATGTTTTTCTTATTTGAGTTATGGATGATACTAAAATGAAAACATAGCCCACATTCATGAAAAACATAGGTCAAGTGTACAACTACGGACCTAACACAGTTCTTTAAAAATGCCACATTTAAATTTGCTTTAGACGTTGATTTTAATTCCTCGGAGTGATTTCGCTTCTGATAGCATTGTTCGTTTCCATGTTACAGATGGTCAACCGACTTTCTTTTGCCCTTTTGGTTTCCATTTCAGAGGCGTCTTTTTAATGTCATTCGCTTTCTTAGTGTGTGACCATTCATCCCACTTGTGGCGTTTAGTTTCGGTCCCAATAACTAATTGATACATTCTTAACTTGGTGTTACAATATAGGACAAATGCGTTCTGGACTTTGTACACAACTTGTTGGCTGCTGTTGTGTTAAATTTCTTCTTGGTTTATGTATATCGGTATGGATATTGTTGTGTTTAGCCTCATCGTCTCCTTTGCTAGATCTGATAGCTTCAGTACTCTTTGAGCTGGGCGTGTTCATGTGTCAATAGGTATATGCCATCTGCGTTGCCGTTAGCATCGAGCTTCTCTGTTATTCCCCATTGGATAGGAATTTTTTTCATAATACTATCTAATACTACTCGGGATAGAAATGTCAAGAGCACGCATCATTTTCTTACTCCTCGGCTGTTACAGTATGATTCACTTTGTTTGTCTTTATGCTGAACTCGATGACGAGCTTCCCTCTACATATCATGTATGAGTTCAATTAATTTCTTTGGGAGGCCTATTTCACAAAGTGCAATTCCTATTGCTTCATGTGTATTGTGTCGAATGCACGATCAAATTCCACGAAGAATAGGTACAGTGGTGAATTGGATTCGTAAGACTGCTCAATGATGATTGATGCGTGTTGTGTTAATAATCGGTTTTCCCGTTCTGAAACCGGTTTGTTTCTTTCTGAAAGTCGAATTGATTATCGGTGATATTCTATCCAGGAAAATCCTTACTAATTTATTTATGCTTGTGTTAAGGAAGGATATAACCCGTGAATTTCAGCATTATCTCAGATCACCTTACTTCGGAATCGTTATGGTCAAACATTTTTCCATTTTCGCGGTATCGTATCGGAATTCCATGTTCTGTTTATATGTGTTTGAGATTTTGCTTAAATTTCGGCTGGTATATTATTCATTCTAGGAGCGCTGTTACACTTCATTTGATCAATGACACAGCTAATTCCTCGCTCCGTTGGTGGAAGGTTATTAATTATTTCCTTATTTCCGCCAGTTATGCTAATTCAGTGATTTGCGTATTAATACTGTCAATTGTTCGTGATGTTCTCATTGAAATATTTCTTCTATCTCTTCAATTGTGCTCGGCTGTTGTTAAAGTTGCAAGCCTTATTAGTTGCATATTGTTGGATTTTTCAGTTCCTTGTCGTACGCATTAATATAGTGCGGGCATATTGCGGTTTGCTACAGCCTCTTCTGCTGCCGTGAGAATGTTTTAGTGTATGGCTTACGGTTACTACTTGTCATTTTCTTGATTTCTCTTGCCTTATCTTCATATTAACGTTGGCGTTCTTCAATTTTATTCTAAGGATTATCACTGGTCCATGCTTTGCATTTGTACTTTTGGTGCCCGAGAATGTTAGTAGCTGTTTTGATATAAACTTTTTGATTTTTTCCACTGTGTATTTACACTAATGGTAGGCTTTTTCATTCAGGAAGCTGAACTTTAGCGCTTCGCACAATGTGTTTACAGAAACAGCCTTAATTTTAAAACTGCGTATTACCCGTCGATGGTCACTGTAAATCTCTGTACCTCTCATTTCCATGGTATCTTGAGTTGACGGGAACAATTTTTTGCTGGGCACGTTATATATTTGATTACTTGTCTCTCTTTCATTTGTTGCTTCTGCCATCAGTGATGTTCATGTGTGTCATGCTTCATAATAATTAAACACAGAGGATAATGTGTGTATACCTATGTTGGTCGGCAGGTTAGTGTGATATATAATCCATTGTTAGCATTGAATTCTCCTTGTATTATGTTGGCATCATTTCTATGTATCCTTGTTATAGTGGCCTGTTGTAATTCATAGAGTACTAATCTACTGTTGAGATATAGCACAGAGTTACGATTGTGTTTCATATTTTTGAATGGAACTAAGATTATTCTGAAATAAAGTGGTTTCCATTCCATGTTTTCCATCTAACTTTATATAGAGGCCAAGAATTAAGATTTTGTAACGTTACAATTCATAATCTAATTGTGCTTCCGTCCATGGACGATAGCTAAAGTTCAAAATTTGTGTGTTTGCCAGTTTGTATTATTTCTTCTAGTAATCGTTTCAGTAATCATTTTGATTTTGGAGTAATTGCTTCCAGAGCTGCTGAATACATATACATGTCCAAATTTGTACTTACTTCAACAATGGTTGCTGAACGTTGTGATGAAGTTGTCGTTTTATTATTCTGTTACACATTTCCATATTTGATAAAGTTAAGTAGTAAAGTAAAGTTTTTCCATTTGACTCTACCGGTCAAAATTACTCAATTTGTACTTGAGTAAATAGAAGTAACTAAAATTCTACTACTGAATATTATAAAAAATTATTTTTCTACTACTGAATATTATATTATACTGAATATTATAATATATTACATTTAAGTATGGTATTTGCTCATAGCCTTCCTCTTTAAAAAAATTTAAACATATAAAAACAATTTTGTCAGTACCTCTGCATCCGGCACTTAGTAATGCCTCTTCTTGTATATAAGCTTTACCAACAACCTTCATCATCTACACAAATAAACATTTTTCTTTCAAAATTACAACTCTTTTTAAACCCTCATTCACAAGATCGTGTACATTAAATACATTAAAAATTGTGATTGGAATTTTTTAAATGACAAAAACTAAATCCATTCTACAATTATAAATTACCGACCATGAATGTCACCAAACAACGAGAAAATTAAAAATTGTATAAAACGATTGCAACAACTAAAATCTTAAAGTCTAACTAATTTCCTTTTAATTGCACATCTAATTGACAATTTTTGTTCAGTCGGCTGTTTAATGGTTCTCCAAAACGATTCTAATAAACATCCAAATATGTTTTGCTTTTTGTGTTAAGCGCTTAGTATTATAGCAGCAACCATCCGATTACTCATCGATCCATCATCGCATGTATAAAAATATGTACTCATAAATAATTTTATCATAATATGCAACCGATGTTGAATCCAAAAATATTTTTAATTTTTGTTAAATAATTTAACATCTGTGACATACATACTCGTAAATGCCAAACTTAATAGTTTTCTATATTTAAATAAAAAACCATTTTAGAGTTAATAATTCTTTGTGTATAGATTTCGAAAAAGGAAACCAATAAAATAAATTTGTACATCAACATCCGACTATCATTTAATTTTTTTAATTTGTATATCGATCGATTGATCGATATACACAGCAAGTTGAATTATTTTGATGCGATCATTAATTAAATCAGATTACGTATAAAAACACACGCAAAATTCCATAATATACGAAAATTTTTGTTATTTAAATATTTTAATTAAATGGGCACCCTGTTGTTAATTTTATATACGACCAAGATCAAAATATATACGCTTTAATGATCATTAATTTCCGGAATGGCTTGGCTACATACAACATTATAACATGTTTAATGATGATCGTGTGTCAGTTTCTGTATGCGTATACCGAACTTATTCAAATATTAGTTTTTATTTATTTTCGGATTTGAACATAAATTGGTTTAGTGTTGTTGTTGTTGGATCTGTGAATTTAATCTGCGGTTGGTTAAATTTAGGTGGATGGAAGATAATTTAATGAATTTTTCATATAAATGTCAAATTTACAGCTCTAAAAGGCTATTAAAATAACACTTCGAAGGGCGATGGCAACATCCAGTGGTAATAAATCACAATATTTTGTTAAGTAGTTAACGATAGAGTGGAGTAAGTTAAATGGATTTAAGATATTTATGCGCTGCTTAATGCTTTGCAGACGTTCAACTTAATCATATATAGCATAGTTAATTGTGGTTTTTAAATATTTTATTTTGATTTACCCTCGAACTATACATAAATATAAAGGATTATTTGGTGTAGTTAAATTGGTCAGCCAAATGTCAAATTAAACAAACAAAATTGATAAATGGTTTACTGAATGTTTCAGGCCATTTATGTATGTAAACGAAATTATAAACGTCGTCCCATGCACAGTATAGTTTCCAGAAATAGTTTTAGGAAAAGTAGTAGCTTGGATGGACTGACATACGTTTATCTTGCTTTTGTGATTGCATTAGGTTTTCGATGTTTGGCTGAACGAACACAAATCAGAAAAAACTTGTTTTTAAATAAAAGTTTGCATTTGAGAAGCTTGAAACATTAAGTCTAACCATTTAAACTGCGGAAGCATGAGTTATGCTCTGTTTGTACTATTTGAATTTGATTTGCTAGGTAATAAACTAGGTAATAAACATAAACGTAAAATTCTGAGAAGTTGATAGCTTCGGTAACTTATGACTTGCTAGTTCAGAATCTGCCACAAACAAGTTGATTTTTTGTTTCAATTTGAATAAGTTGAACTTGAAATAGCATAATTACATTTCGCTTTCGTTGGAAGGGTCCAACATTTTTATAGATTCTGTAGCACATGAACCCAATCTGGATTATCAACAACCATAAACTAAACAGTGATCTGCTTTTATGCGCTACAAAAGAAGGCTGGCTGAAATAAAAGTAGTGGCTCGTTGCGACCACGAAAACTTTGATTTTAATACCATAAAATTATACTGATTGTCTCTTCATATATACGTTTATCTAAAAAACACTCAAATCTGAACTTTCATAATAATGTTTTAAATTTTTAATAAACACAAATATTTCAACACTATTAAATAGAAAAATTGAATTTTTAGGAAAGATTTTGAGTAGAAAATATGAAAGGCGATTCTTTAAAGAAACACACGACCATTCGCGCGTGTATTTGAATTAGTATTTGATGCAATAAACTATTCTAACTTAGCCGTATGCTCGGAAATTCTTAAGAGTTTTGTTTTTCGAGAGAGAATAATCTTTGAGTGTATTACATAATTCTTAAATATTTGAAACTATTTAACTCAATCACTGAAGTTATTTAACCCAGTTGATATACGCACAGAGATTATTGAAATAGTTCTGGATTAATATATGATCGGATTGGTTTCTTTCGTCAAAAATACTAATTCGGATCACATCTTCGCGACACATAAGGGGCCAATTAAACAACTTCAAATGTTTAAGGATTTAGTATTACACTCAAATATATTCCCTCTCAGATAACAAAACACTTTTCGATTTCCAAGCACGTGGCTCTGTTGCGAATAATAAAAGTATCAGAGATTTTCGAACATGATTTTCTTACACTAAGTACTAATCCAGAACTATACTTCGGTCTCCTATGTGTGATGTGTATATGTGCCGAGTTAAATAACAACAAATCTTAAAAAATTTGATTAACTCTCTCTCTCTAGTTTTCACATTCCATAAGGATTTTTGTTGCATACGGTGGTCCTCCAACTATCTCGGTTCATCGCAGTTTCGATATTTTATATACGAAGATATTGTTCGAAATCGTCACGCTGCAGCGAAGTCTTGGTTTTTCCGTACGGCGTACGCCGACTTGTTGCTGATAAAACGCCTTTCGTATCATCCGTTCTGATAAAATCCTTTAACGTGGTCGAATTATCTATCTCGGTTCGATTTAATAAATCCGATAATATCGCACAGTCTCCACGGAGATGCTTTGTATCGCACTTCACTCGAATCCGGTATTCATTGTTCGCAACCTTAACGGGACCATAAATATATCAATAATGACCGATCTTTCAAACAAATAGATAATAGTCCACAATCATTGGTGGTCACGAGGCACAGGTCTGATTAGTGTTTTGTAAAGTGCCAGTTTACACGACTGCAGATATTTTAATCGCAAAAACTTTGATCATGTATTAAAGACTTTGTGTCCTGCTGCTATGTGCACTTTTGTATTTGTGTGGATATCTGTGGGTGAATTTATAATTAACGAGATACTTATTCTAAACTCCATGTTGTCTAAGTTGTCGGGTGTTTCGAGATTTGTCATAAGAATGCTCCGCGGTATTGATACCAATTTTCTGTTTCTATTGCTGATTTTCAAACCAAGTCATTTTGCGTTACTGTCAAGCTGTATTGATCAGTCTTTGATACCATTTGATCTCCGACCGAGAAGCACGAAATCATTTGCATGTTACAGAATTTGGGTGACTTATTCAATATGCATCGCGAATTTTATATAACTTTTCCTTATTAGAGCATAGGTGCACATATATTGCACCTTCCCCCACGATTTGACACCGAGCAAAATGTTGTTAATTTCTAGAAATACGAGCGCGGCTCAAAAATTTTCGGAATTGATGCTATCATAATATGCCTGTTGAAAGTGTAAGTCTTGATTAGTAGTTGACTGGTTGGGGAGAGAACCATATTCATGCTCACAGATGATATTTTAGGAGTAGGTATACTATGAGAGTTCCAGCGCAAAATCCCATGTATTTTTATATGGAGGTTGAAATTTGCAAATTTTGGCTCACGTAGTATGAAAAGTTCTTTATAGATGGCAGTACTAAAAAAACTTTTTCGAGAAAGCTCGAAATTTTAAGTTGCAATGATTTTTTCGTTAGATGGCAGCACTATTTTATGTAAGTTTCCGTACTTTTCGCTAGATGGCAGCACTTCAAAAGATATTTGGTTTGTGTTTAGGATAAACTTTGGAAAACTTTTGGTTTTAAATTTCTAATTGATTTATTACTTTTTAAATTATTTCACCCAAAAGTGTTCGAAAGAGGCGCGGGGTGCGACGTCCGACGTGCGATTTACAATATTTAATTTACTAACTGTAACAAATATTAAATTTAAATGATAGTAAATGATTGTTGTTGTTACTGTGTTCGCAAAATATTTAAAGATTAATAAAATTGCATTTTATTTTTTATGTAGGTTAAAGATAAGAAAAGGTAAGTTTCAATTTCTTTCACGAAAAATCACGAGAAGTACAGAATTGTTATTATTATTATATTTTATTTGTATGTACATATGTCGAAATGCATAATATTACTAGATGCGCGCGCACATATAGGAAAATTAAAATTAAACGTAAACATAGTGATATCTGTGACGGAATAAAATGTTATCATTATAACTATTTATTTATTTATTTATAAAATTGTTTACAGTTTATATAATAACTAGACAAATGTAAGAAAATATTCATTAGCCTCTTGGTGTACAATTACTAAGGTTGTGGTATAAGAAAATATTTTAAGGTGATAATTAAAAATTGTATGTGAAGTGAAAAGAATTATTTTGATAAACAAAAAATCAAATCATTCCATCTGTAGTGCTTACAATTAAAAGTGTGTTATAATATTTTATAAAGGTACATCTCATTAAACTTAATAGTGAAATTAAGTGTTAATTCAAAATTAGCAATTAATAATAAATAATTCGGTCAATAAATTTAATAGTGTTAATTAAAAATTGTGTGAAAATGGCAAATATTAAACAAATAGTGTGCAAAACTAAATCGGCTCTCATTAGTGCTACTGACAATCCTGAGGTGTTACAAGATGCTGTTAATCTATGTAATAAAAATTTAAAATATCTTCGAAACAAGCTGCGAAATTGTATCGGTTTAGGAGAAAAAAATAAAACTCAAAATGCTGTTGGTTTATTAACAGGATTTCGAAGTCAAATGAAAATGATGCAGAAAATAAAAAATGGTCAAGTTCAAAAATATCCATCGAGGCGAATAAAATGTACTTATATTCAAACTGCTTTTCAAAACCGAATTAAAACTTTAGCCATGATCAACTTAACTCACACTGATTCAATTAATTTCTTAAATGATTGTCAATCAACTTTTAAGCTTCACATCAAAAAGGTTTTAAAGAATGAAACTGCTTTAAAAGTAAATGGAATATTTTGCGGCGAGTTTAAAATTTGTAATGGTGCTGAAGATAATTTTGAGTTTAAATACATGAATACTAAAAATGATGTGCTCTACAGAGATACCAACATTGATGAATGGTTTACAAAAAATATAAAAGAAACTATATTAAAAGATCTCGAGGATTTTCAACATAAGCAAAGCGGTTGGACTATATCAGCAGTCGTGAACTTAATAATGAATATCAACAAATATACAGCACAATTGGGGTCGACATATATTCCACTACCAAAGAAAATTGCAGCAAAAGGAGCCTGTATCAACGTTCAAAATGATGACAATGCTTGTTTTGCATGGGCAGTTCTATCAGCGTTATTTCCAGTTGAAAAGGATCCACAGCGCACAACAAAATATCCACACTATTCGGAGAAATTCAACTTAACTGGAATTCAGTTCCCAATGACAATTAATCAAATCGCACGCTTTGAAAAGCAAAACAATGTTTCAATCAATGTGTATATTTTGAAACTGTTAAAGACATCGGACTATATTACATTACCAACATATTTAACTAAAAATAAGAGAGATGCACATGTGAATTTACTCTTAATTCAAAATATTTATAGCCAAGATGGTCAAGAAGAAAATGACATAGAAGCAGAATTGAGTGAGCATGAACCGATTAAATATCATTACATATGGATAAAAAGTCTTTCTCGGCTGTTATCAACACAAGTGGGAAACAGGAATGGACAAATAGAATTTTGTGATCGATGTCTACACTATTTTCATTCAAGGGAAATGCTTCTAAAACATAGTGAGAATTGCTTAAAACAAAACAATTGCAAAATTAGGTTGCCTACAAATGAGCAAAAACAGCTTCAGTTTAAAAATTTTAAAAATAAAATAATAGTTCCATTTATTATTTACGCGGATTTAGAATGTATATTAATAAAAGTTGATGTTGGTAATAATTATCAAATGCATGAGCCACATAGCATCGGATATTATGTGAAATGTTCATATGATGATAATCTATCTATGTACAAATCATATCGCGGGAAAGATTGCGTTTCGTGGTTTAGTAAAGAATTAGCCTGTTTGGCTGAAACTTTAGATAATATTATAACTAATCCTGTAGTTATGAATGATCTAACAACAGAAGAAATTATTTCATTTAAAACAGTCTCAAGATGTCACATATGCGAAAAGCCTTTTGGAAGTGAAGAGATTAGAGTGCGCGATCACTGTCATTTCACCGGTAAGTTTAGAGGAGCCGCACATAATAAATGTAATATTAATTATAAAAATGAGGGTCACACGGTACCAATTGTTTTTCATAACTTAAGTGGTTATGATTCTCATTTTATTATAGAAAGTATAGCATCCGATATGCCAGGTAGAATAAATTTATTGCCGATCAATAAGGAGAAATACATATCATTTACAAAACATTTGAATTTCCATTTAACAAAATTTCGATTTATAGATTCCTTTAGATTTATGGATAAAAGTTTAGATGAACTATCATCATATTTGAGCACTTTCCCCAATTTAAATTCAGAATTTTCAGAAATTTCAGAAGAAAAATTTTCATTATTAACTAAAAAGGGTATTTACCCATATGACTATTTCGATAGCTCTCAAAAATTTTTAGAAGAAAAACTCCCACCGCTTGAACTTTTCTATAATAAACTTAATGATAGTAATATTAGCGAAAAACAATATATACATGCTCAGAATGTTTACAATAAATTCAACTTATGTAATCTGGGTGAATATTCGGATTTATATCTCAAAACAGATGTATTATTGTTGGTCGATGTTTTCGAACAGTTTCGAGACAGTTCCTATAAAACGTATGGATTAGACCCTGCGCACTATTTTACACTCCCTGGGTATACTTGGGATGCAATGCTAAGGTATACAAATATATCTTTAGAGCTACTTACCGATATAGATATGGTAATGTTTGTAGAGCGCGGAATTAGAGGTGGTTTAAGTCAGTGTACAAAACGTTATGCTAAAGCTAATAATAAATATATCAAACAATATGACTCAACTAAAGAATCCACATATTTAATGTATTATGATATTAATAATCAATATGGTTGGGCAATGTCTCAATATTTACCTTTGGGGGGTTTCAAGTGGTTTGAAAATTTTCAAGATTTTGATGTCAATGAAATTTCTGATGAATCTAACAAGGGGTATATATTAGAAGTTGATATAGAGTATCCTAGCAAATTACATGATATTCACAATGACTTACCATTTTGTCCAGAACACAGATGTGGTCCAGGTTCGAAAGAAGAAAAATTAATGGCCACGCTACATAATAAGACGAAATATGTCATATACTATAGAAAATTAAAGCAAGCTATCCGTTATGGTTTAAAAATAACAAAAATTCATAAGATTCTTGAGTTTGATCAATCAGCATGGTTAAAGTCATATATAGATTTAAATTCATCATTACGAGCACTTGCAAAGAATAACTTTGAAAAAAACCTTTTCAAACTAATGAACAACGCTGTATTTGGGAAAACTATGGAAAATGTTCGAAAACATAGCATTGTAAAGTTAGTGACTAAGTGGTTTGGAAGGTATGGTGCGGAAGCTTTAATTTCGAAGCCGGAATTCAAATCTTCAACAATTTTTAACGAAAATCTAGTTGCTATTGAATTAAACAAATCAGAAATATTTTTTAATAAACCAATATATGTTGGAATGTGTGTTTTAGACATAGCTAAAACCTCACTTTATGACTTTCATTATGACTACATGATCCCACAATTTGGTCAAAATGGTAAAATTTGCTATACTGATACAGATAGTCTCATTTATGAGGTAGCCTGTCCGGATATTTATGAAGTAATTAAGAGAGATTGTCATAAACGTTTTGATACAAGTGACTACTCAGACAATAATATCTGGGGGATACCTTCAATAAATAAAAAAGTGCCTGGTATTATGAAAGATGAGAATAATGGTATAATCATGACTGAGTTTGTAGGATTGAGAGCAAAAATGTATGCGTACAGGGTTCAGGGGGGAGAAAATCATCAAAGTATAGAAAATAAGAAACTTAAAGGCATAAAGAATCAAGTTGTGAAATGTAGAATTACCTTTGATGATTATGTAGACTGTTTAAATAACGAAAAAATTAAAGTAATTTCGCAAAATTTAATTCAATCTAAAAAGCATAATGTAAGTTCTATTACTCAAACCAAAACTGCAATTAATCCCAACGATGATAAGCGATTTCTAATTAAAGGGGATTATGAAACCTTAGCTTGGGGCCATTATAAAATAATGGAAATTGATTGAACTGGAAACAATAATGTTCTTTATTGTATTAATGTATTATATATTTTATTTTTAAATAAATGTAAAAACAAATTATTTTAAACAATATCTGTTTTATTTATCCAAGAGTTGTGAGATGAATTAGATCCAAGCCATTTGACGTAAACCTTACTTACATTTTTCCTCAAGATTTTTTCTACAAGGTAATGTATTAGGATTTTTAGTTTTTTGTAGCTCTTTCTCAAAAATCCGATCTGCACTTATTACAACTTGCAAAATAAAAAATGAGCAAGTAAAAAAAAAATTGAATACTTACATACATGAAATTATTTGCTTGCTGTGACTACTGAATTGAGAGTTTGTGTTGTATAAATTAATATTACTTTTAAAAATTCAGATTTTTTAAGTTTTATTTTTTTGTTTTAACATTTTCTTAATCCTACTACTAACTCTATTTCTAATTGTTTTTAACATTGCCGGAGATTCCTCGAAATAATCAACAATCTTGCCAGTTTGTTTTACTTTGTAGAAAGTATTCATTATCTTAAAATCGTCAAAACTCTTTTCAATTGGAACTTCGGCATAGTATTGAAATTTTCCGACATCTAAATGAGACTTTCCCGCTTTTGTTAAATATTCTCTATTTATAGCAATTGTAGGATCATATTTTACACCATCAATTTCTGTCCAAATATGTAAATGAGTGGCGAGTTTATCATCATACATCATCTTTCCGCATATGATTTTGATATCAAATTTTTGTAAATGTTCAAAAAGCAATAAGCTTGCCGGCAGGCACACAGCGTACATTTGTTCCTTTACAAACTCTTGAGAGACTATGCCTGAAATGAGGCGTGCAATTAAATGTTTATCAGCTGACATCCTGATGTAAACTACTGATTGCAAAAAATGAATTATTGAAGTAATACTTTTTGTTTGTTCTAAAATATTGGGTTTTGACCTTACCCCTTTTATGCAGCCGTTCAGCACAAACTGTTAACCATAAATCAGCAGACACTCCTTGCGATGTTCTAATATAGCTTTTCTTGTCTAGATAATTTTTATATTTTTCTGTAAGAATGTTTTTCAAAAAAAAAATTATATCAAACTTGGTGCTTAATTCATTAATTAGATTATAGTCTAATTAACTTTATTGCTGTAATGTATTTTATCAAGAGTTTTATATAGTTATAACTGAATAAAAAAAAATATTTTTTTTAGTATGTAGTATTAAAAGTGTATGTCTTTTATTTACTGATCGTAGCTTTTCGGATAGATAACATTAGAAAATTTCAAAACGGTTTTTGCGCTTGCATATATAAACAATGCGGTCTTTGATAATATCAAGATGGATGCTGAAAAACATTGTGCATTGGTGCATTCATATTTATATTCCACAATGTAATTAATCGACTGAGTGTGAGTACGCTTTAGCGTGAATATAAAAACTCGCACTTCGCGACCTTTTCAGTTTATAGTAAATTATAAACGTTTTTAAGTAAATTTTTCACATTATGCATTAAAAAATATAAATTTTTCAAGTCGTATGTCTTTGATTTACAAAGGAAATTCATAAATTAAAAAAATTTTAAAGGTTTAAAAATGTTTTAAAACTTTTCAAAAGTTTTTAAAAGTTTTAAATAGTTTTAGAGTTTTAAAAAAGAGTTTTAAAAAGTTTTAAAAAAGTTGTAAAAAATTTAAAAAAGTTCTAAAAAGTTTTAAAGGTTTAAAAAAGTTTTAAAAACTTTTTAAAAGTTTTAAAATTTTTAGAAGTTTTAAAAAAGTTGTAAAAAAGTTTTTAAAAAATTTAAAAAGTTTTAAAGGTTTAGAAAAGTTTCAAAAACTTTTTAAAAGTTTCAAAAAGTTTTAAAAAGTTTTAGAGTTTTAAAAAAGAGTTTTGAAAAGTTCTAAAAGTTTTAAAAAAATTTAAAAAAGTTTTAAAAAGTTTTAAAAAAATTTAAAAAAGTTTTAAAAAGCTTTAAATGTTTAAAAAAGTTTTAAAAACTTTTTAAAAGTTTTAAAAAGGTTTAAAAAGTTTTATAGTTTTTAAAAGTTTAAAAATTTATTTATTATTATAGCTTCATAAGTAAAATTTACGTAAACGTCTATGATTTATATAGAAAATGCGGTAAAACGTACTCGCGCGTTTTCGAGTTTGATTTTTTTAGTTTGGCGAAAAATACGTAGACACAACCGTTTATGACTTAAAAAATTAATCATGTTACATATGCTAATTACCTTATTTTTAATTGCATCATGAGAAAAAATGACGTAAACGTTTATGACTGATAAAGAAAATGGCATGTTTAATCGCATCATAAGAAAAATTGACGTAATCGTCTATGATTTATATAGAAAATGCGGTGAATATCGAATCCGCGCGGAGCGCGGATTCAATATTCACTCTAAAGCGTAACCGCGCGAAGCGCGGTTACGCTTTAGCGCATTTTCTATATAAATCATAGACGATTACGTCAATTTTTCTTATGATGCGATTAAACATGCCATTTTCTTTATCAGTCATAAACGTTTACGTCATTTTTTCTCATGATGCAATTAAAAATAAGGTAATTAGCATATGTAACATGATTAATTTTTTAAGTCATAAACGGTTGTGTCTACGTATTTTTCGCCAAACTAAAAAAATCAAACTCGAAAACGCGCGAGTACGTTTTACCGCATTTTCTATATAAATCATAGACGTTTACGTAAATTTTACTTATGAAGCTATAATAATAAATAAATTTTTAAACTTTTAAAAACTATAAAACTTTTTAAACCTTTTTAAAACTTTTAAAAAGTTTTTAAAACTTTTTTAAACATTTAAAGCTTTTTAAAACTTTTTTAAATTTTTTTAAAACTTTTTAAAACTTTTTTAAATTTTTTTAAAACTTTTAGAACTTTTCAAAACTCTTTTTTAAAACTCTAAAACTTTTTAAAACTTTTTGAAACTTTTAAAAAGTTTTTGAAACTTTTCTAAACCTTTAAAACTTTTTAAATTTTTTAAAACTTTTTTACAACTTTTTTAAAACTTCTAAAAATTTTAAAACTTTTAAAAAGTTTTTAAAACTTTTTTAAACCTTTAAAACTTTTTAGAACTTTTTTAAATTTTTTACAACTTTTTTAAAACTTTTTAAAACTCTTTTTTAAAACTCTAAAACTATTTAAAACTTTTAAAAACTTTTGAAAAGTTTTAAAACATTTTTAAACCTTTAAAATTTTTTTAATTTATGAATTTCCTTTGTAAATCAAAGACATACGACTTGAAAAATTTATATTTTTTAATGCATAATGTGAAAAATTTACTTAAAAACGTTTATAATTTACTATAAACTGAAAAGGTCGCGAAGTGCGAGTTTTTATATTCACGCTAAAGCGTACTCACACTCAGTCGATTAATTACATTGTGGAATATAAATATGAATGCACCAATGCACAATGTTTTTCAGCATCCATCTTGATATTATCAAAGACCGCATTGTTTATATATGCAAGCGCAAAAACCGTTTTGAAATTTTCTAATGTTATCTATCCGAAAAGCTACGATCAGTAAATAAAAGACATACACTTTTAATACTACATACTAAAAAAAATATTTTTTTTTATTCAGTTATAACTATATAAAACTCTTGATAAAATACATTACAGCAATAAAGTTAATTAGACTATAATCTAATTAATGAATTAAGCACCAAGTTTGATATAATTTTTTTTTTGAAAAACATTCTTACAGAAAAATATAAAAATTATCTAGACAAGAAAAGCTATATTAGAACATCGCAAGGAGTGTCTGCTGATTTATGGTTAACAGTTTGTGCTGAACGGCTGCATAAAAGGGGTAAGGTCAAAACCCAATATTTTAGAACAAACAAAAAGTATTACTTCAATAATTCATTTTTTGCAATCAGTAGTTTACATCAGGATGTCAGCTGATAAACATTTAATTGCACGCCTCATTTCAGGCATAGTCTCTCAAGAGTTTGTAAAGGAACAAATGTACGCTGTGTGCCTGCCGGCAAGCTTATTGCTTTTTGAACATTTACAAAAATTTGATATCAAAATCATATGCGGAAAGATGATGTATGATGATAAACTCGCCACTCATTTACATATTTGGACAGAAATTGATGGTGTAAAATATGATCCTACAATTGCTATAAATAGAGAATATTTAACAAAAGCGGGAAAGTCTCATTTAGATGTCGGAAAATTTCAATACTATGCCGAAGTTCCAATTGAAAAGAGTTTTGACGATTTTAAGATAATGAATACTTTCTACAAAGTAAAACAAACTGGCAAGATTGTTGATTATTTCGAGGAATCTCCGGCAATGTTAAAAACAATTAGAAATAGAGTTAGTAGTAGGATTAAGAAAATGTTAAAACAAAAAAATAAAACTTAAAAAATCTGAATTTTTAAAAGTAATATTAATTTATACAACACAAACTCTCAATTCAGTAGTCACAGCAAGCAAATAATTTCATGTATGTAAGTATTCAATTTTTTTTTTACTTGCTCATTTTTTATTTTGCAAGTTGTAATAAGTGCAGATCGGATTTTTGAGAAAGAGCTACAAAAAACTAAAAATCCTAATACATTACCTTGTAGAAAAAATCTTGAGGAAAAATGTAAGTAAGGTTTACGTCAAATGGCTTGGATCTAATTCATCTCACAACTCTTGGATAAATAAAACAGATATTGTTTAAAATAATTTGTTTTTACATTTATTTAAAAATAAAATATATAATACATTAATACAATAAAGAACATTATTGTTTCCAGTTCAATCAATTTCCATTATTTTATAATGGCCCCAAGCTAAGGTTTCATAATCCCCTTTAATTAGAAATCGCTTATCATCGTTGGGATTAATTGCAGTTTTGGTTTGAGTAATAGAACTTACATTATGCTTTTTAGATTGAATTAAATTTTGCGAAATTACTTTAATTTTTTCGTTATTTAAACAGTCTACATAATCATCAAAGGTAATTCTACATTTCACAACTTGATTCTTTATGCCTTTAAGTTTCTTATTTTCTATACTTTGATGATTTTCTCCCCCCTGAACCCTGTACGCATACATTTTTGCTCTCAATCCTACAAACTCAGTCATGATTATACCATTATTCTCATCTTTCATAATACCAGGCACTTTTTTATTTATTGAAGGTATCCCCCAGATATTATTGTCTGAGTAGTCACTTGTATCAAAACGTTTATGACAATCTCTCTTAATTACTTCATAAATATCCGGACAGGCTACCTCATAAATGAGACTATCTGTATCAGTATAGCAAATTTTACCATTTTGACCAAATTGTGGGATCATGTAGTCATAATGAAAGTCATAAAGTGAGGTTTTAGCTATGTCTAAAACACACATTCCAACATATATTGGTTTATTAAAAAATATTTCTGATTTGTTTAATTCAATAGCAACTAGATTTTCGTTAAAAATTGTTGAAGATTTGAATTCCGGCTTCGAAATTAAAGCTTCCGCACCATACCTTCCAAACCACTTAGTCACTAACTTTACAATGCTATGTTTTCGAACATTTTCCATAGTTTTCCCAAATACAGCGTTGTTCATTAGTTTGAAAAGGTTTTTTTCAAAGTTATTCTTTGCAAGTGCTCGTAATGATGAATTTAAATCTATATATGACTTTAACCATGCTGATTGATCAAACTCAAGAATCTTATGAATTTTTGTTATTTTTAAACCATAACGGATAGCTTGCTTTAATTTTCTATAGTATATGACATATTTCGTCTTATTATGTAGCGTGGCCATTAATTTTTCTTCTTTCGAACCTGGACCACATCTGTGTTCTGGACAAAATGGTAAGTCATTGTGAATATCATGTAATTTGCTAGGATACTCTATATCAACTTCTAATATATACCCCTTGTTAGATTCATCAGAAATTTCATTGACATCAAAATCTTGAAAATTTTCAAACCACTTGAAACCCCCCAAAGGTAAATATTGAGACATTGCCCAACCATATTGATTATTAATATCATAATACATTAAATATGTGGATTCTTTAGTTGAGTCATATTGTTTGATATATTTATTATTAGCTTTAGCATAACGTTTTGTACACTGACTTAAACCACCTCTAATTCCGCGCTCTACAAACATTACCATATCTATATCGGTAAGTAGCTCTAAAGATATATTTGTATACCTTAGCATTGCATCCCAAGTATACCCAGGGAGTGTAAAATAGTGCGCAGGGTCTAATCCATACGTTTTATAGGAACTGTCTCGAAACTGTTCGAAAACATCGACCAACAATAATACATCTGTTTTGAGATATAAATCCGAATATTCACCCAGATTACATAAGTTGAATTTATTGTAAACATTCTGAGCATGTATATATTGTTTTTCGCTAATATTACTATCATTAAGTTTATTATAGAAAAGTTCAAGCGGTGGGAGTTTTTCTTCTAAAAATTTTTGAGAGCTATCGAAATAGTCATATGGGTAAATACCCTTTTTAGTTAATAATGAAAATTTTTCTTCTGAAATTTCTGAAAATTCTGAATTTAAATTGGGGAAAGTGCTCAAATATGATGATAGTTCATCTAAACTTTTATCCATAAATCTAAAGGAATCTATAAATCGAAATTTTGTTAAATGGAAATTCAAATGTTTTGTAAATGATATGTATTTCTCCTTATTGATCGGCAATAAATTTATTCTACCTGGCATATCGGATGCTATACTTTCTATAATAAAATGAGAATCATAACCACTTAAGTTATGAAAAACAATTGGTACCGTGTGACCCTCATTTTTATAATTAATATTACATTTATTATGTGCGGCTCCTCTAAACTTACCGGTGAAATGACAGTGATCGCGCACTCTAATCTCTTCACTTCCAAAAGGCTTTTCGCATATGTGACATCTTGAGACTGTTTTAAATGAAATAATTTCTTCTGTTGTTAGATCATTCATAACTACAGGATTAGTTATAATATTATCTAAAGTTTCAGCCAAACAGGCTAATTCTTTACTAAACCACGAAACGCAATCTTTCCCGCGATATGATTTGTACATAGATAGATTATCATCATATGAACATTTCACATAATATCCGATGCTATGTGGCTCATGCATTTGATAATTATTACCAACATCAACTTTTATTAATATACATTCTAAATCCGCGTAAATAATAAATGGAACTATTATTTTATTTTTAAAATTTTTAAACTGAAGCTGTTTTTGCTCATTTGTAGGCAACCTAATTTTGCAATTGTTTTGTTTTAAGCAATTCTCACTATGTTTTAGAAGCATTTCCCTTGAATGAAAATAGTGTAGACATCGATCACAAAATTCTATTTGTCCATTCCTGTTTCCCACTTGTGTTGATAACAGCCGAGAAAGACTTTTTATCCATATGTAATGATATTTAATCGGTTCATGCTCACTCAATTCTGCTTCTATGTCATTTTCTTCTTGACCATTCTTGGCTATAAATATTTTGAATTAAGAGTAAATTCACATGTGCATCTCTCTTATTTTTAGTTAATATGTTGGTAATGTAATATAGTCCGATGTCTTTAACAGTTTCAAAATATACACATTGATTGAAACATTGTTTTGCTTTTCAAAGCGTGCGATTTGATTAATTGTCATTGGGAACTGAATTCCAGTTAAGTTGAATTTCTCCGAATAGTGTGGATATTTTGTTGTGCGCTGTGGATCCTTTTCAACTGGAAATAACGCTGATAGAACTGCCCATGCAAAACAAGCATTGTCATCATTTTGAACGTTGATACAGGCTCCTTTTGCTGCAATTTTCTTTGGTAGTGGAATATATGTCGACCCCAATTGTGCTGTATATTTGTTGATATTCATTATTAAGTTCACGACTGCTGATATAGTCCAACCGCTTTGCTTATGTTGAAAATCCTCGAGATCTTTTAATATAGTTTCTTTTATATTTTTTGTAAACCATTCATCAATGTTGGTATCTCTGTAGAGCACATCATTTTTAGTATTCATGTATTTAAACTCAAAATTATCTTCAGCACCATTACAAATTTTAAACTCGCCGCAAAATATTCCATTTACTTTTAAAGCAGTTTCATTCTTTAAAACCTTTTTGATGTGAAGCTTAAAAGTTGATTGACAATCATTTAAGAAATTAATTGAATCAGTGTGAGTTAAGTTGATCATGGCTAAAGTTTTAATTCGGTTTTGAAAAGCAGTTTGAATATAAGTACATTTTATTCGCCTCGATGGATATTTTGAACTTGACCATTTTTTATTTTCTGCATCATTTTCATTTGACTTCGAAATCCTGTTAATAAACCAACAGCATTTTGAGTTTTATTTTTTTCTCCTAAACCGATACAATTTCGCAGCTTGTTTCGAAGATATTTTAAATTTTTATTACATAGATTAACAGCATCTTGTAACACCTCAGGATTGTCAGTAGCACTAATGAGAGCCGATTTAGTTTTGCACACTATTTGTTTAATATTTGCCATTTTCACACAATTTTTAATTAACACTATTAAATTTATTGACCGAATTATTTATTATTAATTGCTAATTTTGAATTAACACTTAATTTCACTATTAAGTTTAATGAGATGTACCTTTATAAAATATTATAACACACTTTTAATTGTAAGCACTACAGATGGAATGATTTGATTTTTTGTTTATCAAAATAATTCTTTTCACTTCACATACAATTTTTAATTATCACCTTAAAATATTTTCTTATACCACAACCTTAGTAATTGTACACCAAGAGGCTAATGAATATTTTCTTACATTTGTCTAGTTATTATATAAACTGTAAACAATTTTATAAATAAATAAATAAATAGTTATAATGATAACATTTTATTCCGTCACAGATATCACTATGTTTACGTTTAATTTTAATTTTCCTATATGTGCGCGCGCATCTAGTAATATTATGCATTTCGACATATGTACATACAAATAAAATATAATAATAATAACAATTCTGTACTTCTCGTGATTTTTCGTGAAAGAAATTGAAACTTACCTTTTCTTATCTTTAACCTACATAAAAAATAAAATGCAATTTTATTAATCTTTAAATATTTTGCGAACACAGTAACAACAACAATCATTTACTATCATTTAAATTTAATATTTGTTACAGTTAGTAAATTAAATATTGTAAATCGCACGTCGGACGTCGCACCCCGCGCCTCTTTCGAACACTTTTGGGTGAAATAATTTAAAAAGTAATAAATCAATTAGAAATTTAAAACCAAAAGTTTTCCAAAGTTTATCCTAAACACAAACCAAATATCTTTTGAAGTGCTGCCATCTAGCGAAAAGTACGGAAACTTACATAAAATAGTGCTGCCATCTAACGAAAAAATCATTGCAACTTAAAATTTCGAGCTTTCTCGAAAAAGTTTTTTTAGTACTGCCATCTATAAAGAACTTTTCATACTACGTGAGCCAAAATTTGCAAATTTCAACCTCCATATAAAAATACATGGGATTTTGCGCTGGAACTCTCATAGTATACCTACTTTTAGGCGAGAAGAATGATTCTAGCAAGTACAACATTAGCAAGTTATTTTTAGTCAAAGCAATTTTTCTAGTTGTATAGGTCACCTATCTTATGTATTGGTCAAATAAATGCAGTCGTTCATTCCTTGGATGGCCCCTACCGGTTCCAGGCCATCACGATGGGATCATAAAGATAAGATGCAAGAGTAGTTCCTCCGTGTTTTAATAATTCGACAAGGATTCTGATCTAATAATCGCTGGGCCTTCTTTTTCTACTGTAGGTTATGGCACGAATACCTCCTCTTCTGGTGAATCAGCAGCTAGAATAAGAGTCACTTCGTCATTGTTTTAAGTCCTCTATCTATGTTTTTTAGGGCTGCGAATCTGGTATGTAAGTCTTTAGTGAGATTTCAGGCGTTTGGCAAACCGTCTAGCAAGTTTCCGTTCTCCGCCTATAAGCTGATGTTTTCGATGCATTTCGATATGCCTGTTTAAATTTTCAGTGACTCAGACCCTTAGCTTTCTCTACACGGTGTCCTCAATTTTTAATGCAACGACATTTCAGTGCACGCATTTTTTTGCTTGTTTTTTAAATGTCGATGATCATTTGAACTTGTATTTGAAAATATCGAGCATATAATCGTTGTCCAAATTAGAGACTTTATATAATTTAGCGTCAGGAGTGTGATGGAATGTATCTTTGATAGCACGACGTATTCAATTTCATTTTCCGTTCTTTCATCATTCGATCGCCAAGTAAGGCTTTTCTTACCTTGAAAGAACGTATTCGATATCACTTGTTACCATACTTGCTATAACGTGTAATATCAACTCTCTAAATGATTTTTGCATTAAAGTCGCCCGACAAAGAATACATTTTTCACATCATCTGGTTTGATGATGTCGATAATATGCCGCTGCAGTCACCAGTGAACGACAAACCCGACTTCAAGTTTTCCTCTATTCTGATGGTCATTGTAGTATAGAGAGTGTAATTATTGATGGCAGTATGAATCTTACTCTCAGGCCATCTATTAGCTCTTATGTAGTGCAAGCACGTCTAGTTGTAAATTTCTGCCTGGTTTGAAAGGTGTTGGCGATTCCTAGGTCTCAGAAAGCTTAGGAGGTTCGCATTCTTATTTAGATAGCGTTGTTCAGAGACATTATCTGAAGTCGTTGTGGTGATGAATCTTATAAATTAACACGAGGCTTTTGTATAGGGTTTTTGTGAGAGTGGGTGGTTAGCCCACCGTTCAACCCTCTTTTCACTTGTGTGGGTCACATACTGGTGACACATCTTAAAGTCACTCAGTCGTATTTGCTGCAATTCGAATACAGACTGCGCTTCAGCCGCTACATGCATGTGACTAAGTAAGGGTGGTTTCTTACAACAAGTACTAATTACGAACCACTTCATTCACCTCTTTGTCTAACACGCGGGTTAAATAATTTCAAATATTCTCTTTTTCAATATTCTCTCTCGAACAACAAAAATTTCAGAGATTTGCAAGTATGTGGGTGGCTATTTAAGATTAGTTTCTTGCATAAAATACCAATTTAGAAGCACTTGGATTACCAAAGTGTGTTTCGTGCCTTGTTTTGTTTTAAGAACTTCATTTCGTAACTTTCACTCAAAGCTTTTAGATTTTTTAGCTTTTTCTAAGCTTTTTTATTTTAAGTATTTATTGGACGTAGTTTGTTATTTTTGGATAAACTTCACTCCAATTAATTTATATTCCTGTATTTATATTCAACATTTTGGAACGTTGTTTATGTTAAACAAACAGCAATTTTATGATTTACAACATTGTCTATCAGTATGTTCAGCCTAGTAAAAACAGTTTCAGAGTAATTTCGTTTTGAGTAATTTTATTAAAGAGTACGTTTTATGCAGTCCTTTAAAAATTTAAATATGTATCTGGTTATCTTATTAGTAATGCGCTAATCACTGTATGCGCTGTCACAAAGTGTTCCATCAACAACCAGCCGGAGTACGTCGTAGACGAAGACCCCGACTGCGCTGGCGTGATGACGTCGAACAAGACCTACTCGTATTAGGATGTCGAAATTGGAGGACGAGAATGATGGACCGAGACGGATGGAGGACCATAGTGCGGGCGGCAAAAAACTTATATAGAATTGGCTAGAAAACCCAAGCATTAGTAGAAGTGATTTACTAACTAACAAATCATAATGAATGGTGGGGCTGAAATCAATTGGCATCGGACTAGTTCATCACAATATTTACAAACTTTCTTCAAATTCATCCTCCAATAAGAAAGATTTCTGACTTTGTAATCAACTGAACCCGATTCTACAACTAAAATTCTTCCGACGCCAATTAACTTTTCTGATTTTGTTACGTAGGATAAAAAATCAAAATTACGATTCTTAGGTATACCTTTATTAAATCAAATATACAAAATCAAAATTTTTCCTGATTTAATTTTCTTTTGTTTTAATCGCAACCTGGCAAAATAAAAAAAAAATAAAAAAATCGGCAAATAAAGGCAAAACACAAATTCTAATCTTTTCTTCTTTTTCATTTTGATTGCCTTCGCGATGTTTGGTCTACTTTCTTATTTTGATTATTCTTTCTTGTATTTTAATTCTCTTACATAGATTTTAATCTCATTGAAGTTGGTACAACAGTATTTTTGTGTTGTCCTTCTTTGGCACACGATGTTGTTATTGGTGCCGTTGTTATCTTATTATTATTTTATTTTTTCTTGATTCAATGATAATATCTCGCGAAAAATTTATATCTGAATATGCTTGCTTCGGTACATATTTATTTAAAGAGCATTGGTACAGACAAGCCGTCTAAAATTTAGCGGAACACATATAACTTGGGAACAGAAGCAAATAAAAAAAGGAACGTTTTCCGAAATTGAACATTGTTCTGGTTATTTCTACGTACGTATTCTATATTCTAATCTTACGAGGATTAGGATAAAAAATAAAAATAAAACTTCGCTGTTTCTATTTTATGTTTTTTTTCTTAGTCTTGTGTAATGGAGGATGAAGAATGGAATAAAGATTATAGAAGGAAGATAAGTATAAGCAAAAAACAAAATAAGGGATTTATTATGATGAGGATAAGATTCATGTCAAAAGCATTCACCTTTTTACGTTCTGTGTATATGTATATTCCGTAAAAGGTTGTTATTATTTCATCTTATTAGTTACCATAAGACGAAACAACCGAAAACCAGGTGAATATGTTGTGCGTATAGTTTGGAATATTTTGTTATCTCTTCCAAAACAATAATAACACAATAATATTTTTATGAAAGGATGAGAATAATTTTTTTTGTTAGAGGATAATTGGAGGCCATATGGATTTTTCAATTAACGTTTTTTTTTTTTTTGTAAATACACTTTCGGCATAACAACAACAACAACAATAAATAAATTTTTGATTGTTTATTTTTATAAATTATTTTTATGGTTGAATTAATAATTTAACACAGAGAAAATGTTTTAAAATCCTTTTATTTATTTTTTTTATAATTTTGTACATATTTTTGAATGAGCCGTTTGGTCTATATGGATGTTGTGTTTGGGCTGATTGTTGTGTTATGTTTTTAAATTAAAACATGTATGTGGAGTAGATATAAATTTTAATAAAATAAATTTTATCAATAACATACTGGAAATGTTTTCATTATTTTTGGGATAAAAATTGTGTTTTTCAATCAACATAAAGGAATACACAATGTGTTTTTTTATGATTCAAAATGTTCCAATTAAATTGTTAGGCATGATTGCAATAATTTGAATTAATAGTTTAACACATCATATATTGGGAATTTTTTTTTTTGTGGATGTGAAAAGGAATGCGCTGCAGGATGGTTGATTATTTTCGATATGACCTAATTGTTATAGGTAATTGTTTTATTGGTACTTAATTTGAATGCGATTTTCTTACATTTCCCGATCAATCTGGCTCCCAAATTATCCCGTGAATAGAATAATTGGAATACCACGTCATTTATTCATTGGTTTTTAACTTTTGGTACAGTTCGCTCTAGCGAGTTTTGTTTTTAAAACGATTTTGTTTAACAAACCAAATATATTTGTGCCCAATTCTAAAGTCAATTGAAATATTATCTGATAGGTGATCTTTATCTACAGAACATAAAATGTTAATTTATATATTGTATCGTTATCAACATACTTTACATTTTAATTTCGTCACTTGTAAGATTTCGCGATTACTTTCTTAAAGTTTTAGTTAGTACTATTCAAATTATCTTTAAACTATCAAATTTTAAATAATAAATTAGACTTTCATCTAACGAATGATCTTGAAACTGATTTGTCTGAAAACCCCATTCTTTTGGGAGAATCTTTTGATAGCAGTTAAAAATAAATAAGTATTTATTTATTGGTCATAAAAAATTTTTCGTTTAGTGTTTTCCGCGATGGTTTCAGGGATATGACCAAAAAATTATCTGCATTACAACGTGCGTATGAGTTCTCATTCAAGATCACTACTAAACATACCCTGTAAAGCTGAACAATGTTATATATAATTAGGAGACCCCTGTGCAATTGCACAATATTGTCTGTTACTGTAACTTTATTTTATATTTTGACTTGACGTAAAGTTTCCAGTAATTGTAATTTAGACAAAACGTGGTGCTAGAAGATGCAGGCCAACTCGTTCGAAACTTTGACCATGTGATTCACTTATAGTAATTGCATAATACAAACGAGTAGGAAATTAATGTCGAACGGAATTAAAAGAAAAAGAAAGTTCATTGGTGGTGTCTAGTGGAATTCTTAAATGAAATTAACAGTCCCTGAACGCGATCCAGACATTAATTCTACTTTTCTCACTGAAATATAAAACAACTCTCCGTGATCCATTACATAATCTTTATTTTGTTTATAAATTTCTCTACCATAAGACCCTGTGGTGGTAATTCTGATTATAGGTTATTATTGAATAGCACTCTACTGGAAAATTGCCTTGAATATGTTCGTCATCTGTTTGCATAATAAGACATTTCAGTTGAAATTAATCAGTGTTAAACATTCTTATTTATTATTCTAACTAATCATTTTTAGACACAAAATAGCACGTTTTTATATAAATCCAAAATTATCCAGGGAAAATGATGAACCAAAAATGTCCGTAACTAAAACCTCAGAAATATAAGTAGAATGTTTTGGAATGGAGTATGTAGTTTTTATTAGGGGTGGTGCAAATATTATTTACTAAGAGCGATTTAGTAAAATCTGGATCACCGATTGCTATCATATTTTCTTTTAGCTTTAACACATCAACATGTTGCTGAATGTCGAATTTATGATTGAAGCATGATTTCCTTTTCTAACGATAGATAGCACTTGCCGAAAACCTCCTCCTAAGAATTATAATTTTTTTCACCAAACGGTAGATTATTTTTCACAAAATCTCAAAATATTAAATTAGCAATTTCGAGGGCAATGCCAGATGACGTTGGGGCTTCATCCCATATAAAACTATCGATGAAGCTAAAAACTTACGTTTCTGGCGAGTAAAACAAATTTATTCAATACCTCCACCATATGTAAATTACTTGAGTTAGAGTTTAAATTAATTTTATTAATTACTACACCGTTAAGTAAATTCAAAGGCATTTGAGAAATTAAAGCTGCATCCTAGAAATAATATTTTTTATTATGTAATTCTTAAAATTAATGTAATAAATTTATTTAAATTCCTATCTAACTAATAAAACTCCAAGGTCACAGTAATAACTGTGATAATAAGTATCGGTCATTTATCAAAAATTCAAATTTACAGTGATCGTCCTGGTGTTGCTCGAATCTTAAATTTAAATTAATCATTTATTCTAACCCTGTTAAAGAATATAATAAATTCTTCATTTATAAACTAAAAATACAAAGTTAAATTACGGACTACATGATCATCAATATAATTAAACAAGAAGATTCTTGCCACCACCCTATTTCACATAACGGACTGGCACAAAAAGCCCTCTTTATCAAATTAATTTCCATTGCAAATGAAAATCATTCACTTCACCACGCGATTTAATTTATATTTGAATTTCGTTTCATTTATGGTGATTATACATGTACAGCTCCGGCTCTCAAGTCACAAACATTCTGCGCTGTGAAAGGCCGAAAGTTGACCATCTTAGATCGCCGATATATTATAACTAAGGACTAGCCTGACACAATCGATTAATAGTATTTAATTTTTTATAAAAGTTTTAATTTCAATTAAATATTTTTCAAAAATAAAATCATAATATTGAGACTTCCTTTCAATATTTTAATTAAATTACACCGACCATCTAGATTCTAGGTTACCATCACTCGCAGCTTAAAAAACAAAAGGCGAGACGAAATTATGGCAGTTATCTTTCTAAACTTTCAAGCAGCTTTGACTCTATTTGGCACAACGGCTTCGACAAAACGATCTCTGCGGGGTGCCACGTGCCACCAACTTTAGTATCAGTCATAAAATCATACAAAAAACACTAGCAAACGAGATGTAAAATCGGGGGTCATTATAAGTTTGATCGTTAGAAAATTTCTTTAAAAAAACACGACGTCCATGATCGAAAATTGTTCAATACACCATTTTCAGGTTTATGCAGATTATACGATATAAACTACAGCGAATATAAATAAACCGTACTCTAAGAATACAAATCTTGATATATTTTGCAAAAATTTTGACCGCTGGAAGCTCCAAATTAGACTAGAACTAGATAAATGTGTACCGAGAAATGTATCGATATGATTTCTTCTGCCCCTGAAACCAAAAGCAGCACTCTGCTGCTTGAAAATAAAAAGAAAATTAACCATTTGGCAAATTCACAATATTGTTTGTGTCGTTGTTTTCGATGTTGTTTTGAACTTATCATGATCCAACAACAAAAGATTAAATTTTGATTTTTGTTTATGTAAACTGATCGTTTTTATTTATTTAAATATTCAATTTCGAACTCTGTGTAGTCCTTTTTATGTTTTCTGTTTGTTTTGTACAACTTGTCAAAAAAAATTGATTGTTGCTGGTGGGTTAAAAAAATATCGATGTATCGATAAGTTTTCAATTTTAGTTTTTTAAAACAACAAAAAACTATTAAATATATACATAGATTAAAATCAATTTAACTTATTAAATCAATTTCAATTCCAAATATTAATCAAAACAAACATTAAACAAAACAAAAACTAATAACGCAAAATATAAATATCGATATATTTTTTACGAAAACAACAAAAAATTACTACGGCATACATATTTGGTTGTTGTCGAGGTTGTTTTCGGTACACTGTCAATGCACGTAGCAAATATTTTTACTATGGAAACGATATCTGTTTTATATGGGAAATGCAACAACAACTATTATAATCTGAAAACAACATCGAAAACAACGACGGGAACAATACTGTGAATGTAGCCTTATAGGGTAGATAGTCGTACGGCTAGCAAGCAAGCAATTAGCTAGCAAAAATCCTGGCTACTCAATCAATTTTACCAAGAAAATTTAAATTTCGAATTATATTTTTTATATATTTTTTGTTTACTTTTGCAATTGCACAGTAAAACAACGCAAAAATTTGCTGTTCATTGTATGAAGCCACAAAACTTACTGTCCAATAGTAAAAAAAAAAAACAAAAAAATTTTGTAAAACATAATTTCAAAATCAAATTTCCTTGGTAAAATTGATTGAGTAGCCATGATTTTGGCTAGCAAATTGCTTGCTTGCTAGCCGTATGAGTATCTATCCCTATATCATAGAACAAACATATAGGTAAATAATGATGCATATTACCGTCTAGGGACTAAAGTGTAGGGATTACTATAAATATCTAATAATAAAACTCGAAAAATTTTCAAACTTGTTTTTTTCAATGAAAACTCGATTATAATATAAAAATTTCTTGTTGGTATTATTTCTGTCAGGAAATGTGTTTACTACAAACGTTTCGATAATATGTAATATTTTTTATTAAACACCAAGGAGTACAAAAAATTGAGGGATGATTGTGTTGTGGTCAAGACCAGAATTTCCTTTACCACGAATGTATATGTGCATGATTTCAAATACGTTACACCTGATTTCGTAAAACTGTCTTGTATAATAGAAAAACATTATCCCTGATTAGATTTCACAAAATTAACGAGGCCAACCTTGGTGTTTGAAATTTTTTAACTATCATCGCAAAACCCAAGAATTTTCTCAATGAAGCAATGAGAATTCCGATACATAAATTTTCAGCAAATTTCGCGAAGATTTCGCAATAAATGGAAAAAGTTTTCTTAACCCTGCATTACTAACGTGAACCCTAACGTTGGACCCAATTTAGAATGACATTAAAAAAATCGCATTTTCCATAATTGTAACCAAATTCACATGTAATTATAATTTAGGTATTTCCCCACACTAAAAACAAATATCAGTAGTGCTTTGTCGGTCGAAAACAATACTTCTTATAAAAAGTGACCCACGTTAGTATTGAGTGTTTATTAGTGAAGGGATAATTGGACCCACGTTAGTAGTGGATATATACTTATAAACAAAAAAAAACGCATAATTCATTTTGCTTCATTTATAAGAGGAATTCTCAACGAAATATCTATTATTAAATAAAATTTTATCGAAAATGAAAGCCGACGATAAACTCCGACGGTCTGATGATCCAAGTCAAAATCCAGACTCGTCAAAGAACAAAACATTGGCCCATAGTTCCATTGTCCAGTTTTCATGTTCGAGAGTAAATGTTAAACGAGCTCTGCGGTGTGCTGTAGATAACTCTGGATATAAGGCTGGCCTTCTTGCAGTCAAATTGGATTCCTTGATTCGTCGACGCACGGTCTTTTCACTAATGGGTGCATCTCGGGATCCGATTAGGTCTGATTTGATGCTACGTCCAGTTACGAACCGTTTTCTCAAGCAAATTAATTTAATATACCTAACCTCAGCGAGTGTTATACAGCAATTTCTTTCACTACCAGCACGACGATGATGCTGTCCATTATCCTGGAATCGTTTGATCACTCTTGATATTGTTGATTTGTCCACTCTTAACAGTTGTGTACCGTAAGACTGAGTTCATATTTCTTCAACTAATGTAATGGCCCTCACGCGATCCTCAACGTTTTTAGTATGTTTAATTATGAACGTGAACAAGAGAGACTTCGAGCTATTCTAGCTGAGCTCGATACTGAAGAAGAAGATATTTAGGGTGAACTAAGTGATCAGGAGGTGGATCATGTAGTAGAAAGCAATCATGATTCACAAACGGAACAGGAGGGCTACTCAGATAATGAACATCTTGCGCTAAGGCCTGATGAAAATAATTTTATTGAAAGAGATGGATCTATTTGGCGAACAGCTCCATTTCCACAAAGAAGAACACGTACTGAAAATATATTTATAAATTGGCCAAACCTGGCAGCCAATTCAAAAAATGTAAAAACACCTATTTAAAGTTGGAATATTTGTGTTTCGTTTATTGAGAGCTCATTGCGATTTAACAACATCAACATACGCCAGGAGTGTCGTTTGTTTGTTAAACTGGCACCCACCCGCGAAATTTGTGACATTTTTAATAAAAACTGCAAAGATAACTATAAAGTTGGATGCTACATAACAGTCAACGAACAATTATAATGTTTTCGGTTTCGATGCAGCTTCAGATAATATATACCCAACAAACCGGCTATATAAATATTTTTGGCCGTTGATTCAATAACCTACTATACGTTGCGTTTAGAGGTTAATTGTGGCCACAACCACCTGGATCATACAGTTTATGTGATAAACTTGAAGCTATTGTGAAACGTCTAAAAAGTCATCTACAAAATGCTGGGCAAAATATAACATGCGATAATTGGTTTACAACTCATTCACTTGCTACTGATGTGTTTGAAGAAAAAACTACATTGGTCGGTACGATATGAAAAAACAGGAGGGTAGTGCCTGAACCATTTTGTATTGCTAAAAATGGGCTGTAAAATTAACAATTTTTGGATATGTACCCAGAAAAAATAAGTATAATATTACTTTCTACAATGCACAGTAATGGGAAAATTATTCCTTCTTCGAAATCTTTGCCTGAGATTATTGAATTTTATAATAAAATGAAAGGCGATGTTGATACTACCGATCAATTATGTGCTACATACAATGTGGTTCGAAATGCACGGTGGTGGACATTACATCGTTACTAAATTTGGTATACTCGCCAAATTTAGTGCATGAATTATTCTGCTGCTTACCGAGAATGCACCATTAATGTAAAAAACAACGGTCACTTTTTATAAAATATTTCCCATTTGCACTTATTCAACCTCACATTGATAGAAGATTTTCTTCAAATATGAGCTCAGAACTTAAATTAAATTTACAAAAAATTGCCACAAAGAGACCTAGTGATAGTCAGCAATGTGTCTCTTGACAAAACCTCTCAAAAGTTGCTGTCAAAGATGTAGCTACAAGACCGATCGTAAAACTAGAACTACTTGTTCTAAATATGGCAAATATATTCGTGGGAGCCGCTTAGTCATAATTTGTAAAATCTGTAACTAGCCAAAATGTTTAACGCATCCAGAAATCTTAGCTTCTGATGTTGATATGTAATCTTTACAGCCAATTTAACAGATCTCACGCCAAAAAATATTGTCTAATGAATATATTATTTACTAAATTATGTTTTTGTTATGTTTTGTACTATTGTTTCAAAATCATCGTTCTGAGGAGTGTGACTGATAAAATTAAGCACTGTAAGAATGTTTTGAAACCGCTTACTTTTTTTATATGATAAAATGAGGTGTTTTACTTATATTTGTGTAAAATTGGCGATTAATAAACATTTTGGACCCATGGTTAGTAATCATGTTATAAAACTTAGCGTTAGTAATACAGGGCAGTCTTAAATTTTATTCCGAAGTCTATCCGATTGGATTGTAGAAGTACCAAATTTTGATGAAATAATTTTTTTTTATCAAAATTCGCCATTTCCGGTAAAATTTAAAAATAATCTGAACTTTTATGGTAATTAAAAAGTTTTTCTCAGTCTTTTGCTATGATTTTTTCGTAAATGCTCTGTACTCGTACTTTGCAAAATATTTGCAACAAACGAAAAAGCTCCTATGGAAGATGCCACTTACGGTGGACCGATTTCAGCCAGAAATCACTGAAATCTCCTAATTTATGGCAAAATGTTACTGTACAGGACAGATGTTTTGATGGACACAGTTTTTTAACAAAAATTGTCAAATACTCTTAAATTTGGAAAACTGATCTGGACCTGAATATTGCAAAATTAATTTACATTATTTTAATTCAAAGTAGTTTTTATCGAAAGGCTCGAAAAGCCTTAAACGTAACGCTCGTAAAAGCGTGAAGTTAAGCATGAAGTTTCATTCTAGTCTGCCTAGACTGTATAGGGGCCTTAGTTTTGTTAAATCAGTTTTTTGCCAAAAATCATCATTACCATGGAAAACCGATTTGGACCGATATTGTTTCAAAATAAATTTAGAACGTTTTAGTACTTAGTCGTTTTTCTTGTAAATGACATACTTTTCAAAATATTCGAAAAACACGAAAAAGCTTGTAAGCAGCAGTTTCTGGTAGACCGATTTCGACCAAACACCACTGGAGCCTTGGAATTTATGATAAAATCTTAAGTATAAATTTCTGGTCCGATATTGTTTCAAAATTATTATAAAATCTTAAACAGTACTAAATTGCAATTGAAAAGATTGAATTTAATGAAATCATATCATCATATTTTGAGTAAAGTAAAGAAACCACAAATGGTTTTTTATTTCGAGCGAACAGGTTGTTGTGAATTGACATCCTCATCAGTTCATCGTTTTTAATGTCATCCTCCACTAAATAAATTTGTGTAGAATACACGCTGCAACCGAATTTTTTATTGTAAAAGTATGGTTAAATAAACCCATATATTTGAGTTTTAAACCCTTTTAAAATGGCTTGTTCTTTCAATTATGGATCGAACTGAACTCAAACGATTTTTGTGGATATAGGTGCTGCTCTTTAAATAAATTATATTTTGGTAAATTCACTGAGTTTCCTAGATGTATAGTATATCTATAAAATTCAACCCAAGATCACAAACGCCTATAAAAATGTGATTAAATTTATCTTGCAATATTATTGAGAGGAACCGTTTTCAATTTTGAAAGACTGTTATATTATGTATACGTTCTTGATCAGACATTTCGAATGCTTACTGAAACAAATATGTCTTGTTTACTCAACAGCCAAATTGATAAGATACGTTTGCTTTCGATAAGTAAGTAAGCGAACCTACCTAGCCGTTTACAAACTCGTGTCGACCCTTGGCTTGGTTTCAAAATCGGCTTTGAATTCCTCTAAACTATTTCTGGGAATAATTTTCCCGTAATAATTATTATTTCGAGTGTAGGGTATAGGGCTTTTGTTCTGACCAACGGAATATTCACAATCCAATATTTGTGTTTTATCCAGATATTACATATTTGTAGATACTACTAATACTTGAGCTGGATCCACCAAGTGGTTTATAGAAGGCGTAATATTTTGTAGTTTACTTCCATTTGTCACAGTTCTTAAAATTTATTTTACTGTTACTATGTATTGTAGATTGAAACAGTTTTAGCATTCGAGTCGCATTTTGATTATGCATGATGCATAAAACTAATGTATTTTGCTATTAAGTATCTTTGAAATCGATCAAAATACTAAGATGCAAATTCTATTCCTAAGAAAATTAATCAAACCTAAATTTTTGTTTTTATGCGCAAACAATACAACGCATGCCCTTTATACAAAGACAAATATTTAAAATGTACTCTTAAGATGTAATACCTTCTTATATCTAAGTTTTTATCTAAAATATTGATACTCAAGCAGCTGTCTATCATCGTTTATCACAATTTATCAAGAAAACATAAATATTTTAATTTTAATTCCAGGTAGGTAAGGTTTATGTAGCTAAGTATATGAAAACTGAAAATGCACACACGAGAATTTCCAATACATTATACACAAAACAAAAGAACAAAACATTTTTGTTGTTTGAAACGTGTAGCAATAAGATTTGAGATGATCATGTAACAATATTGCATATTTACGAGTCGTGTTAAATTTCTGTAACTCGACCACATTGCAAAACAGATCATAACATTTTGTAACATAATCCGTGCAATCAAACAGCGTACAATAATAATATTGTGCAAACAGTTTCATCCTTGTTTAAAAATAAAAGGAAAATAAATTTATTGTAACGAGCGGAGTAAAAAAAAGGATCAGTTGGAATTAAAAATGAAAAAATGCTGCACACAAAGTGGTACTGGAAACATGTAATGTTTTTCCATCATCTTTAAAAAGTTATGTGATGGCAAATTGGAATTTAAACAATTTTTCTTTGTCTATATATGAAAATGCTTAAATACACGTATGTATAGGTACATGTGTGTGAAGTGTACCTGAATTATTATTATTTTATAATTTTATTTTTTTGACAATAAGAAATTTGTGTTGTTGTGCTTCATTATTCTACCCTTGAGAGAAAAAATTACGCAAAAGCAGCACCGAATAAAGGATATAATTCAAGGAAGGTAGATGAGAGAAATGGTTAACCGTTGTGAGGAAGGAAAAAGGTGTTAGAATCATCACAATATCATCATATCCAAATTTAATTTTATTTTTACTTCAAGAGTACCAAAACTATTCAAATTTACATTTTTTAATAGTCCTTTTTATTATTATATTTTAATATTATTATTAAAGGGAGATTGGATGGTTCAAGTTGGATGGTGAAGAAGATGCCATAACTACTGTATTCGGGGTAAAAAGGATACATTTATATATGGAATTTTGAATTGTGTATTATGCTTACCTTTTCGGTGTTCTTATTTTATTGTTTTGACTTTATTGTTCCATATACATATATAGCTCAGAGTAATAAGACTGAGATTATATTTGCTTTATGTGCAGTCGTATAAAACGGGCGGGCACTGTAAATTTTCATCATATATAAGAAAGATATATGTATGTATGTGTAATATGTTTATTTACGATCATTTTTCTAACGACTCATCAAAAGTGAAATAATTTTAACGGGGTAAAAAAAAAAGTTCAAGAATTATCCGACTGGTGAATACACAAATAGAAGAAATGGAAAAGCAATAAAATCAGAAGAATCGAAAATAAACTTTTCTTTCGTCATGAAGATTACCAAATAGAAAATGATGACTGGAATAAAGTACGAAAAAAATACAAACCCAAAACAAAAATCGAATCAGTGGTATTATAAAGACCTTCCTTCCTCTAAGATGCGTACACCAGTATAAACAGGATAGGATGAATTGACATAATAAAAACGGAAAATCCTTATTCATTGGGAAAAGTATTTTTTTTTTGCTGAAACATGACAAAAAAGTGAAATAAAATATTCGGCTACCTTTCTTCGTATTATATAGATGTATAGATAGATACCGGTATGGTACCAATATATATTCCTTTCATCATCATCACCATCATCATCTTAACAATTTCATGATCAGCATCATGTTACACATTTTTCCAAATTTTTTTATTTTATTTTGTATATGTACATAGTTTAGCCGATGGTGTTGTTGTTGTTGTACATTTTTTTTTAAATATTCAACGAACCAAAAAACGAAAAAAATTATAATCAAATTTTATAGCCCTATCGAGGGCAGTAAAATTGCGAGAAAAAATGGAAATTTTCCCTATGTATTGTGTTACACAACACAAAATTCACTCTGGATTTTTATTTTTCCGTCATTTTTTTTTTTTTTTGAACAAAAATTTTTGCCCGAAATAAAATAGACGTATGTATAATATGGAAAATACTGGATAGTTTTTCATTTAATACTGGAAAAATAAGACTGTTTTACATAATTTTTTATTCTACTCTACATTTCGCTGTTGTTATATGTTTAACACCGAAAAGGAATTACCTGGACTGGAAAATGTTAAAAAAAAATACATTTTTTATGTGATATATAGATTTTTTTTTTATTCTGTTTGGGGGCCTTGGGAGGTAGTGGTCCCTTACTGTATTTTGTTATTGAATTTATTAAAATGGTAGAAACGTATAACCACCAATGCTTTAAGGGTATTGAACTAGTGTTTCGATAGATATTGTGTTGCGGCAACAGGTTGGTGTACATACATAGCACCACACCTGATGGGTAATCGATTGATTTGGATTAACATTTTTTGTTGTGTTTAGATCTAGTGCTGATTGAATAAACATACAATTTATTTATTTTTTACTAAATACGATTTAGTTTATTGGGTAAACTACAGTGTACAACGTACTGCTTTGTCTCAAACCGCATAGTTAGTATAGTTTGTGTCAAATATATCACAATTCCACAACTCTAAGTAGACCTTTTGATTTAAAATGCAAGTGTGAGAATATCCACAAATCTCTTCTTTAAATTATAAAAATAATTTTTAAAGAATATTTTCATGATATAACATAATTCATCCAATAACGGATCTTGCTGGCTTTTGGTTCGTGAGGAGTGTTTAGCTTTGAACCGTATAATCCCAACGTCACAATTTGTACGAAATGCTCCGCGTTGCGTAATGGAAAAAATAAATTACCATTGATATAAAACTAAATGAATGAACACGAGAGGATATTACTAAAACAAAATATGTATTGTCAACAGCTTTCTATGAATTAAAACTTAACATGTGGTGCCTTGTAAAGGGGGGCCATGTAATAAAACAATAAGTTGTTTTTGCTTTCAAAAATTAAAAGATTTATCAATGTTTCAACTTATTTTCTTGAAGCGGCTCTTAATTTCATTAAACCTCTCTTTGAGTTTCGCAGAGATTTATTATATGAATGAACTTAGCTGCCAAATATCGGCATCCAGCGCTCTAGATAAAGTAATAAATGAAAAGAAAAACTTCGGTTGAGATAAGTGAAAATTTTTGTAGACTTAATTCGGATCAAACACAGGATTTCTTTTAACAAACTAACGGAATTTCCTTGTCAAAATAACGATCCAATTCATTTAGTATTTTACTTGTATGATAAATAGTATCATTGGTTCATAGCAAAATTTACTAAATCATTTGGACCACTACACGCGTCAAGGATCATGAATGCGTTGGATACCCACTCTATTTCCCTGAAGGTTTAGGGAAACAGGGACGGTGTCCTTATCGTTGGATGGATCTTATCAAAGCACCGAACAATTTTAAAACGAGAAAATTTTAAAATTTGAAATAAAATAAATAGAATTAGTGAAATTTGATGCCGAATCTTGCTAAATCTTATCATTCAATACTTCTTCTATTCAGGTTTAGAGTATGCCCGATACACCGAGTATTCGTTATAGCCCGAAATAATCTTTTCAATATTTTAATGTTTGTCGCCTTAACCTTCAACTTTACCCGTACCCAAACATCTATAAAAATTTATCAAAATGTTCACACATATATTTATTTTTATTTAATATCTAAAATCGAATTGTTTACAACTTCTCAAAAAGAACGATGCACACTATTTTTCTGTTGCCAAATTTTGAAGAAAGAACTATTATCACTAGCTCTAATTCACTACTTAGCAGGCTCACTTAGGAAGTGTCCTACAAGCGTACAATTCAATTCAAATACGAACCAATTGATTTTCACCGGCCTCAATCAATGAATCTTTCGGTTTAATCTGTCCACAACACCATTAGCATTATCTTTGTATGCGTGATGTGTATTCTATTGTGACTAAATTTTCGGGCCCCATTCAAAATTTCACATTCCACAAAAAACATTGCTAAAACAGGATGTCACAATACATGTACTAAAGGGCGAAGTTTATTATGAAATATCTTCTGTTTGTGTTCAGTGAAAGAAAGATTTGATTTAACTTAAAGCCAACCTTTAATTAAAATTATCCTGAAAATTATCATCTAAACTGCATTTGTCAATAACTAACGAATTTCACTCATCCGATGTTGATAAAATTTGATGTAATTTGAAAAATTTATCGTCAAAATTGTGGTTCTAAAAAATTGATACATTACAACTTAATATTTATATTGATACATTTTACAAATTAATATTTTTAATAATGTTTTTAGTAATTTGTCATTTTAAGGAACACCTATAAGATTTTATTCCGACGGAATGTTTTATTTTGTTAGAAAGTTGGTAAAAATAAACAAGAAATTTAGCTAATTATAAACTAACAACAGAAATTTGCTCATAGTGGCAGCACTACACCTAGTAGCGTAGTACTCTTACTTTCTGCAGGTAAAACAGATCATCCATCGATCATAATATTGATTAGGACTATTATTTTACTTTTGCCCCGTTGAGCGAAATATATGTTTCTGTGGCCCCTGACAAATTAGACAGGAGCAAGAGTTGTTTGACCTCCTGTTTAATTTGTTCGAACGATTTTAAATAATCCTATTTTGTTATTTTTAGATTCCGGATTTTCCAAGCTCCCCCTCCCCAACAAGGGGCAGATAAGCTTTCGAAATTATTTGATTTATTCTAGTAATCAGGCGCGTGGATGGCCAATATGAGACCCAATGACATTTGTTTGTCAATGCTAGTGTGTATCAATTAAACCACGAAATCTTCATTATGCATAAGGTTAAGTTTTGCTATTTCGTGATTATGTTATAGTGTACGGAGTACGTTTCACCAGTTTTCGTGATTTTATGGAAAATCTATTGGTTTTCTATTCTCTATTTGTCGCTAGATCAAAAATAGAAAACTTGAACTTAGCTGCAGTTAGTTTCTAAACGATGTGAAGAGTCCGAAATTGCTAGAAAAATCTCGCTGTATAATTCGTATGGTAGCAAGGAAAAATAACGTTTGTCATCTCAACACGATAAACTACTCGGTGCAATCAATCAGCACGCCGAATATCTTTAAACTGTCATGATTAGTGTATGGCACTATGGTATAGTCGCGCAATCATCGTACCAGTTTTCGAGAACGCACCATTGATGTAATGTTAGGGGTGCAGATAATTATGAGCATGTGTTGCAATTTTTTGTTCAACTTTATTGTTACTGATTTAGTACGTGGACAAATTCGGAAAAATTTGAATGCATTCACGCTCATTAAAAATATGATTATTTTCTTTCTGGTTACTTAGTGATAAGGTTAAAACGATTAAGGGTTAGGGGTTGCCTTACTTAAATACTAACGGTTGCGTCTACCGAAAGTGTTTCAAATTCTAATGTGGTTTTTGTTATTAAAATAAAAAATAATTAATCTCTCATGATGCTGTCGTTTTGAATATCACACTCCCATTCTATCAAAGTACATGTACTTAACTATTGAACCTCTCTTTATTTGCAGGATTGATCTAAGATGAGCACCTAAGATAACAGTACTGAATTTTTATTTTTGTATGATATAATATACCCCGTTAAGGGTAATTAGTATTATAGTAAGTAGAAATAAGTAGGTTCGTGTGCCCTATAAACTTAATTGCCTAAGTCACTTCAATCAGAAACCAAAATTCAATTCAAACCAAAATTAATTGGTCGGAATAAGTTGACTCTGAAGAGCTGTATGTTTTGAAATATCCCGCATGAAATATGAGGCATAGTTCATAGGGAAATATATGGCGCAAATGCTTTGCTTTTCGTGAGCCGAATTACAATTTATCGAAAAAAATCAAACCGGATACAAAAAAATTTAACTCGATATACTTTATATAACACAAAACTCCAAAGATCGTTTACTAACATAATTCAACCTTTACTTATTCGTATTCAAGCTCAGTGTTTAAATATGTAGAAGAGATAGACAAGAGAAATATAATTGTAATATGAAAACAAATCTATTACCGTTAAAGTGTTAAACAATTATGCGACCACCAAAGCTGTTCCACAAAATTACCCACCATTAAATTACCCATTATAATAATGTTAAATTCACAAAAAATTCCCACATTGCATATTATAATTATATAAGAAATCTGATGACATAACCCATCATCATGAATACGAAACATGATTTATTTACATTCCTATTCCCCACTAATTAAAAATTAATTTAATTTACCAAACGTCTAAAAGTTATTTTGCCGAAATATATAATGATGAATAGAATTAAATTAGTTCCTTTCAAAAATCATGGCTGACCTATTAACCCCGTCAAGTCGAAGGTTCTTTTGCTGCTTATGTTCATAAAAATACTTCCCGCATATCTTCGCGCATAATAAAAATAAAAACAACATGACACAATTAAAAACAAAATAAAATATTTTGCCAAGTACACACATCATCACGCTATAGACCGCCATGTTTTAATAATCAATATAATTAATTATGATTTACTAAACATTTCACTCTTAAATCACACTCAAACAAAACACTCCATCAATCTAAATACAAATTAATTATCGAAATGATTGATTTGAAACTAATCAGAACATACAAAATATATATAGTTACACTAAATTAAGCAAGACATAATATTATGAGATGTAAAATCTTCTTTTGAGTATCCCAACCCCATCTTGTAAATATAATTTTATTATGTGCCCCCTTACACAATCACCACAAAGAAATGTAAATTATTCAAGAAGAAATCTACATCTTATACGAATAATGTCGAATATCTAAAATTCAATTCAATCATCATTAAAATAATTTATTTTTGTCAAAATAATAGATGGATGGTCGACTAGAGAGGGAGAATATGAGTGTGTGTGTGTGTGTTTTTGTGTAAAAGAGATACAAAATAATACTAAAAAAAATCAATTTTCTATTATTCAAATTCAATGATCAATCATAATTTTCATGTTGAATTGAATTAAATCAATCAAATCAATTTTCATTCATATCTTTTGTGTGTGTGTGTGCGCGCTGTTGTTGCTCGGCTCGATTATTAATAGACTTGGGGTAAATAATAAAAATAGTTTTCTGCTGGATTTAGTGAAAATTGCATAATAATGATGATAATCGTGATTCTGCTGTATTTAGCCGCGCACAACAAACGTGAAAGCCTCTCTGACTCTGACTCTCTCTAAGCATATACGAAAAAATTAGAATATCTGATTTGATTGAAATTGGTATGTTATGTTGCGTAAATTTTACCATATAGGCATGTTTATTTAACATTTTGATCTCAATTCAACAAAAACATCATGTCGTTGTCGTTTTGTTGTCATGTTAACAAAAAAAAAAAAAATATTTGACAATTGATTGAAAGGTACCTTGAAATTGGAATACATATTCATCCAGATTTTATTGAAATATCTAAACGTTTTTTTCTTTTTTTGGAAACAAACAATTCAAATTTTGGCACTCAAATCATTTGATTTTGGTTTCTTTACGAGACGTTCACATACATTTCTTGTTTCCAAAACACATAATCGATTTTTGGCATTGCAACTTAACCCTGGTCATCACAAAACTAAAGCTTATAATTTAAAATTCAAATTACTCCACATTTTACTGTATTCTTATTACCAATTTGTTTCTCATCAAAAAAAAAAATGTTTTTGGCAAACAAACAAACAGAAACATAAAAATTTATATACACAAACCAAATAAAAAAAAATGTTTTCAATTAAAGTGATTATACTGCAATGCGAATTAAAAATTGAATTCGGTACGTAAAAATGAAAACAACGACAGCAAGTACATTTCGGTATTACGAGTATAAAGAAAATCCATTTTCATTTTTTTTTTCTCCAAATGAATTTAAAATACCAAAAAAAAAAACACAACAGGATATATACGTATACAAAACAAATATACCGAATCTGTATCAACCGATACTCATACCGTTTTAATATATTCGATTTCCACCTGATTATTCGGGATTTCAGATTTTCCTTTTTTTTGAGATTTGTTTTCCTTCAACCCACACACATTTACAAATTTATTTATTTTGTGAATGTGTGCTAGGAAAATTTATTTCATATAATACGCAGAATATCACAAAAACCCAAATAACAAACTGAAGATACTCGTTCGTACATGGGGAAGGTTAGTAGGTCAAGTGGAGTTTTCATTGAATTAAGTAGAACGTTTTAAAAACAAAACCATTTTTACTGGGCTGCAGATTTATATACATAAGTATTCTTATGGATACGAAGGTTTTTACATTTGTTTTGATTTCACCAGAATTAAATCAATATATTTTTTTAGCTATTTATTTCCTATATTATAATGATTTAAATTTTACTGTTTAAAATATTTTTTAAAATTAATGCTATCATCATTAAGATAACGAAATGAAATACCATAGTCTTAATTTTTTTTACCTTATTTTGCGTTTTGCTGTTGTTGCGGAATTTTATCACACCGCATCGGCTTCCCTCCAATGAAAAATTAATGTAAAATATTTTTTTTATTTTTAATTTTTTGCTTTATATTGCGGTGATAATGCCGTTTTTTTAGAAAGTATTTTGTACAGGAAACTTTATATATCGACAGGGTGTTAGTTTGTTCGATCTAAATAGAATGAAGTGCAAATCTCGTTAGAATCAGAGAGCAGTTGTCACAGGTTTTTCTTTACAATATGCATCGGCCAAATAGAATTGGCTTAATCGAACTTCTAATGTGGGGGCTAAGGAAAGTGGCTAAGCTTATAGGTCTAAAGCTTTTTTTCACCTTATGTATAAATGTTACACGAACTTCAGGCCATTTACTATAAATATGACAGAGTTCTGGGCTGCCCCGGAAGATAATTTTCAGCTAGTGTAAGGTTACAATCGTATGTTAGTTGGAGATCCGCCGGTATAAATCCATCAGGTCCTTCGACTTATAAAGAAAGCTTAAAGCTAATATGACTTAAAGTGCTTGTAACTCTTTCGTTCCTAAGGTCTTTGTAGTGCAGTTTCGGAACTACCTAAAAAGTGAGTTTCATGTAGTAGCTCTAAGGATTATGCAATACCTCGCTTGCTGGAGGAAACTTGGAGTGGTGGGACTTAGATATAGTACTATATCCGGGCTAGATTTAACGGGTGTTTTGAAGGTCTACTATTGGGACACACACCCAATATGTCCTTATGAAAGGCATCGAATCCACTAGAACATCAAGCTCTTGTAGAAAATTCGTTTAAATAGTTTTAAAAATATCCCAGTTGGTTTTCCTTTTGCTTGTATAGCTAGGTTTTAGAAAAGTAATGCTTCTCCGACATCATCCTATTCACAATTTCTAGTTATAAACGATGGTTTCCAGCCAATATTGCATATATGTTCATAGGTTACTACTAAGAATAACTGTAATTTACCAACAGGAACAAGTTTTACCTACCTTCCTCGCGTAGATCAGTTTATATCTAGAATTTGTAAGTAGAAGTCCAAGTTAATTTGCATGAACATGAGCATTAGGTCAGCTCCTTTACATCTGTCTGCTGCTTCAGAGTCCTCCTCTCACTGTGATTCTGTCAGGGATTCAAAAAGTAATCCCATTGAAGTAGACATCTCCGTGTCTGGTGAGAGAGTTTCTATACCTCTTAACCCATTTCCATGATGTTCTTGTTGTCTTGGCCTCTATCGAGATCAACGCCTCAAAGATGTCATCCTCATTTTCTTATAATTCTTGAGTGTGACTACGTGCTGAAAGCATATAGCTAATTAAACCATTAGTCACCAACACAGCCACCGAGTTTTCTTCGAACGTCTTGCGGACGAGGGCTAATGGCCAAAGTCCCACGTTCATTAACTAGAGGGTGTTACTTAATAATAAACACACCGTTTCATAAGATTTTATTTAAAGGATGCCTAGGATGATTAGACCATTTAAGAGGCACATGGGTATTTTAAAACATATTAAGCCTTATTGCCTTATTGAGTATTCCGCACCAATGGTTCTGTGAAAAACCGTGGATTTCTAGAAATTCAACACAATTCAAAATTGAAACTCAAAATTAGATTTGAAAACTAACCCTAATTGTACCCTAACTTGGATTTGCTTTAATAATGGAAATGAGTAGTTTGAAACATTGGTTTAATGAAATTTGTTTTTTTCAACTCTCCATCAAATTAAGGCTGTATTTCTTGTAATAAAACAATTTTCTAACACTATTACAGGAAATTTAGTCCTCAGTCAAAAAATGTAAATGTCTTTATAAAACATAGAAATCCATGGGCTAAATTAGCAATGCGAAGTGATCTTTTAACCAGATCCATGAATAGAAATAACAGAAGTTCGAAATAACAATCTCGATGTTTGTATACTGCAGCAATAATATGTATTTGGTTTAGTTGTTGCTCTCAAGAGGAACTAAAATGCTAGGGTTGAAAATTCATGTCTGAAAAGTTACGCTTCCAAATAAAAAAAAATAAATAAGAACAGCCTATATTGTTATTTTTGTGTAGATAGGGTCTACAAGATAATTGTTAGTGTTTGTGCAATCCTACGTTAAACTAGGGGCGCACAACTAGGATCTCATCTTGACTGCAGCTTATCGACGAATTTTATTCAAAAAAATTCAAAAATTTATGTAAAACTGTATATTTCGAAAACATATCTTCATTTAAATTCAGTGCTTTATTTCATCTTTTTAGTTGATCAAGATCAAGGAGAAAATATGTTTTTACAGTTAAAAATGTGATTTACTACAAACGGTAAATTGCATAAAAAACCGTTTTAAACTTTTTTCATCTCGGAGTTCCCGTAAATTTGTTGGTTGCCTTGTCATTTTTCTTTTTGGCGCAGTATATTTTAATTAATGCATTTGTTTGATTTTGGTTTCACTGGTTATCTTCAGTCGAATTATGATTATTAATCTGGGCCTAAACAGGCACATCATCAAATCAGGTGTTCTGGTTCAGTATAATTTACATTTAAAAACATTCGATTTCCTTCCATTTTGAAAAGTATAAAAACGAAATAGGAGAAAGTGTGACTTCAATTTTGTTATCTGACTGTATCGTAAAGCTTCTTTATCGAAATGTTGCTTTGAAAATCAAGTTTCTCCAAACTGGATGAGGTTTAATTATCGTTAGTACATTGTAATTTCTACATATTAATATACCGTGGGGATCTTTCAAACGGATGAGTAAAAGGTTAATAATTATCAAAAATTAGAGGCTTCGACGGATATTAAGTTTGACTTCCATTGTTTTATGTGCGTGTTTATTTTTGTTGTGCATCATAATCCTAAATTAGACATTTGGTAGAAGGGCACGTTTCACACTCTAAGAGACTATTTTACAACGAACAACAAAATCAGATAAATTTTATAACATAATACACGCGGTGAATATTACTAACCAATTCCATCTCAATTGAAGGAATCGCACTCCCATCCGAATTTCCAAATTCAATTTACGAACTCATAACATCCTTCATTATAAGGACTTTAGGCAGCTACTGATAACCAACCTCTGTTTTAGGGATAGACGAAACGAACAATAATTATAGCAACTCATGCCCTAATGGTAAAGCAGCCCAAAACTTATGCTTGTACAAAGAAAAGTTAATAACATAATGTATTATATAAAAAGAAACTGATAATGTGCTAGATCATCATATCTATCGGCTGTTGCTTGAGGTTTTTATAATTATTTAACCTATATTCCTTTATTAAGCCCTTACTGCTGCAGTAAATATGAGTATTTTCAAGAAGTTTATCGTAATTTACTAAAAATTAAACTAATCAAAATTTTGAAACATACTGTCCTATATAATCAAAAACGCTAGCCACTTTCGGTACACAGAGTTATACTGATCTTCCCAATTTATGGAAAAATCTTAAGTATGATTTTCCACCCCAGTTCACCTGGAATGTGCAGATGCCGAATTTTTGGTGAATTTTTTTTATCAAACTACTACTCGTCATTTTTGGTACAACTTAAAAAAGTGACCTGAACAATTTAATTTCCAGTTTTGGTTTTAATCGTTTGGTCGTAAACAGACTTTGCATGATATTTGCAAAAGACGAAAAATGAAGTTTCATCCCAATGAATTATTTCAGCTGTGCCATAATTTATGGTTAAAAAACACTATTTTGCCGACGATTGTTGTTTCCGCTTAAATTTTAGAAAACGGAATTTTCGTTTTCGTGTTGTCAGTAAAACAAATAGCATCTCGATGGATGGGTAACATTTATAAAATTTCGACTAAGGTATATTGATAATTAATTGTAGCTTACTAAAAGTTCTAATCGTGAACAACGTTCGGTTAAACTCGAACCAAAAACATCACGTAACACAAGGGTGCCATTGCAATTTACAATAAATTCTGCCGCAAAATCTAATTGGAATAAAGTAGAAAGCTGTAAGAGATACAATTCAAACTATTGAAATCGGAGCACGCCATGAAAATTTGATTTTCAATCGCAATATGCTTACGTGTATTGAATTGGACAGCTGGTTAACTCTTGCAGTTTTAAAACTCCCATGGAAGCTGCCATTAGAGATATCCAAAGTTTGCAAAGAATTCCCAATTAATGAAAAAATTTAAGTATATGAAATTTGATTCCGAATAGTCAATTCAACTGGACTGCAGAGATGCTGAATTTTGTTGAAATAAATAATATCGGAACTAATTATGTTTGAAATTTAATTTACAATCTTTATCTTTTTAATGGAGTTTTTGTAAATGCTATATACTTTACAAAATATTGCAGAAAACGAAAGATCGTCGGAAGTTGCCATTTCCGATGCCGATTTCGGCCAACAATCATTGAAATCTCCCAATTTATGGAGTAAGCTTGAGTGTGAAGTTCGATCCCGATCCACACACCCATACAGATTTTTTAACTACTACTATTCATGACTTCAACGAAACCAAAATTTTTCATGATACTTAAAAGATAGTCAAATTGTTAAGCTTTAAAGCTTACTACTTAACAGATTCTCACCTTGATTTACTAAATTGAAATTCCGATTTTAATTGATTGTTGTGAAGTTAAAATTCCGCTAAAACTATTTCTTGATAAATTAATACATTTTCTATCTATAACTTGCAACATATTTGCAATCAAAAAGCTTTCACCCCAATCTATTCCATCTGTATAATAGGCAGAACAGATGTTAAATTTTAAGTGGAAAAGCTATTTTTTAGTTTATCAAAAATTTGTATTTACGTAACAGAAAGAAGGTAACAAAATGTAAGCGGAAGTGACGATCTATGACAAAATACTGTTTTTCAATCAAACACTCAACCTTCGTACGGCACAGACGATGGGGATGAAATTTCATACTTCAGATTTTTTCACAATCGGTCGATCAAAAGTGGCAACTTTCATAGAAGCTTTTACGTTTTTTGAAAATATTATGCAGTCTGCTTACGACAAAACGATCAAAGCCAAAACTGTAAATTTAATTGTTCAGATCACTTTTTTAGATTTTCCGGAAATCACGAGTGGTGGTTTGATAAAAAGAATCACCAAAATTTGGACGTGGATTAAATGATCGGGGTTTAATATCATACTTAAGCTTTTCCCATAAACTGGGAGATGTTTCGAGGGAAGTTTCGATTGACATATTTTCGACAAAACTCAGTGTTAAATTTATGGTAAAGCTGAAATCTGCAGTTTTGCTCCGATCATTCGCTTTGTTTGAGCTTTAGGGAAGTCTTAAACTTTTAAATTACACAGAGTACACTTTAAATATTCGATCACCATGTGTTATATTGAAAAGGAGTCGATATTAGAAGTGTTCAGTATACTTTTCTGCATTGAAATTTGAAAACTAAAGTTTTATTCCACGTAAAACACATTAGTTGTAAATTAAGAACCTATTAAATGGTCAAAATGATATTTATATATTCGATTCGGATCTATATAAAGCAAAAATATAGGGTCCACGTCGCATCATATTAATCGCGCTATATTAAATACTTTTTACTGTGTTACTTTACTCTCCTCTTGGAAATGGGACATAAATCATAACATATGTCGAATAAATTGTTTATAAAAATTCTTTCTTTAGTTCGGTGGTCAGTAACCACTGAAATGCCCTATTTTATTTATATAAATCAGTCTGCGGAAAAGCCTTTCTCGCTCAGCAGTCAATATATATTTTACGGGTATATTACGGGTGTAGAAACTTGTCCAGCAACAAGGAAAGCACAAACAGGTCATGTTTTATCATGATTCTGAGAATAGTCATGAGTGCTATAATGTTGTCTAAAGAAAGAAAACAGGTAATTTTGAACGTCCTTTAATTTTAAATAATATAGACGTCCTACTTTTGAGAGTTCGAGGTAATACAAAATATTTATGTGATGAGAATTAAGAGAACCGAGTAAAAAACAGCGTACAGCTTAATTTGACTTTCACTATGTTCGTTTGAATTGAATAATAAATTAATTTTTTAATGCTTCAAATCAATCATCCTTGCGTTGTCAACTATTACCAAAATGTTGTTGGTCATGAGTACAAAGTCATTAAACAACAGTTTCCCCGAAAAAAGGCAATGCACAGTATTTGTATCAAACTTTCACGGCATAACAAGCTTCTTTCTAATACATATATAAATCTGAGTGAATTATATCTTACTACTTTATTATTAAAATAAACAGACAGGTTCCTTCAACTGTCGACTTATTTACCCAAATTATTAAAAGTAAATAAATATTTTGTATTTACACAATTTTAATGAAGCGAAGTAAGAGAACATCAACGACATGAAAACTACTACGACCACCTGGGAAAATATATCACGATAATCCTCCAGTATAAACTATACAAAGAAGAGGTGACAAATTTATAAATTGCTGAACAAAAGACATATCGCTCATATTATCGTCTATATGTATATATGTACATGTTGAGGAGAAAGGAGATAATCCCGTTTTTAGACAAATTGAAATATTGTTACTTTGTAGCTTAAATGTTCACTTCACCGTATGGTTTGTCCTGAAGCATTTCTAAAGAAAAGGCGACGTATTTTTTGTACAGCCAATATGATTGACACATTTAAATTTCGTTGGAAATGTTCATTTTATATATTTCGTATTGTACATTATATTATTTATGTACCAGACAATAAAAAATCATAAATTCAACAGATATGCGTTGTTTGAATTCGTCATGTACGATGCGCGGAAAATTATCAAGCAGGAAAGCCATAAAATGTCTTCTTACGTACGATTCGAATTACAATATAAAATTTATTTCGGTAGATTTCCAAAAATCGAATACAAAATTTAAATAAATTTTATGTATTCAAAAAATGATAAATTATCGATTGAAATTCAATTCAATGTCCAGCTTGATTTACATAACTAAAATAATATAAAATAAAATGAAGAAATTTTTTTGATTCTGCGAATTTCGTAAAAAATTCCATAAATTTGAATTATGATAAATATTGATGAAGTTGATTTAATAGTTTTTTGTGTTTAATATTTTGTTAACAGATGGTTTTGTAATAATATCGGATGTCTAATAAACAGAATGGACTTGATAGGTTTTTCATTATTGTAATGAGGTTTGATTGATTAATTGTATTCGTAGTTCGTACGTGATTTTTAATTTAGTCGCACACAATGGCTAGACTTGGTTTTATGAATACTCACATGTCACAAGTACGGTCAGTAAAAATACGTCGGATTATCCCACCCGCCTATACACAAATTTCGTATACAAAGCAGCTGTTCTTTTCAACTTCATTAAACTTGTATGGAATTAACAAAACTCAATTATTTACTTTAGAAAAATAGTTGACTACCTTTTATATTCTTAAAATATATTTACCTATTAGTACCTATAAGTTGGAACTGTAATTAAGATTAAAGTGTGAAAAAATATTTCTAACACTGATCAAAAAGAAATAATACCGCCCATAACATAATTGTGTGTTGATTAGAATGATGCATTCTAATTTAATTATGGTGTCTGTGTGTATACAGTACTGTTCTAGGCTTGATAATGAACTGCGCAATTTGCGCACGATTTTAGGTAATTTCATGGTGAAACCTCTTCAATTTGATGGGTATACAATACGCAACATCATCAATCAAAAAAAGATTCAGCCTCATAATTATTCGGCATTACATCAAACGTGCATAGAGGTATAAAGGATGCACGATAGATCAGAAAAAAGGATACAGGAAAAATTATGATTGAAGTGCGAACCAGCGGGATGTTTATAATATTTCATGCGATATAATTCGTATTTAGGTGTGAACTGTGAACTGGTATAATTTCTAAGAATGTGTTCGGGGCTGCTATACGCGCTCGTTACACAATTAATTAATAAAATAAAATAAAATTTTAATGATCTCCCCAGAAAATAGCATAATCGTAAATTAATTTCGACAGATTTTTTTAAAGGCCATAAAAATAAGCACAACATCATAATGAACGACATAAAGAACAAGAACAAGAAGTCGTTATAACTCTTTTCTTATTTCATTTTATTGTTGTTTACTTGTTTGTTTATTAATAATTATATTATGTTATTTTGTCTGGACATTTCAGAATACAAAGTAGTTTGTTGTTAGCATGTTCTGTTGGTTTCGCGATAACAAGAATGATTTAATTAAAAAACGGAGCTATATTTTTGCTTACAAATTATTTCTTAATGCTAATTAAATTGGAAATGTAATTTAATATTTTCTCTTATATAGTGTGATTTAATTTTGTGCGCTTGCCGGTCGGTCGGTCGTTAAAATATGGTGTACAATTGTGGAATGGTATGTACGCCACCAAAACTCCTTTCGCAATTATGCTATTTAGTATTAAATACGTGATCGTTTGATTATTATTCGCACACGTTTTTTCCTTTTATGTGATAGCCTTGACTAGGCGTCTCTTAATAATGCATGCAGACGTTGTAATGTCTCATACTGATTTTTTGACATTTTATCAACATTGGTAGTTTACGATATATAAATCATGAAATGAACATCAATCGTTTATCTGCCTCCACACATAAAAATCATACCTCCCGTAGCTCGGTTCAGTTAATTACACATATGTATGGTGTGATTTATAGTGCTTGCTTTAAGAAAAAAAAATGCCACCAACGTGTTTATGTAAATCTAAAAACAAAAGACTAAACTGAATATGCAAATTTGAAATGTCATACCGATCATTAGTTTACATTTTAACAAGTTTCACCCAAATAACCTATTTTAAATCACTACACAGAAATTCAACAGTCACAACATAAATTCTAAATTCTAAAATATTTAAAATCGGGTTTTCAAACACAAACAATACAAATCTGAATAACTAAACGAAATATTTAAATAATTGACGGGAATGAATTTCTTTTTTTTTCAATTATTCTAAGAACTATTTCTTAGTTAAATGATTTTGCTAAAAAAAAAAGAACAGGCAAAATAATCCTCCCACCAGAATGACGGTTGCACATAAACAACTGTATACTGGTACATACAATAAAGGCAACTCAACAACTTCTGAGTTTATTTTTACTAAAATATCGAAAAAATAAATAAATATTACGAATAATTTAACATGACACGATAAAAATATTTTAAGAATTTCAAAACAATAACAAAATAAATTCATTTATATCGCAAATGCATTCTAATAATTTTTCAGCTCAAAGACATTTTAAATACATATTTTTTTTTTTTGCTTTTGATTATAAATCTTTTTTGGGCGACACATTTAAATTAATTCATTTGATTTCTTGGTAGCATTCTAAAAGTGAAACTGTAAAATGATATCATTGTCGGAGATATTAAATATGCAAACGCACTTGGCAATTTTTAAATTGGATCAAATTAGCAAACAATTTGTTTCTTCGCTTTAATTGCTCAAAATTAAAAGGGCGTTCAACGAATCGATTTTAAAAACAGTGTAAGAAGCTATTGGTGATGCTGTTATAAGTTTTCCAAAAATAAACAAATTTTATCATTATTATTACTATTACTGATTACTTTACACCATATGAAACGGATGCATAGCTGATTCAAGTTTTATTCTGAAAACGTCCTAAGGGAGATATTACGCAAAGAATTTTTTTTCTTAGTCTATTTGTAGACTTCTAGCTGGCGTTTACGATGGTGTGTTTTGTTGAGACCCGTTCCAATGGGGTCTTGTTTAACACGCTCGGCACTCACCCATTGTTATTTTTGATTTTCAGACCAAACTCTCATGTAAACAGCAACAAACTACTTATATGTGACATAAGTTTTTGGAACCTCGATGCGTCACACATATATGCGACATGAGCCGTAGAATTCCGATACGTCACGTATATGCGACTTCAGTCTCCAGATGGTACAGTATATGCTACACATATGTGTTACATAACTCTTTGGGGTGATATACATTAGTTAGCTTTATTTTAATAAAATCAAACATGCTATGATTATATTTCTTAAATATTTCAACCTTAACTTGAAAACAAAGCGTTATTCGCAAATAATAAAAAACAAAACAAATATCGCAAATTTATTCAGTGTGCCAAACTCTAAAATATTGATTTGCGCACACAGTCCAATTTCCTTGCCTTCATTGTTTTATAAATACAACAAACGTATTACTCTTTCCTAAAGTTATATATATAAATGGTTTTTGCAACCCTAATAAAGGCAATGATCGGTTTACATTGATTTTAATGTAAATCCAACACGAGTTCCAACTGCTTATATCCAGCAAGTGAAAAAAATAAGTTCATGTACTAGCGGATGGAGCGTCTTGGACAAACTTAGTAGGAAACCATTTGGTCAGCGTCGTCAGTGCCTACATACTATAGTCTGGAACAATTTTCGGCTTAGTGACTTCTTTTTTTCGTTTTGTCATCAAATTAACGATGGCCGGCCGCGTTGAGGTTTAAAAAAAATTATTAACAAGTTTCGCATGTCTTTCCACTTCAAGACAATAATACTTTTTGGGTTACGCCGTCAAAAAATGTCGCCTCCTTTTAGTTTACGTTTTATCTTATAACGAGGTATGATCCTTTCCAGAATAACCCCATCATAAGTTCTTCCGACTACATCATATGAAAGACAGTGTTAGTCTGAAGCCGTCCCTTTTCCGGTTATACAAAAATAAGCATATATAACAAAAATGCATTTGGAGTACAAACACTCCATAAAAAAAAAAAAAAAAAAATGCACCTAATTTTTTCAAAAATTCATATATTTTCTTTATACGACATCTTTAGTATTTGATTTAAAAAAAAAAAGAAAATAAATATTAAAATTAATTCATTTACTTAACAAAAATATAACAAAACTTAGTCAAAGAGAAAAACAGACAGTCAGAGGGTAACAAAAATGAATGTTACAGCAAGTTGCCAAGAAGTTAGTAATGGCCTAGAAGATTGAAAGAGGATATAAAAAATAAAGGAGGACCAACTCGATATTGAAATAATTTTGAAACATAATTTATGTAAATGATTTAAAAAAAATCAAGGATCATACTAATGCCGTACTTTTGATTTTTGAACAAAAAATTATTTCTTTTGGCCAAAAAGCTAAAAAGGATATTATTTAATTTTATTCGAATAGGTTGTAGCACCAATAGCAAAAAAAAATGACTAATTAAAGATAATCGTCTTTCGAATGTTGTTTTTATATTAGACATTTTTAATTATTTTTTGTATTATGTACTAGTTTTTTACTTCCATGAATTGCTTTCAGAAAGCCACAACTCTCAACAACCATTCTCTGAAATTTGCTTAAAAAGTCATCTACCCTACTGTAACAACTTGCGTTGTTACGGAAAATTTTTATTAGAAGAGGGTTCTTGACGCGGTCATCAATAGCCTGGCTAAAACTTGCGGTAACGGGGTGGGGTTGTCAAGAAATCTCCTAATCTTGCTAGACCGCTTGACGACGAAAGAAAGAATAAAATACAGTATCAAAATAACGCTAAAATTTCACATTTTTAAATCCGGAGTCGCAACCATATGCGTCTGAAATACCTACCCTTCATCACACTCCCCTTAGCAAATCCTTTTATTTTCTCATTTTAATTTTTCCCGAATAATTAAAAGAATTTGAATTTAGTTTTCCCAACATAATTATTCATAAAGAAAAATTCTTAATACTAAAAAGTTATACATACAATGGAACGCATGAATTGACGGTATCAAAATTTATAATGCTAACTGTTATATCTATATATAAATTTTTCTATTTAATTTAATTTGCACTATTTCATTTTTTTCAGTTACCGACATTTGAATTAAATAAAACTACAATAAAAACAAAAGTATGCCAAAAAGGAAATAGTGCAGATTACTTTAAATACTGTAATAATACAAATCGCATTAAAACTTACAACTAAATTTCAAAATCGTTGGGCGCCTTTTTATAACTGAACCGACGATATATAATGTTGGTTGGTGTGACGTCCGAAGATTAATTTTTGGTATCGTAAACTGCTGTCCTTTTGAAGCTTTTACTCGAAGTCATTTACGTTTTATATAATATACATTATATACGAATATGCACAATTAATTATTATTTAGGTATTATTATTATTCTTATTATTTTATCTAAGAATTTTATTACAAAATTTTTATTTTATATAGAAATATTTTATTTAAAATACCGTGTAGTATCATTCGATACTATCCACTTAGTATCATATGCAAATTTATTTATCAGTTTATTATTATTAGATTACGTTATAATCGTAATTATTATTTTATATTAATATTATTAGTTTATACGATTATTTAGTTTTTATTTTATTAAGTAGTTTAGCACTAATCACAACGATTTGATATGGTTTTTCATTTACCACAAGAATATTGTCCATACTTTTTGGTAGTTATTTACACAATTCTTCAAACAAAACTTTCTGCTACCAATTCACAACATTTATTAACTTAAGTTATTATTGTAGCAGAAAAAAAAAATTATCTTTTAATTTTTGTTGGATTATATTATACCTTCAATTTTAACTTAATCGATTCAACATCCAAAATTTGACTGCCCCACCTCTTTTATTTTTCTTCCACTCATCCACAAATTATCCCGTATTACCATTAAATTCTTGTTTTACTAGTCGTTGTAATTATGATCTCAACTAACACTTAAGTTTCTATTATACAGTTTTATTTCGTTTTATGTTAACCTGTGGTATGCGTACTTTTGGTTACGTATGAAATTAATACAATTAAACGACATCGCATCATAACCCATTTTGCAGGCTTACACACATATCGCGCCGTGGACTTAAAATTAAAGCGCCTCGAACACCCAAAACTACAAAATGTGAAATTAAGAATGATAGTAATTCGTAATAGAGGTAAAATTAACAAATCTCTTTGATAAAAATTTGAGACGAACCAAGAGATTCGTAACAATCGTGGGGACGTACCTATCCCTGAATAGTCTCATGGCCGGGACTTGGTATAAAGATTCTGCAAGTATTTATGTAAAGAAAAGAGGAAAAAAAAAATATTATTACCAGTCGAGCTTTCATAATTTAATATCCTTATAATGATAAGTTCCCATAGGTTTTCCTTCAGTATCTTCAACCTCGCACAGTACTCGTCCGACAAGTTTTGTGACGATTGCCGGTAAATATTTTGGTGCAAGTTTAGCAGCGAAGTTATCCACAGCTTTGCTTTGCACAAAATTCCGCACAAATATTTTCTGGCCAGGCCTGAGTTTAGGATTACGGTAACGTAGATGATACTGTTGATTCTTTTTAGAAGCTTCCGACAATCGTTTTTGTACGTCCTGATAAATTTTGAACAACATTTCTGGTTTGAGTTCGGGGCTTAAATAGTTTCCAGTCAATTCGTATGTGGTTTTAAGCAGCGGATAGACCGATCCGTGTAAGATGGCGTGTTGCCCGAACACAAGAAAGTGAGGCGAGAAACCGGTTGTTTCGTGCACGGCATTGCGAATTGCATGAGTCACCGCTGGCAAAGCTACATCCCACGAACGTTGATCAGATTTGATATAGGACCTCAAGGAAGAGAGTAGCGTTCGGTTTACTCGCTCGGAGGCATTAGCCTGAGGAGAGTACTTGGCAGTAAAAATATGTTTTATGCCATAACGTTCGCAGAGTGCTTTGACAGCCTTCGACTCAAATTGCGGTCCGTTATCGGTGACTAACGTTTCCGGAACTCCAAACAAAAGCAAAATATCGTTTTCTAAAAACCGAACTACATCGTCCGCCGTAGCTTTCCTTAGCGCTTTGGTTACCGTAAACTTTGAAAAATTATCTAGTGCAATTATAATGGAGGTGTTTCCGTTCTGAGTTCGGGGATATGGTCCTAAAAAGTCCACATATATCCTTTGAAATGGACGCAATGTTTGACTAAAACTATAAAAAGGAGGAATAGCTAGATGGTTAACTGCTTTATTGCATTTGCACAGCTCACAGGATTTAATAAAGCTTGAAATGTCAGCACCAATTGTAGGCCAAAAGAAATATCTGAGTATCAATTCTTTAGTTTTTCCAATTCCTAAATGTGCACCAGTAGGTGGGCAGTGGGCCGATTCAATTAAGGAGGTACGCAAGTCTTTGGGTACTAATAGTTTCCATACGGGTAGGTCTGTACTTTCCGAATAATAATCCATAGAAGATTTTTGATTAATAAAAGCTAAGTTGTTAGAAACATGTATGTTACTTTTAGAAGAAAACGAAGACAAAAAATCAATCATTTTTCGATAGTCACAGGAACTGAATGCAGCCGATTTTAAATTTATGTTAAAGGGTATTTGCGAAACGTCCACAGTGTCCATGTACACTCGAGAAAGGGCGTCTGGAACGGAATTTTGACTACCTTTTCGGTATTCGACCTCGAAGTTAAAACCCTGCAGCTTTAGGCTCCATCGTGCTAACCTGCCGGTAATGTCTTTTAGGGACATAAGCCACGTAAGGCTGGCGTGGTCGGTGATTACCGTGAAGGGTAACCCTTCTACGTAGGAACGAAATCTCTTGATAGCCAGAACTGCCGCCAAACACTCCTTCTCGGTAACACTGTAGTTACGCTGAGCGGCATTTAGCTTCTGCGACATGAAAGATATGGGATTTTCGCCACCTTCTGCGTCCCTCTGAAAAAGAACGGCACCTATTCCAGTGGAGCTTGCGTCACATTGAATATAAAATCGTTTTCCGAAATCAGGAGGCGCCAGTACTGGTGCAGAAACTAATGACAATTTTAGAGTATCAAATGCTGTTTGGTGCTCGTCAGTCCACTGGAATCGCCTTCCCTTCTTCAGCAGGTTCGTCAAAGGAGCCGAAATTATCGAGTATCCGTTGATGAAGCGGCGATACCATCCCGTTACACCCAAAAACCTTCTGATTTGTCGTACGTTTTTCGGTACCGGGAACTCGGTAATGGCCCTCAACTTGTCCGGATTTGCTCTAAGGCCATCCGCACCAACCACATGACCTAAGTACTCGATTTCACGTCTGATAATAGTGACAGATGTTCCTCAAATGTAGAGGTGGTTATGAGCAGATCGTCCAGGTAAACGAATACTCGGTCATGGAGGTGGTGGGGAATGACCCGAGACATCAGGCGGCTTAAGGTCTGAGGGGCATTACAGAGCCCGAACGGCATAACTTTGAAGTGATATAACGGGCGGCCAGGGATGGTAAACGCCGTCTTCTCTCGCGAGCTAACATCTAAAGGCACTTGCCAAAAGGCATCCTTCAGATCCAAGCTCGAGATGTATCTGGTCTTGTCTAGTCTAGAAAGCAAACCCTCAATTAACGGTAATGGAAATGCATCCTTTTTTGTTGCGCTGTTTAATTTTCTCGCATCCAAACATAATCTCACCTTACCGTTTGGTTTCTTTACGATAGTCATAGGGGAGCTCCAGGCACTACTACTCTCCTCGATCACGTCCAGTTCCAGCATGCGATCAATCTCTCGATACATACTGTCCTGAACGGCGGGCGAAACAGAATAGTAGCGCTGCTTTACAGGTGAAGCATCTCCAGTGTCTATTGTGTGGCAAAGTATATGAGTGCAACCCAAACCGAGCTTTTCAAAACTGGGTAAAGTGTCAACTATGCTTTGGAGCTGACGCTGCTGTTCATCCGTCAGAGTGTGATGTTTTGAGAGTTGATTCCCGCTGTGCTGGTCTGTATTAGTCATAATTTCAGTGTGAAGATTGCTGATGGACAAAATATGTTCTGGAGTAGATGAAAAAGATAGGTTAATACCAAAAGATTTCATAAAATCGCAACCTAAGTATAACGATTGATGTAAGGACGGAACAACTAGGAATTTCATTATTTTCGTAATATTTTGATATTTGACATTTACCAAGACATAACCCGTCACACGTTGATGTGATCCATCTGCAGTTTGAACCGAAGCAGTAATAGGGAGAACTTTCAGTTTATGATTAATTATAAAGTCATGTGATTTTCCCCCCAGGGCACTAACATTTGCCCCGCTATCCAATAACCCTCGAAATTCAGTACCGTTTAGGTCAACAGTGGCATAGGGGCGTTCATCAGTATCAAAATAGGTTTCGGTGGAAAAACGTGATTCAGCAATGCGGGTGTAATAATGTTTTCGTTCCTTAAAATATTTAGACGTACGATGGTTATGAATTGGTTGACTACTACTTGGTTGTTGTAATGGTAATGTTAGTGGATTCGTTTCTACTGGTGGGTATTTGTCCGATTCTGAGAACCGAACCTTGGTGGGGGAGATCTGGGTCTGAAACTCGGAGGAGTCGCTTCTTGGAAACGTAGGGACCCAGGATTCCTCATTTCCGCTTTTAGGTTTCCCCGTAGTATTTGATTGCACGTCATACAATGGGCTTGTAACACCCCGGGAGCTCCACAACCAACGCAAAATATTCGTAATGGTATATCACAAAGCTGGTATTGGTGACCAATTCGTTGACAGTTCCAACATTGAACCAAGTTATGTTTAAGAATGGGATTGGGAGTGGGTATAGTTTTAATCGCAGTAGGTCGGTTCGATGGAAGAGTTTGAGATATTTCTTCGACAACAGTGTCATTTAAAGGCATCGACGGATAATTATTTACCGGTCTATTTGAGCTTACTAAATGTGCTTCCAGCTCATGCACGATTCGAGGAGGGAGATTCATATGTAGCTCGGGAAAATAATTCATCCTTCTCCAAACCTCGTCAGTAGCAATACAGGTATTAACCAAACTAGTTAAATTCGTAAAGGAGCGCCCAGCAAAATGCGCTCTAAAACCATTACGCATATTCTTTAAGATTAGTTCTATTAATTCGATGTCCGTCAAAGGAATTTTAAGAGGCATTGCCAGATTAAGTAGTTCATAATAAAAGTCTACGAAAGGCTCTTTATTTTTTTGTTTCCGATTCTCGAGGACTTGTTTAATATCCAGATCGGTGCGCCTTTCTTGGAATCGGTGCAACATGTTAGATTTAAATTCGGACCACCCTAATACTGGGTTTCGTTCTAATACCAACCAGTAGTGCTCTTTCGCTGGCCCTTCTAAAAGAGAATTAATATTACTAACTAAGTGGTCTAGGGCAATTCGATTCGACTTAGCTAAATGTTCTATTCTAAAGAGAAATTTTTCAATGGAAATACCTGACGGAGATCCATCGAATTTGAGATTCCATTTATGTATTGGAGTTGAAAAGCTTGAATTCTTGGTACTAGGAACAGTGTTGGATTGAACTGAAGTTCCTATCTGTTGTGCAATTGGTATATTATCTGATGGTGGCATCGCAATAGGAGGAGGCACAGATTGATAGTATGTTAGGTACGGATTAAATGGTAAAAAATTAGGTGGATGAATAGCGTTAGTAGGAATTGGAATTATCGAATTCGGAAAGTCCGTTGTATGAACCGCATTAATATTGTGCTTTTGTCTATCCTCATCTTGTGGACTTGGTACTGGAGTTATCGGGAGCTTGTGACTAGTTTCTTTCAACCGACGGTCAAAACGTGGTACGGTAGAATCAGTCTCGTGAGTAATTCCCTTTTCGATACTGGCTGCCGATGGTACAACGATATTACGAACCGGACTATTATGAACGGAAGCGGTACTTAGTTTTGGAGTAGATGTAGCCTTAGTGGTTTCGTCATCGTCATTTGTTTCACTGAGAAATATGCCCGTTAGATCTAAAATATCTTTGGGATCAATAACTAGCGCTTTAACTTGGTCTAGAAATGGATCTGCCTGTATCTCTGCTGCCTGGTATTTTACCCCTAACTCAACTAACTTTTTTATTACATCGAGCAGCCTAGCTACTGTGTTAGGAGATAATGTTAAGTTCCTTACTCTTTCTAAACGGTAATAAATGTGAACTAGCTTTGCTACAAGAGTCTCTAACTCACCAGAATTCCCGGTCTCGAAAAGCGTAGAAAACCTAAGATGCACTTTTTGTAGCCGGTCAATACAAGTAGTTATTTCCGAATTTGGATATTTAATGGCCGATGGATGAGGCTGTTCTGGCAATTCCGTGGGGTTTTTGTACTCATCTTGTAATTGAGTTTCTAAAGTTTTCATTTGCATGCGTAGCGATCCAGTGATTTTCCTCAGCTCGCATTCAACCTTAATTTCGTCCATGTCCAGGAAATCTATGTTTAAGCAAGGCAATTTAAACTCCATGTTTGTAGTTTTAGGGTTAATAAAATTTAAAAAAACGAAAATATAACTATTAACAGGTGTTCAAAATAATAGAACCCTTTTTTCAAAAGTTGGTAAATTCAAAAAAAAACGATTGAAATTTCGAACATATGTGTGAACCCAGAAAATGGACTAATAAATATATAAATAAAGATAAATTAAGTACTGAGTTGTCAGTTCTATATGGTAACCGAAAGTTCGCACCCTCAACCTATATAACACTAACAATTGTAATTGCTAATTATAATTATAATTGTAAATTTAAAAAAAAAGTTATGTAATCGAAAAGTACTTAATTTAATTGTATATAATTGGGAAAAAAAAAATTAATCAAGTTAACTATTAATACGTAAAGTTTACTTTGGAAATCTGTAATATCAATAATTCATTCTTTTGCTAGAAGAGATGTGATGGATGCAAGCATTCAGACGCGAATATGTGACCTTTATTTTATTCTTTTGAGTTCATTTTTTTCTTTCTTTCTTTTGTCTGACTCTAACTAAAACTGTTTTCTAAAATGGAGGGAATGGGGAAGGAGAAAAGGAATAGTGTTAAAGGTACCGAACAGAAGAATCAATGATATTTTAATTTCAGAGTCGATCTGCGGTTAACACTTTTAAGGGTATGGGTACTTGGTATATCTTAAACTATAACGGACAAAATCAATCGACTAATAATTAGGTAACTTCGCGAAAGCCTAAGATATACTAATCATAACAAAATAAGTCAGCACACATCGGCAACTAATGTCAACCATTGGGTATTGTGCACATGAGCTGCTTTAATTGGTAATGATGAACAAAATGGAAAATTTGAAGTAAGGTTAAAATGGGAAAATAAAGAAAAAAAATACTATATATACTTAATGATACTATTACGGACATTTATATATTCAACTGAGACAGGATATAAATGCGAGTATGAATGAAATGAAATAAAGAAAAATATTTATAATAATTGTTAAAGGAAAAATAGGATAGGGAAATAACAACCGTAGATGTTGCATGATATTTAATGCAAACCGATATATAAAAACCAAGTGTGTATTGTAATCATATAATGAAACGTGTTTAAGATAACTAAAGTTATTCGGCCTGTTCTAGGAACAGGTTTAATTATAAACGCGGTCGGAGAATACATGCGGCATTCGTACTATTAATGAAACGGTTGTATAAAAAAAAATCCGTAGTTGGGCGCCATCTGTAACAACTTGCGTTGTTACGGAAAATTTTTATTAGAAGAGGGTTCTTGACGCGGTCATCAATAGCCTGGCTAAAACTTGCGGTAACGGGGTGGGGTTGTCAAGAAATCTCCTAATCTTGCTAGACCGCTTGACGACGAAAGAAAGAATAAAATACAGTATCAAAATAACGCTAAAATTTCACATTTTTAAATCCGGAGTCGCAACCATATGCGTCTGAAATACCTACCCTTCATCACACTCCCCTTAGCAAATCCTTTTATTTTCTCATTTTAATTTTTCCCGAATAATTAAAAGAATTTGAATTTAGTTTTCCCAACATAATTATTCATAAAGAAAAATTCTTAATACTAAAAAGTTATACATACAATGGAACGCATGAATTGACGGTATCAAAATTTATAATGCTAACTGTTATATCTATATATAAATTTTTCTATTTAATTTAATTTGCACTATTTCATTTTTTTCAGTTACCGACATTTGAATTAAATAAAACTACAATAAAAACAAAAGTATGCCAAAAAGGAAATAGTGCAGATTACTTTAAATACTGTAATAATACAAATCGCATTAAAACTTACAACTAAATTTCAAAATCGTTGGGCGCCTTTTTATAACTGAACCGACGATATATAATGTTGGTTGGTGTGACGTCCGAAGATTAATTTTTGGTATCGTAAACTGCTGTCCTTTTGAAGCTTTTACTCGAAGTCATTTACGTTTTATATAATATACATTATATACGAATATGCACAATTAATTATTATTTAGGTATTATTATTATTCTTATTATTTTATCTAAGAATTTTATTACAAAATTTTTATTTTATATAGAAATATTTTATTTAAAATACCGTGTAGTATCATTCGATACTATCCACTTAGTATCATATGCAAATTTATTTATCAGTTTATTATTATTAGATTACGTTATAATCGTAATTATTATTTTATATTAATATTATTAGTTTATACGATTATTTAGTTTTTATTTTATTAAGTAGTTTAGCACTAATCACAACGATTTGATATGGTTTTTCATTTACCACAAGAATATTGTCCATACTTTTTGGTAGTTATTTACACAATTCTTCAAACAAAACTTTCTGCTACCAATTCACAACATTTATTAACTTAAGTTATTATTGTAGCAGAAAAAAAAAATTATCTTTTAATTTTTGTTGGATTATATTATACCTTCAATTTTAACTTAATCGATTCAACATCCAAAATTTGACTGCCCCACCTCTTTTATTTTTCTTCCACTCATCCACAAATTATCCCGTATTACCATTAAATTCTTGTTTTACTAGTCGTTGTAATTATGATCTCAACTAACACTTAAGTTTCTATTATACAGTTTTATTTCGTTTTATGTTAACCTGTGGTATGCGTACTTTTGGTTACGTATGAAATTAATACAATTAAACGACATCGCATCATAACCCATTTTGCAGGCTTACACACATATCGCGCCGTGGACTTAAAATTAAAGCGCCTCGAACACCCAAAACTACAAAATGTGAAATTAAGAATGATAGTAATTCGTAATAGAGGTAAAATTAACAAATCTCTTTGATAAAAATTTGAGACGAACCAAGAGATTCGTAACACTACACCTAAATAACACGATTACGCTTTAAAAGATAAACAACATACGTAACGGACCTGTGCCTTAAAACTCTCGAAGTTAAAAAAACGGTTCCAATTTTCCAATTAGTTTAATCAATAAAATCAATCAATAGTTTTTCGTGGGAATATGTCTTTAAATATATAGTTGAAATTGCAATAAAGTAAGTTACGAGTATATCTTATTCAAAGTTGGATATGTATTTGTTTAGCAGCAAAAATTGTTATTTATGCTTGTCATATAATTATAGGTAAACTCGTGGGCTTTGCATGTATACATTTTAATTAAGTCATTAACTTGGGTGAATAGTGATAAAATTTTACGATTTCTATATCGCCATTTTCGCACCATCATATACTTCTGTAACGTTCAAGTAAACTTTAAAATGAATTAATTCCCCTGTTTTATTACTAACGCCGTTCATAAATTTATCAACATCAAAATCCCAAAAATATTAAATTCTAAACGTATCGATAATAATTTATTATAAAAATAATAAAAAAAAATTAACTGCAATCACAACAAGCCATAAAACAACCAGAAACAATTCTTATTCCATAACTTAATTAAATTAAATTTAACTTTTATGCAAATGTGATACGATTGAAATGTAAATTTAAGCATTTTTTTGTTTCATAACCATAAATTGTATGCGGTGTCCCGTCAAATCTAAAATTCTGTTGTTTTAAATTTCGTTTTAAATACCAAAATCAGCAATCTTGAGGTGTAAATATAAAAATTAACGTGTTTACCAAATATGGTAATTGGTGATTTGATTCCAGAAATAAATTTTCAATTTGCATATAAAAATATATGTATTTCAATTAACAAAATGTCCTATGACGGAAGAGCTTTGCACTCAAAGTCCCTATACATAATTATTCATAAATTTAATATCCGTCTATACATAAAATGGTTACCTCTTGTACGTAGTAATATGACAATCCCATAAAAAACAAATCCCAAGTACTTGTTCTTATCATCATCATCTTGATGTTAGAATAAATACTCTGATCATCTTGTGTATGATAATGAAAAAAGAATCTCATCTCATGCACCTAAGATGATGAATATTTTTTATAACGATCGTCATCATTATCATTAAGTTAAGAGTGAAACCACTTCACATCTCTACATAATATCTCCTCGGTACGTACAAAAAATTTATTAATATTTTGGAATTTATAATTTTTACTTGTGCTTACGTTACGTTTGTATATTCTTAACTATTATAAAATATTTAAGAAGTATTGTTTCAATTTTCTTGTTTACTCATTTATATGTCTTTTGTGTGTTGTCTTTAAGATATGAATATCTATGTATTCCTATATACACGAGAAGATGGTAAATAATGGATAAATTTATTTATGTATTTGCATTATATATAATATATAAAAGGAAATAAACAATTGAATAAAATATTTTCCAAAAAAAAAAAAAATTATGATGAAGGATCTGTAACATCTTCAGGATGGTTGGGAAATGTCGTCAAAATGGAAATTTTTTTTGATGAATATTTTGTTTAATTTAATATTTCGGAATATTTTTTGTTTCTCTTCGTTCGAATGTCTGAAGAGGATATAATTTTAATTCGGCTTTGTATTTTGTTGTTGTTGCTTTTTAACGATGGTCCAAAATATTTACTCTTTTGGAACGTACTCGGACAAAAAAAGGAGGATTTTAGTATTTTTGTGTATTTTGCAATGATGCGGATGAATTAATCAAACAGAATATACTTAAATGGGTTAGCCAATATTGGAATAGTTAATTTATTATTTCGTTTTTATGACAAATTTATAATTTGCATACTGTTAAAATATTTCTAAATAAACAAAATGTCAAGACGATGTTTATAGGTAAACGAACTTCTTATATAATTATGATAAATAGAATTAATTATTTTATTTTATCGATCGTAAAATGTGTTTTCGGAATCCTATTGACTTCGGCTGGTGTTAATTTATCAGGTGCCGATTATTTCATGTAGAATGTGGATCAACCGAATTTATCTCATGTTACGCTTATCTTAACTAGAATCTTGTAATTCAACCAGATTTATTGGTGAAGAAGTTCAAAATTATATGGTTGACTAAGATGTTTTTATCGAAGATGAAGAGTATGTAATCTTTTTAATTCCACTTTCAAGTTTTAGATTGAAATACCTTATAAAAAGCATCGTTAAACTAAAAATCAGCTTTCTAAGGAAAAATTGTTGTTGCTGAGATTATAGACTCCGGTCTAAAATCACAGTAAAACAGGAGAACTATGTCGAGATACATTTAGGAACACGTGCATATAACCAATAGCTCCTTAAAAACAACCAGTCATAACTTTTTATCTTGTCATCACCGGGAATCGAACTCGGGGCCCTTCGAATACAGAGTCAGCATTCTACTTACATTGCTGTCGAGGCCGAATATCCTCTGGTCCCAGAGGTGTTGGGAATATTATTTCAGCAAAATAAAGATGTATATTAAAAGGTTTCCAGTTGAAGTGCAGCTAACAATAAGCTCACTATTAAATTATTATGGCCATATATGATTGGTGTTGAGTAAAACATTTCCTAAATTTCATTTAATTTTTGATTTAATTTCAGGAATCCAGGAAAGATTAAATAAATAAAATTTTACATTGGCTAGAATGCTGAAAACTATTAATATAGAATCGAATTTCAGGAAATCTCCAGATTAAATATCAATTGTCCCTTAAATAAAATTGTTGGAGCAAAATTTTGCGTCTAATCTTAAAAAAATTAAAAATCATGATATCCGAAAATAACCATAATAAAGGTGTCAAATATATAAACGGATATTTGATGTTGTTTAATTTGATTCTGACAGTCACTACAAATTTTACGGCGTATATGGCTGGAACGTTTAGAAAATTAGTTTCGTAACCGTGTCTAATATCTTTAATTGTATAATTGTTGTTTGGTTGGCCCTTTTCATTTTCTATTCATTTTAAAATTATAAAATATTTATACGCGTACAATGGAAAACAATTCGTTATGGTCGACAAAAACTAGGCTGAGAGCGGTGTTACAAACCGGTATTAAAAATGCTGTAAAAACTGTAGCATTTGCGTGTTATACACAGATTGATACATTGGCTTAGGTCCAAGAATCTGACTTATCATTTTTTAAATTTTTCGAAGCTTCATTAATATTTATTTAAAACAAATTTACACAAAATTTATAAAATACAAATAACGAGATTTCTAATTAAAGAGTCCACCTAAATATAAGATTTATTCCTTATTGATGCGATCAGCATGAATGTTGTGCGTAAGTACCATGTACTTATCGAGTTGTACTTGATTGTGTGGACAACTATACCCTTGAAATTTGAGACTACTTCAAATATTTTCGCTTTACCGAAAAATTGCTCCTCCAAATTCTGCTTTCGGATTTACAACGACAAAGATTTATTAACTTGTGGTGATGCGTTCTCACGATTAATGTTAAAGTACGGCCTATCCTATACTAAAGGTTCTGTTGTGCTGGAGAAACTAAAAAATTCATAGAACTCTTTATGGTTTTGAAATTAATTAAAGTCTTATTTTAGTTTAGTTTAGAAAGAACAGTGTTAAGTGTTGTAAATTAGAGTAAGTAAATATTTACAATCAGATAAAATGATTGGGCGCTTTCAGGGCACCCAACAGTTGGGAACATGTTAAGTAAAATCGCAGCCAACGCTATGGAAATGGTTAGCACAATAAAGTTTTCAACTCAAATTGGCGATGATTTTACTAATCATGATAAGGGAGCTGAAAGCGCTCATTGTGTAACAAAATTTACGGAATTTTACGGAAGTTTTACACTATATGATTTTCCTGAAATATTTAATACTGCCCGATTTCCAAAAGAAATAATTCTTCGATAAAAAATACGACGTCGTCCTATTTGTAACCAAACTTTTAACAATTTACTATGATCATATTAATAGAAAATAATTAATTAATATAAACAAGTGATTACAATTATGTCGGAAAATTATGGAAAATAAATAGATATATTCTACAATTATGTTCTACAATTTTCCTTTTTCAACACTATTTGCTATTGAACGATGATGAAATTAAGAGATTTTTTCAAGCCTGAACAGAGAATGGGGGTCCTTTTAAACAAAAATATCATAGAAGGAATGAAAATTGGTTATAAATTTGTACACACTTAGAATTATTTTTTGAAAAGCAATATTACAAATTTCAGGATTATTCGAAATACGATTAACTCTAGTGGATATACCATATCCCTTTTTCAACCAAGAAAACAAAAAAATCGGCTCAGTTTTAGTCCAACCCACACAAATGTGTGAGTAAAAAACCATAGTATGTAATGGCGTTGTTGATAAAAATTTCGCTTGATTTGAAGAAAAACCAACACAATTGTGTGTATAGATATAGTGTTTTTTTCGGACGAAAATAAGTTAAAAAGGAATTCACAAATGTGTAAGTTGGTTCAAAAAACATACAAAACTAAATTTTTCACACTTTTGCCCTACCTGCACAATTGTGTTAGTAAATCACTAAAGGGATATATCAGTTGCGGATAAATGGAACTATTTACTCAAACAATATACAATGTAAGTAGGATGCCATAAAGATTTGGTGGTAGGGCTGTCTCTAGTGTAGAAGCTACTAAATTTAACCACTGGTAGTGTTTTGGACGCTATTCACTCTTATGCCTCAAATTTGTATACTATTCATCGTTCGTTGATGACGATTCGGACGAGGACGTTTTAATTCTTCTATGCCGTAAAGTTCAAAATAAACGAATACGACTAGATAATACGTGGCTGTCCTCTTATTCAGAAGTCATTAAAAAAAATACCGAAAAATATTAAATTCCAAAAAACAGAATATTTAACAAATTTGTTGGTTGAAAAACCGCCTGTTGTCTTATATTTCACGAACTTTTTCATGATACCTACTGTATTTAATTAGGTTCTACATCACACAAACCAAAATGCTAGTTAAATGAATGTTACCACCTTCAGCTTGACTCTACCATGCTTGATATCCTTACTGGGAATTTTATTATTTTCTTGCTTTCAGTCGATTATACTTTTAAAATATTCCGAAATACTATTTCAGTAACATGTTTTATAAAATAAAATCAAAATTGCATTTATTTAGCAAACAACGATCAAATAGATACTTCAGACAAATTTTATAAATACGAGCTTATAAGATGGCGAGATGTAAGATTTCGCATAACTGTTCAAAGTTTTGCATTTTTTCGCTGAACGAATCAATGTGGAACAGAACGAATCAATGTGGTCTTATCACTTGCGTCATAATTGTAAAATGTTTATTCGAGCAAAACCAGTCAAATTTGGTTACAAAATTAAGTGTATGGCATCTTCAACGGGATTTGTTTATATTCTTTTTCAGATGATGGTGCGAATAAACTATTGATTCAGAAATGGAACTTGGTGAAAATGTGGTACGCAATCTTTTGCATATCTAAAAGCCAAAAAATCAGCGGATATATTTCGATAATTCGTTCAGCTCGGATAAGCTTTTTGTGAGTTTGAACAACGACGATTATTTTGAAACCGAGCCGGAAAAAACCCATTGATGTTATCCATTGAACTATGACGTAATCAAAGTCATGGCAAACGCTAAAAAGTTTTCGCAAAAACATAAGCCCTATGTACATGTTCCCTACCGAAAAGTGGTAAAAGGATATAATAAAGGAATGGGTGGAGTAGATCTTTTCGATAGATTTGTTTCGCAGTTTTGAATCAAAATAAAAGGCAAAAATATGCTGAATTGCCAACTATTTATTTGCTAAATATGATTTATATTCCTTTTTTATGTTAAATGTTTATTTTACAATAAAAAAATTAAAAATATTTTACAGTATTTCTACGGTTGTTCCAATTTTGAAAAAGTCTACATATATATTCTATATCAAAATTATATGAAATTTTAAACTCATGTTTAGGTGACCAATACACTTTAAATTTAAGAAAATCATCACAATTGATCAGGTGATTGATGTCTAAAGCGTTTTATAGGCCACGTTAATAAGAATTTTTATTCGTTCTTGTATTTGAAAGGAATCTTAGATTGAGCGTAGCGGATTACAAAATTCTTAGATATACTGGTGATTGTCATCATTTGACAAAAATGTTCAATAAAATTCTTAATTCGAAATAAAAATTGTTCGGCAAATGGTTTCTAAAATGCGAATTGTTGTAATAATGTTCAATAATAAATCAAAAATCCACAAGTGAAGTTTATCCAGCAAGGTAAGTGGTGAGTGCAGTGCTATTTTTTAAATTGGAATTTCATACCAAAACCACAAATGCTGCTTTCTAATTAGAATCGAAATTTCATCTTAAGGTCAGCATTTTCTTGTACAAATTTCGGAATTACCAAAATTGAGGCTATATTCAAGAATTTCGTTTAAAGTTTACTTTAGAATTGCAATGCTTTAATAAAAATTAAACTTGATTTTTGCAGAATTTAATATCTGAACTTAATAGTTAATATTCCAGAACCACCTTCATAATTTATGTAATTGTTTATTTGTGAAACCGACTTTCTAGAATCCATTGTAAAAATGAAATAGCGTATAGTATTCAGCATATGTAGGTTTCTATACATTGTTCAAAATTTACGTTCGAATTCAAATTATTTCCTACAAAATCTTTATGACTCATCATCGGCTGTGGCCACGTTTTAAACCGAAATTATCTGTTTTCTTAAAATTTGTTTAGGCTCGAGAATCTCACACAATGAAACTTTAGGTGAATGTATTGTAATCGGAATTAATGAGCTTTTCAAGGTTTCACCTGCTCTGCTGAGCTGTGAATGAGTCAGTAACGGTCCAATTTATGTTACGTAATTTATACGGATATTATAAAGACCTTATCAACAAAATCGGTTGGTTGTTTTTGAATGTGAAATACATAATTAACAAAACCAAAAAAATATTTTAATATTTATTACTTAAAACTGGCCACGCACTGAAGAAAAGCCTAAATGCATGAGGATGCACAGGTATCACCCTATAATGCTTCTCAAGTGTGTGCTAACATTTTTTCTCGTGTTTTTTGTTTTAGATCCCTTTACAGCAATTCTAATTCCACATAAGGCCTAATAATAATAATTATAATAATTAACAGCTGTTCCTCAAGGCTTACGTAATTTGTCAAATTTAATAGCTCATGTACAATGCATACACTTTGTCATATTAGCGACAATAAATCTTGGTTGCGGCACATCCATAATATTGCTATGCTATATAGTAGGGGCCCTTGTCGAAAGTTTTTTTGCGTCAGATAAGTTTACACATTTTAGCAAAAATAACAATCCGCAGCGGAATGGTCATGTCGAACGTCTAAATTGAAATATTATATCTGCACAGTTTGCTCTTAGTTCTTAAAAATAAAATTCCTTATTTGCTACTGTGCTACCTCTTACACCAGAAACTATTAGGCAACTATAAAGAACCGTGTCACATTTACAAAAACCCCACCATTAAGACAATCAATGCAAAAAATCTTGAATGAAGCATTAAAATCGAACTATGCGCAGATAAACAAACATTTTGATAGCATAACTTCTTCTGCATTATTTTTGAAATACGGAGGCCAAAATGAAGCTTATAGTCCTTAATGATATATACACACACACACCCATACTTATTACAAATATTGAATTTCATTGAAAATAGTTAATCAGTAAATCGACAAATTATTTTGGTAACAATATTTTATGAACAAATATGAAAACAAGAATTTTTATGAAAATTAGACGTCAAAGTTCATATTTTGTATTCAAGCTGTTTTTCTAATTTCCGTTTCTATTTTTCTGTTCTCGTTTAAGTACCGCAATTTTCACAATCCCTTAAATAATTATGAACCATTAAATCAACAGAAATCGGAAATTACTTCAGATTTCGGGAAATTAGGATATTATGCACAAGTACCAGAAATGACAAAATTTCGCAACTTGACCTACAAACGTCTTTTCTGTTTTAATCGAAAATGTACAAAAACATCAATTCACCCGTTAAATCAATAACTCATTGTCAAATCTTCAAATTTATATTTTCCCGGGAATAAAAATGGAAATAATCTCAATTTATTAGTCAATTTGTCGATTTAATTCAACCCATTAAATATGCTTAAGCATACGAGAATATAATAATATATTTCCTATATCTACACCACAAAAAATCACTTTGAATATTATCCTCATATCACAAATCCATAAATCATTCAATAAAATATCATAAAAAAAATACTCCGTACAAGCTTCAATCAAGGAAAAATCATTTTTCCGTTAATACCCACTTTAGTTTTATTACTCACTTTTCTCAGTTTCGACTATAGTACAAGAAAGTGTATGTGTGGAGGAATTTTACCTTGTACAGTAAATTACCCATTTTCTTCCAAATCATCTCATTACACCGTACCGCATTATAAAATATCAGGAAAAGCTTTTTTATATTTAAATAATTCCTTGGATGACGTCATGGAAAAATAAAGTTCCGAAAATAAAATTAATCGATTTTATAAATTTTATCTTATTTTTTTTTGTGTATGTGTTATGTATTTGATTTGATGATGAAAATTAAATGCATGAAAAATTTGATAGTCATTTGTAGATTGACAATTAAGCTTTTCACGAAATTTTCTTGTAGGTGTATAATGGGGCGAGGTTGCAAAGTTTTTTTTTATTTTTTGTGAATGGAATGAAAGATAATGAAAATAATTGAGATTTTTTCTTGGTTTGAGCTTTTTCTTTGTACTGTTTACTGGATCTACCACAGTGTCGCTGTTACACACTCCTACAGAATTACTTTACATTATATAGTGTTTCGACACCCCCTATTTGATTTTTTATTTAAATATTGGAAAAAATCAAATCGAAATAAAGCAAAAAATATATAATAATTTTAAATTATACAATAAGAAAATTTATTTTCCATTAAATTAATAATATTGATTTTCGTTTTTTATTTTTATGTATACGTTCTAGTTGTTACGTTACTCGAGCTTTTCTGGAAAATTAGTTTTTGGCGCCATTTTTATATATTACGATTATTATTATTATGGTTATTATAGACTATTATTATTTAAATTGAACTTGATTGCGATCTTAAGTTTATTATTTTGCTGGTGACTCGTCTTAATTTATGTTTGCGTGCGGAAATTTAAATGTAAATATTCAGATAGATATAAAATTATGATTTTGTTTTGGAACCAGAGAATTCGACAGTGTCTATTACGTGAACATAAAAAAAGTTTAAATATATAAGACAATATTTATCTTATAGTGGATATAAAGAGTGATGGCAAATTTATCTATTTGTTTTGATACTGTAATATGATAAAGCGGGCTTATAAACAAAACTCTGAAGGCGCATTTATATATGCGATTATATCCCAAACGTCTTTCATTTAACTTTCAAGAAGCTTTTCTGCTTTCCCTTATATGTACATAAACTCACACACACTATACATTTATTTTTTCGGGTGATTTTAATCAAATTTATTGACTAACAAATTGTTACATATCCACAATAATATTATCTCGATAAATTATATCCTTTATAATTCCAATAAGGGTTAGTATCGTACCCTCAGATTTCGATAGATAACAAAAATAACGAACACACATATACACCAAAATTTACATACCTGCTGACTCCCCGGAAAAAACATGTAATAATGAAACATAATAACAGAAGGAAAAATATCTAAAACATGGAAAATGTTATGCCATTACGAAAATATGATGATTCAAAGTGAAAAGTTGAATTATTACTGCGAGCGTAGGGCAAAAAAAGAAATGAAAAATATTACAAAAATAAAATTAAATTAAGAAAATTAAATTGAATATGAAATAGAATAAGACGATGGCGCAAAAAAAGAAGAATTTGATGTCAACGAAAGACAAAAATTGATAATATTACAACGATAATAAAAATTAAATTGAAATGAAAGATGATGGAAATTTATATAATGTAACATGGAAAATGAAAAATGGTCAAGTAGATTAAAGGGAAGATTTAAAGTTTTCATATATTCATTTTATTGTCGTCGATGTAATCGATGTCGACATAGTTAAAAATGTGACATAGAGTTTAATGAAGCAGATATCGTACTAAACATGTATGTAGGTGTTTTATTTTCATTGTAACGGTATACTACCTAATTGTAAAGAGACTTGCACTATTGATTTATGGCATTATTTTGAATTTTCATGTTGCAATTAAGACAACCGCCGAGAATACACTACTCGCCACGAGTGGCAGCACTATCACAGAAGAGCATTTATTTTGTTATATTATATAATTACTAGCGTACATTTTCTCTCTTTATTCTCTTTTCTCGCAAAATAAAAAATCGCAAATCCCAGCGGAATAAACTATTAAAGTGATTGCAAAATGACAAATTGATTGATCTTCGAAGTACAGGACCCGGTATATAAAATCTTGAAATTTAACAGGGAATTGAAGATAAAATTTGAATTGGATATCAATATTGGGGATTTTAAAATGAGTTTCGGACACATTTCTAGGATTTGTTCACGCTGGACTAAACTTGTTTGTTTGATAACCTATTCCGCATTGGCCATCTTTACATATATTGCTCATTCCCTGCAACACAACTCAAAATTCACTCATTTCTAAGATATTTGAATCAAACGATTCCCAATAAATCATATGTATTGTCAAAACATACTCTCTTCTCTTATGCAGATATTTCTAGCATATTAAATAAAATTCCATATAAAAAATCACTCAATTCTCGAATTTAATTAACATTCTAAAACTTTTGAAAATATCCTAAGAAAATTTACAAAATATTAAAAAATTATAAAAATTCAGATCCTATAAGGATGTAGGAATATAAAAAAATGATTTTACTGGTCAGAATGTATTTTTATTTATTTTTGAAAAAACGCCGTTTTACACACAATTTTGAGTGGTATTTTCAAATCGATCAATAATGGAATTCCTCGAGGATCCTAAATGTCTGAACCGATTCTAATGAAATTTTGTGCATGTGTTTGAGTGGGTTTCTGGATGGCCTAGATTCATAATTGGACCCGGTAGGTAGCACTGCAATTGGGTATTAGCAATTTTTTGTTTTATTTTTTAATGAAATTTGTTTTTTAATTTTTTTAATATTTCTCACATATCAGAATATAAAACGATCCGCCGATGCCACAGATCACATGAACAAAATCGCCCGTAAATTCATCGCGAATTGGCACGTTCATCACTTCTCCGCCTTGCACTCGTAATGACTATTAATAAGTCACAAGGCCAAGCAATATAAATTTGTGGGTTAGATCTGTTCATTTATACAAATCAGGAATTTACGAAAAACTTTGCTCATCAACCCGCATTAAGTTAAAAATAAAATAAATATTATTCCTTTTAGTTTTCAAGTTAGTTTAATTTCTTTTAGCTTTAATACATTTCAATACTTTACTGTTTTAACATTAATAAGAATATGATTTTCATGGAAATTATTTGAGTTTTTTTTTTATCTGCTATTATTTAATCAAAATGAAAATCGGCCAAATTTGCATCACATGGTAGGTTAAGGTTTCAGTGACTGACAATTAGGCCATTTTTTGGACCATTATGATATTACGCATTCACGCCACATCATTATATCATATCACGCCATATCATATCACACAACTACAGTATACCACCTGCAGTCTGCACATTGCAAGCTCCATGTCAACTTGTACATTGATGTGGACGGTGGGTCGGCGCTGAATACTGCACTTCATCAGAGGGTCTTCGTTGTGTTTATTAACATCACCGATTGTAATCGATGATAAAAATTCGGTTTGCATCTAGCCTTTGATGGGATTCGAACCCAGTACCTCCCAGCCCAAGTGCCATTACATGGTAAGACGTCACATTCCACTGCAACTCGCAGTCCACCTTCGGTGTACATATAAGTGTCCTTTTTCATGAGTCGCCACATCTACAGGCGCCTGAAATAAACAAAATCGCAACTGTTAGTCATTTACATATATACAACAACAGCACTCTCGCAAACCAGCCAACGCTCGGGCAGGGTAAAGTCTGTCGGGCCCGCTAGTTTCATATAAAATTTGGTTTCTATATTGAATTTTGATAGAAATATAAATTTTAGCTGGAAATATGGCAAATCTGTACATTCTACACAATTAAAATGTCAAGATTCATTTAAAGAGATAAAGAGATTTATTGATTAGAAATCTCACTCGCCAAATAAGTTATATTATAACGCCAATATCTCAAAAGCTTCCAGTAGTATTCAAAACTTACGGTTGTATTTGTAATAGCTTAGAGGTCATACAGAGACTACATGGATTGGGAAAATTTAACTATTAGGATTTTCATTGTTGTTCTTTGATTTTCTACGGTCGTAATAAACACAAACGTTTCTGATAATACAAGAAATTTCTTCAACTCTTTGCCAAATTTTATATTCTTGATAAATTGGCAAACATACTAATTAATTGTGTTTTTCAATTCCATTGTCACATATATGATTTAAAAACGTTTATGAGACGTTTTCAATGATATTTCTGAAATTTTACGAACATCGATAATGTCCAAAATATACATTTATGATCCATCGGATAGGGAACAGAAAGGTTTGGAGGTAATAGCAGGTAAAGTGATCGGAGGTAATGGCGGGTGATAATGGGGTAGGTGTAATGATAGAGATAAAATGTCTAGGGATTATTTTCGGTGGTAATGGCTTTCTACGTCCCACATTTATTCCCATATAAGAAAAATCCCTCTTAAGTCTCTGTAAATGACCTCTGGGTAGCCTATTTCAGTCGTAATTTTGAGTCAGTAATTTGTCCATCTTTATCAGCTACCCAATAATACCACTTTCTCCTGTATTCTCTGTTTAGCTGATTGCAAAATCTCCTCTAGCCGTGTAAATTGGAGAATGAATAAGGTTTTCCATTTCGAGTACTCGGATACTCGAGTACTCGACAATTTATTCAAACTATCGAGTTTTCGAATACCCGGTTAATTTAATCGAGTAATCGAGGTTTAGAAAAACTAATTTTTATCTAAAATAAAAATTAAATTTGCTGCCTAGTTTTAGGGTTTGTTTTGTATGCTATAGTTAAAATTCACTGTACAAGAGAACACTGTTAATGAAATTTATTTGACGTTCCAATTTTTTTACGTTCTATCCATTTCAATTGTCATGTTTGTGAACCTAAAATGTTATCAGTTCAATAGCTAAGTACAAAAGAAGCTAATTTAATAACAGCAGAAGGAGCAATCTTAGGAATTTAGTGATAGTTTAGAAGTTTCTTCATAGCGAACTTCTAAACTATCACTAAATTTATTGAAAATATTGAAAAATGAAATTGATAAACGTAAAAATAGAGATATGGGCGTCATTACTTATATTTTTATATACGGAAACTTACTTTAAATCAAATGAAAATGAGTTTTTAAACTATTCATCTAAATAATCAATTCATCGACCATATAAAAAAAAATCCACTGGTCTTAATTCCCGGGTAATGTGGTAGCGATTGTTGTGAAGGAGTCTTATTGAAACATCCAATGGTTGCTATACCGAATTGTTTACGTGCCTAAGCTAACAAAGCATCGCTTAAAATCTTTACACGGTAGATTTATTGATTTACCTTTACGCCCTGTTCAATGAAAACGAGTGAACGTCCTGTGGCAGTTACCACGGCCCAAAGCATCAATGATGGAAGTGCTGGCTTTTGCAGAGTAATTCGCTAATCTAAATTGCCTTTTGCCAAAAAATTTTTCATCAGAAAAGATTAATTCTCAAGCTCGCCACCAATGTGCAAGTGTTTTAACACATTTGCTTGCTTTTGCAAGGTGAACTGCTTTTGTTGCAGGTGTTACATCTAGAACTTTTTGTATTTTGATGGGCTTCAATCGTAGCTTATTTTTTAATATAAACACCATGCTACGAGATGACACATTGCGATTTTTCGCCAATTGGACTATGCTTTGCCGTGGATTACGTTGAATTCTGGCCTTCACTTTTCGAACGATTTCTGGCGTAGTTGCTGTTTTTGGATGTCCATCTCCATGGCGTTTTTTGATGCTATACCAGTGTAATTGTAGCGTACGTAATGGTCCGATACACAAACATTTTGTTCACATGTAAATGTCGTAGCTCCATTATCAAATGGCTGGTTGCGATATTTCAACCAAATACAAAGCAACTGATGTGTTTGAATTCCATTTTGATATATTTTTTTTAAATTGCAACGTTAAATGTTATCCTTCTGTAGGCTTGTAAACAACATACCAGACTGACGCTTTTCAAAAATGAGCGCGCTGTCATTAGCTGATGAGTTGCTACAGCAGCGTGAAGTTGGTAACATTTCAAACGCCGAATATTATTTTAGTTTGATTTGCTCTTTTTTTATTAAATAAATAATATTAATAGAACTACTTCGCTGTTTTTGGTAAAAAATTATTTTAACGAGTACTCGAGTAAGCGGTTAATTAGAAGACTCGACTACTTGAGTAATCAAATTTCGAGTAAAATGGAAACCCTTTCAATTTTAAATATTTAATCATTTTCAATATTTCTAGGTTATTGTAAGGTTTGAGTAATGTAATATAAACTATAGTGTTCCAATTTTGTGGATTTGAATTCAGACCCTCATCCCAAAAGACTCAATGAGAATCATCAGGACTATAAAAGTTGCTACCGCGATGTGAACATTCAACATCAAAAAATGAAATGTCGGTGTTTAGTTCTACAGATGCAAGAATCCATTGCCTTCGAAGTGTTGCATTGCCATCAGTTACCAAGAAATTTGCTGCGGGTAGTAGGCGAAGTCTTTTTTGACATGTTTGTCGATGTAAACTAAAGGTGTATTTTCAGACCATCACAGAAATCGGAAAGTAACTAAAACCGACGATATTTTACAGATGCGATCCACTGGCCTCTCCACAACAATTGACAACGATTTCGACGGTTATGGGTCGACAAGACTGTTTTTTCTTTAAGCGACTATGATTGATGCTTGATTTCTCGAACCAATGCATCTCGACGATAAAAAATCGCAGTTCCAAGCTTCCTCTTTATGATGTGCCAGCTGCTGAACTCGTGTTGACTGAACTGAATATACAATGCGGACTCCCGTTGTTTTCGCTTTAAGCAATTTAATGATAGAAATACGTATGCACATTGAGTAGTGAATAGTTACGGCAGAATTATTAATGAACAAATAACTAAAAATCACTTTTTACAACAAAATTACAAGCGGAATTCAATAAAGAGTTTGGTGTAAATAAATAAAAACAAGACTTAAGTGCAATACGAATCTAAACTTTAAAGTTGCAATTTCCCAACATTTGCTATTTTTTAGTTCTTGTTTTTGTTTAATGTTCTGGGTTGATATTAGTCGGATAGTTAACTTTCACTATATATAAATACTTGAAATGATAGTTTATTGTCATAATTTTTTTCTAGGATGACTATTGCTGTTATGGTAAACATTCTATATTTGTGCAGTGTCATCCTGGGATGAACAATTTCATTAACTTTATATTATGCATCCCAACTTTATAGTTTTAGTCGGTCATCTATTTTAAAATTATATTTTAAAATAGAATTAGATGTCTATTGTATCGGTGGTATCGATATTTCAAATACCCTTAACAATTAATTATTGCACAAATCGCTAGTATTGACCTAAATATGGTTAGAAAATAACAGAAAGCTCTATACCAAAATATAGTTCGATTGTGAGGTGATTAGACGCTTTTTACTTTAACAATTTTTATAATTCTGTATATAGGTATAAAAATAAAACCAAATTTCTGTTAAATAAAATCGATACCAGACGATAATTAAAATAATGAATTAACAAGTTTACGATAATCAATAAAAGTTTAATTTTCAATATACATGTCACACCACCATGTCTATTTTAGTAAATCAGCATACGTCAATCAGAACTTAATCGCCGTCGCTATTCAAATAGACAGACACGTGCAAACCATTTAACTTCAGTAAATATCATTTCGTAATTACAGGCTTACGCTAAAGCCACATACAAATTAATAATAAAACGATATGTTCATACATGAAATAAATAATCACTTCATGTTAGGCTAAAAATATAAACTGACAGTAGCTAAAACGTATCATAACAGCTTAACGTTTATCTAAGACACAAAACACATACACTTCATACTTTGATCCACATATATTCAATTCGTTATTAAATAGAATTATATTTTTATATTATTTCGTGCTAGGCTAGTCTACTCGAATCGAAAAAGTTCTGACACTCGCCTATACATAAATTTAATCACATATTCAATCATAATTATTCTAGTTATGTTGTTGTTGTTGTTGCTGCTGTTATATATCCAATTTTTGTCAATCATTTTTTTTTTCAATTAAAATCAACATCATAAATCAAAATTAATATTTCATTCAATGTTTGATTTATTTGTCATTTATAAATATATTTAAACTGGGCAATAGAGACCATTTCTGATCTAGGAAAATTGGACGCCGAGTACAAAAAAAAAATGTTTATCCTGGAATGTGCCAATATGTATGTATTCGGTATTGTGTGCTCAAAGGGAATCCTTTTTCGACGACCTAAATATATTTTAGCAGAAATTTAATAAAATTATATCGATATGGAATTTGTGTACCAGCGATTTATCATTTTTATCTTTTTTAAATTGTAACAAAATATGTCAATCATAAATTTCCTGCCACCCACATTACCCCAACAAAGATAGACATTTAGACAAGAAAAAAAATTTTTGTCGTCTTACATCACACAATTTTTTTTTTGTGTTATTCTCTGGTTAATATTTCTGTTTTGTTATTGGTAAACCGAGTTAATGCATTTATATTTACAAGCCGAAGGTAATTTTCTAGATATTTAATATTTTGTGATAAATTTAATGACATAAATGAATATGTCCTGGAGTAGGGGGAAAAGCTCGCGCTTTATTTATCATCCAACTGATAAATAAAGTGTTAACTATAAATAAGTCTTGTAAGATAAAATAAATAAATGATTTGCTTTTATATGTACCATAGTTGTTTCATTTATTCATCTTATAAGCGCCTGCCTTGTCTCGCTATACTTCTCTATACAAGAATAAGTTTACAAAAAATTATTCTCAAAAGATTTAAATACAGATAACATCGTGTGTTGGTACATTTTATCACGCTTCTCAAGATAACACATTTGTAACAATTTTATTCGCTGTTGTTGTTTATGATTTTGATGATTTTCATTTACACCACTGATCCGACAATATGCCATAAGGAGTGGTCTTGTTAAAATCGCGCGGGTGAACAACAATCTTTTTTCGTATAACCATTTAATTAAAAAGGGTAACCTCAAGATTGTGGTAAATGTATAGTTTCGTGTTTATGTGTATAAATAAATTAGACAGACAACGACAAGAAATTTGACTCGACGGTATCAAATTTGGATTGAAATATTTCTACTTTTCTGTTGATTTGTGTAAGATATAAATTAGAGATATTTTGCTAGACATTTTCGGTAGCTAAAGGTTATGTGTCAGACACGAAAGTCATTCTTTTTTAATCGTAGTTTTTTGATCTTTATCAGATTTTGTGGTTTGATTTGTGTCTATCGTTTTTCATTAAGCTTAGAACTTTGTAAAATAAATTATAAAAAAATGATAATAGGTTTTATAGTAGATGGAATAAAAATGTCAATTTTAGTTGTTCATTTCGACATTTTATTGAAATAATTCATAAATTGTGTTAAACGTGTTAGATAAGGTTTCATAATTTATCAAAAATTATTTATTTAGAGCGACATAATCAATAATTAAACTTGTCTTGTATGAGGTCTCTCACCCAAAATTGTGATTTCTGAATCTCAAAACTTTTTTTGTATTTATAGTTTATATAAGCAATCACAATTTTGTTGTTTTGTTAAGACGAATTATCATTATGCGAATTTTGCAATGAACGTTTTCTACATTATTCAGTTTCATATTCATCTAACACATCCCAAGGGTTGAATATCCTTGGCACCTTACCTTATTTAAATTCTGATAAATTTACTTTTCGAGTTTGGCAACTAATATCACCAATGTTCGTTGTTGTTTCGCTGTTGTTCCTATTCACTTCGCTGCTTATAACTTGATTAAATTAGTCGAAACGGCGGATTTTTTTTCCCGAATTAACTAATTTTTTTCGACATCATAATTAATTTTCTGATTTGCTTATACTATTGCTCAGCTCCTCATCTTAACATGCCACAAAAAATTGAGGAAATAATATTTTGTGGCCAATACCCAATTTTCTTTTAACACGCCTGTATACATACATATAACTCAAAAAATACACCACACTTGGTTTTCTTCGTTATCCCTGCTAAAAATTCGGAAAATCTATAAAGTCAGCTCTTGTTGGTTGAACATTTAACCTTTAACTTTTTTCGAATCTTTAGTTCTATGCCGATTTTTGTAAATGCCAAAATTTTCAACATAATTGAAAAATATGAAAAGCCATAGAAGCTGCCACTTGTAGCAATCTCTCAATGAAAAAAGTTTTAGTATGAATTTACAATTTAAATAGTCGCCTGTAAAAAGTTTTTTTTTATCAGAACTCGCTATTTTCGGTAAAATTTAAAAAATAATCTGAACGAATTTAGTTAAAAATTTAAATTAAAATCTTCTTGTTTTAAACGTTTTGTCGTAATTGTTGTACACTTTTCAAAATTGTTGTTCAGTTTCCAAAAAAGCACCTACGGAAGCTGCCGATAATCTCTGAGACCTCTTAATTTATGTAAAAATCCATTAAGTTTCATCCCGTACAATCGATCCATCTTGGCGCACAGATGCCAAGTTTTGGTTAATAAAAATATTATCCGTCAAAAATCGTAATGCCCGCTTAAATTTTAGAAAACTGCTCTGGACCGATATTTTTCTCTCTCTGGCACTGTACATCTATCTCATCAAGGGATTTGGCCGCCTCAAATGAGGTTTCATAATCATATTTTTATTTCGGATAATGAGTGATTAATTCATTGATCCTAAACCAACCGTGAAATTTTTTCCTCGTCACCACCTGGAATCGAACCCGGGACCTCCGGTCGCTGGAGCAAGCATGCTGACCACTTTGCCACCGAGGCGGCAAATTTTGACCGATATTGTTGTTTCATATAGATGATCAAAATTATTACTGGAAGAACTTTTCGAATATGGTCAACAAAAATGAAGCTAGGCCATTTCATAACCGATCATAAAGAAATTCTTTATGTATAGGATTGAAATGGGATTGGAAATTTGGTTTGATAGATCGAATTGTAACGATAAAATTATTTTTGGAATAAGTTCCGGAGTGTGATCAACTATTGTTTAATTGTAAAGTGGATATTAAAACGAGGTTCTCTTCGTTGACGTGGTTTCTGACCAAACTTGGTCTTTCTTCTCATAATTGTACTAACCCCGCGTATCGTTACTCAACTCAATCAGTTATATTGTATTTGCTTAAGCAAACTCGTTATTAGACTACATTTATAATTTTTTATTTTAAGTCATTTTAAGGACTTGGGAAAAGGCTTCTGCTTCCAAAATTATCGACTGCGTATTTTCAACATTGTCAGAGTTTTTTGCTTGAAACAGGCTTTCCTGCATAGTTGTAAGCCAATTCTTAATGGTTTATCTTTTCTTAGAGCAAACTGCAAATTCTATTGACTAATTCAATCATACATAGGGTTCCTATAGGTACAATATTCTGGCATTGGTTAGATATAAATCCCAAGTAGCTTAAGAAATGGCTTACTTTTTTCCCAGTTTCGATCTTAAATAATCAATTTTTGTGGAACTAACCCATTTATTTACTATCGGTTAGTATCGAGCTTCATTTTATAATAAAAAAAGAATTTCAATATGAGATTTATATTTTATTGAGATAAATGACAAGTTTGAATGAAACTCCTTATCTCCGAAATAAGTGTTCTTACATAATAAACAATTTTAGCGGGGTTCAAAAATGAAGAGAGGAAGTTCTGATTGTGGTTCTAAAGAATGTCAAATTGAATGGAAATACACAAAATAGGGAGGGAGGGGTGGTATTCGCAATATTCTGTCTTTCAAAAGAATTGTATGTGCATTCCATATTATTTTCATTTCTTAATACGGCAAATGGCTAATATGATTGGAACTAAGGAATTTGATTTCAAGGTCATGATAAAATTATACTTCCAAAGTGGATTCCGATTGGTTTTCTAAAGAACTATTTTAGAACTAATCCATTTTACAGATGATTAGAATAAAATTCAATTTGTATAATAAAAGATAAGATCAATCGACTAATCCTTAATAATGGCTACTTTAGAAACAGTAAGTACTTCCTCCGTAAGGACCTTTCTGCCATATTCCTTTAAAATATTTTAATGTGTTATCAGTACTACAGATTAGTTCATTTTTCGGGTAAAGTTTTGGTGCCGAATTTGCATTTTCAGCTTCTTCAGAAATTCATGAACCCAAAACAAAACCTGTACGCCGATAACATGTTCGTGTTGATCACTGCTTATACATTCCGATTCAACATTCTAGGCACTGAACTTTATGATTTTTGTATACTCCATGGACCTAAAATGCCAACGATACACCAGAAGTGGACGGTATATTTATTTATTTTTTCTAACCATTTTCTCGATAAATTACATTTTGGGTTTCTGTCGTTGCTTAAAACCCGATATTCATGATAGACAACATATCTTAGATTTATCCAAAACATTAAAAGAAATGGAACTTCAATCATTAAATTAATTAGGAAAATAAACGGCCCGCTCCACTAAAAGTTGACTATTAAAAAAACTCTTTAAACTGGGCGGAACTAGACTTGTAATATGGCAATATGATTCCGGTAAGCTAATGAGTTTTTCAAGTATTCTATATTTATTTATTTATTACGTTTACAAAAATTTGAGAAATGTACCCCTATTTTGAGCGTTCGAACTCATTTATAATGAATTGAGCGATTCATTTGGTTTCAAATAAATTCATTGTCCTTTAATAAGTGTTTAGAGATGCAGTTAAATCAGAGATCACATGGAAGCAACATAAGCGCATGTACAGCTGCATCATTAGTCCTTGTAACCATCGCTCTCCAGTTTTACACCAAAAAACACAAAAGCTCATGTTACATGGGCCTACATGTTACGCGGCCTCATACATCGCATTGGCCGACCTACACCGCTGTTCGGAACAAATTTTGCACATTTTTTTTTTCGTAACAGTTAAATTTAAATTTCGTTTTTCCAATTCTATAAAGTTTAATAAATTCAAGAATTTCTTCAAACATTAAGTTAGAATCCCATTTCTATTCTTAATACCGAATTTCATTATGATCGATTAAACAATGGAAGTTCCGTCTCAGTACTGCACCTTATGCCAGAACTATTTCCAAAAATTATTTTATAATCACATTTCCGTCCTACATTCTCAATTTCATTTTTATCAGTTCATTTCAAAACTTTCTCCTTTATTAATTTTAGAACTTAATATCCGTTTTACATACGCAAGTTGATTATGATCGGTTGGGAACCGGGCTAGTTACCTCTGAGTTGGCCGTATTTCACAAATTTTTGGAAAAAAACATAAGTTTTAGAATCCCATTTCCCGTTTATACCACAATTCATCATCAAGTTGATGATTTCCAGAGGTACCACGAATAAAACAAACAAACAAAAAATCCCAGAGGCGACAAAAACAGAACCTGTGTACAATCGGACGACGAACTTTCAAGAAATTGTAACTCTTGGTACTCAAACAGCTAAAACTTCATGTAACATAATATATTTTCGGTTACTTTTTGTTTTCGATGAATTGTAGTTTTCGGTTAACTGCTGTTATCGGAAAACTGCCGTTTTCAATAATTTACAAAAAATTCATATTCACTTTCACCGAAAATGAAAATTCACCGAAAAATACAATTCACGCAATAACGTTTTAGAATCCTATTTCCATTCTACAAATCAGACTTCTTCTTGATGCTATGAATAAGTCTAGTTCCGTTCTAAATGACCGCAGTTCAGAAGTAATCGGAAAAAAATTTTAGAGTCACATATTACAACCACAATTCGGCATAAAATTTGGCGATTTTCAGAGCTACATTCAAAACTCATTTTCGGACAGATTTTTCATCATTGAAATTCATTTTAACTATGAATAAAAAAAACAAATGAAAGAAAACTTTCCAGAAAACTGGAATCGAGAAGAAACAGAACCTGTGCACAATCAAAGGAAAAAGTTCAAAGAAATTGGGACTCCTGGCACTAGAACAGCTAACTGTTAAATTTCATTTGACATTTTTATGAATAGATGAATTTTTTTTCGGTGAATTGTCAATTTCGATGAACTGTCGTTTTCAATGAACTAACGTTTTCGGTAAACGGTCATTTTCGGTGAACTGTCGTTTTCGCTGAATTGTCGTTTCCGACAAATTGTTACTTTCTGTAAATTGTCTTACAATAATTCCGTATCACCGAAAACGACAATTCACCGAAATCGACAATTAATATGGCTGTCCACATTAAAATGGTTAACCCTAATCAGGATGGGTCATTTGACGTACGTAAAAGCATGTGATGAGTCTCCTGGCCTCAAAAGCATTTTAGAGGAAAATTCAAAAAAATTTATAAATTTCATGTTTATTTATTTATAAACTACTACTAAAATTCGTTAACAAAAACAATATTTCAGAAAAACTAAGGCTTACTAAGAAACTAATTATTTATTGACGCTGCCCTTACAGACAGTCACTTTTACTGATGAGTGTTCATTACAAACATTATTTTAGCAGATGTTGCTACTATTGGATGTTTGTTCAGCTTCACCCGGTTGCTACTCTGAAGTATAAGATAAAAGGACTTGTGACATTAACCTCTTTGTTGGGCAGATTTTTTGGCAGATAGACGAGCAGTACTATTTCTTTCCAACCAATTCCAGAATAAGGTTTTGTAAAAACAATATGCGGCGAGTATTTGTCTGTTCAGCATTCCAGTCTGGATAAATATTCAACCGTATTATAGTTACGTCTAGTCTTGGTTTCTCTTTGGGAGACCATTCTTTCTTAAATATTAAATACTAGGGTGGCTATTCGAGCCATCGCTGATCCACCATATATTCATCTATTATTTTGTCCGATTTGGAGGGAATGTATTATTTTAAGGATACTCTCCCACGAAAAGGTAGCAACTGCTCATCATTTGTAACGTTTTCCCTTGGAATATACTGTTTTAAAAAATTAGTATTTATTCTTTCCGAATTTTACGGTAAAGGGGCAAATTTATTGCGATTTCTTCCTTGCGATTTATCATTAAATCTCACGTACTGAAAGAGAAGCAAGAATCTGTTACAAGACTTGCTTACTCTAATCAAAATATTACCAAACAAAGGGTGCCCAAAATTGTTGGTTGTCTGACACTCCTTGCTTGTTGATACAAGCATTAATCAATAAACCGATAAAATAGCGTATCTCAATTGCATCAGTTGGATTTCAAAGTGCTCCGCGTTTTCAGAACCATAAAAATTGGTACTTTCCACTATTACTTGATTGACTTAGTCGGTTATAAGACGGAAAAGGGGTTTGAAAGGGGAAGAAAGGGATTTGATTTTCTTAAATGGTTCAGTTAGGCCTATATTTAAACAAAAATTTAAAAATATGATTATGTCCTCTGAATCTTAAATAGTTGATCTTGGAGTACATACCGCATAATTCAAAGAGAAATAATTTTTTAAATGCTTTTTTAGCATAAAAATTTAAAATGAGTCTCCGAGACTCAACCCATGCTGATTAATGTTTCATGGCCTTCGTCAAATCTTCGAAACTTTGCTAATTTTATTTTACCAAGTATTAAACCATATTTTTCAGACATCATGCAAAGATTCCTATGCATGTCGTTATAAATTTTAAAAATGCTTTAATATTTTGAATATATTGACGATTATAAAGCAAAGTTGGTGTTTAGTGACATCTGTTTGTAAGGTTTAAAACTACAATATCACTAATCTAACAAAAATTTCATTTAAAATAGATACTTTCACAAATTTATTATCTGGTTTGCGGGTCTTTAGTTAATATGTTAAGTGGTTGTTATACAGTTATTTAGTCAGACAGATATCGTCGGAGCGAAAAATAGCTTTCCTAACAATAAACAAACCGGCACACATCTTCTTCTTGGTTGACCGATAACCCCTCAATGAGCAGGAATTAAACCTTTAACTTCCTTTAACCAATATTTCATAGAAAATATTTATAGTAAAACTGTTTTGGGAGTTTCAATTTAAAGGTCTTTATTTTTACCACCTCCTTTAAATGACCATTTTTTGACTGCCCATTGAATATTCCATAACACCTTATTGAAACGGTTTCCTTTATCAATGCAATACCATGTCTCTCTCTAGTTCTCCCTGCCAAGCCTACATGCACGACGTTCCATAACTCATTTTTATTATATGCAAGGATGAAAAAGACCACCAAAAGGAACGAAGCTCAAATTTTTCAGTGTAGAGTTTAGCGTACTAGTATATTCAAGTTTGTAGCTTTTGTCTCGTTTATGTTTCCAATTTAAAGTATCGTTCTTCAGTTTAAACTGTTGTTTAATTTAGAAGCTATTTGCTATTTTCTCCTAAACACCATTCATGTAAAGTGACCATCAGTTGTTGGTCCCTTGAGTGGTCATTTTTGAGAAGTTTCACTGACAATTTTCAATTGCTCTAATACGACATAAACCAATTTACAACATAATTCCGGATCAACATCAAAATAGACTAAACCAATTAATGGCATTACACGTATTTATGTTACAACTTCCGACATAATTCTAAGACACGTATCATCTTAATTTACAACTATATGATAATCGTGTACAGGAATTAAATATAATTAATATAAAAAAAAATCGAAATATTTTGCGAGTCGCTTACGGGTCCATTATTAATTAATAATTCAATTATGTCAACATTAAATAGATAAAAATTAATTTCTTTATGGCAAAAAAATATTTTTTTATTGTCTATTCATAATTACATCATGCTTGCGTATGCCTAATCATCATCAGTGCGAACAGAGCGACAAAATTAACCTTCTTAATTAAACACTTTGTTATTTATTTCACACATCTTTAAAAAAAGACTACACAACGATTTCCGTTCCTTTCATTTTATTAATTTCACTTGCCGAGTCGAGTACGCGGTAAATTCATATAGAGTAATAATTCGGCGTCATAATTCTTATCTACGAGTAGTTTGCACTAATCTACTTCTTCTTCTCATTATTATTATTATTAAGATGATCTAAATTTTTATTTAGTTTTAACTAAAATGACATATATATTTTAATTATAAATTTTTATTTTAAATATATTTAACAAAATTATTTTTCATTTTCATTTCAGATTGCTTTAAATCGTTTCGCCTGAACAAACAAAGTGTCGAATATAAAAAGTTTAAATAATTACAAATTAATATAAAAAGTGTTGTGAATAAAATAAATTAAAATTATTATGATTAATGTGATTAAAATATAAAAAAAAAATTATTTTTGAAAGTGATTTTGTTTTTGTTGGTTTTGTAAATATTCTAAATTTAATAATTTTTGTTTTTTCTATTTAATTAATAATTTACTAAAATGAGAAATTTAATAGTTTTGCTTAAAATATTTCTAATAAATAATTTTGTAATGGAAGTGCTTATGGCACATTGGGATCATACATATGATTTGAATGAAGATTATCGTATATTATGGAATGTTAGGGATCAAGAAGTAACGTTTGAAGTACAAGTTAAAACATTAGGGTATATTGGATTAGGTTTTAGCCGAGACGGAACCATATACGGTTCTGATATAGCAATTGGATGGGTGGATCAAGGACAAGCACATTTTCAGGTAAGACATTTATTTTGTTAAATTATTTACAAACTGGTAATTTTTTTTTTGTACCGTGCGAGCAAAGTTCATATCATCAGATTAGTAATACTTATTCATGTTATGAAATATTAATTTATTTCGTTCGGTTTTGCTTTTGACGTATTGTGTGCGACTGGCAAAAAGGCCTGACTCAAAAAAAATGTACTCAACAGAAAAAATCGTTTTCGTTTCTTATTTTTTACGTCTGTGTATATGGTGGCATGTGGTTTTGTTTTTGATAAGTCAATTTTCTTTATTTTTTTTTGTTCTATATATAAATGCTTTCCTTCTAAATACGTACATTTCCCTTTTGGCATTTTCTTATGTGTGTACGTACGTACTCGTATAAACTGGGAAATACAAAATAAAAATAAAATGGTTTAAACGAGGCAAGAAAAAATGATTTATGGACGAGTCAATTTTCTGAATTTGTTATCAAGTGGATTTTGATTCCATTAACATACTTGCGTTGTATTACACACCGGAGGAGTATCGGGTAAACCAAAGTGAAAAAAAAATCGATTTTGTATTTTGCCGCTGTCGATTTATATCTGAAAAGTGAAAAGTATTTGGATGAGTTAAAAAGTTAAAACAATTTTCATGGTATAGTAAATCAAAAAATAACTCAAACATATCTTAGACACTTTCATCACGGGATTTTCTGTTTTGTTATACTCATCGTAAATTGTCTAGACCAGATAAGAAACTATCTAGTTCTTAATAGGCCGCGCGTTTATGATTTATATCCGTACAAGCAACATTAATTGTATTGCATCATTAATTTAATTAATGTCATGTAATGAATATATTTTGGGTCTGTGGGTTGTCCATAAATATTAATTCGAATAATCATCATCTTTCTGAATTCTAAATAGGCGGAGAAGAATATTCAAATTGTGTATAGTCGCAGTGTGATTAATTGAAGGTACAATTTTAAATGAATATTTGAATTATTCTGGAAATTCCAAATTTTGTTTTTAATAACTGTACATTATAATTTTTTTCACCATTTATACAATTTATCGTTAAAAGTTCGTTAAAGAGGCGGTTGCTCGGTTTTTATTTGAAGACAAACAAAATTTTAACTATATCACTCGCCGCTCCTCTGGGTAAAATGATTTGAGAAAATGACCTGTAGCCAATTGTGATACCAGAATAAAGAAATCCATTTTTCGTAGCTGTGTTTGTAAATATAAGTCTTGGTTTGCGATCTACTTTGAGTATAAAACCTGTAATACAACAACTGCCGAGTATTTAAATTATTTTAATTTACAGTTCAATCTAATATTAGTTAGTATAAATTCGCGAAAACTTTTTGCTTCCTTTCTCCGCCAACATAAAATATCAAGTAGAACAATATATACACCACATTCCAAGAATTTGATTGTGTGTGTCTTAAGGGTCAATAATTTGAGAAGGCAAAACATATCACTAACCGTTAATTAAACTGTCTTAAGATTTGTTAGCATTATTGTAGCATTATGAGCTGTAGTAGGTAAAAGCTCTTAAAAATAAAGCTGAAACCAAAAATGTCTCGCATTCAACATAACACTATGGGCGGGCCCGTGGCTGAAATCCAGCTTTTCATCTCAATCCATAGCCTTGCTTTGCTACTTTGGCACAGAACTGCAAGAGTTCTGCAATTTTGTGGCACCGAACGCTCATTAAAGTTCAAACAATCTGACATTTCACGTAATTTTCAAACCTGTTTGATCTTTGGTTAGAAAATCTCCTTCATGCTAAAACATTTGTCTTATAATATTTTAATACGCCAGCCACAACATGAATTTGTGATATAACAAGGGGGCTAACAAAATGTTGACAGTCTTTGACCAATTTGAAAGTGGCCATTGGATTCCACAACAAATTAAACGCAGCCTGTACATAAGGATAATTTCTTTGTTTGAATCAGCGAGTTCAAATTATAAATTGCACAAAGTGTAGGTGCCGGCCACTCTGTATGATCGAAAATCATAGGTAATAGGTTCCACAATTATAATGAACGCAGCCGGTGAAAAATTTGCGACTCGCACTCCCGTTTATTAAATTATTGAGATAACCAAAACTTATCTAGTATTTAATTGATTATTCAATGCTCCAACGCGTATCTATCGATATGTGGTGGTATTAGGCATTTCTAAAATAAAAAACTTCTTGCAGAGCAGGAAACCTAATAGTGTGTATTGCAAGAACGGAATTTGGCCGGAATTTAATTTTACCGGGGGTTACGGGATCTTATTTAACCACTGGCCAATAAACAACCGAAGCTTTATATAGCACTAGTCTAAGACTAACAATTTATAAACCAATAATCGCAGTTTTGTGAGTTAAACTCAAATGTTCTTCTTCGTTAAAAAATAAGCCAATGGCTTTTTAAACTTAATTCCAATGTGATAGGCAGTTATAGTGCCACTATAGTTTAACGAGTTATTCATTAATAACCGGGAGCCACAGAAGAGAACAAAACACCTTAATGGCGAATCTTTGAATGTCTGGTGGAAACTGAAAGATAATTCAACTCCGCCTTTCACGTCGATGTGGCTAGAAAATAAAGACAAAGGAACCTGCAATATCAAGAAAAAAGCCATCAAAATAAACTCAGTATAAATAAATATATCGTTTAAAGGGGGGACAGTCCCCTGTAATTCAACAGTAAAACATTACCGTACACGAAAAGAAGAATAAGTTAAAACTAAGCAGTTAACGATAGGGCTAGATTGGTCCCAGTTAAAAAAAATCAGAGTTACTTACATTGCGCCTGAGAAAGTGCATAGAAAGCAATACTCCACAGCTTCCTTGTTTCAGGAGAACAGTGTGCTATCCGGAAATCTTGATACATCTGGTATGCAAGGCTCGTTTTTTGTCAGAGGCCTATTACATCTTTCTGCAATTGTGTGAAATCTTACATTTTCTCACAGAATTTAATTCAGGAACTGCTACGAACGGGTCATTTATATTCTGTTTATGCCGCTAATAAGTTCTCTCTGAATCAATGTGAAGGCCCAATTTTGTGGCTTAATTAATTAATATAATTATGGATATTGGCCGACAGTGTATGGGGTCAATTTTATCACAATCACATTTTAAAACTGGTTGTACCATCGCACTCTTTCAACCATTCGAGTATTTCTCTTGCGCTTATAAAAAAGGAGAAATTTTTTAGTTAATACAGGAGCCAAGTAGCTGGCAAACTCCTTCAATATTCAAACTGGAATAAGGTCGGGTCTGGTGGGTCTTCCTTTGAGATGTTTATGGTATCCATTTTAGAACCACACAACTAAGTTTGAGTTCGATGTAAAAAAGTTTGCAAGAAAGTCAGCCTGCAAAGATGATCCACCACCAAAGAACCATCTGCACATTTTAACACTAAAAGGGATGTCTTAGAAATGTTAGCAACTAGTGTGACCATCTAGTAATAATTACCTTAGATATTTACAACTTGGAAGCCTTGGTGTTTTTCTTGGCTCTTTTTGCTTCCTTACCACAGATTTTTTACAGTTGTTTCATGTGGCCTTATATGTATTTAAAAAAAAAAAAAAGTTATTCACTTATATATTTTGTGAGTAGTTTTATTTTGCCTGTCACCTTTGACGATTTCTTTTTAGAAAATTTGAAATTCTCATTGGGATTGGCAAATGATGATGGGATATATTTATTTATTCCATGTAACACGGTCTTAGTGAAAGTATAGAAATTTTCTGTAATTTTTATCTTTTCTGGGATAAGCGCCGAATTCGGGTGACCAGCATCATCGGTAAACCAAAGTTCTTGAATGGTATTTTGCCCCTTTTCAAAAACAGTGTTAAATCAACAACAAAATTCATCCCTTTGAGCCAAAACTTGTAAATTAATAAGTAGTTGGATTATTATAAAATGTTCACACATACGTTTGGAAAATGAAATTTTCTTAAAATCGAATGATTATGTCATTTATGTAAAGACGATTATGAAGTAAAAATTTCTAAATTTAATTTGCGAGATTGAGATGGATGAGATTGTTTTATCGTGATCAAACTTCATATTGATCTTATATTGGGAGATCTGAGTGATTTTTTGCCGAAATCAATCGACCGAATGTAGTAGTTCCGAATGTAGTAGTTAAATTGAAGATTAAGTTTCAAATAAAATTGTTTCAGATAATTTATTTTAAATTCTACCGTAAATGACGACTTTTGAATAAATAAACCTTATTTCACCAAAATTCACCATCTTGAAGACAAAAATCTAATCATCTTTAACAAGGGTTGTTTTCTGCAATTTAAGATGTATGTGAAGATAGCCCTAATTCCATCTCCGAAAAATGCGATGGCAACACTAATTGTTGCTATCATGACATTCTTTTACTCTCAGCCCAAAAAATCTCCACATTTTGACTATCAGCCCCGAAAAAATCGACAGTTTTACTCTCAGCCCAGAAAATATTTACTGTCATGACATCGAAAACTATCACGACACAAACTTTTTCGGGGCTGAGAGTAAAAATGTTGTTTTTTCATGATACTATGGAAACAGAAAAATTTTCGGGGCCAAGACAAAGAAATTATATTAATTATTTACCAATCCCCGATTATATTTTTAAGAAATTGTACGTGATTTATTTTATGATCGAACTAACAGCTTTAGTCTGGTGATTCAAATTAATTTTCAGATTATGTTAAAAATTTTCTATGCAATGAAGTTGAGATATAGTCCATCAAAAACACTAGATAGTTGGCCGGACTAGTGGGTTACATCGGGTGAAAGAGGAACATTTAACGTATTTGAAATAATTTTTTGAGAATTTTTGTATGTTTAGTATTCGAGATATAGTCCATTGAACTCAGCAACTATTTGTTGGCCGGACTAGTGGGCTACAAAACGGAACAAAACAATTTTGCCACAAAACTGCAAATAAAACATTTTGAGAATAAAAAAAATAGAACAACAAAGCCATATATTGCAAAAGCACCAGGAAACATTCGTTTGCTGCGTAATGGCATTTTAATAGAAACCTCATTTTATAAAAATACTTGCGCCTTTGATGCAACTATTCAATGTATTGTCAACATATAAAATTAACACATAATGATTTATTTCAAGAAGCGGAAATTCCTATTACTAAGGTCGTAACTGCATTGTACGAGGGCAATGCAAATCTTGCAGAAAATTTACGTTACGATGCATTATTTTCTATTAAAAAAAAAATCTAAATTACGATTTTGGTTTAGAAAGTAATTGCGAATGTAATGTCACCCAAATAACAGATTTATTTTTTAAAAAGAACTCTTCTTGCATCGCGGAATTTTTCTGCGACATTTGCAGGAAGTCGACTGTGGAAAATAGACCTTACATTTCCATAGATATTGTAAAACTTTAAAAAATTGGCATTCAAAATCTAGAAAAATATTTTTCAGCGATTCCTCAAAAAAGATGTTGCGGTTTAAATCTATTATCGCCAAATACCCAATTAAGTCAATACGCAATAATTAATACTGAGTATCTTAACAGCCAAACACAAAAACCCATAGCCTTGCAGCATATTCCAAACAATAAAAATTGAAAACAAGGTATTACAAATTAATTCCATAATCATGGTTGGTAACTCCAAATCACTACACTGCCTATTGTAAAAAAAAATGATTACTGGAAAGAATTTGATGACCTTAAAGAAAATGTGGTTAAAATCAGAAATTCCTCAAAATGTGCAACTCCTCATTTCCTTTGTTACACTATGTGTAATTAAGACGAAATGTCTCCTATATAAAATTGCATTATTTTCATAGCTGGCCTACTCATTGAAATAAACATTATTCGAAACATTAAGTGAATCTTACAAATAGCTATCATATCATAAACACCACATTAGAACCAAAACTAACTAGAATGTTAAAAAATACTCGAAATATTAACCCCTTGAAAACCGGACCCGGAAATAAAGGCAGATGGTCCACTCCATCAAACCAGACATCGTGTTTTGGACCAATTTTCGTAAATCGTACAGGTGTTACTGTTGTAACAGATGGTTTATCATTTTTCCTTTTGTTAGAAGCCTTCTTGAAACTCATTTTGGTGACGCCACCATCCTAATTTCAATTTGAAAACTTACAATTTCATGTTGTGTTGACAAAAATTCAAGTGGAATAAATACAAATGCCACTTTTCAGTCAATTTGTCCATTTATGTTGACTTAAAGAAAAATGTTTCAATTACTTTGAGTCGATTTGTCAACATACGTTGACTTGCATTTTAAATATCGTAAAAGCTTGAAAACGAATAAAAACAATATAATTTCTTCTGTAGTGCATATTTACAACATTCACGAACACAAACTATAAATGGTTTTAACCTTACAATAATATTATACTATAAAAATGAATTTTTTGCTTACCTAACTTGGAAATAATATTTTGGCAGGAACGTTTGACACAACACGAATTATTGCTCCGTCAAATTTAGTACTACACTCAAACACAGAATACATTTTGACTTCCAAATAGTAATAGAACAGATATAATATCTAGCACACCAAATACACAGAAATAGTAAAGCGGAAAATGACTATAAAAACGTGTCTACATCTGTTGACACCAGTTCTCAAAGGGTTAATTATGCAACCAATAAAGATAATTATTTTTTTCTTCCATTCAAGTCGTGTTTCCATTAACTTTCTTCCATTCCTTCGCAACAAGCTAGACAAACAAAGAGATCCTAAATTGAAAAACTATATCTTAACTCCACCTCATAGAAAAATTCTAGCCCGACCAACGAATAGCTCCTAACTTTGAAGGACTATATCTCAACTCAACCGCAAAGGCCAATTCTAAAAAAAAAACTCTGAAATTACTTTAAAACTTCCATCATCACCAGGCATAAGCCCCTAGTCCCACCAACGAATATTTGCTGAGTTTGTAGAAGTATTCTCTAATTCTCAATGGACTATATCTCGAATACTAAACATACAAAAATTCTCAAAAAATTATTTCAAATACGTTAAATGTTCCTCTTTCACCCGATGTTACCCACTAGTCCGGCCAACGAATATTTTCTGAGTTCAATGGACTATATCTCGAATACTCAACCTGCAAAAATATTGCAATTTGGTGAAGGAGTAATATTTAAAGTAATTTTTGATTTTCGCTGTCAGTATATTTTTTGGATAGTAGAATTTAGTTGATTTTTGTTTACTTACGCGTTTTATAACTTTTTATTGCTTTTATTAAACTCTTAACATTTTCATTTATTATTTAGCTGTTATTCAGAAATATTTCTGTGGAAACAACTAAAAACCACTTAAGTCAACTAACTTCTAAGTTAACTTAAGTGGTTTTTAGTTGATTCCACAGATTTATACCCGAATTTACATTTACTGGTATAGTTGTTAATTAAGTGTCGCAATAGTATACATACACAAGTATAGTATTGCCATAAGCAACTTTTTTGATTTTCGGGGATAGAAATTTGGGCTATCTTCACAGAGGTCAATTTAAGCGGAAATAATAATTTTAAATCACACAAGACAGTTTTACTAAAAGTTCGGTAAATTTATTTTGTATATGTTTAGAATAAATGTGTAGTGTTCGAGATCTATGTATACATTTTTCTATGCCAATTCGAAGGCCCATAACCTTATTTGGATTTGATGAGATTATTGGATGAATTTCTAATTTAGCTAATATTTTAGCGATCAAATCATTGATCTCGAGTTCTACCATCAGCGATCTTTCTTTACTAATTCGATGGCTTATGGTCCAAGGTATGTTTTGATTATAAAATTTAGGCACAATTTAGAATGGCGAACAATTTTATCAACAAAACATAAGAAATAATTTCATCGCCATAACCTCATGAATTGCAACCCAAACCTATTATTGAAATCTACCTAGGCTAGATCTACATAGATCGATGTTTATTTGACAAAATCTCGAATAAAATCCATTTCAACAACAAATACAAACCGTTGATTGCTTGATAATTACACTGTGCTTGATTCGCAATTTTTTATTTTTGTGACAAAGCCAGGGGATAAACCTAATTCAAGTATGCTGAATTCAATGGTGCTAGTCGCATTTCAAAGTTCGTCCCCATTTTTCTGATTCGTTCGTGTCGTACTTCCTCTTGCAAATTCCAACAAATGTCACCCAATTTTCTATACGTACAGTATACAAATGTCTCACGACTGTGAGTCAAACTCTCTGTCTCACGAGTCAAACTGTGCCCCAGATTTATACCAAGATCTTAGTTAAATTTTTATAGAATTAAGTGTGTGGATTTTCAGTTTTTATGTATTGTGCGAAACTTGAATTTATGTATTTTTTTAGGGTTTAAAAATTCGCTCGTTAAAATGCATTATTCGCTCTTTACTGATCGAACAGTGTTATATTTCTAATACTAATCAGTGAATAATGAAAAGTAACAAAAAATATTCTATTTTACTATTCACTTATGAAGAATAGTGTAGAAAGAATAGTTATATTCTCTATTCGATCGATCAATGTAGAGAATAATATATTTTATCTATTCACTACTAAAATAAATGTTCGCTTTGTTATTCAAATAGAATAGAAAAATAAAACAAGAGAGTAGTAGATCTCGTTCGCTCACACAACCAAAAAATCATCGATCCTTTTAGTTTTTTTATTATTCTCTCACTATTCGTTTATTTTTGAAGAATATTTTTTAAATTTCGTTTTACTATTCAAGAGCGAAGAGAAATTAGCGTAAAACCAGGGTTTAAAAATTCGCTCGCTAAAATGTATTATTCACTCTTTAGTGATCAAACAGTGCTTGTATTTGTAATACTGATCAGTGAATAATGAAAAGTAAACAAAAATATTTTGTGTTACTATTCATTTATGAAGAATAGTGTATAAAGAATAGTTACATTCTCTATTCGATCGCTCAATACAGAGAATAATATGTTTTATCTATTCCCTTAAATCCCTACTACAGAATAAATGTTCGCTTTGTTATTCAAATAGAATAGAAAAGTAAAACAAGAGAGTAGTAGATCCCGTTCGCTCACACAAACAAAAAATCACCAATTATTTTAGTTTTTTTTTATTATTCTCTCACTATTGGTTTATAACTGAATAATATTTTTCAAATTTCGTTTTACTATTCATGAGCGAAGAGAAATTAGCGTAAACACAATTCATTTAAAAATGAACGGAAAATGAATAATAAGCAACTGAAGAGTAGTGTAGAACGCTGCGTAAAACACAATTCATTTAAAAATGAACGGAAAATGAATAATAAGCAACTAAAGAGTAGTGTAAAACACTGATTTTTTTTTAAATTTTGTTATGCGTCCTGTTTGGGCTAAGTAAGCCGGCCTCCAATTGTCTTTAGCCTTACCTGTGTGTACGGATCTCTGCAAGGGTGGATCCGTGTTTGTCTAGACGGCAAGGTATAGGAGTTTTCTGTAAGAAGTTTTCGCCAAAACTGTCAAGACCTTGCCTGTTTGGGGAACATGCGAGAAGGCTGGATCTACAGACGAATGACTTTGTAGAAGTTACGTGGGCGAAGAGAAGTAAGATACTTTATATGACTTCCTATGCTTGTGTTCGACACTATGATACATAAGGCATTGGTATTTGGGCGTGTTCATTATGGCCAGCCTTTCAGATCTCGGGGACTATAGAGTGTGAGATATTTTGCGCTACGTACGTAGCTCCGCATGGTGTTGAACAGAGGAAAAGGGGAAATATCATCCTGCGGTATCACAAAGTGCCTGGTCTAAGTGTGCGGAAGCAACCACTCCAACCTAACCTTATCCAACATTGGCCTAAATAAAACACACATATGTGGTGGATGAATTTGGTTTTTCGGTCATAATTAGTTCGGCAAAGTTGTTTATCTTGACTTGGGCAATAACTTTTCTGAAGAAAGCATAACGAGAATCTTAATGGCTCAACTACTATTGGTGAACAACGAAAAAAAATTATGTTTTTTACGACACTTTGTATAAAAAAAAACTCACTGGGTGCAATTATTTGGCCGGAATAATAGGAACAACTTTGCTGAAAAAACAAAAACAAAATCTTAATTGATTCAAAAGCTATCAACGTGAAAATGAGTCAATGTTTTGTCAAATGTTTGACTCAGAGCCAAAGCATGTCGAAAGCAATATCTCCAAAATGGGGACTAACTTTGAAATGGGACGAGCTCCATTGAATTCACGATACTCGAATTAGGTTTATCACCTGGGTGCCCTGCTTGTCACTTTTTTCAACAATATTTTGCACCTAGCTCATCACTGCTTTTCAACTTCTAATTAGTAAAGTATAGTATGTATATACATTTATTACGACTTTTGCAAGGGCCAAGGTATCAATTTCATTTTAAATATATAAGAAATATTGTATTCATAAAATGTTGGTGAACCCACACCAAAATTATATCAAAATCCACTTAGGATGGTCCATCAAGTTGGCACAGTCAGATCGAGCCTATCAGTCAATCTCGAATGGCGATCGGTTTTGTCGACAAAAGATGGAAAAATCAAAATCTTACCAGTTGGTATAACCTCATCAAACCGACCCCAAACATATAATCAAGGCTATAATGGAAAATACATTTTTTTTTTCAATATTTATTTATTATTTCGGCTAGATACCAAAGACACGATCTGCATTAACATTTTTAATCTTCGGCTGGAAACTTTCGGCCAACTTTTCGATGGTAACAGAACAGTTAAATTACGTAACCTACTACACTCAAGATTATAGTGCAAATGCAAAAATATGGCTGGTATCAGAGCTGCCTGAATCATCATTTAACATCTTTGTACAAATCCATGGGACAGACATTAAGTTTTCTTTGAAAAGTTTGTTTTACTTATTTAAAACCCTAGTAAAGTTTAAATTTACCTAGTAAATTAAACTGAAATTAAATTTTTTTCAATATGTTGCTTCACATAAATCCTTAAAGTAGCATTAATTTTAAAATAGTTTTGTGAAGATAAATCATACCAGCCGTGATTAAAATCAACCGTCAATCCAAACTATTTCATTTGGCATTTAAACTTAAATGATTGTGTTTTCCACATTTTGAGCGACAGTTGCCACAATTTACAATTACATATATTCCACATTTAATTAAAGTATATAATTAGTTGTAAAATATATAGTAATATATTTCCATATAGACCAACAACAGATTCAATCTCAATTGTCACAAAAACCAATAAACAACAATCATTTGCATATTGTCCCATTTTAAATTAACAAAAAAAAAAATCGTGAATAAAAAAGATCTCTGGTGTCATATTCCAATCAAAAATATTCACTCACCATATAAATGTATAAACAAGTTACAACAATTTATATAAAAACATAAAATAAAATAATAAAACTTTAATTTACATTTAATTTTGATTATGGTATTTTATACAAAAACTATATATGTATTTGGTGTTGAATATCGAAAATCTAATAAAAATTTTCTAACAAACCAAATATCACCAACATATCCAATCTAATTTATTTGATATAATTTTTTTTTGTGTCTACAGCAATGAATGCAGCAACAAAATAATTTTGTCCTGATAAAATAATCGTAACAATTTATTTTTATAATTTTTCAATTAAATTTATTTTTATTATACATGAACGTATTTAAATTTTCAACTTTACAGCACCAAGAGCAACATTAAATGTCATTTTCAAAATTACAAACTGTACCTACTCGTACCAATATAGCTATTAACAGCCCTAAAACTATACCTAACTATAATGTAATCTACTGGATGATCATGATGATTTTGATGACGATGGTGAGTTTTGGCCTACTGATATATACGAGTACGTATAGTGGTATGGGGTAAATTGAATGTCATTCAATTTTTCAATTTTAAATTTTCATTTTGTGAATAACGACGATGATAAAAATTAAAAATGACAAAAATTGAAAATTATTATTATTGCAAATTGGTTTGGTGAATGAATTTTTATTTTTCTGGTTAAAATGTAATTAGAAAGTTGCGGTAAATTTGAAAAAGAAATAAGGTAAAATTTAAACCTTGACTTTTCATATAATATACTCGTTCTTTATGTGTAGGCGCAGGCATATAATGTGAGTAGGGTGGAAAATTAATTATTTATTTATAAATAAATTTCTTTATAAATATTATGTGTTATCTCAAACCCATCAAGATAAAAATAAGCTGAGAAATTTTTTATAGAACTTATTAAAAAAATATGACGCCAAGAATAAAAACCGCTTTATTTACTTAAAGAAAGCACGCAATCTTTTTTAAATTAACCCTTTTTACATTTTAAATAAATAATACAATTTTCACACAGCACAATAAAAAAATGTACAAAAATAAAACAAAAGGGTTTCCATTTTGTTGTTGTTATTGTAAATTTTCTTAAATTTCCACTTTGCAAATATACAATACACATAAAGTGGAAAACTGGAAAAACATCAGTATCAAAACAAAAGAAATATATAAATAATTTTCCTCTTATAAATAAAACGACAACCAACTGAGACATATTTCCATCAAAACGTATTCGCAAAAGGAACACACAAAAAAAGCTCGAGAAGGAAAAATTTGAAAATCCTTAATCCATTTATTATTTTTGCGTGTGTATTTGTGCGTATCCGTATACGAAAAATGAAGGAAACAATTTTCTTCTGTTGGTTTGTTGTTTTTTTTTCGTTCGTGGGATTTTCTTTTCTGGTTTTGATGAAGGTTAAATTAAATTTAAAGATTTCGTTCTTTTTTAGTTTTGATCTGGGATTGATAAGACTTCAAAATGTTTAGGAAAAATAAAAATGTCTGGGTTATTTAAGAAAATTTTAATGACTCGCCTGTCTGGCGAATGGGTTGGGAAGAGCTTTCTATTTTCAGTTTACTATAAATAGTATACATATACTGGAAAGGCAAGAGGTTAAATGAGGATTAATTTTATTTGCATGATTGCGTATTAATAGAGTTTTAGTAAATTTTCTGCCTGATGTTAATATACAGAAGATTGTTCTGATTGTATAGAAAAATCTAAACGTTATTGTGTTTTGATGGAATGCGGACAAAATTTAGAATACGTTATTACTAGATTTAAAAGGAGAGGCCATTTTGTTACTAAATACTTACAGTATTTGTAATGTCGTAGAAAATTTCAGTATTTAATTCAGTTTTGGTCTAATAGTACCAAAAAGTTAGGCGCTTACTCTAGGACACAGTTTTTTATGGCTGTAGTTATTAATTCCGTGCCTATCATGAAAAACCGAGAAATCTAATTTGCTTTTGGTAACGGCCTGCAAAATCATAAATCATATGTGTTTTTATGTGAGAGCCCCATGAATGGCAACCGCGTTATTTTGCTTCACATCATTTGTTGAGGTTTGACAATTTTCTTAAGATAAGATACTAAATTCTGCATCCGATTCAATCGAGACCATCCGACTAATTGTCAAACTGGAACTGCGTATAGAATGGATCTCCGTATCCTTTTCAACAATACTCATTCTCCATTTGTCTGTAACAGATGCAAATTATGTCGAAGGATTTCAAAAAATGATTCAACGTTATGGAAGAAATCGTCATATAATAAACGCATTCATTAAATCATACACAAAACAGCCGAATGATGCTAACATTAGTAAGCTAACTAATTAAATTGATAAATCTATTCAACGACTTAAATGTTTAGGTCCCAATACAGAGAGAAGAGACCCGTGGTTAATCAACGTTGCGCTTAGCAGGCTGGATAGTAAACTGAAATAAATTTGGTCGCAATAGACAACATAAAAGGAATACCTAACCTCTATTTTATTCAATTTCTTTGTAGCGACACGATGGAATCATTAAAAGGCTATGCCATAAAACTTCATACAACTTGGTTACCATCAATACGAAAATATACAACCACTACAGATAACCCAACTACTGCTACAGATTTACCTGGATGCAAATTTGGTAAAGTAGGAGTTAGGATTTTTGAATGCAACTCGCCCAATCGGATGTAACGATCACTCGGAAACAATTAAACAAATCAACGGTACTTCAGTGGTTTAAATGGAAATCTCAGATCACTCGACTGCGGATCTCGAGCTACCTAGATGTCAACATTGTCATAGAAGACATTGAATTTCGTACAATTCATTTGACAAAAGAAAAGGTTCTACGAACAATCAATCAACAAAACATAAAGCTTTCAAGATCCTAAATCAAAACTAGGAAATATGGAGGGGACTGAAATAAATACTCATTCGGTACGATATCCATCACAAATAGTCCTACTATCCGCAATTATAAAGTACCAGATAATAAATGCCAGCTTCATATATTTCGAGTAATTTTGAATACTACTTCAGGAGCAACTGTTGAATCTCAATCGTCGAAATGAATAACGTTAAAGTAAAGAGTATGGTGTAACCGGCCAAAACTATTTCCTGCTGATTAGTGGCCGGCATAGATGAAAACCCAGAGCATACCGTAACTGGTAACTATAATGTTTTGTTAGACATAAATAAATCTGTTTGCAGGTTTCGGGAATTCAAAGAAGTAGTTTCACTATAAGAAAGTCAAAACAATAAACTTTTCAAGCCACCATTAAACAAGCAGAGGACAAAATGTTTCAGGTCAAATTACCATACATATAATGAAGGGATTTACTTGAATTTAATATAATATTCCTTTAAAAAGCTTTAGAACAACGAAGGTAATGTTTGAAAAATAATAACAGTTCGGGCAACTTTAGAAATTATTCAACTGGAATATCAGGTGCTACGGAATAGGAAGATAATGAAAAAGGGAAACCACCTTAACAACTGTATTTACTCTATCATGGTATATTGGATTACGACAGAAGCACAACTAAGCTTCGAGTAGTATTTCATGGTTCGGTCAACTCATCCATATTACCTGCATTCGTAAATATACTGTTAAGATTTCGATAGAATCAAAGAAATGTAGAACAGGTGCAGCCGGGAATGGGTAAATTTGATCGACGGCCACCATTCGAAGAAATCAATTAAAAACTCTTAGCTGTTCCATAAGGTTTTGCAGTATTTTTTGAAGGAGATTTTAAATTGTAAGTCAGTCAGAAGAAGCAAACTCTATACTGCAGGATATAAACGTCGATTATACGGTAACTGGGGGAATTCATTATCTTAAATTAGAACCATAACTTCACAAGTAATGTAACAGTAATGAAGTACGCGAAGTTCTCAATGGCATAGGAGAATCTTCGGATACCACCGGTATTAGGCCTCCAATGGAATTTGAATGGCGATGTGTTTGTGTTTAGTATGGAAATATCTATAAATTACTAGCCGCGACTTCGATCTGTTTGGTTGGTTATCACTTATAGCAATAAGAGTGCAAATTATATTCTTAAAGCTTTCGATGCACAGTTTATGTTGTGATTATGAACTACCGCCAAGCACAGGAAGAGAAAAATTTGAATATGATCGGTTAAGATACTGCCTAGTTCCAAAAATCGGATGGTTTTCTTCACAAGATTTGTGTTAATTACCAATACTATTAAAAAAATTACGTTCGACCTTAAATATTAAAAAAAATCGAGTTATAATTCTTTCAAAAATTTCCTAAACACTTTTCACCTTATTTGGCATAAAGCGTTATAGTCTCAATGACTCACTGCAAACTCTATGTATGAAACCACCAATTATAAAGTTCGAGACCATATACATTTCAATTCTTCCTACAGCTAGAGAGGAAACTAGAATTCAATCAGGATTTAGAAGAAAGGTTTATCCAGTAACCTCTGATGATTCGAAAACCTCTTAACGCGAGCCGTTACTACTTACCACACCATGCAGTGATGCTGAAAAAATCGGGGTTATCCTCTCGGGATTCTTACCTTGATTCTTACCCCGTAGGGGAGGGGCTCTGGGAAACCTGGGATCACATTTAGGTGAACTACATACCGTCGTATGTGCGAGAAATACTATTTGAGCCCACTCCAGGTTTTAAACTGATAGACAATAACTTGCAAATAGTTTTTTAGACTGTACTTACTACTGCCCCTACTACTACTTCATTTCCTGGTAAATTTGAATTAGTGGACAAGGCAATAAACTTTTGGAAATTGAACGGCCAAGTTTAAGTAATACACTGACTGTTAAATGATTGAATATTTGATTTTGCCCTATGAAAAAACTACAAATAGTCTTTAACTGAGTTCGAACTCTTGAACTTTGAGTTGATAACATTGGTGGTGTACAACTTGTTTTGAGAACAATTTGCAACACTACCTTCACCTTAAATTTGTTCGTCCCTAACAGAGATATTGAAAGTCATGTCGCTTCAATTTATGAGCATGCACATTTTTTCGTCCACCTCCAAAGCGTTCTTGTATCCGATTCTCATTGTAGCTGATCCGCTTAACAATTTTGAATGGACCTTTCCAACATCAATGCGCATCTTGAGATCATCTTCATCTCTGCTTTTCCACTTTCTGGAATACAGTGATACTAAGTCACCTCGAACGAGTGTTTCCGGTTTATTTCTGTCCTTCGTGCTGTTGCTCTGTACAACAGATCTATCTTTATCCATTCGGCGTTGTTGCTCAGTTACTTTATTTTTACTGACTTTTACTACTTGACAAATCAGTCGTTTCCCGGCCTTCGGAACACTTTCAGCTGTTGACGCATAGTAGCCCTGATTCTCTCTTTGCCTCGTCATATTTCAGCATACCACCCTCTCAACTCCACTACATGCCATCTTTGCACGACTCTCCGTCGCGGCCTTCTCGATCGGTTTCTCTCTCTTTAGTAATCCACTCCACTTGCGGACTTACCATCAATAATCATACTGGAAATTTTTACTAAGCCTCTCACAAGGATCTTTGCTCTATTTGATAAACCAATTCGCCCCTCTTTTTCGATGGCTATAAATTCTCTTTATGCCAACTTGCACTATCCGAGCTAGAATCAAGCGTGCCTATGGACTTGGTTGTTTCTTAAACAACGCCAATACTTCGTTCATGGTTTTATCTCTGTTTCGAGAAAACTTCATTTATTCGTTCTTAAATGAAGTTTCAGTCCATTCAACACATCTACAGGTGCATTGCAATTTATGCCAATTACCTTACTTCTCTCTCCGCACGTAGTTGTCGCTTGTTTTGGAGTTGATCATTACATAGTTCTTTGACGTATTACTGCCTATATCTTAGCTCCAACTCAGTTATGACCCGCTCATAGCATTTCTACAGCTTTCCAACGAAGAGCTAAAATTAGTGCATTGCTGCTCCTTTGCGCTCCAAAAATTGTACAGCACCGCCGCTTGAAACTGCATTTAAAAATTCTGGAAAAGAATATTCCGTCGAATGTTGGAGGCTTTAAAATGTCGCCTCGTATCTCTTTAATTTGAAGATATTGGGTACGCTGTATTTCGCCGAGTTTTCCATTCTGCGCGCCCTGCCGTTTACGTAGTTTTGCAAGCTCACCACCTTCCTCCGCTCGTACTACTTCCATCTATGCACTTTACTGCTAGCCTTGTTTAACAATTTTTGCGCCTTGCTGTTCTATTTTGGCGTCCATTCCCTTGAGTTGAAACAGAGGCGCCTGCATCATATCTCTCATATCCTAGAAAGTTTTTTGTTGTTCAGGAGTAGCTAATTGTACTATATGGTTGCCTTTGTTTGCTCCGCTGCTCCGGTTACCTCACTTTCAACTTATTTTTCACATGGCTGTACTTTCTGCTCATCGTTTAAGAATCTGGCGAAATTTCTGGCGTCGGATGATGGTTGCGATCTTCACTCTCCTGCCAGAACTCTCTTCATGGCGCAGTCTCGAAAGCAGCTCGCTCTTATTGTTTTTCTCTGAAAGCCCAAAGCTCTGCAGCTTTTCTCTCAAATGCTGTATTTATTCATTGCTGCTATTTGCAAAATTCCACTTCTGACAGCAAATGTTACGAATTTCGTTTGCAAATAAAATGCTCAGCGATTTGAGTTTAAAACTTATTTTTTCATCATCTTAAATTTGTACAGCAATTTTCTCTTTTTAACTTTCACTCATTGACTCTACTCACAAATTCGCATTTACTATGCTCACTGTAACTGTTCACTTTACTGTCCAATACTTTTCACTTTTTACTTATCGACTTGCACTGTTCATTGGTTTAGTTACACCTGTGTTTGCGTGCCAATCTCGCTGTTCCAGATTATTCTTTTTATTGCATCTGACGCTCTGTATGTATGTTGCAAATTTAAATAACTTTCGTGTTGTGTTCACCGAATATCCATGGTGGTTATCGCCGCCATTTACATTTTCTTTTGTTACCTGCATATTTCCCTCCACTGGAAATGCCAATCTATCTCTATAGTCTTCAACATTGGTGGTGTATGATTTTACCACTCGACCACCGAGTGATATACGTATTTAGAGTAGAATTCTTAAGATGAAGAGAGGAATGATCAATGGATCAAAATATGAATGATCAAAAGAATGATCACATGTAATTTGGAATTGTCCAGTAATACAATTTAATTTTTGGAGTGCTCGTTTATTAACAGCACAAATTTGAACAGAAGCTTGAGTAAGTTTGAATTATTTGAAAAGTACCAATCTGACCTGTTTGGGGTGCAAAAAAAGAATTTATTCGTCTTCCTACTGAAAACGCCAATTCGAAAACAACAGCGATGTTATCGGAACCGAGGCTTAACAGAGAAAGCAAGCAATATCCTGGGTCCACTATTGGTAGTTTACGATCAACCGCCAACTTGTCTAGCCGCAGTATATTAAACGATTAATTCCACATGAATCAATTAAATATTAAAATAAATGATATCATTTGTCATTTCTATTCCTGTTTAATTGTGTATACAGCTGACTTATTTTAATTGTTAGGCATAAATGTCATTATATTGTCTTATTCATATCAAATCCGAAAATGAAAAAAAATCATTGATGACTAATTTATTCAAAACGTATAATTAATCGGTCACTGTACCCTACACATAAACATACATATGGGTAAAACAATACACCCCCACATTTCCTCAATCAATTAAAAATAAAATACTGCATTGAAGATCTTATACTAAGATGATCACATCTTTAAATTTTCACACACAATTCGCGATCAACATGTTGATAACCTAATATCACACATTCTGTGTGAAATTCCAGCTTCTTGAATTCATGAAATCAAGAAACTTGCGTATCATCCATACACTTGTTTCGTAATAAATGTCACTAATCTGGATATTTTTCAAATACCTTCAGATCAATGATCGTCAAATTTATTAAAATAAATAAAACTTAATATTTTATTACACGCACACAGTTTAAGATCTTTGTATATTATTAATTGACATGACTTTTAAAGATCAACGACAAGTGTGCGTTTGGTATGCTTGGAACAAAAAAAAAATCGAATAATTTAGTCATTTGTGATGAGATGCTGTTTTTTACGTACCTAGATATATACCATACATAAAATCTATAATTTTTTTTGTTCTTCTTGTTTTTTCGTCTTATAGTTTTCTTTATTACTTTTCCGTGTTCGTTATTATTGTTATTAGGTACATTGTGTGTGTCTTATTTTAAAAATTCTAAATTAAATAATTTAGATGTTAAATGACAACGATGACCGCGAGAGTTGGAGGGACGACAGCGATATTATATTATGAATATTCTTGTCAACCCACGGATTATTTTTATGTAGTTTCTCGTTCGTCTTATAAATAAGAAATAAAAATGTCAAATTTAAGTGATTATCAAGATTTGGATTGAAGATTACTTTATTCTAAAATCTAAACTAAAAGATAAGATGATGATGATGAAGTTTTTGTGTGTTGAAGATCGCTCGGTTATAGATAAAATTCTCGACAAGGTAGTTTTGTCTAAATTGATCGATGAACTTTTCGAGTTGCTTACATTTTTTACTTTACGTTTATGAATACACATGGAAATCTGGGTTAAGGCAATGCAAATTATTTTGTAATTCTCTTGTTAATGAAATGAAAAATTAAGCAAATAGAATAAAATAATACATAATACATAATAATTTTGTATTCTGTAAAATAAGATGAAGAAAATACGTTTTTCTTTTCTATTTGTGTCGTGTTCATTTGGGAGAACTCCCATCGGAATTGTATGTAATTTTGCTGCTACTGCTTCTCAGAATTCTTAAAATGACAGAACACTATAACAATACCAAAACACACAGATGTATTATGTTTTGTATAAATAAATTTTCTTCGTCCTGTTTTTATTTTCTATATTGTAAAGTTTACTTAAGGAAAATGTTGTGTGCAGTAAAAAATGAAAATTAGGTTTAACTTTAGTGGCATGTATAGAGTGTAGAGACGAACGAATAAAATATTAAAAATCTTTAAAATGATTATTCCTTAAGTGTCAGTAGAAGAGTTGAGTGTAAAAATTCTATATGCTATGCAGAACGATAAAAATTTGAATTCTGGGAATTTTCATGTCATTTTCTTTTATCATCAAAATAGAAAAAATTAGGTTAATGTAATGTGATGGTTTATGTAGTGTGTTGTATGCAATTCAACAAGCATCTCAAGCAAAAAATATAAATTGGTCCATATAAATAATGTCATTTTGCATTTTGATTCTAAGTAATATGTGCAACAAAATGATTGCATACGATACGTATTCTCTGAAGATTCTTTCGAGTATATGTACTGAGTGTTGAAGTCAAGCAAAATTCTTGAGAAATGATTGAAAGTTCAATATTATCATACAGTTCTGGCTATTCCTTTTTCGGATTGCTATGTCAGTTGACGACGTCAGTCGAACCTTTCGAACGATGCCACAAATTTAGTACTTTCGTAGAAAAACAGACGAACATGAAGATGTAACCCTATGTCGATGTACCGCTATGACCTATGTGTAGTTTGATTGATATTGGGTCTGCAAAATACAAGCCTCTAAACAGGAATAATCTCGAAAGAGTAATATGTGATGGAAGATTTGGCATTATTTGCAAACTGGGCGAGTAGTGTAAAGTGGCCCGTGCTGGCTCATCCCAAATAACAAAATGACGACATAGGTGACGTAATCGTTTATGACGTCATTTTGGGATTGGGATGAGCCAGCTCCGGCTATGACGTCATTTTTGGGATTGGGATGAGCCAGAACCGGAGCTCCCAATCTCAAAATGACGTCCTAGCCGGAGCTGGCTCATCCCAATCCCAAAATGACGTCATAGTCGGAGCTGGCTCATCCCAATCCCAAAATGACGTCATAAACGACCGGCCGGAGGTGGCTCATCCCAATCCCAAAATGAAGTCATAAACGACTACGTCACCTATGACGTAATTTTGGTATTTGGGATGATCAAGAACCGGCCACTTTACAATAATTGGGCGTTGAGCGATGGCCAACCCACACAACAAAATTTATGTACATGCCAGCGCAAATAGGATTTGATGCAAAAGATGCAATAGAGTTTTTGTAGATGTGCCAAGAGCACTTGTGGACCCGCCTGTAGCGTTGTACTTAATATCTCAATTAGTAAGCTGTTGTCGGTGGGAAAGATAATCAAATGCTCGTGCTCCGAACCATCATATACCGTCAATGCCATCGCCTAATAGGTGTTCTTCGAATTAACATCTTGATATCTTGTTAGCGCTACTAGTTTTTTGCTGCGCTAGCTTGATCTTGAACTTGAAAGACCAACTGAGCTGTGATCATCGATCGAATAGTAAATATTTATAAGTTGTTGTGTAGCCGTCATGGTTTAAGATGGCTCCGTAGTCAACCAAACGGACCGTTGAATGATTAAACTATCATAGATTGAACTATATATGATATTGACAATGAGTACGCTGGCACAAAGTTCTAGAAATTGATTGATTGATTGATTGATTGGACTGTAGAACCAAGTACTTGACAAGTGTCCCGGTTAACGCCGGGCCTATTCCTACAGCCTGTTTACACATAACAATAGGAGGGATAGGAAAGGTTTTTTTTTGAGACAGAACGACCCGGTTTCAGACACCTAGCGATCGTACGGAACAACACAATTCTAATCTACTTCTAATCTACCGAGGAGGGATAAAGGTTTAATAGGTCTAATGGATAACGATGATATTGGTCTTCAACAATTGCTTCTTTAAATCAGCAACCTGACAAAACAATATTATTATTTCACGACCATCTGGAAATTCCCTGAAATATAATTCAACATTAATACTTTCCAGCTTCCTAAAACAAAATTGATTGATTAATTCACTCCGAATACAGTCATCTAGGTAATTAAATAGTTAGTAATACAAACACAACACAGTTCTAAACTACACAATCATCAATTAATATATTAAAGAAATATTATTCCACAAACATCTTAAGACTCCTGAAATTTAATTCTTCATTAATGTTTTTCGTCTTCCTAAATAATAAAAACATTTATTGATTAATCCTCCTAAAAACTCAACAACTTACAATAGAATTTCCTGAAATCATAGTTATTTGAATTATATTAATAATAAAAAACAACCAATCGCACAAAACGACGAAAATGAAACCTCTTTATGATTCTTATCATGGTTTTATTATGCTCTCCCGAAAACAAAACTCAAACCAAAATCTACATGTAAAAAAACGGCCTTGAATCCTTTATCTCATTTTCGTTTGGGTTAGTGCAGCTACAATGGGTTTAAATATATAATAAACCACAAAAATATACATACCATCTACACATGTATATACATAAGTCTACATGCAAAACCAACAACAATTAACATATCAAATTTATTCATCCGTTCCACCCTGGATTCAAAAGAAGCACTGGTTCACGTTTTAAAATAAGTCGTAATAGATTTTTTATTGCTAATTGAAAACCTTATTCAAAAATATAAAACCAAAATGTTTTTGTATTGTTTAAATCTACTCTCTCGAAAAAAAAAAAGTTTAACTAAAAATTTTTAAATTAAATTTCAAATTTAAATTAAAATAAAATAATAAATTTTTTTATTTCACTTGCAACCGGTTTCAAAGGTAAACGGGGAAAGAGACGAAAAAGAAGGTGTTTCTTTGACATCCCGTGTGAAACGGGCGATCGTTGGTTTTGTTACATCCCTGCATATACACACCATATACATCTAAACGCCCAGAAAACACACTCATAACTATGTATATTATTTAAGTAGATTTTGATGCTACACACAAATCTATATACGAAGTATGAAAAGTGCATAAATAAAAATAAAAATATGTATATGTGTATGTATATATTATATAAATATGTAAAAAAAGGAAACTTCTCTGATTTAACTATTATGCGACTACATACATAACCAGTTTATCGAAACATTAAAATGAAATATATCCCGTTATAAATATTTCAACTCGGGAGGTACCGGGTTCGAATCCCGATAGGGGCAGGATGCAAAAGGGATTTTTCATCATTTGATTACAATCGATGATGAAAATGAACACAACTATGACCCCCTGTCGGAGTGCACCACTCATGCGCCGACCCATCTTCCATGTCAGTACTATAGGCTGGCATGGAGCAATGCAAGGTGCAGATGGTTCTACGTAAATCGGACCTATAGCCGTACGTCCTCGATTTGGCAATCAATGCGTAAAGTAGGACGGTAAAAGTAAACTGCGAAAGAGTTGGGAGTGCTTCGGCCCCAGAACAGATTGCATAGATTAAAACATAAAAAAAAAAAAAAAAATATTTCAACTCGGGTTTTATGTATATAAACACATTTCATCATACACATCACTTTACTCGTCACTTTACTTTTTATTTGAAACCCGACTGGCACAAAGCTCTAGAAATGCAAACTAATTGTTTTCAGTGATGTCGACCTTGTTCTTGGATACTGTAATTTTGACAGATCCATCTGTCAAGGCTGTACGAACATATACCCCGCTACATAGGTTTTTTCTGTGATGACGTTCAACCGGTGAATTTGAAGATTACTGCGATTTGTCGAATCATTTATCCAGCGATTGATTCTGACAGCTTCCAATGCTCTCAATCTATCTCAAAAAGTAAGCCATCTTTGACCTATTGATTTTGGGACTTCTTCATCTCACGACTCGCCAGGTACCCACAATTCCTCGAGTGTGGAGACCAATGTTGTTTAAGTGATTTATTAAGCCGTCTCATGTAGCTCAAGTTTAACCTGATGCTCGTGGAATCCGACCGATATCATCACATTGAGAAGCTGTTGGCTGTTCGAGAACTACTTTTTCAGTTCAAAATTACCACAATGGAGGAGTTCCAACATTTGCTTCTGGACTTCGATTAAATTTGAGATTTCGTCTGAACAAATCATCAAAAAGAAGAGTAGCGAAAAGTAAAAGTTTGTCGATGCAACTTTTTCTTTGATGTCGAATTTCTCCAGTTCTTCTCGTGCTAGTTGATGGATGGTACAATTCGCGAGACACGAAGCGTTGGCAACACCGTAAGCGATAGTGTACAAACGATATTCTCGAGGTGGTTCGTTTCAAGATGGAATGATTCGCTGACAGCTAATTGGTTAGTTCGGGTCCCATCAGGATCGGTCGATATATTTGCTTCATGTCAGTAACGAAAACGAACTAATTTTTGTTAAAACGGGTTAGTATTTCGAAGATGTTGTTGAGCTTAAAACCGATGCTGCGGTTTAGCAATACGGTGGTTGTTGTATTGCGTGATGCGTTTGATACCATGCGCAGTATACGTTGCATTTGACCGTGATGAGGAAGATAGCACGTCTGGTTCGTCGACCTTTTGATGTCTTTTAGCACTTTTTTCAATTATCCCGACAGGTAGTGTTATAAGGACTTGTTGTATTTAGAACGGAGTTGATCACTCTTAGAGAACTGGCGTTCCATATGCTGTGTCGAAAAACTGCATCCTTTCCTGAATTTTCAAAGGTTGATAGTCATAGAGTGACAGGAAGACTGTGCATCGTCCATCTTCGTTGCGATAGTGTGTCGATTCGAATTTTCTTCCACATTCTGGTGTTTATCGTGCGTGAATAATAACCATCAGTTTATCGATTGTCAATTATGTCATAATCTTTGATATTTGTTGTTAAATTAGACAGTTGATTGGTTGTTTGGCACTCCATTTCCCCGAAAATGGGTAAAACTAAAATTCGCGTTTTGAACAAAACGTTAACCGCCAACACCGCTCATACAACCGTCCTTTTGAAGCATCTTGTATCTTAATGAGGACTTTCGAGCTTCAATTGCTCCAACTGTGGTAGAGAGTCTTTGGTATTTTCGACGACGAGGGTTATATAACTAAGATGGAAAATGTTGAATTGATTCACTAGCGTAATACGAATCCAACAATTGAACGTGACGTGGAAGCCTCATTCGCACACATACCACTATTGTGACCGCGGCAAGTCTTTTTACTAATCCGATGCGATTTGCTGTACTCTCCGATATGAAAGTGACTTGCAATTTCGAATCCAACAGAGTTGAAACACTGAAGGTTAGGTTAGATTGCGATGCGATAGCGATCTCTATGGCAAACAGTTTACCGATACGACGTGGGTGATGCTGACCTGAGTTTGAGATGAGGATTCGATGGATGGGGATTCGGTATTCGGATTTAAATTGTGTAGTAGCGTATCGCGCCTAGTGTTAAAGCTCTGGCAAAAGCTGGTTTTGCAAGTCGCACTATTGTAGACTATTCACAGGCAGTTGAAGCAAAATCTCTTTTCTCGAATGTTCTTGCCAGCACAAACTTGGTACTTGAAGATCTGAATGTCCGGATTGACAACGAGTGAACGAGTTTGTCAACTTTATTTGACTGTATCGATGGGTTTCTGGATCCAACTTATGGGGGATAATATTAATTAAGACGATACCCCATCTGATGACCAACACTCCCAAAACTTTCAAACAGCAAACGATATTGGTCAATGTATCTATCAATCGTGTTGCGAAATCCCACGACTGATTTAACTATAGTGAAGTAGGCATGGTTCTAAACTTTCGAAGTTGCTGTCGATGATGAACCGTTAATGATTGTATCGATATCGAAGAATGCGCTATGTTGTGTTTCCATAGTTAAACTCTCCTTTAGGTAGTGTTACTTCTGCGAGTTATTTAGCTATTTGTTGTTGTGGACGAAGTCAAGGAAGAGATTGTCGAATTTTGTCCAAATAATGTATTCATCGTCGAAAACTGGAACTTTGGTTTGAGGCAGCTGTTTTTATCAAAGACTGATGTGCTTATACTGATAATAGTCTTTTTACGCTTTTAAGTTCGAGATTGCGACAAAGTGATAATCGTCCGCTTGAACGCGTTTACCTTATTCTCACTGCGAGTTGCTCAACACTGAACACGCCTCAATTATCTTGTACGTCATAACATTCATTGAAAGGAAACGCCATGAGTGTGGGACATTCTTGGATTGGTTTGAATATTCCACGGCTCGCATGAACATATTCTTATCATTCGGAGTGGTGAGGAACTTTGCATGGGCGTGTTTAGTTTTGCACTATTACTGAACCAATATCCTTTCTCTGACATGTAGATACTATTTTATAACATTCAAGTTCACCGTCATTCCGAAAGATTATCTGTTTCAAGATTTTCTGTACAGAGATACTCCCTGGCTTTAAAAGAAATTTCATTTTGTTGCTATTCACTTTCAAGCCATGCAGCTCACGTATACTTCAACAACATTTTTGCACAACCCCAAAAATAATCTCATTAACTTGAGTAAAAGTAAGAAAGAATTGAAATAAAAGTTCTTAGAAAATCGTTTTCAACAACAAATAAGCTTGTGCCACCTACACACGACTGTATATCACACCTCGATCAAAAACAACTACCAATTTGACGCTTTTACCAAAAATTCAATAAAACGAATTGTTATATTTCATACATGTTCAAAATTTTAAAATGAAAAACACAAAATTGAATTGATACGAGAGCAAAAGGAAAATCTTATATGTATGTGGTGTAGTATGAAATCTTGCAACACAAATGAAAGTTGTTTTTGTTGCATTATTTTATTCGTACCTTTAAACATACTTTTTTGTGACAACCCAAGTACGAGTATTCGTGGTTGTTAAAAAAAATTCTCATATCAAAAAATCTTCTACAACACGGCATAACAAATTATGCAGTTGACTTGACTTAACAAGAACCGAAATGAAAAAATCAACAACAAATACCCTGGTACATTATAGTCCAGCTTGACATAAAAACTTCTTATGACGAGCAGATAACTTTATCCTTTAGTAAAATATTATATATGTTATGGTGTTGTTGCTGATGATGATGAGGATGATGATGACCGGAGCAACAGAAAAATAAATAACACAACACAACAATAAAAATGGATTCTCCGTAAATTGTTTTTATTCCGAATAGAACATAATCGGATTAAAACAAAGCACTGGGAGTAAAAAGGGTTTACGTTTATAAAAATTTAATTTTATTTTACCATTCTGGAATTAATTTGGTCGATCCTGCCAACAAACTCATCTCATAATAAAAATAAAACATCTCGTATTTTGTTTAGTTTGTCTGAAGAAATAATAAATAATTTTAATTTTTGTTGTTGTTGTTAAATCTCATTAAAACAAGAATCATCATAAGGTATTATGTAAAAGACTATATGTATACAGGGATTTAAAACTATTTACGATGTAGATGACAACTGACCATAGGCTTGTGCTATGCGCTTTCTGTACATATTGATCGATTTCCACACCTTGTTTTTTTATAAAATCAAAAACATTTTTACATTTTATTGGAAAATTGTAAATTTAAATTTATTTTAATTAATTCTTGAATTGGAAATCTTGCATTCAACATTTATTTACTTTTTTGTGGCAGTTTTTGTTGTTACGTTTAACTCTGAGTTTTAGTTTATAGTGTTTTGGAAACTTACAAAGGGTGGTCACCGCGCGATCAATGTAATTTAAATGATCGAACTAAATAATCAAATATTTATATGGCATTTAACATTTTTGTAACTAATTTCATTTTATTTTTTTTTCAGGTATGTTCTTTGTTCACAAACAAGTACCCAACTATGTACAACTACTGTAAGTTCAAATTTATTTAAAATGCTTTATCAACAAAATATCAATATCCTAGCAATATATAGCATTTGTGAAAGTTTTCGGTAAACGGACAAAACAAATTTGTTTAGGCATATTCAAACTTCAATGGAATTCTCACCCACATATTTTATTAGTAACAACCACACACGCACCATTTAATTCAAAACACAACCCTTATGAATGAAATTTTTCATCTCGTTTAAATGGCGCAAATAAATCACACAATATGGCCGGGTGGTCAAACGGGAGAAATTGCTGTATACCTTTGTATCCGCATCGGTATAATGGTATAAGATGAACGTACACAAAAAATTCAATCAACACGAAATAATTTATAAAGGAGGAAAACATAAAATAAAAGGAAAATATTTTTCCTGTAACAAATAGCACGTCATTCATTCATTTATTTTCATTTCATTTCACATGTAACAGCAGCCTAAAAATTTTCCAATTTTTATTTTATTTTACGAAAAATTATTAGTATTTCAATGCTTTAGATTGTTTTTAGTGCCTTAAAAAATTCTTTACGTACACACCTCATCATATTCCGCATTCATACATTCTCGCTCTCCCTGAATAATGGAACGAATCCTTATAAAAAAATAAAAACGAAATGTGGAAAATGGGTTTTTATTAACTTACCTGATTCTTAGACGCTCTCGCTCTCCGTGGCATTCAAAACAAATCTTTTTTCATCAATCTTCTACCTGTTTTATACAAATTTTCCAAAAAACTAAGTATTTTCGTTTTTGCGCCCCGGTTTATGTTTTACCTTGGAAAAATTATAAATATCCTTGGTATTTTATGTGCATGAGGCAATAAGGGGTGAAAATGGGAAAATATAGCAAAATCATAACTCAAAGTGTTGAAATTTTTTTTTGTTCCATTTTCCATTTCTTGAAATTGGTGAAAAAACGCTGTAAAGTTGGAAGTAATTTTTTCCTATTTTTATTTGATACGTTTTAGGATTTATATACCCTCTTGCATGCCCCATATTTATATAATAGGGTGGTTATTTTTTATATCTAGCATTTTGTTTTTTTAATGTATCGAATGTGTGTTAATATATTAAGTAATTGTATGTCGAGTATCTATATATGTACTCCACATATTATATACGAATTTTGTAAGATAAGAATAAATTTTTATTATATGCCATAGATATAAGCGCGCCAAGTTTATATTTCTTTATTACATTACAAAAACAACAACCGAACAACTTACACCAACAACGTGCGAAGAAAACATTTTTGAACAGAAAATTAAACGGTTTTGGTTGAGAGTTTAATTTATTTTCATTTCATATTATCTAACGAGTGTATATGTATCATGCATATAGTGTGGCTGGTGTATGTAGGAAAATTAAAAACGAATACATATTTTAAGGGAACTCAGAATGTTTCACCAAAAACCATAAATTCTATTTAAGGATTATACACATTTTTCATTGTCAATCAAAAAAATATAACGAATTTGTTCAAGGATGTGAGTATAAATTTGAGTTAGGAAGATGTTATTGTATGGTCTAACCGTGAAAACCCGAGAGTACTTTTTTGGTTGGCTTCTGATTCAGCAAAATATAAACATATTGTGAAGCTTTATTTTGCCATACTGAGACAACTCTTAGAGTGTGTCTCTTATTTTCTACGGCCAATTGTGAAAATATCCGAACAAGAGGTTTGGCCAATGTCGATATGAATAAACACTAACACGTTCCATTTACTGTATCATGTCTTGAGCAGCAGTATTTCATTTGCTGTCATTTTAATTGATTATATTGTCTGGTTTATTTCTACAGATTTAAATCATTGTTCTCCCTCCATTCCCAATGTCTTGGAAGGTATTTTTCATAATACCTCACACTGGTTTATCCAATCTACATTTATTTTAACACCAAAAATTATCCAAACGACTTTTAAAAGGTGCCGTATTTGTTGCATAATTTTTAATTAATGATTTGGTATCGGGTCCAGAGGTTGATCATCGTCCGCGTGGAGTAGACAAAAAAGTATTAACTACATGATCTTTACGTGCCATTCTAGAAACTTCTAATCATCATATCACTGACGACAGCATCGCAATTTGCACAAAGAGCATAATGGAAAGAAGAGTGAGAAAAATATAAAACTCGGAGTACTCTGCTAACCAGAAAAAGGAAAATTTACTGAGCCACAGTACACCGGAACCATATCTTCGTTTAGATTATCACTAACTGACATTATTTATTAAGACCGTTGTAAGCCATTCACCAAACTAAAGCCCGATGTGTATCGCTTTCCCACTGAGTCCCTTATGCCAACGTTACTAAAACTTCTTCACACTTGACCTAGCACTTAGCTCAATAGTCGATAACTATATACCAACGCAACTATAAAATAAAATAACCAAGAAAATAAACATTAAAACAAACAATAAAAAAACAAAATAATAAATTAAGGAAACAATCAATTAAATGTGGACAGTATTTTTATTTACGTAAAATAATGAGAAAAATTGTACCTATACCCATCTGCAAAATTGACAGGTAGGCATTAAGGGACCACCGCCTACCAGTCGATTTTGCATATGGGGAATCATTCGGTTCGCGCACTATATTTCAGGATTTATATTGATTACCCACACAAAATAATATAAAAGAATTTAATTAATTTAATTTAACAGGGCCATTACGTGATGGTTGAAAATTTAATCTTTAGATTTATTTAAGTCATCTAAGTCTCTGTCGTTTTTTGAAAATACTAAACTTTCCAACATCATTACAAAAATTGAAAAAGCTCCTATTGAAGCTGTCACTTATGGTACGCAGATTTCCACAAAATTTCGAAAGGATCTCCCAATTGATAGAAAACAATTAAGTACGTAGTTTCATTTCGAATAGTAAATCAGCCTGGACAGTAGAGATGCCTAATTTTGGAGGAATAAAGTTTTTTCTTATCAAAACTTATCATTTCCGGTAAATTGAGATCTGAACTAATGTCGTAGAAATATAAATTGCAAAATTTTTGTCGCAAATATAGTTACTATATACTTTCCAAAACAATTGCAAAAAACGAAAAAGCTCCATTATAAAGCTGCCGCTTCATACTATTTCTATGTGCCTGAATCGTCTAAATTAACTAAACTTAATTCAAACTAAAAATTTGTAAAATATAAAAACATATTTCAACTAACCATCGAAAAGTAAAGTCGTATATATTAACTTTTCATTGGTCTGCCTAGCGGACAATAACAAAAGATTAAAAATTAAGTTTAATCAATTTATTTTAATTGATTAAGGCACACGGTATAAGCATATAGAAAAAAATTAATTTAAACCGGAAAAAAGCTACATGCAAAAATTTTTGTAGTATACTATCTGGTTTTATATTGACCGAATGTCCTATTTCAGCTATAATTTAATCGAAAAAAATATAAGGTGTAAGAAACATCAAACGTATATTCAAATAATAAAAAAATTCTAAGTCTATTATTAAGTCTAAACGATTTTAAATTTTGGGGCTACCATTGAAAAGAGGTCTCAAATTTTTGTATGCAGCTTTATCTCTGTTTAAATTGCTTTTCTCTATGATAAAGGTTTATACGATAGTAATTTCCTTTTTAAACAATTTTTTGAACCCTTAAAATTAAAAAATATCTAAAAACTACACCGACTTCACGATATACGAGGTTGGATTGATAAGTTTTTAGAATGAAACAGTAAACATAATATTTTTTATGAGTAAAATTCACTTTATTTTGTAACGTAGTCTCCTTTTATTTATACTAACGTGTTTCCAATTTTAAACACTCTTTGCCGTAGGCACTTGGCAATAATTTTTTAAACACTTTTTTTCTGCGAAACAAAAAAACAAGTTGTCAAAAAAATGTGTTTATTAAGTGTTTTTTCAATTTCATTATACCTCCTTTAAAGGTTTTTCAAGTATTACATCATTTGACCAAAATCTCTTTTTACCGAGCCAATTTTTCGTGATTAGAAATAGGAAAAAGAGTCAAACGGCTATATCAGGTCAATAAGGTGGACGAAGAAGCAATCCGAAGTCTAATTCATCCAATTTTTGCTGTGTTTTCCATGATGAATGTAATGGTGCATTATCATGATAGAATAGCACTTTTTCCTTCAAATGTGGCCGTTTTGCCTTAATTTTCTCATTCAAGGTGCTTAACGATGATTAATTATATTCACCTGTGATGGTTTTACGCTTCTCAAGATACTCGATTAATATTATGTCTTATGCATCCCAAAAAGCAGTGACCATAACCATTCTAGCTGATTTAACAACTTTTGTTTTCTATAGAACACTTGATTCAGGTCAACGCATTCCCCTGACTGATATTTTGATTCTAGCGCATAATTATGGATCCATGTTTCATCGGCCTTTATGAATCAACACAAAAATTCAGTTGGACTACGCTGAAGCATCTCCAAACATTGCTTAGCAATTTTAAGAATTATTTTTGTCAACTTTTTGATATGTAATTTTTCGTGTATGATGTTGTATACACGATCGTATGAGATGTCTACAATGTCAGCAATCTCGCACTTTCATAGACTTTTTCGCGCAATTCTAGAGTTGTTACATCTGTTGACCTTTAATTACGTTCAGGATTACTTTGTGCTTGTGTGGCCACCTCTAATTATTTTACACAATTATAAACGAATGCATTTGAAGGTTCGCCCAACGAATAATAACACACTGAACGGTAAATTGGAAATTTTTGATAATTTTATTTAAAGTTTTTCAGAATACAAAGATCGAAAGCTTGTTCCAAAATAAAATCAAAATATTGTGAGTTACCTTACAAAACTGCAAATTGTTTAATTAATTTTGTGTCAATCGATGGAATAATTTTTTTTAATACGACAAGTGGTGCAATGGTTAAAGAAATGGTTCTTGAAATAAAAGATGGTGGGCTTGAATTCCCAGAGCCAGCACGCAAAAATATATTTTTCTGATTTCAATCACAAGGGGTCACAAAACATCCAGTTGTTAGAATAGAAAACTTTGAGCCGAACCATGTTTCATCTCAATGTACAGCTTGATATGGAGCTTGCAACGTGCAGGCAGATGGATACATAAATCGGTTGGGTTAGGCAAAATAGTCAAGTGTGAGTAAAATAAAAATGGGTAAGTGTATAATGTTGTTGCCATCAACCGATTTTATTTTATCACGAATGTGCCTAAATCTCAAAATTTGCAAAATAGGAAGTAAAAGCCGAAAACAGTTTTTAATCCGAGCTGTTATTTCTGCTCCAGAAAACCAACAAGGGCATGTTTTTTTGAAAGTTTATTCTTTAATTTTATTAGAATCATATTTTATGCAAAAATTAAAGAAGTTTTTATTGGGGCTGTCCTTTTCGGTACACTGATCTCCGCCAAATTTCAAAGATTTTTCAATTTGAAAAACTGTCTGGATCAGTGATCGGCCTGGTCTATAGAAATGTCGAATTTCCAAGGAAAATCTTTACCAAAACTCGTCTTTTTTGCTAACATTTAGAATAATAATCTTAATCAATTGTGTTGCAAATGTAATTTACTAACTTTTGAGCTCATCGATTTTCGTGAACGCAAAAATTTTCAATTATGATGAATTCCAAATTATGAAGAAACCTTAAGCATTAAGATTCATGTCAACCAATCAATCCATCGAGGCTATAGAGAGAAGAAAACAAGAACCAATGAAATGATATTGAACGAATCAAGTTTAAAGTTTCGAGTTGTTGAGGGAGTGAGAGATCATTTGAAGGTAAATCAAGGCAATGCGGCTAATTATGAAAAGGTTGAATTAACGCCGATGGCAGTTTTCAACACGAAATTGCATCAAAATGCGCTATAATTAAAAGTTATTGAGTGCAGTAGCACTAGCAGACAACAGGTGACTCGTTTCTACATTTGATAATTGGGTTACAGCCATAACACCAAACAGCAAATAGTTCGACAATCCTGTCGGGTACGAAAGATTTTACAAGTCACAAGTAAAACAGAGTTCTAATGAAATCTGGCTTCGAAGAACGAAAAGCTCTTCGACGAAAACAACAGAACAGAGTTCTAATGAAATCTGGCTTCGAAGAACGAAAAGCTCTTCGACGAAAACATCCCCAGTACATTATCAGACGCACAGAGTAATAATTGCTACAAACTACACGATATTGGACGGTGGGTTTCACGATATTCAAGGGTGTATTGATAAGTTGTTAGAATGGAAGAGTAAACATAATTTTTTAAGTTAAATTCGCTTTATTTTTCAACATAGTCTACCTTTATGCTGAAACTCTTATTCCAACTTTTTCCAATTTCATTAGATCTTCTTTAAAATATGATGTATAAAATTCCTCGAATAAATGTTTGTTTCTACTATTTACAATATTATTCCATCATTTGACCAAAATGTGTTTCCACCGAGCATTTCTTCATGTTTGGAAATAGAAAATGATGAGTGCTGGCATGATGGAAAAACACTTTTTCTTCTTCAAATGTGGCCGTCTTTGCTTAATGTTTCATTCAAATTGCTTTAACAATGCATAATATTCACCTTTGATGGTTTTACCCTTCTCAAGGTAGACGATAAATAGTATGCCTTGTACATCCCAAAAGACTGTACCCATTTCCTTACCGGCTGATGCAACAACTTTACTTTAATTGGGACACTTGAACCAGCTCCCAGCCGAAACCAAGTGTTTTGACTGCTGGTCTGATTCTGCGTGTAATAATGGATCCATAACCAAACATTGCTTAGCAATGGTTATTCGATTAAATTGTTTAACATTTGTTAAGAAACGCAACACCCATCTTGTTGGCAGCTTTTTCATTTGAAATTCTTCGTGTATGAGTATATACATGTTTATATAAGGTGTCTACAATGTCAGCGATCTCGCGCAACTTTCATAGAGTTTTTCGATCATTTTTGGTTTTATTTAACTTATGTTCGTGCGGCCACCGTTAAATTCATTTACCCAATTATAAACGAATGCATTCCAAAGAATGATAACACACTGAACGCTAAATTATAAATTTTTTGTTAATTTGTTTCAAAGTTTTCGATCAAAATCTCAAAAGATCAAAATCTTGTTTCAAAAATAAAAAGACATTATTGTGGATTAGCTTACAAAACTCCAAATTGTTTTATTATTTTGACTCAATCGATCGAACAAAAATATTTAATAAGACAATTGGTGTAGTGGATAAAGAATTGGTTCTTGAACTAAAATACGCAAAAAAATTAAAGAGGTTTGTTTGTATTGAAGTTGCCGTTTCTGGTACACTAATTTCCGCCAAATTTCACTTTTCAATTTATAGATATACGGGCAAAAACTTACGTATACAAAGGAGCATCTCAATCAGTTCAGAAATAACGAATTTCCGAGAAAAACCATATTTTTACAAAAACAAGTCATTTCCTCAATATTTTAGAATAGTAATCTTAACCCATTTTGTTGCAAATTTAATTTGACAACTCTTTGAGCTTAATCGATTTCGTAAATGCGAAATTTTTCAAAATATTACTTGCTTAAGGTTCTCATAATTAAGAAGCAGCTGTGTAACTTGGCAAACCAGAAGCAGCTGCCTTAGATGCTACTTTTTATTTATTCCAGTTTACCAAATTACACTGTGACTTTCAAATTATGAGACCTTAAGAATTAAGATTCATGTCGATCAATCATTCGGTATGGGCTATGGAGGCCGAATATTCGTGGTTAAAATTATTAACAAACGTATTTGTGGTAAACAATTTTCTGTAAAAAAAAATTAAAACTGTTGTGTTTAACCAATATCAATCCAAATATAATCCAGAATCTTTAAGTTCATAGTCGTTTTTTTCACAACTACACTGCGTCAAAAGGGCTGAGATAAGGCAGCCATAGGCTTTAAACACGAAATTGCGTCAAAAAGCGCTATCATTAAAAGTTATAGAATTCAGTGGTACTAGCTGATAATAGGTGAATCGTTTCTTACATTTGAGAATTGGTTTACATCCACAACACGAAACAGCTAAATGGGGGACTTAAATCTTGTACAGGAGTCACAATGTACAATAGAATTCGAATGAAACATAGAATTCAGGAGAACATTGTCGGATCATCGTGGAACGAGAAGCTGTGGACATCACGAGTCTATTATCAGAGCCGCAGGACGGTTATTGTTACATTTCAGTAAGTTCTGGCTACTTAATCAAGTGACTGAATATATGGTCCAAGGTGCCATCCATTGGTGGGGGAATGAACTATATATTATTACCAAAAAGACACATTAGTAAATAAGAATTTTAATTGTATATCAATTCTTTGTGTTTGTCATATGGTCATATGTTGAGAGTCACAGTTGAGAAGAATCTGATTATTTATCAAAATTCAGGAGATTTGATGGATATTTTTCTTCTCTATGAAAAACTATACTAAATCATTGTTCAAGCAGAACAGTTCAGCACATACTTGTACATGGACGTTTTTAAGTCAAGCTTGGTAGAGTCTGTCATTTCATGAAGTTATGTTCGCTTTGAGAAAATCCAACTTTATTTATACCCTAGGACAAAATATTCTAATTGAATAAATTCAACCCTAGGGATACGTCAACTGTTTACGAACACACGAGAAATGCCAACCCAATATATTTGTCTGGATTATTTCGCATTAGCATTAACCGCTAATTTCAAGGTTATTCGATTTTAGTTTTATTTATTTTGATGACAACCAACTTATTCCCTAAGAAACTAAACAACAATAGAAATCTAACTCAATTATCTTTCAATTTTTTGTAATAAATCAATTTCAGTCAATCCCAAGGCAATTTTTTTCGTTTTCGTTTCAATTTGGTTTTTGTTGCTTGTAAGCTCGTGATAAAATCAAATTAAGTTGCTTTTTTTGTGTTATCACACAAGATTTGGTTGCCTGTGTTGCTTTACATACATAAAATATTTAAGTATATTGGTTTTGTTAATATTCATAAAACATGGAACTCTCTCGGAATACAGGAGAACGAGGCACTATTCAAATTCGTTTATGTAATTTTATGATTTTGTATTGTCCGTAAATTCATGAACGTTGTTTAATTTTTCCACAACCAACCAAACAGGAATCAATCAGGTGCCCGTACACCTTATTTTCATGTATTCCTCATTTAAACTGAATGGGAGCTAACACACACCCTAAATGAATGCAAATTAACATTCTTGTTAAAGAACCATACTTACCCATACTAAAATTGAAAAATGAAAATTTAGTTACGTGAGTAAATATTAAATTTTCTGTTTTTATGATGTTGATTTAGAAAATCAAAAGCGGAATTGTTTTCACCACATCCTTACAATTACTTCACCACCTTTTGAATTTTTGAATGTTGGTATATTTATTCAAATGGAGTTGCACCGCATCAACAAATTCTAAGATTAAGTTAAATGCTCTTTAAACATATCGAGATTACAGTCGTCGTCATTTTCCATATCTAAATTTCCCATGTTCATTAACCTCAATCAATCAGGTAAATATACTCGTATATGTGTTCAAAATTTCTGCAATATCATGGAGTTTCGTAATACAAAAATAATTAGATCAAATTTTCCACTCACGCACAAAATTCCGCCAACATTTCGTGCCAAGTGATAAATAAATTATATCATTATAAATGTATAATAATAAACTGTGTAATATATTTGGATTAATCGTAATTTTAATTTAATTTATTTTTTTTATCTTATATATTTTATTATTTCCTGACATTAATAATATAAAAAAATAAGAACAACATTATTTATGTACGTAATGTAAAAGCACACAGCACAAGTAGAAGTGTGAAACCAATTTATATATGTCGACGTTTTTTTTTTTGTATGAATATGGAACAAAATCTTCGACGACGAGTGTAAGCGCCGACAAATCCACATGACGATTCATTCAAATATAAAATATTATTATTGATATAAATAAGACAATAGATTAAAATCTATTTGTTTAAATTGTTATCATTATTATTGTTATGTAAATTAGATAAACAACAAACAAAAAATATCGTAATATCTTTATTTTATCAACACAAATATCGTACGAATTTAATTAAATTAAATTAAATTTAAATAAAGATTCATTTTTAATTTCCTTCCGATTTTTCTGTTTAACATTTATACATTCTACATACATATGCATGAAAAATGAAATAAAATTGTAAATTAAAATTTTCTTTTTAATAATTTTTAACAATAATAATAATAATAATAATAATAATGAAAATTATAATATTAATAAAAATGGTTTTATGCTAATTTTATCGTTTATTTTGAAACACAAATACGAGTATGTACGTAAAGTGAAATGACCAACCTTTATATTAAAATTGAAACGGAAATTGTTGTTGAGTGAAATTTTTGGAAATGTCTATTTTGGTATTTTGTGTGGTCACCAGTTTAATTGGACATCAACAGTACGATTGGATGAACCTTGATTCATTGGAATTCATAACTTATTTCGATATTTCGCCGTGCGGGGCGGCTGGCGAATTTTTTTTTCTGTTAGCAATCAGAAAATTGTTCAGAAATTAATTGTTAATTGGAACCATTTTAAGATTGGCAGCTTCATTCTTATCACAGATTTGAAAAATTTAAAGTTTTAAGAAATTTTTTATAGTACATATTTTACAGAGATACATATATACATAATGTATGTAAAATGTGTCACTGTACTCGGAAAGTGAAATAATCGGAAAAATTTATATTTCTATATGCTGTGTGAAAAAGAGATTTGCATACAGTTAACATTTTAAACTAAAGGTAAAGCCATCAAAATGTTAATGTACTACAATGACATTCTCACCGCGTACTGTTAAAGTACAACAAGGCTTACAGGTAAATGTTTAATGATCCTACAAGTTCATGGAAAAAAAGTAAAATAAAAAAAAATTTACTATTCAAAACGTCCATGAATGGAAATGTTTTAACATCCGGTTCTTGTAACGCTTCTTTCGTTTTCTTAATTAATCTTGATAGCATTTCAGCTGCACACAATTCCAATCTGGGGGATGGTTAATTGAACGATAGTAGTAGTTGATTGAATGATCAAGTTAGAATGAATTAAAGACAAATCAAATAGGTTTATAACATACTCGTACCTTGCAAACAGGCTAGTGGAAATCCATTCTGTATTATTTCCCGTGCAAAGGGGTTCTGTATAATCTTTAGAAAATCCAGCGGATTGTGAATGAAGAGGATTGTACCCTACCAGCTTAATAAATTACCCTCTCTATTGCAATAGGCCAAGCTGGCTCAGAGACTCAGTGTGGATGTGTGCGGCGCACAAAAGCGACACAAAAATTTATGCCACATTCAACGCACACAATCCGTTTTTTGTCGGTTTTATATTTTTTTAGGGGTCAGATAATTTGCACAACTTTCAAAATCCCGAAATCAAAATCGGGACTTTCAAAATCCTGACTTTCAAAATCCCGACTTTCAAAATCCCGACTTTCAAAATCTCGTCTTTCATAATCCCTATTTTTCAAAATCCCGATTTCCAAAATCCCGAATTTTTAAAAAATGTTTATAAATTCGGGCGACCGCGGGCGCCCAAATTCATAAAAAATTTAAAAAGGAGCTTTTAAAAATCTTTTTGTAATGAGTGCAATGTGGTAGGTTGGGTACGATTCGTCAATTTCAAAATTCTTCAAACAAAATTTTAAAACCTAAATTTCAAAAATTAAAATTCCAAAAAACCAAAACTCCTATACAGAATACCAAATTTTAAAAGTCCAATAAACAAAATTCCAAAAATGTCCATGGGTATAAATTGGAATTTTTAGGGTGTACTACAAAGTCCCGGTTTTCAAAATTCCGGTTTCAATATCCCGGTTTTCAAAATCCTGTTTTTCAAAGTCCTGGTTTTCTTTACTTCTAGTTTTAAAGTCTTAATTAAAATATTTTTTATTAATTCTGGGTGGCCGGACTAATAATATTTTAACAGAAAAATAAAATACCAACAGTTTACTAGAAAAGCAGGGCTGGGAAGTCAGAGGCGGGAGTCGGTGCTATTTTATCGGAGTCAAAGTTGAGAAAAACTGAAATCCCATTTTTTTTGTCCAATTACAACAACAGTGCCTTATATAGGTCCCAGCCAAATCGGGATTTTGAAAATCGGGATTTTGTAAATCGGGATTTTGAAAGTCGGAATTTTAAAAGTGGAGATTTTAAAGTCGGGAGTTTGAAAGTCGGGATTTTAAAACTCGGGATTTTGAAAGTCGAGACTTTTTTTTGTCTAGCTTTGGATAATTCGGTCTTTTGTAATTCGGGATTTTGAACCGGTGCGTTTGGCACAAATTTTTGTATATGTGGACTCACCTTTACTACACTACTACAACCAAAAAGGGAAACGGTATACAATCGCTTCTGTTCTTAAATTTACGGAAAGAACAACTAAATCATCACCGAGCTGTCTGACAACCAAGCTGTCTGATCTTCACCACAGTTTCAGTTTAGCTGTAAAGGTAACACAAGAGTTTTGCTGTATGGTACATTTGACAATCAGCATGGAAAACAAAGCGAATCAAAACTTCCAACCCGTACTCCGACAATAGGCAAAGACGGTTCGTTGCGAGTAGCAGAAGGCTGTCTAGCGCTAGAGTTAATTTCAATATTCAACAACCAATAATTACTCCTTATAAGAGTTGTTTCACAACGGAAGCAAATCCCTCACGGTAGTTTTCGTTCCAGAAATATTGCATAATAAATGGTTCACTAGCAGTTAAAACTTTCATCAATAAGTGTATCTACAAACATCAAGCACGGACTCTGAGTCAATTGATGGCAGATCTTCCAGCAGCAATAGTGAACCAACAAGACCATTCATTCACACAAAATTGGATTATAAGCTCCGATACTCACCTGGGCGAGGTAACAAAAGCTACAAAGGACGATCTTCGTCTGTTTTGCAATGAAAGCCGTGCACTTGGAAGTATGTATATAGTAAGCAGCTTGTCATCTGCAGAGTTACAATGCTTTACAGCATATCGAAGGTATTGTTCGGACCTGTACAGCGACTGTGATTCTTACTTTATAGGGGCTTCAAAACTTATAAAAACGATTTGAGCGCTGCACTGAAATAACTACCAGCAAACTTTACAAAATAGCTTGCACAGAATGGCATTATAAACCAAGGTTGTTGCTCATAGGTGGACTGTAAGAAGCGGTATTTAAATGCGTCAAGTATCATTTACGTAGAATAATTGTAGAACGATATCTAACATTTGAAGAGATGACAACAATTTTTTGTCAAATAGATGCATGTCTTAACTCACGGCTTCTTCTCCCGTACTATCATCAGATCCCAAAGACCACAATTTTAACAACCAGACATTTCTATATCACTGTAAATCACTGCAAACGATGCCAAAATCAAGCCATTTAATCAAAACATGAGCCATTTAGCACGGTGAAGACTTCTGCAGAAAGTTGCGCAAGAATTCTGAAAGATTTATTTAACCGAATACATACTATTATTACAGAAGCTAGAGTTAGTACTCATTAAGGATGAACATCTGCCTCCAGGAAACTGGCTTCTTGGAAGGATCCATGAGGTACATAGTAGTATTGATAAGTTTGTTAGAATTGTAACAATAAAGAACACCAACGGATGATTACTCAAAAGCGCAATTAGAAAGATTAGTCGTCCACCAATTGAGGACGACGGACAATACAAGAAGATGTCTTCATCAGAGGAAACCCAAACAGTTGCAGTTGAAGCCAAAGACCATGCAAAACAGCATAACAGTGACAAGAGCAAGCACCGAGTCCAAGCTGCTACTTAACACTATCGCAATAATCTGTGGATTAGAACAAGCAGCAGCAGAAACACCAACAATATAAAATACATCGAGATTCTCCTCCTTTCCCGGGATCTACCCAGATAAAATTGGTCAAGGAAGTCTAATCAACGGAAAACGGAGGATCATAACCTACTATAATCTCACTTCCTATTGAGCAGAACTAAACTACTTGGGATGCGCTGCCCGTCAACTAGACAACCAGTACACATTGATACGTTTAAATACTGTGAAGCCATTCATTCTCAGTTAAAAGCACTCCACGTAAAATCACCTGCAAAAGAAGGGTGCCTTTTGCTTTTGAAGGTACAATTGCCAACGACCTATTCAGGGTGTTAGATCAAAGAGAAAAGGAAAACCTGAGAAGGAAAGATTAAGAAAAATTAAATTGTGACCAGACTTGACTCTTCTGACCAGAAGATACATCAGCAAGGCCACTTATAAATTAAATTAAATTAAATTGGTTTTAATATCAATAATGGACATTGGCGCTGGTAAGCGTATGCGCTGGAACGTATTTGTGGGACAATTTTAATTTTTGAAGAAAAATAAACTGTTCGCCATTGAAATCGAGTTGTATAATTCGATCCACCAAAATTTTTGTAGCACAGATCCAGAAATGAAGAATTCCTGCGCCTTGCAAGCTAGAAAGTGCTAAAAGGGGAAACATGAATGATCAATCGGAAATATTTTTGAAGGCAATATTTTTCAACATATTTGAACTGCACTCCTTATTATAAATGAGCTTATGTCCTCAAAATGGGGTAGGCAGTTCACAAAATTACCAGTATTCTTATGGTTTTACTATGTATGTGACTAAATAAATAAATAAATAAATAAATGAATATACATCAAGCCATCTTCTGGTTATGTATTGATTGAGATACAGGATAATCAATATTTACGTCTCTCTTCTGAAGAACTGAATACTTGTATGAAAAATATCTGTGTGATACACATTTATTTATTTATTTAATCATTAGACATTACAATTTTGGTAAAGGAAAAGCACATATGGAAGCAATATAAATGAGCAACAACCACGAAAAAAAAATACTTCCATTAGGCATAAAAACCTCAGATTTTTTCAAAAAACAAATCCACTCTATGCGAGTACCCTCCGTATTGAGCTCAAGCTACATCAACTACTGAAATTCGTATAATTTAGATACAAGCAGCTGTGAGATGCAACTTTTTAGCAAACTAGCACCATGTCAACTAGTTGTGAAATCCAATCTGAGGTTATTTATAACGTGATTTGCGTGGTAGCAGCGGAATGATCGAAACAACAACCACTTTCATTTCAAGGAGAGGGAATCTTAACACTAGATCCAACCTGTATGTTGAAAGAAATTCACATTGAAAGGATAAAGAGCATATTTAGCAGTAAATTTGAACTCTCATTCATGCCACAGTTTAGTTTGAGTGATCAGCAAAAGAATTTTCAAGGAGGGCATCAACGACCGAAGTAAACTTGTATGACATACATCACTGCATAACACCTTACGTCATTATAGGGATATAACATATCTGTTACTCACAGAACAACCTCAAGTTGCTAGAGCAGATTCACTTCCAAGTTCAAAGCCGATCCTCCGGACAGCAACAACTAGGCCCCGGTAATATGTCACTAATTCAGCTGGTTATAGAAAACTAGATAGACATGAAATGCTGAAAAAGCATTTACTTGAATTTTATCTTGACCTTTAACCATGTAATTATTCATTATAATCTGTAAAAATTTTATTACAAAGACATAAGTTCTAAGACCAGTCAAGATATCGCTTCTCATTAAATAGAAAATATTGTATAGAATCAAAAATAATATTGTATAGAAAATATTGTATAGAATCAATATAACTATATAGTCAAAAAGACACAGGAAAGCTAATATGCGATTAATTTAAGCCAAAGGGGAACCTCAGTAGAGCGGACGAAAACAAATACCGATTACATTTATTTTAAACTCCTCCCTCAAATAAAGATTAATCCTAGCTATAGCACATAATACTAATTTTTAATCTGGGAAAATCAAACCTGTATGCTATAAGCAGTATACCAGATTTTCCCTATGCTTCCGAATGTAACTGGTTTTTAAATGTGTTAATGGTAATACAGATGAATAGAGCCATTTATAGATTGTCGAATTTCTTGCGTAAATAAAGCCATTTTCATTGCTTCTTGGTTGCTGTGGTCAGGCCAAATGAAAGAGTGTGGAGGAAAGGTGGGCTGGTTTGGTCGAGCAATAATTTTTTATACTACAATTAGATTTATGTTACTAATTAATTAGTTATTTTAATTTAATTTTGGGACAAAACATTTAAATTCAATATACTGTGAATTGTATAATAAAGATCCAGGCACTACAAATTTGACTCTCATACCACTTCAAATTCAGAAACTGAAACCGACGAAGAAGTGTGAAATATTTCAATTAAAGAGGTTTCTGATTTAGGACTTTTTGCTAAACATAACTCTGAACAATTAAATTAAGTTTTTAGAAATATTCGTGTTGAACTACCTTACGCAGATCATGTTTCAAAAGTTCGTACATCATAAGAAAAAGGTGAAAGAATGTCGACCTTTCAAATAGAATTCAAAACGTGTTTATCGAGTTGTGTGGTTTGTTTTTCAAATTAAGATCATCGAAGAAACTAAAGAATCGCAATATTATTCATTTATTGCAGATGCCACGCCAGGTTTATTTTACAAAGAGTAAACTGCTTTTCAATTGAAGGACTCTTTATTTACCAAACGAATTTTGAGCCTCTTAATGAAGTGAAATTTGAATTGAAAAGTATGTTAATCAAGAAAGGTTCGACAATTGACCTCATAAGGTGTGAAAATATAAAAAGGTGATCGATTTTTTAGCCAAAAACTACAATTGTGTATTTTGTCCGTCATACATTAAACCTAGTTGGATTTGTGGCAGTTGAATTAAATATACCTTTTTTAATATTTGTCTTAAGCCAATAGACAAATGTTAGCTATATATAGTGAAATTTTGTGGTTATCTTTCATTTAAGAAATTTTAAGAAGAATATCATGTGCAAATCTATACCAACACAGAACTATTTCTGTATTAATGTCTCGTGTTAAGCCTAAATCCGTTGGCAATTAATTTGGTAAATCATATAAAGTACAGTTAAAATTGGCTTAGTATATATTTTTTCAAATCCCGTATTTACCTTAAATACGAATTAATTATTGGCTCGCGTCTTCTAGTAAGGAAATGGGGATAGATACCTATGCGATATCTCAGAAAAAAACAGTTTAGGTATTGATTTTTTCGAATACAAAAATTGTTTGTTTCAATACCTCAGCTACTGGCTACTCGTAATTTAAAGGGTAAGAGAGATCATATTATCATCTGTTCTTGGGTTTATAGCTGTTTTGTTTAGAATAAACTATTTAGGAAAAGTTAAACAAAAATCGATTAAACCTGTTTTTCAAAACTTTTTCTACCGAAGGCCTGAGTGATAACTGAGCGAAGACAATATTCAGCATAAATACGATTTTTTTCTTCGACTTCATTTTTATTAAAAATTTGTTAACATCAAGTTCCCCAGAAAATAAACTTTTTTTGCACCGAAAATATAGTTTCGTTGATTTTTAACATAAAAGCAATTTTGTGTCAAATTTGGAAATTCGACATTTAAAAGATTAGTCCCTTGCGAGTAAAACAAATCATAATTGTTTGACAGATTGTTGTATTTTTTGGCTTACACAATAAAAATTACGAAAACTGGTTATCTCCTTAAATTTATTTTGAACGTTAAGGCTATCATTGCTGAATTAGCTTAATTTATACAAAGTATATGTAATTTACGACACAGTTGCGATTATTTAGACATCTTTTAAAATCCTATAAAAATTGTGTTGTATAATTATCAAATTTCATTATCTTCTTCATCATTAATTTTCCATTAAGTGTTTCAAAAAGTGGCCATTAATTGGAATAGAAGTGTTTCAACACGATAGAATTTAAAAAATTTAACCCAAAAACAAAACAAAAATATAAAAACTTATCTCGAATCCGATATTTTAGTTGTACATGTATCCCCAAATCTACGGAAAGTTAATAAAAAAAAAAAACGCTAATAAATTACCTGTGTAAATTATTCAGATCAGATAAAACAATAAAAATGACAATTAAAATGGTAATGATATCGATAAAAATTAAAATTATAACCAAATTTGGATTAATTTTTATATTAAAAAAAATAATTTTTTTAGTTTGTTCGGTCTTCCGATAACACATAACATACACACAACATTTAAAATATAAATAAACAAATTAAACGTTAATTTATTACGATCATATTGAGGCGTTAACGCTGTATGTACTGCTTTTATATCTTCAAATAAAATAAATTTACAAACGGATAAGATAAAACAACTTTAAACACAACTAAAATTAATAATTAATTTATTTAGTTTTTTTAGTTTAGTGTTATTTTTATCTCTAAACTGGCACCGCCTTCGCAAAAAAAATTCGACATATACATGAAAGCTAAAAAAAATGTTTATGCAGATTTTAAATTTTTTAAAGTTTTAAATTTTTTACTTTTTTAATTTAAATTTTAGATAACCATCATGATATACCAACTCATATATATATGTATAGACAAATACATAACATAAACTATGTATGGTATATACATAGTAAATAAATAGACAGAACGACAGACCATAACTCAATTTAAAAATAAAATATTTCATTTTTAATTTAAATATTAAATATATAATATACGAATAAATTGTAGAAAATGTAAATTCTATACTAGAAAAAAATCGAAAACCAAGTTAAATTATTAACTTACAAATTTAACTAACCATCATAGATTACATACACGTATGTGTATGTATGTATGTATGTAAAAAAATCATTATATGTATGTTATCATATATCATCAACATAATATCATTTTATGTCAACATATAAAATCTCAATCATTTTAAAATTTATCTAGAATTAAAGTTTTGATTAAATTTAATTTTAGTTTTTTATGTACATACGAGTATGAAGTATAAAATATCCCTAGAGGATATATACATTTTTAAAATATGTTATTACATCAAAATAATTTCATATTATTTACATAGCTACAGAAATTCAATTTCACATCATCATGTGTATCTTTTTACATTTATTTCAACTTTTATTTATAATTTGTATTACTTTTCATATATAGTAAATTGTTTAATGCAATTACGCAAAGTTTGGAATCTGTCCTCCAGTGGATATTTGTAAAATGTAAAGAATAAATAATTTAAAATGTAGTTTATGGGCGCATCGCACCCCAACGTATCCCTCCCACTTTATCAACGTTTTATCAAAATTTAGAACCCTTTGCGAAGCGATTTATTCGGCATTCGGAGAAAAAATTGTATGACAGGAAGAGGCGGTCGATTTATATTACTTTATGAGCTATAGGGTAATTGCTTATGTTATATGTAGATGCTATATGTATATCGGGTACCATTTGAAACGCGATATTTTAAAACGCGATATTTTAAAATGCGATATTTCAAAACACGATAGAGTACAAAACGCGATATGGTACAAAACGGGAATTTAGGATCGGGTTATATCTGTCGGGTGAAGGGGAAATTTAATTACAGTTTATAGGAATTTAAAAATCGATAGGAGCTAGAATATATAGGATCGGTATAAATCGGGTTGCTACGCTCCCGTCGCTTCGCAATGCACATTATGTACCATAACGCGTTTTGATATATCGCGTTTTGTACCATATCGCGTTTTGAAATATCGCGTTTCGAGCGGATCCGATGTATATCGTATTTGATATACATATTTTGATTTCCTTTAACTTTATTTTTAAACTTCTTTCAGATTATTTTAAATTACCTCAAAAGCTTTAAAAGAAATCCAATCAGATTCCAATCAATTTTCAATCAGTTAAGTTGTGGGCAGCTCACCTAGTTCTAATGCAAAAGTGTGTCGAGAAAGTGTTATTTTAGGTTAATATAAAGCAAATATTAATTATGCATAAGCCGTAACAGCAATTTGTATTGTGTTTTGGACTAAATCTAGAATAAAAACCGAAATGAAAAAACCCACGGAAAATAATCCTATAATCTGTTACATATACAGCCCAACCCAAAGAATAACAAAAATCATGTTTTCCCATACGATGTGTATGAAATAAGAGATTTTTACGGCATTTATGATAAATTAAATAAAGCTTCGATTGTTCACTACAGCTCTTTATATCTTATCAATTCTGATGAAATTCACTCACCGCTAATTTACGGATATCCTGGTGAAATCATTCACTAGGATATCCGTAAAGTAGGAGCGTCTTTCCATGAGCTTTATTGGTAAACATAATACTTTAAGAGATTAAATCCATCTATAAAAGAAATTCGTTTTGCAATGTATACCAAACGTCTCGTACTCCTTCGAAAAGAATACTGAATACATGTTAATTGCCAATAAGTTTAACATTGGTTTTTTGTGCAACACGGGCGGCATACAGATATACCGGCCCCATAGGAAGGTTATGTATTACCAATTATTTCTCAACTATAAATCCAATAAATTTTAAATATCTTAAAGATTTTACAGGCTTTACCCTCGAAATTCCGGAAATTTTAAATCCCTGATTTTACAATCACAAATCCTCCGGTTAAAAATACCGGCTTTCACGAAAATTTGATTAAAAGGAAACACGAATTCTAGTATTCAAATCCGGCCTGGTTAGTGAAAATTAGCTATTTTCAAAATCCTATTACTATTGATAAAAAATGAGGGTCAAACGTACTGGTAATGTGGAATGGTTATCCTCACATTTTTTGACATCCTTTTTAATTTCGGTGATTCTATTTCAAATCTACGGTGAAATTACTCGTAGTTCTATAAATAAATTTATAAAATTATATCATACATTATAAAGGATGGTGTCGACTGTTGCCATGCTGATGGACTTAGCCATTTCCAAGACGCAGTGGTTTCCATAAATATGTATACTCAAATTATTAACAATATCACCTCATTAAAACCACAAACTATTTTATAAAAACACAAACTTTATATTAAATTGTAATTATTAATTAGTTTTATGAAAAATATACAATTAACGTTTTCGAAAACTAAGTGGTCATCTTCAGATTTATTAATTCCAACTATACACAGTAAAAAAAAATTACATATTTTTAAGGGTAAACAAAATGCCTCGTAAATTTCACGTATGGTATGTACCGTACATAAGACATGGAATTTTCATTTTCTGATTTATGTAAAATTCAACAATGCAGATATATAATTTTCAATAAACCATTATGTAATTTTGTATACTGATTACTGGGTAATATTCCATATTTAAATATTGAAATTTAAAAAATTTGCCTAAAAATTACATAAACTATGAAGAATTTCATTGCTTACAAAACATGAGAACCACCACAAGTTCTTTCTTGTCAGTTTGGTCTCGTACTGATAAAAGGTTGTTTTGTTCTACTTATCAGGTTCCCTTGCAACGACCTATCTGCAAAAAATCCAATCTTGCTTTATACTAAATATAACAAAAGAACATATCGACTTGGCGAATTATATCACATTAAACAAAATAATTACACGTCACATTTATTCTTGCTCGTAGATTTCTCATCTGTCGTATTTATCTCCGACAATATTCTACATTATATTTATGGAATATTTTAGGAAAGGATGTAATTTTCTTTCAAAATGATGCAAAATTATATAACATACTTAAAATTACATATATAGGTTGTTAATCTCTACATAAAATAAAAACTTGTTCAGTATATTCTGTGGAGCTTTTATGTATCCTAAAGCGACCACTATTCGCCCTCCTCGCATAAAATACACGTTTATTTAGCTTCTCATTAATGGGTAATCCCAATTCACCTCTGCAAGTTAAATTTGAAATAAGTTGGTCAATAAACGGCCCTTCTTTATAGTACTATACCGGAAACTCAAATATTCCTGCTCTATATACCAGTCAAATTCTGCTGTAAGTTACAACATTTGATTTTTTAAAATTCCAAAATTTCCATTACCATATCCATATTCCAAAATTTATTCAACAATTAATTTTATAATACAAATTACATCCCATAAAATGGCCCAGGGGCTGAGTTACAAATGAATGTATATCAAGAAAGATTTTAAGTTTTACTAGTAGAAATTTCCACTTTTGGCGGAATTTTTATGCTGCAGGAAGAATTTTGAAAGAGGTCATGCTCTTTTATATTACACGATGTTTTGAATTTGACCTTGTTGGAAGAAATTAGCCATTTCATTACAACTAAAAAATGGTTTGGAGTGTTAATGCCGCTTTCTAGATGCAGTTCTGGCTTATGAGTTTTAAGCAAATTTGTATAATTTGTTCTAGTATAAACCGAAGGATAATTTAACTTTATTTATTGGCGACCTAAACTTTTCATGAGATATAAATATAACAATTAAGTACCCAAAGCTTGTAAAATTTATAAAACCAACCAAAATGGCAGGGTGGTTAAAGCTTTGGCGTTAGGATCGGGGGATACTGGGTTTAAATCCCGTTAGGGTCAGGGTGCAAAAGAGATTTACCATCATCAAATTACGAACTGTGATTAAAATGAATACAACTAGAACACCCTATCGGAGTGCAAAAGTAATGGGCCGAGCCACCAGTGCTAGGAGTGCAACCATTGTTGGGAGTGCCTCGGCCCCCGAATAGAATGCAAAGATAATAAAATAAAACAAAAATTTAGAAATTAGTTTCCACTTAGCAGTACCTGATTTTAGTTGTCGTTTCAACGAAACAGAGGTAAAACTTAGAGAAAATTGTTTTGTTATAATGCGGATAAATTTTTACTCATATATCTGATATCATACATTTTACGAAAAATTGTGTATCAACAAACAGTATTTTTTTTGTTTAATTTTAACTAACGAATCAAAAAGTACACTCAAAAAATATGTTCTAATTTAAAACATATGTTTCTCGATGTAAAAATATGATCTGGGTATCGCACCCAGAATAACCCAAAATGTAGATCATCACTAAACGTCCCCCTCAACACAGAACAAATTTTCATATAAAAAATGTTTTCTTATCTTGCACCATTTCCGAGATAAAAGTCGCGCATTAATTAACCTCAAAGCTTACATAAAAGTGTACTTTCGTTTAAAAGCTCTAAGTATACCTCACTTAAAGCTGTTAATGAGTCGCCTGGTTTGAACAAATAACTGGAAATGAGCCTCTGATAACCCTCCTTTCTATAAACAGAAAAATTTCCAAGACTTCCTATTTTAGTTCAATTTCGTACATTCTCAGGTTCTCCTCATATAAATTCCTCGAGTTATTTTAGCTTTACTAGTACTTTTTTATTATTAGCTGCATTTTCTTAAAAATGCTGCTCTAGAGCGCGATAAATTATAGCTATTTTGATTTTTTAAACAACTTATATAATTTTAAACTATTTGCGCATCGTATTCACTGTATTGAATCCTAAAGAACTTATATTAAGTCCGTATCATACATTATATTGTTGAATAAAGTTTATATTTTCTTGTTCTCAACTCTGATCTACTCTTGATATTATCTAGAGACAGAACTGTCATTTTAGTTTCATATTTTTAGTTGTATTTGCGGATATGCTGGATCGGATAAAATATAAATAAGAAATGTTATTGTCCATGCAGGTAACGTATATTTCTTTGTACGTATTCAAAAACATGTTAATGCATTAATTGGAACATATATTTACATTATAGCTGCAACAACTCTGACTAATTCAATATGGGTGGTAAAAACAAGGCTTTGTTTTCATAATCAGATGGGATGGTTAAAAATTTACCCGATTCAAAATTTAACACGGCAAATTTGTTGCTTTCGTGAAAATTTATCGAATTGAAGATATGTCCGGTTTATATCGTGATTTCATTCGCGAAATGTTTGGCGTTTCTCATGGGGCACTTCAATTTATAACCTATGAAGAAATGAAAACCAATTATACTGTATTACATCATCAATCAATTATTGTGTTCAGAACAAAACTTATGTAGTTTACCTGAAATTTTAAAAAATAAAACAACACTGTTGATTAGTGGAAATTTTATTTTCATAATTTCGGATTATTCTGGACTCTCAACTTTATCGAGTGGGTGACTATAAAAAGTAAAAATGTTTGCGTTCCACAAATTGTTTAGTAGTACTTCCGTTTTGTGCTTTACCTTTATGTTATCTTTCTATAGTACCAGTGAGAGCTTCCGAACGAATCGAGACGGACTCAATTTTTTCAACTAGCTGTTGATACGGTGACAAAGGTCGCATTCCCATTACACTTGTCTCAATTTCGAGTCAATTTTAGCATGGTGTTGAGCTTTACGAATTAAATTCACAAACAAGCATTCAGTTTTCTCCGATTTAATCTTTAATATGTCGACTAACAAACTTATGGTTAAGCATTGATGGAATCACGGTTTCCAAAATTTTCTTGTGTAATTCATTTTTGTCATATATCTATAAAAAAGTAATTCAAGGCATAATTTGTAGGTCTTCTCATCATACATTCTTGTCACACAAAACTTCCAACAGCGGAAAAGTTATACGCCGATCCAGATATCGGCAAGTTTTTGCACTTGTTCAATTTCGGCATTTGCGTCGTATGCAAATGTCATACGCGGTAATTCCATCTCTTGTGGCTCATCCATCATCAAGCTGATGATTATGAAAATCATCAGCCATAAATCCATTATTACTATCACTGTCATCGAAATTTATGTTACTATCACCTACGGTTGATTGCAGCATACTGAAATTAAAATGATCGTTTTAGAGCGATCCCTTACTTAGATGTCTCCAGCCAAACACGTACTTATTAAAGTCGGACGGCTTATCACTAATATTGTATTCCCTAAATATTGTTCGAATTTTAACGGGGCCGCCCAGCCTTTTGTATTTCATATAAAATTTTTCATTTACAACGGGATCATTTACAATTGTGTATAAGTTCATTTGGTGTATTATAACAGTAAGAAATATCATAATTACATAAAATTTCCGAAATATTCGATTTCAGCGTATTTAGAAAAGCTCGATTCGTAATTTGTTTTAAATGTCAAAATAATTGACTTGAAGTTGGTTAAAGTTGTTGTTCATTTTTTTTAATTTCCTTGTATTTTCCCTTTATTATATCGCGGTCTAAAACACCATATTTCAAAAAAACGCAGCTATTGAAAGCTCTCCTAAACACTTTACTATACATGGCAGCACCTGAAAAGCAGTTTTAGGCGTTTGTTACCTTATAATATTGCCTTATTTGTACCAAAGATCTTTCAATTTCAATATCAGGCTTCGGGCTCTAAGTGGTAACACTTCCTTTCTTTATCTACTAAAGTTAGACCTCCTGTGATTCATAAAAATATTCTAGGTAACAGGGTAAATGTCGAAATTAAAGGTCAAGTATACTGTTATAATTAGAAAAATTTCAGTTCATAACCATTTCAAGGAATGCGTTTCATGAAAAATGTTGAAACTGATAGGACAGTGATTATTAAGTATTTAAAAATGATTCAAGACTTGTAATAATATTCGTGTTTCCGTAGCTGGTGTGACGTACATTTGCAACACAACAAAAAATCGTATCGATTTTATTCTAGTATGCTTAAATTGTATGCTGTTAATTTCACTCAAAAGATTCATTCTTATAGTCAAAACGGATCCATGTGATTCAGGAAGTATTTCGCCGCCATTTAATGGCAACTTTTAAGAATATAACTCCCATTTTGATCATACAAACAGAGTTTCATCACAAACGATTAATAAATGAATTGGCCTATTTAAAAATTGAAATTTTTTTTAGATGCTATTCCTTTTCTATCCATATTGTCTATTTTCATCAAGCAAACTGTGTCCATTTTTTTCGTTCCATATTTTGAATAAATTTGACTAAATCTGCAATGAAACAGCAAAACAATATCTATAACTTTGAAGACAAAAATTCCTTGCTATTAGAATTTCAGCTATTCTATAACTCTTAATTTTTATTGCCTCGATTTTCTGAATTCGAAGGCCTATATTTTGAAGTACAAAATAAATTAGGAATTTATCAGATTTAATATTAAGTGTCTTTGATTTTGTCAGTTTATGCTGTAACCAATTTTAAAGGTATTAAATTTTAAATTAAAGCACCTTCAACTAGTAAACAAACGATCAAAATGCAAAGTACAGCCACAATACTACCAAAAATTAGGACTGCGGAATTTCTTGCTGTTCCTATTTTGATTTCAAAAAAGGTTGAACACTACTAAAATAATTCCTAAATTAGGTGCAAAATATCTTGTTAAAGTAGCAATAATAAAAATGTAATGAAACCAGATTAATTAGCATAAAATAACAAGCAAAATAAAAGTTGGGCAAGTGGGTGACATTCAGTACATTTATTTATTTGTGTATCGCATGAATGCATTCTAAGAAACTGTTTTTTATATATAGACATCTAAGTACGTTATGTTACTTTTATACCACACTTTTATCTTATATAAATAAATGTAAATTGAATTTTATGTCAAATAAAAATTAATTGGATTAATATTTTCTAACATTTTCTTATATTACATGAAGGAGTGTTTTTTATTTTTATGTAGACGAAGAAAATAAAACTAAAAGTTACTTTCAAACATGAACCACCATGTATAATCACAATATGAATGAATCTGCCTGAAAAGTCAACATCAACAACAACCATCATCATCAACAATAATTTTTTTTTTTATTGTGTTTGATTTCTTAAGTAATTATAATTTTGTCATATTCTTGTCTAAATTTTTCCTTCCCGAACAAAGAAAAATAAAACTTTTTAATTTTCTCATTTTTTTTTTTATTTTTTATTTTTAATGACAAAACAAACAACGAAAAGAAAATCTAAATAGAATCAAGCTAAATTTTCATCCTTATATAAATACACGAGAGTAATCTGTAAGAGTGTAATAAAATAATTTTTATTATTTTTATATCTAAATGCGGGCTTACATAAATTTTTATTTTTCGTGTTTTTCCTCAAATTTGCTTTTCGTTAATATTCTGATGCTGGTGTACCAGCGCCTATGTACAGACATACTCATATACTATATATATACAATAAGAATAAAAGTCAATTTATTTGTTTAAAATAAAAACAGGATTTTCTTGTCAATTCTTTAAAACAATCAAATTACTTTAAGATAAATAAAAAAAAAAAAAATAAAGAAAACGCAAAATGATAATAAGTCGACAAGTGCGAGTGATAAGGGAGGAAAATTATATTTTTTGTTCCAGAAACAATACCGCATATACAACACAAAAAAAGAATGGAAATCCCTCGCGAAAAAAATGAACAATTCAATAATCTTAGCTTGAGGGAAATTTGGTTTATTTTATTTTTTTGTTTTGTGTATACGAGTACCATTCCTTTCTGATTGGTAAATACAATTTTCACAATTTTTTGGAAAATCACATTTCGATTTTTTATTTTTTCGTTTAAATCCAATTCAACTGTGTCGCTTTTATATATGTATAGCTATATACCGAAAAGTGAGAGGAATATAACTGTGCTGGGGAGAATCGCTTTATTCGAACATACCGGGAACACAGCGCTAAAAATTTGTGAATACAAATCGTCCCCAAAAGAAAACTCAATAAAAAATTGATTTCGCACCACACTCTTACTTAATTTTAACCAATTCAATTGTTTATTGAGGTTTTTAATATTATTTTTATTTAGAATCAATCAATTATTTAAAATAATATTATTTAATTTAATTGATTGTGATTTTAAAATATTAAAATTTGGGAAATTTATGCAACAAGTACATTGCAAACACTTAAACACTGTAAATGTTTAAGGTTCAATCGATTTTTGTCAAGTATCCTTATTTATATTTTGTAAATTGCATGATCTGCTATATATTGCATTGCAAATCTAATGAATTTTTTTTTGAAGAGAATGAAAAATCTTTTGTATTCCAGTATACAAAATTCGAGTACCTTTCCTTGATTTATATCGTTTTTTGTTTATTTGCCGGGAAAACGAAACAACGATAGCTTATTGTATTTGTAAAAGCTTAGCGGAAAATTTATGTCAACTTTAGCGGATTTATTTTTTTTTGTTCTCGTTTAAAGAAATTTGAATGGGTATTTATTACGATTAAATTTGTTGAGAATAAACAATAGACGAAATATTTTTTGTCGTTTCAAAAAGGGAAGGTTTTGTTGCAAAGTTATCAAAAAAATTTCCATCTTATTAAAGATTATCCTGGATGTTTAGTCATACACGGAGAAAAATGTGTTTATTTGTATTTAGATGGTTATTAGAATGGCGTCGCACAGTGCAAGGCGATCGAAATTGAAAGTGAGAAAATAAGCATTTGCTGGCCGATTGAAATGTATTTTAAGTTTCGAGATCAAAAATAACAGGTAACTTTTAAAACTGCTTGCATCATGTATTCTTTACAATTTATGATTTTTTAGTAATGAAAATTTTATTTCTTTTGATGATACATATTTGCTTGTATTCACAAATTTTCTCAATTTGAGAATTATAAATTTTTTAGGAATTATACAATACCGTTGAAATTTCTATATGACGATCAATCAATATATGTTTTTAATTTTTGACTACTATACTTAAGTGTTAAGCAGGCAAATATCAATACATAAATTATAATGCTCAACTCGATTTAAAGTGTGTGACATTTTAAAGTTTGTTTTTTAAACGTTATAAAATGAGTATATATACAACTTTATATCACAGCTCCGTACAGGCCAATTGACGTCTCTAAAACGGGAGATCGATTGTCGGTCGGTTTGTATGGCATGTGGCACGATCTTGTTGAAACCAAAGGTTGTTCACATTCATAGAGTCGAATTTAGGCCATAGAAAGTTGGTCAGTATTGCTCTGTAACGGCGACTGTTAACGGAAACGGCGCGATTTTGAAGAAAAATGTGCCAATTTTACTAACATTTCAAAATTCGCACCAAACAGTCACTCTTGGTGGATCCATTGGCTTCTCTACGATTACGTGTGTCTGCGGAAATGCGGCATTTCTGTTTGTTAACATAGTCCGTGAGATGGAAATACGTTTCGTTTAAAGATGATTTTTCTACCAAAATTGACGTCCTTATGTAGCTGGTGTATGGCTCACGCAGATAACTGATATCGAACGGATGGTCATTTGATTTCAACTGGCTGAGCCAACTGAACCTTCAACGTGAATAATCCGAGGTCCTTGTGCAGTATGCATCCCCTCCTCCTCTAAAGTTAGCGCATCTGTCTAAGCTCAGGGACCAATTCGGTCATCCAATAGCAGGACATTCTCGTGAACTTTCTTGTACCAATTTCACTACAGAGGGTCAGTTAGGTGCTGTTTCATGACCCATATTGTTTTTCAAAATTCGCAAGGTTTCGGTTGCACAACACTGACTTTGAAAATAAGTTTTCAATACTTCGAAATACTCCTCAAGAGAAAATATGATTATTTCGTCACGCGGAATATTAAAATGGTGAGCTGGTAAAATTTCAACCAAATCGTACAAAAAAATGTTGATGGCCTCTCCTTCATATTGTTTTGTTTTATTTTAAAACGGTTTGTATCGAGTATCCGATGATGAGACATATTTATTTAAAACATTTTCTCAATTTGAGAACTTTCTTTAAATAATAAATTATCGATTAGATCATATAATAATACGAGGAATAATTGTATGTTCGGATCAAGGGTTTTAGAAACGGTTTGAACCATTTTCATTCAAATTGCTATTAAAAAGGATTTTCGAGTACCAAAAATCAAGTGCGATAGGTTTTGGTTTCAGAAAAATTCATTAAGGGAGTGCTTCAGTGGAACCCGGCTTCCCTATCAAAAACAATTTTGATAAAGCTTGCTGAAAGTGTTTTTTGAGTACCAGGAAATGATTTCGATGAATCTTGTGTGTTCGAAAATTTGTATAGATCCTCTGGAACTAGAGTCCCATTTTTCATTTTTTTTTGGTTCATAACTGCGATAAAAACCAATGAAGAGGTTCATTGCCAGGAATTGATTGCGATTGCGGACCAGATTTAAGGAAATTTCTTTCAGAGAGTTGTCCGGTGGAACACGATTCCTTAAATTTTTTTCGGCTGGCATGATTTTGTTTAAAATTTGTGGTATAAGGTTTTAGAGGGTCAGGACTCAGGAGTCCATTACATTGCACGCTTATTTCGGGAAAGGCCATTCAGTGGGTTATCCGCTGGAGCTCGGGTCCTTTTCTTTAGTTTTTTTTGATTGGCACAATTTTTATATAAATTTAACGGGTTTTGATTTCAAAAAAATCGTTTAGGTGATACTCCAGTTAGATTCGGGTCCGTTTTTTGATCCAAACAATTTTCAAACAAAACTCCGATGATAAGGGATTTCTGATGTTCTCCGGTGGAGCCCGGATCCCATTTTCTTGATTTGTGAAGAAAGTTTTGGCTCGAATGATATTGATAAAAATTGGTGATGACGGTTTTCGAGTGTCACGTTTACTTTGCGCTCTGTTGCATCTCGTTGCACTATGTTACATCATATTACTATATGTTGCATGATGCTGCACTTGTCATGTTGCACTATAGTGCACAATGTTGCATTATTGTGCATGGTATTGCGTTTTGTTGCAGGATGTTGCACTATGTTGAGCGATGTTGCTTCACATTGCATCATGTTGCGTCAATTTGCACCATGTTGTATGATGGTACAATATGTTGCATATTGTTTGGGGATGCTGTGTGATGTTCCATATATTGCAGAACATAGCATCATGTTGTGGAATGTTGCTAGATGCTAAAAATTGTTTCCCAAAGATGAATCATGTGTATCATGGCCATTTTTCTGATGTCAAACTTCATTTAGGGGTTCATTGCGGGACCCATTTTTAATTTTTTCGGCTTGAAAGATTTTCATAAAAATGGTAGTGATACGGAGTTTCTTATGTCAAGAATGGATTGCGGTGATTCTTTATTTTAAAAATTTATTTAAAAGATGTATTTAAAAAAAATCACATCGAACGTGTTTGTTAAACAAAATTAAGAGGGTGACTTTTGAGTGTCATCGCTCCGGTTAAGCTGCTATGTATGTTGCATCTTGTTCCACAATAGAACTAAGTAATTTTTCAATCGAGGATAATAGAAATGAGATAATTGGGATAAAACTCTATTTGTATCTTAAACAAATGATTCTTAAATCAGTTCCGGATGTGATTTTGGAAAATGTGTAAATTGAGTGGAACGAAGATGCATTTTTCTTTAAATTGATTAGAACTTCTCGATTTGTACACGGTGTTACAATTAAAAAGTAACGTACTAATTTTGAAATGATTATACTTAATGGCACAAAACTATCTCTAAAATGACTATACAAAAATATTGTACTTTTTATTAGATTTTCTCAAAGATTTTCGATACCATGGTTTGCTAATTTTTGGTTCCATCGAGATCAAGTTGTTTAAACCTCTATAACTTCTTGGTTTATTCACCCTTTTAAAAACACGCATATTTAAATTTAAAATAAACCTAATTATTTAGTCCACTCCACACAATCAATCATTTCTGAGAACTCCAATTAAACTAATCACTCACGTCGTTCTGTAAAATATTCAGAATAATTTTGTCACACAAAAAAAATGTACAAAATCTAAATTTAACGCAACATTAACATTTAGAAGAAAAAAAAATTGGTATGTAATTTAACAATTTCTAACAACGCAACGAGAAATGTTCTCGTCTAAACATTAAACGGATCGATAACGATCGCAGAACCTCATTATTTTGTATATAGTATGTTTCCAAATCTAAAAACTAGCAACAACAACAACGAAAAATTATGTATTTTGTGAACTTGACATTATCTCAAAAAAATCTCTTCGTTATACATATTTTCTTTTTACAACAACAGTACGCGTGTTTACTCTCGAAATTTTGTGTTTGTTTTGTGTGTGTAGAACAAGATGTACACGAGACGAGGTATGATCTTGATCTTTTGTGATTTCTAATGTATATGTTATGTACGTATTGTTCTGTGATTGAAAAATAACGGTTTAATTTTCTTTTTTCTTCTCTTGTTTATCTACGAATTAGAATAGTTCTTAAGTCGTTTGATTGATTGAAAATTGTTTGAGTCTTGTGTGTGCGTCTTGTATTCTCCGTTGTGCCTAGGATAAGATTTTTTGTGGTTCTTTTGATGATTGATCTTGACAAAATAATAAAATGATATATGAATTTTATATTATTGTGTTTAGTTTATTTTATTTTATTTCTTAAATTGTATTGTGGTTGATTTTAATCGATTGTTTGGTTGTTTTTTATAATACCATTTGATTCATGGTTTTTTTTGTAAGGAATGGGAACCATTCTAAATATGGTAAAGCAAATATAGATTTTAAGTTTGCGATGCAAAAAATAAAATATTAATTTGAACCTTAATCTTAAACATTTTTGTGTATTTTTTTCTTATGACCTGGTTGGCTTCGAACCACACCGCACCATCCAGATTAGCAAGTCTTAAGCATCGTTTATATTTTGTTTACTTACAGTTGCCTTTGTGTTTTTTGTCCAATTTTTAAAGAACTCAAAAATCTAACTACATATTTAGTAGTAGTTGTTTTGTAATCATTTGTTGCTAAAAATACTCATTGGAATTTATATATAATCTCCAGATACATCCAAAACTCAGATGAACTCCGTTGTAAACTTGGCGTGTCAATTATAATTATTCATATATGGTAAGCGATTCCGTTCAAAGAAAAACACATTGCTAGCGTTATTAAGAAATGAACTTTGCGGCGCCATCTAGAGACAACAATGGCAAGAGTACCCTTGCCGTATTACTCCTTGGTTGTTCTAATATATTTCACTTTGTTTGTCTGAACTCGGTTTTCTCGATATATTGTAATCACGAAATAATTTTTTTTGTTTTTTGACTGTTTTAGAAAATAACTTTCAACCCCTTGGAGTACACTGTAACTGCACTTCGCCAAATTTGGTTGAATTTGGATTTTTTTGGTATGATGTGTAAAAAAAAATTGGTATGTTAGTTTGTAAAGCCAAAAATTAGAGCTTGCAATATCCAGATGATCTTAAATCGGCACTATAACCGTACGTCCTCGAGTTGGCTGCCTGCTCAGCCCTCAAGTAAGGACGTAAAAAAAATAGAAAGAAAAAGCCAAAAATTGTAAAACTGTGCAAAATTCGAGACTATTGTACATTAAAAAGGAATGTCATGTGCTTCTTTATTTTGATACACAAAACAAACTTTAATAGTATTATGATAAATTACATGATTTACTATAAGGAATCACGTATTTTTATTTAAAAAAATTAACTGGGGAGCAAAAGTGTCTGCCACTGAGTCGTTGAAATGATCCAGTGTCGCAATGTATATTTAACACTCAGTCAACAAATAACGTTGATCTTTTGAAACGGCCAATCAAGTTTCTTGCAATATACGAATGTATTTTTCAGAATCAGATCTGGAATTTATTTTAGAATTGTATTTTTAACATGCAAACATAGTTTTGTCATAATCGGTTAAGAAATGCGTTAGGTTGATTTAAATTGGCAATTTTCTTGAAACGCGTTTAAAATTTATATTATCAGTGAATGACTAAGTTCAATAGTGGAACATGAGGCAACATGACGGACACTTGATATCCTCCCTCTTTCTCTCATGAAGGAATTTGGCCACCTGCGTTAAGGCCTTCCATCCATCTCGATTCATCGCTTTCCCGCTCCAGTTTCAACATCCTATTATACGTAGGTTTTGTTCGACGTCATCACGCCAGGACAATCGTGGACTTCCTCTACGAAGCGCACCGGCTGGTTGGAGTTGGAACACCTTATTCATAATAATAATTCCCAGCCATCAATTACCCCTCACTGACCGCACCAGGAGAGTGACCATCAACATTATTATTATTCCTTTGAATATAATTCAGAGGAAATATAAACAAGGATATCATTCTACCAAATTAAAATTAAAGGAAAAACAGTAAAAATGTTAGATGGACATTATGGTAGATGGACAGTGCTTCGAACTGACAACAGTTGGAATGAATATAAATTTCTTAGAAATAAGGTAACTTCACTTAAGCGTAAATCAAAACATGATTTTTTAATGAACAAATTAGATCCTAAACTTCCACCTAAAATCTTTTGGAATAATTTAAAAAGTCTTGGTGTTGGAAAATTTATTGAGCAGGCACAGATTCCATTTACTCCTAATGATCTTAATAAGTTTTATTGTGAATCTGTTAAATGTCAATCATCTGGAGCTAACACAATTGATTGTTCTATTTTTCAACCTAATTTTAGTTCTTCAAAATTCTCGTTTAGTGTAATCTCTGAAGACCAACTTTTTAAAGCAATTTATTCTGTTAAATCTCAAGCTTCTGGAATGGATAATATTTCCATTAGATTTATTAAATTACTTTTTCCTTATATTTCTCAATATCTGCTCTATATTTTTAATAATATTATTACTAAATCTTATTTTCCTAGTTGTTGGAAGTTAGCTAAAATTACTCCATTGCCAAAAACTAAGAATGTTAATATGATGTCTGATTTAAGACCAATTAGTGCGTTATCTTCTATCTCTAAAATTTTAGAAATTATTATTAAAAATCAAATCACAAGTTTTTTGCTGGAAAATGACTTACTTTCGGATTATCAATCAGCATACAGACCAATGCATAGCACCACCTCTGCTTTGCTCAACATTACTGACGATATTCGGCGTAATATTGATTCTAATAAATTTACCGCATTAGCACTCTTGGATTTTTCTAAAGCGTTTGACTCAATAAATCATTATAAACTTTGTGTTAAATTGTCGTCGTTTTTTAACTTCTCAGGATCTGCATGTAGATTTATTTATTCATACTTAAGTTGTAGATCACAGCTTGTTGAAATTAATGGAATATTTTCTGATATTATGGAGCTAAGTTGTGGAGTTCCACAAGGTTCAGTTCTTGGTCCGTTACTGTTTTCGTTGTACATTAATGATATTTCTACTTGCTTTAGATTTTCAAAATTTCATCTCTATGCTGATGACTTGCAGGTTTATAATTATAGTGAAATATCGAATAAAGATGTTTGTATAACAAACTTAAACAGTGATTTATTAAGAATTGTAGAATGGTCGATACAAAATAATTTATTACTTAATGCAAAGAAAACTCAAGCTATTATAATTTGTAAACGAAAGTTGAACAAGAATGATTTCCAAAATTTGATTCTGGGTAATGAGTTAATAACTTACTCGGATACAGTTAGGAACTTAGGACTCATTATGAATTCAACTTTGACTTGGGACGAACATATTGATAAAATGTGTAGTCAAGTGTATAGTATTTTGCGCTCTTTTTGGAAATTGACTGATTTTGCAAATTCTAGACTGCGACATAAATTATTTATGGCTTATGTTTTACCACATTTATTGTACTGTGATGTTGTATTGTTCGGTATGTATGGCTACTGTATGGATAGAATAAAATCTCTGTTCAATGCATGCGTTAGATATGTTTTCTCACTTCGAAAATTTGACCATATTTCTATGGTTAGCCATCTACTACTTGGTTGTGATATTAAAAATTATTTCGATTTTCGAACCTGCGTCTATATTCATAAACTTTTGCTTATTAAGAAACCTTCTTATTTGTATAATAAAATAAAGTTTTCTAATTCTGATCGCACACAGCATATTATATTACCGCATAATAACCATCGTATATTTCATTCTTCATTTTCTGTTCTCGGAATGAGTATGTTTAATAAATTACCCTTGTCGGTTCGCTTAAGTGATACGCAGCAAAAATTTATAAATAATTATAAAAAGTTTTTAGGATTTGAAATCCACTTTTGAAGTTTTTGCATTGCATTTATTGTTTTCCGTAATCTAATTTTTGTTGTATTTTCCTACCAAAAATAAAAAAAAAAAAAAAAAAAAAAAATACCTTATGTTTATTATTACAATATTATCATTATTTAATTTTTAAATTTAAACTATTATTTTTATATTATTTTCAATGTATGTATTGTAAATATTTGTATTATATTCTTAATTTTGTATGTATTTTAATGTTTTGGGTTATTTTGTAAATAAAAGCTTCCTAGCTTAATTACATTTATAATAAATAAATAAAAATAAATAAATAAAAATAAATTAATATTAATCGAGTATAATATAATTAGGTAAACGAAATAGCTGAATCTATATGCACTAAATTTAGGAGAATGATACCCGCCACAAAAAATGAGAGACCAGCCATTGGTCTACTTAAAGCAAGCAGATTTGACACTAGTGATAAAAAAAAATTAAAAAGACAGAAAAATAAAAAATACAGATAAGTAAAGTAGAATTAAATGAAACTTGGTCTTGCGCAGCATTCTTGTATTAGGCTCGTTCTGGCCGTAGGTTGTTGTGTACGGAGCAATTCTAAAAGCGGGTACCGTTTTCAAAGCACGAGCATTTACATGTATAGTTATCTTATCGCGTAGAGCTGAAGAATCTATCTTATACCAGATAAAAGTTAATGAATGAACGTGATGTCTGCAACAGATCGTCGCTTACTGAGTGGCTTTAGGTTAATAAGCTCCTAGTGGTCGAGATACGGAGGCAAGTTGTAAATGTCCATCCATGGAAATCCACACTGAGCAAAGCGCAAAATCTACGTTGTACAGCCTCAATTCTTCGCATGTGCACTTGGTACGGGATAAAAAACCTGACTAGCATATTCGAGCAACGGCCGATTGGATTTATTAAATAAGATGATATATCTCTACCTCTGATAAGTTGCTTTATTTTGTGGTTCATACGAATGAGATATTTGTTTCGTGCAACTTTAATTGGACCAAAGATAGTTATTACTGACCCGAGATTTTTAAACTTCTCAACGCTATCAAAATTATGGTTGCCGATTCCAAATTTTGACATGGAGATGCTTCTGGGTATTGCTTTATTATTATTGATTTTGGAAGTTAATTTGCCATACTGAGGGAACATATGCCACGTTTTCTCTCTGCTCTCCATCCCCTTCTTTGATGGCCGCACATATTGAGTGGAACTCTTCAGGGAGATTCCTTGTGTCAGCGAAACAGTCTCTTGCATTTTCTTGGTCCAACTGGAAGCAAACATTTTCAATGCATGATCTCATCTGTTCGGGCTTCTTTTTAGTATTGTGAGCCAATTATGTTGGATGAAGCTTTTGTTTAATTTCGTCGACCAGGGCACAAATTCCGGTTTAATATTAAATGAGAATGAGTATTATAATTTCATTATTTATTGGTAATTTCTGCTTTAGTTTTCAAATAATTATCGGTTTTGCTTCTTTAACCAGGCTAATGAAGCTACTTTAAATGACCGGAAATATAAATATTTTAAAAATTCAAACTAAATGAATGACAAAAAAATACAAAGTCATTAGTCATCCTCATTACTCGTTAGTCATTGAACCGGAATTAATGTCCAGGTGGCACTGACCATCGAATCAAATTTGCAGGATCTTGGAGGTCTTCTTCCAATACCTTGCGCCGCGGTATTTATAGCTTACTGTAAAGCGTGCCACTGTCTCTGGATGTTAAGAGGAGTTTCTTTATTGTTACTGTGCTGGTCTAGATAGTCAGTGACAGCTGATTAGTAATTCTGCAATGAAGCTTGATCTTTTAAACCATTCCATCGAATGGCCTTTTGTGCTTGTTTTATGAACGTAGATGACAGTCTGCTTTTTTTTAATATGACAAGATGATCGTTAGTGTGTTGATGCAGAAACAAAATAAATTGAAAAAAAAAATCAAATTTACATTGCAAATAGAGTTTGCACAGGACCAGAGATAGGCGTTTACACGCCATCTACTAATTTTTACGTGATCACGTCGATAACTCGTCAACTATATGAACTAGTCGTAGACAACGTGAACTAATCGTAGACAAATCGGCAACTACTTGTAACCCACGTCAGTAGTAAATGAATGATTCGCATATTTTGACGTTGTTGGCGGAGATTTTAGGAAGTGTAAACTATTACTACAATAAAATATACAGTAAAACTTGTCTAAGTTGGGCACAGAGAAAAAACTTGTTTCTCGGTCATCTTTCGGAGGTGGTCAACTTAAAAAAAACTTACGGAAAAACACACACATAAAATTAACATCAACAGCTACATAGAGAATATGTGAACCACCTGCTTGTTAATCTGACCAGTTTTACTCTATAAATTTCTTCATCCTTACTCAATTGTCGACATATCACAATCTCTACCATTTCCATTCAATTCTAAGAGTTTTATATGAATGTAAACCATGAACAATCATCAACCTCCTTTTAAAAGTGATATTAAAGATGCACCATTTTTGCTACATCATGCTACACCAAATACTCATCTGGTGCTATTATTGAGCAATATTCCAAGAAAAATAGTAAAATTGTCAATATATCACTCAATTTTATTTCAGGAATTTAACTATGTACAATGTTCCGTTTTCTGTTCATCTGTCACTGCAATCTTTTAAATAGATGACGTATGCTGTTGTTCCGTCCCGCATTGCTCGTTTGGTAATTAAACCTTCTAATTGCTTCACGTAATAGATCCTTCTGTAATTTCAGTAATTTTTGATACTAATGTTGGGACTGAAAAAAATGGCGTTAAGTAAGGCCTAAGTAATTATTGGATCGCTTGAATGCTGGGTTCTACTGTAAGTGCGACAATACTTACATTTATATGTATATTTTAAAAATCAAATTCATGCGTTGAATTCCTTTTGGTTCCTACCTAAGTTGTTTAGTTTAAAGTCCTTAATTTAATGACAAAGAAAAATCAGCTGTCCCAATAAAATTTCGCCTCTTTTGAGACAAACCTTGCTGTTAAAAGTTTTGTACAAATTTTAGTTCTCTTCATTCAAAATTAATTAAATATATGGCTTGAATATATGAGCCGGTTATTGCCTTTGTCTGAAAATTATAAGTCGTCTATGGCAACTAAGGATTGGGATTGACAAAAAATTGGGTGTCGTAAAATTGTTTGTTGTTTTGAATTTTCTGATTTGACGTTAACTCTAAGGACAGATTTTGAAATACCAATGCAAAAATTAAAAAAAGTTTATAATGGTTTAGAGAAAACAGAAAAGATTAATCATTTTGTGAACTTTCTATATAATCCCGCTGTGCTAGTAATTAAAATAATTAGCGTCGTAATTCTTTATGCCTCCTTATTCCGACAACAGAAACCGTAATGGAAGTGATCGTTTAATTGACACCAGATAGACCAAATTGTTAGGTTTCGCATGCAGTTCAATAGATCCAAACTTGATTGTCTAAATATCTCTTTAAAACTGTTGGTTGATATTAAAAATTCTCGCCATTTTCTATTGACAATCTATGTGCCGCCATATTATCATAGTTAAAATTTACATTTTTATAAATTAAGCACTTTATTGTGCTATTTTGGCAAATCTCGATTCAATTTTTTAGCGAAACAGGAATTAACTAATCGAGACCACTTATAGAGATCTATACTCTTTTTACCCCTAGCTAGAATGATTTTATGATTACAAATATTAAATTAATTAATGTCTGGAAAAGCAAATTCGCCGAGAATTAATAAATTTAGTTTTAAATTTATTCTCAGGATTTAGAAAATTTCGAAAAACTAATTCTTTGTCATATCTGATTTCGTCTACAAAAGTTGTCTTATTTTGTCTGGTTTCGGGGTTGCAAATTTCACTAAGATTTGTATTTTTTTTTTTCGTTCATTTCTCGTTGTTCAACTCGGTGAGTTGTTCTGTACCTAGGTTTTATATCCTTTTTTTTTAATGATTCCTTTTCCTATTGTTACTTATTCTTATTAGCTCGCGTCAGATGATCGCTTCAAAATCTCTAAATAAATTTTTCTCTGCTAGTGGACGATATCAACCGGCTGCCACGAGGCAACCTCCCGCTACAACTGTCATTATCGAAAAGATCTTTAAATGAAATGTCTCATTGATGGTTAAACTCGTCGAAATATTTTAACATTCTTAAAGGATTGCACTGTTAGAGCTTAATTGTATTCAAATTGTCCACGTTTATATGTATGTATAAGTAAACTGAATATACCAAAGCTCTCCAAATGAAAAGTTAGCTTAAAAGTATTTAATTAAAATGAAGAGTAGTTTCTAAAAGTGTTTTTCGAATTATACGTATTTCGAAACCAAACCTGTCATCATTACATTCATTTATCATTTGATATTATAAATGTGCGGTAGATGTCTGCACAATATAATAGTGTTCCTCCGCTCCCCACAAATACCATCAAAAAAATAAAATTAATCGCGATATTAATTGAACGTATGGAAAACCCCAAAATTAACATCAGAAATAAAATATGCATTTATTTCGCCTATAACAAAACAACAATGATAAAATTGTTGAATTAATTTAGATAAAAATGAATCATTCCCACATACAAATATCCTGACTTACTCGCATATTGAACCCCCAGGCTCCATCTCCTATTTTAGATATATACACTCGAAAACAGAGCTTTTAAATAAATTATACTGGCAACTCTAATATTTTATTCGGTGTATTTAAAAATATTAAAATGTACAAAAACAAACAATTTATTGATTTTATATTATTCATAAACTACTCGTATACGAGTAGTGCATACCACGGACATAAACTATACGAAAAAATGGTGTTTTTTCTACTAATTTTGGTAATTTATCCATATTATCGTTATTTATTTGGGCTGAATACAAATATGTAAAAGCACACGCTTGTACACACATAAAATTGTATAATTAATTTGCGATTTAATGATAATAGTTTGAAATCATCTGAATTACAAAACAATAATGGAAATACCATGATATTTAAATAGGTACTAAACACAGTGGTTCTATGTACGAGGACGTAACAAAAAAAAATATTGATATAAATTATAATCAATAATTATTGCTGTCGAAAACATTAAAATATAGTTTTATATACTCACCATGATGGCGGGATGGTGAGGAAGCATGATTTCATGACATGAACTCAATTGACATAACATTATTTTAATTTTTATTTGTTTATGGTTCTTGTAAGAGAGCAATATGGAAAGCTAATATGCCTAAAGTTATCATTTTGTGGAAAATGTGTTTTCTTATGGAAAATAAAATAATTAAAATTGTTTTTTTGTGTGTGTATGTCGGAAAATAGGAACATACACAATTTTGTATATGAGCTTGTAGGGAACAGGATGGAAAATTAAAATTTTTACATTTTTCAATGTAAATTGGAAATTCTTTTTTGTTTTTGTTTTAAAGAAAAACAATTTTTTTGAACATGTTTATTAATTTTTATCCAGGATGTAACTTCCGGCATAATTTTCTAATTTTATTTAGCTTGTCCTAAATCCGAATTATAATTGGTTAGTGGTGTTACATATACGAAAAGTTATATTTGTTGTAAATTACCATTTATGGTTTTAGGATTCAAAATTGGTTTACAATAAAAAAACTATACATAGTTTCGTATTTGGCAAAATTATAACATTGTAGTTAAAAAATAAAATTAAGTATATGTCTAGGGAATGCAAATTATAATAATTTGATTAAAAATAATAAATAAGTTTTGCATAGTAATTTGAATCTAGGCAATCTGCATCTCGGCCTCTCATCACTCTCATTTTTTACGCATGACGTTAATTTATGTCTAAATCTAGATGCGCCATAATAATATTAAGAAGATTACACTTTAACCCCGCATTTCGCCGAAGTGAAACTTTTAGATTGAGCAGCAACTATCAAAAAAATTAAAAATCAATTCTTTAAGGTAATTAGGTTACTTAAAATACTCAAATAAAATGTAAAATTAAAGTTCAACGTATATTTCACAACTTTAAATTGTTTTACACAGAAAATAATAAATTTATAATTTTTATTATTATTTTATTAAAAATTAATTTTTATTTATTATTATAATAATATTTTTATTTTTAAATATATTTGTTATTAACTATAATTAATTGTATTTATTAAAATTAATTATATTAAATTTTAATTTTAATAATAATTAAAATAATTAGTACCACCATATGTAATGGCGCTGTGGTGTGCGGTTGTGTTGGGCGACTTGGTTTGAGCGGCTGTGTGGAACGAGCTGATTAGAAAATAAATTAATTTTTATTTCATTAAATTTATCGTCCTTCTTCTTTGGTTTCGTATTTCGTACAACCTCGATGCTTAAGAGCAACAGTAAAAACGAAATTGTTGAAATAACACTGGAAGTTTTCGTTAATGTTACGAAAAATGTGCTTAAAAGAGCTCGGTTTTGTGCCACGGTCAGCAGCGGCCACTTAACAGCATTTCAAATTAATTTTTCAAATAAACATATCATATTTGAGGAGTTAAATACATTACATAACACTGTAATGAAATATAAGCTAACTGGGCAGCTTTTAACATATTGTTATGAAATTATTTCATGGGATGAAATCTGCTATATTTTAACCTATTTTGAGAATTGGAACTTGACCATTCCATAACTAATGGATTATCAAATTTGGTATGCAAAATTAATTTAAGAGCTTTGTTTTCCGACACGCTAAATGGAAACAATTTTCTTAAACAAATTATATGGTCATGTTTGGTATATATGGCTGAACTGAATGAAATTTGGGATTCCGGAACTTGGCTGTTTCTTAACTAATTTAACATTAACATTTCACGAATTTCGGAAATTTGGTCAATGATGGCCAAATAAAACTTGGCTGTTTGGTAAAATTTGGCATATACAGGTGAAGTGTTAAATTAAATTAAAAATTCAGTAAATTTTGTCAATTTTTATTTTTTTTTATTTCAAACATTTCAAATTTAACAAAAAATATGTAATTAATTGTTCGACGAAGCTATTTTTAGCGCAGACTATAGCATCGAGTTTGTTCGGGAAGGCTTCACATGCAGCACGAGCATGGTCTGATGGCATTTTCTTCCATTCTCGTTAATACTTTGGCCTCAAGGAATAGACCATATGGAAAAATCCATTGGGCTTAAGTCCGGGAAATATTGTGGCCATTGTTGTAAAGAAAGCTGGAAACTGTTACTTGTAAAAATCGTTGGTGTTCACGGACTTGGTGCCTAGTTTTATTGCAACGTTCAACAGTTTCTAGCGGATTGTTTATGCGTGAAAAAACACGATCGTTTTGTCTGTTTACATATTGCTGAACCAAAAAATTTTTTTCATCAGAAAAACCCAATTTTTAAAGCTCGCCACAAACGTGCAAGTGTTTTAACATCTTTGCTCTATGGTGTTTGCTAAATAAGTTTGGTGCAAGTGTTAAATCTTGCAATTTTTGTATTTTGTAGGGCTTCAATCGCAGTTCATTTTTTAATTTGCACCCCATGCTACGAGCAGACATGTTGAAATGTTTCGGCAATTAAACTGCGCTTTGTTGTGGACTACGTTGCATTCTTTTCTTCACCATTCGAACCATTTCTTGCGATATTGCTGTTTTTAGATGTCCACCTGTATGGAATTTTTTGATGCTGCCTCATTGAAACATGTAATGGTACGATACATAAACATTTTGATCACATGTAAATGTTGTACCTCATTATAACAATGAATGGTTCCGATTTTTAAGCCAAATACAAAACAATACCACTGTGTTGCCTTTGAATTCCATTTCGATAAATAATTTTATCTACGACGTAAAATGATATGCTTCCGTAGGATTGTAAATAATATAACAGACCGACCGACACTCTTCAAAAAATGAGTGCGATGGCATTAGCCGTTTGGTTGCTACAGGAGCGTGAATTTGGTAACACTTCGAGCGCCGACCACTGTAGAAGTGAATTTAAATTAAAACGTGAATCTGGGATTAAGTTAGGTAAGATTTCATATAAAAATATTGTCAAATTTGGTATTGAGAAACTGATTTGGAATCAAAAATTAATTTTAAACGATGTTCTAGAATTTGGTTAAGCCAAATGGAACTAAGCGATATTTTGACTATTTATACAGAATTTTTGTTATTAGAGTTAGTTTCAGAATTTAAGATTAATTTTGAACAAATAATTATAATTATTGATTTTAATATTAAATTTCATATTTCTGTCTATTCAGGGCCACAATATTCTATGTAAAGATATTGAAATGTACATCAAGGTGAGGTTATCAAGATGTTGAAAGTTGGGTTTCGAACTAATGAAACAATGAATTCTTTAAAATAAAAAATTCGAAAAAAATGTGCTGTCATATAACTTTTTGTCAAGACTAGTGGAAGCTGATATTCCGAAATTATTGTATTTACTAGACGGTTACCCAGTAAAGAAATCGCTAGATTAAAATGTTAATGCTTTATTCAAAACTATAGTTGAAGTATTAAACATTATGTTTAAGATGGTCACTGCAGTCTGATGAGAAGACCAATGTTTAATTGCTAAATTCTAATTTTAGTGTATATTTTGATCTTAACTTACTAAATTAAGGTTTAAATTAGAGGTTAGTAGGTGGATATTAGAACTAAAATTATGTTGTTGTTCAAATTTTGATGTTGGAGTGACATAGGCAGCTTGAGATAACTTCTGCTTTTTAGCTCAAAAAAAGGGAATTATTTGGGAATTATACTCATGTTCCAAAATATAAAAGTTTAATATTTTAATATTTTTGCTTCTGTTTTAGAAGAGTCAGTAGTGCTAAATTTTTATGTTAGTTAGCAATTTACCAAACAAAACAAGTGATTTAGTGTTACAATCTGCCCCATGGGGTAAGTTGAAACATAATTAATAGTAACTAGTACCATTAAATAATATTTAACTGAATGTAAGCACGCAACAAATTAAAGTTCAATATTTATTAAATAATAAAGTTAAAATATCTTGCTAATGTACACAAACAACTCAACTATATCTTATTCACTTTTCTGTATCTTATTCACTTTCTTAACTGTATCTTATTCACTTTTCATCACCAGTAATCATTCGCTTTGAAACTGACTCGTTTCCGTTCCGTTTCAGCAGCGTTTCGCAGATAGAAATCAGGTCCATTAGTTTTTAACTTTTAATTCATTTGGTATCCAAACGTCAAGCTTTTGTTGTATCCAACCATTTTCAAATGGTTTAAAAATGTTTTGTGATTAATATTTAGTTCTTTACCAATTGCATGGACGCTTATATGCCGGTCTTCTTCAATTTTCTGCATGATTTCATCGACTTTTCCAGTGGTTGGTCGACCAGAGCGAGGTGCATCTTTGACATCCTTATTTCCAGAACGATGTTTGAAATGTTGTTACTTTTTATGCCCTTCACCGATTTTAATGTTTTGTAGGTCAAAATGCAATTAAAAATGTCACCTTGCAAACACATAATTGTCCGATACGATCAATGGTTACTGAAATATATGAATGTAAAGCCATCTACCGAAATAAAAAAATCACGAATTATTTCCCCTATCCTTTATTTAAAATTTTGTACTGGGACATGTATCTTCATTTTAACGGAACAGAACTACACTGATGTATGTAAAATCTCACTCCGTTACCCTTAGCAAGGTTATTGGACGTAATTGCTAAATAAGGCTCATGATTATGCTCTGTTCATAAAACGTGGTTCGTAATTAACTGTCATAAATGTCAAGTGAAATGTTCCATTTTGTTATTAAATCAAGGGCCATTCATCCACCCTGAACCATTGAACCATTTCCTCCATCAATACTGCCCATGGGTTCAACTCTTGTAAAATAAGGCTGAAATTTTTTGCGATAATATACATAGGATGATTAAATTGTCTCCAGCCTCTTACGCTCAAAAACCCACTCCAAGCATCTCTCTTTCACTTGGTGTAAGAAGTCCTAGTATTACACGAAGAGTCACACAAATTTTAGCAATTAGTTCCCCTAAAAAAAATTGTAAGATTTGTTTAGTTAAATATAGTTGCTCTAGCAAAGTGGGTAATTCACGTTTGCTGATTTTATCACATATACCGGGAAAAACTGACGTACGAAACATGGTAATCCCTCGATTCCGAACGTATGGACACTTGTAACCCGTTCAATTGCTTCGGTGATTTCTACAAGGAATGAGTTATTTCATACTATTTTCTTTTTATCAGTTCTCTTATTATTTAAGACAAAGTAACTTTCAAATATAGCCTGGCATGATTTGTTACACTTTTCCCCACCCAAAACCTTTAAATTTTTTAGATCCTTCAAGTTAAATTGATTTTTATTTAAATACACTTTGAAAAAGAATTTTATCATAAAGAAAACTCATTTTTGCTACTCAAAAAAAATAAAACGTAGACCCAATGAAACTGTTATATGTGTGGCACTATTCTGGGTTTTCCTAGTAAGAGGGAATTGCGAAAAATATGTTTATAGCATGTTGGTCTAAATTGTATTGTTTTGGCGTACTCTTAGAATTATTTGAGTGTTGCCCAATCAACTTTGTTTCGAAAATATTTACAACAAACTAATTCCAGCAGTAGGCCAGGAAAATATAATTTAGACAAAAATGCTATGAAAATATTGTTCGCAATTCTAATAAAAATGATTATTTTTTTCAGATAAAACTATGCCCGTTTCAACTAGCCCCGTGTTTCTACTTGCCACGACTTTCCCTACAAAAAGTTTTTCTTTAGATAAGGTAGCATCTTATATGATTGTCAAGAAACAAACTGGAAGTTACTGCGTGTCAGTTAAACAACTAGCTCTATGTTCAATTTAAAAATATCCTTTATGGCATGTTTGATGAATTTAATATCTCTTTAATGAAAATATAATTAATATTCTCAAATTGCTTAACCTTGCTGATTTAGTAAATGTTTTATAAACTTTTACTCTAGAAATTTAATATTCGATGCTAGTGAAATTTATCCAAACTAATCCTCCTCAACAAACAACCAAGTTATTATAATAGTATTGGTGTAAGTAAACATTCAGGCGAATTTATTTTTTGTAGTTTAGTAGAGATGTGATGATTTAATGCGCGTTAGGGACAATGCAAAGAATTTTTTGCAAAGAACTTCAGTAATACTAGTATAGACTGTTTAAATCTAAATGAGCGACCTTAGTTAATTTTATGAGATTTAAAAATGTGATTTATTTATGAACCTTAATTAATTACATTTCAAGTTATAACTAAGTAATTTCTAAGCATTCAGTATAAAGTTCAGTAATATTTGTAGACCACTAAAACCAAAAGGGGTGTCCCTAGTAGGATATATGATTTTCTAATGGGTCTGATTGGGTATTCCTTGAGATATCAAAGTGTGTTTCTTAATGAACCTTAGGTACATTCCAAAGCCATTCTTAGTATTTTCTATTTTCTTACGTTTTAGCACGAACTTCAGTGTTATGGGTGATTGGCCTAAACCCAAAAACTTGTGTCTAGTAACTTATTTGATTTTCTAATAGGTCTGACAGGGTGTTCTCAAGGTGTTCCTTGAGATGTGGAGCACTTTTTCAGACCCATTATATTATCATAAAATTTACTATAGGAACACTCTTTTGGATTTAAACAGTCGACCAAAATCACTCAAGTTCATGCTATAAATGGATAGAAAATACATACTTAGAATGACTTTGCATTGTAACCTAACGTGCATTAAAAAAATCACAACTCCTCTAAATTACAAAATATAAATTCGCCTGAATGTTTACATTTTTGGAGTAGTTTAGATTAATTTCACTAGCATAATATTCGAGCGTAATGTAACCGGGGATAAGTAAATTATGAAAACTAAGGTTGATAGAACAAATGAGAAACCCTAAAGGAACCAAAAAGTTGAATATGATAACGTTACTTTTTCTTCCTTAGCGTATCAGTGGATCTACTAAATTTCGTTTTTCTCATCTTATGTACAAATCATACTATTCGTCAATTTTAAAATTCAACCGCATTTATTGTGAAGGCGTTGACTCCTCGTACAAGCAAACATAAGTCAAATCAAGGATAATTTCATTTGGGACCAAACGTTACATACAATTTTGCTATACGACATCTGCAATCCAATTTACATATTTTTACTACATATGCCAACGTACGCAAAAAAAAACATTTTAAATTTTAATAATTTCATTTTCTAGACACACAATCATTCGTCTAATTTTCCATATACAAATACAGCAAACACACACATATGAAACTAACTATTTAAATTGTAATTCCCTATCGAATGATTACCTTCTACCGCATATGCATGCATGCGGCATTAATGAATGAAAAAGTGTTTACAACAATCAAATGGTCGACAGTTTGTTTTTATTTTTAGTAAATTAAAAATTAAAAATTTAAGTTTAATTTAAAAAAAGAAGCAAGACAACAACAATAATCATTCTGATTCTTCATATTATCGTTTTTTTTTTCAATTAACTTTTTGTTGCTTTTGGTAGTAAGTATTGTTGCTATTTTGTCTTCCAAGAACTTATCAAAAAAAAAAATTGATAGTAATTTCCACATGAATAATAAATTTTTAAGATTTTCGTTGTTGCTCTACATTGCAATATGACTATTATTGTTGTTGTTGTCATAATAGTTTTTCCTCGTGAATAATAGAAAAACCATAAAAGCCAAACCAAACTAGACCGCACCACACAAAAAAACACAGAAGGAAAATAGCAAAATGTATATACATAGGAAAATTAATAAATTTCTTTGTCTATTTAGGTCTGAGTACGTACAGGGTATCGTAACCTGAGCACTGCGGATCATATGTTATATAAACGGTTTTCAAATTTATGATGTTTTCGAAAGTTTATAAAATGTTTAAAACGTCTTAATCTAAAATTTTGTCTTGTCTGATATTATTTTGAGTACCATGAACGTAAACAAGGTTAAGAAATACTGAAGCAGACGTAAAACACAAAAATATTTATAAAAAACCTACCTTGGTGAAGGAGACGGAAAATTATTATAATGACAATTGTATTAAAATGAAAATCGCAATTTTCACGATAAAAATAGGTAGATACCTACTCGTACAGAGAAAATTAATGATTATAAAAACAAAAAATATAAATTAATTTAAATTTAAATAATTTTTTTTTGTTAATGATATTAAAAATTAAAATAATTTTTAATTTAAAAACAAAATTATCATATAAAATGTTATCTAGAGACCGATCTGAATGTCTTTTCGTTATGGCAGGTTTTATTTTAATGGCCATTGCTGTTTTAATAATAATGGTTATGATTATTGTAATGTTAGGAGGTCTATTGATTTTTATTGAGATTTTGTAAACGCCTCACACCATTACAAATTAAATGAATAACAAATTCAAATATGTCTGTACCGCCATATATGCAAACGTATAGTTTTCAGAGCAAACACAAAACTTAACTTTAATGGCGCTCCTTCAAAAGTTAACTCAATTTCAAAAACAAAACAAAAAATCTATTTTGCTTGCCAAACTTCGTTTTATTATCATTAGCACACGTTACATTGCTTTCGTATTTTTTTTTGAGTTTGTTTATGAAGTAAAGGAAATTTTGTTTCTCTTCTTTTTTATGGTGGTGTTTTTTGTTTGTTTACGAGATTATTTTTTTGCTATAGTTGTATTAGTTAGTTTTTGTTAATTATGTATTATTAACACACATTATTGTCAATCATTCGACAAGGTTTTGAAATGCACAACATTTTCAAATGCAATAATTGTAGAGGCTAACGGCTTCGATAACTCTCACGGGCACGCGGGAGGTCGCTGCGCTCCCCCCCGCTTAGCCCTCCGAGGGGCTTTAGATTTGAACTTCGGGGGACGTAGGAGCCGGGATCAGCAAACATGTCGCACTGCGTGCCGCACGTAGGAGCGGATTATATAGAATCTATTAATGACGTCAAAAACCCAAACGTTCTTTTCAGGACGACCAAAAATATATTTTATTAAAAGAACGTATTTATATAATTCCAATTTTGAAAATTAAATTTTACAATTATTGATTGTGAAATGGTCAAATTCAATTGAGCAGGCCCAATTCCAAAAATTCTAGAAACAGAAAAAAGAAAAAGAAAATAAAAATCGGGATTTGGCAAGCAAAATAGATTTTTTTTTTTGATTCTAAAATTGAGTTAACTTTTGAAGGAGCGCCACTTTAATAATAAAATAAATTGATTTTTGATTAATCTGTGTAATCATAATTCATAATAATTTATTTTCCAAAATCCTTTCATAATTTTCATAATAAAATGGACATCATCTGTAAAATAATTAATATTATAAAGTGTGACGGAGGGCATCGATTTACATACCTCCATTTACCAAAGTGGCATAAACCGAAATTACAAAGGAAGCATCTAAAATTTTCAAAACATTTCAAAAATGGTATTTTAAAATTTAGGTGCTGTGTCAAAATAAACAAATATTTAAATAACAATAATATTATCCAACATAATAAAAATTTGTGTGCTATTCGATTACATTTTTGATGACATACAAGGTAACAATATTTTCTACATTATTTCGCCCAACCCGACTACCATATACTATTCAACCCTTTTAATTATTGTAGACAAATTAAAATATTTTATAGAAAATCACCTATGGTCAACATACTTATCTAAACCCATATAAAAAAAGATTTCGTTGAGTAAGAAGAGACAAATCTGTAATATCATTATCTATTGATAACCAAAATATGCTATTATGTGTAAAACCTACATACACACGTATGTGTATATAATGTCAGGCAGACAGACGGATGTATACGTACAGACAGACGTAAACATATTTGGACAAATATAGTTATGCAAAAATTAATTTTTATCTATCAAATAAACAAATAATAGAAAAATAAATATTTAAATACGTAGAGAGCACAATATCGACATAATAATAAAATAAAGATATTTAAATTTTTAGTAGATTTTAGCATTTGCTAGGAAATAATATTTTATTGAATTTATGGTTTGAAGAAATAAATAAATAAATAGTAAACAAATTTTATATTTGTTTAATAATAATAATACTGAAATGTTTAAATATTTTATAAGGTTTTATATGCTTTTTAAAGAGATTTTGTTGATTGAATATTTTATTAGAAGTAATATTAAATTAAAGTTTTGAATTGAATTTGTGCACAAAATTGGTACCAGAGTTTTATCGCGAACGAGCAAAACCAAACTGTTACCAATCTAGGATAATGATTACCGCACGGCATGAATTTAATTATCTATTAGGTTTGTGGAGGTTATTATTCCTTCTCCGTACCACTATTCCAAAATCTTGGAACAACTATAAGAATCAATCCATCTTTCTTTATTTAACGTTTAACCTCTTTTTTTGACATGCTCTTTCCATTTTAGTTTCGTGTCTATATTCATGCCTAAATACGAGTATATATAGCAGTGTTTGCATATTAGGAATTTGCTGAGAGTTCAGTTCTACTATAGTATCAAGTTGACCTTCATGTTGTTGAAGTTTACCTGAACAGATTTTTTTTTCGTTAAGTTATATTCTAAATGTCTTCGTTTAGTTACCGAAAATTTAAGTGGCTCTTTGCAATTTGCTAGTGAACTATTCTATGCTATCAGTGACTGCTAAGATGTCCGTATCATCCGCAAACGTTGATATGTTTGTCCCCATGAACATATATAGTAAAGTAGGTCCCAGACGCTTCGTTGTGGTACTCTTGCTAATATTTTCTATATCCGGAAATGTATTCGCCATCTAATTTAATACGAAAGTGTGGGTTAGCTATATATGATTTTAGTATTTCATAAAACTGCTTTGTTATTTATATTCCAAGCCTTTATGCCATAACCTGTCAAAGGTATATGCTACCACCACCATTCAACCACCAAGTTTTATATCTGTGTAGAGTAGAATTATGAAGAACACAATCCACACGTTAAATCTGTTTGTTGCGAACAGATACATACTGTCTCATATAGCTTCAGCCTATCGCCCTCCACAACTTTTCCTTCACCTCATAAGTTTTCTTTTTTAACATTTATGCTTGGTTCACGTATGCGATCAAAAAATAATTCGCGAATCAAGCCAATCTTTGAGCGTAATTATTTCGCATTATTCCTCATAATTTGTTATTTTTTTTTATTATGTTGGATGCTTCCGATCAAAATTTTCCCAAAGTTTTCCCAATCTCGGGCGGAAAAATTGGTATATGTTTTCAATGATTTAATTTTCCTATGATTCGCGAATCATTTTTTGATCGCACACGTGAACCAAGCATTAATATTGTTATATATACACCTTTCCAATCTCGTTGTGCGTAATTAAATCTACTTTTCCTTTTCTACGGTTCGATCTGTGTGGGTTCTCCGTCATAGGTCTCTCTCTTTCTCTCACTCTCTCTCTGGTAGCATATCCCATCAAGGGATTTGGCCGCCTCACATGAGGCTTCATAATCATATTTTCATATCGGATAATGAGTGATTAATTCATTGATCCTAAACCAGCCGTGAAATTTGTTCCTTGTCACCAGCGGGAATCGAACCCGGGACCTCCGGTCGCTGAGGCAAGCATGCTGACCGCTTTGCCACCGGGGCGGTCTTAGGTCGGCTAGGTTATTACCTATAGGCTCAGCCTTTGCACTCAATGTACAGAAATATTAAGGCGGGCCCCCCTCAACGATCTCTCCTGCACTTGGTTACCCAATTCGTCCTTCGAGTCATCTTGCCTTGCACTATCCTTTCGCAGTCTCTGACTTCTTGATCTTGTTCTGACCAATTTTCTCTGGTTTTGGTCGTTTCTTGAATATTTTGTGTTTTCTGGTATCCCCCTCTCTGCTCTTCTTGCTGGTTTTCGTATACCCAGAAATTAGGCTGCATTCCTTTGCATTTCACTTCAATCCTGCCGCCCGTATTGCTTATAGTGCTTGTTTATTACAGTACAATGATGATCGTCTTTGTTATATAAGGTCTATATATTGCTTTTCATGAATGACATATTGTTTAAGCATATTATGTTGACACAAATCGTGATATTTAAGCTGGTTCCTATACCAATTTGATTGATTTGACCTCTAATGTTTTTTGTCCCCTTTTAAATTGCCTTCGGTAATTTAATTTTGCTCTTGTTTTTCTAGAAGCAATTGTAATATTTTGTCATTATCTCATTGGATGATGAAATAATCGACGATCATCGAATGATTCTCAGTTACTTTCACATCGTTTTTGAGAAGCTGTAATTTTATCAGCATGGTTTTATGTTTCCATTCCTGTTTGCGACAACGGTTCTTTCACTTGATATTTGATTTACGCAAAGAATTATGCATAACATTTTTATTTTTGAAAGTGGTTCTGGTTTCACTTAGATCGCCAAGTATGCGTTATCTTTCATCCGTAAAATTCGTTATTTCACCAAGTCAAGTTTCAATGACATATTTTAGTTATTCTATGTACTCAATGTTGTGCGGCTATATTTATTTCGGAATTATTTACATGTTGTTGTCGAAACTTATGTAGGCAATTAATTTTTGCGTAGGCTATTTTGATAATTGGTAATGTAGACAATTCGAAGAACTAAATTTTTATAAGGTTTATTTTTCGAAATTGTTAAGGATTTATCTGCCACCAGAAAAAAAAATTGGCGGCCGATGAAAAACCGGCCCCACCCGCCTCCAGTAACGCAACTCCAACAATCATTTTCTTTCGATATCGAGCACATGCAGTCAGTACTGTATAAACAATTTATAGGACCCCTGTATGCTAAAATATTATTATCTCCATTATCAAGCGAAAATTATCATCGTTGCGGTGATTAAAATTATCGAGCTTATCCGTTTGACCCAATCTTGACAATTTCTTTAAAACATTTTACTTTCTGAATGTCCAGGATAAATTATGGCTTTATAATCAGTGATGAGTCATCAATTAAATTCCCGGAATTGTATTTGCATTTCTCAAGTATAGGTGGACTCCGTCTATTTGACTAACCGATTTTGGGACAACCATAAGTGAACGTAATCTTCTTCGGGACATTAATTTATTTTTCTACTACATCCTCGATGAATATTTGGGCTAACATAAGTTTTGGCACACTCGGTGTAGTTAGTTTATAATTTTTTCTCCAATATCATGAATATTTCTTGGTAAATTAGCTATAATTATTGACCTGTAAAATTAGCATCTAGCGTGAATTTGATTTTTATATCACTCGATAAATTAACGTACCCAACTACCTCTCGTAACTTTGATCTTAAAGATTTTATATGATCCCGTAAATTGGTCACAGTTAAGGAATTCCAAAAATAGGTGCGTCTTCGTGTCCGTCACGCCAGCCGAAACCATATTAGCCGGAACCAAACAACTATGGCACAAGTACTACAATGCATTGTGCATCATTGTGCACTATATGCTTTTTCAGCCGAAACCTTATAATTCCAGCCAGAACCATAGCCAAACCAACTATAGTACTAGTAGCACGATGTTTTGTGCATCATTGTGCACTATATAATTTTTCAGCCGGACCCTTACAAATCCAGCAATATATGATTTTTCAGTGGAACCTTATAATTCCAGCCGGAAATGATGATATGGTTATATATAGTCAAACTAACTGTATCACAACTAGCACAATGGCTTGTGCATCATTTTGCACTAAATGCTTTTTCAGCCGGACCCTTATATGTAATTCCAGCCGGTACCTATATAAAGCTAGCCAGAACTATACTATAGATTAACTAACTATCACACAAGTAGTGCATTTCCGAAAAATCTTATATTACAGAATTTATAAGGTTCTATTTGTACTACTAGTGCCATAGTCGGTTTGTGTATATCATGGTTTTGTCAGGTTCTGAGCGGAATTAAGGATTAAGGTTCCGGCTGAAAAATATGTAGTGCATAATGATGTACATAACTTTGTTTGATTGGGCTGAATATGGTTCTGGTTAGATTTATCAGGTTCTGCTCGGAATTATAAGGTTCCGGCTGAAAAATTAAATTGCATAATGATGCACAATGCATCATGCTATTTGTGCTATAGTTGGTTTGGCTGTAGTTTGGCTCTGGCTGGCCGGTTAAATTGAAGGATAATTGAAAGTTTGATGACAGTTGTTCTTGTACTTGAAGTAGCCTTCACCAGCTAAACATGGTCAGCTGATTCCTGTTTAGTTTTGAACTATTGCTGGTGTTATGTGCCACGTAGATTGGAAAATTTCTGAATAATGAAATGCTAGAAGCTCGATATTATTTTCAGTAATTAAAACTGAGTTAAGGTCAATATTAAAAATGAGTTTGCCAAGCTTTCCAAAATGGACGTAAGACTCTGTTTCATTCACAATTTTATAATGAGGTTTTCTAATTAGAATTTAAGCAACGACCTTGGAGTCAAAATTGTAAAAAATGACAAATGGTCGATAATTTAAGTCATATAAAAATCAGATATAAAAATTTCATAAACTTTAATGGAAAAATTCAGAAGACCTTTATTTAGACCGAGATTTCTGGAGAAGTCGTGATATATTCTTTGTGATTATGGTGCCATGTTGATAATCTCATGCGCTCTAAGGATCGTCTGCTTATCACTGTATAAAACACATATTAAGAACTTTTCAAAAACACTGACTAAGCTTTCTGCAACAATCGTTTTAAACATATTGCCTATTAATTACAAGCATAACCCCCGGGATTGGTCACTTCGTACTTTCAGGAAAAAGTATACACCAATAACTTTTTAGAAGCCAATGTCTGTATAGCGAAGAATCTTTTGATAATTTTAGAACAAACCTTGACATTGAACTTTATGGAACAATCGTCCAGTTTTTTTGCTGGTAGCAAACTACTATCTACAAAGCCTTGTTTGGATTTATTTAGGAGAAAATGTAATATTAAACTTTGTGAAGCAATCGTTCCAAATATTTATTGACACATATGAAATAGAGGAATAAACTGTTTAATTTACACTTGCTTTAAATTTATTTAAAGATCATCATATAACAATTAAACCAAATTTCCTAATGTTTAGCAGATCTAAACTGATAACAATCAATTGAAATGAAATATTGATAGCAAAAGCGGCTATAATAACTCCACGAAATATTATATTTTAAATCTCAGTGTTTTCATATTAATATTGGCTGGTTGGTTACAATAGTTTCGGGCAATAGAGTTGGAAAAATCAGAAAATTAAACTTGGTGCGGAACATGAAATCTGGCTTAAACCCAAATATTAAGCTTTAAAAGTAGTGGTGTTATTGATATTGCCAAATATATTGTTTATTTCTATTGGAATTACTGGGAATGTTCGAATTAAGTGGTCATCATAGTCTCTTATAGAATAAATATGAAGATTCTTGAAAATGCTTTAATAATTGAAACCAGATGTTGGGTGACAAGTTTATGCTTAATCAAAATATCAGATGAAAGTTTGTTGTTTAGTTTCATGTGTATTCCATTGGATTCATGTATATTACTTTTAATCTTCTTAACAGATATGTTTAATTTACATCTGATAGCCTCAATAATAATGAAAACATAACTCTCTAAATTTTTGAATTTTCGCGAATAATTTTTATCACAGTTTAGTAATTCGATCCCACATCCTTATTTAATGTGTCCATAACGCCTTATATTTTAGAGATTATTTAAAATATCAAAATATTACCTTTAATCATATGCCAAACATTCAAATTTTGCTCATGTTGTTTAAATAGCATAATTCTAGCTATACTGAATATATTGGACTATGTTCTTTTAGCAACGTTAAAATTTTAAAATAATTTATGGGTACTGCGTGTCAATGCTTGTTGAACTGAGATTATTCACGAAAAACTACATTATCCGATAAACAAAACTTTCTTTCACTATCAAAACAAAATTCTTACATTAACAAAACATGCTAAAGGCTCGAAATTGTGCTTTCGAGAATTATTTTAGAGACATGACTGTTGGACAATGTACCTATTTATGCTATTTCGCTAATCTCTTATTTGAAAAAAAAAATCGAGATTTTAATTGATTTTTACTTTTCTCATTTCAGGTAAGCGCTCCAAGCAATTGTTTGTGATTATTTAATTACAAGTAAGTATACGAGTCAATTAAATTATGTACAGTGTACAAACAAGAAAAATTTATTTTTAAAATTAAGTAACATAATTAAACATCAGACAATGTAATATACCATACGTTTCCAGTTATTTTAACCCACACTGCACATGTAAAGCACCTCGCACATCAACTTCAAATGAAAATAAATAAACATTTCATCTTTTCCTTCTGAAATTTTTCATTATTAATAATAATTATCCTGTTTTACAAAAAAATCTAACAAAAATGAATGAAAAGGATATTTTGCTGTTGTTGCGTTTCATTTTGATGAAGGAAAATTTTTCAAAAAAAAAAAAAAAATAAAAATTTAAATTTTTCATGTAAGCTGTCCATCAAGAAATGAAAATTGTATACAACATAACTAACATACACACATTCAGTACAAGAGGAGTTAAAAAAATTCACTTTATACTCGTACTGTGTGTGGGAATGAATGGGGCTAAATAGGAAAACATTACCACAATGTAACTTTATTTTTTAAACATTCTAAATGGTTTTTCGAAAAATTGTAAAAAGGAAATTCATAAAAATTAGAAACAAAAGAAATTGAGATAAATTTATTATATATCCGGGATAATTTTCATTTAAATTTTTAAAATATTAAAAAAAAAATTTAATGTTTTTTGTGCCTTTAATTATATTTTCTAAGCTTTCAAGGTGGGTGAGCTTGGTATACACCTCGTTTAAAGGTACATTCTGTAATATACACTGGGTTTCTTTAAATTAAGTAAAAACCTCAAAAACCGGAAAAAGGTGAAATTGAGTTATTTGCTTTTGTGTTATATTAAAAATTTATAAAATGTTCGCCCAACTTTTGAATTGGATTTTCTTTTGTGTGTGAACTTGTATATGAGTGTTTATCTAGACGAGCCATAAGAGAGACGGAACAATAAAAATATATGATTCTAAAAGGTTTTATTGGTCAACCAAAAAAATGTGTATATGTATATAAATTTTGAAAGCTTTCTCGTCTAAAATATCGTCACCATGATCATAAACGAGCTTTTGTGTTTGCTCAAAATTGAAAAAACGTACACTGGCTTGTATAAATATACACGAAATCATGAACATGCATAAAAGTGTTTTCCGGCTCAGACGAACGAATATTATAAAGCACACAAGTAAAAATTAAACGAAAAAAAAAATTCATTTCCTCCTAGTGGAAGAAGCGGAGCACACACAAAAGCACAAATTTTCTTAAAAGCTTTTCTTTATACACGAGCAATACGAGTTATGTATAATATAAATTTTACAAAGTAACATTTTCAATTAATTACATTTTCTATTCCCATTCATTTAAACCAGTTTTCCTTTTTATTTACGACTATACGACTAGCAGAGACGATGATGAAAAACGAACGAGGTAATATATAAGAAGAAAGCTTCCTATCCATCACGGAAAGAAAATAGATAAAGGACAAAATTAAAAGAAAAACGAAATAAGAAGATCTTAATTAAATTATATATAAATACAACAAAAATATGTCTATTATCTTTAAAGGACACAAAAAAAATTATAGGATATAATTATAAAATAATAAGTAAAGGACGAACATCCTCGTCTTGTTATTTATTTGTAGAATTAATTAAATCTATTCATACAAAATCTTGTAAGAATTGTATATGTACGAGTGTACATAGAGATACAATCACACAATAGGAGAATTATCCTTTCTGTGATCGTACCATCCTCCGCCTTGCCTCATCTCAACTCAATAACAAAAGGAAATTAATTATAAATTTAACAGTTTCGTTCTATAAGATATACGACAAATTAAATTATTTAATTATTCCAATAGCACAAAGTCAAGTGATTTTATGTGTAGTAGGAGTCAATTAAATGATTGGTTTCATGTAGTCCAAATCATTAAAATTGTTGTTATTGTTGTCATCCGGCTATTTTTTTTTATTATGTATACATATTTAGCCAGTAGGAGGAGAATGAAGTTGGTTACTGTATGCAAAATACCATTAATTAAAATTCTTTTTTTAGGTTACCGTTGTTTTACATATAGATATACGCGGGGCAGCAGTCAGCACAATATGACAAGAGTACAAAAAAAAATCCCCATAACGAGAGTGCGTGGGTGTTAAATAGTCTTGTTAAAATATATAAACACCAAAGAACACCAGCAAGAAAATATTTAATATAAGAAATTACTGTGGTTTAACATGAATATCGTGAATTTTGTGTTCTGCTATGGTCTTAACATCGTTCGTATTTATTCTCGTCGCCCTTCTTGCATATAGCAGTATATATAGATTAGCTATATACACACACACATTACGAAAATCAAAAACAGTTTTTTTTTTGTTAACTTTTCACAGCAAGACATAAGGAACACAAAATTGAAATTAAAACTTTGTTTTATTTTTTAATTAAATTTAAATGGTAAAATTACGTTAATTTAAGTTAAACAAAAAAAAAAAGTTTTGTTGAAAATTAAAAATATGCAAAATAAGGATACTCACCTACACTACACTATATATATATATATACATATTCAATATAGAACACTATGGTGTATTTATAGTCCAAACTGTTTGGATTCCAAATTAGTTTTGTAATGTTAACGTTTTTTGTTCGTCTTCTGTACTTCATTTCTAGAAAATGAAACGTTTTGATGGTGTAATGACATGAAATCAAGTAAGCACAATGTTTGAAATTATTCTGGCGATCAATGAAATAGTTAGCTTGTTTGGTAGGTGGTGGTTTAAATTTTAAGTTATATAATATGTATAACACACTATGTGCGCTATTAATGTTTAGAAAGTGGAATAACTTTTTTGCATTTTTATTTGGGAGCATTGCACTATGTACTCGTATAGGTTTATGGTGTTTAGAAATAAAACCCGGCAATAACTGGTCCTAAATTTAGTGCCAATCGAAGGGTAAAAATCAATTTTAAGTAAATTAATCGGTAAATTCAATTATTTTTGAAAAACTCTATGGTAAACTGATCAAAAAATCTGTACTAAAATCAATTTTTACCTTAGTAAACGATTATCCCATGGATTGGTACGCAGCCTTAGTTGTTACTCGCAATTTCGTTTGCGTGGTTTTTAATTTAATGCGATAATTCATTTAGTAAGAGTTCCCTCGGCAGGAAATGACTCTCACATAATGAAAATGTTTGTGTTTTAATTCAGTTTAATGAAGTTAACGAATAAATCAGAAGGTTTTCCGATAGTCTAGCGGGGCCAAATACAGCTGCCCATGTGAGAATAATGAATTTTCTACATACAATCCACATACTTATAGCGATTGCCCCCTGTGCTTACTTGATGGTAATTGCAAAAGTGAGTTGCTCCGGAAACTGCAAACATTTAAATTCTAACGCCATATATGGCGAGCTTAATGTGCATTGTAGCTTTCATGATATTGCACATTATCTTTTTTACTGAACGCCTAGTACCGTTGCAAAGTCATGGCGGATTGATGTTTCGCAGGAGAATTATAGGCACGCCAATTTTCAATATTAAATCGTTGGGCATATCAAGTGAATTAAAGAATTGAATTATGCAAATGATGGCATTGACATAGGTTTTTTGTGTGGTTGCTTTAATTTGAAAGAATGTAATTTTCAACAGAAGCTAATTGCAATATAATATATTGTGTGGATTTAACAATTTCATGGCCCATTCCCAAAACCAACAATTGGTTTACGAAACATTCAGCGGATGCATCATGGTTTAGTTTTACATATTGGCCGACAAAGTCAATTTCTGTACAGAGAACTTCTGATTTGAAATATGCATTAAATTCAATAGGTGATAATGCAGTATAACTGGTATAGGGTTTGCTGAAAAGCTCCAGACAAAAACAGAAGAGCTGTTCATTTCCTCTTAATTTTTTTAGTATACAATTAAGTGCTTTCAATGCTTTTTGTGCGCCATAGTGCATTCGTCTACGTTTTCGAGAGTAACGGTAAATATGGTGGAACCTAACGATTGTCGACATTAATATCATTATTTCGTATTTTTAAAGTAATGAGTCATTGCCATTTTTTCTCGTAACGAAAAAGCTCATATGGAAGCTTGCACTTTTGGTAGACTGATTTCAGCCAAAAATCAGAAGAATTTTCTCTCCTATTTAAGTCCGATCTGTCAATCCGTCTGAACTGTAGAAAGGATACTACATTTATTCTGCACGACACCACACACGCGCACACAAAGAACTTTTAAAAGGCTTTTATTTTTATGACTTCGGCAATATAGCGAGTGGTAAATGTCTAACTACGATTTTTGACAAAATAAACTGGTTATCAACAAAAACTAGGCCTACAGATGAATTGATTGATCGAGATGAAACTTTATATTTAAGCTTTTCCTCACAAATTAGCAAACTTCTGTGAATTTAAGCCGAATTCGATCGGCTGGAAGTAACAGTTTCCATAAGAGCTTTTTCGTTTTCCATCAGACGTAACAGCTTCAATAGGAGCTTTCTGGTTGGCTCATATTTTTGGAAAAGTTTACTATTGGTACAAGAAAAACAGCTATCAACTAACAAATCCCAAATTTAAGCGGAAATGGCAATTTTTCTCTAAAACTTTTTTTCACTAAAAACTTGGTCCCTGCACAGCCCATACGGGTTCTTTGATCAGGATGAAACTTTATACTCAAGCTTTTTGTAAGTTTTGTAACTATAAGTTGTGAGATTGTAAATTGAATTTACAACAAAATAAGTTCAGATCATATTTTAAATTTTTGCCGTAAATGACGAGTTTTGATAAAAATGACCTTTTTCCACTAAAATTCGGTACTTCTGCTGCTCAGGCTGATTTCACTAAAGATTTTTCAATAAATTTGGAGGGCTACGCAAAATGTGAGGATTCTGCGTACCGGAAGTCGATCGTAAATTTTTAACAAGGGTTGAACTTGTTGGTTTTCTGAAATTAAAGACAGAATAATGATCTTTGAGTATACAAGACAATTTTCATCACAAAACCGGTAGGAATCGAAATCAGTTAAAATGGCTAAGATTTATTTAAATTGACCATTTTCCACAGGCGTGCCAAAATGTATATTAAATTTCTATTTCCATTGTGCAATTTGAGTTCTACTCCCTTCGATTATGAAATAACTTGGAACTACTGTGGAAGAAGAATATCACGGCTAAACCGGAGCAGCCTAAAACAAATTTCCAAATTCAGAACTCATCACAATCGATTCGTAGCACTCGAAAACCATTCTCACCAATGTTTATAAAAATAGTTCGACCCAAAAACCCCTTAATGAATTTTTCCAAAATTAGAACTCATGGCAGTTGATTCCTAGCATTCGAAACAATTTTCAAAATCTTTGGCACACTCATATTTTTTATGACGTTTAAATATGGAAGATCGACAAATAACAACATGGTGAAATATGCTTCAAAATAACAACAGACAGCTATTAACAGAAAACAGGTGTTAAAAGTAGATGCAACATTACGAAACATGGTGTGGCTTGTAGATGAAACATGCTGTAACGTGTAGTAAATCATATAACTTCAACCAACACCACACGACATGATGCATCATAAATTTTCATCAGGAATATTCATGTTCTCATGATTTTACATCAAAATCCATCGATCCAAACAAATTCACAGATGAAACTTCGTCTTCACCAAACTACCTTATAAACGAATTTACGCAAAACACGGTCTCACCGCAATCAATCAAACCATTTCAGCAATGTCCATCGAAATTGTTTAAACCGAGAACACAATGTAAAACGGGAACCCGGTCTCACTCGGAAAACGCCTTAAACACGGGACATATCGTAATCATTTTTAGTACTTGCAAACCCATGTTTAGCAATTTGTACTTTACCACAACATAATACAACATTGAGAAGCATGACGCAACATAGTGGAACATCACAAAACGTCCCTCAACAAGACAACATCAAACAATAAGGTCACATACTATGGTTATATTGAACGCAACATTGTGCATCAAGACAATCTCTTCGCAACATTGTGCATCAATCTTTTCAATCCCTAAATTACTTTTCTAGAAAACAGAAATACTTGTAATCATTTCCTTGCAATCAAAATCCATTCTCATCAAATTTTATTAAAATGGTTCAAAAAATATAAGAAGGATGCTCTCCTTTCCGCATGAACAAGGTTTATTGTAATCGATTCCTGGAACTCGAAAACCACCGCTCACTATTTTTTGTGAAAATCATTGTACCTAGCCAAAAAATTTTCAAAATAATTTGACCCGGGCCCCACCACTAAAATTATTTCCCAAAATTAACCCTTTGCACTCGTATGTCACACTGGAGGTGACAATTTATATTTATTAAAGTATCACACTGTAAAACATTACAAAAATTAAAACTATTGATTTTATTTAGTACACTATAATATTCAAATTCATTTAGCTAAAAATAAATTAGCTAAAAATTATTTTCAAAGTTGTTCGGTGTCAACTTGTATGACACCGAACAACTTTGAAAATAAATCGAGTTCAACGGGTTAAAATTAATTACAATCCATTTCTGGCATTGGAACCCCTTATCACTGCAATTTTTATCAAAAATGTTTGAGCCGAAAAAGTTAAAAAAAGAAACCTGACATACACCAGATGATCCACTTAACGAATTTTCCAAAACATTACACTCATCAAAATCGAACCCTGGAATTTGAAATCCCGTATTAAGTTTTTATCAATATCGTGCGATCAATATAGTACCAGAAAATTTTCTCTCACTATTTCTAACAAAATGCTGCGGACCGAAATTAAACTAAAGAAACGGATCCGGGGCCCCCGTGTATGATCCTCTGAACGAATTTTGCCGAAATCATGACAAATCGCATTTAATTTCTAAACTAATAAATTTTTCGGAAATCAAAAATCGGGCCCTTATCACTGTAATTTTTATAAAATTTGTTCGAGCCGAATTTTTTTTAAAAATATCCTGATCCTAACCGGATAACCAACTAGACAAATTTTCTGGAAGTTCACACACATCGAAATCCATTGCTGGCATTCAAAAACCCCGTTTTACCAATTTTTATCAAAATCGGATGATCCGAAAAACTCTATATAATGGAACCAATCCTCCAACGAATGACCTCCTAAATGAATTTTTCCCAAAATTGCAATCAGTTTTTAGTACTCTTCGCAATTTTTATAAAACTCATGTGCGCCGAAAAACCAATTAGAGAAATGAGCCCGGACCCCACCGGGCAGCTTAGAACAGCTTTAACATGTAGCTCAATGAAGCAACTTGTAGCAACATCACGACGGCCGTCACGGAATGATTCTTAATTTATATTTTCGGAATTCAGAAATCATTGAGATGAGGTTAGCAAGACGTCTAGCAGTTTGGTTTTGAAATAAATTAAAAATTGAATTATTTAATTTAAAAAATTCGGTCGTCTCATTAGACTGACCAAATTACAAAAATATGAAAAATAATTTCACTACGCGTTTGTAACCCCTTCGTAACCTTCAGTTTTATTATAGTATTTAATAGAAGTACTTTATTAATCCACCGATTTTTAAATCGTGCTGTTTGTTTTGGTTTTCTGTTGGCCTTGTCCGGTACGTGAACGGTAAGTTAGTGTTGATTGATTCATCTTGTTGTTCAATATTATCAATATCGTCATACCGATCTAATTGACGAAAATTTTTAATAACCAGCTCGTTTTGTTTGTCTAGCAACACATGCACTTGAACATTTTTTGAGGTCACGCGTATTTCAATAATGCAAAATTGTGGTTTGTTCGATTAAATATTGTATCCAATATGGTTCAAGGCCAACCCGTTTATGGCAAAATATTTTTTGAAAAATCAGCTTTAAATTTTTGTGTGATAAAGCTTACAACTAATGGATATGACTTAGAATTAACAACAGGCGTACCAAGATTATGAGTTGTATAAGTAGTTTTAAACCAAAAGATATTGTTTGTTGACGTTCTAAATGATCAATTCTTGTTTCCATGGATTTCACTATTTCCGAAAACAAGTCTAGTAATTGAAGGTATTACGGGGATCACACACGGAAAGTGTGCCATTATTATTTTGTTAGATAAATAAAATTTCAAGATAATTTAGATTTTGGTTAAGAATTGTCGAAAACCACCATTTATTAAATATACTTCGTTTTCCATTTAAATTCGGCATAATATCACGGATCCCCGTCGCCCGATGAACCGGCGGTCCACAACCACTAGATGTGCAAAATTAAAATTTGATTGGAACCTTGAACTTAATTACAAAGAACCCTCTGATATAATTTGCTTTCTGAACCAAATTAAATTATCTATTTATTAGGTTGCTACTATGGCTTTCAAAATGATGAATGGATGGAAATGCTGCTGTCTACATGATACACATTCAAATACAACGTATGTATTACGAGTATATAAAAAAAAAAATTTCCATTAAAAATTGGATGTTGTTCTTATTTTTTGACTGACATGATATAAATTATGTTAAAAGGATGTTATGTAGGAGGAGTATAACATAACTAAAAATATTTTGATATGTAAAGCAACTAAACTATATAAATTTGTTTTAAAATTTAATAATTTTTTATCTCACTTCACGTTAGGATATATGTAGTCTGTAGTTCTTTTGAATTAAAATACTTAACTAATCCGAACGGGGCTCTCGTACTTAAACGTACTAAATTAATATTGCGGTTTACTGTCCTGGAAAATACGAATATAATTTACATTAATTATTGTTTACAGCCAGTGTTATTTTTAAAAGGATCAAATAATTTGATAAGGGCAGTGAACTTTAATTACTGTACTCTAAGTACTATTGTAATCCATTATTTTATGACGGGGGCAAGGGAGTATTTGTCCCTGTAATACATAAAAATAATATTTTGTTGATGCAATTAACTCAATTTTATTTATTTATGTGAAATGTACAATTAAATATAAATAAATAAATAAAATAAAAAGGTATGAATTATTTCATATTATATGATATATAATTTCGAATAAAATGATTATAAATCCATGTATACTTGATAGGTAGTCGAGAAGGTATGTGGTCGATTTGCTTTTTTTTAATAATTAGAACTGATACGAAACAGCTTGGCTGTGCGCTATTACTGTGAATACATAATTTCCTTTTATAATTTTATTTTGTCAACAGCACAATGTATAAATAAACAACAATTTTAATTAATTCTTTGTTTTATTTTCTATTTCTGGTGTTCTAATTTGTTATTATAACTGTTTATAATAAAAGGAAAACCATTTCATTTTTTGTTTGACATAAAATATATATTTGTCACTCTTGAACGTATTAATAACTGTAACCTCATACCGCTCATCGTACTTACAATATAAAACATGCGGTGTTTAACCCCCCCAAAATAGTATGTGTACTTTTTACCGTGTATACATGACATTTTTTGTTTAACCCTTTTCCAAATTATATTTTACTGGTTTACCTTGGATATATTGTGTTTGATGGGTTCCATTCTTAATGGTTCCACAAGGAAAACAGATGGTATATAAATTTCTTGTGAAAAGTTAACGGACCACACATAATTAATGAATTTTTAATTAAATTTTTTTTCTATTGTTCGATTCCATGCAATATTACAATATTGATTAAAAATATAATGTTTTTCACACTAAAAATTTTCTAATGAGATGAGCATCGGGTAGACTATACGTTCTCAGTAATATAAAGACACGTATAGCTTTTAATTTTTGTGTTATCAACAACTAGACTGCGCTGTTTTACAGGCAATGTAACTCATTAGAAACTGAATCAGTTTCTCAAAACAAATTAATATTTCTTCAAATTGATTGATTGATGACTTCAAATAATTGAGTGAAATTTCAGGCCACTTTAATGCCTAGAATCAGCTCTGTCTTAGTATCATACTGTTTTCCTCCTTCGTATACTTTACGTGTGGGGTAACCTCAAACATATTCTATTATATGATTATGTCGGGCGAATATAGTGGCCAAGGCCATAGCTGGACATTCTGGGTTGTGATATACGACTATGCGAGAGTGTGTATTGTCGCGTTGGAAAATCCATGAGAGTGGTGTAAAAAGGACATGGATTTGTAACTGTTTCCAGTTATTTTTGCACTTTGAAACACAAAATCCGATTGTGCCATAATAGAACGCCATACAAATACGCCCCTTCTCTACTATTTATAATGGCGATTAAAAAAATTTTCCTATTTCCTAAGGTGTGTAAAAAAATTATGTATACCCATCTCCCCACCGAAAATATAGGTTTCGCCAGTCATTAAAATTTTGACCTTGCATCACATTCCAAATCATGTGTTCCTTTACGAATTCCAAACGTTTCTGCTTCCGTTCATCATTCAGTGGTGGTTTTTTCAACTTTAGCCGCTTCAGATGTTTTGCACTTAAAATAACATGATGGACAGCCGATTTGCTAGCATTAGCACTAGCTTGAAGGGCAATTTTCGTTTATTCTGAGGTATAACTGCCGATGAAACCCTTCTTTTATAATTACCTCCATAAGATTTTGTGTTTTTCAAATAATTGAGTATGACTTTGAGACCTGAAAGCCCTTGCTGAAGTTAAACACTTTTTCTTACCCATTTATTAAAAATTAAATAATAAAAATATTAGTTTTTATCTTCACTTTCAAATTTTTTAAAAATAAACTATTCAGATTCATGAACAACGACAATATGTTTGGTGGGGATAATCAAATGAACGGAAACAAAGTCAAGTATTTCTGACTCATTTTTCAAAACGAAACAAAAAAAAATCTTGATGTGTGCGATTATTGCTGTTTGCATTGTATTCAGTACTAAATACTTTCTCTTTCTTCACAATTTTTCCGACCTTACACACACCGGATGGAAATTAACTTTTAGTACTTTTGATTGAGTGGCGGTAATCTATTGAACCATACTATATATTTTATAGTATTTATATGTCAAACAACTTAATAATTAAAAAATTTACGAGCCCTTTGAAAAAAATTCAAAAATTGAGATAAAAGTTATTACGTAATTCTATTAATAACACTAGACACATCATTCAAAACATATATAAAATTCTGAGCTCCTGAATAAATTACAGTAAACAAAAAATTCAATGTCAACTATCATAAATTAAAAATAATTGTTCAACGTCGATAGAATTAAGAATCTACTTCTTAGCTCAACTAGCGGGATAGATCAGTTGAGAGGTGAATGTTTAAAGAGCAAGGACGAATATTTTTATTTATATGCATAGGAAGTGAGATATATTCCACAGAAATCAGGAACTATTTGGTGGCCGAAGTAGCGGCGTACACCGTTTGATAGTTGAATGTCTGAAAGTGCTGGGATGGTTGTTTCTACAAACTTTCTATGCATATTGGAGCTCCAACTAGCTGCGTACTACTTTTGGTAGGTGAATGTTAAATCAGAGATAAGATATTGTACACAGAAAAGAAGAACCATACGTTGGGCCAACTAGGGATGTACGTCGTTTGATAGTGTGAACGTTTTAAAAGCAAAAAAATTTATATAATACTTTTAAAATTATATAGTATTATCATACACCGTCTTTTTATTTTCAGGGCTGACAATTTGGGCTATCTTCACATGTTTTCATAAGTATTATTTTTACTCTAAGCCCCGAAAATCTCTACTGTCATGACAGTTATATACAATCGTTATAGGAAGTATTTTCAGCGATAAGTGTATTTCGCGATTTTTTTGCCTAAAAGTAAAACACGTAATAATAGCAATACTTAGTGGTGCCATCACATTTTTCGGAGATAGAATTCCGGCTATCTGCACATACATACGATCCGATTAGACACTATAAATTTCAATTAATAATTAACGACAAATACATTTTATATTAATTTAACTGAAATTTTAATGCATTTTAATATTATTTAAGATCTCTACTTATCATAAATAAAACTGCTCAGCCCAAGCTTATCAACTTTTTATTTCACTAAGAACCTTTTGACTTCAAATAATGGGATGAAATGATGTATATGAAGTTAGCCCAAATTCTAATCCAAAAAAAATCGATGGCAATACAAAAATGTATAGACTTTGACTATAGGCAAGTGTCAACCCAAAAATGTTTAATAAGATTCAATTTTCTATATACCAACCCAAAAATTATTCTGTCAACGAAAGAAAAACCGCCATGTTTTAATGTCAGCCCAAAATAAAACTGTCGCGATACTATCATTAAAAAAAATATTACTACTGTCAACCCACAAAAGTAAAATAAAACGAAATATGCAATTTAATTTTAATTCAGCATCTGATAAATTTGTGTACGACCCCTGAATAAGAATAGCTTTTAAATTTAAGGATATACATCTTAACATTGTACGACATAAACATTTGTTACTGAATCGGAGGCTTAAGGACTCACCGCAGTCTTTATCCTGATAATAGCATCATTCGGATTAATTTGATTCTCCCAGCTTTGACTTAAAAGCTATTCATATTCAGGGGCCATACTCAAAGTAATCCGTAACAGAATTTAAACCCATTACATATTTCGTTGAATGGTACTATCATCGGAATAATTACTATGGGGAGCTCTTAAACTTCCAACTCCCCAACAAATGTTTATGTTGTTTAATCCTCTGATGTATATTTTAACATAAATTCTAATTATAGCCAAAACTTAAGTCTCGAAACAAACTGCTAAGGAACTAAAACGCATTATTTATTTCGTTAATTTTTGATTTGATAAATTTTATTTATCTATCATGCGAGCTTGATAGTTTTACAACATATTTATTTTTGAGCTGACATTAAAATATGGCGGTTTTGCTCTGGTAACAGAATAAGTTGTGATTTAAAATATCGAAAATACAAAATATTTGGCAGATACTTGATGCAGTAAATGTTCGTATATTTTACAGTTCCTAATAGTTTTAGGGTTTAAATTTTTGACACAACTTCAAATACACAAGGAACCACAAAAACTTTTTTAAATATTTATCATTTTTATATGTTAATATTTTCTATCACGATAGTTGCATTCTTTTCACGACACTTGCATTAGTGTTGCCAGCTTTTAAATCTGCCATTTTTGAGCTAGAATTTTGGGCCAACTTCATATAGGTGATGGAATGGTGTTGATACAAAAATATCAAATATACGATTATCCAAATTTACTTTGACAGAAGAACTGACGTTTCATACGGTTTTATTTATAGAATATTAGCTAAAATGTTTTTTTATGTACTCGTATCTATGGCTGCATTCTATAACTTCTTCTTACGCGTGAGGCTCGACTGTGTTTGTGTGAATTCTCGATGTATGTGAAGATAGCTCAAATTACATCCCTGAAAAATGCGACGGTAACACTAATTATTGCTATCATGACAGTCTTTACTCACATTTTTCCTCTCAGCCAGGAAAATATTTACTGTCAGGATAGCTTAAACTATCACGACACAAACATTTTTCGGGGCTGAGAGTAAAAATATTACATTTTCATGAGAATATGAAAACAGAAAAATTTTATGGACTAAGACAAATAACTAATATTAATTAATTGCCCATCCCCGATTTTGTTAAGTTTTACGTGATGTATTTTATGATCGAACTATTGGTTTTCGTCTATGGTATGGGGTTTCGCTGAGATATAATCCTTCAAACTCAGCATCTATTCGTTGGCCGATAAAATATTCGTTGTTTTTTTTGTTTATTTGTACGTTTTATCAGAAACTATTATTGTTTTTATTAAAGTCATAATATTTTTATTTATTATTTAGCTATTATTCTGAAATATGTATACCCTAATTTAGATTTATTGCTATAATTGTTAATTAAATATCAACTTTTTCGATTTTCAGGGATAGAAATTTGGGCTATCTTCACAAAAGTCAATTCTCGTGCTACTGCATCAAAATGTTTGCAACTGCGCCGAAATGTTTACAATCGGTTGAGAAAAATACTTCATGAGAATTTTTCCCAACCTCACGACATTAAAAGTATTTGGCTGATGATTGGCAAATATATGAAATTTCCATTTAGTTTGTGAATTTGGCAGATTTTCTAATAGTTTTTAAAAAAATATGAATACACATAAATATAATTTTAGTATTATAGCAGCTTGTAGTAGATATAATAGTAGCGTGACTGTTTTTTATATCTACGCTCTTCCATTCTTATTTTTAGAGCAGCGAGCAGTTCATGGCTCAAATCTGTATATATTTGATATAATTTGGTACAGTATATGTTTTACAAATTTTTAATTACTTTATAATATTTTGACATTTTCAACACAGATGAGATTGCTCTATATCGGCGAGGGCTCTTTAAACACGTTCCTTGAAGGAAACAAAATAATTTTGTAAGATCTTCTTAGAAGGGAGTTTGAAATAATTAATTATTTTTCTTCTTTCTTTTACTGTATACTAAATTTGAAAATATCACCAGAGTTTTCTTCAAAATTAATATTAGAATATTGATCTAAAAAACTAATATTATTTTCCCTTCATCTCCAGTATCTTCACATACACTAATCTCAGTTACGTTTCTTAAATGGATGCAATGGTTGAAACAAAATTGAATTTCGGCAAGTATTTCACGAACATATTTCTAAATAACTGTTGTGGTATCAAGAGTTGAATCAATTGTATGTTGTTCAATATTTAATCCGAATTCTTTTAATTTTCTGTCAATAAGTTTAATTAATTTTGTTACACGACATATCAATTGATTTCAAACCCAAGAATTTATAGGTGTCAAGGTTTTTGCTATGAGACACCATCATGAGATGCGCACCGTCAAAATTTCTTCTACGGATTCACGTTTAACAAAATTCATAATACTGTTTTTAAGTTGTTTTCATTTTCTTGGATTTACTTGTTAAACACGATTCCTCAGGTGAAAGATCCTGTTTTTAAGCACGTCTATATCATGTAAAACCAAGGTTATCACCATCACGTCATCGAACCACAATGTCGCGAGACTCCAAATTCTCGCCATTAACAACAAAGGCAACTCAGTCAACCACGGTGCACTGAAGAGTTATTCGAGTTCGTCCGATGGTCTTTTGTCTGCTCTGATCACTATTTTGTGATCGTTTGAAGGCTTAGCGCTTGACTAATGGCACAACGCTGATTGATTTCATCATCAGAATTTCCAAGAAAATAAATCTGAATAAGTTTGTTCAGAAACAATGTTCCCGCAGGTGGTGAATTTGTCCTTGAATCTGTAAAATTGTAGACAAATTCTTAATTTATGATCCTCGGATGTCCTCATTATTTCTAAGTGGACTTGCTGGTGAATCATTGTGAATCGGTGAAGTGGTAATGTGTTTGTGTTTGTAAAGTGTGTTATAAACGAAAAAGAATTTACCTTAAAAGTTGGTTTAAATAACCTCGTGCTACGATAATATTTCCTCCAAATGATGTCGTTTTGAAGGACTTATACTTTTGTATATTCTGGAAGAAATGCTTCTATCGAGGTTCTTAGCTTAAAAGCAATGATGCCGCTGGTGTCTGTGTTGGCGGTGTCAATTGTGCTTATTTGGCCATTACATTCGCACAACATAATCCTGGCAGTTCGCGTCGAAATCTCAAATCATTGACAAACAGTGCCCATTGTTCTGCGAGCGAGTCGAACTCGAATGTATCCGTTGTTCCAGCAATTCTTATTCGGTTTGCCTCCAAATGCATTCTGTTATATTCACGATATTTCGACGCCTCACTGGTGATATTTTTTCCAAAGAAATAACCCACGAACTAATATCAGTTCAATGTTTGCTTAAGTAAAATCAAATTGCCGAATTTTGAGTGCACTAAAGATATGGTCACCACCGATAACACTGAAATATCGCTTTCAATTTACTTCTTTTTCGTAATATATTCAATGCGGAATTTACGACATAACAAAAAAACAGCCAAATCGGTCGAGCCGTTCTCAAGTGACAATCTCTCCTACATGCGGCAAATGCTTTATATTTGTATATTAGATTTAGAAATAGAAATATATCCTGAGAAAAATTAACAAAAATTTGTCAGGAAAAACTAAACATGGTCGTGCGGGATACGTTGAATAATAATTCATAATAATTTATGAAACTTAACAATCTCGAATTGCCTAATTAGTTCGTTGTAAAACTAAACTTTTGTTAGTTTGCAGTCAAACAATAAATAATCGCCCAAAACTTTAATAACTGTATATAACAATATAAAATAGTCAAAAGAGCTTTCAACAAAATTTTTAAAATTACACAGTATTACATTGAGCTTTCGTGACACATTCCTTAAATCCAATCACCCGTATCAGGATTAACATTCAGATTTCAAAAGGTTAATAATATTATTTACTAATTATTATTAATAATAAAATGACGAAAACAAGAAAAGTTACTCAACAAAGCATAACACTGTTAGTCATTACTTTTTTTTTTTTTTTGGTCGCTTAAAACTATTAATTATGCTGATATATTTCATCCAATCACACTATTCAACCGAAAAGAAATTGTTGTTGATATTGTCGTACACACAAATGAATTATAATTTTCCACAACGTTGTAGTTGTTGTACTTAATTTTTATTCCACTTTAATAATCGTGACACGCAAACGTGCATAAAAAAAAATTATATCGGGAGGAGAGTGAGAGAAACAAGAAAAATTTCCGTCGTACCTCAAATTTATTGTGTGTGCCTTGTATTTCCACAAATAAAAAAATAAAAAAAATCCTCTTTGGTGTGGTGCTACGTTGGACGACTCGACTTGAATTTAGAATAATTTTCCCGTTTGGATGTTATGGCTGTGCTATTGTTGTTGTTGTATGTTTGATGAATGGAAAAACTTGAACAAACAAAAATTATTTGTGTTGTTCATAATAAACACTTTGTTGGTTTTATTTGTTGTTGTTGTTGTTGGGAATGTTATGTAGTTTTCCCAATAATAAAAATTCACAAAACAATGGAAAATTTAGGCTTTTTATGTGTGTGAATATATGCGGAGAGAACATGAACATTATTGTTAATTGTAATTTAATTGTTGATCAAAATAAAAAATAAATTGTTGTAATATTTATTTATTTTTGTTTGACATCGAATTGATTAGTTAATATTTTATATTATGTAGCAGTAGTTATGTACATGGCTATGTACGTAAGTAAAAAATTTTCATGAAAATTGAAAAACATTTTTTATGTATGTATATTCGTTTGTGTGTTGACTTGTAACTATACGAGTATATCGTACGATTGTAGTTTAGAAATGATATTTTAAGGCAAACAAAGTTACGTATTGTAGTTTCTATGAAAAAATGTTGATGGAAATTTGATTCGATTTTAAGTTGTAGTTTTGTAATCCGATAGTTTCTAATGAATTTTTCTATTTATTCGAAATATATATTTGTTTATGTCAAGTATAGTAAACGTCGAATGGATATTTATGTCACTTTTGGGCGATATAAGTAAATATTCTGATGAGTTTTCGAGAAATTTTGTGTTTAGGGGTGAGCATTTATGGTATATTTTATTATCTCGCTTAATATCAGGTGAAATACAATTTTGGGGTTTTCAAAACATTTATATTTTCAAAAACTTCGTACAACCAATGATGTAGGGGAGGGCCTTTTCTTGTTGGTAACGAACTATAAACTTTAATTACACTTGAGTAATACCTGGCAAATACGCAAATTATGATATTTGTTGTGAATCACGTATCATGTATCACAATGTCATTTTAATAAAAAATATTTAAAAAAATATTCGTTTTGTTCTAGTGTTCTGATACACTATCACACGCACAACTTCAGAACTCAATTGATATTGTTGATGTTCAGGCTGTGAAAGACGAGTAAATTAACAATTTAATGATTGGTGTTGTAAAAACGGGCCTGCACCTAGATATTAATGAAGATGACATTGACTAGGCTCACCGCAAAATCAAGAAGAACGGTGATTATACCGATATTATTCAAGTCAAATTCTTACGCCGGCACACTAGAAACTGTGTATAGGAGGCTAAACGGAAAAATAAAACATTAACAGCTGAGAAATGCGGATTACACGGACATACAATTTTTATAACTGAAAGTTTAAGCTATTCTAAACTTCAACTATACGGTGCTACTAGACAAGTTAAGAACAATAAAGGTTACAAATATTTATGGATCCGAAATTCAAAAATTTTGTTGAGGAAGATCGATGGAGATAAAACTATAGTTATCAGCAATGCTAACGACCTCGAAAGCTTATAAATTTTTTCTTTTTTACATTAATGTCGAACTTAAATAATTCACGTGGTCATTTAAATGGTCTTCTAATACGGAATTTCTGATTGCTCATCAAAATGTCAGAAGTTTAGGCAAGAATGGTGATAATGTTTTTTCTCATATTAGCTCACTAGAAAATTTACCTGATTTATTGTTTTGCACTGAAGTTTGGATTTCATCCAGTGAGATTGATGCATATCAACTCGTAAATTATAGTATGGTTGATGGTTGTAATAATAACTATTCATCAGGTGGCATTGTAGCTTAAGTAAAAAATAAATTTTGTTTTACTTCATTTATAAATTCTCCTCTGCAGATGTTTTGAGAATAAATTTAACAATTTTTTCTGAACCAGTTTGTGTAATCTGTGTTTATCGCTTTCAGTTTTGTTCGGTCGATAGCTTTATCAATGACTTGAGTAATTTTTTGCATGGCATTAATAGCAAGAATTTAATTTTGATTAGGGATTTCAATATTAATATTTTGGCCTCAAATCGTAGAATCCAAGATGTTTATGATTATTTTTCTAGGATGTCTAGTTTTGGACTTACTTCTCTAGTTAATACTCCAACTCGTGTAACAAAAACATCTTCTACATGTATTGATCATGATTTTGCTCATACTAAACCATTTTCCAAATTAAATTTGACTTGTGAAGTACATAATTTTATGTTATCTGATCACCATCTTATTTCTTTAAATATTAGAATGTCTAAAAATATTCAATCTTCTTTCTTAAAGTATAATATTTTGAAGAGAATTAACTTCAAGCGTCTAAATTCTTTGTTAATTGAGGATCAATGGAAACTATTATTAATTGATGATCCTATAGGAAGCTACATCTAACGCTAACGTTAGTTTTAAAGTAAAGAAAATTAAACCCTGGATATGTGATGGTCTACTCAAATTGATTGATGAAATAAATAAATTGTTAAAAGTTCTTCGCACACATCCCAATAACCAAAAATTAAAAAATCGTATTCATCGTATGCAAGCTAAGATTAAATCTCAAGTTATATCTACAAAACAAAAATATTATTCCCAAAAATTCGAACGGTCTAAAAAGATTTAAAGTCCCAATGACTCTTAGTTAACGATCTTTTAGGTCGGAAAAGAAAATCTAACACGCCCTCTGAAATTATTGATGGAAATGGTAATGTTATTACTGAAACTTGCGAAATAGCAGAGGTATCCAATAAGTTTTTTATCGATGTTTCTAGTACCTTAAAAACTAATATTGGTTGTCCGCACCATGCATCTCAGTCCTATAATTCAATGTTAATTAATAGTATAGAGCCAACGTCATTTTTTTTCTTCCCTATTTCCCCCATTGAAGTTTGTTGCTATTATACGAATATTGCATATATGGTGTCCCATATCTTTAAAGCTTGTCTTGAACATGGTGTATTTCCTGATTGTTTAAAAACTGCTATAGTAATCCCGTTATTTAAAAAAGGAAATCCTAATATGCTGAATAATTACCGCCCAATTTCGCTACTCTCTGTCTTCTCAAAAATTTTCGAGAAATGCATCAAAACTAGACTTATATTTTTTCTTAATAATAACAAATATTTTTCTAATAGACAGCAAGGGTTTAGAGAAAATAGGAGTACAGAACAAGCACTCATTGCCTTTTGTAACGATATTTTGGTTGATTGATCAACTTTGTTGATCTAACAAAAGCATTTGATACTGTTGACAATGAATTGTTACTTTACAAATTATGGTGTGCTGGTATTCATGGTATTGCCTTTAACTGGTTCCAATCTTATTTATGTAATAGAACTCAAATTGTTAAAGTTTCTGACCAATTCAGTACCCATAGATCTATTTCGTGTGGTATTCCCCATTGTTCTGTGTTGGGGCCAATCTTGTTTCTAATTTATATCAACTCAAAATTCGCTTCAAAGTTTAAAAGAAGTATGGTGGGCCTTGCCGATGATGTTGCGATTAATTATAAGAACTATAACCAAAATGATATAGCTAATGATATAAACTACGATTTAATGGTGTTTCGTAAATGGCTGGATATGCATTACATGACTCTTAGTTTGAAAACTAATGTAATGTTTTTTAAATTATCTGGTAATGATGCTATCAATTTGCACATTATTTATCATTCAACAACTTGTTTTAATTATCTATGCAGGGATACGGCGGCAAATTTTTCAGCCTGCTGTAACCTTTGCTACAAAATAGAATCAGTTGATCAATTTAAATATTTAGAGATTACTTTCGACTACAGGCTTAACTTTAAAAACACATTGAAATGTGCAACACTATGTTTATATGGATGTAACAGAAATCTGTTCCTGCTTAGAACGCTGTGTCCAGTTTCAATCCTTGTAAATATTTATTACACCCTAATTCAATCAAAATTTCAGAATGGAATTTTAATATGGGGTGGTATATATTATTCAAATCTAAAATCATTGGTAGTAGCACAAAACATGTCTGTAAGGGTCATTTGCAGAAGCAATCGTCTGAGGTCTGCTTTACCGTTATTTAGAAGCCTCGGCTTTCTTCATTTAAGATATTTATATATATTTAAGGTATTAAAAATGTTCTTTTTTCAGAGTGGTAATCGTAATATTAAGGTCACAAAATATAACTTAAGAAACAACCAACATTGCCCTTACCTTGTTAAACCGAAAAAGGAACATTTCATGAAATTTTTTATTGTAACTGCTCGCTTGCTTTATAATAAATTGCCAAACGAATTTAAAAACATAAATCATATTGCTAAATTTTTAAGTGAAGTTAAAATTTGCCTTTTTAGTCGAGATGAAATTGAATCATTATTTATAGTAAATAAATAATGTCTAGATTAATTTACATATTTTAATACTATAAATTAATACATATACTTCTGTAAATATAATTTTTAAACAAAATATATTTAAATAAATATATATATATATATAATGCTAAATATAGTAAAGTAATAAGTAAATTTATGTTTTTTTAATTGAATTTTTTATTTTTTATTTCTTGGTTTTGCTTTTTTGTAGTTTATATTAATAAATGTTATTAGATATTATCCACTACGTTTATACCCTCAAACATCAATAATGAAATTTACATTATGTGTTGGGGGTTCCGATACTGATCTCTTAAGATCATAGGAACCTTTCTAGTTTTTTCAATTTAGGGAATCCAAGTCGGTTCTACCCGACTTTGTGTAGTTGGGCAATTATTCACCCCCAGAGACACCCGAAACCATCGGGCATCGCCGCAAACAACCGAAACCGACAACCCTCCTATGCATCTCAACAAAAATGAAAAAAACATAAACGTACATATGCCATACGTTGGAGGGAATCTAATTACCCGACTAGGGAATCCAATTAGCCGAATTTCGGGTACCCGACTTTCGGTTCCGTGTTTTTACCATTACCCCACCGGTTTCTACAAACATACGTTTCTATTTTTTCCCTTTTCGTTGAGATGCATAGGAGGGTTGTCGGTTTCGGTTGTTTGCAGCATTTCCCGAAGTCTCTGGGGGGTAAGTAATTGCCCAACTACACGAAATCGAGTAGAACCGACTTGAATTCCCTATTTCAATCCTATAACTTTGTTAAAATATTATCTAGTTAGTTTTTAATTTTTACTATTTTTTTAGAATTTTGATTTTACATTATCTACTCATGTAATTGAAATGGTAAGATACAAATGTTAACATTGTATAAATGATTGGAAGTAAAAATAAAAAAAAAATAAAAAATAGGGTCGTTGATACTTGCACCTTTATAGATCTTCTTTTCTTACCTGATGTAGATGCAACCTGGGGAACTTAAGAATCATATTTTCACCCACTTAACCTTTATGTGAGTGACGAGACACCCGGGTACCTTTTGCACATTTGAACGTCTAACTTTGTATGTTTCAGTCATAATAAAAAAATTTAATTTTATGAGAACTTATAGTTCAATTGATAGATAACGATCTCACTTAGGCTCCCAGTATATTTTACACCTATTTACAAATGTTTTATAGTTTTGTGTTATATGTCAATGTATTTCATTGCTTGTATTTCTGTTTATTTGTTTCATTTAATTTATGTTAAAATTTTAATTTATTTCAAAAAACAAAGTAACATCGTTTTATTACTATCGATATTTTTTCACTGATGTGACACGTTGGATTATTTACAGAATATTCTTTGAAAATGTTGCAGCTAATGCAAGATTGTTTACAATTTATATAATTTTAGCAGAATCCGTTGCCTATGCAAAAAAAGAAAGAAATAGTTTCCAGAAAAAATGCATGTAGAGTACCCGGACTTTTATCACTCAAATTAAAATATTATTTTTTCACTCATATGAGGGTTAACAAATATAATGATTATTTAGGAATTAACTTAGTAGTTGTGTGGCAAATTGGTCCCACAACTGTATAAGATAAATAGGAAAACCCTTTCCGAATCACTTGCTTTATATCTTATGTTATTTAACCGTACTGTTAGGTTGACAGATGAAAATAAATCTAAGTTGATAATGTTGCAACCACCAAAGTGTACTGGAAGCGTCTACTTTACCATTTCCTTATTAATATTTATAAGGTGGACTGTACCGTCCGGAAGTCATAAAAGATCAAGTTTACAAAGATCATTTTATTTAATTTTTTTACAAAATTTTTGACCTCAAGTTTTTGTATGTTTACCACCGATATAATTCCGAATAAATCGTGAACCACTACCAAACATGTGAGCGTGTCAGGTTCTTATCGACCAAATCCTTATTGTTGAACTATGTCGTTCGACTCTAAGAAACTACCATTACGTATCCCTGCCCCCATAGTTGGCTAGAATTAACTCATTGAATGACTATACTTCTTAGCTTCTTAGAACTAAGTTTTTAAAAAAAAATTGTGTATGGGTGTATCGCGCGGACTAAATTCGGGATGATTGCGGACGATTCGGGATGAATCTTCACGCTCAAGCCTTTCTCATAAAGGAGATCACAACGATTTTTGACTTTGAAGCTTTTCGTTTTTATCAAATATTTTGAAAAGTATATCATTAGCTATAGAATTACGATTGCAAACTAAAAGATTTTTTAATTAACTTTGCAAAAACATCGGCCCAGGACAGATTTTCGAAATTTAAGCGGAAATGGCGATTTTTGACAAAAATCTATTTTTGTTTGGTGGATCTGGATGAAATTTCATATTTAAGCCTCGTAATTGAAATGCCAGGGATTTTTCCCGACATCAGTCCACCGGGAGAGGTTGCTTCGTAGCAGCCGTCCAAAATAGTTCACTGGTATAGAACCTATTGAATTTGGGAGATGTGAAATGATTTTAAGCGCCAAATCCCACATCAATTGTTCTTTGTGTTTTGTTATAACTTTTTCAACGGAATTGCAGTTTTATATTATTTTACTAAGGAAAAGAAAATTAGGAAAAAGTAGAGGAATTATATACCCTCCAAGAACAGAAAAAAAGCTTTATACATAATTTTGTCATAGTAAAATATGGGGTTTTGATACGAGTTTTATATTGACGAATTGTAAACAGCAGCTATAATTTAAACGAAAAAAATTAATGCAAAAACAATATTTAAAGTCAAAAAAATTGCAAACGTACTTTCGAAGAGTGGGAAATTCTAAGTTATTTATTTAATTCGTAAATAACGACTTTGAATTTTGGGATAACCATAAAAAAATTGTTAACATATTTTGTATGCAGCTTTACCACTTAAAAAAACGATTTTCAGATTTCTCCAATTTCGATTATTTTGAATTTTTGTATCTTGCTACCGGTTTGGATAACAATCGATACAAAAAAGCTCATCAAAGCTTTTGTTTTTTACAAATATTTCAAAACACTTTATTTATCAGAAACAAGATTATAGACACAAAAATTTAAAATTAATCCTGAAGATTTAAAAAAAAACAAGTATTATTTTTATCATTTTCTGACACGAAGTTAAAAGTTTCATCAATGTGTCGCAATGGTTGCTTTGGTACTTTACCGAGAAGTGCGGGGAAAGGAAATTTTCCCGTCGATTACGATCATTAACATAATAAACACAACTAAGGCCATCTGGTGGAGTTCATCTCGGTGCCAACCTAACGGTTATGTTACAAACTACCATGTAGCTTGAGACAGATGGAATACTGTAAATCGTGTGAGTAGGTAAATTTGAATTTCGAGTTAGTAAATGAACATAGTGCTATCAGAATGAACCAGTAGTAGGTAGCCTATCGTATTTAGTTAGTTATTTAAAAATACAGTACATAAATGCTAACAGATGTATCCTTCAGGGCATGCAACACAACCTTGAGCGGACAAATGAACATGAAATTTACAATGACAATATTTCACTGGGGGAGACATGATGAAGAATGTTATTCAATATCCCATTCATTATTATACTTACACAATTATTTTTACACTAATTCCGGATTTTATTGAGATTTTAATAGACTCCAATTACACATCATAACTTGAACACAAAAACCGTTGCTCACAAAACTTTTTGCAGATATATAGCAAACACCCTATTCAGGTAGCATTTTAATTAAGAAATTACTAATTAAGCTGAATTCTTAAAACTACTTCTTTCTATGACCACACTCTCTGGTCCACCAATGAAATACAAATTTTTCATCTATGTGATGTTAATTATCCAATAAAGTTTCTTATTTCGTTGGATCCATCTGGAATTCCACCAAATATGCTTTTTTTTAAATAGGCATGATACAATACTTCATCAATAATACTTTCCCATAATTTGGGATCATTGAGTTACGCAAGGGGATACCCAGTAAAAGTCCTTTAAATGTGCTAAATCCACACATTTCAATTATTTCGATCGATTTGCCTTTCGAATTAAAGCAAATACAATTTCCACTGTGCTTTGCTTGAAATTACCGGGGCTAATTACCAAAAATATTAATATATAGTCCTTTCTCTGCAACAATGGTAAGGTGATCCATGGGCAGGTGGCATGATGAATTCCTGCCATAAATGAGTGCAACTATAGCGACGTCAAAAGTTTTCTTGCAAAATATCCAAATTTCAAAAGAATTTTAGTATCCCCGGGTAACGCCGGGGTTCAGTTAGTAGGTATAGCATAGATTAAACTGATTTTAATTGCTTGATTTTGCTTATCATAAGTCATTTTGAAAATGATTTAGGAAGTATGGCATACAAAGCCTACTTATCTATGTTTTATATCTTCATTAGTCAAACGCATGCATTTCTATGCGTATTAAAAACGGGTGTACTACGAAATCCCGATTTTCAAAATCCCAGTTTCAAAATCCCCTTTTCAAAATCCTGGTTTTCAAAATCTCGGTTTTCTAAATCCAAGTTTTTAAAATCTCGGTTTTCGAAATCCTGGTTTTCAAAATTGTTTTCAAAATCCCGGTTTTCTTTTCTTCTAGCTCTGAAGTCTTGATTTTGAAAAGAATATTTTTATTAATTTGGGCCGGCCGGACTAATATTTATTTTAACATAAAAATAAGATATCAAAAATTTACTAGAAAAGAACTAAGACTGCGAAGTCAGAGGCGGGAGTCGGTGTCGTGGAGTCGCTATCGTGGAGTCAATGTTGTGGAGTCGGTGCTATTTTATCGGGGTCAGAATCGGAAAAAACTGAACTCAAATTTTGTTTGTCAAATTATAACAACAGTGCCATAATATATCAACGCCTGCTCTAGAATTAGTTGAATTTCTAATTTTGGATGGTCTTGCAAGATTAATAAAAAAAGCAGGATTTTGTTAATGCATAACATTTTGAAATGCAATTTTTTTTGCAATATTTCACGTATCGAATTTCAATAAAATCTGTTAAGAAATGGACAAATTTCATTCCTATTATCCATTTTCTTGAACTTCAACGCCAACTCATTTTTGAAATTTTTCAAAATCCTTAAAGACTTAAGAGTCCCATTTCCCCACATGTTAAATTTTAAAAATTCAAACCGGGATTTCTTAAAAATCGGGTTTTTTTTAATACAACACCGAAATTTTAAAAACCGGGATTTTGAAACGCGGGATTTATAAAAAACCGAGTTTTTGACAAACCGGGATTTTGAAAACCAGGATTTCGTTACACACCCATTAAAAACAAATGTAAATTTTATGTTTATAATGTGAAATAAAATATGCCTTTCTTGTGTCATTTTGAAATTAAATTTGTTTTTGTAAAACACGGTATACAAGGAGTATAAATTTTTAAAATTTTTAAAAGCCAGATTGTTTATCAACAGTTTTAGGAGGGGAAAGCTAAATTTTTCCGGAAAATTACACCACTTTCCCGGAAAAACTTCACTTAAAAAATAAAAATTGCGACAGTACAAGTAATTTTTCTGTAAAATTTTGCAATTTTTCAGGCAAATTTTGAAATTTTTTCATTTTTTTTTTACTCAGTTTAAAATTATAAATAAAATTTGACACTTGATGAATTGTATAAATTCCGAAAAAAGCGGGGGTTTTGGGGCAACTCCCATCCTCTTAGGTATACAACGAATTAAAATTATATTAAAAAAAAATTTATTTTCACAAAAGTCGATTTTTTTAACATTTGTGGCACTATCAGAAGAAGTGATAAGAGCGATAGAAACTCTTTGATCTGTGTCTGCAAGGTTGACGAAGCAATTATTATTTATAAAAATTAAATAAAATATTGAAAAATAAAAAAAGTGAAAAGTTTCTCGGAAAATTTAACTTCCTGTTCTTAAAAACTGATAGTAAACAATCCTACATTTAAAAATTTCCAAAATTTATACTCCTAAACTGATTTTCTTAATGTATACGTAAAGTATAATTACGCAGAACCAAGTACCTTACTTCACTCGATGTTATAAAATCGTGCATAGTTGCATGAAGTATTGTTGGTCATTATTTTATATAACCAAAATTGTACAATTGTATGACAAGATTGAGCTACAAGCAATCTTTGAGGCTATATAATATTAAATTTAGCGTAAAATTTTTCAAATTTTGAATTTATTTAATCATTAAAACAATGTTCTTCCTTCCATTCCAGGTATGCATACGCAGCTTTTTAAATTACACACAAATCGTAAGTACCGACCATCTCAAAAATTGTAATACAACCGACTGTCCATCGAATACTTTGGTATGGTTTGGGTTAACACGTATTCCAGTGTCGTATATATATTTTATAATATAAAAACTGTTATTATGTTTTTGTATTTCTTCGTTCCATTTCATCAGTACAAAAGATATCGAATGCATCTTTATACACGTACAGCGCGATTTCTTATAAATATACGACGAGTGTATTTATTTCCTTTTTAACTTCTTATCCACTTTTTAGCGTATGTAATTTGATAATTTGTTAATTTTATTTTGATGTTACTTTATTTATACGTAATCTTAAATTTTAATCGGAGGGGATAATGTATGTATCGCAAAAAGATTAATGTGCATCGCAACGTGTTAATATGGCGAAATATTTAAATATATACAACCACCAGTGAGATAAGAGTCAATCTTGCATGCATGCATTTCATATACAACAACAACAACAACAAAATTTATAAATAAATTAAAGTTTCTGCTAGTTAATTCTTGTGTCCATCCCAATTGTCATCATACAACAATCATACTTACCAAACAATATAAAATATTAGGCAATAAATTAAATTATCCATCTAATTTTTTTGGTCTGTGACTGTCTATATGCTCTAAATGTGCACAACAACAAAATACTTAATATTTATGATTATGATTCTAATATTCTAATTTTGATGTTTGTGTCTATTGTTATAATATATATATTTTTGTGAAATGAAATTAAATATACAATGCTCTGTACGGTGTGGTGTGTGTGTGTGTGTATTTCTAAAACATATATACACAGATATATATTTGTATATAAACATAAATGGTTATAGCTTTATGAAATACATAAAATAAAATTAACTTAATTTTATTCTACATTTAACAACAAAAGACTGTAAAACTAGTCATCATTACCCATTATCATTACCCATCCAAAAATTATTAGAATGATTATGATTTCAAATTATCAATAGTTTACTTTTATTAGATTGAATTTGCTTCTTGTACGGTATTGTGTACATGGTACCTATACATCCCGTATCTTGTTGTGGAAGGAAATCATGAGCCCAGAAGATTTGATTATTATTATGATTATTAGATTTTAGATCTCTCGATTTTATTTTCTTAGATGTAAGTGTGTGTGTGTGCGCGCTAAATAAGTTATCACCCGTTAACAATAAACGTATCGTGCGTAAGGTGCGGGTGAATATTATATTAGTTAGGATACCAATTTTGCCACTTTTTTCCACCCGAAACTATATATAGCTAGCAATCAGCAATGTACGGATTATAATGTTAAGGAAACGCACAAACCTTATGTAAACGAACGAGTACGTTACGTAGCCATCCAAGATAATACTCAAACGTAATATTAAATTTCAAATATGAACCGTAAAATAAAAATAAAAATAAGCCTTTTGGGCAGTAAAAAATAAAGTTAAAATTCCAGATACACACAACATTCATTAATGAGTATAATAAATTTTAGGTTCAATTCTGCTATTATTTGGTTCGTGCTAACCGAAAGGCAATCATCATCAACAATAATAATAAAATATATCCAGGAAAAAAAAACACGAAAAATTAAGTTTATAGTTATCACGAGAAGAGGATATGTGTTGTGTGTGTGTGTACGCAGAAAAGTAGAATTATAATTCATATCTGGAAAATGGGATTTTATTTTTACTTTTTTTTGGCAATGATACCAAACGAAAATGTGTGTGATAACACCGTTAAATTAAAACCATTAAGCAGAAAGTTATAACACCTAACTCACATATTTTTTTTTTTTTTGATAAGTCTATATCTACGGTACCATAATACATTATGTAATCTTTGTTTATCACTCTTTATTTAGACGTATGTACGCGCACCGAGACAGAGAAGGGTTGTTATCATTGATCTATGTGCTATACACGTGTGATAAAAGTTACAGTTTTTTTCCGGGGGTTAAACAAAAAAATAACGGGTAGAAGATTAATGACAAGTATTTTTTGGTTAACATAACATTAAAAAGCTGTTATAGTCCCGGTGGACTACTTTATAATTCAGTTATCTAAAAACAATGTCTTCATTATCGCAGCTTTGTTCACACTATTAGTGAGTAATCTTTAAAAATACAGCGTATGATTCCGTTTCAAAATTCTTTATGTAATTTATTAGGAATATTACTTTCGTTAATCAAATAAGTTAATTAGCCAAGTCATCTTGTCAGAATTTTGTCAATTTTTGCAGCTCCCAGAGGAGGTTTAGTATCTTCAATTGTTTCCCAATTTTTTCCATAATTAGTGAAATGTAGGTGTTAACTATACGTTTTGAATATTTTTCAAAAATATTTATTAAACTAATACAAATTTGCATTGCAATTTTACACTTAACTAGCTGATCTAAGACCTCTTAGTATTTTGCCAGTTCTGCCTAAAGTTTGTGTATGCCCCATTCATAGCACGGTAACTTTACCCTACTCGGAATGATTTCATTTAGCATTTTATACTACTTCTTTAAATTTTAACATTATCTCTTACAATTCTATGGTTAAATTGTTTCATTTTCATCATATCGGCGAAGTTTATTGTGTGGAAATTTGTTATAGTAGGTACCCAATCTATGTAAGCACTAGTCTGGTCTTTGTTTGTATGGGGTGAAAAATATGTCGAGATATCTAACGGGACACCCCTAGAAATTTGAGGTTATGCTAAAAACTTAAACAGAAAAATATTGGGTCAATCAAAGATGGTTTAGAGGTCGCGACTTGACCGCAAAGGTCGGTTTTTTTCCATTTTTCACGTTCAAACGAATAGAAAAATTATTTAAAAAATTTTCTCAGCTTAAATAATAATTGTGATAAATAGAGGAGATAATTAATTAATTAAATCTAGTTCGTTTAACAATTTTATTAAAATTTTTAAGAAAGCTAAAACAGTTGATAAAATGGCAGCTAATTTACGGTCCACTTCAGAAATTTATTTTCTTGGCCTTTAGTACTGCCAAATTATTGGTGCTAAGTTACCCTCAAAAAAGCACGCGTTGTGTCTTTTTTTTTACAATTACCGTACTGTAAAAATTCGTAAAAATGCAGCCCTGACAATCCAAGAAGTGTCTATTTTTTGGTCAAAAGTACGAATTCCAGTGAAAAAGGAACAACATTCCATTGAACATTTGGGACAATTGCATGATGAGTGGACAATATTCTAAAGAAAAAAAAAATAAACCTTCAAAAGTTTACCATGAAAAAGGGTATACAGGACCGTATTTTCGATATCGCACATACCAATGCCTTGTCCATGATGACCAGTGAAGAAAATAATTGATTTCTCACAGCGTGAGAAACGGCATTCCGGATATTTGGCTGGGTGTCTGGAATATTAAATTAAAAAAGAAAAGCGGAAATCGGAACGTATGAGCATGAGGGCAGACAAAATTTTCAACGAAGATATTTTGAAGAGAACTGAAATCAATTCCAAAAAACTCACAAGCATTATTATCGTCATCGGTGAATGACCAATTTTCGATATCTTTGATGTTTGGAAAGGTAATTATATCTCCTCTATTTATCACAATTTTCATTTAGGCTGAGATATTTTTTTAAATAAGTTTTCTGTTCGTTTGAAAGTAAAAAATTGAACAAAATACCGTTTCGTGCTTCGTGCTCAAGCCGATACATCTAAACCAGCTTCGATCGACCTAATATTTTTTATGTTCACATTTCTAGGGGGTGTCCCGTTACATCTTGAAACTTTACAGCAATCCAAACTTATTACAGCATTTACAAAGTGCCGAGGCTGACACATAAATGGCACATCTATTGAAAAATCCTATTGCAAAATTTGAAAAGGGGCTTACGAATGTCCGCAGACCTCAAAAAAATGCTTCAATAAAAGAGATTTGTGTCAATTTTCAGGCCAAAAATAAATCGTTCTGCAAAAAGGCATCGAAATGTTAAAGAAGTGATGGGTGAATGTTTCACTCGGGAAAGGAACTATTCCAACGAATTTTGCAAACATATTATTAAAGCTATATAATACTTGACTGAACTTAATAATATTATTACTACGAACGTAAAATAAGCCGCTGGCTTAACCATACCATGAAATTGTTAATTTTAAAGGCGACCTAGAATTTCGCCACATTGCTATTATATGTACGTTATCGATTCAAGCAAATGAACTTTTTATTCCTATGGCGGATTTGTCCCTCTCCTACAATTTTTGCAAAAATATTTGTAACCTCATATCAGAGGTTCGATCGAGCTGAATAGGCTGCTGAAATACAATAACAACTTGGAGTTTTAATCGAAAATGGTCGCTTCTTCTTTATTTGCCTTATACGATAAATTTTTGAAGTACAAATAAAACTTTCTAGCCCGGGTAGGCAACCAATTAGTAAAACTTGATAAAGTACTCTAGGGAATGAAATGAAATTCGGTTTGACATGCTACGCAAATTCAAAAACGTACGAAATTTTTCAAGAAAAAATTTTGCGAAATTGTCTCAGCCGGAGGTAGGTTTTAAAGATATAAAGAAATTTTAAACATTGTTAGAGTGCAAGCTATTTCCTGTCACTTCATGCTTCCGCGAATAGTCCAAATGCTAAAAGGTATTAAGTGACCCTTGACTAAGTGGGTTTTCACTATCAGATTTATGAACACAGGTGCACCAATGAACAACATCTTCTTTTTAAGTGTGAAGGTTAGAATGGTTGATAACACCGTATTTCGGATTTTTGGCCAACATAACGTTAATTGTAAATCTACGTAAAGCTGTACTGCTTATTTTCTTTTAGGAAATACAAATTTTTTCAGGTTAACCCTCCTACTTTAAATGGTTTGGCTAAGAATGCCATTAGGAACTGAAGCCAACTGAAACTTTCGATAGTGGTACCCCATTGCCAAAATTCAAGAGGGCCTTACGACTGACATTCTCACTAGAAAGGACTGGGTGAGAGAAGCAGTTCTAAACCGTGAATGCGTTAATTTATTCTCGGACTGGTCAAAGATGGATGAGTTTGTTGGCGGTGTGGTATCCTGCAATGAATTAAAACTAAACTTCTTTATTATTTTCAAATTTGCTTATGTCTAAAGTAGTTAGAATTATTTGTCATCTAAATGTCAGCAAGCCTTAGAACAACATTCAGCTTACGGGTCAATAATGGTAAATGAAGATTGTGGCAAATGAAGCAAATTGTCTCATTTCACTAACCAATGTAAATATTGAAATATTGCACGCGAGATATTATGTCTAATGGTCCATCAAGAATATTAATTTGGGAAGCAGCTGTATCACTGCGGTGGCACCATAGCCACAATATTTTATTGGATTTTTCAGAGCATGCTATCGCATAAATATTGCGAGAAAAGCAGTTTTATTTTAGATTATTACTGTTATAACTATACAAGAAATTCTATTGGTTTTGCTTTTGTATTTATTTTTTGTGGTCAATTTGCAAATCTGGGTGTCCTCTTTAACCTTATAAGAATCAAAGCGCTATTTCCCGAAATCCGAAACATTGGTTTTCAAAAAAATTTCTCTGTGTGTGTATCTACTTTTGTGTGTCAAACGATTTGTCTGATCGAGGTGAAGTTTTAGACACTAAGTATTTCATAAACTGGGAGATCCTAGTGGTTTTTAGCCGAAAATGGTCTACCAGAAGTGACACGTTCCATATGAGCTTTTTCGTATTTTACAAATATTTTAAAATGTGTATCCACCATTTGAAAAGCCTTAAGCTTTTCAAAGATTCTAAATTAAATTTTCAACAATCTCGGATTAGATCCAAAAATTTAAACGGAAATGACAATTTTTGCCAAAAAACTGTTTTTAAAATAAAATTTTACCTCTGTACAGCTTCCATATGCGTCCATGCCAATTATGCTTCCATATGCGCTTTTATTCTACCGAACTTATTTTGTTCATCAAGAAATAAATAATTTGGCGGTCGAATAAAAAAAAAATATTTTGTATAATAAATAACATTTTCGAAAAGAAACATTAAAATCAAATATTTTAAATTAAATTTCATACAAAATTAGTTCATATCATTATTTTAAACTTTACCGGAAATGTTTGTTCTGTAGCTTTTTAAATTTTTGCAATGGCTTTAAAAAGAATAGTTTTTACAAAAATACGTAAATTTTCAAACACGATTGACCTTTTTGATTTTTTGAAATTTTTATCAATCCAGTATAGATTTGGTTTAATGCTTTAGAAATGAAGTATGTGTTGTACCCGTAATCTATGTAAAGTTGTAGTAAAAGAAAGAGGTGTTGGGAACACCGTAATCACCCCTTCATTTTTCATTATGTACTTCGATGTAGAAACTACAATATGTGTACTTTTATACTGGTTGTTTTATACTGGTTGTTGCTTAGAATCTAATAAAAACTATGCTCGTAAATCCTAAGAAAAGAAGCATTGTTTCTAATGTACTATGCAATTTCTCTCATCTGTTTCTCTAAGATTTTCAGTAATATTTGGAACTTTTTATAATTTTGAAAACAGTTCAAAAATGAAATTCGTTCAGGTAGATGAAATCATATTGTGGCCTCAATATTTTCCTTTTGGTAAATATCTGAAGTTTGTCATGAATCTAATCATAAAATCATGTAAATAAAACTTTCTCGAAAGGGTCAATGTTACAATGTTTTTAAAGTAATTATATAGATAAAATTTGTTATAAGACACATATTTTTGCGATATATGTGCATCATTGTTCTTCCCTATACAAGTTTTATTGTCAATACGCAAATGGACAATCGTTTTTAAAAAAATCTATAAGACAATAGAATTATTTTGCTTCTTGTGCGGTAACCATTTCAATTTAGTAAACTATTCCAATTTTCAGCACAATGCACAATTAACTTATCACATCGAGGTTACAATGTAGTTTGAAAATAAACCACAACTATATGTTAATTATTGACATTAAATAAATGAAATACTCATAATTTTGCGCGTATTATTTGCAATTCAATGGATATCGACATTATTAAATGTTATATTCAAACTATATTAGGGTCATTGATATGTCATACCAAAAATAGCAAAGACAATAATAATCATAAAGGTATATCGGAACTCGCAAGATGAAAAATTAAGTATAAATAACCACCTCGCTTCAATACGTGTATCTGATGTTGCAAGCAAAATACCATACAATTATCATAATGAACGTATTTTTTGTTATTTAAGATTCTTATTTATTCAATTGATAATCCATAAATGGTAAAACAGAAAAGCTCTCTCAGATCAAAATCTTTTGGTTTTTTCTTGCATGAATATATAAAAAAAAATTTTACTTTATTATTATTTTAGAAATAAAAGATAAAAATCAAATTGCAATAATCTTTCGCGTATATACTTATACGAGTACGAGCCAAATGAACATAAGAAATATGTGAATTATAAGAAGAAATATAAAATATGCTATATATCGCATTCGGACATTTATTTAAGAAATAAAAATAATCAGACGTATCAGACATAAATACATTTAATTCTTATTCGCTTTATTTTTGAAAACTGGAAGTTTGACTAGTTGATTTTTCATTAACCCTTTAAGACTTTCGATGTATTACGCTCTTAATACTTTACGAAATTCCCCGCAATAACAGAGTTAAATTATTTTTGATACAACCGAAAACCCTAAACCCAAATTACACTGAGCCAATTGCATGCCATTTTTTTAGAACTATAAATTTTTATCGTAATCATACCTAGCTTCAACAATTTCGGTCATAAAATAATGATTTTTATTATATACCACTGACCAATAATCGTTAATTTAATTATTAAATTTATCACAAGCTATAGTTCATTAATTTCCGATAACTAGACAATGTGCACCAAAACAATGTGATCTATGAAAGAAATAAGAGGTGCAAGGACATAAAAATGTAAATAAACGGTGTTGATATCAATGGCTCTGATCGTCGATAATAAACTGCCCATTGGGTGACCCCTGTCACGCATTTCATTTTACCATTCCATAGGCAACATACAACAACTTCTGTCCGACAGGCATGCGACAAATCCACCTTTTTGGAAAAAAAAATCAAATAAATAAACGAATCTTTATATGGTTGTAAGAAATGCCTATCTAAATGAGACTAAGATATTCTAAATGAGACTAAGATATTTAACAACTGTATCATATTCTAGTTTTCTATGGTAAAATAGTGATCCCAATGAAACTTCCTTATACACCCAGAAAAAAACGTCTTTAATTCAATAACTTTGACTTATTGAATCGTATTTTTCGAAAATCGGCAATAAACTTGTTTAAGGAATAACTTAGTTTTAAGTTTAACAAAAACATGTATTCTATCAATAAAATAAAATAGTTTTACTAATAGATACACTTATTGTAATGACAATGTATTAATTATCAAGTCTAAACTTACTAAATTTATTACTCGGACAATGTTCGTTGTTAAAATAAACATTACGACTTGATTAAATTACTAATTCAATAACTAAAGTTATTACATTTACAACGTGACTGTTCTCGTTAATCATTAAAATTCGCTAAAGCATTATACTAATACTTTATATGTAAGTTCAAAAATTTCCAATATTTTTGTAGTTTGGTCACTACAAAAAACATTGAATTCTAGAGAGTCGTGTTGCTGATATTGCAGCTCTAACTTGGTGGTAAACTCCATCCACCAAGTTAGTGCCGCAATATCAGCAACACGACTCTGTAGAGATTTCTTTTTCAGGAAGATTATAGTCTTTTTACGGGCCTCGCACCCTCTATGGGTAAACGCCCCCATTCAAGATGGTCTTGAACATATATAGTTTATAGTATATATATATATATTCAAAATGCGTTCCAACGTTTTGGTAACCTCACCTCAACCTCACCTTATCAGGGTAGGTAGCATAACCTCCCATATTTTCCAGAATATCCTTTATTATGATAATTCTCTTTGTACAAATTAATAATTTAATTTTTTGGAATAATAACTAAAGAACGTCCAATTTAAAACGTCAAGTTATTGAACGGAACTAAATACTTATTGATATAACAATTATTGTGTCGATTTAAAGGTAGTAAAATCAATAACTATAAACGGCAATAACTTCGTTTATTGGCCAAAAACAACCTATGTTTTTTATTGATTTTGCATATGAAAATTGTTATTTCAACAACTTTTTTCTCTGAGTGATGGATTTAGATAAAGAGCAATCTGATCGAAATTTAAATAATTTTCCAATGGATTGGATCTGAATGGGATTCAAATCCCATATGATCCTAAAAAATTTCCAATTAAAAGGAAAGTAAGTCTCAACTGACTTCAATTCTGAAAATTAAAAAACTTGAAGTCACAAAATTATTTTCAGTTTAATCGCCAATAACAATTTTTTCACTATTCATATACGAGTACATTGCGTTCTGGATATCCTAAGTGTATCAGTATACATGTGATATGATTACTGTTTTGCTATTTATAAACGGAAGGGAACATTCTAGGTGCCCCTAGATTCATATAAAGGAAAATTCTCTCAATTTGTCCAGCATGTTTTCGAGTACCAATATCTAAACATATATGTCGCTGTTTTATGTGGTAATATCATTATACGGTTCCCTTGCTGGTTGGAGCTTTGGAGATAAACCTTTCCTTCGCTGGAATCATTCGATCACATGAAAATCGAATTTTCTCTAGTAAAATAGTGTAAAGATTCCAAGATATACTTACGAAAATTGTTCTGGCTGATGTTATTCGGATATCATCCTGTCAACCATTGATCTTAATCGGTATGATGTTCACTTACGACCTATATAGTTAATATTTATTTATTTTCTTTCCACTTTCATTCCATCGGACATGGCTGATTCACCATTGCTTCCTTGGTCCTAGTGTAGTTCAATCGTAGCTAGAAGTGGATGTTTCCTGATTGAATTTAGTTTATTATCCCGTCGCATCTAAGGTTATTCTCCCAAATGGTGCCTAATGATGAAAGAGTATACGTTTATTCTTGTTTGTCGCTTATTGTTGCCTCACATTTTACATAATTTTGACACCACTCCACCACCAATAAAATCGTTGCCGACTTTTTTGATTGCTGTTTCGATTAAACTTCACATGTCCGCCTTAAAAATGCTACAGCATTTCTATGTCTTCTTTCTTTCCTATGCTTGACATCGAAATGGAAGCCAAGTCGACGTTCATCTAACATACCATCTAATACCATAGACACATATCTGGTTTCGTAACTAGGATTATGAAACTATGGTTTTCGGGATGAAAACTCAAGACACACTACAATTACTTTTGTCTTCTCGTTTAAATAGTAATGTAGTAGACATTGACAAAAATGCCAAGATTGACATTTAATTGACTTTTAAATTGTCAGAAATGACTTTTATATTGACAGAACAGAGAAAGATTTGTTCCCGCCAACCAAATATCTCAATGACAAATAGAAAACTCAAAGGAAACTAGATTTGCTTGGTAAATTATTAGTGTCCGGAATCTCCATTTTTGATGTATTCGGCGTTGGGAGCATAAAAATGCATCGGGATGAGAAAAAATATCTCATTCCGAAACTATGTTTAAACCGAGTTGCAAACCATGATTAGGGGTGACACATTACAACGAAACCATGGTTAACTCGAAACCATAGTTATGAAACCAATAATGTGTCTATAACATAAGAGAAATTAAGGAATTCGTAAAAATTTCTCAGTTAATACCAATTGCTATAGATTTTGAGTGTACCAATGTGTGTACCTGGTGACCCAAATAGTTTCCTTTTGTTCTGAAGACTAAATGTCTTTAAGCTAAATGAGACTAAATGTCTTTGATCGAAAAGAACTTAAATTAAATTATTTAAGTTGTTTTCGATCATTTTTCCCATGCCCACATATTTTCGCTACATCTTGCTACATTTTCCGAAGGTTGTTTATTTTTTGGTATTTTCGTCTTGCCTGAGTGATTCGGAGCTGTAATTGGAACTCCATCATCGCTGGATTACATATTTATTTCACCTGGCCCGTTGATTTTTACAACTCACCTGCTGGGTTTTAAACATTTGTGCCAATAAGACGAAGTTGCATTTCGATATTAGTTAAGATCCCGCATTCAACATCAAACGCAAAAAGCTGTTTTTCATAAAATTTATACATAGAGTGACCTCGTCCAAACCAACACAATATTTGGCCGTGGATGGTTCATTGAACCCTAGCCATGAATGTTCTCGTCTAAAATTTGGATTGCTTCAAATAATTTCCCGCCCTCGATGGTAGAGTAAGCAGAGCGCTTGCTCTGTTATTAGAGGGTCCCGGATTCGATTACAATGCTTGGTTTTCGTTTGATTTTCCCTGCTTTCATGAAGAGGTTAATGATACCGTTTTCATCTGATGTCACAGCTTGCATCACATGAATTTTGGGTTTCAAAAACTTGATATTCCTTTCGGTGCCAATCTCATTCAGCGTATTTTATATGACTGCCTTATGTTTGCATGTGCAGTCTCATTAATTTCCAATCAAGCAGTTGTTTCAGCTTAAGTTTCTTGTTTCGACAAAACCACTGATCTGTTTGCTTGATACGGTTCTTGGTTGTCAATTTTGTTTAATGACTTCGACCAAGCGCTTCAATAACTCTAATTAAATACGATATTTTTTCTTTTACACATTTGACTATAACCCATGGGATGCTGTTAGTCGCCGTTTTAAATTGGAACGTAAAAATCCTGAAAGAGCTGTTTCATTGGACGTTTACGGTGTCAATTTATTTTTAGTGTGTATACCTATGTCTGGACCACTTGAAATTTTGTTACATTCATATCAATTAAAAATGGGCCTTTTTGTCGATTGCATTTTTGGTATAACTTATTCAAAATGTACCCAACATGTTCAACTTTTAAATGCACATCTTCAATTTTCACCTCAATCTCAATAAATTTCTTGTCAATTTATTTTCAAAATTTAGGATTAACTTTAAAGTATTAGTAGTGGAACAACTCATACTTTTTATGCGGATTCCTGGTTCAGAGTTTGAGTTTTGGATTTCCTTATCCTGAAATCTAAGGTTTAGTCCCGAATTTTTTGACTTTTTAACGATTAAATAGCCTTGCATTCATAATTTTGCCAGTTGATGACCAATTTCATTATGACTATTCAACGGACTTTATTACGACTGATTGATTATAACTCGCAAAGATAATTCTGCTTTAACGACTTCGGTTTTTGTTTAAAATTGGCAAAATTTTGACAAATTTTTTCTAAATAAAAAAAAAAAATACAGTTTAAACCCTCTCTATGCTATGAAATATTAAAAGGTTTTTCAATTTGGACGGGTCGTATGGACGTGCTGCTCAATCCTTTAATTTGTCGGGGTGATTTGGCATCAGTGACTGAAAAAAAACACACGACATTAGACAGACGCCACCAAAACTACATGGCCGCCACAGGCTGCCAACATCGACCCGCCCAAATTCAAAAACCCTTTACATATATAAATGGTACATCGAACAAACATAGATTGAAGAATAATTTATAAGTTGCTATCACTCCAACTTTATTTCGGATCGCTTTGATTTGTTCACGACTCACAAATACACAATCTTTACTATTGACTATTCTAGTATAAAGTTGAATTTTTTGGTGGTTTATCACATTAAACCTAATCAAATGTATTTTTTTTTACCATTGTTCTGCATTATCGACATTTATGAACTTCCAATTGTTGGCTGTTTTCGGATGTCTATCGGAGCAGCTCTTCCTTATCGACATTTTGACCAGAAAATATAATGGATCTTCTTGTTAGGCCATGATGTTAGGTCTTTGTGACTCAGGTGTTAATGTCAAAGGAATTAACATTATGACCACATAACAATTGAGTAAATTATTTATATAGCTTTTGTGTTTATTTACCATTTAACAATTCTGAGCACCTTTTAAATTTCGAAGTTTAGAAGTTAATTTATTTCCCAACTTCCATAATATATAATTTCTATAAATTTTTCAAATTCAATCAAACTAAAACAAATAAAACCAAATAGGAAAAAAACCTACGAGTACAATCATATAATCAATTATAATTAAAAACTATAAAAACATTTATTATTTCAACCTCATTTTGAGTTTCTATAATTTTATATTTAATTGATTTTAGTTTTATATTTTATTTTGATTGAATTTGATTTCACATATAAAACTTTTCATTGTGTGTAGTGCATTGTACTATTATTATGGATTATTACCAATAAAAGTTCGAACACAAATCAAGAAATTAAAGTCAATTTAAACCAATTAAAGCCGTAACTTGGTACTTTGTTGGGTACGAGATGATCGATTTATACTGAAAAATATAAAGATTTCTGTATTAAACTCAAGAAAAATTGATCAATGATCATTATTTTGACAAATCATTATATTTTGTTGTTGTGTTCTGATTTTATCGATATATTTATTATTTATTTATTTTTTTTAAATGAAATTAAAATTGTAATGCTTAAAAAAAAATATTTTTGATGTCAGACGATTTTTAAGACGAAACTATTGATTAAAGTGCAGATAAAAAGATTTTGTTTTGTCACAACAAAATATTATTTTTTGTTTTATAGTTATTTGTTACTGATCGAACGGAGCAATAAAAAGTATTTTTTCTTGTAAGATTATGTTGATCGATAAACATTTTTTTTTTTTTTTTGTAAACTGTAGAGTAGACATATAAAATAAATCGAGTACTTGAGGAATCGGAAAATGTTTGTATTTTTTGTTGTTGAAATTAATTGAATGTCAATTGGATTTCCGTTAATCGGATTTATTTTTAATTGTTACAATTCCGACAGCGAAAAACGATTTGTTTGTGTAATTTAAAGTCATGCCGGCTCCAAAATTGTAAACTATATATTTTTGGAGAGTTTCCACAATCACTTTAACTATTAAATTATTATGCCATAAAAAAAGCTTGGTATCGTTCATCTTCCGACTCCACAACACTACACTTACATAAATTTCCGTAAATACCAGTAAAAATGTATGTATGTATATGTAGTATGTTTCCCCAAGAAAATATTTAAATGAAACTCTAATATTTTACGATCTACTTTACATTTTTCGATATTATGTATAGTCTCAAGCAAAAATGTACATTTGCATTAAACTATATAAAAATAAATAAAAATATAAAAAGCTTTCCAAAAAGAAATAAATAAATAAGAAACAAAAACACATCGGAAAAATTATTTTTATTTTATTCATTTTTCCTGTCCTACATTTTTATTTCTGAATACGACCTCCTCATTCCGCTTTGGTTTGTGCGATAATCAAAATATTATTTTAAGAAGAACACACAAAAAACATTTTTTCTTTTTTGTTATTTTATTATTTGAATTTCTAATATTCCTGAATCCAGAGGAACAAACGTAAGACGTCGGAAAATATCAATAGAAAAACTGTATCCATCCTTGTTTATACTCTAAATATTTATTTAATTTTATATTTTTACCAAAAAATAAAAAGCTCATAAAAAATAATAAAATATAAACAATAATAATGAGTCGGAATGAAAAGAAAAACAATAGAAAATCGAATTGGTTTTCCTCGAATACGAGTAATAATTTATTTATTTTTTGTTATCATATCTATATCGATAGTTTTCCTTCACAGTTCATCTTTCGCTATAAAACCACCATAATAACCCTAGCATACCAGTTTGTATTTCATTAGATTTCAGTGATTTAAGGAAATATTTTTTCACGGAGCTTTTTCCCCTGCGTCAAAATCTTTAGTTTGGAAATACTCATAAAATACAAAATTTATTTGTGTACACAATATAAACAATAAAAAGTACATAAAAATTTGAGTCATAAAAAGCACAAACATTTTTAAATTTGCCGCACAAGTAGGAAAATAATTATACTTAGGTATAGCGCATTGTAACCGAAAATAAAAAGCAACTTTGTTTGTCAATACGCGTTTTAAGTAGGCATGCAAATAGAATTTTCCAACAAATCGTAAGGCGTTATAATCTCGGATTATTTAATTTTTTTTACTAAACTTGTAATAATTCTGCATTTATAATGTTTCATTAATTTTTGATCAAAACAATAAATAAATATTTCTTCGAATTTCAATATTCGTATATTGTTTTGATGCTCGTCTGGGCTGAAAGATTTTTTCTTTGTGTTTTTCATTAAGGAAAAAAAAATGTAAATGCTCGTTATTTATTTTTCATTAAATGGTTTTGATTTTGTTTGATTTAAAAATTTGATGAAGTTTTATAAAATCAGCGCGACCGCGGGATGATTTTCATTTTTACGGTTCATATTTTACAAAAAATGACATTTGATGATGTTTGTTAATTCGGGTGGTATGAACAAATTATTTGGAAATTTGTTTAGACACATTGAAATTTAACATGGGTATGTAGAGCTTTCTATAAAGCCCAAAATATTAATAATTAAATCAATGTAAAATATTTTAGATTATATGGTGATTTCTGGAAAATAACCAAGTATATTAATAGCCAACCTCTTTATTAATTTAGTTGTCATTTTGCTCAAGCTTAATTTAAAATAAGCACTCTAACTATTAGTAGAAAACCTTTAGCTTAATCTTAATCACAATTTATAAAAACTACAAATGGGAAGACTCTGCACCACATGAAAATTAGTTATTATTACTCCTAATCAGAAAATCTTCCGTTGTTAGTACTTCTAAGAATTTTTAGTTAAAGAACTAAGCGATTTATGACCTGTTTAATAAAGTGTTCACCTCCTCGAATAAAGTTTGGTTGCGAATAAAGTTTTAAATTGCCACCTTAAATTCATCATTTTGCTTATACGATTTGTCTTTAATTATGATTCATTAAAAATTTATTTATTAAACTACCTGTTACCCGAAGTATTTTTAAGAATCCAACTCTACTTTGTATTTTTCATTTTTTGTAACCTGTTTTGGGGCCAAATTACGTTACACAGTATAGTCGTATTGATGATGTACGGCATATGTCCAGCTCCAGATGAACCAATATGAAAGCTAATAGTACTGACAAATAATGAAAACTTTCTTTTGTGTCTTGCCACTATTGGTGCCCACCAATCGGTCCAAATGTTAATGCTTGAACCACTGTTTCATTCAGTCAGTGTCTTAACAAACTTTTTTACGAAATAATGTATGATCGTTTCACGATTCTAAAATGTTTGTGAATTACTATTTAACTGCAATAAACCTCATGAAGAATATTTGTATATTTGTAGACAAGTAGAAATGCTAGAAGGTATTGTAGCAGTCAGAATTTCTCAGAAATGTCGGGTCTTTCAAATTATTTAACTTTCGAACGATTAACTCCCCATCAGCGGGTGCTATTTTATATCTAGAAGCAAAAACATACATTTACCACTATACCAGTAAAGCTCACAATTTGCAACAGTCCATCAACTTACAGTCTATTTCCATCGTAGAGGTTTGGATGTTATACGTGAAAATTTCTACATAAATTTAATTCAAACAAGCGTTCCCATTATTCGAACGAAGGCTAATTATGTGTTTTGATCCTGATCAATTAAGCTTAAGATTAGCCTAAATCAAAGAACCATCCTAAAATTGTTCTTTTCTGCAGGTTTATTGAAAAAATTCGAATTTTTGAAAAATTTAAAAACTTAGTGGAAAAGATTCGTCATTTAAATTTTCGCGATCAAGGCAAGTCAATTTAAATTTTGAAAAAATTGTCATAACCGTTCATCAAGACAGAGACTTCGTGTATTTTTTTTTCCATATCCATATTTTTAACAATTTTTTATTTGTTATTTGGGCTATATCGAATTTTTTGTCGTATGAAGGAAAAAAGTACTTTTAAAATTGATTTGGGACAAACGTGCAGGAAAATATTATTTTTATACGGATAACATTGGAATAAAAATTCTAAACTGACGTTTTTTTCCATATCCATATAAATTTTTACAAATATAAACATATTAATGACAGAGAGATTCATGAACGGATTTCGTGAAGATAATATGGTAGGCAGTCTCATTTTTTTAAACTTAACATTTTTTTTTTCTTAACATTTTCTATAAGATGTAACAAATTAGTGAAAATAGGATGGATCAATCTAAAAAAATACGTTTCGAAAAACTCCAAATGCTGCTTGTTGTAACTGCCTTACATGTTATAAATTAAATTGAATTTGAACTGCCTAATAGGCCAATCTCTACAAAAACCATCGAACACATTTTGCTTATACTACGCACAACTACTTTACTCGTAACTTCACACAACTTCACGTCATATTTATACTACGACTCTCCCTCTATAGTAATAAAAAAGATATTCTTATCAATATTTTTGACGTTAGTTTCGGCTTTCAGAATATCATTTAAATTCGTCATTGCTGATCCACCCAATTCTCAACTTGAGATTGCAATTGTTGAGCTTATTTACATCGTCAAATGCCAGTTAATAAAACGTCATCTACATTAATGTCACAATTAAGAATACAGCCTGCCTTAGTATTCTCAACTTATTCATTTTCAGTAAGTAATTATAGTGTACGAATAGCGACGTTAGGCGTTACCGATGTTACATACGTTAGCGAGTTTGATGTTTATTTTTCTGCCAAATGATGGTTGGGTAGCTCTAACGATTATCTATAAAAAAAATTTATATATCATGCAAACACTATTTGATGTTGTCCCCTGTTGTGTTTTAGTACTGATGAAGACAGGGTAAGCATATGTTTACTAGCCAAAAATCAAGCGGAGCTGGAAGTTGTTTGAAATGCCACAAACGAGATCAAAACTTACATTGTTTGATTACCCAGCAGTTATGTAAAAGGCAAAAAGTGCAAACTACCGCTTTATTTGTAAGGTTAATCCGCCATTTTGTCATCATCGCAGTACGGTCCTATGATCAATATTTTTAGACTCTGTTTGGTGTTTCATGACCGTTCTTCGTACTTAAATGAGTATTCCTCTTTGTATATTGTACTCTGGCTTAAATTTTAAATTTTGCTTGTGAGCTCCAAACGTTGCAAATGATTGAAAGCTGCGTATAAAGAACTGTTGGTATTGTTGCCTAATATTGGCACCTCGCGTGAGTATGCGTTGCTGTTTTCATTGCAATCCAAAGTGGCAATCAAATTATAGAGCAATAACTGCGTTAAAAAAGATCATTGTTCTACATCCAACAGCAGACGAAGTAAATGCTGCAATCGAAACTTAAACGAAGAGTAAGTTACCAATCTCAACCGAATCCCCACAGAACTGTTCAAATATAATCAGCAACTACCAGAAATTCAGGAGAATTTAGTTTTTTTCCAATGGATTTAGGATTTCATTGTCATTTTTTGTATACCTGGTTTCTTCTCAGCAGTTTCGATTGTTTCATTTTTTGGTATATTATTATACATGTCTGCAACATCGAACAAACCCGCACCATCCCGTTGTATATGGTATGTAAATATTTTCTAGTTTATTGACCGCAGTTCAATGTCATTGTAGACTGAGTGATTTTTTTATGGGTATTTGTGGATTGGCCATTTATTGGTGTGTTTTGCTAACGGGTGCCGTTGTGAAGTTTACTATCGGTCGTATCGTTAATTTTAGGCATTCTTTTCATGCCCAGGGAGCTGGTTTAATCATTTTATCGTATCTGATTTTTCTATTTCTTAATATAATTTGTTGATCTGTCTGTGGCCTACATTATGTCTCTTTGATATTGGTTATTAAATAATAATAAAAGTAATAAGCTGTTCGAATACATATTTTAAAATTTTTTTATAAATTTCACAATAACGGACTATAACAATAATCAATACACAGAAACCGAAAAACTCTCATAGTTAATCCGTGCAAATTAATTTTCCAATAGAACAACAAATAACAAAACTTCGTAGAACTTTGACAATGCAATAATAAATGAGCAAATCTCATAGTATACCAAAATCATGTATTGTGTTTTAACTGATAGATTAATATTGCTTATAAAGGAACCCGTCCATTCCGCAATATCATACCATTCAATAACATTTTTATGTAAATGATGTGTTTTAGTAAAACGTTTTTCCAAGTTTAAGTGATCTCATACCCAACCATAAGGCCCGTTGTTTGCACACTTCACCTATGTTTTTGACTGATGTGATTTTACAGCTTACCGTTTTGGTTTCCAAAACCCAAATTATTGGAACATTGTAGATAAATCTCAGGGTCAACGCAATCTGTAAAGCAATATAGTCAAATGTGTTATTTTCGCCTTGGAGATATTTAATTAGCTCTCATCGCCCAGAAAATTAGCGGAATGAGCTATGTTGCTACCAACCTGTGTGGTAATTAAAAATAAAGAAATTAAATAAATCGAGGAGTACGAGTGGCTTGAGCTAAGCTTCACGAATTCGGTTTCACTTATTTAGGCTGTGCAAATTGAGAAGCTGTGTCTTAAAACATATCGCTCACTTTGTCAAAAAAACACTGCTCAGGTATATTCAATCATAATATAAACTGAAATTGAAGAAAATCACTTTTTTCATTTAATGCCAATGAATGTTTATTAAATAATTTTTATAACTGATTCAAATAATTCCGCAATTTTTTAAAACCGTTACATAAGAAATAACCGTAATCACAGTATCGTCGGCAAAATCTTTAGTTTTGCCTTGTAAATCAAGTATACCAGCACATAATTGATATAACGTTAGAAGATCGGTCTGAGAACGGAACCTTGTGGAACTCCAGATGGAACAAAAAATTAATCACACATTGCATCACCAACTTTCGATACTTAAAATCGATTTTTAGCTCTGTAAAATTTTCCAAGTACTGTGGTCAACGGAATCAAAAAATTTCATAATAGCAATAAATAGAGCTGATGGTTTTCGCTTGGACTAATTCTATACTGCCTAGAAGGCATTCGTTTATTAGCATCTTTAGTATTATCTTCTTTAAATTACTCAAAAAGAGATCGAAATAAGAAAGAGGAATTAAATAAAATTTATTATTAAAATTAAAAAAATCGTTCTAAAATCCTAGAAAAATTTGACAACAGACATAGGAATCAAGATAACCGTTTTTATTAATTAATGGAAGTAGTTTAACAATGTAGCCGATCACTTAATATATAAATTAGTAATACTATCAATAACACACAAATTTGAAGCGTCCAATGAATTAATAAAGAATAAGAGTTCTAGGTTCCAAGCGATTTATTTCCGCATTTTGTCTTCTGCGATCGATTTATCTTCCTCCAAGTGCGTGGCTTGTTTATTTTCCGCAATATGTGTAATTTGTTTTAGTTTTTAGGTTTCATGACACTAAAATGTATTTTTTGTGGCTTGGACTGATCCATGGGTGTGATTATGTATACACATTTTGAGTACGACTTACAGATTTCTGCTCATATTAACTTTAGAAGTTTAAATGAAAACACTAAAAATAAACAAGAGTTTTGATCTACATAAGTGGTCTTAAGCCAAAATACATAACGCTTACATAATCAGCCCCCAGTTGTAACATTGTAAAACTACGCAAGGGTGCTCTTTAGATTTCAAATTAAAATTTGTGATTCAAAACAAGATTTGCGGATCAAGTTATTCATTCAAAAGTTGTACTGATCCATGCGTCTAATGAATGCGTCTAATGATCAATGCGTCTAATGAAATGCGACATTATAGTCGTTTAGTAAAATTACATAATTACTAATAGATAGAAAGTTTTGGAGATATGTGTTATCTAAAAAAAGCTAATGATGTGTTTTGTCAAAACACTTTGTAAATTTTCGAGTTTTTCATTAAGTGCGGTAATTTTCTCTTTATTAACTGTCGTTTGTACCTTCGTCCTTATAAACAAATCGGCTCGAGTAAGCAAAGTTAATTTAAAAGATCAACTTGTTCTCTTTATATAACAAAAATATCATCAGAAAGATCTCTTATTATACAATAGAGTTACATTAACTAGATCCGCAACTGTTTTTCCCCATATAAAATCAATATAATATTTGCTATCTCTTTTGAGTCATGTGGAAACAGGATGGTTATATAAAAAATGCATATGGTGGTCTCAGAAGCCAAAGAAAAAGCTAACCGGACAAGTTATTGTTGTTGAAAAAAGTGACGCGCTAAATTTTGTGTTCTTAAAAAATCGTGATATTATTAATTTAAAAAAATAAAATATTATAAAACAGTTTGTGTATCGTGTACTAGTGCATCGTTTGTGAATAAATATTGAAAACTTTGAACATTGAAATATTGAAATGAAGTGTTTTGTGAAATGTTGTTAAAATGCGCATCAAAATATTTGAAAAAAGAATCTTCACCATTTATAAGTGTTTATATAAAATAAAATGAAAATTGTGTTAAACGCAAAGTGATTTGCGATAAAATTATCTATATTTTTATTTAGAAATCAGAAAAAATTAATTAAAAAATTTTAGTTGTTGTTGTTGGACTTTTTATTTTTGTAAGATGTTATATTACAGTGTCGCATTTTTCTTATTACTACGTGCTTTTCTTTTCATAATTACTTTTTATTTTGGAATACTATAAATACAATTTTTTACCGAAAATAAAAAAAAATAAATCCGTACTATATTGGAATAAAAATAATTGTGAATTTGTGTAGTTTTCAATTTCGATCGAATAAATTCTAGTTACGACTCGTTGATTTATAGGCTTTCTCCTTTACCCTCCGAATTTGACTCACTTGACAGATGTTTTCATGTATTCTGTTTAATTTATTCTAATTCTATATATTATACAGATGAGAAGTTAGAAGTATATCTGAATCTAGTTTCTATAAATTGAATTGAATTATTTTATTAGAAATCGAAGCTACTAGATATGTCTCGATATTAGGCCCCTCCTCCTCCTTCCATGAATAAAATTCTTGAAAATAGAAATAATTTTTAATTTTAAAGTTTAAACTATTAGAGAAATGGAAATTTATTTCATTTGGGGGAAGTTGTTTTACATTTTTGCCTTTCTTGATAAAGCTAGTTTTGTTTTGATCCTATCACGGTCCTTGGAAGAAAATAAACTTTTTGTGAGTACTAAAGGCATTATCATTCATTTATAAAAATATTTTGTCACATAATTCGTATTATGGGTTCGACTTTTTAAATTTCATCGACCACGTTTCTCCGAATCACATTTCGTTATTTCGGAAAGAAGTTTCAAAAAAATTTAGCATAACGTTTACAGTTATTGGTACTCTTAAGAATTTTTTTATTAAACACGCCGTAGATTTAATGTGAAAATTTTGATCGTAGTTAGTTCATTATTGCTCTCAGCCGAATAAGTTGCCTCTGAAATAAAACTATTCTTTTGTGGGATTAAACGTGGAAAACCTGATTATTTTGGAAAAATCTATAGGTCTTCCAAAATCTATAGTTTTTAGGACCGTTCTATAACAATTTTCACTTCCAATAAGAATAACTATTGACACATAGAGTAACTATATTTATTGGCATATGTAGGTTACTTTTTGAATAGCTAATCAATAAAATTCGAATTGAGTAAATTGTAAAAACTGTGAAATATATATTTCAAATAAAAATTAACATATATAGTCCTACTATATTATCAAAATAAAATATTTTTGTAGATGTGTACACTTACTTCAGTCCAAAATTCTCAGAATCGGTATAGGAACCATGCGCAGATTTTAGCGAAAAAAAAACTAGATATAATTTTTTTTCGATTAAATAAAAATAAATGATTGCAGCCAAACTACTATACAAATTTTGTGTATGCAACCAACATAAAAACTCAATAAATTTAGACAAAAATTTTATCAGTACATATGGAGGTACAGATAAAAAAAATTTTGTTATTTTCAAAGCAAAAATTATTTTGGTTGATAAAAAAAATAAAAACTCGATACTAACGTAATATAAACTTTATTTAAAAATACACAATTTTTTTATATTTAATTTTATTTTTTCGAGAATCAAAATGACATTTGAAAATCGTGTGCATGATAATTACATTTTCAGTCACATTTAATTGAATGGATACGGTACATCTCTTCAAAACTAATAAAAAATGGAAATCATATTCAGATAAATTTATTGAAATGAAAATTAAAATCATCTTACTTTTTATCAGTATATCGAAAGAGTTTAATCTAGCTCACATCCTTTTTAGTAAAATTATTCAATGTATCATGCGATATATTTCAATATTTATGGCACTCGAAATGGACAACACTAATTTTGTTGATTAAATTAAAAGTATAGGCTTTAAATATATTAGTTTATAAAATAATAACTTAGATACTTTTTTAATTATTTAAGTGTGTTAAGATAAATTAAATTTAAAACACAACAAAAAATTTAACCGCCAATGCGAAACGTCAAATTGAATTATGTAAACATAAACAAAATAAACATACGTTGCACACACGTCTGCTTCAAAAAATGAAATATTCAAAATTGAACGTGCGTTTTTCTAGCAACTACAAGAAATTATATCGAATTTTTTTTTCGCTAAAATTTGCGCATGGTTCCTATACAGAACTTTTAGAAAATGCAAAGGTACAGTTGTAACATATACTGCCACTTGCAAGAGGGTCGCTTGTAATGTCTATTTTTATTTTCTTTTGGTTTTTTTTCGATTTGTAATGGTGTCATTGTGATTGTTCCGCATATTGGTCTATTTTCAGCACTCTCGAATTAAATACACAATCGTAGGAAATTTTTCCATTTAGCGTCACTATCTGTGTGACAACAACTATGATAATCGACACTTACTTATACACAATCAACTTCCCATAACCACCATATAATTTTGTGGGTTTTCAAGAAATCAATATTCTGCTCCCAATAATGAACTTTTATTTATTAAATGACTAGCTCATAAGTCTTTTAAGGCGTCTCAATTCCTGTGTTATGTCAAGAAGTTGTATTGTTTCACTGAAGGTTTGTTGCAGTGCCCTTCTTTCATGTTTGATGGCAAATTCCTGGATCACTTCATCAATCCATTTAACATTTAGGTCTTTGTGTAATTCCTCGTTGGTTAAGTAGCAGTAAGCATTCGTTATTGTACGTAGAAATTTATTTTGACAGCTTTCAATAATATTAATTGATTTGATTGTTTAGTACAGCCCCAGAGCTGAATGCCATACGTCCAAATTGGTTAAATTATCGATTTGTAGATCAGGCGTTTACAGTACGGGCCAAGCTTAGAATGTCTTTCTATATTAGCCGCAGTACATCTCACGTTGTTTTATTTTTATTTGCTCTGCTTTTTGTCTATCGTGATATTTTCAGTTCAATCTTGAATCGAGATATAATCCGATATATTTAGCATATTCACCTTGATGAATTTTTACCCCATTGAGAAATGTATGGATATTGCTATTTTTGTGCCGCAACGTGTATGTTACATGTACTGGTTTCAGCACGCTAAGCTTTATTTTCCAATCCCTGGTCGATATGATGATTTTATCGAGTGCTTGCTGTAAGTATTCTGTTGCTTGGTTCTGCGGTTCGTTTGATGCCAATACTGCGGTATCATCAGCAACAGTTCCGGTGAAGGTTGTTTCCGTTGTCAGTAATCAGAAAGGTAAAGTAGATATAGAATGGATCCTCATACGCTACCCAGGGGCATCCCTGCTATGGCTGGGTAAAAGTTGGAGTATGTTTCTTGATGGAGTGATACGACTCGAGCAATTGGCAGTAATTTTTGGCACTAATTCACTTATCTTGTAGATAAGACCCTCATGCCACACTCTATCGAAAGCCTGTGATACACCTAGAAATACGACAGGGCAATATTTCTTCTCTTCCAGTGCTTGTTCTATCTTTGCCGTCACGCGATGAACTTGATAAATTGTCGAATGTTTATTCCTGAATTCAAGCTGGAAGTCAGGTATAATGATCATTGGTTTTAGTCGTTTCAATGGCAACTTCTCAAACTACTTTGAAATAGTTGGTAACAAAGAGATCGGCCTGTATAATCATAATCGCATTTGCTCGGCCGGCTTTTTGTCTGATTTTTTTATCATGATTATTTGTGCAACCTTGAAACACTCAGGCACATATATGTAAGTCGAAAGCAAGCATTATATATAAATATGTTAACATAGAAACTGCTCTCTTTGATAACTCCTTAAAGATCCTTGGCGAAATTTCATCAATTCCAGGTAACTTTTTGGGATTCAAATTCGTGTGTATTTCTTGTGCAATTTCAAGTGGAGTGACACTTCTGATATTTGATGGAGATCTAGACTGGTGAAACATCAATCCTATAGATTGTATGTCGTGCGGTTGAATCACTGATTCCAGATGTTGTGCATACAGTTCTGCTTTTCTTCGTTACGTCGCACCCATTCTACATTTATGTACCTTATAAGTGGCACTTGGATTATTGGCCTCTTGTATTTTTTAGTAGCTTTCCAAAGAGAATAAGTTTTGTCCGCTTCAGGACCCAGTCATTTCAAATAATTTTCAGTACAAGCCTTTATGTTCTTTAATTAATCGGTTAACCTCCGTTAGAATCTTATGCTTTTGTTGCCGTTTACTATCATTCAGTTTAATCCTTAATGGTGAAGTTAATACAATCGGTTTTTCTTTTGTTCAGTTTGCTTCCCTCTTGCAATGGTGTTTCCGGCCAATTTAAATATTCATCGATTCATTTTGTCTCTGATGGAACTATTACATTCAGAATGGCGTTGGATTTGATTCTCACTTCAGGGCAGTAACTGGTCGAGTGAAAAGCGGAACCTCTCATGTTAATACATGAAGAAATATTCCGTTAACAGAAATTCATCAACATTAGGTCTTCCGAGCAGCCATTGGCCCGCCAGCTGAGTCTGCATGGGAGTGGGTTAGAGAACTGTTAACGAACTTACGAGGCTGCTTTTACAAAATTAATCCAAAACAAAAAGAAAAAGTATGGTACCCACGACGTTCTCTTCTCTGTTGAGACTCGTTCTCTTCCCATTTTCCCTCTTTTTAAAACACGTTAATTCATGATTGATTTAAACATATTTATTTATTTAAAACCAAAATCGGCGACAAGAAAACCATATTTAAATCTTTTAAAACTACTCAATTTTAATAGCTGGTGATTTTCCTTAATTAAATTAAACGGGAGTTTAACCTCCGCAAAAAATATAGTTAAATATATGTAATTAAGTCACTTACCCCTAAACACACTCCCGCAAAGCGCTTCACAAATGGAGTCGTACGGTGTAATATGGCTATAGTTATCAACATTTAGATTGAAGAAAAATGTAATTTAATTTAATTAATCACACCAACTAAAAACAGCAAAAAAAAATTTAAGAATACTAAATAAAGTAATTTTGGAACTAATGGAATCAAAAATAAATAGAAATTAAGAGAAAACATAAACGTACTAATTTTTGAATTATTAAGAATTGAATCTGAACATTACATTAACACAATAATGATATAAGATGAGTTATACGCAGACATACATTTTCGTACGTCAACTTTTCAAAAAAAAATACTCAAAGGCAAACCGATATTGTAGGTGAACGACAGTTAATCATGTTGAACTGAATTTGATGTCAAATACGTTATTATTATTTTTTTCCCAGCGCGCGTAAATTTATGTTGGACGGTGGTGGATGCTCTATCGCACAATATTCACCACCGTCGCTGTCCTGGAAACGCTAGATCCAACGGATATATTCCGCCAGGGGATAAAACCCAATCCACAAGAATCAGAATTTCATTTGGACACACACACCTGTTAATGATCGACGCTGCGACAATATCCGGATACTGCTTAATGCTCCGTCCAAAACTTAATAGTTTTGGTAGAAAGTTTGTGACTTAAATAAAAAATTTAATAGGATAAGATTTATACTCGTATATCACATCAATTGGAACTAAAAATATGTAACACATAGATCCATACGATTTGGCACTAAATTTCACCAACACAATATTTCACAATATTTAGCAAAATACACCAATTGTTTAAATTCACACAAAAAAATTTATCAGAATTTAAATGGTGTTTACTGAGCACAAGTTATCGCTCAAATGTCATTTGCAAAAAATTTGCAAGTACAAAACATTTTTTTGTGGGTGGTCGATCTCCAAAATAAGTAGAAGAAGAGAACAGCTGATGAAAATAATTAATTTGTGAACGACCAAACCGTAGTAACGAATTTCTATTACAATAATTATAATTATTAGGTTGGTTCACAAGTTGCGGCGTAACATGAAACGGTTTTACTATTATGTTCCAAAGTAATTTCTATTTCAGATGCCATTTACTGCTTCATTTTGTATGCTTGGTGGATCATTTAAAATTCATTGATAAAACCAGAATCTATAGCTGATTCTTCTGCGATCCTATATTCTTGATCAGTTTGTGTTGATATAGTGTTATGGTAAGTTTAGGGCTTATTTCATATTTTAACTCTTTGTGTAAATCAAATAAAAGAAGAAAATCTTCATTGTAGTTGTCAATTTCAGTAACATTTTTTCAAGTTTTTCAAATGCCGCGACCTTTCTTTCACCAACAATAATACGGAGCTTCGCAAATGTCCAATTGGGAAATTTGTCGAATTTTTTTGTCCTCACATTTTGATAATTTAATTGCAGTTTTGTCAAATGGATACAGACCACAGGATTTAAAACGAAAAATTTTCCTTCGTTAGCTGGCTCATTGGATTATTCCTTTGCCACTCCAAAATTTGATTGCTCCAACTCGATTTTAGTGGTTAGAATGCAGCAACATTAGCTGGTTGCAGTTTACTTGTGGCATTCGGGTAAAGAGCTACTAAAATAATTTGAAACTTAACACATAATTCACTTACCGCTATAGTGTTAAATGTGTTGCATGTCCATCAACAAAGTAGATTATCGGAAATTTTAGACCTGGCTGCACCAGATAAGGATTTACAACTTCGGAGACGTATTCATAAAATATTTGTCATTCATCAATTATCACTAACAGCTATAAGCCGCATCCTCTCGGCAACGATTTGTGAATCTCTTCAGGCACTCTCTTGTACGGGTAAATCACCATAGATGGTGACATTACTTCAGCAGCCGAAAAATTAAACACTTATACTATTAAGTTAACTTTGGCTAGCCCGCTATCGGCTTCATATACATTCCGAGACCCTTTTTTAAGTACTGTAGGCGGGCCTGGTCATACTTTAGAAAAATTACACCTCAGTCGAAACTGTAGTGCGTAGATCTTGGAATATTGTAGATTTTTGAAGCACCCTTTTTACTTAGTTTTCCAATTTTAATCTCACGTAAAGCTTTTTGTACATCGCAGATTCCATGCAGCTGACGCTTTTTTAGCATTTTTACATTCTAGAATTGCATTAAAATAATAACATAAATATTGGCACCCAACAAAAATATAATAATTAGCATGTGCCAATAATTGTGGTTTGATATACATACATCCACTATTTGCACTCTAGTGCCAATACTTAAGAAAGTGAAATATTTTACGCTAGTTATTGGCACACTGTATATTATTATTTTATTTTACAAAAACATTAAATTCAATTAATTTACTTTAAAGTAACACATTTCATTGGCATATTCAAATAAAAAAGTATACTATAAAATTATATTTTAACGATATAATAATTACTTACATTTAAGGCTTCCTTGTTAAAACACTCTATTTTTTCGGAAATGGGAAAGCTGCTGTGCGTGATGTTCTCACATCAAAATTTTGGATGCAACTGACAAACTTAACATATTTTTCTCTTATTTTAGTGATGCCATATGAACTGAAATTCTCACTAATACATAAATAAAACATGTTACATATATTCTAAAAGACAAAAATGTTATGATCGTATAAGTGGTGCCACTATATTTTAGCTTTCAAGTCACACTCAACCCTCACTCATTTAACTAATAATTAAATTAACAAAACCTTTTGACTGTTTAAATTAGGTTACTTACAAATTCCATTTCCAACTTTTATGTAAAGTAAATAGAAATCTGAAATTTAGTTTTTATTAACCACTGAATAAGTCGATAAATAGTTTATTAACCTTGTTAAAATTTTCAGTCGACCTAGCTCTCGACGTTGAAAAAATTAAATTATAAATTGCAACACAACCACCATCTGTTCAATTAGAAAACAAACTATTTAACTAATGAATTGCGAAGCAGATGCATAAAATTAAATACACTAAAAAACAAATCGCATGCTAATTTAAAGATTGTAAAATAAATCGGCTACCCATTCCCACAATCCAGAACATCGATAATTTTATTATACTAATCCACAGGATGTTTAATCATCATGACATACAATAAGATCGAACATTTGCCCAACATCTTTTTAAAACGAAAATTTGAAATGCTATTTCCTTATAACAATCTGCATTAAACCAAAAAAATAAATCTTACACGTAATTTTTAACTCGATAATAAATAACATCAAAAATTTTCATTTATATTAAATTACCTCTGGTACATTCGTAAAACAAAAAAAAATTAATTAAAATTCAATTTTATTTAAAAAATTTATTTATTCAAATAAAGGAAAAAAATAACGATCGCGTGGATATTTTTTGACAGTTTTGTATACCAAACAGAATAAACATATATCAAGATTCGATTCTTAATCTTACATTTACCATCTTTCCGTATATTATAAGTATATAGTCTTACACAGCCAACCAAAAAACAAATACCTGATTTATAGCTTCTTAATATATTTTGAGAGACTACTGAAGAATATCGAAAAGGGTGGCGATAATGCAATAAATTTTGCCTAACTAAATATTATAATTATTTCGAATACTCTATAAGAACGCGATCACCCAGTGTATGCAGAACATATTCTGATTTTTTCGCATCTTCTGTTATCTTCTCTAGACTGCAAATCCTTGATTAATTGTTAAATGTTTGCATGTTTGCGTAAAATAATATGTCGTAATTTAACAATAAATAAATGTAAGTAAATTACATTTAAAAACCCAATAGGTGGCTTCTGTATATTTAAATTTTATTATTATTTAATAGCGAAGACCATTTGACTACAGAGCGATAACATTAATTTTGATCATTAAGGAAAATAAAATGTGCCAGCAATTTATTTATGTTTAATGAGGACATTTTCGTAAAACGGCGGCGGTCTATCTAACCGAAACGAGTCCAATTAAAAGATTAGATTTCTTTTTAAATGAAATCTGTCACTGCTATATACTGCAAATGATGATGATATAGTTGCGAGAGAATTGTGCTGCTACCTAGAACTATTTGATCTTTAATTACTTCTTTTAATTTTCTTGTCAAAAAAAAGAGAAAAAGCGCGCTGCACACAACCCAATGCACAAATGTAGAAATTAACGTATATGCAATAATTTTTAATTTTAATTTATTACAATTTTGCTTGTCTTATTTTTCATTTTAATTTATATATTTTAATTTTTTACTTGCTCATATATTTTTCGTCTTCAGAACAAAAAAAACGTGAGCAGCACAGAATGTAATGATTTAAGACGTTTTTTTTGTTTTACCTTATATACCTCAGCGCGCAATGCATATTATGCTGTAATGTAATTAGGTTTAATTTGTTTTTTCGAAAACTGCATTTTAGAGGTAACAATGAACGATGCACAAATTAACTTGCGCGCTAGTTCCCTGTACACAGTTCTTACAGGATTTTTTTTTGAAAGGTAATAAATTTATGTTTAAATCATGGTAATGCATTGGTTGAATGTATTGTTTCGTTACCACACTTCATGAATCATTCGGGGTAAAATTTTGAATGAGTCTAATGTTCTAATTAAATTTATTAATGCACGTAGAACGCTAGAAAAAATTCCTAAATTCAATCTAATTGAAATAAAATTAAAATGAAAAAAATAATTAAATCTTAATTATTTTGTGCTGAAAAACGCAAGCCAAAACAACAACAGCAACAACGAAACTTAATTATCTAATCGCAATAAAATTAAAATTATATTTAACTTTATATACAAATCCATCAAATTAAAATATATATATATTGCTATACTCGTATATACGATTTTTATGTTACATAACACACCATTTATAACACACAATATATACAAAATTAAAATTAAATAATCATAATAATAATAATTAAATTTAAATTTAATTTTAAATTATATATGTATAAAAAATAACAAAATAATGGTGATAAAATTTTTTTTTGTATTTTGTGTGTAGCTTTTGGGCAAAATTTCACGTGATTTTTTTTATCACAGCTTTTTTGTGCGTTTTCAGCACCCGGGATTTTTGTTGTTGTCGGTGTATATATTTTTTTAATGGCATCATGAACGTAATTTTTTCGTAATTTTTTTAAACATAAAGTTTAATTAATAAATGTACATATAGCTATATTGTTGTTTAATTGAATTCTTAAGGAGATTTCGTATATAATAAAAAAATATTGTACAAGGTGATTCAAGTTTCTTGTTTGGCTTTTATATTTAATGAATAATATTATCGTATACAAGGTTAACGAATGCAATTAAATATTATGCTTATGGTGATAAGTGTTTCACTGTGAATTTCTTTAAGACACACTAGTACACGAATTTTAGTTGAAAAATTGAGGCAAAACAAAAATAATCGCAAATAGATAGTAGGTGTCAATTTAGATGCAAGTAACATATCAGAACACTGGGAGTAACATTATAGTGGTTTGTTAATAAAGGTCACCAGTGTCGTATAAGTTTTAATTTTTTCGAAATAATCAGCTAGAATAAAATTTAAAGTAGTCTAATTTGTCCTACAATAATTGCCTTCAATGTGGGTACAATTTTTGTTTTCTAGCAAGCAGTGTACATTTACTGATACTAAATATTAACGCGAGCTACTCTCTTATGAGTTAACTGTCTCATTATAAAACATTGTTTGACTAACTTAATTATGATTTTTCCAAATTTGGTTATTGTTTTAATTTTTTAATCTTTAGAACATTAAAAAAATAACCATGAAGCTATAATTTTAAAAACCATGAAGCTATATTTTTATAAATTATGTATTTTTTCATATTTTAAACGGATGCGAAACGTGAATTTGTTTTTAAATTGCACTTGGGCACCTGGACTGATGAAATTTTATTTTCAGATGAAAAAATGTTTTTACTACATTACCCTTATTATAAACAGAATGGTCGCTTATGGTGAGTGTCAATGCTTGAGACATGATTCTGCTGTGATGTTTTGGGGAGCATTTAGTGTCAAAATCAACACGGGTATTATTGTAATTGGCCATTAGTCCGTTGGTTCTAATCCATGTATTTCCGGGTGTCCTGGTTTCAAATCCACCTAAATTGCATTATCAAACAATCCCATCTTCTTATTTTTCAAAAATTTTAAGCAAACAATCAACTACTCATGTATAGAGAGGTACGTATATAAAAAAGTGAACAACCATAGATTGTTTTGGTTGTCGTTAATTGGCTTAACAATTTATCTTCACTGTTGTGCGTGAAGTGCGTTTTGCGGAAAAATAAAAAGACCGAAGACATGTATATAGAAAAGTGTTTTTTCTTAGTTCGTGGATTTTGCATGTCTATCGACATAATAAAATCAAACGGTTTAATCGATATAATAAAGAAAAACGAGTGTGAGCGGTACGAAGTGGCATACACAAGTTGAACGGCCACTCATTGTAATGAGTGTACGTGCCGTTTGGTTTGTACGCGAATGCAGCACACGCGGTGTGGACATGTTGTGGTAACCGTGGACAAATTGTTGTGCCCCTAGGGCATTACATATTTTATGAAATTTCTCCATACATGAAATAAAGTACAGTATGTAGAGTACTGGTACAGCATTGTATATACGAAGGTAATCAACTCATCGAACGAGTTGTCGGATTAGCATAACCAGGTTCTAACCGGTATTGCCAGTTTAGCACCATAAGTGTATCAAGGAGCCGGATTTAAAAGTGAGAACATTTCCGTTACGCAAGTCAAAATCAATAGCTAGTAATTCATCCTTTCTTATCGTTATGCTTAAATTTTTTTTTTTAAATATTAGGTGAACAAATAAATTTCCGACTTTTTTAGATAGGTGTCGTTAGTATCACTGCTTGTACATTATTCAATCGGGCAATATATGTTTTTTGGAGGTTACATGTCAAGCTTACATAATTACTAGTGACATTTGTTCAAAGCGTAAACGACAATTATTATCATGTAATTGAAGATGTCGAATTTTGTGTCAAAAAAACAACATTTGCTGGAAGTTTTACTTCATTATTTTTTGTTGAAGAAAAGTGCAGCGGAAATAAATCCTTTGCTTGTGGAAGTTTACGGTGAACATGCGCCATCGTAAAGAACATTGAAACAGTGGTTTCAGCGATTCAAAGTTGGTGATTTCGACGTAAGAGACAAAGAACGTGAAGGCAGACCAAGAAAATTTGAAAATACAGAATTGGAAGAATTGCTTGATGTGGATTCTTGTCAGACTGAAAAACAATTGGCAGAAGAGTTGAATATTACCTAACAATGTGTTTCGCAACGTATACATGCAATGGAATTGTTTCAGAAGCAGCTGGAAAATTGGGTGCCACACAAATTTGAAAGAAAAGGACATGGAACGTCGGAAAACCATGTGCGAATTGTTGCTTCAACGACAACAAAGGAAGGGGTTTTTGCATCAGATTATCACTGGGGATGAAAAATGGATTCATTATGACAATCCAAAGCACAAACCAGCGTGGGTGAAGCCAGGTGAACCAGGCCCGTCGACGCCAAAAGCAAATATCCATGGTTCGAAGGCGATGCTTTGTATTTGGTGCGATATAAAGGGTGTCGTCTATTATGAGCTGCTGAAAGAGCGTGAAACCATTACGGGACCAGTTTATTGACGACAATTGATGTCTTTGAAGCAAGCTCTTGCTGAAAAACGACCGGAATGGAACAAAAGGCACAATAAGATTATTTTGCAACATGACAACGCAAGGCAACATTTTGCTATATCTGTCAAAAATTACTTACACAGGCAGAACTGGGAAATCATACCCCACCCGCTGTATTCACCAGACATTACTCCCTCTGATTACCACTTGTTTCGGTAGATGCAATCAGCCCTGGCACAGCAGCACTTCACTTCATATGGAAACGTCAAAAAATGGGTCGATGACAGGATCGAATCGAAACCACCAGAATTCTTCCTTCGGGGAATCCATTTATTGCCTGAACGATGGGCGAAGGTTATAGTTTCCGAAGGAGCATACTTTGAATAAAACATTCTTTCATTCTCTACACAAACTAATGTCTTTTATTTCAGTAAAAGAGGTCAAAAATTTATTTGTAGACCCAATACATAAATTGCTCCACGGCAGATTGAACTGCTCGATTGAGCAAATGCGGGCAACCACAAACTTGCTATCAAACTTAAGGGAGAACACCAACATAACTTAATCATTACTTGAGCGTGAAGGGAGAAACCACGACACCACATATTTTCAATGGAAGGTCGTTGGGAAAAACAGCAACTACACTAATCCAGTCGACAAAAGCTGGATATTTAAAAAATAAAATTTCGTAAAACTAGAATTAATAAAAAAATCTTTTTAGTGGGTAACCAGCCGAAATTCAAGTCGTTTCTTTGACTTATTAACATTTTTTGGAACTGCCCAATCAGCGTGTTGCTCCAAATTGAAAATGTTTTTAAAAATCATTTGATTTCCATGCCCAGGCGATGTACGGAAGTAAATAAAGTAAATATGGCTCCATCCTGCAAGACATAGCTGCTTCACATAAAGCAAGAATGACTCAAGAGTGGTGTTATGTCATACCTTTTAGATTTCTGTATGTGAGAATATTTGTGTTTTTTTTTAAATCTATATTGATTGAAAATTATAATTATTGTTGTCTTATTTAAATTTTCGCAAGACCGTGCCTCCGAAGTGGAATGACAAACACATTTGATCGAGTCACTGTCGATGCACCAGTCATGTCTTTAGCACATTAGCTACCGACCACGATTATACTCTAGGTTGGAAGGTTGGCCAGTCTTGCCAGCACGAGTATACTCGTTTTATTCTAATGGAGAATTTGACAGAATATGGAACTTTATTTTAGTACATTTGGCACCTTACACAATAGTATCTAGACAATAAATAATAATACTTTATATATTCGAGAAGAGGAAAGTGGAAAACCCTTAAATAATACCAAAGAAAAGAATTAATTAGAAAAAATCATTTCGCTCTCATTTTCATAGTAAAATGAAGTAAGAGTATAGTAATCATGAAAAATTTTCACCTCAAGATTTTTGCAGAATTACCATTCGTGATATCGCCGAAGTAAAAAAAAGTAGGTTTTAGAAAATTTCTTTGTGTGTGTGTGTGTGTTCTTTCTACATCTCAGGTGGTTTGTCCGATCGGGATCATTAACTCGGAGAACCGAGTAGTTTTTGGTGGAGATCGGTCCACCTGAAGTTGCAGCTTCCATACGAGTTGTTTCGTTTTTTGTAAATACATATTTTGAAAAGTATAGCATTTACGAGAAAAATGATTATAACTAAAATATTCAAAATTAAATTTGCCACAATATCGGCCCAGATAAATTTTCAAAAACGCGAATGTATATTTTTGTTAAATATTATTTTTCACCAAAATGTTGGCCCGGTACTACACAATCGAAAATCGTTTTGAAAAATCGTTTTGAAGTAAAATTAGTTCCGATCCGTTTTTAAATTTAATCGGAAGTGGCGGGGTCAGAAGAAAAATTGTATTTTACCAAAATTCAGAATGAAACTCGATAATTTAACTTTTTAAGTTAGTCGAAAGATATACTTGCGAAGTTTTGTAAAAATCTGTATAGTGCAAGTGGCAGCTTCCATGCGAGCTTTTTCAATTTTTAGCAAAGTTTAAATTATCAGCATGGTTTGGTTTTCTGAAATTTAAGCAGGAGCAGTTTTACCAAAATTCCAGTAAGTTTAATTTATTACTTTACAAATGAAGACCACAGCATATGCACCCCTCCATTTCATTTTTTATTTAGAAATATTACCGAAAAATTTGCATTGCGTTTTATAACAAGTTCCAAATCAACGCGGTGGTTTATCAGGTTTTTATTTGGTAAACAAATTCTGCATTGGCGTGTTGGATTATTTTTCTTCTCCGTAGCAAGGATAGCTGCAAGATAGTAAATCAAAGTTTGTTGCTGAACTTTTGTTGACTTAGAGGTGCAATTTGATTTTCTTGTAAGAGATCTTCTCTAAATTGTAATGAGGTTTTATTTGACTTTAGGTTGCTGATAATATAATATATTTAGGTTATTCCATTGGCCAACTCCAAAATGTGTATGCCTGCTTTTTCTGCCATCGCGACATATTTCGTAATGCGCTATAAAGGGACGTCAACTGAACCGTTCAATCTTCACCTGGCATACCTCTATAGTATAATCCCTTACAATATTAGGTTGCAATATTAAGTTTGATTGATATACAATGAAATATTGATATTGACCATAATACCGGGTGAGTTTTTTAAGCTATGAAAATTTCAAATATCTCGAAAAATAAGCCCTCTACGATAAAAATGACCATTATCATAATTAAATCATTCTGGAGGGGAAATACATTAGTGCTAAAATTAGGACCCCTGCCTATTACAGCATTAGCTATCAAATCCTACGTACTTTTAGCCGTAGAATCTGAATCTGCGATAAACGGGGTTCCTATCTTAGTTTCCAAGTTGCCCCCATCCCCTTTACAAACAGGGGCGGGGGTCCTAATTTTAGCACTAATGTATTTCCCCTCCAGAATGATTTAATTTTGATATTGGTAATTTTTATCGTAGAGGGCTTGTTTTCAGAGATATTTGAAAGTTTCAGCTTAAAAAACTCACCCGGTATAATAAATAAATACATTGCTCAGTTCTATTGCATTGTCGAATTTTAGAATTTCGTTCAAATGCCATTTTACAATCCAATTCCGCTTCTGATACCAAATTTGACAATAATTGGTTCAGAATTGTACAAATTTTGTACAGAATGGTCGAATTCCAGAATTAATTCCAAATTCATGTTAAATCTCAGTCTAGTTGTACAAACCAACTTTAACCATAATTTAACCATAACAAAATCCAGAACTTTAAAATCAAAATTCAAAAACCAAAGTTCCAAAATCAAATTTCTTACAAACCAATAAAACCATATTGGCATAAAATGGAGTTTATTTTGAAATTTTATTATAATTTATAATTAAGAAATTTTTGATTAAATTTTAACCAGAAATTATTTATTTATGACCTTGCCATAAACAATTTTGTTTGCAGTGTTGTATTTGAACGGTTCGAATCTCAAAAAACTCAACCTTGGTTGTAGAACAACGAAGCGGTATTCACTTTGATATAACAAACTGGACTTATGTTTGTGTGGTCCAAATAGTTACTAATAGTTGCTTCCAAAACCTTTTTCAAAATTCAAGTAAGAATTTCAATCCGATTAAATACCAAATTTAATAATTAGAGGAAAGGCCAAATTCCAAAAATTCTTCAAAAATGCATATTAAAATGTAAATCACATAATCCAAATGTGAGAATAATTGGTCAAGAAATGGCCTGATTTCTTAATATAAATGAAGGTAAAAAAGATTTTAATATGATTAAAAATAATTGTTTGCGGGTTTTTTTAAGATTTCAGCAAATGCAAAGCTTTAAAAAGTGAGATTTTGTATAGCAGGATTGTTATAGTTCGGGGTTTTAAAATTCAAGCTTTCACACCGATCCCATTTGTACTTCTCACTATCCAGAATCAACCATGGTTTTAAAAGTAGAACATTTCTAAAGATCATCCGTCGAATTGCATATGTAACCTAAAACATTTATCAGGTATAGTTCTCCTGCCATTTGGCTTATCGATTTATGGACAACCATAAGTGATTTTGGTCACAAATTCAAGATCATAATTCAAACTCTTTTTCAATAGTATTACATACCTTGGACATATTTTGGATCAAAATACATCTTTGAAACGAATACTGTACCCACTCAACCCGTTCGGGCTCACAGATCATAGAATTATGCGTATTTCTAACAGAAACGCTAATTTCAGAATTTTTGACATATTGTTTACGCTATTTATTTATTTATAATGTCTATTTATGAAGAAAATTAAATAATTACGCAGCATAGACAGTACCGCGTAACACCGTTGATGATCGTCTACGTACAAGTAGTTTTATGACTTGGGAGCAATTCAGGTGATTCCTATCGGCTTCCCAATGTTAGTCTTAGCAGTTTAAGCAGTTAATTTATCTACCTTTATATGGAGAGGTTTCGGAAAATTTAAACGTGTTTGAAAGTATTTCATGATCGGTTTCATGATTTTTCCTCTAGATTTTGTTTAAATAATCAACTTGTTTCATCAAAATCAATTGCTTATCGTTAATCAGTATTTGTTTTCTTTTTGCCTATAATTCTAGAAATCAGAAAGGACATTTGAATTTTATGAATCACCAAAATTCCAAAAAATATCTAAACTTGTTCATAATATTAAGTTTGTTGGAATACTTTGGAACAACCCAACGAATCAACTTAGTTTACTGTTTCATCCCATTTAAAAAATAAATTTCATACAAAATGCTCCAAATATTTTCCCAACAACATCAAAGTAGTTAAAAAATTATGTTTCTTCAAGAAATAATAATAGAAAATTATATAAAAGCAACAAAAATGTATAACAAAAAATCATGTTTAAAAATAATCAAATATAATTACACATAAATATGCTTTTTAGATGACCAGACACACACATAATAATTAAACCAAAACATATTCTGTGTTCCATCAACTAACATCGGTAAAAAAAAATCCACCAAGCATTTTAAAAACTTCTTTTTGATAATGATCTCGCTCGCAACAACGAAACCAAGCAAGAGCAGCCCATCAAAAAGACATTCCACCATTTAATAATATCATATTTTTATAAACATACATTGGCATTTCACTCGATACGATCGAGCATATTAAATATAATTAATAGTTTCATAATAAAAATAATGATCATATAAAAATTTATACGCGATCGACAAGAAAATATTTTTGTGAAGCGAAACACACAAAAAAATCATCTCACGATCATCATTATATATCATATATTTGGACATTGTGCTTCTTTAAATTTATAATACATATTATTGATCGTATGTCTATTAAAAAAAAAATTCCTATAGACAGATAAACTGTCATATCACATTAAAGAATGATTACAAATAATCAGTGATCATGATCTCTGTATTCAACTACATTATACACAATGTAGTAGTCAATTTTTGTTTAATGTAGATTAATAATATTCATAATACGTTAAATTAATAGTAGTTATATTAATAACAATAATAATAATAATAATAAAAACGATCATCACAAGATCGCTTCCAGTTTATTTATTTTATACAATAGTTTTCTTCTTGTACATCGCAGTTCTTAAACATATTTTGTATATTGAAAAGACAAAATGGAATATAATGAATACAATAAAAAAAAACTGATCGTGTAATCAAATTTTAAGATCAGCTTCTGCATGTTTTTAAAAAGAAAACAAGAAAAATATTCTTTTTTACTTTATAGAGTTTGCGATCGCGATCTTTTTGTTTTTCAATAAAACGTATACACAAAAAAAAAAAAATATTGAAATTAAAATCGATCGATAAAATGAGATTTCAAAATATAATATTTATTTTTGTTATATAAGTTTGCTGCTTTTGTTGATATTTAAGGTACATGTTGTTATGTTATATTGATATTACAGGCTATAAGGTGATTATTAAGTATACGTGTGCACGGCACTGGCCACCTAAGATTTGTGATTTGTCGCGGTTCATAAATTACTGGTTCAGAGTAAAAATTGATTTCCGTATCTATATAATTTTCAATTCGTTATTATAAACTATTTGGCGAATAAATTGCAACCTAAAAATATTTATCCCTGTTCTTATGGATGTTAAATTGCAACAAAATCGTTTTGTTTTGTTACATACATGCATTTGAGTATATACGACGACGACGACATGAAAATGAAAATAAAAAATATGATACCAATTTCTTATCCAAGATTCATCTTTTGGATTGTATTCATCTCTTTGTTGCATTAATATTCATGTCATAACTTTAGTTTTGTTACAAATATTTTTTTCTTTTTCAATTATGTTGCACATATTAGAATTTTCCTCTAAATAAAAAAAAATATTATTTTTCCGTCCGTGATAACCATCTATCTCGCAAACATACAAGAACACAAATATAAATTTTATACCATGAGATAGTTCAATAGAGTTTGATCATATACATGAGCTTGAACATGATCAAATATTTTTTTTGCTTCTTATTATTATTAAGGATGTTTGTAGATGCATAAAACTTATTAAAAATATTTTTATTTTCCGTGAAATGATTTCAAGATGTTAAACGCCAACGTTTCAAAATAAGACGTTTGATGAATCTTTCACAATATTTTTGGCAGTTTATTCGAATTTTTGTTTGCCTTACTTATTGTGACATGTTTAACAGGGATGGAACGTTACAACAATGTACCAGATTTCAAAACATTTGAATAGCGTAATTGTTTCTGTATCAGTCTTTCAAATTGATTTGTTGTTCATTTTTCATATTAAACAATTTTTTGGTTGCAATTCGAATTTCAGTTTGTAAACTTGTAAATTTTATGTAAACGGCATCCCCATGAAAGCATAGCTCGTATCTGAAAACTGTATAGGTTTTTGGTATTTAAAATTATTTATAGTAAAATTTGGTACATTTTAACCAAGAACAGATAAAATGTATCTAAAATGTAGTTCAACCCGCAGACAGATTTTATAAACTTTGTAGATATACACGGTGAGCTTTTTAATCACGTATAGGAGCACGTTATTTATAATAAAAATTGTTCAGTGTCGAGGAGGACGTTTACTGGTGAAACTCATTAGTTTTGGAAATATCGAAGTTAGTTTTTTTTAATTAGAACCTATACTCTTGAATGCACTTTTTGATTAAGCTGGGTAAGATAAATAAGTAAATATTTTTTATTAATACAAAGTATAGGGTATGGTTTAAGATAAATCACCAAAATTTGATCTCTTACATTACATTTAAATTCGTTATTTGTAATTTTACATAAAAAAATCTTCAAAACATGTTGTACACAAATGAAGAGGTGCTTCGATATGGCGCTTGTCGGAAAAGTGAATTGGAGGTGCATTGACTCAATTAGCAAAGAAGCTCCGTACAACAGGAATCATATTAAATTTCTCGCGTTTTGAAAAAAAAAAAACAAGTTTCATCCACACCACATAACATTGCTACAGGAATTATCACCACATGATTTTATGAACAGAATAATGAATTGGGGAAGGCAACGAATTGAAAAGGACATTCATCCTTCGTTCAACGTGCTCTGTAGACAGACTAAACTACATTTAAAAGTGACTGTAATATGATCCAGGCATAACTTATATTATTGGGGCGACGTGAATCCACATTAAATGTGTATTGTTGTTAATCAACATCAGTCATTTTTCTTTGATGGAACACTATCGACGAAAAAATTTGGTGGACTTTTTAATGTCAGTTCTTCCCAATTTATAGGAAGATATTCCGATGCAAGAAATACAAGAAATGGGGTATCAAGTGGATGGCGTACCACATCATTTTGGAAGAGTTTCTCGGGAACAGTTAGATTTTATGTTTCCAAATAAATGAATTGGAAGAGATAACAGTTTTTTTTTTCACCGCATGATCACCACATCTGACTTGTATGGATTTTTATTTAAGAGGAAAAGTGAAAGACTTAACACATTTTGATCAGCTTATCACAGTAACAAATATGAAACAAAAAATTTAAGAAATTTTCGGAAATATAGTACAATTTTGGAAACTGAATTAGGGGCAGTTTACATTAACTCTGAAAACGATTAAAAAAATGATTTGAATTAAATGGTGAACATTTTGATCATTTACTAACATAACAAATATTTTTTATGAAACCACTTTGTTCTTTTTTTAATTCCATTTTTATTTAATTAATTTATTGTTTTTTAATTGTTTAATTAAAATGTGCACTCAAAATTATAGGTTATAATTTAAACAAACTAACTTTCGTCAATTTCTCCAAAACTACTGAGTTTTAGGTCAATTAAGATCACCTCTAAACGTCCCTTTCGGCACTTAAAAGTTTTCGATACAATTAATTTATTCCTATCTTTGACCGTTTCCGTGATAAAAGCCTGTCATTTGTTGAAAAACTCACCCTGTATATTGCATTTCACTTAATATTCAGAATAAATTTTTGTAGTAAACTACCGTTGAAATTTATGAAAGGAACGTATACTTTATTTAGATTCTACACGTACAGTTGGCTAAGAACTTTGAATTTATATCTATTATTAAGATAACTTTATGAGGATTTGCTCTATAATTTAGAAAGTCCAGTAAAAATCTTCTATAAAAAAACCAAACTGTGCCAATCGATTTGTTAAAGGTGTGTAGTTCAATCTAAGTATAGTAAGGAAAAGTTGAATCTGAACTGCATAGACCAGTCAAATAATTTTATTTTAAAAATATCAAATTGTTTGGTTTTTTTGGTTTGAAATCTTTTTTGTGGTCAAAGCACCCCTAAAACGGCTATATAGGTCTGATTTTTATAGAATTATAGGCGCATTGCATAGGTCCAACCTTTAACACTGGCATGGACAAATGAATTCTGCACTCATGGAAGTCATAGTTGTGTTGGTATACATCTGATCTTGGGCCTCCCAATCCAAATACCAAAGCGCTAATCACTGTGCTATTTGGCCGGTGTAATTTTAATTTATTTTTTTATTTCACTTTATATTAATTAATTATCGCCACAAGACTGGTTTTCGAAACCAACCATTTTGCATTGGCGAATTTTTATTAATAATAAGTACCACCACAACTTGAATGAACAACTAGTATATAGCATGAGCTTGAAAGCATGATATCTATCGATGGCAAATAAGGCAAACGATGAATAATTTTTAAACCGCTACTTGCGTATTAAGAGTTTTCCGAGTTTTTTTAGTTTTATTGTGTTATAACTTAAAGGCAATTTTATCTCATGTCACACTTTAAAATAGAAAAGTCTTGTTTGTGTTCTGTTTAGGAAAGAAAAAACGCAATAAAAAAATACTCAAAGCTGTTAATTGATCTACCTACCCCACATCAAAAACAATCTTCAGTTTAAACAGTCTATTGCCATTAATGCTATCTTCACTTCTAATATGAATGGTTCTAACTGCGGTAAATTGATTAAAGTTATGGTCAGATTAATTTTAAATTACGCCAGTTGATTACTGGAGCCGTTATATTCAAAACTTCTTGATTTATTTCAAGAAGTACATCGAATTTTCGTAGATCTTTTATTTTTATCGTTAATAACGGTTTTAATTTTGTATTTACATATCATCGTGGCCAGCAAGGATGAGCGTAAAGTATTGTCAAATAAATTTTTCTTCTTACTCTGGGTGTTCTTACTCTATAATTCCTTAGTGACTAAATCACTATTACAAAATAATGTTCTATGACCAGTAGAATGTAAAATTGTTTTAAAAAAATAAAACGCGTCTTTAATGTTGTCAAAATATTATCACATCTGGTGGATCCAGATACAGTATTGAAACGGTTGTGTCAAAGAAGAAGGAAATCAAGAGTGGTACATAGTACGAGTATATGGATGTTGGTAATTTTTAGAATTCTTTTACGAGTATAGCTGACTGGCAAGGAAAAAAAAAATAATATAGTTTTTAGGAACCGGGTTGATATAAATTCACAATCAGTAAGTTCGAACATGTGTATTATATTGATATGGAAGAAATCCGCTCGCATGGTACCTCATAAAAATGTAATAGATTAAAGTGGCTTATTCTAGGAGTCCACAGATTTCGCGCCACTGCTTATCATCCTCAAGTAAAAGGTATGGTTCATAGATACTAGATATCTATGTCAGCTTTCCAAATGTCTCCATAGTGCTGCCACATTAAAATAGCAAAATAATCAGGTTTTTAAAATTTTTTTAAATCTACAGATGGTTTTATGGCCTCTAGTGATAAACTAAAATGTCATCGACAAGGAAATGTAATGAATTTATAAAATTGTATAGTGGAGTCATTATCGATACGACAACCATAATTGGGGTGAATATTTACTTACTGTACATATTTGTAATTTAAATTTTTCCTATTTCAAAAAGATATTAAATATTTTTCAACTTTTGTCGTTTTTTAAAATTAACTTTAATTTTTTATTTTCCCTTTCCAGGTAAACACACAGCATTTACAACGTACATAGGTACTAGGTACTAAAATTAAGTTAAGTATAAGAAAGCATAAATTTAGAACAATTTTGAAAATGGATGTAACATTTTTAAGTAGAGCTTATAAAGAATTGGGACTCAATGGTAACGGTTTAGAAATAAATTAGCACCGACAATTTTATGAAATTTGCGTTGATTTCAAAACCCTTATTTCTCAAAAAATTTAACAATAGCTATTTCTAAATTCCACAACAAAAGATGTTCGTGGATGAAATTTAAATGTTCTTAGCAAACATTATGCAAAATTATAAAAAATTAACAATCATAGACGGATAGTTTTGTTCGGAATCTCCACTATGAAGTCGAAGAATGGTCATAATCATCTCTAGTGATAGTAAATCCTTTACCAAGCTTACATTTGATTTTTAATAACGGTTTTGATAAATTTATATTTTCTTCAAAAACTTGGATATACGTTTAAACACAACACTGTGTCTGCCCATTGGTCAGTGAATGCTTTTTACGTTAATATCGTCAAGTTAATGAATTTTTCAACAGTACCATATAAATGGTACCAATCTACAAAAAGTATCTGAAATACTTCAGCTAGACCCTTCATCCGAAGGGTATTATCGTTGAAAATATTAGTGTCTCTAATCACATCGAGCAGTACATAGCTAGAGCCAACTCTTTGTTTTTGCTTTATTATTTTGCCTTTTTTTACAACGAACATAGTCGTAACACAGAGAGTGGCCAACAGAAGTTTGTACGATACTTAACTTTGAAGGATGACTTGAAATATTACAACGAGCTACCGTATCACGTTAACCTGCAAGAAAGTCGCCATACCTGACTGGATGTGGAACCTACAATCTAATAACCCTGAAAAATAGGCAGGAGTTTTCGAAGTGTTTGGAAATTTGTCATTGGAGTTGGTGGTTTTCCTGACGTTCTTGAATAAAAAGCTTTTTGATGACTTCATTTAAATTCTTATTCGAGAATTTTTTCTTGCCACAACTAAGATATTAAAGCTGTTTGAAATGATGCATCAGGTCTATCAATTTTAAGGATATATAATCATATATCATACCATTTGAGGATTTCGATACGATTTTTTTAAAGAACACTCAATGGGTCTTGCAATTCTTCGGTCAAGAAAGGTTTCCTCTGGCACTCCAATATGAATTCTGGTACCCGAAAGTGGAATCACTCATTTGCAAGAATAAATAAGAATATTATTATGTTCCATAAATTGAAACAAATATTCTATTAATAATTTGGTTAAGTCATATCCACCTACATAAATAGGTTCTAGGAATAATATAATTAAAATAAATTAAGCTAATGAATTCCATAATTAACATTAATTTTACCTAGATAGTAAATTTAAAAATTACAATCATTTAGAACCTTTATTCACTTTCAGAATTATTTGCCATCTATTAGTATATTGCCCAATAAACCCAAAAAAAGAGGCGAGGAGTCCTCAGAACACTTTGCAGAATGCAGAACGAAACAGTTAGGCTAAAAGAATTAAAATCCAATCAAATTTTGGTCTAACTGAACAGTGACGAGTTTAAAAGAAGCGACAGTGAAAATAATCTCAAACAGTGCAATTTATAAACCACAAATAATTACTATTGACCACCTTAATTTATGGAGACAAGAATATGCCAATTTCTTAGCGTCAGTGACTTACATAGTATTAATTATAAAATAATTAATTCAGAAAATATTAAAAAAAACAGTTATAGTTATTTTATGACCTATCATTTACAACAATAAAAAATAAAATATAAACCATATAATGAACAACCAGCGATAATTATTTATTAAACCTAGATTCTAGAATAAGTTAGCACAACCTTCCAAACTATCTGTAATTCCAAAAATTCTGCTGAAATACCAAATTTATTAGCAAACCCAATAAACATTATGATTGCTATGATGTCTGCTCTAACAGTATTTATTTAATTTAATTTAGTTAAATTTTGGTAGTCAACTGTTCCCATTGATGGTCAAATACCAACCAAAGTGCTGATTTGCAAAAGTAGATAAACTTCGATTTTAAATGGTTTTGTGGTGGAGTTAAAATAAAACCATTAAAATTCCGAGCAGTGGCACTATTCTGGTGATTCCCCGAAAATAAGGAACTGGGGAAAGAAAGAGTTTGTATGTAATTTCTGTTCAAATATTTTTTTTTCCGGCCTACTGAGGAGAAAACTTTGATGTAAATATTTATAAATTTTGAATATTTTTTCCATATTTAAATTGGCAGGAAAGTTTTTTTCCAATTTAATTTTGTTTTCAAAAAATCTAACACTAGCTTTTTGCCTCAGTATGCCAGAAAAAAATTAAACAGAAATAACTTATAAATTCTTTAGTCAGTTCCTTATTTCCGAAGAAATACTTGAATAGTGCCACAGGAAGTGCCTTGAAATTCGTCGACCACCAGTGGAACTACAACATTTTCATCGAGATTGCACGAAATGGGTTGGTTTCGCTGACGCTTTAAAACAGCTATTTCATATGAACAATCAATTGCGAAAGCGAATGCCATGTTCGGATTTGTTAAAAGATGGACAGGTGAATTTAAGGATATTCAAACCTTATGTTCACTCTATTTCGCTTATGTTCGATCTCAACTGGAATACGCTGTAACGGTCTGGAATCCTTACTATGCTGTACACATAAAAAGAATTGAAAGCATTCAAAAGAAGTTCCTGATTTTTTTGTTAAAGAAAAGTGACTGGGATTACGACCACAACTTACCATTCCATGAAAATGTGGCTCGCTTACCCCATACACAACAAGATGCACAGATTACAAAATATGCATGCTTGAAAATAGACGACTTCTTTTGGGAGCAGCTTTTATTGGTAACGTTTTGCTTGGTCACGTAGATTCAGCTTACATCTTGGAAAACATATCAATTCACGTGCCATGCAGAACATTTCGAAACCATAAATTTTTAGCACTTGAACACCATTCCACCAACTATGGAGAAAACAACCCAATTAATAGGATGTCTAAATCTTTCAACTTAATCGACGACCTGTTTGACTTCAACTTATCAAAGGACAACTTTAAAAATATCCTTAAAGACTTTTTTCTAAATTTTTAATTGTTTAAACCAAAATTTGGTTTATATTTTTTTTTTTATTCTGTTTTAAAGTTTTTTGTTGTTTTAATATAATTTTATCTATAACTGTAAATAATCTGAAATCATACATGTATATTACAAAATAGATTTCTTTAAATAAATAAATAAATAAATAAAACTTACAAACGCTAAATGAACTACCTAAAAAGCCAAGTTCAAGCCACGAACTACTTAAAAAGCCATGTAATACTCAATAAGGAATACAGGCATTAGAATTGACACATGGAGTCCTCTCATCATATTTACTTTATTAAAAAAATTTGACGATGAATCACATTCTTTGAACCTTGTTTCCAGTATTGAACCTCATAAAATGAACAAGCAATGAAAAGGCAATTTTAGAAGAACTTCCAGAAAACCTAAAAGAAGAAGGACCAGACAAGACAGAATTTAACGGTACAGTCAAAATACTTAGACTACTCTGGAACTCCACAACAGATACGTTTCAATTTAAAGTTTCCAGATACAAACACAACTGTATCTAAAAGAACAATTTTATCAGAAGCGTCTAGGCTTTTCGATCCGCTAGGATGGTTAGCAGCAGTAGTGATCCAGGCAAAAATCATACTTCTAGACTTTGGGCTTCTGTCGTAGGATGGGATAACAAACTCCACTTGAATTTTGAAAATAGATAGATAAACTACAATCTAGAATTGAAACAGTTATGTCGCGTATATGACATCACAAACAAATATTTCCATACCCGCTAACGAACCCAAAACCAATCAAATTATATGAAATGCTTTGTACCACGCCTACAAGTTCCGAACTCGAGTTGAAATTGTTTTAACTTTGTTGTTGATTTAATACATTTTATATATGTTTCCATAAAATTTTTTCCAAACGCACTATTAGAGAAAATTAGAATTCTCCGTTGGATGAACTACAACAACGGCTCAAAAATTGAACTTCATGGTTTCTGTGGCGTCTCTAATCTTATTTGGTCTCTAATCAAGCTCATTTGTCTGAAAATATTCTGTGATTGCGGCACTTACATCATTGGAGGAGATAAACAACAGGAAGGTTAAGTTAACAACAAAATAGCACATATAGGAACTGTGTGGTACGTTTTATCCCAAGAAGTTCTGATTTTTTAGGTTTGTAGAAGGCCAATGGAACAACATGTCCAGAAGGTAGTAGGAACTCACACGTTAACTTTCGAGGAGCTTGCAACACTTCTAGCTCAAATAGTAGCATGTTTGAACTCCAGGATATTAGCCCGTCTTTCAAACGACTCAGGCCAAGACGGATTTTTAAGGGTATCAAGACCGCCACAAGATGAAATTTCCTGACCAAACGTAGTCAAAGTTTTTGGAAAAAATGGCGCACGGATTACCTCTCACGATTTCTACGTAGGCCAAAATGGTTACAAAAACAACTTAACCTCCAGGTAGGAAAACTAGTAATCCTGAAAGATCAACAACTACCCCCGCCGCGTTGGCCACTAGCCAGAGTCATCGAACTACATCCGGGACCAGATGGACTAATCAGGGTAGCATCACTCATATATAAAAATAACACGTTGAAGAGGGATCTCACCGAGGTACCATGTGTATGACATTCTACAAAAAACAGCCAAAAATTGAAGAGCAGCCCCAAAGATGAGCAAAATCATCTAGTGCTAGCAATGCTCTCAACTTGCTATCTGCTAGGTTTTGCACAAGACCAGATCAAAATCACTCTATTTAACCATTCAACAGGAATATATTTCGAGGATCTAGGTAAACTCGAAGTGGTAGCTATGAAGTGAACATTAGTAATTTATTACAAAATGACGAGATATTGGGAGGAAATGGATGCCTATAAAAAAGCACAAGTCTGGCTGGTAGCAGCCTACGAAGAATTATCTGGATTAAACTGCAATATAGTTCTACATCAGCTTCATGGGCAGTTTACCAAATTGGTCGCAGACAATTATCTCTTATTAGCAAGCAATAAGGAACGACGACGATGAAGGCGAGGTCTGGGAGAAACAAAAGGTATTACTTCGGGGACCTTTTTGGAATCCTCACCCAACGCGGGGACAACCAGTATGGATTACAGTTTGAAAACATTAACATCAAAGAGAAGGGTAGTGAAGTACAATTCTAGCCTTATACAATGCCATCATTAAACAAGCTGGTAAAGGATCAACAAAAGTTAAGGTTGGTAATATACAACTCGACAAATATCGAACATACGAGGAAAAAGTACGGTCAATATTAACTAAGCATGATATAATTAGATCTAATACTAAAGAACCTAGAGGATACACAACAGGACTTGCTTCAAGTTGTTAATTATGCACATCACAGCATCCTGTATTCATCGATACTCTCCCCGTTACAACTAAAGGACCACCTGCAATTTATTCGTCAACACATACTGGCCATACCAGTTCCGGTTATTAATCATAGAAACACTCAATCAAGCATTATTACATCAACAAAGTAAATAGCAGAAGACATTCAACGAGAGCATTTTGCATCTCGAACAACAGAAGAAGTACAACACTACTACTAAAACGACAACAAATTTGGTTTGTTTAAAACTATTACACTCACACACTCATCGTTAAAATAATGGTCGTTATTCTAAAAAAAAAATTTGTAGCACCTTTGTAAGACAAATCCGAATGCAGCTTAAAATTAATAGTTATGGCTGCTAAACAAGCGACACATCAGTTTAACAATTTGTCAGAACATATCCCAAGCACAATTAAAAACGTAATCATTATCAAAATTTCAACGTATCTGTATAATAGCGCAGATTCATTACTCTCCCATACAGTAATTATCTGATAGATAAAAAACTTCTTAACACTCACAGCACATTTCCTAACCGAAAATATAAAAAAATAACATTAAATTCGTAAATTTTTATTACATCCAGAGTTTAGTTTTCTAGGAAATTACAAAAAAAATAGATGATACTGAAAATAATGATGTGTTAACAATTAAGATGTTAATGACCAAGTTACACACAATTAATATTTCAATTTCTGTGTTTTAATCAACACTTGAGTTCATTCTATCGTATTATGTACTCGTACGGATACGTATAAAAAATCCTACACCAAATCACAAGAAGCATAAAAATTAATTATCAACAAAACCAAAATTAAAAAAACCAAATGAACCAAAAAAAAAAAAAATAAAAAATCTAATAAAATCGTTGAATGTTAGAGACTGTTAGACCATTATATCGTGTGTGTATGTTGCGAGTGTGTATCTGGTATTGTTTTCCTATATCTTCCTCCAAAACCACAAAAACCATTAAAACTTGGACAATAAAAGCAATGAAAATATTCTACTACTACTTTGTGTTTGTTTTTTTTTCGATCATCAATTAATTTTCCCAATGTTGTTTCACTAGCAGTACGTACAAACAACGAGGAAAAATAAGCTTCAATACATAACAACAACAATAACAACAACTACATACATAAAATGTAATTACATTTGAAGTTTAACAGACAATTGTTGTTAGAGAGAATAAAAAAATAGCAACAAAAAATAACTGAGGATAAGATTGCATGTTGCACGTTTCTTTTTATTTTTATCGACTTGATACTACACACTGACGACAACAACAACAACAACAACAATATATAACTATGCAATAACAAAAATTGTACACAATACGAACTACAAAACAAGAAAATTATAGTAATTTTTTGTGTTTAGCTTAGTTTTATCCATTTTCTTTTGTTGTTGCTGGTTTAGAGATACAATTTCTGTCGATATTTTCAATTTTCTGTGGCATGTTTAACAGTTTCATAAAAAACGAAATCAACAAAATTTGTCTATCCAATTTCGTGTGCACAGTGCTTATACTGCTTAAACATTTCAATTCTAATAAACCGTCAACCGCAACTTTTGGGCTCTCGTAGTAAAAAATAGTTACACTACCAAATCCATCGCCTTAATTTATTTATAGCGGTCCAAGAAAAAAATTTGAATTTAGATCCAATCTGATAGATAAGATAACTCTCTCCAATTTTTCAAGCTAAACATCTAATAAATCAATAGAAAATATCCGGCCACCCATATGACATTCCCATGGGGCGCAAGTAGTTAGTTTATGATATAACAGTCGGTAATAAAAACTACTGTCATCAATAAACCAAACAACAACAACAAAAATAAAAAAATTTATGTTATAATTTATTAATTAATTTTGTGAAACAATTTATGAATATTTAATTAGAGTTTTGTGTTTTTCTTTTGTTTTTCCAACCTTTTGTCGAACATGAAATTTTAATTTTCTATAAATTTTAATTTAACATTTTTTGGATCAGATAAAAATAGAATTCGATCTGAAATAAGTTTTTAAAAAAAACAAATATTTCGTGTCGAGTCAAGTCGATATCAAATAAATTAACCTGGATAGAAACTCTATGCGCGATGTATGTTACAATATATGTATGTACAGTGCACGTATGTTTGTTGGATTTATTGGTTAGTAATTACAAACAACTAAGTCATGAGATACGAGTACAATTTAAAAATAAAAATGTTAAATCGAAATTACAACAAAATGTGGGTTTTTATATATTATTGCTGTTGTGGGCACAAAGTGGATGGAATTGCAAGGAATTTTTTTTTTATTTTATTTTTTATAAAATAAATAGTTTTCTAGTTCATAACATAACCTAGTTTTGATTGTGTGCACTTACATAATACATATATACATAGGTAATGTAGCGTTTTGTTGCAGCGGCATTATAGGTATGCCAACGATCGATAGCGTTGGGAAAACGAATGTTTTACCAAAATTATGGTAATCAATTTAGAAACTTTTATTGCATGTGATAAGTTGGTGATGAACTAAATTTGGTGGATTATTTTATGCTTTTTGTGAATTCCACGAAATAAGCTCGTGTTGAAAAATGGAATTGTATCAAATAAATTTGACGAATTTAAGCAATGTTCTTTTCGGTTTATGTATATTGAGTAATTTGTAAAAAAATCTCGTGCCAAAAATATTGGGTGTACCAGCAGTTCGGTTATATTATTTAGTTTTGTACCGATTGTTCGCTTCAAATTTGTTGCATTAAAACTTTTCATCGAGGTGAGCTCACTAAGACCTTTGGAAGTTTGGCTATTTTAACATACTCGTATATTAAAAATATTATCCCAATGTTTTAGCGAATTATTGTATTTCGTAACATACTTTTCAGCTAGTTTAATCTTTGTGAGGCCGATTTTAAGTAGCTTAACGAGTTATTAGTTAACACCGATTTTAAAATCAATCTAGACAATAACCACAACTTGGAACAACCATAGACTGTACGAAGAAATAAATTGACAGTTACTCCACGATACAACAGGGAATTGCGTTCACTACGTAATAAAAATAATAAAAATATGGAATAATTCTTAAAGACAAGATTGAACTCGGATTACTTAATTTATCTAAACCAATGAATTTTCGAACTTGCACCGTAAACTCCAGAATGATTACATCGGTATTATGCAGTCGGAAATATTTGCTACCCCAAAGCGTTTTCCGTAATATATAAATTGTTAGAAAAAATCAGATGGATATTCTGCTACGATTCAGTTCAGTGATCATTGCTCTGGTGATCCCGATTCCACTGCTGACTAGTTCACAAATTTTTTAATATGGTCTACTCTAACAACTATATTAAGCCCGATGCAGACAACTTCAGTTACAGGAATAACAGCATTCAAACGCTGGATATTATTCTATTCAAATTGATTATGATGCTGTATAGTTCGGAGGATTAACCAGCTAAAAGATGATTTGTCCGCTGGCCCCGATGGTACGCCTTTTATCATTTTAAAAAATTCTGTTGGTAACTTAGCTTAACCATGTAGTG